>OY728159.1:912674491-915174491 GCA_963277665.1 Viscum album
TTGCTTAAATAGTCATAGATTTGAATATTAATAAATATATTAACACATGATGAGTGTTATTCTATATAACATTAATGTGATAATTTTAATAGAGGATTTATTCATCTAAAGGTTATAGAATTTCCCCATTATAATGATAATATTGAAGTGTTATAGAAATATTTTTAAATATATGTTCTATGGAGGGATGAAATTTATTAGATATGATATATATAATGTTTGACTATCAGGTGTTGGAGGCTCAAAATACATTGAAAATTATTTTCATGAAGTTCTCACTCGGTAATAATCAAGAGAGGTGGTAATGAGAACAGACCCGCTAATAGAAGTTTCACATGTTATGTATCATTGGATTTTCCAAATTGAAAATGTGTGTATCGGTCCTTAGATGGGATTATTATTGATGTATATCATGAATTGTGTACTTTTATGTATTGATGAAAACACGGACAACATATGCACATTGTGAGGTAGGAATTATTGAGTGAATCATAAGTGATATGAAATAAAAGAATAAGTAAATAAATGATGTGTCAATTCTATATTAATGGAAGTAGATATTTCATTCCCTTACATAGGAATAGAATTGTATAATTAAATCCATGGTCATTATTTATCATCAATGAGTTCATTTTTTGAAATCAAAGTTAGATATATTAATCATATAGGTTGATGGAACAAATATGAAACCCTCATGATGAGATATAAGGAAAAGGGACTATATTACATAGTAAGTATTCATATGTGGTTGATTTTAATTTTGATATTAACTTCTTTCTCTATGGGTTTCTTGACATGTTATTAGATGATGGTCTTGGAATTTAGGCCATCTCACCTAATGTTACTAAGAAAGAAACCTAGATGGTCATGCACTAAGTGTATCAATAATATTAGTTAAATTCTATTTGAATTTGATGGTTAGAATAAATATTATTCTCCAGACTGATGAATAATAATTATTCCAATTTTATTGATCGTGTACATTTAACCACCAATTATTCATTTCAGAATATATATGAGTTGAATATTAAATAAATAATTTTTCCAATTAGAAATTATAGTATTTATTTATCTCTTGTTTATTATTCTCAAGAAAATTAATATTTATTTTTTAATTAATTATTTATTTATTTACTAATGTGAAAATTAAATAAATATTCATTCGCTAGTTTTTTTAATATTATTTTTATTTATTTATTTAAGGAATAATTTAATGATATTTATTTATTTATTTTAATATTTATTATTCAAGTTTTGATAAATACTGAGAAGGATTGACGTGTAGAGTTAAAGTCCTGAATGAAATGATGTATTTTATTTAATATCATTTAAATAACTATTTATTTATATATTTAATAAACGATATTTAAATATCTGTGAGTTAGTTCACATCCTGAAATATAATAATAATAATATTTTTATTATTATTATTATTATTATTATTATACATGGGTTTTACATAGAATAAAGAAATTAGTTTAGGGCCTTTATGTAATAACTAATTATCTATCCCTAAGTATATAACCCAAATTATATAATTTCTAGGGGTATAGTTAATTAATGTGAACAACACATTCACTCGATATAATTATATAAATACCAGATAGAAATCTATTAAAAATCCTCTAAATAATGAAAGGAGATTAAACACCTTCACCCCCTCAATACTAAGAAATGAAAAGAAATAATTCTACAAGATTGAAGGAATTCTTATTGTGATAAATATAGAACGATGAAAGATGTTTGGTGCCTCCACATTAGGAACTAGATACCCATCAATGACTATATAAGATTCATAGAGAACATGTGGATACCTCTATAAGAATTCCACTTTAGATTATTCACTTCAATGACAATACTGTGATGACTGAAACTGAATTCATCAATAAAGAAAGAATAATAAATATGGAGTAATTTATTTATGAAATTGATTATAAATTACATGTGAAAATATCCCCTCTTTTATAATTCTAGAGTTTCATTCATCATATTCTGAGTATTTAATCCAAACAAATAGGTGAAATCTATATTTGGGCATGGGTCCAACTGCTTCCACTAGGCCTTAAAACCTTCAAGTGGCATCAAAGCAATCCTGTATTATTTTATAAATATTTATTATTTGTTGATCAATTATACGTTTTATTTTTACGTTTTACATTTACATTTATTTCATTATTTACTCTAAAAGTCAATAAAATATGATCATTCAATTTAATATGGCCAATAATAGGATAATAACATATGAAGAAAGCTCAAAGATCCCATCCAAAGGTGCTAAGGATTATGGCTAGATGAAACAGATACGCGATGTGTAATATAAAATTATACATCATGTACCCGTAGTCAACCACATCATGATTATCTACACAAATCACACCATATTGTGTGGGAGAACTGTACATGGTGTCATTAAATATTTCATATTAACCACCAATTGGCATATAGATTAACAAGGGTACACGATGTATAGATATCATGAACATTGTGTAACCCCACATGGTCCCCATGTAAATTACAAAAGTCATGTGGTGAAAGTATGTTGTATGGAATTAATACATTCTATGTGTTGATTGTTAGTAAAGCGGCACAGTAATACATGAACTACACAGTGTGTAGATGGATTTAAATGTTGTGTAAAACATAGTAAACTACATTAAATACATGTAGAGTCCCTAAGAATGTAAAGAATGTGGCCAATACCAAATCAAATGTTGTGTAGCTGAATATATGCATTGTGTTATTCAGGACAAATCATGAAAGGAATATGTCGATACAGATGCATTGTGTGAGTCAACACATAGAGATAATTAATTAATTAAAGTGTAACTAAACTGCATATTTTGTAGCTAGTTATACACATTGTATTATAAGGTTTTCCACATAGATTACACATCAAGTATTTTGGTAGGTCTAGTGTGTTATTAAAATGATTAATTAATTATTACCTAATAATTCTACAAATACATGATGTTTATGGTTTAAGTACACACTATGTACTTAATGGTAATTTCCATTGGTACATGTAGTGTATATTCAAGGCTTGTCATGTATTCATAAATATTTCACAGACTATGTGACTTCAATCATGGACCAAAACATTAGGTGTATTATGACACATCTTGTGGGAACACATGTCATTCAAGTACATTGTACATCACAAGGACTATACACAGCGTTAGTCACATGTTGTGTCGTGTGATGCAACACACGATGTAATAGTTAGACACTATAAATAAGGTTAAATAGAATAAAAATGGTACACACATGCCGCATCTAGTACACATCATATACATAATTAATTTTAAAATTAAAATTAATTTATTTAATTTATTTAAAATTATTGTAGATGGGAATCTCAGGGACTATTTGGATTATTAATTAAGATAATTGAATAAATTAATTAATCAGATAATTAATTTATTAATTTTATATATTTATATTAATAAATAACATATTGAAATGAATTATGTATAATTTATTATATAATCATTACATGCATGGATGATCATGATCTTGAACGACCTATGTATGTGTTGTGTTTCTATTTAGTTCAATTGTTTATTGCATGGATTTTTTTAATAAGTTTATTATTAAATTAAATTTTATAATCTTAATATCAACACTTCATCCTCATTTGTATATGTATTCATGTCCATGGTTTCTTTTATGCAACCCCAAACCTTTGGTTCTCCTCACTTGCATGAGAGTATGTGTATGTAAGGAAAGGAGATCCTAGGTGAGAGGAGACGGTTCTGGACTTAGTCAAGGTAAAACCAACCCAAGAGATACATAGGTTAAAGGTGAAATGTTATATCTCATTACCATCTCAAATCAACAAATTATTCATGTAGGGTCATGGGTTGGTTAATAATATGCTCGATAAACCAACCAGTAGTTAAAATCTCATGGTCATACCACTTGTTTATTTTATTTTTCTAATGAATGGCTATTTATTTATTTAATACATGTTTATTTTATGATTAAAGTCATTAACATACAGTAAATAAAGAATAATAATGTAAGATAAAAAAAATTGATTATGTGTAAATTATTTTAACATACATTTTTAATTAATTATATAAAATATGCATAATATTAACAAGCAGGTAAAAGGATAAAATAAAGAGTATCTGTGCATTAATATAAAATTCAATCAAGAAAATATTAAGTCTAAAAACATATTCCTTTACTTAACTTAGAATGAAATCATAGATCAAAGTGTTTTTCTGGACCTCATCAGGACACTTTCATTTATCGAGGGGTTTTAATGATATTTTTTAATTAGCTTGACCAATATAACATAAATAGTAGTTTCCCTCATAATAATTGGTTTAATTTTGAGTCCAGTCTTGAGAAAATATTAGTTAGGATTTTTGGATTAGGGATTCCACTCAATGGATCAAGGAACTACCTGTTAATGTACATGGAATGACCACCTACCTAAATACCTTCGAGTAATTTGAACCATCCCTAATATGGTTTATGAGAAGGGGAATATAAATCCTTTAGACTAGAATATCCACATGAATTCATATTATAAATACAATAGTGAGGGATATTGGGTTTTGATAAAATATCAGGAGGCCAATAAAATTAATTTATTATGATGCACATTTTAATTAAGATAAAGTCCTAAAATTTATTTTCATATGTTGTTGAAAATGACAAGTTAAACCATGATAACAAGGATATCATTTTTAGAAAAAGACCATGTCTTCACCAACACAAATTTTCTAGAGTGGTACAGTCTTTTACACACTAAACTTCTTTGGGAAATTTATTCTATCCACTAGAATCCCTTATTCTTGATTATCCACCACACTTAGCAAGGGAAGGTGAAAATGATGTCTATCAATGATTCATTGTGGATGATTCTTATGTCTCTTAAATTATATTATCAAATATGTCTGAATATCTGATGATGAAACAAGTACATCGATTCTAACACCATGAAAAATCATCTCCTTTTACTTGAAAAGGATAAGAAGAGGCTTAAGATAAATATAATTGTCACTAAACTATACTAGTGTAAATTGGAAGATGGGTACATAACTAGTGATCATTACTTCAATATACAAAAGGATATTGATTAGTTTGTGAAGTTATTCTTACATTTTTATAATAAATTATCCATTAATCTCTCGGTGTTTTCCTTAACACCTAAATAATCTATATTCGTAGAATATTATATGATGGGTAGTATAAAGAATCCACTTGTGAATATTTTGACTATGATTTTCTAAGAAGATAGGGTGAGGTGGGAGCATGGATACTTATATATTATGTTGAATGAAGTTAAATAAAATCTTTTAAAACCCATGACCTATTCAAATTCAATGGTTCCTTTATAATTTTCTTTAAAAAAGGAAAACTATTTAGAGGTAGGGTAGAAAATGGAAGGATGTCTGCTTCTCATGTATCCAAAAAGGCCACTAGAAGATAAATTATAATGATTTGAAGAATCTATCAAAAACGTTTAATTTAGGTATATTTATCACTACCTATAATATTTATATTTAACTTCTTAGGTATTAAATAAGTTTTTCACACATTTTTATTCAAATACAAGAACAAATAAAGTTTAGAAACATTTATAAAATTAAATTAAACTCTCTAAGTAGATGATATAGGGTGATTCCTAACACAATCAAGAGGAGGACACAATTTTATATTACTAAATGGATTGATTATCATGAATCTATTATTTTTTATTGAGTATTATCAAAAAAATATTTTAGTGTCTAGTTAGATATAATGAGATATTATTTCATTTTTAGAATGAATGTTATTATTGTTTTTTCATATATACCTAATAATTTAGTGGCACTTAAACCTCATACATAAAATATAGGAAATGAATGATTAATATAAAATATAATACTCATACCCATTTATGGAAAGATTGTTCTTTTTTCAAATAAATGAAAAATTAGTTAAAAAGTATATAACCTATTGGATATAAAACTCTTAGGAATTAGACAGACTTACTTATTAAGTTTTAGATAAAGAAAACATTAAAAATTAAGGTGATCCACAAAATCCTTTAGAGTTAGTTTATCCAAACCATGTGAACTATTTTAAACTGAATCTATAAGTAAACTTATATACACTATGATATTATTTTAAGAAATTTTAGGAATGATAAATAGAGAAATGAATATACTTGGTAAAAGATATAATGTCCTTTGGTTCATCTTATTAGAGAATATCTTTACCAAGTATTCATCAATCATTCAAGGTTTATTATAGCTTATCTTGAACTCAAATTACATTATACAAATCAAATACTTGATGTCAGTATAAGGGAGATTGATGAGGAGTATTACATGTATTTCATGTCATTCATAATTACTTTTAAAAAATGTTTCACAAATAATATCATAATAGTTAACCATATTTCAACTTTGTTGAAAAATAGTGTCATATAATTCATTATATAAGAGAAATCCATTATGTCACAACTTCATGTGTTTTTATGAGAATTGTTTGTTAAAATTTGGATTTAGCTATAAACATACATCAAGGTAAAACACTAATCAAATCTCAGTTATTTATCTTATAGCTACTTGGGATATTAATATCCCTAAGATAGAAAGGTATTTGTCCGTACTGACTATTTTCTAAAAATGGTAATCACTTCTCTTTTTATGAAGTGGGAGAAATATTGGCTTTATTAAAGTTAATTCTCCGTATTTGTATGAGTTGGAATAAGAAAACTTGACTCTGCAAGATCAGTAGGAGGGATTTTTTTAGATAAATATACTATATAGGAAAGTTAAAACTAAAGAGTTGGTTGTATATTCAACAAGACTAGTGATATATTATTCAATGAGAATAATTAATCCAATTATAAAATAGTAAATGGAAATATAATAAGTTTGTAAATTTCATATGAATTTTTTGATGGATTCCATGTATGAAAACCCAATCCTTATTTTGGTTTTTTTTAGTTTTTGTAAATCCATTGGTGGGTATTCAAGATAAAGAAAACATGAATGGTATAAGATGGTACCAATAAAATGAAATTGTTCATTGAAGGCTTAAAGTGATGTTTAAGAATAGTCTATAAATAAATATTTCACCAGTCATCATACTAAAATCCATTAAAATCAAACTTGTCATAAAAACCTTCTATAATCTTATTATTGTATGATTGAATGTCAAGGATACCTTCCTTGGAGAAAACCTTATGAAGGATTTCTATATGATGAGGCTAGAAGGGTTAGTGAAACAAAATAATTCCAATAAGTAATATAAGTCACAGAAATACATTTATGGATTAAAGTGAGAATCATGATCATAGAATATTCATTTGGAAAGAATGTATACTAGTTTTATACAATTGGTTGGTGGGAGAACTAATGTTTTAATATATATATGTCTTGATAACATTTGTAAAATAAATTATGAATCTTAAATCAAATTAATATTAAGGATAATTTCCCAATGAATATCTTAAAGTAGCAACCCATGTTCTAGGAAACAAAATCTATAGGCTTAGATACATGTGGTTGTTTAATTTAATATTAGTGTATATTTTGAAAATGTATTAAAATACAAGTTTTTTTAAGTTTGGGGTCGAAACCTCATTTATTATTAAATAAAAGACATATTCCTGACTAGGTAGAGGGAGACCCATTACATATCCCAAAGGCCCAAGACCAAGTGGTCTGAATAAAAGGATCAAAAGCCCATTTTTTGGCCCAAATGACACTTCATTGAATAGTATTTCTATAGTACCTAGGATATTATAGTACCATCACCACTAAAGTTCCTGCTATAGTACCCTCTGTCGCTACAGTGTCACCATAGTTACAGTTCCACCGCTATTACAGTCCTACTATAGTACCCTACTATAGTGTTGTTTTAGTACTCAGGAATTCTTCCACTACCCTGATTTGATCCTCAATCTTTTGGATGACAAGCATGAGCCTCTACCACTTGGGTACATGCTCATTGGAAAAAATTTATGTTTTAAAATACAAGTTGAAATGTTTCAAGACTGAATATTTTTCTATGTCACATAGAATGAAATCTATCTAAGATGATTTTTTAAAACGCTTTAGAAGATTCATGTGATGAATATACTATATATTATTAAGAGTAATTTGTAAATTTATCTTATATTTCACGATATTTACTAAGGTTTGATATTTATTTGATGTAAATTATATAGGGGGAATATTAAATAGAACCAAGAAAACTACAAAGACTTGAATTTAGAACTATATGATATTACTTGAGAAAGTATAAGTGGATAAGATCATAGTAGTTAGAGAAATGGTTATTTCCATGGGGATACTAAACTAGTATCTTTTTTTATCAATTTAATCTACAATTATAGATATTATAAGGTAATATGCAAAAAATACTTATTACTAATAGTGGTTTTCATATATACATAAACTGAGTACGTTTCAAATTTTTAGGTAACTCAAGAAGTATTTTAGAAATGTTTATTCTAGGATATGTTTTTATCCAAGATTTCAAGTTTGATAGGGAAAAAATAATACTTCATTTTATCGCTTTTAGTCACTAGACAAGGTTTGTACCCAGAGAGGGGTGTAAATCATGGTATTAAAAACATTAAAGTTTATCCCTTGTCAATATTATGTTCCATAGTTATGGGGAACACCACTATCTACCTCATAATCTATATGATAATGATGAAATTGGTAAAGAGATACACGGGAGATTTTATTTGGTTCACCCAAACAATCTACTCCAAGAAGAATTAATGGAAATTCCCTTGTGCACCTGAAACAATAAAGATCAAGGATTTTATGTTATAAGGTTTACAGTGGTCATACCGACCCTATTGGTTTATAACCATGAACATAGGAAATCTCATTAGTATCCTTATAGAGTGGAACACATTGATCCCCCTACAACAACCTTATTCTCTAATGAATTGTAATTTAAGGATACACATATAGTGGTGTATCACTTTACTACACCTTCCTCGGTTTTAGGAACTCCACATGAACTTCTAGTGAATAGGACTCCTAGAACACTTCTCTTTTCTTATCCCTTAACTTAAACCTTCCATATTGTACCCTGTAAAAAATTATCTTTTTCTCTCTTGGATGTTTTATCATACATCACCACCCTTATTCTCTCTATAATATCAAAATGTTCCAAAAGGATGGTTTTCTACTCCTGTTGTTTTTTTCAGCTTCAAACATCTGATTTTTGTAAATACTATATACCCATATTTGACACATAGAATGGGTTTTCCATTTTTTACCCATGTCAACACCCTGGCATCTTTTCTCCTCAAAATCACGTAATAAATCATCCATTTTTTCTTCCAAATCACTTATCATATTGTGTATTAAAAACAATATCATTATATATTGCCCCATTATCCATTTCATCTGCTTTTCTCCCACATAAAGAGAAATATGTCCATTTTTAGTTACACAAAAATATCCTCAGAGTTCGTTAAAATAATTGAAATATGTTTTCTTAAACATCCATTGAATATAATCTTTATTTTCATCAAGATATGGAAACCGTATAAGAATGATGATGAAATATATGGGATGTTTTAAGACACTAGATTATAGAAAATACATGAAAAAAAATCCCTTACATTGTTATAGCCTTCTTAAATTTCCATATGTAGCACCCTACAAAATTTACGTATGTAACCATTTTTGAAGTTGTGTTATTCACGTTGTTTAATTCCCTTCTATGTTTGTTTTTCATACACGACTCTTTCACATGCCCAAATTCCTTCATGTAGAAAAATTCTTCATGTAACCAAAATTCCATATGTGGTAGATTCTCATACAAGAATCCCTTACGTAACTAATTTTTTATATATACAAATTCCTTATGTAGAATATTCAAATACAGGATATCCTTTACATATCTAAATTTTCATACATAGTGAATTTCCCATTTTTCTAAAAATATAAAAAGAAATCTAGATTACAATTAATTTATCAAGCATCCTTCTAAATCTCTTCCATTCATCAATATATAGACTACAAACATAGAGAGAGACTATATCTAAGATTCCTTTCACTCCATTATCAATAAACATAACTGAGAAACAATCCAAATGGATTTTTTCCAATAATATCATCATTTGGGTTTATTTTCAATCTAAAAAATATATTTAGCACTTGAACCTATGTGAGATTTCAAAACCAACTAGATCTAATAATTAGTGAACTCTAAGTATCTTGCCTTTAAGGAGTGGAATAATGAATCACTTATCGCTAACTCTAATCCCAATTAAGTTATACTCATTGTGAAAAAACAAGAGTTGAATGAAAAAAATGTATAAACCCAAGCCTTTACCTCCATGCACTTCCAGTGTGCATTCTAAAAATGGTGAAAATAACCCCCCCCCCCAATTTATCACTAAAACATGCTCCCCCTTGGATGTAAAACATGCCAAGATCCCCCTTTCAATTACATATCAACTTCTCTCTCTTTTTCAATGAACCCAAAGATCACTCCTCTTAAAGGTCAAAAAATAGAGTTGTTAGTCCACACATAGAACAAAAGAGAGATAACATACCTCAGTTTAAAGAGAAATCTCACTTGGAGTAGGTGTCCAATTCCAAGTCCTTATAAATAGATAGATTAATTTGGACTCCAAGATCTAACCAATTATGTTCAAAATATAACTTGGGTAAACCCTTTTTCATGATATTAGTGACATGATCCTGAGTAGGCATATACTAAAACTTCACCACATGTTTCTCTAACTTATATTTTAATGAATTATACTTTATCTTGATTTAATTCATCCTAAAGTGTTGAATAGGATTTTTGATAATGTTTATAACACTAGAATTTTCACACATAATCCTAATGGGAGATTCTACATAAATTACAATATATTTAAGTTATTGTTTCATCCATATAAAATCTATAAAATCTTGAGTTTCTACTATGTATTCAGCCTCTGTAGTGATTAAGAACATGTATTATTTCATTTTTCAATACCAATAAATATAAGTGATACAAATTCATAACACACTTTAAAAAGTATATTTTCAGTCATCCACTAAACCTTCTTAATCCATATTTGTATATCCTACAAATTATTGTTGTGAATTTCTATATTAACACAACCCAAAATACATAGTTTGGTTTATATATCAAACTATAGACCTCACAACATTTATGTGACTTTATTTTGGAAAAATTTGATAGAAAGATGATTTAAATGTGGCAAACATAATATTTAGTCGAGTGGTTGTTAAGTAGATAAAACTTCTAATAGTCTTCTTATAGTGTGTCACATTTACTGCCTTACATTCACCATCTTTTTATAATTTCATCCAAGCCTCCACAAAATTATCCATAGGATTAAAATAATACATTTTAATTCATTTTAGTACTTTCATAACATATTTAGTTTTTGAAATAAATTTCCCATTATTTATTTGAATCACCTACAAATCATGTGAAAATGATAATTCACTAATTAATGACATTTTGAATTCATGAATCATAATTTCTAAAAAATGATTATGTTTGGTGTTATATTATCTTCCAAATATTATTTATTTAATATATATAATCACCACCAATTTTTACCTTACTTATTCTTAATATAGATTTTGTGATCAAATCCTCCTTTATGATAGTCGTTCTTCTTTAGGTACGGATCTAGCCATGACTACCAGGTCCTTAGTGCTTGTTTTATCCTATATAAAACTTTCTTAAACTTTCGTAATTTTTTATAATAATAATTAATAAGAAATAAATCTAGTTTATTTATGTATACATCTTCTTTAAGGTCTCTATTTAGGAATATCAATTTTACATCCATTTGAGACACTTTAAATCTCTTTTTCACAGTCCTGTCTTGGAATAGCCTTATAGTTTCAAGTTAGGATACCGGTATAAATGTATCATCCACATAAATTCCTTCTATTTAAGAATATACCTTAAACAATATACAAGATTTTTTCCTTTTCACTTTTCAAACTTAATTAATCTAATTTCGGAAAACTCATTTGGTTATAATAACATTTTTTTATTTGGCCTTGGAAAAACTTCCCAAGTTTGGTTCTTTTGAATTTCGTCAAGATATCAATGAATTTACTTGACCCAAATTTAATCTTTACCAAAATATTTAAATATTTTAGGATCCACCTTTGAAAGTAAATAAATTTTTTGATGATCCTTCATCCTTTGAGTTTTAATTAGAGTTTTCCAGTCACCAACTATTATTTTGTCATTGATTTTTATAGTACTAGATTTTCTATTAAGATATTATTTAGATACTATATTTTCTTTATTTCTTGAGTCTTGTTTTGATTAGTCTACTTACCCTTAAGTTCCCTAAGTCCTATTCACCTTTTCATCACTTTCTTACTCTATTTCTTCATTGTACTATTGAAAAATCCATTCACCAATTTGTAAATTCGGCTCATCTTCAACAACAGTTACATATTAAATTTCCAAAATGTACCCTATAAATTTTTTAAACCATTTATACTCTATTTTTGATGATTATCCAATTAAAATTCTATAATCTCCAAAATCTTCAAATTTTATATTCTTCTCTTTATTCAGAATAATGAATTTTCTTCCAAACCATTGAAAGTACTTGAGTGATGGTTTCTTCCCATGACATGGTTCATAGATATACCTTTCTTCATTCAAACTCAAAAATGGATTAGTTTGATATTTACACTGATTTAATAAATCCATCCTTCTAATATTCCTCTGGTAAATTATTTTCAATGAGCATTGTCTGGGCCATGTTTTTGAAAACGTGGTTTATTCTTTCAAAAAATCCATTTTGTTGAGGGGTACTTATGGATAAGACTTGATGTCATATACCATGTTTTTAAAGTAATATTCCACTCAAAAATTGGTAAACTTCTTAGAATTTTAAATATAGAAATTTTGAATCTTTATCCCAGTAATTATTTCTGACAATATTTAGTACCATGTTTCTCACCAGAGTACTTCAATTTTGCGAGAAATAACCATTATCCATTCCATCCTTCTATAGTTATCAATAAAAACACATAATATATTTTTTGATTAATTTAGGTTTCATTATCACATATACATATACATGAATAAGCTATTGTAATATTATTAACATCTTCTACTTTGTCTTGTAGTTCTTTTTAACTATCTTCCCTTTTGAAAAACATCACATGTATGACTGCTAGCTCATGGGAGAATAGAGAGATATCAAGCTCCTTAGTTTTTTACCAAATCATCCATGAATGTTTTGTTTAAATGGATAACCCTCTTATTCCATGACTAATTTTCTTCCTCCTTATACAATATGCATCTTTCTTCCTCTCTGTTAATGAGATAGATATTTCCATTTATCATTTTTCCTTGGAAAAATGTTGTTCCTTCCTTTAATTTTATAGTGCAAGTATTCATGTTGAATTTAATGACATGGATGGAGTCACATAATTTACATACAACAACAAGGTTAGAATATATTCCTTACACCAATAGGACATATGTGCGCCTTAGGTCCTTTTCAGAGATAATTATTTTCATTCCTCATTATTATCAAACCTTACAACACCATCATTGTAATAGTTTATCCATGTGATAATATATTTGTTTAAATTCATTTGGGAAGTGAAACCCAGGTCCAGAATATATATCATGAATCTATTTATTACTCTTAAATAAATCTTAGTAACATTATCCTTCTCTTAGTTACATTTCTTGACCCATGATCGTTGGTTATTGTTTCTTGATGATGAACAAGTATGTCGTCCTTCCAACTCCATTAACTCCTATTCTTCACCCTGTAAAGTTTTATTTTTTTATTTTTTATCCTAATTAAGGATATATCATTTTGATTCAAACATATTATTTTTTCCTCCATTTGTATATTTATTTTTTCTCTAGATAAACAATTAACTTCCCTAGTCCCAAAACCTTTATATAAAAAGAAATATCCGTTAAAAAATTAGGATATTAAATTCCACTCACATCTTCTCTTCTTTATTACTACCTAAAATTTCTCTTAGATATGGATTACATATATTGGTTATGCCCCATATTCCCACAATAAAAACAATGAATATTTGGTGTCTTAATATGTGAATTTATTGTTATCGTAACACCTTTTTGGGTCTACTGGGGGGAATCCAAAACCACTTTCTTTTGATGAGTGGGAGCTTGTTAATTTTTTTCCACAAATTCCATTTTTATTATTTTTGTGGTTGATCCCCATAGATAATTTTTCTTCATCACCAACCATCTATACTCAATTAATAACAAAAAAATCTTTATGTATCACCCCATCTACTTTATTAGGGGCTGGTGAATTTGTGTTCCTCGATGTTATACTGAGAGAAAGGAGTATTCCCTGATGTTCACCTTTTATCACCAAATCATGACTTATACTTAGATATCTTCAATTATTTTGATCTTTTATTTTATAATATTAGTCATACCATCTATAATATGGGTATGTTCTTCAATATTGATCTAGAATTCAACTTCCTTCTTTGACTTTCTAGGATTTCCATATTTGATTTTTTTCACCTCCTCTTTTAAATCTAACTTATATTGTTATTATTATTGAATATAGATCATGTATTTATGTAACACACTATTGTTATTATTTTTTAAGCTCTCTAGACTTCAATTTATTTAAGGGATTCCTCAATATCAATTTCAAGAACAATTTATCCCTTGATTCCATCATTTTCATCATTATTGTTCTCCTCTTGTTTCTTGTCTACAATATCCACAAGAAATTATTTATTAAGTTCTTTATGATCTTCAAAATACACTACATAAGATTTATATAAGTCCTCATTTTCATTGGATGGAAATTTACTTTTCAATATTTAATTTTCATTGCACTCTTTTCTTGAACATATCACCCTTAAAAGGTTTCTTTAAGGGATGTTATTTTTAATATCATACTAGATGTTTTTTTGACACGTGGAAGAAATATTTAGAACTTTTCCACATTTGAAACAGGTAAGGGGTTGCTTCCCATTAAATTTCCCTTGTAATATTTTGATATTGTAGAAGAGAAACAACATTATATCATTAACTTATTCATCCTCTATTTATTCTTTTATTAAGAGTTTATTTAGAGACTTTAATGTTATCACCTAAGACTTATCATTTGTTATAGACTCATTGTTATTGATTCTCATTTAATATTCCATATGTGTGTTATGATGGCTATCCAATGTCACCAATTTCAGATATTTTTCTTCAAGTACTAAAAAATTTTCATAAATCCTGAAGGAAATATTATTTTGATTATTTTAATAATTTTTACATCATCAATGACTTCTCCAAGACCTTTCATGTATTCAATAAGAATAATCAGATGATAAAAAAATAAATCAACTTATTCACTCAAGATCATTCTTAAATCTTCGTATTTATTCCACAAAACCTACATATTTTCTTCTAAAACATTTGATTCAACTTTATATATATTCATAATAATTTCCCACATAGCATGGGAAGTCTTACATGGAAAGGTTGTTTTGTAAATAGGTTTTTTCAAATCTCCCTTGAAGTAATTAATTTCTATGGTATCAATATCTGTCTCTTCATGATATTTTTTAGATAAATCCTTACTATCCATACTATTTGTGATCCCATGAATGGTCTCCATAGACACATTCATCCCCAATGATTGAAAATAATGATGCATCTGGTTTGTTCATAGATAAAATATGTTTCTTTTAAAGATATGAATTCCTTTATGATTTAAAAATACTTCCAATAATTTAGAGGGATAAAATACACAAGAACCATATCTCTGATACCACTTGTTTGTCTGTAACCAAGTTTTGTGCCCTTGGAGGGGGGAGAATTAGGGTATATAAAACTTTAAAGTTTTCCCTTTTCAATATCATCTTCTATAATTATCAAGAAAACTTCTCTATCCCTCACAATATATTTGAAAATGATGAAAGAACTAAATACATACATATGATATTTTTCTTGGTTCAACCAAACATGATACTCTAAGGAGTGTACACAGAAATTCACCTATGCAATTTAAATGTTAAATCTCACTGATTTTTTGTTATAATTTTTGGAGTGGTTTCACTAAATGTCTTAGTTTATAACCAAAAATATAGTAAATATCATTAATATCCTCATAGAGTGGACCACACTACTCTCCCTACAATATCCTTCTTCCCCCATGAGATATAATTGGAGGTCACACCTGTAGTGGTGTATCACTTTGATAAACCTTCCTTAGTTTGAGTAAATCCAAACAAACTTATAGTGAGTATAACTCTAGTAACACATCTCTTTTCTTCTCCCTTGTCTTCATCCTTCCATCTCATAGCCTATAAAAACTCACCTTTTATCTCTTAGTATATTCTACTATGTATCAGAACCCTGATTTTCTCTAAAATATCAAAATGTGTAAAAAATGTTGTTTTATGCTCTTTTTATTTCATGTAAACTTCAAACATAATTTTTTATGCAAGATATATAACCATGTTTTTTATATAGAATAGGTTTTCCATTTTCGACCCATGTTAATGAACTAACATCATTTATCCTAAAAATTACAAAATAAATTGTCCATTTTTTATTCAAAAGTCCTATAAAATCATGTATTAAAATAACTCTCATCATGTGTTTCACCACTCTCCAGATTATCTAATTCACTTCCTATAAAGAGTGATATGGCCATTTTCGTCTCCACAAAAACTAACACAAGATTCATTAAAATAATTGAAATATTTTTTCTTGAACTTACTTTAAATATTGGCATGAATTGATTTAGGATATATCAACCATATATGATTGATGATGAAATACATGAGATGTTACAAGTCACCTGGTCCTAAAAATTCTACAAAAATAAATCCCTTATATTGTTATGGACTTCTAAAAATTTAATACATGGATCCCTAATAAATTTTCATGTGTGACCCTTTATGTATTTTAGTTCCTTCACATATATGAATTTACTTTTATGTAAGTTTCACATACATGACTCTTTCACATATCATAATTCCTTCACATAGTCAATTTCTTCATATAGTCAAATTTGTTATGTGACAAATTCTTATATTTTCCTCCTTTACATAGCCAATTTCTTCACATAACTGGATTCATTATGTGGTATATTCATATATGTGATCTTCTTCAGGTAAATCTAGATTCATATGTGGGGGATTTTCCATTTTTTCAAAAATATACAGAATTCTATATTTCACTAAATTCATCTAGACTGCTTCCATGTCTCTTCTATCCATTAATATATAGACTCCAAACATTAAGATAGACATCATTGAATATTCCTTTCACTCCATTATCAACAAACTCAATCAAAAACACACTCCAAAGGTATTTTTTCAAACAATAAAATCTTGATGGATTTTCTCATTAGGTTGAAGTTATAGTAATTAGGACAACTACAATAACATAGTAAGCCTAGTAGCTTTAGACATGCCTCGGCTGAAGCATGTTTATCATGTGAGGCTAACCAGTTGGTTAGTAGTTATCTTAAGTGTAAGTGGGATTTTATTGGATTTGTTCCTTATAAAAATTTTACTTTTTACTTTTGATTATAATAATATTCATAGTCCTTCATGTGATGAGTGTTCTTCAGTTTAACATTAATGTGATAATGTCCGTGGAGTATTTGTTTAATTTAAAAGTTATAGGAGTTCCTTGGTATAATGATAATATTGAATTGTTATGAAAATATTATTAAATATATTTTATATGGTTATATGGAATCCATCAGAAAGGATATAGATGATGTTTAACTATTAGGTGATGGAATATCCTAATACATTTAGACTTTTTATCAGGAAGTTCTCACTTGGTAATATTAAATATAGAAGGTAATGATAATAGTCCCACCAATTGGAATTTAACATGTTATATTTCATTATATATTCCTATCTATGAATATATGCATCAGTCCTTAGAATTGAGATTATTATTAATATATAAATAATTTTTTTCTTTGATGTATTAAATAAAATAGTGACAACATATGCCTTTGGCGAAGTAGGACACATTGGGTGTGTCATAAGTGATATGTCATTAATACATAATTCAAGAAAGGATTTGTCCCTTATATATTAATTAAAGTAGATATATCAAACCCTTTGATTGTAATAGAACTTTATGATTAAATCCATGTCCATGGTGTATCATCGATGATTTCATTTCAAGAAGTCAAAGAAATATATATCAAGCATATAGGTTGATTGAACAAGTTTGCAACCTATTTAATGAGATATCAAGATAAAGGGATTATAATATATAGTGAGAATTTTTATGCATCATATTATCATTGTGAAATTAATTAATTTATTGATGGTTTCCTTGATGTGTTTCTAGATACTAATCTTATACTTTAGGCCAACTCCCCTAATGCTACTGAGAAAGATGCATAGAGGGCCGCACACTGGGTGTATCTTGAATTTCAGTAAAATTTTATTTGAATTTAATAGTAGTTTGTAAATATAATAATTATTTTTTTTTTAATAAAAAATATAAAGATATATCATTTTTTAAATAAATATTTATTATTCAAGGTTTGGTAAATACTGATGAGGATTGATGGGTCGATTTAAGAGCCTATATGAAATAATATAATTTATTTAATATCGTTTAAATAAATATTGATTTTTTTTTATAAATAATATTTAAATATTTGTGAGTTATCACATATCTAGAAATATATTATTATTATTATTATTATTATTATTATTATTATTATTATTATTATTATTATTAGACATGGGGTTTACTTAGAATAAAGAAATTAGTGAAGGCCCTTTGTGTAATAACTAATTATCTAATCTTAAGTATATAACCCAAATTATATCATTTATATGGGTAGAATGAATTTGTGTGCACAACACATTCTTTCAAGAGAATTTTCTCAAGACCAAAGATAATTCTCTCAAGAATGGGAAAAAATTATCCTCTTCCTCTCTTTCAAAACTGATAGAACAAAAGAAATAAATCCTCAATCCTGAAATAATTGTTGTTGTAATCAATAGATAATTACATAAAATGATTGGTACCTCTATTAAATCACCTGGAGATCTATCAGTGATGTTTCTAGATTGATGAATCACATGTGTATACCACTAGAGGAATTTATTTTAAATTATTCATCGCAATAATGAGACGATGATAACAGCCACCAATTTATCAACAAATAAAGAATAATAAAGATGATAGTTTTTTTTATTAAATTAATTATAAATGATATGTGAAAATATCAACATTTTAATTATTTGGGGTTTTCTTTTGTCATGTTTTGAGGATTTAATCAAAATAAAATGACAAAAAACATTATTTGGTATGGGATCAACCACTTCTGTTACACCCCAAAACCTTAAAAAAATATTTTTCTTTAACTTATTTTGTTTTTTTTCTATCCATAAATATTTTATTTCCTTGAATTTAGTGGAAATAGATATCATTTTTCTTTGGATTTATTCAATGAATGTTTTTTTGGAATTTCAAATACTCTCTAATTTATTGTTAATTTTTTCATTTCATGTGTCCTACAGACTCATCAACATACTAAAACTCTTGTGATGTGTTACAATTACTCAAAAAAATAATATTCAAAACATGTGAATAATATGGATATATTTAACTAGGGTATGAATTTGAAAAGTACAAAATTTTATAGTTTTTTATCTTTTTATTTTTTTCCCATTTGTATTTTATTTTATTTATTTATATGAAAAAATAGTGTGTGCAAGCTTAGTGGATTCCCGAAAAATTATTTTAGTTTGATGCGTGAGATTTTTCAAAAATCTCACTTTAAAAATATATTTCTTATTTGTTAAGTAATTCACTGTAATATCATATGGAATAAGGTCGATATCATAAAGACGTTGTTCACACAGACTAGATTTTTTATTATCTTAATTATTTATAGTCTAATATAAAATAATTTTACACTAAAAATATATATAAATGGGGGTTGAAAAAAACACATAAAAAATTATGAAAATTTAGTATGAATGAAATAAAACTAAAATTAAAATTAAAATTCATAAGAAATATTCCACTCACATGGTTGAACACATGTGAATTTCCTCATTGTCTTAAGAGAATTTAGTTAAATTTTAATCAATGAAAACCCTTAATACCATTCATGTAATCATATTTATTTCACTTTAATTATGAATATTAAACCTACTCAAGAACCCAATAGCACACTTCTTATCCATTAAATTCTTGTTACATAACTACATCTATTAATAATTCAATCCATTAACTAGTAAATTAAACAAAAAAAGAAAGATCATATTGTAATAGTGAAAAAGACAATAAAAAATAAGAATTAAAAATAAGTTATTCTCACTTGCCTCTCATTATGAAAACTCTCTAAATTATCATATTTCAGTTAAGATGAATAAATGAACAAATTAGTACTTATGAGACTAATAGTATTCACCTAGAAGAGAATATCAACTTAGGTCTCTACTACTATGACGATTTGAGAATCAATCCACAAAACAGGGGGAGTAACATCATATAGAACTTTAATTAAAATGCACATAATGAATTAAAAAAAGAAAAATAAAATATCATAAAATAATAAACTATTATCACAAGGTTGAGGGTCGGGTTGTGAATCCTAAAATCTAACTATCAGCCAAAAGTTGAACTCATGTAAAATAAGATGGATCAGTTATTTTAAAGGGATGTATCAAGGTCCTTATTCAAAATGTATATGAGATTTACCTATTTCTTCTTGGATTGAGTAATATCATATTTCCACATAGCATCGAGATTCCATTATTTTCAATAGATTTTAATTCCTTCAAATCATCCATCATATTTTTTCGTCCTTCTTCAAATATCCCTTTGATCTCGTTTATTATATTTTATATTGAATTAATGCATGTGGTCAACTAAAAATATAGAAATATCTTAATAACTAAGTATCATAGAATGCATTCCATGTCATGAAAATATTTGATTAAAATGTCACTATGTATGATACTTTTACCGATGTGGAGATAAACCTTATATATTCTTTGGGTCACTCTTACATATCACTACACTACCTATAATGAATCTTACGTATCATCAACTTGGATGAAATTTTTATAAAGATAGTCCCCTTACATATAATCTCTTGTGTTGACATGACCCTTATAAATAACATGTTTCATTACCCATGAAAATTTTAAAGACCTTGACATATTACTGTGGCCATGGGGGTGACATTTACATATCCTCCAAATTTACTTTTACATATTTTATGGAGGCTTGAAAAAACATCTCCAACAATGAAGGAAATAACCTATATGTTTTAATGAATCTATGTGGTTAACATTACATATCTTTATAGTTACTTTTACATATCAGGTTGATGACCTATACACATCCGTATAACTTTTTAAATTTCCATTTTCAACTACTTAGCTAACCTTTATACATTGCCTTCAAAATAAATCATGCTTATGGGATTTGTGAGTCCTTAGTTAAATTCCTCAAAAACTTAAATAATTTATTATTTTATTATAAATCAACCTAAAATATAATTAAAATCACATAATTCAATTTAAGTTCTGTTTTAACAATTCCAAAAATAAATAAACCAATTAAAACCCAATATTTAAGATATTTTCATATTAAATTGCAAAATACTCTTATAAGTTAAATATATGATAATTACCCATAAAATTTAAAAATTTTGGGAATAAAATAATAGAATTAAAACATAAAAATAATCAAAATAATACTATTTCAAAAACCATTAACATGGAAAAGGTCTAAATCAGTTAACAAATATAAGAGGAAACTTACAATTTGGTTTAATTACGTATATTTATTAAATCATTGCATATGTTTACCATGTCACATTATATAAAACAAATTATGTCATCTTCAACTTTGATCATAAAAATTTAATCATCACTTCCACTTTTAATAATGATTTAAATATTTATTTAATTTTTTTAGTTTCATTTAGAAATGTTTAAAAATGGCTAAGGATACTAAAACTAAACTAAACTAAAATACAAAAATATAGAACATTCATCAATCAACATAAACCAATTAACATATTTAAATAAAATTTTACAAGTTTAATGTGGTTCAATTCAATCATATTAAGTTGGTTAATATAATATTTCACACCCTTAGTACATGAATTTGAAATATGATGTGATCAAAATGATACAAAATGTGTTTTTATGATTTAAAGTTCTTTAAAGTGTGAAAGGAGCATCAAAAATCAAAAATTATTAAATGATCCCAATTTTTCATGGAGATTTAATAGAAATATTCTTAGGTTATATGACATGAAATATTGAATAATGAATAAATTTGATGTGTGATGTTCTTAAAATAATCAAAAGTAAATTATAATGATTAAAATTTAGTTTTTTACATGGAAATGGTTTTAAAACATTCAAAAATAAGTATAGAAACCAAGTTATTCATTAAAATTTATGAAATAAAATCTTGATTAATATGTTCACCTATAAAAACAAATTATTCATGAATCTTACAGCTTATGTGCTTGGAATAATCTAAAATGTGTTTATACAATCCAAATTCATTTTAAATTTTAAATTTTCATCAAATAATAAAAACAATTAAAATAACTTGACTTTTCATGTAAATTTAAGATAATGACCTTTGAGTTATTTATGAAATATATGAATGAATCACACATGAATCCTATGTGTGATATGATTGAAATTATTCAAATAACATTTTAATAATTAAAATTCATTTTCTAACTTGAAAAAAAAAGTTTAAAATTTTTAATAATAAATAAACTAATATCATTAAAATTTAAGGAAATGATGTTTGATTAATTTATGACCTTTAAAAAAGTCATTTTTAATAGTGAAACATGTAGAAAATAGTCGAAAAAATGAGATTGGTTTTCCATAAAAAATTTTGACATTTAATCTTGATTAATTTGAAACATGTAAGAATGAACCATGTATTAATTTGGAATATTATGGTCTCAAAATATTCTAAAATACATTTTAATAATCACAATTTATTTTGTAAACTAAAAATGAGTTTGCAATATCCAAAAATGAGCAAATGAGGTTGGTTTGACATGAAAATTTATGACAATGATTCTAGATTATTTTTTTACCCACAAGAAAAACGTGTATAAATCTAAATTTCCATGTACTTTTAATGATCAAAATAAATTTTTGAAATTTTATTTCATTTCTAACTATGAAACATATATTAAATGATCAAAAATGAGAAAAATTGGGGATTTTAAAAAATAAATTTTTCCTGAATTATATATTTTATGTGGTATCAATGATTTAGTGTACAATTTAACAATAAAAAATCATTTATAGGTCTAAAATGTTCATCAAATGATCAAAATTTAAAAAATTGTTTTGTTATGCAAATTTAAAATAATGATTTGAGCTTCAATGATCACCAAAAGTAGTAATTGCATGGTCACTAAAGGATTTCTCTCTGATCCTATTTTTTTATTTCTAAAATAAGGATCACTTTTATGGGTTAGTGAGAACCCTGACAACACTCAAAACTCAACACTAAAAAATATCCACCATTATTGAAATCCAAAATAAAGAAATAGAAAAAATGGCAAGCATGAAGCGCAAGGGTAGGTCGACCACCCAGATTTTGAGATAGTCACACAAGATTCTTTCATAGAGCTCAAAGTGGATTGTAAAACACAACATTGGAAAGAGATAGTCTCAATCCCCATGATCCATAGGACCCCACAACATGTCACCTTATAAAACCCAACATCTACTATAAGTTGGTCTTATATCAATTCCCCACCATCGCTAAATAATTAGGTCATTGTCTAGATCATTGTCAACTAGACACCAACCATAGGGTCGCTTCTCGAACACTCCATCCCAACATTGCCATCACACAATGTAATCTTCATTGAAGGTTATCACTACATTACCATGCTAAAGAAAGAAACCTCAAATGTCGATGTTAACATGTAGCCCCATAATCTATATAGTCCAAAAAATCAATGAAACAACACCCCAAATAAAAAAATTCTAGGAGAAACATGATACATTACTCCAAAACCATACCACTACAATGATACACTATCAAGAATGAAAAAACCAAAACTACCAAACAAAAGACCACTACTACCTTTCCTAATTAGAGAAACTCGCAAAAATAATCTTACATACCTTGATAATTACACTAGACTACCAACCTATAAAAAAGTCCCACTCCAACCCTAATTCACATTCTATCCCCAACCTTATTATGGGTTGTACCAACCTTATGAAATAACATCCCATCCTTAGGAGTTATCACATCAACATTATAAGATCTTGTCTCAACCTTATGGGGACACACAAAATCCTTATGAGGTCATACCTGCAGTCTATCTCAACCTTATGAGATATTTCCTCAACCTTATGGGGATATTCACTAACCTTATGAGGTGGATCCCCATGGATTTTCTCAATATTACATGTGGTTTTCTCAACCTTACACATAGGAAAACTTCCTATAGCCTTTAGTATATTTTTAAAAACCACTTCAATCCTTATAAATATGAACTTCTCACACTAAATAGATTTCATTAAAGATTATTTATGCTTTATTATCAAAAAAACTCAAATACCACCCCAAGTTTATATTTTTTAGAAATCTCCAATTTTGGGTTTGTTGTAAAATTCTAATATATTTATCATTTAGGCCTTTGATAAACATAAAAAAATACCAAATATGAAAAAAAACGAAAATTAAACCTATTTCCTTTAAGATTTGTATCAATGATTCACTTAACATCATCTCTAATCCAACTTGATCCAAGATCTATGTGAGAAATTATAGTTAAATGAAAGCTCATGAATCATAATGCTCTTCAATACTTTCCAAACTCTCTTCTGAGAATATAATCCTCCTAATTAAGCATCCAAGAACTATACCCATTTCTAAAACAACATTTCTATCCCTTTCTCATAAACACCTTATCCCCTTTGTTGAAGAACCTAAATAGAACCTCTATGAAAGTTCATAACTTAGGGTTAGAAACCGAAACATTGAATACAAGTGAGATCATACCTTTACATATAATTTTATATAGGGGAGTCAGGGTAACTTCTCCAACTCATATAGTTAAATGGATTCATTTGATCTCTAAGATCCAACCAATTATTTTTAAAGTCTACCTTAGGTAGTTCCTTATTCATAATGTTAGTAACTTTATTTTTATTAGAAATAAATTCCAACTTCACAACTTGTTGGTATACCTTCTCCTTGTGGAAATGATATTTAATTTCAATATGGTAAGTCCTAGAATGATGAATGATACTTTTAATATGATTTATAGCATTTGATTCATTTCACTTGATGGTAATAGGAGTTTTCACTTCCAACCCAATATCTGCAAGTTATTTTCTCATCCAAATCAATTAGGTACAATCCTAAGTGGTTTCTATATGTTTATCCCCTATTTTGCTTAAAGAGATGAAATCTAGTTTTCTAATTAAAAAATAAATACAAGAAATGTTGAGATAGAATACATCTCCAGAAGCTGGATTTTGTTCATTCACTAAACCCTCCCATTCTGTATCCATATATCCCAAGATTTTTTATTGTGGAGTGATGTAATTAAACATCCCAAAAATATTTTATTTGGTTGATATAATGGAGTATTAATCTCAAAAATTGCATATGAATTTATTTATCATTGATTTGATTGGAAGCATATTTACATGTGTAAAATATTATATCTGATCAATTTGTTTTCAGGTATAATTAATTCTCAATTATAGTCCTATAAAGTATCATATCGAACTCCTTGCCTTCCTCATTTTGGAAAATTTCATCTAGGTCACCACTAAAGTTTTTATTGGTCCTGAATCAATTATTTTGAACCTTATTAACACCTCCTTAGTATTTTTTAATAAAAAATGTACTTCCCTTTATTTACATCACCTAAAACCCAAGAAAAAATGACAACTCACCAATCAAATACAATTAAAATTCACACCTCATGAATTATGAAAGATACATGAATTATGAAACATCTTGGCCTCCAAAAATGATTCCATTCACATAAATAAGCACCACCATCCACTTATCTTTCTCCTTATTGATATATAGGTTGTGATCAACCCCACCTCTTTGAAATCCAAGACACTTTAAGTACTGATTTAGCCTTGAGTACAAGGACCTTGGAGATTATTTCAGGCCATACAAGGCCTTATTAAATTGGAAAACTTTATTCTTATCTTCATTCACTAGAAAAACTTTTTTATAATCTTCCAAATCAATGGATCCATTCATTAATTTTTATTTAACATCCATTTGATAAACTTTGAAACCCTTTTATACTACCATAGACAAAACATATATATTTTTCTAACTGGGACACCAGTAAAAATGTATCATCCATATCAATTCCTTTTATTTGGGAATATCCCTTTCACACTATACATTCTTTTTTCCTTTTCACTTCTCTATCTTCATTTAGTTAATTTTATAAAACACATTTTTCTATGATAAAATTTTTGTTCATAGACCTTGGATCAACTTCCCAAGTTTGGTTATTTTCAATTTCGTCAAGATATTCATACATAAAATTGATCAAATTTTCAACTCTATAAGTCTCCTAAAAGATTTTAGGATCTAATTGAGATAAAAAAGGATTTTTGATGAGCCTTTATCCTCTTAGTTTGTATCGAGGATCTTTGTTCACTAATAGTGTTTTTGTAGCTAATTTCTTCCCTAATGGTTATCTAGTTTGTACCTGATATTATTACTAAATTTTCTACATCATAAAAGTGTTCATATGAGTAGTCTATATCCCCTTAAGATATTTCTAATTAAAACACATCAATATTAATTTCTTCCTCAATTTATTTATTGTTTTACTAAATAATTTTCTCACTTTTTTGAAAATTAATCTCATTCTAAACAATGATTATATCTTGTATTTCCATAATTTTTTCAATCCTTTTACTATAGAATTTATATATCTTTATCTTAAATGAATAACCAAGGAAAATACATTTATCCACATGAGATTAAAACATCTGACATTTCTCCTTGCTGAGAATAAAAAAATTATTTCTAAATACTCAAAAGTACTTGAGGTCTAGATTCTTTAAAAAACACATCTCATGAGGAATTAACTTTATTTAGACATTGTAAAGTTATAGTGGATATATAAATTGATGTAAGAACTTCTTATTTATAATACATCTCTTGTAGATTCTCTTCAAGGAGCATTGTCTTAGCTCTAATGTTGATAATATGGTGCCTTATTTCAACAAATCTATTTTTTCTAATTTATTATGGATGAAACTTAATGTTTTATTCTATGATTTTCAAGGTACTCTTCCACCTTATATTTAATAAACTCTAAACTATTTTTCGTTCAGAATATTTGAATTTTCAACGTAGAAATTTTATCCTCAAATATTCGGTAATTAGTGATGCACTAGAACACTTAAAATTTGTGATCAATAACCATAATCAATGTAATTAGACTATAATATCCAATGAATAATCCAAAATATCATTTCCATACATTGATTTTGATTTCATCAGAACACACACTTTCACATGATCAAACAATTTTTTTGAATTTTTATCTTTCGGTTTTGTTGGGACAACTTTGTGTATGAAGATTGTATTTGTTGTCAACATTTGTCAATGCTGGTCAAAATTAAGAAGGAGATGGAGAAGAACTCCAAAGTTAATGGAGATCAGCTGAAGTGAGGATGCCTGAAAAATTGTTATGCAATCATATCATTGGATTTCATGTTTGGGAAACTCTCAATGAAGTAAATTATTATGATTGTTAAACTGATCCTAAGTTCAAAGAACTTATGTCAAAGGTGACACATTGTTTACAAAAATTAAGAATGGCGAGGTATCATCCATCTGGGGATGATTGAAGAATAATGAGGAGTTAAAAAAGACCATGCAATGCTTCACAATTTCATGATAACCAAGCAAGAGATTACTTATAGAAAAGAATCATATGATTTGAATGAATTATAGAATGATGGATGAAGAATAAGAGAGATTTTGGAAGGGATTGGCATTCTAAGAAGGTCATGAATTGCACATTTCCTTAAAATATGATGATTGTTTCACTATTCTTAAAGTTCCAAATACATGTATCAAAGGTGATACATTGTCTGCAACATGGAAGGTATTTGAAGAAGCTTCAAGCCTCCACTTTTGGATGAAGAGAGATGATTGGAGTTCATTGGAATTATAACTCCAAAAGGCATTGAGTATTTGAGGTGAGGATGAAGTACTTTGGAATTCATATTCCAAAAAGAATGGAAAAATCAGACGATGCTTTGCTAATTTTTATTTCAAAAATATCATAAGTTAGGAGAACTTGCAATGAAATCCTTATAAAGGAAAGGGGGAGAAATGATAATTCCAATCATATATAGTTTGGATTGGAAGGAATGATGATGCTGGAAGATGGGATGTTTCAGTACTTTCCATTGTAACTCTGATGATGCAAAAGATGATCTATCAAAGGATATATATCACGATAGTGGAGTTCGTGATAAAAGCTGAAGAATGGTTATGGGAATCAGTGAAGAGAGAAATGACAAAGCAATGGACAATCTGGGGGTGACACAAAAGCACAGTTTAAGGTGGTTCCATTTTCAAGTTTTTTCCAAATTTTAGGGCCTGAAAATCGAGAGATGAAGATGTGTTTTTGGAAATAGATTTTGCGCGAAAGATTGAATATGGTTTAGAATTTTGCATGAAAGGCATGATTTAAGGTCAGAACATCAAATAATTTCAAAGGCATGGAGTGCATGGAAATTTAGGCAGGTTTCATGAAAAAATAAAGTGGTGCGTGAAATATTAGTGAGATGTGTGAAATATCAGCGGGATGCATAGAAAAAATAATGGTTGCGTGAAATATTGGTGTGGTGCGTGAAATAGAGAAAATAAGTTTTTTGTGCAAAATATATTTCGAGATCCGAAGATCGAAAATTGGAAAAGGCATGAAATGCGTGAAATATTGGAGCAGTGCGCGAAATATGATGTCGCAAGAAAGATTGGGTTTGCGTGCAATATGGAACGTGGTGTGGAATTTTGTGCGCAATTGGTGCATCATTCTTAGAATGATGAAAAATGGAAATTTCATGAGGTGCGCAAAAAATCCAGGTGGTGCATGAAAATAAAGGAAGGTGTGCGTAATTAAAGAAGTGAGAGATAGTTTTACGCGCTGGAAGGAGTTTTACGCACAGGAAAGGGTTTTACATGCAGGGTCAAAAATGCCTATAAATATGAGGTGACCCCATCTCATTTGTGGTAACTAGAAACTTAGACAAATCCTGAGCTCTGACGCACAGAAAAAATTGAAGTATAGAGTATTGCGCGAAAAGAAGAAGTGTTGCGTGAAAAAGGGAAGTTCTGCGTGAAAAAGAAGAGTTGCGCGAAAAGGGTTTTTTGCGCCAAGAGGTGTTTTGACGCGCAAGGTTTGAATTTTACCCGCAAGCCACATATAAGGGTGCGTGAAAAATTTGGGTGTCTTGCGGGCATTCGATAGGTTCATAACACTCTCAAAGCAGCTTTGCGAAGAAGAAAGAACTGTGAACCATTCGGTTCCACAAAGAGAAGTTGAACCGCACTCACACAACTAGTGTTTATCACCCTTGTTGTACTTTGCAATGTAAAGAAGAACTAGACATGCAATCAAACTCACATCTGCACAACGGAAGAAGGAAGTATACCGACACACTTACATGTTGGTATTGAGAACTGAAGAAAGAGATTAAGACATTGCAGTACCATTCCATATTCTACTGTGTCAAAGATAAAGGAGAGAAGAAGAAGAATAACAGAGTATGCTCAATTGAATGCTGACAATTGTTCAGGGAAGTTAGATTCAGATGATGCCAAGTGAACCTATCTTCACTGCCTTATTAATCACAATGGTATATGGGATTCTAGCAAATAAGAGAGAAAAATTTTTAGTGTAGTTGTTTATTTCACTAAGAAGAAGAACGAATAATTCTAGTGCAGTTGGTGTTTCACTATAAAATGAAGAGAAGGAAAGAAGGAAGAATTGTTTGCCTACTTCTTTGAAAGTAATCAAGTGAAGAGCACTGAAGAAGATCAAGAGCAGAACCTACCTTATCAAGAAGGAAAATACTGCCTCCTTAGGCAGTATAAAGAACCAGCTAGATGCTTCAAGTTGGACTAGGCCATCACCAGTCCAGGGAAGAGGATTGTTTCCCACCCCCCTCCAAAGTGTAGGGACTCACAATGGATAGAGGATTGTTTTCCTATCCACTACATTGTAAAAGAATATCACATTATAGTGGAGAATCCATGCACTGGTCATACACATGCATGGAAAGGACGTAGCTACTCTTATTGAGTGGTGAGCCTTGTAAAAATATTGTGTGCATATTTTTACTCCTTTCTATTATTGCATGTGACAGAGAAAAGATAATAAGAGAATCAAGATCCTAATAGGTCAAGAGGTATATAGATAAAAGTTGGAATTGGTTTAAAAATTCCCCAACACTGATTCACCCTCTCCTCTCAGTGTTAGTTTTATCCTAAAATGGTCCTCTCAATTGGAATTAGAGGGAGTTTCACCTCTGTTGGATTCTCTATGGTGAAGTTATTATCTTTTGAAGACTTGAGTTCTTTTCTTGAGTCAACAATGACAAGCAGTTTTGGTGAATATTTAGTTACCTTTGATCAGAAGGCTATATCTACCAAGACCATGATGTACAGGAAAAAGAAAGAGAAGAGAAAGTTGAAGAAGAATTCCCTCTTATCTAAAGAAGAGGAAGCATCTAGTTCTCCATATCTGGATGATATTGAAGACACACCAGAATTAGAAAGTAAAGAGAAGGTGGATCAAGTGCCCACCAAGAATATGGAAAATCTTCCTACCTCAACTGATCAAGAGGTATGTGTTAGTACATTTGGAAATTATTCTCATGATGAAAATACTAACACAAGTGGTGATGATCAATCTACAACATCCCAAGAAATATCAGTTGATAGATTAAGAATGATTTTTCATGGTATTCTTGAAGAAAGTACATCCCTGGTATGTGGAGTATTTCAATGCATGCAGGAAAATATCACTCAGCTGGAAGAAAAAACTGATGTTTTGGAGAAAGAATTACAAGAAAAAATTATTGAATGTCTTAAACTCTCCAGATAGGTTGGAACCTTTGAAGAAAAAAAGAGGGTATTTGAAGTAATTTATTCAAAGTGGATCAAAGATGTTGAAGAGAATGAGGGATTCAAAAAGACTCTAGAAAAGAAGATCCATTCGCTTGAAGATGAGAGGAAAAAGATCAATGATTTCAAGGAGGTATATTTGGAAGAAAACTCCAAAAAGATCAAGAAACTTAACTCTTTGTTACGAAGAAAAGTAAGGATGCATGAAGATGAATTTGAAAGATTAAATAAAGCTTGTGAAGAGAAGATAGAAATGATTGAAGACCGGGAAGTCATCCTCAATATGAGATGTCTAGAATTTGAAACTCAGTTGACCAATCTTGAGAAGACACATATTGAGTCTCCACAAAAGAAGAAAACAATTTCTGCTAGTACTCAATGCTCACTGGAGGATTCTATTGTCAAAAGACCTCCAAAATATGATAAGAATATCATTTCTTTACTCATTGATCTATCACAAGCAGCTGAGAAATTAAAGGTACCATCCATACCAACTTGTACTAATGTTTCTAAAATTGTTTCTACAAAAATTATAGGTTGGAAGAAAAATTATAAACAAGTATGGATGAATAAAGATGAGAATAAACCTACCACCATGGCTACGGTGGATTGGGGAAAGAGTTTGGAAGATATTTCCCCACAGAAAGAACAACATACCAAGAAGAAGATTCAGTAACCTTATAAAGAAGATGGCAATAAGTCAAGGTTTGTTGGTCAATCCTGGTGCTGTAATAGATTTAGAAATTGTGCACTGGATTTTTGGTACAACCCCTTAAATGTAAAATCACAGAGAAATCTCATCTCAAGGGGGGTAAATATAGAGAAGAAGAAGCAACATACAGAGATCCAGAAGCATCTGTATACTGCAAATAGATTTGGAATGTTATATAACATATGTGATGTATGCAATGGGAGTGGTCATATGAATGGTACATGTTCATTTCAACAGGTACCCAAAGCTGATAAGAAAAGAATCCCACAAAATATGGGTAAGAATGAAGAAGCATCCTTGGGAAGAAATCAGATGAATAATATGAAAACAAATTCTCCCAGGAAGATCTCAAGAAGGAACGATGATAAGTCCTCAGATTATAGGTCTAAGAAGGTGAAGGGTGGTGCATCCAAAATAATTACTAAGAAGTATGCCACTCAGAATAATCCATGTAGAATATCCAATCTTGGTGCCTCAGTCCCTAATGATATATTGGTGGTTTGGTCAGAATATTTAGAAAGAATAAGAAAGATGGAAGATGCACAGGCTAAAGCTAGTGCTAAAAACAAATGGAAGATACTACATGAAGGCAAAGAAATTCTGTGTGTGAGTTGCAACAAGGCTGGTCATACTGTTAAAAGATGCTTTGAATTTACTCTATCCCAACAATAATTCCTCAAGAAGATGAATGTTGCACCAGGAGATTCTAGTGTTATGAAATCCCTTGAAGAAAGAAGATACACACACAAAGAGATAGAAGAAGTATTGAGATCCACACAACCACATTCAAATTTAAAGATCAAATGTGAAAGTGTGAGGAGTAGAGAAAATGGTGCATCTTGGTTGAGAAAATCATCTCAGCCTCCCTGCTCACATTGAAGAATCATGGAAGATCCACCTTATTCCATTAAATCTTTGTGTATTGTATTTGTTATTATCATACAAGGAATTGAAGTTGAAGTAAGATCTGAGGAGGAAAACCTGGGATTCAGTGAGAAGAAGTGTTCCCTTAAGGGGGAGACACATGAAGAAGCTGTCAGAGTCATTATATCAATTAGTGTCAACTTTAGTTGATAACAAAATTCAATTACTCTGAAGATCGTTTGAAGATCATGTCATTGGAAAAGGTATGTCATTTCCCAATCTCTCATACTTGGTTACTAAAATTAAATATGATTTCTCAAAGGGGGAGAAATTGAATCATTCAATGACATAAGAATAATAAATGTGCCCCAATTCCACTTATCCTTCCAATTTCACTTGAATGTTTTTGATCCATTTGTTGAAGTGAGTGCAGGAATTTCGGGTTGATTATTTATTAATCACATTAAATATATTCGGCCTCGAATAAAAGTGGAAAACCCTTTAAGACAAGTGTATGAGTTCTCATCTCATGAGGTGTCATATTTAGTGCGTAATGGATTGTTTGTTGTCTAAATCAAATCCTCTTGTTTTCTACACCGAACATTTCTCAAGTATACATAGAGTGAAATGATTGATGGCACATTTCTTAAGTATGGAATGATACCATCTCTACCATAAACTTCGTATTTATTGTCAATAAGGGGGAGAGAAAGTGAAATGAAAGTTTGAAAAGTAAAGGGGATATAAATATTATCATTTTGATATTGACATATTCATTTGAGGAGAACTTTAATGTATTGAAAACAAATACAAAGGGGGAGATTATTGGGACTACTTTGTGTATGAATATTGTATTTGTTGTCAACAGTTGTTAATGCTGGCCAAATTAAGAAGTATATGGAGAAGAAATACAAATTTAATGGGGATCGACTGAAGTGATGATGCCTGGAGAATTGTTATGCAATCATATCATTGGATTCCATGTTTGGGAAACTCTCCATGAAGTCAATTCTGACGATTGTTGAACTGATCCTAAGTTCAAAGAACTTTTGTCAAAGGTGACACATTGTTTACAACAATGAAGAATGGTGAGGTATCATCCATCTGAGGATGATTTAAGAAGAATGAGGAGTTAAAGAAGACAATGCAATGCTTCAAGATTACATGAGAACCATGCAAGAGATTACTTATAGAAAAGAATCATATGATTTGAATAAAGTAGAGAAGGATGGATGAAGAAGAAGAGAGAGTGTGGAAGGTATTGGCATTCTAAGAAGGTCATGAATTACACATTTCCTTGAAATCATATGATTGTTGCACTGTTCTTAAAGTTCCAAATACATGTATCAAAGGTAATACATTGTCTGCAGCATTGAAGGTATTTGAAGAAGCTTCAAGCCTCCACTTTTGGATGAAGAAATATGATTGGATTTCATTGGAATTAACACTCCAAAAGGCATTGAGGATTTGAGGTAAAGATGAAGAAGTACTTTGGAATTCATATTCCAAAAAGAATGGACAAATTAGACGATGCTTTTCTGATTTTTATTTCAAAAATATCATAAGTTAGGAGAACTTGTAATGCAAGCCTTATAAAGGAAAGGGGGGGAAATGATGATTTCAATCATATACAGTTTTGATTGGAAGGAATGATGCTGCTGGAAGATGGGATGTTTCAGTGCTTACCATTGTAACTCTGACGATGCTAAAGCTGATCTATCAAAGGATATATATCACGATAGTGGATTTCATGATGAAAGCTGAATAATTCTTATGGGAAGCAGTGAAGAGAGAAATGACAAAGAAATAGACAATCTGGGGGTGGCACAAAAGCACAGTTTAAGTTGGTGCCATTTTCCAGTGTTTTCCAAATTTTAGGGCCTGAAAACCAGGGGATGAAGATGTGTTTTTGGAAATAGATGTTGCACGAAAGATTGAAGATGGTTTAGAATTTTGTGTTCAAGGCATGATTTAAGGTCAGAACATCGAATAATGGAAAAGGCATGGAGTTCACGGAAATTTAGGCAGGTTGCGCAAAAAAATAAAGTGGTGCGCTAAATAGTAGCAGGATGCGCGAAATATCAGCGGGATGCGCGGAAAAAATAATGGTTGTGTGAGATATTAGTGTGGTGCACGAAATATAGGAAACAAGTTTTTTGTAAAAAAGATGTTTTGAGATCTGAAGCTCGAAAATTGGCAAAGGCATGAAATGTGCGAAAGATTGGAGCAATGCGCAAAATATGATGTCGCGAGAAAGATTGGGTTTGCGCGCAATATAGAACATGGTGTGGAATTTTGCGCGCAATTAGTGCTTCATGCTTAGAATGATGAAAAATGGAAAAGTCACGAGGTGCGTGAAAATTCCAGGTGGTGCATGAAAATAAAGGAAGGTGCGTGTAATTAAAGAAGTGAGAGACAGTTTTACGCGCTGGAAGGAGTTTGACGCGCATGAAGGGGTTTTACGCGCAGGGTCAAAATGCCTATAAATATGAGGTGACCCCCTCTCATTTGTAGTGACTCAACACTTAGAAAAATCCCGAGCTCTGACACGTGGAAAAAATTTAAGTATAGAGTATTGCGTGAAAAGAAGAAGTGTTGCGCGAAAAATGGAAGTTCTACGCGAAGAAGAAGAGTTGTGCGAAAAGGGTTTTTCGCGCCAAGAGGTGTTTTTACGCGCAAGGTTTGAATTTTACGCACAAGCCACCTAGAAGAGTGCACGAAAATTTTGGGGTCCTGTTGGCATTCAATAGGTGCATAACACTCTCAAAGCATATTTGAGAAGAAGAAAGAACTGTGAACCATTTAGTTTCACAAAGAGAAGTTGAACGACACTCACACGACTGGTGTTTATCACCCCCGTTGTACTTTGTGAAGTAAAGAAGAACTAGCTATGCAATCAAACACACATCTCCACAAAGGAAGAAGGTAGTATACCGACACACTTACATTTTGGTATTGCTAACTGAAGAAAGAGATTAAGACACTGCAATACCATTCCATATTCTACTGTGTCAAAGATAAAGGAGAGAAGAAGAATAAGAACAGAGTATGCCCAATTGAATGCTGACAATTGTTCAGGGAAGTTCGATTTAGATGATTCCAAGTGAACCGATATTCACTGCCTGATTAATCACATTGGTATATGTGATTCTATCCAAGAAGATAGAATAATTTTTAATGCAGTTGGTTGTTGCACTATGAAGAAGAAAGAAGAAGTCTAGTGCAGTTGGTGTTGTACTAGAAAAGGAACAGAAGTAAAGAAGGAATAATTGCTTGCCTACTGCTTTGCAAGTAATCAATTCAAGAGCACTGAAGAAGATCAAGAGCAGAACCTACTTTATCAAGAAGGTAGAAGACAGTCTCCTTAGGCAATATAAAGAACCGGCTAGAGGCTGCAATTTGGACTTGGCCATCACCAGTCCAGGGAAGAGGATTGTTTCCCACCCCCCCCCCCTATAAAGTGTAGGTACTCACACTGGCTAGATGATTGTTTTCCTAGATACTCCATTGTAAAATAATATCAAATTATAGTGGAGAATCCATGCACTGGTCATACCCATGCCTAGAAAGGACGTAGCTACTCTTATTGAGTGGTGAACCTTGTAAAAATATTGTGTGCACATTTTTACTACTTTCTATTATTGCATGTGACAGAGAAAAGAGAATAAGATAATCAAGATCCTAACAGGTCAAGAGGTACAGAGATAAAAGTTGGAATTGGTTTAAAAATTCCCCAACACTGATTCACCCCCCCCCCCTCCCAGTGTTAGGTTTATCCCAAACTAGTTATCTCAATTGGTATCAGAGGGAGGTTCACCTCTGTTGGATTCTCTATAGTGAAGTTATTATCTTTTGAAGACTTGAGTTCCTTTCCTGAGTCAAAAATTAAGAGCAGTGTTAGTGAATATTTACTTACCTTTGATCAGAAGGCTATATCTACCAAGACCATGATGAACAGGAAAAATAAAGAGAATATAAAGTTTAAGAATAACTCTCTCTTATCTAAAGAAGAGGAAGCATTTGGTTCTCCATATCTGGCTGATATTGAAGATTCACCAGACTTGGAAAGTAAAGAGAAGGTGGATTAAGTCCCAAATAAGAATATGGACAACCTTCCTACCTTAACTGATCAAGAGGTATGTGTTAGTACATTTGTAAATTATTCTCATGATAAAAATTCTAGCACAAGAGTTGATGATCAATCTACAACATCCCAAGAAATATCAGTTGATAGATTAAGAATGATTCTGCATGGTATTCCTGAAGAAAGTGCATCCCTGGTTTGTGGAGTATTTCAATGCATGCAGGAAAATATCACTCAGCTGGAAGAATAAACCGATGTTTCAGAGAAAGGATTACAAGAAAAACATTTTGAATGTCTTAAACTCTCCCGAAAGGTTGGAGCCTTTGAAGAAACAAAGAGGGGATTTGAAGTAAGTTCTTCAAAGTGTCTCAAATATGTTTAAGAGAATGAGGGAGTCAACAAGACTCTAGAAAAGAAGATCCATGCACTTGAAGATGAGATGAAAAAGAGCAATTATGTCAAGGAGGTATATTTGGAAGATAACTCCAAAAAGATCAAAAAACTTGACTCTTTGTTACAATGAAAAGTAAGGATGCATGAAGATGAATTTGAAAGATTAAATAAATCTTTTGAAGAGAAGATGGAAATGATTGAAGACCAAGAATTCATCCTCAATATGAGATGTCTAGAATTTGAAGCTCAGTTGACCAATCTTGAGAAGACACATATTAAGTCTCCACAAAAGAAGGAAACAATTGTTGCTAGTACTCAATGCTCACTGGAGGATTCTATTATCAAAATACCTCCAACCAACATGTGATAATAATATCATGGCTTCACTCATTGATCTATCACAAGAAGTTGAGAAAGTAAAGGTACCATCCATAACAACTTGTACTAATGTTTCTAAAATTGTTTCTACAAAAAGTACAGGTTGGAAGAAAAAATATAAACAAGTATGGATGAAGAAATGTGAGAAGAAACCTACCACCATGGCTATAGTGGATAATGGAAAGAGTGCAGAAGATATTTCCCCACAGAAAGAACAACATACCAAGAAGAAAATTCAGCAACCTTATAAAGAAGATGGCAAGAAGTCAAGGTTTGTTGGTCAATGCTGGTGCTGTAATAGATTTAGGCATTGTGCACTGGATTGTTGGTACAATACCTTACATGTAAAAGCATAGAGAAATACCATCTCAAGGGGGAGAAATCTAGAGAATAAGAAGCAACATACATAGATCCAGAAGCATCTGTATACTACAAATAGATTTGGAATGTTAGATAACATCTGTGATGTATGTAATGGGAGTGGTCATATGAATGGTACATGTTCATTTCAACAGGTACCCAAAGATGATAAGAAAAGAAGCCCACAAATGCTGGGTAAGAATGAAGAAGCATCATTTGGAAGAAATCAGATGAATAATATGAAAACAAATTCTCCCAGGAAGATCTCAAGAAGGAACGATGAGAAGTCCTTGGGTTCTAGGTCTAAGAAGGTGAAGGGTGGTGCATCCTAAAGAATTACTAAGAATTATGCCACTCAGAAGAATCCATATAGAATATCCAATCTTGATTCCTTAGTCCCTAATGATATATTTGTGGTTTGGCCAAAATATTTGGAAAGAATGAAAAAGATGGAAGATGCATGGGCTAAATCTAGTGCTAAAAATAAATGGAAGATTCTACATGAAGGTAAAGAAATTATGTGTGTGAGGTGCAACAAGGTTGTTCATACTGTTAAAAGATGCTTTGAATTTACTCCATCCCAACAAAAATTCCTAAAGAAGATGAATGTTACACTAGGAGAGTCTAGTGATATGAAATCCCTTGAATAAAGAAGAAACACACACAAAGAGATAGAATAAGTATTGAGATCCACAAAACCACATTCAAAATTAAAGATCAAATGTGAAAGTGTGAGGAGTGGAGAAAATGGAGCATCTTCATTGAGAAAATCTTCTCAGCCTTCCTGCTCACATTTAAGAAGCATGGAAGATCCACCTTATTCCATTAAATCTTTGTGTATTGTATTTGTTATTATCATACAAGGAATTGAAGGTGAAGTAAGATCTCGGGAGGAAAACATGGGATTCAGTTAAGAGAAGTGTTCCCTTGAGGGGGAGACACATGAAGAATCTCCCAGAGTCATTATCTCAATTAGTGTCAACTTCAATTGATATCAAAATTTGATTACTCTAAAGATTGTTTGAAGATCATGTCATTGGAAAAGGTGTGTCATTTCCCAATCTCTCATACTTGGTTACTAAAAGTAAATATGATTTTTCAAAGGGGTAGAAATTGAATCAATCAGTGACATAAGAATAATAAAAGTGTCCCAATTCCACTTATCATGCTAATTGCACTTGAATGTTTTTGATCCATTTATTGAAGTGAGTGCAGGAATTTCAAGTTGATTGTTTATTAATCACATTCAATATATTTGGCCTCGAATAAAAGTGGAAAACCCTTGAAGACAAGTGTATGAGTTCTCATCTCATGAGGTGTCATATTCAGTGGGTAATGGATAGATTTGTTATCTAAATCAAATCCTCTTGTTTTCTACACTGAGCATTGATCGAGTAGACTTAGAGTGAAATGATTTATGGCACATTGCTTAAGTATGGAATGATACCATCTCTACCATGAACTTCGTATTTCTTGTCAATAAGGGGAGAGAAAGTGAAATGAAAGTTTGAAAAGTAAAGGGTATATAAAGATACTCATTTTGATATTGACATATTCATTTGAGGAGTAATTTAAGTTATTGACAACAAATAAAAAGGGGGATATTGTTGGGACCACTTTGTGTATGAAGATTGTATTTGTTGTTAGCAATTGTCAATGCGGGTCAAAATTAAGAAGGACATGGAGAAGAACTCTGAAGTTAATGGAGATTGACTGAAGTGATGATGTTTGGAGAATTTTTATGCAATCATATCATTGGATTTCATGTTTGGGAAACTCTCCATAAAGTCAATTCTGACGACTGTTGAACTGATCCTAGGTTCAAAGAACTTTTGTCAAAGGTGACACATTGTTTACAAAAATGAATAATGGTGAGGTATCATCCATCTGAGGATGATTGAAGAAGAATGAGGAGTTAAATAAGACCATACAATGCTTCAATATTGCATGAGAACCATGCAAGAGCTTACTTATAGAAAAGAATTATATGATTTGAATGAAGTATAGAATGATGGATGAAGAAGAAGAGAGAGTGTGGAAGGGCTTGGCATTCTAATAAGGTTATGAATTACACATTTCCTTGAAATAATATGATTGTTGCACTATTCTTAAAGTTCCAAATACATGTATCAAAGGTGATACATTGTCTGCAACATTGAAGGTATTTGAAGAAGCTTCAAGCCTCTACTTTTGGATGAAGATAGATTATTCTAGTTCATTGGAATTAACACTCCAAAAGGCACTGAGGATTTGAGGTGAGGATGAAGAAGTACTTTGAAATTCGTATTCCAAAATAAATGGAAAAATAATATGATGATTTTCTGATTTTTATTTCAAAAATATCATAAGTTAGGAGAACTTGTGATGCAATCCTTATAAAGGAAAGGGGGGAAATGATGATGCCAATCATATATAGTTTTTATTGGAAGGAATGATGCTACTGGAAGATGGGATGTTTCAGTACTTCCCATTGTAACTCTGACAATGCTAAAGCTGATCTATCAAAGGATATATATCATGATAGTGGAGTTCCTGATGAAAGATGAAGAATGGTTTTGGGAAACAGTGAAGATAGAAATGACAAAGCAATGGACAATCTGGGGGCGGCACAAAAGCATAGTTTAAGGTGGTGTCATTTTCCGGTGTTTTCCAAATTTTAGGGCCTGAAAATCGGGAGATGAAGATGTGTTTTTGGGAATGGATGTTGCACGAAAGATTGAAGTTGGTTTAGAATTTTGCGTGTAAGGAATGATTTAAGGTCAGAACATCGAATAATGTCAAAGGCATGGAGTGCGTGGAAATTTAGGCAGTTTGCACGAAACAATAAATTGGTGCGTGAAATAGTAGTGGGATGCGCAAAATATCAGCGGGATGCAGAGAAAAAATAATAGTTACATGAAATATTGGTGCAGTGTGCGAAATAGACGAAATAATTTTTTCGTAAAAAGGATTTTTCGAGATCCGAAGCTCAAAAATTGGTAAAGGTATGAAATGCGCAAAATATTGGAGCAATGCGTGAAATATGATGTCGCGAGAAAGATTGGGTTTGCGCGCAATATGGAACATGGTGTGGAATTTTGCACGCAATTGGTTCTTAATGCTTAGAATGATGAAAAATGGAAAATTCATGAGGTGCGTGAAAAATCCAGGTGGTGCGCGAAAATAAAGGAAGGTGTGCATAATTAAATAAGTGAGAGACAGTTTTACGCGCTGCAAGGAGTTTTACGCACAGGAAGGGGTTTTACGTGCAGGGTCAAAAATCCCTATAAATATGAGGTGACCCCCTCTCATTTGTAGTGACTCGACACTTAGACAAATACCGAGCTCTGATGCGTGGAAAAAATTGAAGTATAGAGTATTGCGCCAAAAGAAGAAGTGTTGCGCGAAAAAGGGAAGTTCTGCACGAAAAAGAAGAGTTGCATGAAAAGGGTTTTTCGCGCCAAGAGGTGTTTTTACGTGCAAGGTTTGAACTTAATGTGAAAGCCACCTAGAAGGGTGCGTGAAAAATTTAAGGGTCCCTCAGGAATTCGATAGGTGCATAACACTCTCAAAGAATCTTTGTGAAGAATAAAGAACTGTGAACCATTCAGTTTCACAAAGAGAAGTTGAACCGCACTCACACGACTGGTGTTTATCACCCTCGTCATACTTTGCAAAGTAAAGAAGAACTAGACGTGAAATCGAACTCACATATTCACAAAGGAAGAAGGTAGTATACCGACACACTTACATGTTGGTATTGAGAACTGAAGAATGATATTAAGACACTATAGTACCATTCCATATTCTACTGTGTTAAAGATAAAGGAGAGAAGAAGAAGAATAACAGAGTATGTCCAATTGAATGCTGACAATTTTTCAAGGTAGTTAGATTCAGATGATGCTAAGTGAACTGATCTTCACTACCTGATTAATCACATTTGTATATGTGATTATATCTAATAATATAGAAGAAGTTTTAGTGCAGTTGGTTGTTGCACTAAGAAGAAGAAAGAATAAGTCTAGTGCAGTTAGTGTTATACTAGAAAAGGAAGAGAAGGAAAGAAGGAAGAATTTCTTGTCTACTTCTTTGCAAGTAATCAAGTGAAGAGCACTGAAGAAGATCAAGAGTAGAACCTACCTTATTAGGAAGGAAGAAGACTGTCTCCTTAGGCAGTATAAAGAACCAGGTAGAGGCTGCAAGTTGGACTAGGCCATCTCCAGTCCAGGGAAGAGGATTGTTCCCCACCCCCCTCCAAAGTGTAGGGACTCACACTGGCTAGAGGATTGTTTTCCTAGACACTCCATTGTAAAATAATATCACATTATAGCGGATAATCCATGAACTGGTCATACCCATGCATGGAAAGGACGTATCTACTCTTATTGAGTGGTGAACCATGTAAAAATATCGTGTGCACATTTTTACTGCTTTCTATTATTACATGTGATAGAGAAAAGAGAATAAGAGAATCAAGATCCTAATAGGTCAAGAGGTATAGAGATAAAAGTTGGAATTGGTTTAAAAATTCCCCAACACTGATTCAACCCCCCCCCCCCCCTCTCAGTGTTATGTTTATCCCAAACTAGTCCTCTCAGGTTTGTAAGTTTCTCAGACAATATTCTATTTTTGATAGGAATCACATATATGTGTGTGATCATGAGTAATCTTAGGGATGTTTCAATCACCTTCATTCTTTAATAAATTCTAAAAATATTTTTTTCACAAATGATCTAGCCTCTTGTTCTGTAATTATTTTTTATTTTTCTTATATAGAATTCACTTTTACTCTTCTATATAAACTAGATAGAGTTTCCCCTTCATGTTCCTCTATTTAAAAAAACCGATACATCATTTCCTATGATCATGTATGTTTTTTTATTAAATTTCACTTTATTCCCAAAGTTGTAAAGTTAACATAAAATAAGTAATATTTGATTGAAACCATCAAATAACATTCCTTTTGTTCACCTTATATGATTTCCACCAATATTTTCCTTCTTGGAGCCAATAATTCTTTGCCCTTCATTGTTTCCAAACTAGACTAAACCATCTTCATCTTATTAGATTTTAGTGACAATTTCTTTATTCCCGATCATGTGAGATGTAAATTCATTATCCATAATCCATATTTCTAGCATATCTATTTCCATTAAGGCTATTTTAGTAAAATTGGATTTATCAACTCATCCTTGATTGATCCATGACTATTGGTTCAACCTTATTTGATGATGGATGAGATTTTTGTTCCTCTAGTTCCATATATCCATTTTCATCTTTCAAGATAAATTTTTTTTGAGTTTCTATCTTGTTTGATGAAGTATCATGTTTTTTTATAGTCCTTCATTATCTCTCCTTTGGCACACTTATTTGTACTTTTGATGGAAAAATAATTGCCTTATGCCCAAAACCATCACAACAAAAATAGTAGTTATTAAAATCATATTGAACATATGAAATTATACTCGTTTTTTTCTTTCATGATTTATAAGATATCTCTTAGAAATGGATCACACATATTCTGTATCCTATATTCCCACAATAATAATACCTTATTTTTTGTGTCATTTTTAACCATTTTCTACATCAATAGTAGTCTTTTAAGGGTTGTGTGGATCAAACTTTTGATGGGGTGTTTGTTATTGAAACTGACTATTGTTTCCATATTCTTTTGATCAAGTATCATAATTGATTTTATTTTGTTACCAAACTACTTAACTTGAGAGATAGTAACAACTTCTTCAGTTTACATCCCCCGAAATTCCTCATCCCCTTTAAGAGTTAAAGCACTTAAAATCCTCTATTACATATTGGGAGTAAGGAGTATTTCTTTATCATCACACTTTCACCACAACATCATGAATTTAATTTTGAGTTCTTCTATTATTTTAACCTATTCTTTCACTGTGTTCTTTAACCCATCAATAATCCAAGATTGATCTTAAATTTTGAGCTGGAACATGACTTCTTTTCCTGAATTTATAAATTTTTCAGATTTTATTTTTTCAATATATAATTTTAGTTATGGATTTTAAACTTTTTATTATTTTATATAGAGATTTTAATTATATTAAATATCATTATATTTCTTTTTTATCTCTATAGATGTTAGTTTATTCAATTTAGGCCTCTAGTTTAGCTTCAAGATTAACTCTTCTCTTGATTCCATTATCTCCATCATCACTATCCTTTTCTATCTTCTTGTATATAATAGCCGAAAGTACCACTTAACTAAGGTATTTATAGTCCTTGACCTCCTCAAAATTAGTTTCCTTATGGATATCATCTTCTTTTGAAAGTAAGTTCTTCCCCATAAAGAATTTTTTCTATGGTTTCCTCTTATTGGTCATTCCTTTGAATTTTTGTATCATTGTTTCTTCTTCCCCATCATCATCTTGAAATTTATTAGGGAAACTATTAGTAAGATTATAATTTTTTATATAGAAAATAAGTGAGTTGTATCTTTCCCTTGAATTTCATTTTTTATCTTGAGATTAGAGGAAAGGAAAGACATCATCTCGTCAAATTCTTCATCCTTGGTTTCTTATTTGAAAATGAGTTTCTCTATATCCTTGAATGTAATTTCCTAGGAATTATCCTTTGGGATATATTCATTATAATTTATTGTCATTTAATGAACAAAAAGAGTGTTATTTTGGTTTCCAATGTTTCCACCTTCATATATTTATCTTTAAGAACTGATAATTTTAGATTGAACAAAAGCGGTATTATTATGAAGATTCTTTTGAAGATATTTGTATCATCAATAATATCCATAAGACCACACATATCTTACACAATAGATTTTATTAGATCAAAAATAAATCTTAGATATTAATATTTGTTCCACAACAATTCTAGATTCACTTCTAAAACTTTTGAATCGCCTTCATATGTATTCAGAAGCTTCTCCCACATTACATGAAAGTTCTTGCATGGAATCAATTTTTTATAGATGGGGTTAGTCGGAGCTCCCCCTAAGGAATTTGTTGACTTGGAATATGTATCCAACTCCTTTTTATATCTATATAAAAGATATCCAATCTCTATGATAGTTTTGGTACTATGTATAGTTTCTATGTAAACATCAATACCCAATGACTAAAAGTAATGTTGCATTCCATTCTTCCATAGTAGAAATTTTTTTCCTTTAAAAATGGGTATTACTTTTTGGTTGGAAACAATTTACATGGATTATTAATATTGAAGGATGCACCCTAAACCTTACCTATGATACCACTTATTTTTTCACAAAAAAAATTATACCTTAAGAGGGGGTGAATCAAGGTATTTCAATTCTAATTTTCCCCTTTTTGATGATTTTGTTCCACTTTTATTGGGGAATCTTATATATTATTCTCTATTACTTATATCTATTATGAAATAATGAAGGAAAAAAAGAGTGATGTAGATAATTTTACTTGGTTCTCCCAAAAGGTATGATCCAAGGAGAATACATGGAAATGTGCTTATATGCCTGAAGCAATGAATCTCATTATTTTCATTTAAAATTTTCAGAGTGGCTGTATTGAATATCTTGGTTTACAAAAAAAACAATGGAAATATCACAACTCTACTTATACTTATAGAATTCACTGATCCTCATAGTGTTTCCTTATTATTCAACATATAGTAGAAGAAATTTCTCTATGATTGGTGTGCCAATATGCTCAACCTTCTTCTACATGAAGTACCTCACTCTCATCTTCTAGTAAGTAACCTCATGGAACTCTTATTATAATACTACTTCTCAAATTCAAGTCTAAAATGCCTCTACTTCAGTTCTATGAAACTAAAAAATCTATCCGTTCATGCTCTCTCTTTTTTTATGTAATCTCTTTTTTGTTTTTTTAGAGAAAATTTATTCTTTATTTTTAGAAGATTTATTATTTATATTTTTCTCCAAAAACCATCACATTCCCTTTTAATGATAAATTGTTTTAAAATAGAATAGATTGACTCACTACTTTATGCACTCGGAAAAAATTCCTTCCAAATTAGGAATATAATCCTATCAAATCATAGATATAATATCTTACCAAATCATGTATTTAAAAAATGTATGTAGCATTTGGTACACTAACTTCTACATCATCACCTTTATAAACCATAGTGTTGTGTTCATGGAAAAAAATATCCCCACAAATCCAACATTAAACTCCCTTAAAATTATCAAAACATCTTGGCTTAAACCTCTCTTGAAACATGGTTTTATTTTCTCCATCTTTGATTGGCCTCAAGATTAATCATATTTTATGGTAGATAAAATATGCTATAAACTGTTGTACAACCATAAGAAACCTAGTGAACTCATGATTAATTGTACAAATATTATCCCAACCTTATGTGAAGATCATATCAACCATATGATGGTCTACATCAACCTTACGAAGTTGTGTCCCAACCTTAAAAGCCGCTCACACCGACCTTACGAGATCTTGTCCCAACATTATGATGACATGAACCAACATTATAAGGTCATGCCCTTGGTCCATCTAAACTTGATGAGGTTTTGTTTCAACCTTATTAGGACACGCAACAACCATAAGATGTGGCACCCCACAAACTCAAACTCACATGTGATTTTCATAGACTTATACATAAGAAGTCTTTCTCCATCCTTTAGTAGATTTCTCCAACCTATTCAAGCCTTCAAGATATGAAATTCTCACACTAAAATAGAATATATTAAAGATTAATTCCACTATATTTTCAATGAACACAAATTAAATACCATTATAAGGGGATTTTTCCAACACCATTCGACGATCCAACCATTCAGATTGTCTAGTCTGTTCTGGTTTCCAAAACACTACTATAAACATAAATCATGTATAGAAGAATTGTATAATTTATAAAATTATTTTTAAGTGTAAAGATAAATGAGAATTAAATACACATGTAATATTTGGTGTAGTATGTGATGAATAAAATATTATACAAAAAAATTATCTACTTTTTACTATTTTTATCACATAGACAAGAAAAGTGACTAATAAATGCTCTAAATTTTTTATATGGAATTTCATATACAAATTCAATAAGTGTTGCTATTTATTAGAGTTTTGGATAGAAGTTTTGAAGTAATCAATGTATTATTTATTCTCCTAACTCATAGAAAATAAAGTGAATGATGGAAGTGGTAAATGGTAAAAAAATTGGGAGGCTAGTCTACAATGTTAAAAATAGAAATAAATACATACATATATGGAAAATATATATCAAATTATAAACTACAGATGAAAATTGGAACAACCATATCACATCCATGTAGATGATCCAAAAGAAACATGTCATTTTTTAGTGGAACTGGACTAAATACCTTTCTTCAAAAAAATGAAACACTTGAAAAACCATCAATAATATAGAAAACAACAATGATCCATTTTACTATCATTTTCCATTTCCAAATAAAATTATGTCTATGATGAAAAACATTATCATAGCACGTGCATTCACATACTACATGTGAGGTCTTATAATCTTTTTATTTAGTTTTAATTTTGGTTTCTAACTTTAGATATTTTAAGGGTAAATTGGTATTTTTTTTGGTTTTGTGTAAATAAATATATTATTTTGGTTTCATTTGTAAAAAATGATTAGATTAATAAAATTCTAGAGAGTTCTCTCTCCCTTTGTGGGTATTATCTTTACATTCCTATTGAGTTCCTTTTGTAAGGACTCATGTAAATTCCCATTATGCTACATCATTTGGTATCAAATTGTGGTTTTTCCTTATTTTTTACCATTTGATTGCATCTACCCTATATTTCAGTTCATGGTTCCACTATGTGGTAGCCCTTCGATTCTAGCCTTTTTGGAATTCAGTAACACCATCTTCTCTATTGATTTCCACTACCGGTCGAAAGAACCATCCTTAATAATGACACATATAGAGATGGTGAACTTCCTAGTGGTGCCAAAATGTTATGGTGTCCCCCGCTTCAGTTGGAAGTCCTGACACTTTACTTCCTGCATCTTTGTGAAAAAAATAAAACTCATAAAAAATAATAATTTAATCAAACCTTGTTAATTTACCACCTACAACATGAGGATCACATCAGATCTTGTCCATAATATATATAAAAACCCTTCAATTTTATTGAATCCTTCAATGGATTATTCCCCCACGATATGTACCCTAGGCCATCATGCATGATACCTTCATGTGGTTAGAATCCATGCACCCACGACCATGTCCACTACTCCCTTCTCTCACCTAGGTATAGTTCACCTAGACTCCCCATGCTTTACGCTCCAATCCCACACACACTACCCTCTTTTACTAGAATCTATATAGATTACTCTCAAATATGGCACGTGACTCCTCTAGTATCATGTACAAACAGTATTTGAACACTCTACCAGTGGGTGTTCACTCCAGGCTCAATGCCCCTTTTTCACATTCTAGGCCCAGCATGACTCATGGATAGCCATCCCACACACACTCAATATGTGTTCATGTCATATACAGGAGACCAAAATATTGACTAAAAAATAAAAAAAATATAAATAAATGTATCAAAGTCTTAAAAAGGTGAAAGAAAAAAGTGTAAAAATGGAAAAGGAAAAAAGAAAATGGATAAATTCATGAAAACCCAATAGATATGTGATATATATTCGGTGGTCATAGCCAATAATAGTAAAATTAGATAATATTTCTCTACCCTAAATCAGATCATGAAAATAATTTTAGAGAAACTTTGATTTTAGTAGTTGTGATATTAGGTATGACTCAAATAATAGTATGAACAACTTTACCTATAGTGGGAAAAACTCTATTAATAGTAAACCCAATATTTAGACTAGCATTAAATGCTATTGGAGGCAATGTGAGACCTTTTAATAGGGTTAGTTTCATAACCTTGGGTGTTAATATACTGTCATTGGGGGATCAAAACCCATGATGTATATCCATTGGTCATCATGGTCTAGGAAAAAATTAGTGCACTCATTTGATATTTACCAGCTTTCTAGGAGGATAATTTGGATTCTAAAGTAAACTACATTGAACCACCACCAAGGTGCTAGTAGACTTCATAAATTAAATTTGATCACTTAACTTTCCCTGAAAACCATAACATTGATGTTTTTTAATTGGATTGTATAGGTTGAAAAATAATTTTACTTGAAGGATATCTTAGGGAAATTTCAAGTCAAATACATGGCCTATAAGTTATGTGAAGGAGCCTCCATGTGTTGGGAATAGTTGCAGAACCATTAACACTGACAATGTGAGGGCACTATCTAATCATGGAGGTGTATGAAAAAATCCCTAAATCTTTGGTTTCTTCTAAAAGATTATGATATGGTATTATACTAATGGTATTAAAAATGTCACCAGGGACCATGGACCATATAGAAATACAATCTAGAATACTATCATATATCTGCTCAAAACATAGCCTTCGGAAGACCAAGGGATGGTAAATATTGATTTTTATTAGAGGCATTCAATAAGATAGCTATTACCAAATGAAACTCATCACTTTATTTGGTTTGGATAAGGTGATTACTCTAGCTCTGTGGGTACAGACTTAGCTACAGTGATTCCCCTATTCTTCCCCTGAATCATGTGATTCAAATTGATGATACCTTGGGTTGGTACCTCTTCCATGTTAGGAGAGGAGGGACCATATTACTGGGTAAATAAATTGAATATAATCCCAAACATCCCTCTATAGAAACCTCCAGTAGCGCCACATAACTAATAAAGTCCCCTCCACCTCATCAATGAAGGTTTCGGATGTAGCTAAGGAACCTATTAGGCCTATTAACAACTCATATTTTATCATATTCAATGAATAATCCACAATGTACATGATAATAAATATTATTACTGAGGAATTAATTAGATTAATATTAACATAATATTTTGGAAACAAGTGAGAGGATATTTACTATAAATTTATAATTAATTTAAATTGTATAATTACCTTGGTATTTGGGATTTTTTATTTATAGAATAAATTTATTGATCAACCCTTTTATGGGTTATGATGTCATTGTACTATGATGATGTAAGGATATAATCTATCTAGCGGTGATCCACATGTGCTCCTTGATCTTTTAAATTCACCAATAGATTTTTTAGTGTTATCATGGTTACATTGATCATATTTTGTTTTTTGTGTTGATCACAACACAATCCTTTGTTGGTGAAGGATTTCTCTTATCTCTCATTCATGAGAAGAAGGAGGAAGTGGTAGTGGAGTTATCTTAGGCTTGAGAGAAAATCTATATAGCATTCTTTTTTGGAGATAAATATTTAAGGATATGATTCATTATGCATAATCTATAAACCCTAAAAATGATATATGATAATAATATATAGAGATAAGAATATAATATTGATAATTAAACATAAATCATTTATCTAATATTATACTCTAAATATCCCCCATGCTAATAATAATATTTTTTTTATTATTACATGGAATTCACAAGACATCGCATCATTTAAATATAATATTATTAATTTAATTAATTAATATTTATTTAATTATATTTAACCCACATATCATTGTTGTCACTAGACCCAAATTGGTCTATCCACCTTCCTTAGTATTCATTGAAGCTCAAATAATAAATACTATTTATTTCATAAATAAATATTTTATATTCACCCTCCTATGAATAAATATTTATTTTAATATTCATGTAACTAAATAAATATGTATTTAATAATAAATATTATTTACTACCTTGAGAATAAATATATATGATAATTAAATCCTAAATAAAAAAAATTCTTAGTGAGAATAATATTTATTTTAGCCACTAAATATTAATAATCTTTAATTGATAACAAAGGAAACACTAAGTGTGTGATCCTCTAGGGTTCCTCCTTAGTTGAATTAGGAATATAAGCTTAAAGTCTAGTATTAGTATATAGAAACGCATAAAAGAACCCAAGAGGAAGAATTTACTTTCATAATTAAGATAGCTACATACGAATTCTCAGTGTGTAATATAATCTATTTGTCATAATATCTTATGAAGAAGGTTGTACACCGAAGTAATTAACCTATACGCTTGATATGTCATTATTTTACTACCTTAAATGAACTCATCAATGCACCGTGGACATAGAATTTAATGTGATGGATCTATTATAATCAAAGTTCCAAGATATAAACTTCCATAAATATATAATCATTCCTTAATCTATTCGTTAATAACATATCAATAGTGATGTGCCCAATGTATCCTACTTAGCTTGGATATACTGCATCATTAATTTGGTCAATACATCGAAGTGAATGATTCATGGTTTGAATTAATAATAATCTTAAATTATAAGTATCATTACACACGCTCATAGATAGAAATATCTAATAACACATAACATGAATAATTTCTACTAGCAGTTGTATCCTCATGATCTTCGATCTTTGGAGATTTCTAAGAACAAATTTTATGAGATGAAGTCTCATCCACTTATGAGTAATTACACATGATGGTAAAAATACTATGTTTCCCTTCATAAAAAGTTATCTAATTATTGGAAAATATTTAATAATATCATCATATCATTTTAAGGTTTGAATCATAGCAGGGAACTATTATAAATTTTTCAATACGATGGATAATCTAATAAATTATCACATTAAATTCATGAAAAAGACAAATCAAAATGTAAAAATGTTTTTATTAATATTATTATCCATGAATAACCAGTTAATATAAATTAAAAATTAGTTGGTTCTAAGGAACCAACTTCAATAGACTCCCACTTGTACTAGATCCAACCACTAAAAACATTAAATATCTTGTATCTCACATAATATACATGATTCTATAGAGTATGGGTATAATTTCTAGGAATTCCATGTAATTATATAGATTTTTTTGGTATTTCCACATACATTTATAGCTTACCAGTGAATTGTTACTTTATTCCTTTGAGAAAATTCCTCAAGCAGTTATATCCCTGAGTGTCCAGCTCTTGTTTCCATATCAGAAACTTGACATCTTGACTAATTCCATAGTTAAAGTTTTATCATGATAATGATAATACTTTTATTATTAATATAACCTAAAATTGGGATATTATGTTGTTAATATTCTCTATAAGTTTTATCAGAAGCCACAACATACTTGGATATTGTAGATATGGAAACAAATGGTTGTAATAATTTTTTCTTGTATATTACCTTATCCTTACTATGATAATAGACCAAATTAATCTAAATGGATATTGGTGTTTAATTCCCTTTATCACTATAAATTTTACCGCTACATACACTAGGAAATAATTTATATTTACCTTGTTAAGTACTATCAAATAGTTTTAATTGTAATTCGGTGTAGTTTTCCTCAAACTGTTTGATATTCACCTATATGCATCATGCATCAGAAATATCAAAAATTAGTACATATCATGGAATATGAGATAGATTATGAGTACTTAATATTGTTAAATTATATTTATCTCAACAATCTATTACTATGACCATGATTGTTCTAAAGGAAATATTATATGATAATAATAATTTGTTCTTAAATTGTTAGATCTAGTATTTTTAATACTTTGATAATATATGTACTATGCCTATTTTTATAAAACCCATAGATATATCTCTATAGATCTTGTTCCCAAGAACTTGTTTTCTAATTTAAGTCATATTTGTTAAAATTCATTCATTAATATTAAAAAATTAGTTAAACATAACATCTATTTTCTATATTTTATCAACATATCTATCTTGGAAAACTATAGCTCTCCCACTGAACTTTTATAGACGCATGGTACTCCTTTATTTCAAATTAATATTTTATTATAATTATGCATGTTTTTATCCATAAATTTATTTGATTAACTTTTATATATTTTTGGAATTTATTTATTTAACCATCCCTTTCTAATTATGAAATAGAGATATGTTCCATTGGGTCTCCTCTTAGTCACGTCATATAGACATCTTCTGTAAGGTTTCCTCCTAGGGAAGTGTTCTTAACAATCAATATCCCAAAATAATGATCATAGAAAAATTATTTTACAATTATAATTCATATGGTTTCATCATGATGATTGGTGGATAGGTCTTTTCATAGACTATATCTAGAAAATGTTACAATATTTTAATAATAAATAATGATTTATTAGTATCATATTATACCATTCATGTCTAGTTTCCCTTAAATACTCACTAGCTATATCAAGTCTAGAAAACACCCAAAATATGGAGCCCCAAAATTTGGTACATGGACTAAATTACTGAATTCATACATAATAGTCAATATTAGCATGTTTCCATTTATTTATTCCTTATAGGAATAATTATTATAAATGTATAATATATTTATATCACCCACCATGGTGAACATAAACCACCTCTTTGGTTTTTATTTCCTTTATGGTATGTGTCTCTAGAAAAACTCCTCCTACTATGTTTAGTGGATTCTAGTGTTCCTATGAAGATTCATGTGCATCCATAGACTTAAACTCATAGAATTTAAGTCTAGACCCACAATCTAAAAAGATATATGTTTATGTCATAGAAACATAGTTGGTCTTAACTATATGTTAATATTATTAGTGGATATATGATTGTTAAATGTGAAGTTTCCAAATGTGTTTGGTTGTATTTTTTTCAATTAGTCTTGTCAATATACTAATGAAAAGGAGATTCCTTGGTTGAATGAGTGGGGACTCGCCCAAAGGAAGTGATGAGGTTGCCCATGATATGCGGGTAATGAAATTGGAAGAGTTTTCTACCATGAGTGTTTCCATATAATATGAAAAGGAGAATATATCTCATGTGGAAATGGATGTGAAGAGGCTACCCATGCATTATGGGTAATGAATATGGATAAGTTAGCTTCCATGTGTGTGGCCCATAAATTAGATGATTGTTTGAGAAGTTTTGTATGGTCATGAAAAGTTCTAAAATAGTAAGAGAATCCATATTTACAATAGTTAAAAAGTCTTGGATGATTTATCTATTAAATATGAATAAAATATATCATAAATAAATATTTATAAAGATAAAATCATACTCAAAGGTGTGGAAAAGAAAGATATAATTATGGAGAAATCATCCAAAGAGTGACGAGTATGATGGATGTTGTATTCTATGTTTATACACTCCCAAATAAATTTTAGAGATGGACTAATATTCTTTAAGTGTCTCAATGTAAGATCATGTGATTTGGATCGGTTGAAAATTACAATGGAATTTAAAAACATTTCATTTAGTGAATAAAAATGAATTTAGAACCAATATTTAGAATGTATATTTGATTTTTGGAACACTTATAAGTGTTTTTATGAGTTTTAAGGACCAAGAGATGTCTCGAAAGTTCAGATGAGTTTTGAAAGTGTCAGGATCCAACTCATTTTTAGGAGAAATAGGTATGAGAACATGGTTTGGTGAATTCTTGTAACCCTCTAGGGGAAACTATGTGACCTGGTGCAAGGGTGAAGAGGGTATCACATGGTTTTTTTAACTATGTTCTTAAAGAAACACATTTGTGATAAGGGTATACAATAAATCTAAAAGGAAAATTGCATGTCTTACACATGTTTTTTCTAACCATGAACCTAACCATGTTGGGTGTTGAGGTTGGATAGTGTCAATCACACATCTTGCACACAGTTTGTATAATCATACGCCTAACATGTGTAAGTTGTGGCTCCTTGATAGAGTGATCTTCATGGTTGGTTCATAGTTTTCCTAACCATATGTCTTAACTTTGTTTCCCATTAATATGGAAAAATTATTATTTTTCACTCTAGCCCTTAAAGTTTTTTCACCCCTTTTCTCCTCTAATTCATCCAGGAGGCTCCCCCACATTCCTCCCCTCTTACTTCTCCTTACTTGGTGGTTCTCCTTCATTATTGGTCTGATTCAAATGATGTCTAATGTGTTGGAATCATAATGGTGAGTATATGAATCCTCTTACTACTTTTATCAGTTTCTATTTTCAATTTTGATGTGATCATTATGTGATCTCATTTGATCTATTTTCTGGTCATTTTTCAATTCTTCTGTTTTCTCTCATTCTAGCTTAAATCAAATGCTAATAATGGATGAGTGAAGCATCCTCCGTATAAGGTAGGTGGTATATATTCTTTTCCCTTAAAGTTTCATCATTTGTATAATATCACCATTGAGTCGTGCACTAGACCTTTCATGTGTTTCTTCTTAAACATGAAATTAACTAAATTAAATACCTATACCATGACCTAGAACCCCCTTATATAGATTTAGGTCAGCCTCCTCGACCTGAAACACCTCTTAAGGTGATTTAGGTTACATGATCTTTGCACCTTCTTTGACTAGTGATTAAACCACCCTCTAAATTGTGTTCTTTAAATGACTTGGCATGTTTATAAATGCCTTAATAAAGTTTAATGGTTTAGATGAACCTATTGGAATTTGGTATCTTGCTTTATTCTTGATGTTTTTGAATCATTAAATCTTAATAATTTAATTGATTTGGAATATTTTAAATGAAATGTATCATGATGAATTATATTATGGCATGGGTGTTCCCAATAAACTTCATGTTGTTTTAAATGAATTGAATTAAGTGGGTATGTGTACCCGCATGGAATATATTATTTATTATCAATTAAATTTTAAATAGTGTGATACGAAATTCTAATTTGACATGGGTAATTTTCCCTGTCTTGGGTTATACCATTTTGCATGCATGGTGCTAACTAATTATCAACAATTAACCTGGACCTTATTATGAAATATGATAATTGTCCATGGTGTCCCATACATATAATACTTGGGCATGGAATCCATTATATGATACTCAAGTATGGAATCCCTTACACATGATACTTAGACATGGCATCCCTTACATATGATACTCGGGCATGGAATCCCTTACACATGATACTCAATCATGGCATCCCTTACACATGATTCTTGGGTATGGCATCCCTTACACATGATACTCAGTCATGGAATCCCTTACACATGATAATTAGGCATGGAATCCCTCATTACTCTTGATACATGGGTAATATGTCCTTTATTGCTCCATGAGACTCTTATGACTATGCATGGATGCATGAGTTATGCCTCGGGTCCGAGCTAGAACTGCATATCTATATATATGTCTATATATATATCTACATATATTGTTCATATATATACATAAATATATTTATACTAATGTATATACATGTATATGCTTGGTGAATCTTGTTCAAATACATTTCCGGCTTAAAAATAAGTAGGTATAGTTATCCATGTGTCCTTGAGGAACCTAAGCTTGACTTGTTTATATTTGTTAATACTTCACTGCATACTTTCAATATACCTTCACACAACATTATTTTATGTTAATGGACTAGATATAATTAGACATCATTGGTGGTGGCCTAATGATTTTATCACACACCTTGTTTAGGTCACCACTTGGTACCTAAACAGACCTCATGATTGCAGGTTTATAATCATGGTATATGTTTGCTTTCTTGATATTATTCTTTATAGACCGGAACTTGACATGGATATAGGGACCGAGAATGTACTCAGGATATCATTAGGGGATTTATTCTTTTATTTATTTATTTCCTTTGTCAGTATGGACTTGCTTATTGTATTGTATTCCTATTGTTTGTATACTTATTGTGCATTGTATCATGTTTATGCATGGAAATTCATTCATTTATTATTAATTTTTAGTCATTATATTCCACTACTCTATTATTCATCTACTTATGCTATTGTTTTGTTTACATACTTATACCACTATGTTACTATGATCATGAGGGTATAGTCTCCCCAACATACCGCTCTGATACCCACACTGCTAATCAGTAGCCTCTGAAGTATGGGGAGGTGCACTTGAGGCCATGTGGTAAACTGGCTCGGGGTTCAATTTTAGTGGCTCTCAGGTCATGACATTACAAGGTGTTATCATATTTTTATTTTACTTTTATCTTACTATTTTTGGATATTATATAGGAGACTAATAATTTTTCATCACTTGGTAAATATCTTATGTATGGGTCCAGCCAACCCATGCATGAGGGAATATCAATTTTCTAGGGATGAGAATGTTGTTCATATTTCTATTTATTACAATTGATAATTATTTTACCTTGTGTTATTTTATACTTCTTTATTATTTATAATATTTACCCTTGGATTAGTATGGAAAGGAAATATTATTACATGCATCATTATAGGAAAATAGATATTCACATGACATGCATATCCCATGCCATGTAGACTGCATTCTAGATTTCCTAATGCATTCTGATCTGTATCCTATGTTTGTGTGATTTATGGGCATGCTTATCTGTATACCTGATTAAGTGATTTTATATAATTATTTCCTATATAGCATTATTGGGTTATTTTTACCATGTTTTCCTATGTTTTTTATTACATAGTAGATTTATAGTGCCTACTCTTATTCATTTCTTTGTTACAACATGATTTTTATAATTATGATAAAATAATTGGTTATTAAAGTTTATGCATCAACCTAAATGGTGTTTAACCATATATATTTATGGTGGAACCTTAATTAACCAATTGGGACAAGTTTTATCCAAGGACCATTGGTTTCATGGGATAAAGCGTTTATGGTTGTGATTAAATGGGTGTCACTAACAATTTATAAAGTGTATGGAATTTATAAATTGGGAAGGGTAACCCATATAATCAAACCATCATATATATGAACTTTTTATATTTTGAGAATAAAGGTAAAAATAGGTTTAAGTTTCATGAATTCAAATTGTAACTTATAAATTCTTATACCTTTATAACTTAGGAATAGTGATTCATATAATCGAACCATGACACACACACACACACACATATATATATATATATAATGAATTTTAATTCTTATATAAAATTATTTCTTTTAAATCAATATGTAAATTGTAAATTTATAAAGGTGTATACCTCTATAACATGGGCATGAAGACCCATGTGACTAAATACTTAAATGAATAGCTAGACCCAATTTGGTCGGTGGGGTCATGTTTCTTATGAGATAAACTCATTAAGAGTGTTTTGGAATTTTAATAATCTAACTATTATGTGTTGTACTTAACTGAACCCAGATTAACATGATGGGCCCCTTGTAGGTTGTCTTTAATCCTTTATATGCTTAGCTCTTATCCCCAAGGGGGGTATGTTTTTGATATATCAGTTGGTTATTTAAAGTTTCTGCATCCACTTATATAGTGTTACATATAAAAATATGGTGGTATCTTACCTATCGATCCCCTTTACTTGATAAAAGACTTTTTATTATTCCTTTTAGATTCATTACTATGAGATGTTAGTTATTAAAATTCCAATTACAACCCAAATAGTGTTTTCCTCTATAGCTTGGAATTTAAATTTTCTTTAATTTAGATAATTGTGATAATTTCATGGTTAAATAAATGGATGAACTAATGTTTAAAAGTAAATTGTAATATAATTTACCTATTATATTGCACAAAATCTTCTAAATAATGTTCTTAGTATAGTTTATTTTTATAAATGGTACTTGATATCCTTTACACATGAACTACTTTAAATGTTTTGATAAATGAGAATCATTTAAATTCCTTAAAATGAAACCTTGTATAGGTGTTATAGAATAAACCCTCGGGTGAGGGTTAACTCTAAATTTCATTGAGAGTTTCCTTAAATGGTAAATTGAGTGTTGTCATGGAACTCTTGTGAATTATTTTGAGGTTATGTTGGACTTAGATGTTATAAGGTAGGACCTAGTGACCTTTTTGGCATGATTCTAGTTTTAAGGTTGACACCTTGTACTAAATATGGGGTTAACCGATTGTGGTAGCACCCTTGGACATGGTAAACTGGTAGACTTTTGAGATGACATTCTAAGAATGATGGGTGTTGTTTGTTTGATCTGTTTGACTAGGGTATGACTATAGATAATGAAATGACTTCATAGGTATATGGTTGGTTTTTTGGAGATTTAAATCTATAAGGGATATTACTATATGTCAGACCGGCCTGGACAATCTTGTTGCCCGAGACGAACTATAAAAATGTTTCCCTTTAAATATGGATAGTAAAAGGATTATACCACAACAAACCAGATCAAAGCTCACACTTTTCCGATCCAAAATTATAAATCTATTTAAACCCACATTACATGTTAACATCAAAAAAAATTTCAGTAGTACCATTTTATTTTTGGCCCACATAATATTAAAAAGTAAAAAAACAATACAAAAATATGTGCTTAAAACTAAATCTGTATCGGTTGAAACATGACTAAAAAGGAATGTCAAACAAGGATTTAAATCATATAAAAAATTCAGTCTTCTATATATATAAATAATTAAAAACAACAATCTTTTATTAAATAAAAAACTGTACACTTATTAATCTTTTAAACCACTTCAAAACCAATCAAAAAATACATTAAAGTCTGTAAAAACTAACCTATTAAGCCTTTGAAAAAAATAATGAATCATCCTCATATTCATATTCATCAACCACTTATTCTTCTTATAAACCTATAAAAAAATTTACCTACAAACTTAAAATAACATAATAGCTTAATTCAAAAACACACTTCTAAATAGTTAAAAACATTACCAGTTGGTGTAAACCCATGAAACCAACTTCATATAAAAATCAAGGATTGATTTTTTTGGAAGAAAATGACACCAATATTTGTTCAACCTAAGTCCTCCAAGGCTAAAATTTTATTCAAATTCTACAATTATGATAGATATTCTTAATCAAACATGTTAAATAATCCAATTCAAAGAAAAAAAATTGAAAGAAATAGAGCATGACATACCAGAGCATGTTGCAGCACTTCACTAACCCGATTATGGTATTTTATAATCCAATTCAAAGGAAAACACTTCTCCTTGATTTTTTTTGTTGAAAATTATTCAATTAACTCATCATAATTCATACTATCCAAAAAATAATTTTCAATTTAAATCATTTCCATTGAACATAATATCTCTTGTGACATGGTAGTCTGAAGATAGGTTTTAATCAACTTTAGCTTAAAAAAACTTCGCTCTACTGATGCAACTGTAATAGGTATAGTCAACAAAATTTCATATTCCACCCATGTAATTTGAAACCCTCAATAATTCCAATAATTCTTGATAAAATCAAGGATATAAATTGAATTTATCATTTCACTTGTAAATATTTACTTCAAATGTCTGATCTCTTGAAATAATTCATCCCCACAAATATCACCATGTTCATCATGTTTCAAAAAACATCGAAATTGGGTGAAATTTTCCTTCAATTTTTCTTCAGAAATATTTATAAAACTTTCTTTCAAAAGAAATAAAAATATTTTTTCAAAGTGTTCAAACTATATAAAATGTTCTCTCAATGACATAAGGGCTTGATTATTAATTTTAAGGAAATAATTTGTTCTAAATTTTTCCTCCATAGAAAAACTTCTAATAGAATCATCTTCCACATCCTCATCAAATTGTTTCTTCATGTGAACAACTCTTTTTTATTCAAATATTGGATCAACACCAACTTCTAGTGAATTTTCATTCACTTCATTCATTAAAACTTCAAACCCCTCCGCTCAAAGTTATTCAAAGAACAAAATCAACTCTTTTATTTTCTGTACTTTCATCTTCAATATCCATCTCTTATATTTGACAAATTTTATTGATATGATTTACTTTATCTAAAATTTTGTACCAAATTCATATGCTAATGATGAATTAAAAATTCTCTAATTCATTGGAACACAATCCTTTAGCATACAGCATCACAACATCATCATGTTTATAATTATTGGAAATTTCAACTAATGCATTTATTAACTCATGTGTTTGTCTTCTTATAGCTCTAATACTCTCAATGCGACTTTCCCAACAAGTTATTGATAAGGGTTTTCGTGTAAAACCCTTCACATAAGTACTTAAAGCATTCCATCGATGTGTTGAACCTACAAAAAATTTATAAATCTTATGAACATATACAAAAAAAATCTTGCTTTCACACTAGATTTTTCCATGTCACATATAGTGAGATTCAGGCTATGACATCCACATGGAGTATAAAATGATCTAGGATTTAAAATAAGAATCATTTTTTGGACACATTGATGTTTACCTTTCATTTTTTATCCATTATCATAACTTTTTCCTCTTATTTCATCAATTTTGAGTTTAAGATCAACCAATGCATCTTTAAGTGACTTTAAAAGCCCACGACCGGATGTGTCACCAAAATTTATGAAGCCAATAAAAAACGCATCCACCTTAAATTTAAATTCTTCCTTGACATCCACACATCTTATGATAATTGAAATTTGTTCTTTATTACTTAGATCTAGAGTGTAATCAAGGATAATCGAAAAATAATTTTCTCTCGTGATCTTGTTCAAGATTTTTTCTTTAATTTTATTCCCTAAAAAAATTATCAATTAATTCTGAATTTTATGACTAAGATAATGCTTTTGAATTTTATTATTAACAACATGATGAACATGATCTTTCAAAACTTGGTCAAATTCAGCAACAAATTCAATAAGTTTACAAAAAAATATTATTATCCTTCTCATAAATCTTCTCATTTGTTCCAATAAATGGTAAGTTATTTTGTGAAAGTACCTACACAACTCCAATGATTCTAGTAAGTACCATATTCTAACGAAATATTTCATTCTCAATGATACATTCAATATTTTTATCAATGGTTTGTTTATTTTCAATTCCTCTATGCAAGTCCACTCACTTCACAACATTATAAATTTGTTCAAAATATCTTTCATGCTCCCTAAACATTGTTGTAAGGTTGTTCCAATCATTAGATCCTCCTTCATTCAAAGCACTTTTCATCGATTTCAACTTAAATAATTTACAACAAAAACAAAATACCTTGTCCAACTCATTAGAATACACTAGCCACTTCCTCTCGTGCTTTTCAATATTAGTAAGTAGACAAAAATAATGATTAGAAAAAAAGTATCTCCCACTACTAACTTCCTTATGAAGTGCATCATTTTCTTTTAATATTTTAATCAAGCCATGTCAAACCATCAAAATTCTATTAACATCATTGATATTTACCCATAATCATGGATCATAATTCACATCCACATCTTTCTCAAGATCAAGCATGCTTTGATTTCTAAGATCATGAATCATATGAATAGTATTTTCATTTTCATCCTCTTTATAATCTTCATCCACACTTTCATTTATCATATCAACACTTTGAGTCATAGGTTCCTCTACAGATATTTCATTCCCTTTAGAAACATTATCGCCCAGAGATTTCTCAATAAATTGAACAGATTTACTCTCTTTTTTCAATACTTGCATCAAATAATTTAGAAACCGAACCCACTGGTGTTTTTTTGATTTCATTCTTTCTTTCCTTGATTTTTCTATTTTGAGATCCAGAATTTTGATTTCTCTTAATTATAGTACTTATAAGTTATAAATTATAATTCAAATAATTATAATAAATTTAGAGTTATAACATATTTAAATTAAACATTCATCTTTCAAAAATAAAATCATATATTCCAACTAATTGATTTTTTATTTAATATTCAACAAAAAAAATTAATAAAAATAAATAAACTGAAAATTTAAATTAAAAAATGAATATAAAAAACATTATTTACCTTGTAAATTGAAAAAATAAATTTGAGATGGTAAAATTACAATTTATATGGGCTAGACACTAATGAATCCGCAGTTTAGATAATTTATAAAAATTAAACAAAAAAAATTAATAATAAAAAAAGTAAAAATTCTATTTAAAAATGATTATAAAAAAAAGCAATTACTAAGAGACAAAATGAAAATTTAAATTGAATATCCAAATTGAAATTGATATGGGAATCCAATGATAAATTTTCAATTCATATAATTTTTGAAAACCAAACAAAACAATTAATATAAATAAAAAATAAAAAATAATAATTAAAAATTGATGATAAAAAAATCTAATTAATTACCTAACTATGGAAAAAAAATATCAAATCACAATTGAGATGGAAAAATCACAATTGAGACGAGCAATATACCAGTTAATTTTCAATTCATTCACCTAATTACTAAAATTTAAACAAAAAGATCAATTAATAAAAACAAAAAAAATGATCAACCAATTAAAAAAATCAAAACACCTATGGGGGTAAAGGCTACACTGGATGGGGCATGCGGTGCGGGGGGCGTAGGGTTTTGGGATCGGGTGCAGGGTAGATGAGGCATGAGTGCAGTGCGAGGGGGCATAGTGCAAGGGAGAGGGGTCGTGTTGCATGTGGGGGCGCAAGGGTGAGGGGGCGTGCGGGGGGCGCAGCGTAGGGGTGAGGGGGAATGCAGGGGACACAGCGCAGGGGAAGGAGGGGGGGATAGAACAGTGCAGGGGTGATGAGTCATGAGGGGGTGTAGCATAGGGTAAAGGGGGTGTGCAAGGGCGATGGGGTAGGAAGGAGGTGGGCGAGGCTGCAATAGGTGTGCGAGGGTGGCAGGGAGGAGAGGGGAGGCAAAGCTGCAGCAACGACGTTGTGCTGTGGGGGGGTGGTGGGGAGGGAGAGAGGGGGTAGAGGCGTGGTGTTCTTTATCGTTGAAACCCAAGTAGAGGATATGAGACCTTGGAGAGGGAGGGTAGAAGTACCGATGGTGTTGGAACTCGAGAGGCTACCAGGAATCGAGAGAGAAGGGGCAATTTTTATTGCCCCTAGGCGAGCCATTGCCCTAGCCCAAGGGTTCATGGGGCTCACCTGTGGACCGGCCCTGACCAAATGCGGATACCTAGGGAGTTTAATCTATTCATATTCTATGTTGTAATTGTAACCTTTTAGAGAGCACTCCCCTATTCAGATTCTCAATGAGGATTAGGTCCTAGTTGGCCAATACTTGTTAGGTAATGTCGTATGCCTAGTTGATAGATTTTTTCTCTTATAGGTAAATGGTATTTACTAATTTTTAGTATATTTTATGGCACATTGTATACAGTTTAACAGAAACCCTTATATGGGATATGGTTCTCATGTGAGAGACTTTAAGGCTAGTTAGATGGGCCTAGTGGCCCTATTTTGAGTCCAATCATTAGGGAAAGGTGGAAGACCTAGAAGACCTTATAAATGACTCATTCCCTAATGGGTCATGTTAATTTCATTTGATTGAGGGAAACCTATGAGAGAGGTTGTCCTAGGGTTTACATTTTCCTTAAAGGAAATGAGTTTTTTTATATTTATTTTGATGCTAATGCATGGGAAGTCCTAGGATCTTGTGTTGTAGGCACGGTGATTCCTGGGTTTACAAGGAATCAACTAGGGTGGTGGATATCAGAACTGGATCCAATAGGAAGGATTTTTTGGGTGCCTGTCCTAGATGACCGGTGGTTATATGGTTGACACTTTAATTTATGAAAATGATAATTTGAGCTAAGAAGGCATTTTATGAATTATGGCACCGGTAGGTGCCTGATTTTGAAGAGGGGTTCCATGGGAAATTTCAGATTAATGAAACTTACATGACTTATAGCCTGATCATATTACCCTTTTTGATAAACAACTCGTAGAATTTTGTGTCGAGTCTAGAAATAGGTGGTACAGGATAGTACACCCACTATAAATGATAAGTCGAGTTCATTCCAGTTGCATGTGGTAACTATTTAAAATTTAATATCAATGAGCAGCTGAGGTAGGGATGATGAATGATGGTTTTAAATGTGATTATTGTGGGCATGGAGAACTAGAGTTTTTGGTAAATTTTAAGGATGTTCTTGGTATGAGGACTAATTTGAGAATAGACCAGGAAACATGAGATTATTAACTTGTAGCTAGACCTCAGCATGCATCGTCATAGTACATGCAGTTAGGAGATAAATAAAGGTAGGTATGGAATTTTCTCATGTGACCATGCCTTGGAGAGAGTAGTACATGCCTATCGATAAAATATTAGAGTAATCCTAGTTATTTTCAATCATATCAGTTATCTTGACTTTTCCCTGAGTACACTAAGAGAGCATTGGCTATATTTAAAGATTCCATAAAATATTATTATGTTTGACGAAAATACCCTTTGATAGTTATGTTCAAGGAGTTATTTAAAGTAAATAAACTTGGTTTTTGGTACATGAATGGTTGTTAAAGGGTTCTGAATCTCAATTTGATTGTTTTTCAGAAAACACCCTAGTAACTATTCTTGAAAACATAAACAAGTTAGGGGTGATGTTGTGTTAGCACATGGGGATGAGTACCTTTTTGGATATGTCATCATTATATTCATAAATGTATGGTTTATGAGTTGTGTTTTCAATTTCTCATTTCATTAAAGTGATGAAAATTATTCTCCTAAGGTGGGGAGTGGTACATCGTTTGTTACTGGACAACCCTCATGTGAAAAGGGTTGTTAGATCTCGAGGTGGGTTGTTAGATGGTCAATTTGGATGTTGTATGTTGTTTAATTAATGAAAAAACCTATGGTTGTAACCCCAGGTAAACTATAATTATGGGTTCGATTATGGTTTTGGGTGAAATATAGATATGGGTGCTAAGCCTAGAGTATCTTATAACAATCCATGGATGTTGGATCTGGAATGTGCTGGTTCTTGTGATATTAAATGATGATGGTTTTTATTAGAAGATGGTTTGGCTAAAATATGTCACTAAAATTCAGTTACAGACCTTAGTGAGTGTGCTCTAAATGATCTCAATGTGCCTTCGTTAATGTCATTGGAAACTGGTTTTGATAATGTGTCAGCTCCTAAACCCGATCATTTTTAATAATGGTTAGCTAGAGGTGGATCAAGTCATGTTCTTTTGTTTGGATTAATTTATTAAGGTGAGGAACCATATTGAATATGCCATTAGAGAAGATGAGTGCAGTGTGAGAGTTGGTCGGGGCTTCTCAAGGAAAGGCTAGATCTACCAGTTAAAGCATAGTCAATTAGGATTCAACAGTTTTGATCTAATCAAGGACCAGTAGAAGGTTCCCCATGTGAGATCACATTTCATAAGTTGAGAATCATTCAAAAATAATTTTTAGGATGCTAGGATCATGTTTCAATAAGAAATTCCAATAATGGGAGTAAAGTGGCTCGGAATTAGATATAGAATATTAAAGCCCATGGTAGGAAGCGACATAGGTTAGATGAGGAAAGATATGATAACATGATCATGTCTTAGGTGATACAGGCTTGGGTAAGCATCATCTTGATGTTTCAGTTATGAATCTGATCATTGGCATGAGTTTAACGTCTTAAAGACCATGTGTTTATGTAGAACTTGTAGGTGTGTTAGTAATGGGAAATGAAACATGGCCATTTGGGAATAAATTAAAGACCCAAGTAGTTCGGGTGTTGCTTTAATTGTTCCCAAAGGATTATAGATGATGAGAAATAATAAGGTGGGGAGACTGTAAGATCTTGTGTTTTGGACCAGTTGAAAATTCCAAGGGAATTTAAAATCTTTTTATTTGGTGAATGGGATGAATTTGGAACTGATCTTAATAATATAAATCTGAGTTCTGGAAGACTTAAAATTTTTGTTTTTGGATGAGGTTTATGGCATGAGAGGTTTATGTTGGGAATAGTGTTTCATTTTTTGTCAATAATTTTTCAATATGTGTATGGAAAGGTAATTATTGAAGTGGTGATGATGATTGAAGTAGTGATTCTTAAACTAATTTCATTTACTCAGTGAAGAACCCACTTTGATTATGAATAGTTTTAGTTGACAAGTATTGTCAATAATTATTGATTAACAATGGTGATAAATGAGATGGGAATATCTCATTGTTATCAATTTGATAAAGTTGTTCCAAAGATTGTGCTACTTGTAGAATTATTAGGGAATCATGAAATGAAATTGGATATATCTCCATAAGTAATTTAGATGATTTTTGAACTGATCCTAAGTTTCAAGAACTTGTGTCAAAGGTTACATAGTTTTTACAACATTGATGTATCATCCATATAAGGATGAATGAAAAAGAAGAAAAATATTTGTGAAGAGAAGATGAAGAACTTGTAGAAGGACTTGGAATTTTAAATAAGCCATGCTTGGGTTTGACATTTGAAGGTGGCCATGCATTTCATGTTGAATTCATTTATATATATATACTTGGTTTTTACCAAGTGTTTATATGGGGTTTATTCAAAAAAGGAATCCAGCCAGCAAGGTGAGCGGCACTCGCCACAGAATGGAAGGCTGAGCTCAAACCAAGACAGCCCACCAGCATGGTCGGACAAAGTCAAGGAGTGCATGGGGAACATGGGATCATTCCCATAGGTGCATGGGAGATCCAGCAAGTTCCACCGTGTGGGGAGGCATGGAGGCAGAGCATAGGGTGGGCATAGAGTGTTCCCATTGGGAGAACACGGTATGGGGAAGTACCATGGAGGGGGGAGGAGTAATATTGCTAGTGTTTGGAGTAGATTGTTACTTAAACCAAACTCCATTCACGTGTGGGATTCAATGTGGGACGGCTTTTTAAAAACATAGATTCAATCGCAGTCATCCATCTGATTGCATGTAAAATCTCATCTGCACGTCTTAATCATGGTTCGTGAACTAATATGCATCGTTCGTATTAGAAATGAGATAATCCAATGGACTAGGAGAGTCCACATCATTATCTTCTACCTCCCAACCACCTGATTTCATTGTACACTAGAGCTTCAGCCAAACCATTGAGATATCTCTTCTAGCCACTGTTGAAGTGAAACCCCCCACATTATTATCATCTATACAATGTGAACTCATTCATGCAACTGCATTTTCATGCATTCAACAAAACAAACAGATCAAATGAATTCTGAAGAAATTGAAGGTGTGAGGCCATGTCATGGAGCTTGGGTGTTCATGATTAATATTTTCATGTGACTATCAGTGCATGGATGTGATGCTTTCATGTAAAATTAGTAGCCCATGTTGAAAAGAAAACTAACTAAGATATGTGGTATATCTCTACCCACATTTGAATATTACAAAGCTGAAGTTTGAGGATATTCAAAGGTATGATTTAAATGACGATTATTATGGGATTTTAACACAGAGAAATGATATTATATTCTCCTATAAAAATATAATCCTCGGGCTGAGGAACACTTATTTCATTCGCATCTCTTTGGGTGTTAGTGTTTCTCATAAATAGATCACTCCATATTTGTATCTCTACATGAAGAAGCAGAGTCTCGTGGGCCTTCAATAAGTGTTATGCATTCTTTTAGAGTCTCGCGAAGTAGGATAACCTTACCCTATGTGTGAATAAGAACCCATGATCACATGAATGGTTTATCCAAACCCTCGTTATGCTTTGTGAACAAGATATCACTTTTACAAAACTGGTGCAATCTCATCCTTGATGTACTTTGCTAAGGTGATCCACACAACCAATGCGAAGAAGATATGTGCACTGCATGAAGAACCAGTTTCATGTAGAATTAATTTGCATGAAAAGAAGTAAGAACCCATGCTTCTCTGGTAGGCACGAAGGTTTTTGAATTCTTTATATAGTGTACATATACACTTCCTCCTTGAGAAGAATAATAATCCAAACACACATAAAGCATATACCCATACAGGTTTGTGCACAAGAGGCAGTAGGCCACACACAACTATGTGAGGCTCTCAAGATTTTTTTCTTAAGAAAAAACCTAAAAATTGGGCATAAAATAGATAAAGGGAAGAGAAATTCAGGTTTCATAAAACATAAACTAAAGATATATTAATTTATTCTTTCCCATGTGAAGAAATATTTGTGTGCACACATGAAAAATAAGAGGAAGAACCTATCCAAAGGCCTGCACCCATTAGGTTAGTGTTTCTTGGTTCATGGTCACAACAAGGTGATTAATGTGCATACAAAGTGAAGAGAATAAGTGAGTAGTTTGTTCATTTGGTTTGAGAATACATCATACTACATGCATTCACTTATGTACATGAATTAAAGACACTCGAACCCAATGATCTTATAAAAAGTGTATGTAAAAGGAAGAAACACATTATACGTTCCATGAAACTCATTAATGAAGAATAATTAAGTGATATAACCAAATACTAGAAGTTTGGATGCCATGTCATCCATACATGGATTAAATTTGAATTGAGACTGATGCTAGACAGATTTACAGAAGATCTTATATCTGAGTTGACAGTTTTTGAGAATCCAATACAAATAGTGCTGACATTATCCAAGAACATTATTTCATATTAATATTATTAAATATGTTTTGTGTACCATTTTCACACATCTAAGTGAGGTTGGGTCTTCATCAGAAAAAGAAATAATTTCTCAAGCATTGTTGCACTTAGACAACTGATCATTATAAGTGATTGGAATTATTGAGCAAGGCCAACAGATATTACCAAAGGTTGTTGAAGATTCTTGAACAGGTACATAGGTAGGTGTGATTTAGCAATATCATGGGGAAATATCATAAGATAAATCTATATTGAATCAAAAGATTCAAAGAGGTAGACTCTTGTGTGACTCAGGAGCAAGGAGTATCATGTGAGACTTAAAAGCAGAAGACTTCTATGAGACTCTAGATTAGGCCAGTGAGACTCTGGTAACACTGTGAGAAGTAATATAAAGAACCTCTTGTGAGAATTAGGTGATATATAGTGTGACTATGTATCAAACATTATAATTGCTCATCTAATTATAGTGGAGAATATTTGTTGTGGATAATAACCAACAAAGTAAGGAGTAGGTCTTTGTACAAAACCTTGTAAATCCTTGTTTTTAGTGTCTTTATATTTAAAGAATCATTCGAGGTATGGCTGGGAGAAACAAGAAAAGTGTATTTAGGATTTAACCATACATATAGGTTTAATTTAAAATAATCAATTTGCAAAAAAAAAATTAAAAGGATCATTGATTCACCCCCACCCCCTCTTAGTGATTTCACACTGATTCGGGCACTTCAATTGGTATCGGAGGAAAGGCCACATCTAAAAGATCTGAGGGAGTCTTTTTGAAGTGTAGATTTCAAGAAATCAGTGTTGAACCTCAAATGGAGATATCTTCTAAGACTCAGAATAATAAGAAGAATAAACAGGCAAGGAATCTAAAGAATAATATTACAGCTAATGGGGAGACACCTTTTACTAAAGGTAATATGGAAGGTACAACATGTAATAATTCCTTCTATTATTACTCTTCTGGTGAAGCATGTGCAAGATGTTATGATAATATATCAATTAGTGATATTAATTTTTCACTCAAAGAACTTATGAATAATATCCCAAGATAAGTGGAAATACATATTTCTATAAGTATAAAAGTTCTTCAAGATGAAAAATTACAGCTGGAAGAAGAAGTTGATGCCATGGAAGAGGAATTGTCTTACAGGGTTGGAATGTCCAACACTCTCAAAAAACTTGTGAAGGTAAATGAAGAAAGATTTTATCTTTGAAATTAAATATATGATGAAGTTACTAAAGAATTGTAGGGAAATATTTAAGAGAAATAATTCTTTGAGATTTTATTTAGAGAAGCTTTCCATGCATTTGAAAAATTGCACAAAGTTTCTATGGTTGTCAAAGATTCTCAAATATAAGACAAAGATAAAAAGGTAAAGGAGCTTGAAATTTCATTTCAAGAATTAAAAATTATGAATTAAGAACAAAGGATAAAGCTAAAGGAGAATTGGGAAATTAATCTGAGATCAGTTGATGATGAGAAGAATTCCCTCAACATGAAGTGTTTAGAGTTGGAGGTGAAATTGAAGAATCAACAATCACCCCAAGCTATAACCTCCCAAACAACTGAAATAATTGATGTTTCCACCCAATATTTCATTGAGGACTATTATTCAAAAAGAATTATTAGAACATATTTTAATATAATGGAAATATACACCAAGAATAAGGTATCCCATAACCTGTTTATTTCTATTTCTACTAATGCAGTTGCATATGAAAGTAAAGGTTCAAATTTAAAAGCTGGGAAGATTTGGATTGATAAAAATGTTGATACATATATCAAAATATCATGGATGGATACTGGAATGATCAATAATAATAACTCTCAAAAGGATGCTCCAAATAAAGAAAGAAAACTCCAGAAACAACAATGCACTGAATCTAGTCAGGCTAATACTACAAGAAAAAAGAAGAAGATTGATTGGCTACTTTTGGTGTTGTTAGAAGTTTGGGAATCAAGAAAATAGTTTCTAGCATAATGTTTCAGCATATGAAAATTATGTAAGGCCTATATTTAGGGAAATTGGATGTGAAGAAATGAAGAAACCTACAAAGATAAAGTAGAATACACAGATGAAGAAGAATTTTTCAATCAAGAATATATTTTAATATGTTGAAGAATTATGTGATAATTTCAAAAAAATGGTCACATTTATGATGATTGATGGTTTATTATAACCCATAATCATTTATATGTTTATAAGAAGAAAATTACACAACAAAAACAGAATAAAGGAACAATGGTTGAAAAGTATTACATTAGGAATATGGAAAATAATGAAGTTGGGAAAATTGTGAAAGAAAATATTCCCAAGAAGAAGTATATGCTATATTATAATAATTTCATCTCTACCAAGAAAATATTCTTCTACTATGTAAATAAATTTCATACCATGGATCACTACAAATAATCCATGTAAATTAATGGAAGCAAGCTGAAATTAAAAGGAGAATCAATCCAAGAGAAGATATGATTGATTGAAGACATTCCTAAAGATGATTTTGATAAGTGTCCTAATAAGGGTAAATTTAATGCTTTGAAGAAGCCATGTGGAAGCTTAAAACCAGATCATTTTAAAAAAGAGTGTTTATTTATCCGGCCTAATCAATTGAAAGTTGCAAGAGAACTAAAAAAAGTTTAAGATGAAGTATTATCTAAAGTAAGGGAAAAGGGGGGAAAGATCATTCCACATGAATTTAAATTTGAATTTCATGAGAGGTTGTTAACACAAGATAACCCAAGTGTCTCACAAGTATTGTGTGGAAGGTGTGAGTAGGGTGGAAATGATGAAAACAAATGTATGATTGTTTTAACATCTCAAATGGAGATGCTAAAAATTGAAAAACATGCACCAGTGGAAGCTACTTCACAACTATCAGAAGTGAGGATAAACAATCTGCATAAGTTGAAGGTGAATGGAAGAAAAGGGACCATGCTAACAATAAAATATTAAAATTTAAAAAGGAGAGGATACAATAGCATGAAGAGTACCAGACACTTTAGATCTACAAGGAACGAAGTTCTTTGGTTGAGAGGAAATTCTCAGCCCCATTACTCCTATTAATAAGCTCGCATGTGATCTATATTATTCTGTTATAATTTTGTTATATATGTGTTCTTACATTACATGGAATTGAAGGTGAAGTTCATTATCAACATGATAATTGAATGAAAAAAGTGTAGAATAATAATTTGTACTAATTATTCATGATTTGATATATACTTGGAATGTTCCACAGTGGAAATTATAAAAATGAATATCTTGAAGGTTATTTAATGATATTTTACACCAGGTTAACTCAAATGGATTTCACCCCTTGAGGGGGAGAAAATATGAAGGAGATGATATCAAGGATTATTTCGTGAAAAATCTTGAAGTTAATATCATCTCTAGAAGTTGAAAGTTTATGTATTCCAATCACACTTTCATCCCTTGTTCTTAATTATATTTATCATTTCAATTAATGGGGATTACTGATTGATGACAAGATGGAATGAAGGGGGATATTTATCTTTGCACCTAAACTTTGTAATAAGTTTGGTGAAGTACGTGTAGGATTTATAATTTTATGGATAAATTTGATTATTTCCATCCCCTTGGTTATGAATTGATACATTTTGATCATGATTTCATATGCATGGTTGTTTATGTATAACATTGAATACCTTGGTTATATCTCTCTTGTTTTCTACACCGAGTTATCCCAAGTAGACTTAGAGTTGATTACCTAAAATATATTTACTAATTGAACCATGTGACATCATCCCTCTCTCAAAAATATTCAAGAAAATATTCTTTAAATGGGGGATAACATGTTTTTGAATAGACCCCACTAAACCTTTTAATTTGGTTTCCAATAAGTTGGAGAAAATATTGGCACACATATTGACCCTTAAAAAGTGTGCTTAAAAGATAATGACAACAAAATACAAAGGTATATATTGTTGTGCATAGTGTTTCATTTGATGTCAATAATGTGACAATATGTGTATGGAAAGGTAATGATTGAATTGGTGATGATGATTGAAGTGGTGATGCATAAAGTAATGTTATTGAATTAGTGAAGAACCCAATTTGATTATGAATTGTTTTAGTTGAAAAGTACTATCAATAATTTTTGATTGACAATGGTGATCAATGAGATGGTAATATCTCATTGCTACCAATCTTATAACATTGTTCCAAAGCTTATGTTACTTGGAGAATTATTATGGAATCATGAAATGACATTGGATGTATTCTCCATAAGTAATTCAGATGATTGTTGAACTGATCCTAAGTTCCAAGAACTTGTGTCAAAGGTGACAGATTGTTTACAACATTGAAGTATCATCCATATGTGGATGAATAAAGAAGAAGAAAAAGATTTGTGAAGAGAATATGAAGAACTTGTGGAAGGGATTGGCATTTTAAAGAATCCATGCATGGGGTTGACATTTGAATGTGTCCATGAATTTCATGTTGGATTCATTTATATATATACTTGGTTTTTACCAAGTGTTTATATGGGGTGTATTCAAAAAAGGGGACCAACCCACAACTAGCTAGCCAGTAAGGTGAGCGGTGCTCACCACAGAGTGGGAGGCTGAGCTCAAACCAAGCCAGCCCTCCTGCATGGCTTGCCAAAGTCAAGGAGCACATGGGGCACATAGTAGCATTCCCATAGGCACATAGAAGATCCAGAAAGCACCACTGTATGGGGCATCACGGAGGTAGAGTATAGGGTGGTCATAGAGTGTGCCTGCAGGGAGAACACAGTACAGAGCGGTACCATGGAGGGAGGAGGAGTAATCTTGCTAGTTCTTGGAGAGGCTTGTTACTTAAACTGAACACCAGCCATGTGTGGGATTCAATGTGGTATGGCTTTTTAAAAACATGGATTCAATCATGGTCATCCATTTGATCGCATGAAAAATCTCGGTTTCACATCTTAATCATGATTCACAAACTAATCTGAACCATCTGTATCTGAACTGAGATGATCCAACATACTAGGAGGGTCCACGTCATCGTCTTCTACCTCCCGACCACCCAATGCCACTGTATGCCATAGCTGTGAATAAACCACCAAGATCTCACTTCCAACCACTATTGAAGAGAAACTCCATTACATTATTATCATCTGAACAATGCGAACTCATGCATGAAATTTCATTTTCATTCATGCAACAAAACACAAAGATCGGACAAAGGCTGAAGCAATCAAAGGTGTGAGTCCATGTCATGGAGCTTAGGCATTCATGATTAAGATTTTCATGTGAATCTCATTGCATGCATGTGATGTTTTCACATGAAATGAGGACCCACATTCAAAAGAAAACTAACTAAGATATGTGGTAAATCTCTACCCGCATTTGAATATTTCAAAGACGAAGTTTAGGGATATTAAAAGGGATGATTTAAATGATGATTATTATAGGATTTGAACATGGAGCAACGCCATTATATTTTCCTATAAAAATAGAAGCCCTGAGCTGAGGAACGCTTCTTCCATTCGCATCATTTTGGGTGTTCATGTTTCTTATAAACAGAGCATGCCATATTCATATCGATCTGAAAAGAAGACGAGTCTCGCAGGCCTTCAATAAGTGTCATGCACTATTGAAGATTCACATGGAGAAGGAGAACCAAACCCTATATGATAAGAAGAAACAATGATCATGTGACTAGTTTATCCAAACCATATTCATTCTTCTTGAAAAATATCTCACTTGTATGCAACTAGTGCAATCGCATCCTTGCTATAATTTGCAAAGGTGATCCACACAACCAGTGAGAAGAAGATTTGTGCACTGCATGAAGAACCAGTTGCATATAGAATTCATTTTCATGGGAATAAGTAATAAACCATGATTCTCTAGTAGGCATGAAGGTTTTTAAATTCTTGATATAGTGTACATATATACTTCCTCCTTTATAAGAAGAAGAATCTAGGCACACACAAAGCATATACCCATATGGGTTTGCGCATGAGAGGTAGTAGGCCACACACACCTACATGAGGCTCTCATGATTTTTTCTTAAGATTATTTAACTAAAAACGGGTATAAAAGATAGAAAGGGAAGAGAAATTCAGGTTTCATAAAACATAAACTAAATATATATAAATTTATTCTTTCCCATGTGAATAAATATTTGTGTGTTCACATGTAAAATAAGAGGAAGAACCTGTCTAAAGGCCTACACCCATTTGGTTAGTGTTTCCTGGTGCATAGTCACACCAAGGTGATTTTTTTGCATACAAAGTGAAGAGAATAATTGATTATTGTGTTTGGTTTGTTTGAGAATACATCATACTACATGTTTTCACTTATGTGCATTAATTAAAGACACCTTAACCAAGTTCTTTTATAAACAGTGGGTGTAAAAGGAAGAAACACATTATGCATTCCATGAAACTCATGAATGAATAATAATTAAGTTATATACCCAAATAAAAGAAGGTTGTATGCCCTGAAATCTATGCATTGAGTGTATTTGAATTGAGACTGAAGTAGAATATATTTAAAGAAGATCTTATATCTGAGTTGATAGTGTTTGAGAATCCAAGAATAAAAACAGTGCTGACATTGTGCAAGATCATTCTTGCATATTAATATTCATGAAGAAGTTGTGTGTACCATTTTCACACATATAAGTGAGGCCATGTATTCATTATAAGAAGAAAAAATTTCCCAAGCATTGTTGTACTGAGACAACTGATCAGCACAAGGGATCAAAATTATTGAGCAAGGCCAACAGACCTTACCAAAGGCTATTGAATATTCTTGAACAAGTACACATGAAATTGTGATTCAGTAAGATCATGGGGGAAGAGAATAAGATCAATCTATAGTGAATATAAATATTTAAATAGGTATACTCTTTTGTTACTCATGATCAAGGAGTATCCTATGAGACTCGGGAGCAGAAGTCTTCAGTGAGACTCTAGAGCAGGCCAGTGAGACACTGGTAACACTGTGAGATGTAGTATAAAGAACCTCATGTGGGAATAAAGAGAGACACAGTGTGACTCTATATCAACCATTGTAATTTATCATCTTATTATAGTTAAGAATCTATGTTTGGGAGAATAACCAACACACCAATAATTAGGTATTTGTACCAAACGATGTAAATCCTTGTGTTCAATGCCTTTATATTTACAACATCATTCGAGGTAAGGATTAGAGACACAAGAATAGTGGATCTAAGCTTTAACAAACCATAAAGGTTTAATTGAAAAGAATAAATTTGTAAAAAGTTTAAAGGGATCACTGATTCACCCCCTCCTCCTCTCAATGATTTCACACTGATCAGAGCACTTCATCATATTGGGTTTTTGGATGAGTTTCAGATTTATAGAGCTCTGAAAACTCATTTTTAGGATATGTATACAGGGGTTCATGGTTTATTGAAATGGTTCAGCCCTCTAGGGGAAACCGTGCATCCTGTTGTATGGGTATAGTGGGTTTCACAAAAAAAATTAACCATGAACCTAAGGATGAATCTACATAGTAAATTTATTCAATAAATTGTAGAGGTTAACCACATGGCTTGTGTATAGTTTTCCTAACCATGCACATGACCATGTGGGGTGTGGGGGTTGGATAGTTCCAATAGCATTTCTTATGCACAATTTTTATAATAGTGCACCAAGCCCATGTGAGGTGTGGATATAAGATAGAGTGAGCCACATGGTTAGTGCATGATTTTACAAACCATGTGGCCTAATCATGTGCCTCATTAAAATAGAAAAATTATTATTTTTCCCCTCCAATTCATAAAGGGTTTTCTCCCCTTTTCTCTTCTTATTTTTTCAGGAGGATCTCCCATTTTCCTCTCCTCTTCCTCCTACTTCCATAGTGGGTTATTCTTTATTTCTGGTTAGATTCAAGCATTATCAGGTGTGTTGGAAGTTTAATGATGATTCTATAACTCCTATTACATCTTTTATCAATTTCTATTCTTGATTTTGATGTGAATATTGTGTGATCTCATTTGTACTATTTTCAAAAAGTTTTTTTATTCTTATATTTTCTCTCATTCCAACTCAAATCAAATCTAGATAATGGATGAGTGGATCATAATTAGTATATGGTGGGTTGTCTATATGCCTTTCCCTTAAAGTTTAATTTTTTATATAATATCATCATTATGTATCACATTGGACCCTCCATGAATCACTTCTTAAACATGAAATTAACTAAATTAAATTCCAAGACTATTAACTAAAGCTCTATCACATGGTTGAAGTTCAGCAACCTCAACCCAAAAAACCTCTTAAGGTGGGTTTGGTTTCATGCTCTTTGTACCATCCTTGAATAGTGATTAAACCACCCCTCATGTGTGTTATTTAAATTACTTAGAACATTTATAAATTCCTTAATAAATTTAAATAGTTTTGATGAAACTCTAGGTCATTAATATTTTATTTATGATTGATGTTTTTGAATCATAAAATCTTAATAATTGAATTTATTTGGAATTGTTAAACGAAATGTTTTGTGATGAATTATATTATGACATGGGTGTTCCTCATGGAATTCATGTTATTGTAAAGGAATTGAATTAAGTGGGAATGTGTACCCACATGGACCATTTTATTTCTTATACTTCAAATTTTAAATAGTGTGATATGAAATTGTAAGTTGGAATGGGTAATTTTTCTTGGACTGGGTTATATAATTTTTCATGCATGGTGTTAACTGATTATCAATAGTTCACCTAGCACTTATTATGAAATATGGTACTCGAGCATGGTTTCCCTTACATATGATACTCAAGAATTGTGTCACTTATATATGATACTCAGGTATGGAATCCCTTACACATGATACTCGAGCATGGAATCCCTTACACATGATACTTAGGCATGGTGTCCCTTACACATAATACTCAGGCATGGCGTTCCTTACACATGATGCTTGGGCAAGGCACTCCTTACACATGATATCTGATCATGGACTCTCTTACACATGATACTTAGGCATGATGTCCCTTATTACTCATGATACATGAGTAGGTCATCCATTAGTAATCTATTAGACTCTTATGACTATGCATAGATGCCTGAATTATGCCTCGTGTCTTGGATAGCACTACATATTTATATAAATGGCTATATATGTTACTACATATATGGTGCATATATATACATACATATCTTTATAATTATGTATATATATATATATATATGTATATACATGGTGAAACTTGTTTAGATAAATTTTCAGCTTAGGCTGAACCAAGTATAGTTAGCTAAGTTTTCTTGAGGAACTCAATCCAGACTTGTTTGCATTTATTAATAATGAACTACTTACTTTTGATATACCAACACATAACCTTATTTTATATTCATGAACTAGATAGCATTAGATACCATTAGTGGTGGATGACTAAGTTTATCTCACACCCTGTTCAATCCACCTCTTGGTACCTAGATAGACCTCATAATTACATGTTTAGGATCATGGCCTATGCTTTCATGCTTGTTGTAATTCATTATGGATTGGGACTATACATGGATCTGGGGACCGAGCATACACTTGGTATGTCATTAGGGGGTGGAATATTTTATTTATTTATTTTCTTTATTATTTTGTCCATACTTATTGTATTGTATACCTAATTTTTGTTTACTACTTGTTTATTGTAGAATGTTCATGCATATAAATTTATTCATTTATTATTAATTTTTAGTCATTTTTATATTTAACTGCCCTGTTATTCATCTAATTTCACTATTTATATATTTCAATATTTATACCATTATGATACTCAGATCATGAGGGTATAGTCTCCCCAACGAACTACCCTAATACCCTCACTACTTGTCAGAAGCCTCCGGAATATAGGGATGTGCACTTAAGTCTATGTGAAAAACCATCTTGGGGCACTGCTTGAGTGGTTCTTGAGTCACGGCGTTAGACTTGGATTTAAATTCAAATTATTCTATAATTTCAATACATAATTCAAAAAAATGGAAAATTCTAGAATCCATCATACATGTCATCATATGTAATTTATGTATAATATGGCATCATCATACACGAATTTCTCTTTATTATAGGTGCCACCCTATGAAGCATAGGTTTGTTTTCTCACCAGCATCTGTGTGAAACCAAACATGTGTAAGTGTAATCTATATCTAAATTTTGGAAAAGGAATGTAGCGTAAGTATCATTATAATATTTATATGTTTCAGTCTGACCTATTTATGTGTGAACTAATCTAATCATAAGTGTAAAGGAGCTCAGTGTATATGTGATTTTATAATCATAAGTTCCATTCCATACTTAGAAAAATTTGAAGCTCTACTGGATAAAAAAATCATGTTTCTGGTTTTAAATATGATGAAGAACAAAATTATTTGGGATGATTCAAGAGTTTTTTAACCATGATATAAAAATCACAAACACTAAGAATGGTGTGTGATAAAACCATGATAAAATCAATAAGATTTTATCTTCATCCATGGAAAAGTAATATCAAAGTAAGTTGAAAAATAAGTTTCAAAAATTTATTAATTCTGAGGAAATGAAAATATGATGATGGTTGTGTTTTGATTTCAAGTTTAGAACATCATGATTCTTATTTATATCTATAATTAAAACTTGAAATGTAAATTGATCCATTACATATATTTATTAATGAAGAAATTGAATTTAATGGGTTTTCAAGAATAATACAGATGAAGTTCTATTGAAGCTCAAGGTGTGAAATAAGGTTTAAATCATTTTGAACCAGGATAAATGAATTATTTTGATGATATATATGGATAATTAAAAGTAAATCAAATCTACTAAGATTTAAGGCTAGGAATTTTCCCAAGCCTAAAATGAGATATTCTTCAGTTAGTGAAATATAGAAATCTAAATCAGTTGAAGCTTGTTTTCTCATCATTTACATAATTAATATATGAAGAAAACTATTTTAAAATAAAGGATTAATAAGGGAGATGTTTTTTTCAAAAGAATAATTTGTTATTCCATTATCTATTACATTATGTCACAATTTGGTTTTCTATAAAAAACCATCATTAATAAATACCCTATTAATGGTGGTTTTTTCTAGAAACCCAAAGGAAGACATGACATTCCTTTGATGAATATTGGAAATGAAATAATATATTTGATGCAATTTCATGTAATAATGATGAGTTTTAGGATAAATAAAATAAAAAAACAAGAAAAAAAATATTTTTATGTTGTGATATAGTGTTGAACTGGTGAATATGAGTGAGAAGAAGACCACTCAAATAATAAGAACCATGAGAATATACTATAACCTATAGTGAGTAAGAAAAAGGATTTGAACCTATGTAAATTAATGGGTTTATAAGAAGAAAAATAATAATAAGTTTTTAAGTTATCCTATAGAACTTGGGTGCTCAAGGAAGGTGAAAACAATTAGGTAGAGAGATAAAAAATCTAAGTGAGTTCATGTAGCTGAACTTGAGTTTAGTTAAAGATTTTTTTCTCGATATTACTGTTCTAAGAAGAAGAATGAGTTTTAGTCCAATGAAATTTTGAATTTAGTGATTTTATTTTTAGTGGTTGTGTTTCATGAGAAGAGTTTCAAGATATAAATGTGATCAAAGACACTCTATATTTGAGGAAACATATCAGTGTTTGGGTGCACCAATATCCCTTTATAGTATTTTTGATCTACTTCAAGATGAGTAGGAGTTCAAAGCAAACCATGATGTTGAGATTCTAGTTTTGAAGAGGTTTTTTTGGATTCAATACAAGTTCACATGTGTAATATTTTTAATTTTATACCTATGTAATACGGTGTGTGTGGGTTAGGATAAAAACAAATCACAACTCCACTTGTATTGATAATAATATTTTATTAGATAAACTATGACTAATACATCCAAAGTAAATAAAGGAGTAGGGTCTTGGAGGTGGAAACCTTATAAGAATATATTTTCCACTTTACTTTTAGTATCTACATTGTACTATGTGTTTGTTACATCAAACTAAAAAAATATACATCTACTTTAACTAGGATCATATGTTAAATTCCAAATGGGTTTAAAGGGTAAAGAATAATATTGGAATTTTATAAAGTTGATCTACGCCTAATTACCCCCCCCCCCAGGTGCATCTGCATAGCCTACTGAGAATTTTAATTGGTATCCGAGAGAGGTTCCCTTTGATTATATTATTTTAATTATCACAATTTTTATCAAAGAAAATGGTAATTCCAATTGGATTTATAAAGTTTTTCCTAATTGTTTTTTTATATACATGAAGTGTAAATTTCAGATATTTGAAGAAGATTATCATATAGAAAACTCTGATTCCATCAATGTCATAATATAATTAGATTTTATTACCAAGACTTCAATAAATTAGTGGATAAAAAAGGATAATAATCTCAAAAAAATGTTAAAATAAGAAAGAGTAGACACTATAAACTAAAGAAAATCATTATGGTGATCATTTATTAGTCAACTCTAATGATTATTTTTCATCCAATGAGAAGGGGTTAATTTTTTATTCATACTGCATTGAATCTACCAAATACCTCTATCTTGAAGTTAATGATTATTTTAAGAATGTACCTATTAAAGTGTTTACCTATATATTTATATATATCAAGTAAATTCATCATGATAATTCATATATGGAATTCAAATTTGGTGATATGGAAGAAGTATTGGTAAATAAGATGATTTCCTATAACATTGTCATAAAGATAGTGAAAGTCAAGGAAGAATCTATCTTATTTATCAATGTAAAATTTTCTTTAATTGATGAACAGTTTCATAGAGTATAAAGTGAGAATAAAATGTTTGAAATAGTTTTGAAGGAAGTGATTTATGCATTGGACAAGTAACATTAAGTCTCCATAAATGTTAATATATTAAAATAAAGATTAAAAGAGTTATATAATACTCTTCTTGAGACAATAAAAATTCATGAATATAAAATTTAGAAGTTTAATAGTGATTGGGAAGGTAGGTTGAAATCATTTTAGTGTAATAATTACACCTTCAATATGAAGTACCTTGAGTTGAATGTTAATTTGAGAAATCCAGAAGCTACACTAACTGAAAGTTCCCAATCTTCTAGAAAAAATGAAATATGTTTCTAGAAAAAATATATATGATGGTATTACTTCTAAAAAGACTCAAAATAATGGAAAAGACAACCTAAGATCATCTAGAGAATAACACAGCTCCAAATTATACAAAAAACTATCCCATAACTCTAAAAAATTATTTTAAACTAAATCTATTTTTTTCTAAGTACATGAAAAAATAAAAAGGTTTTAAAAATATGTAAGAATAAAAGTGTTAAAAACACTAATAGGTCAATTATTGAGTTGATCGTGTCCAAAAAAAGTTTCCCTAAAGAGGAACTCAAAAAGGTGGTGTTTTGGCCCAAAATTTCCAAGAATGAAGATTTAGAAAAAACTACACCCATAAACAAAAGAACAAGGTTGATTGGGAGATGTTGGTAACTATGGAGATTTAGAAACATAACCATATAATGTTGGAATAATATTTAAACTATTTGAATTAAAATAAGGCCTAAATATAAGGGATAAAATCTGAAGTTATAAGGAAATATTATAGTTCAAAAAACCCACATCTAAAAGGAATAATCTATCCACTGGGAACATATTTTATATCTTTTAAAATTTATATGAAATGTGAAATATTGGTGTTCACTGTTATTTTGAATGTTGTTATAATATTTACAGGTATCACAAATTCCTTTAATAGTATAGAGAACTACTATAGACTAATAAGTATGTGAATAAAGAAAGTGTGTCTTCCTTGTGAGATAACCAAAATAAATTATTGAATATAAATACTCCTAAGATGTTATAAAATAAAGATGATTAGGGTTTAAAATCAATAGGGAAGAGATGTGTCTACTATGTCATAAGAATCCATTTCATGTACCATATCAACATGGTCAAGAAAATCAATAAATATGATAAAAATATGGAATCTAAGAAGCAATAAATTTAGTAAAGAGATAGTTTAATTGGTATGGTTATTGAAACTTCATAAGAAGGCTATGAGAAGCTATCAAAAAATAAAAAATAAAATTTGATTAAAGTGTGTGTGGAAGGTTCCAACTAGTTGTACATATATCAACAAAAATGTATGATAATATTTCATATTCAGATGAAGAAAAGGGGGGAAGTACCAATGACTCCTGCTATCAAGAAGATCATTGTTCTATATCACAGGATTTTTTTTAGATTGTTATAATTTCTTAGACAATTCCAACTAATCTATTTTGAAGAAAGAGATAACATATAAAGAAAATTTTTATTGTGTTTTTGAATTTGATCTAACCATGTGGATAGATTGGTTGCAGTTGGCTAATAAATTAGAAAAAGATGAAAAGAATCTTGATTTTTAGTTTCTGAAGTGGTGAATCCTATTTCAAATAAGAATAAAGTTGAAATTCAGAATAATTATATGATTAAAAAAGGTTAATAGACATGAAAAATAAATAAATGGGGTATCATGAGGAGTTCTCAAGTTTTTGAATCTTCCAAAAATAAGTTGTATGGGTTTGGGAATAAATATCAGCCCTACTACTCCAAATGAAAAGCTCAAAAGATCCACCTTATTCCCATATCATTTAACTATTCTTAAATGATGGGAATTGAAGGTTAAAAAGTTTTTAGATCATCCCTTTATGGGTGGTTTCAAAATTAATTAATATTCTATAGTTTTAACAATTCTTCCAGAATCTAAAAAACTAGATAGGCTCTTTAGAATCTAAAGTATGAGGTATGATTTCATTGTATCATTATTTTTTTAACATCTATATACTATGTTTTTCAAGGGGGTGGTCATATTATGAAATGGTGAATAAATACCTTTCATTTGAATTTTTTTATGTGTGTTTCCAAGTGAGTATATATAACGACCCACACTTTACATACATTGTTAATACTTCAAAATTGAATCACACTTATTACAACATATGACAAAACCACAAAGGACAGTATAGGTATAGTGTCTTTAGAAACTGGGAAACATAAACAACTGGTTCATAAATCTTCTACAGTGTCTCCCATTTATTTCATCATATCTAGGGTCCCTTTTAGCATATTCTACTTAATATCCATCTTCCTGGCCTGGGGAAAAGAAAACATAAAAGGGTGAGCTCAAATGCTCAGCAAGGGCAAATAAAGGAAATAAAAATCATATCATATCTTTTTGAAAATTAAAACCTGCAAAAGAGATCATAATATCTTAACATGGAATAAATCATAGAAGTGAAAATGAGATCCCCATAATCATAACATAAAACTTGAAACTTTGTGTCATGCACACATAATCATGGAAAATAATTTCTTGTTAGTCATGACTCATTGCCAAGACTATCTTAGTGGACAAAGTCCCTTTCTGAACCGAGTTCACTCCTCGTTTCAGTCCTGTATCACTGAACCGAAATAACCTTCCGTTCCAGCCATGTCTATCTCATGAGATATAAAATCATTACCCAATGCATTGGAGGGAGATATAGGTCCAACCCATCTTATAATGAATCCTTTCTTATGTGTGCCACATAATCATAAAACATACATCATCGCATAACACATGTAACAAAAATGGGATTCTTGAAACATCATGACATCATAAAACAATTCATATAAGATAAAGGAATTCATAAAAATATTTCCATCACAACATAATCAAATCCATGTAATAATAGGGATAAAAACATAACCCTTTTATTATCTTAGATGGAAAATAATTTTGATAAAATACTTGAACTCCATTCTTGAGGAAAATATCCTTTCTACTTCAAAAACACTTTTCCTTTCTTAACATGTCATAAAATTTTAAACTAAAAGAAGTGGATTAAAAATAAACTTGAATACTTGTAAAGGAATCTTCTTGGAAATAATTTTTTAGAAATCCATTCATGCCTTATAAGTTAAAAAAAACATTCTTCGTACTTTTGTCGGAAAAGTCAAAAAGTACCTCGTACGGAAAAACGACAAAAGATTCCTTTCATATTCTTTACTAAAAACTCACCTAAGGGTAAAATTGGATTTAAACTATTGCAAGTGGATGGAAACAATATTACATATTGAGGGAACATGGATGTGGATGATAAAATACACCCCAGTAAATACTTACGAATAAACAATCTCGGATAAAAATGAGATTGTGATATTTCCCTTACCTTAGGTCCGATTTGCTTTGTTCGTGTCCAAAGCTCCTGTATAATGGTTTAAATAATGTTATTGACTTATTCCAGAATCATACATATTGATATGAGATCATATATGGTCATATTATTAGCTTCTTGTTAGTAATATTTCATTGTTACTTGTTACTCGGGTCTTTATAACTTTTTGTTCTTATGCGTGTTTTGTCGAATAAATTCTTATTCTTATATTTAGGTTATAGATAATTTATTTACAGAATGGTATTAGTGTATTATATACCATATTCATTCATTCAATTCATTTATATAATCATTATGAAATGAAGATCATGTAGAACGAGTCGCATCACATTGTGGAGACGGTATTCCGTACGTACGCACAAGTGATGATATCGTTCCTATGATCGTGGAATTGTATTGGAGTATATATATATTATTTCAGTATCAATATTACTTCATAATAATCATATATAGTTACTCATTACACCATTATACCCATACTTGTAAGGTGATGGTGGAAAATAGATTACACCACGGCGTGGAGACGGTATTCCGTACGTACGCACGCGCGGTGATTTCATTTTTCCGTAGGATGGATAGAAGGTGAATTAGGGTTGTTTCATATTTATAATAACATATCAGTATGTAAGTAATACTGATGTTATTACTTTATCATGAAACAACTAAAGAAGAAGAAGTTGAAGAAGAAATAAATTGAAAAGGTCGGTAATGGATATTACCTCTTCTTTAGAACGCCTCTTTGAATCCTCCACTTAAGGAACTAAGATTGGTCTTTGGAGAAGACCAGGACCTCTAGGATTATTCTAGGGAAGTGGAGAGGAGAAAATGGCAGGGGTTGGCCGAGCTTGAGTGCTCAAAATTGGTGTGAGGAGGAGGGGGAGGAGGTGCCCTTTTATAAGGGAGGAGAGGGGCACCTTAGGAATATCTCAAAATATTATTTTATATTAAAGTCAAAATCGGTTTATAATGGTTCCAAAGGGTCTTATTTCGAAGCTAAAGTGGGGATGGGTCGAAATCCTATCAACCAATAGGATTTAGACAAGTTTAGGGTATTATTTTAACCTTATCAATTAGATTTAACTCTAAGTTAATTAATTTAACTTTTACCGTGTCTTTTTGTTTTCTTTCACTATATGGTTAATACACTTACTATAACATGCCAAACGAACCCCAAATTGTTTATTATTAATATATATATCCTTATCTAAGTCATTTGGCCGAACCTTAGATTTTTAGGAATAAAATAACAATTAATAATATAATATTTGATTTAAAAAACTATTTTGTGTCAATTTTGACACTATTTGATATATGATTTTTGTGAAAGTCATAACAGAATTATATGTTCGAACAAAGTTTATTAAATCAATACTAATATATCATAGTAACCTATAAAATTAGTGGAATTCATAAAAAGTCTCAAATTACATTTATTTTGGTATTTATATTATCAATTTTGTCAATATTTCATTAATAAGATAATTACTGCATCATCTTTGTGTCATAAATAAATTAAATTATTTGATGTCTAAAAATTACAAATAAAATACCATCATGTAGGAAATCTTTTTAGCTTTCTAATGAATATTTACAATCGAATTTATCTTATGTATAACCTTATACTAAAAAATTATTTACTTATTAAACTTTGATTTTAACTATTTTAACCCTTCTTTAAATAAATTAATAATAAATGTCCTAATCTAATCCAAGTGGGACTAAATGGTCATATTTTATTCCTTAGTTTGTTTTTGGTCGAATTACACTTGTCCAATAGAATTAGGACATGTGTTAGGGTAATATTAATATCATATTTACCCTTAGTTACCCTATTTACTATTAACCGCGGTAAAAATAGTAAAAAGTTACTATTCACCAAAAAATTATTTTCATCTCATTGAACCACATTTTAGTCCTTGATATTAACCGTGTCTCTCGGATTTTTGAAATTCCATTCACAGAAGCGGTAAAATTAAGTTTTATGCAAAATTCAGTTTTTAACCTACCACTTAGTGGTTTCACTATTCATCAAAAATTGAAAGTTTTCAGAAAAATACCAAAATTTCACCCTAGGCTAATTTCGATATTCTGAGTCCAAAAATGAAGTCCATTTTGAAAAATAAAATTTATAAAATTTCAAAAAGTGGTTATTACTATTCATAACGGCTAGTTTTAATAGCATATTGTTGTTTAGTGAAACTCGGTATTGCGTACGACGCAAGCTATCGAGGAAGGTCGTGATTGCGTGTAAAGCAAGCCAAGCAAGTGTTGTGTAGAAAAAGATTCATTTTATGATTTATATAACATAAAAGTCTCGGGTGTTACATTCTACCCCCCTTAAAAAGAATTTCGCCCTCGAAATTCGTCACTTTGCAACAAACAAATGAGGATACTTCTCCCTCATCATATCCTCAAGCTCCCATGTAGCTTCTTCAAGTTGGTGGTTTCTCCATAAAACTTTCACCAAGCGAGTGGTCTTGTTTCGTAGGACTTTTTCGCTACGATCCAGAATCTCTATCGGCTGTTCTTCATAAGAAAGATCTTGCTTCAGCGGTACAACTTCTGAGCTGAGTACATGTGAAGGATCTGGTATGTACTTTCTCAGGAGAGATACATGGAACACATCGTGAACTTGAGAGAGATTCGGTGGAAGCGCCAATCGGTAAGCTACCTTCCCAACACGATCCAGTATTTCAAAAGGACCGATATATCTAGGGCTCAACTTCCCCTTCTTTCCAAATCTCATAACCCTCTTCCAGGGAGATATTCGTAAGAACACTTTATCACCCACTTCAAACTCTAGGTCTTTTCTTCGGTTGTCGGCATAACTTTTCTGTCGACTCTGAGCTTCTCTTATGTGTTGTTGAATAGATCTGACCTTTTCTGCCATTTCATCAACGAGATCAGGTCCTAATAGCTTTCTTTCCCCAACTTCATCCCAGCAAGTTGGAGTCCTGCATTTCTTTCCATAGAGAGCTTCATAAGGAGCCATCTGAATACTGGAGTGAAAGCTATTATTATAAGAAAATTCCACCAAAGGTAGGTGTTGATCCCAACCTCCTTTGAAATCCATAGAGCAAGCTCTCAACATATCTTCTAGGGTTTGAATTGTTCTCTCAGACTGACCGTCTTTCTGGGGATGATAAGCAGTGTTGAAACTCAACTCTGTATCCAGAGTATGCTGAAGACTTCGCCAGAACTTCGAGGTAAATCTCAGATCCCGATCAGATATAATAGAAAGTGGTACTCCATGCAATCTTACCACTTCCTTTACATATATCCTGGCAAGCTGATCTAGAGAGAAATCCTCTCTAATAGCAATGAAGTGTGCAGACTTTGTAAGACGATCAACTATGACCCAGATAGCATTATTGCCTTTGGATGTTTTAGGAAGTCCTGTGACAAAGTCCATAGTGATGTTTTCCCATTTCCATTCGGGTATGGGTAATGGTTGTAACATCCCCTTAGACTTCTGTCTCTCAGCTTTAACTTGTTGACAAACCAAGCATCGAGAGACATATTCAGCAACATCTCTTCTCATGCCATCCCACCAGAAGTACTCTTTCAGGTCCCTATACATCTTCGTGCTTCCAGGATGAATAGAGAATGATGAACTATGAGCCTCATCCAGCAGCTCATTCTTTAATTCGGGGATGGGAGGAACACAAACCCGATTCCTGAACTTTATTATCCCATCACAATCAAGGTTGAATTCAGGAACATTTCTCACCTTCTTTTGTAACTCGACATTTTCTTTCTGTGCCTCTTTAATCTTCACATGTATAGATGGTTGAACATTCATTTGAGAAAGATAAGATTTTTCCCCTTCCATTATAATTCCAAGATCCATCCTTTGTAAATCCATAAATATTGGATCTTTTGTGATCCTCATCATAGATAAACTAGCATGGTCTTGTCGACTTAATGCATCTGCCACCTTGTTTGCTTTCCCAGGGTGGTAATGGATTGAGCAGTCATAATCCTTAATCAGCTCCAACCATCTTCTTTGACTCATATTCAACTCCTTTTGTGTGAAAATATAATTTAAACTTTTATGATCAGTATAAATATCACACCTTTCACCATAAAGGTAATGCCTCCAAATCTTTAATGCAAAGATTACCGCAGCCAACTCCAAATCATGTGTTGGGTAATTTTGCTCATGGATTTTCAACTGTCGTGAGGCATAAGCTATAACCATATAATTTTGCATAAGAACACACCCCAATCCCTTCTTGGATGCATCACTGTAGATCACAAACCTTTCTCCACTACAAGGCAGTGTGAGCACAGGTGCACTGGATAACCTTCTTTTCAACTCCTTGAAATTCTCTTCACATTCCTCTGTCCAGACAAACTTAACTCCTTTCCGAGTCAACTTGGTGAGTGGATTAGATAATCGTGAAAAATCTTTTACAAAACGTCGATAATATCCAGCCAAACCAAGAAAACTTCGGATCTCAGTTACTGTTGTTGGTCTTGACCATCTTTCGATAACCTCTGTTTTTGCTGGATCCACAGATATCCCCTCTTTTGAGATTATATGACCCAAAAATGCAACTTTTTGAAGCCAAAATTCACACTTGGTAAATTTGGCATAAAGCTTCTCCTTTCTCAGGGTCTTCAATATAATTCTCAAGTGATATTCATGCTCTTCCTTGCTCTTTGAATAGACAAGAATATCGTCTATAAAGACTACCACAAATTGATCAAGATAGTCTCTAAAGACTCTATTCATTAGATCCATGAAGATAGCAGGGGCATTAGTAAGACCAAATGGCATCACTATAAATTCATAGTGTCCATACCTTGTACGGAAATCCGTCTTTGGTATATCCTCCCTTTTGACCCTTAATTGATGATACCCTGAACGAAGATCAATCTTGGAAAAGTATTGAGCTCCGCGTAGTTGGTCAAATAAGTCATCAATGCGTGGGAGAGGATATTTGTTCTTGATAGTGATCTTGTTAAGTTCTCGATAATCAATGCAGAGTCTCATTGATCCATCTTTCTTCTTAACAAATAGAACAGGTGCTCCCCAAGGTGACGCACTAGGGCGTATGAATCCCTTATCAAGATTCTCTTGGAGTTGCTTCTTCAATTCCTGCAACTCAATTGGGGCCATTCTATAAGGTGTCTTTGAAATAGGCAAAGCACCCGGTACGAGTTCTATTGAAAACTCAACTTCACGATTTGGTGGAAGACCCGGTAATTCCTCCGGAAAGACATCATCAAACTCCCGTACAATGGGCATATTCTTAATCGTGAGTTTCTCACCAACTATTTGAGATAAATAACCTTCATTTAGTGGAATCAATACCCATAAGATGGAAGAAATTTCCACTGGAAGGTTATATTCATCCTTGCATCGATAGACGATCGTAGATTGATCTGGAATATGAAATGTGACTTCCCTTATTTGGCAATTGATATGAGCTCCATGTAGAGAAAGCCAATCCATGCCAAGAATCACATCAAATTCCACTAAAGGAAGGATCACAAGATTTGCAGGAAGCACTTTCCCACAAACTTCGATCGGAGAAGAATTATAAACTTTTGATGCGATTGATGTGCCATTAGGTGTTTTCACAGCTAACTCAACATCTAATTGTTGAGGTAATACGGTGATACCCTTAGAAAAGTCTTCAGAAATAAAAGAGTGGGTGGATCCAGAATCAAATAAAACATTTGCTACTTTAGAGTGGATGGTAAGTGTACCTTTCACCACATCGTTATCGTACTCCACATCGCTGATAGAAATTGCATGTGACTTTCCTTTTTCTTTAGCCTTAAGAGTTTGTTGACGTCGACCATCATCATCAACCCTTGGATTTGGGCATTGATTGGCATAATGCCCCATCTCCTTGCACTTGAAACATTGAAGTGTAGCAGGTTCATTCTGTGTATCCCTTCCTTTGTTTGCATCATTAGACATCTTCTTCCCATTATCACGGCATTCAAATGACCGATGACCTTCCTTTCCACATTTAAAACATTTACTTGTCCCTTTAAGACAACTCCCTCCATGTTTCTTTCCACACTTTGAGCATAAGGGAAAGTTCATCTTCTTTTCCGTGTGCTCTTTAGATTTTTCTTTGAATTCCATCTTCCTCTTCTTATCAAACCCATGTGACTGATGGGTTACTCCAATCTCCATCTCGACTTTGAGAGCACATCGAACGATTTCCTCGTAGCTATTGAAGTCCCTTATGGCTAACGCCCTTCGAAGACTTGGTTTTAAGCCACTAAAGAATCGATCGATCTTACTCTCAGGTTGGATAATAATACCAGAAGCGTACCTTGCAAGTCTGGTAAAATTTGCTTCATAGGTACCAACAGATTCATCATCCCTTTGCTTCAGTTCAAGGAACTCTTTCTCCATATTTGTTCGGAGAATACGAGGGAAGTACTTATTGAAAAATAAGTTCTTGAACTCGTCCCATTCCATAGACTCAATTTCATCCCTTTGCCTTGTATTCTTAACAAGATTCCACCATTGATCAGCATCTCCTTCCAAACGATACACTGCTAGGATGACTTTATCATGCTCAGAACATTGAAGAACTGAAAATATCTTTTCAGTAGTACTAATCCATTGTTCAGCAACTAATGGATCAGTAGACCCGCTGAAAGATGGTGGACACTGCCTCATGAAGGATTCAACAGAATGTTGCTCCCTCCTTTGTTCGTTTGGAAATCCTGCATGATTCATAGCTTGAGAAAGTTGTGTGAGCATGGCTACAAGATTTTTCATTCCAGCTCCCATATCGTTTGGTTGCTCAGGGGGACAATCATTGCATTGCCCATCGCATTCCGCATTAACACGGTTCCTTCGGGTTCCAGCCATTGACTAAAACCAAGAATAATAGTGTGAGCAACACTAATTATAATAGGAAACCACATAATTCAAGAATAAAATTTTCATGCTTATGGTCTTATCCTAGGTTATTCATGGCCATTTCTAAGATTGTGTTCTATGCTTAGACTTATCCTTAGGGTTCTTACTAAGGCTTTCACATCCTAGTTTCCAAAGGTTGACTATAACCTCCCTCTGATACCAACTATAACGACCCACACTTTACATACATTGTTAATACTTCAAAATTGAATCACACTTATTACAACATATGACAAAACCACAAAGGACCGTATAGGTATAGTGTCTTTAGAAACTGGGAAACATAAACAACTGGTTCATAAATCTTCTACAGTGTCTCCCATTTATTTCATCATATCTAGGGTCCCTTTTAGCATATTCTACTTAATATCCATCTTCCTGGCCTGGGGAAAAGAAAACATAAAAGGGTGAGCTCAAATGCTCAGCAAGGGCAAATAAAGGAAATAAAAATCATATCATATCTTTTTGAAAATTAAAACCTGCAAAAGAGATCATAATATCTTAACATGGAATAAATCATAGAAGTGAAAATGAGATCCCCATAATCATAACATAAAACTTGAAACTTTGTGGCATGCACACATAATCATGGAAAATCATTTCTTGTTAGTCATGAATCATTGCCAAGACTATCTTAGTGGACAAAGTCCCTTTCTGAACCGAGTTCACTCCTCGTTTCAGTCCTGTATCACTGAACCGAAATAACCTTCCGTTCCAGCCATGTCTATCTAATGAGATATAAAATCATTACCCAATGCATTGGAGGGAGATATAGGTCCCACCCATCTTATAATGAATCCTTTCTTATGTGTGCCACATAATCATAAAACATACATCATCGCATAACACATGTAACAAAAATGGGATTCTTGAAACATCATGACATCATAAAACAATTCATATAAGATAAAGGAATTCATAAAAATATTTCCATCACAACATAATCAAATCCATGTAATAATAGGGATAAAAACAGAACCCTTTTATTATCTTAGATGGAAAATAATTTTGATAAAATACTTGAACTCCATTCTTGAGGAAAATATCCTTTCTACTTCAAAAACACTTTTCCTTTCTTAACATGTCATAAAATTTTAAACTAAAAGAAGTGGATTAAAAATAAACTTGAATACTTGTAAAGGAAGCTTCTTGGAAATAATTTTTTAGAAATCCATTCATGCCTTATAAGTTAAAAAAAACATTCTTCGTACTTTTGTCGGAAAAGTCAAAAAGTACCTCGTACGGAAAAACGACAAAAGATTCCTTTCATATTCTTTACTAAAAACTCACCTAAGGGTAAAATTGGATTTAAACTATTGCAAGTGGATGGAAACAATATTACATATTTAGGGAACATGGATGTGGATGATAAAATACACCCCAGTAAATACTTACGAATAAACAATCTCGGATAAAAATGAGATTGTGATATTTCCCTTACCTTAGGTCCGATTTGCTTTGTTCGTGTCCGAAGCTCCTGTATAATGGTTTAAATAATGTTATTGACTTATTCCAGAATCATACATATTGATATGAGATCATATATGGTCATATTATTAGCTTCTTGTTAGTAATATTTCATTGTTACTTGTTACTCGGGTCTTTATAACTTTTTGTTCTTATGCGTGTTTTGTCGAATAAATTCTTATTATTATCTTTAGGTTATAGATAATTTATTTACAGAATGTTATTAGTGTATTATATACCATATTCATTCATTCAATTCATTTATATAATCATTATGAAATGAAGATCATGTAGAACGAGTCGCATCACATTGTGGAGACGGTATTCCGTACGTACGCACAAGTGATGATATCGTTCCTATGATCGTGGAATTGTATTGGAGTATATATATATTATTTCAGTATCAATATTACTTCATAATAATCATATATAGTTACTCATTACACCATTATACCCATCCTTGTAAGGTGATGGTGGAAAATAGATTACACCACGGCGTGGAGACGGTATTCCGTACGTACGCACGCGCGGTGATTTCATTTTTCCGTAGGATGGATAGAAGGTGAATTAGGGTTGTTTCATATTTATAATAACATATCAGTATGTAAGTAATACTGATGTTATTACTTTATCATGAAACAACTAAAGAAGAAGAAGTTGAAGAAGAAATAAATTGAAAAGGTCGGTAATGGATATTACCTCTTCTTTAGAACGCCTCTTTGAATCCTCCACTTAAGGAACTAAGATTGGTCTTTGGAGAAGACCAGGACCTCTAGGATTATTCTAGGGAAGTGGAGAGGAGAAAATGGCAGGGGTTGGCCGAGCTTGAGTGCTCAAAATTGGTGTGAGGAGGAGGGGGAGGAGGTGCCCTTTTATAAGGGAGGAGAGGGGCACCTTAGGAATATCTCAAAATATTATTTTATATTAAAGTCAAAATCGGTTTATAATGGTTCCAAAGGGTCTTATTTCGAAGCTAAAGTGGGTATGGGTCGAAATCCTATCAACCAATAGGATTTAGACAAGTTTAGGGTATTATTTTAACCTTATCAATTAGATTTAACTCTAAGTTAATTAATTTAACTTTTACCGTGTCTTTTTGTTTTCTTTCACTATATGGTTAATACACTTACTATAACATGCCAAACGAACCCCAAATTGTTTATTATTAATATATATATCCTTATCTAAGTCATTTGGCCGAACCTTAGATTTTTAGGAATAAAATAACAATTAATAATATAATATTTTATTTAAAAAACTATTTTGTGTCAATTTTGACACTATTTGATATATGATTTTTGTGAAAGTCATAACAGAATTATATGTTCGAACAAAGTTTATTAAATCAATACTAATATATCATAGTAACCTAGAAAATTAGTGGAATTCATAAAAAGTCTCAAATTACATTTATTTTGGTATTTATATTATCAATTTTGTCAATATTTCATTAATAAGATAATTACTGCATCATCTTTGTGTCATAAATAAATTAAATTATTTGATGTCTAAAAATTACAAATAAAATACCATCATGTAGGAAATCTTTTTAGCTTTCTAATGAATATTTACAATCGAATTTATCTTATGTATAACCCTATATTAAAAAATTATTTACTTATTAAACTTTGATTTTAACTATTTTAACCCTTCTTTAAATAAATTAATAATAAATGTCCTAATCTAATCCAAGTGGGCCTAAATGGTCATATTTTATTCCTAAGTTTGTTTTTGGTCGAATTACACTTGTCCAATAGAATTAGGACATGTGTTAGGGTAATATTAATATCATATTTACCCTTAGTTACCCTATTTACTATTAACCGCGGTAAAAATAGTAAAAAGTTACTATTCACCAAAAAATTATTTTCATCTCATTGAACCACATTTTAGTCCTTGATATTAACCATGTCTCTCGGATTTTTGAAATTCCATTCACAGAAGCGGTAAAATTAAGTTTTATGCAAAATTCAGTTTTTAACCTACCACTTAGTGGTTTCACTATTCATCAAAAATTGAAAGTTTTCAGAAAAATACCAAAATTTCACCCTAGGCTAATTTCGATATTCTGAGTCCAAAAATGAAGTCCATTTTGAAAAATAAAATTTATAAAATTTCAAAAAGTGGTTATTACTATTCATAACGGCTAGTTTTAATAGCATATTGTTGTTTAGTGAAACTCGGTATTGCGTACGACGCAAGCTATCGAGGAAGGTCGCGATTGCGTGTAAAGCAAGCCAAGCAAGTGTTGTGTAGAAAAAGATTCCTTTGATGATTTATATAACATAAAAGTCTCGGGTGTTACAGTATAGGTTAATAAAATCTCTTGAAAAAATGTGCGAGCTTCCCCAAGATATGAAAGATATAAATTGGTATCACATGTGGTAAAATTAGGGATAGGATTTCTGTCTAAACATGTCTCTCTAATTTTCCAAAAATTGCTATCCCATATATAATTTGAGTTGATTAAATGATGGTACATTTCTAAGAGAAATATGATGCCACTTTAACTCTGGCAGTGCTTTGTTGATCTGAAGTTAATATAATCACATGAAATTAGAGAGTAGTAATTCTTATAGATTTCCTCCACTCATGGAATGTATTGAAAACAATGGAAGTGGTGGACTCTAATGGTAATAATATGAGTTTCATAAAATTATAATAGTTTTTTAGAAGTAATAAGATCTTCCTCCATGTAATTTCATTATGGAGGAGAAGAACAATAGTTATTCATGCACTATTCTATATATGGGGGAGAAAAACATTCATTTATTTTTATCTTTTGTCAATAAGGGGGTGATAAAATAGGACATTGAATTTAGAGAAAATAATACTTTGACCTTGTATTATAATAGTTATTTATAACAAACACAAAAGGGGATATTGAAGTGACCAAAAGTTTTTTGTTTTATTTTTTATCAATTTGGCTTGTCAATGTACTAATATAAAGGATATATCTTAGGTGAAGAAGTGCGAATACACCTAAAAGAGGTGAATAGGATTATCATACAATTTGGGTAATGAAGTTGTAGGATTTGGATTCCATGTGTGCTATTATAGAACATGAAAAGGATAATCTATCTCATGTAGAAAAGGAAATGAAGTGGTTGTCAATGAAATGTGTGTAATGAAGTTAGAAGAGTTGGCTACCATGTGTGCGGGTTATAAATTAGATGATTATCTGAGTTGGTTTTGTATGGTTATGAAAAGTTATACAATAGTAGGAGAAGCCTTCTCAAGAATAGTTACAAATGAATAGAGGATAAGTGTACTAAATCTAGATAGAATAGATTATAAAGTTTTATTTATAAAGACAAATTAGATTCAAAGAAGTAGAGAAACTGGCTAGAGTTTTAGAGAAACTACCCAAGGAGTACCAAGTATGATGGTTTTGTATTTAGTGTTTATAAAATCTTGGATGAAGTTAGGATAAGTCTTTATATGCTTGTAAGTTACTAGGATTTAAATGAAAATCATTTCATAATTTCAGTAGAGGATTACGAAAAATTGGAAAAGTTATACATCGAGCATATGTGTCATCTTGACCAATATAGGCATTATATATCCTTAGAATAAATGTATTTTTCTTCATCAAAGGTTTCACATTATGCATATTAAGTTTTTTTATCATAGGTTTATATGTGAAACCAGACCTACATAAGTGTGATCCCCAATATTTATCAAAAAATTGGAAAAGACAAGAAAAATTAAGTGTCATTTCAGGCTACCTATGGATCAATATGGCCTATGTATATATGAACTAAGTTTTCTATAAGTTTCAAGGTTATCAATTTACATGTGATCTACTGAGCATAAGTTTCATTATAGTCATATAAAAATATGAAGTTCTTTTGGATGAAAAAATAAAGTTTCTATATTTAAATCTGATGAAGAACAATATTATTTGGGACAATGTAAGATTTTTTATACCATGATATGAACATCAAAAACACCAAGAATGTGGTGCTATATAATAATGGTAAAATCAAGAGGATATAATCTTCAACCATAGAATGGGAATATCAAATTAAGAATAAAAATAGAGTTACTAAAATTTATTAATTCCAAGGAAATGAAAATATAATGATGATTATATTGTGATTTCAAATTCAGAACATCATGATTCTTATTTATATCCATGATTCAATCCTAAAATAGAAAAGTATCCACTGCTTACATTTCTTGATTAAAAAAGTGAATTTACTATTTTTTCAGGAATAATGAAGTTGAAGTTTCATTAAATATTGAGGTTTCCAATAATAATTAAATCATTCTAAACTAATAAAAATAAATTATTTTACTAATATCCATGGATAATTAAAAGGAGATCAATACTATTGGTATGGAAGGATGATAATTTTCCCAAACCTGAAATGAGATGTTCTAGATTTAGTAAAATCTAGAAATCTAAATCATTCAAAGATTGTTTATTCTTCAGTGCCTTAATTCATTTATAAGGTAATCCATTTAATAAGAATAAATTAATATGGTATATTTGTTGCATAAAAATAATAATTTACTACACCATGATCAACTATTTCATACCACAATACGATTACATTCCACAAATATGAAGTGTTGTGTGATCTTTCAAACAACTGTGAATATTTGAAGTGTATATATTGTGGAATATACTTATTAAAAATAAAAATTCAATCATGTTGTAGAATGAAGGATAAATTAATTTAGCTTTGATGTGAGGATCATTAAATAATGGTATTCTTATAATTTTTCTTAATTTGAAAAAGGAGAGCATAAAATATTGTGGGTACCCAAACTGGGTATATAATAATGATGATTTATACTAGAAACCATAAGGGACGCATGAAATTATATTTATGGATATTGGAAAGGAAAGAAGATAATTAATAGATCTATATGTGAGATTAGGGATATTTATAAGAAAGAAAAGAAAAGAATAAGAAATATTTTCAGTTGTGTTGTGTTATAATGTTGAACTAGATAAGTTGAGAGAGAAAAATACCTCACAAAGAAAAATAACCATAAGAAGTCACCACAACATATAATGAGGAATAAAAATAGAACTGATATTATTAAACCAACTAGGTTTTGAAGAATAATATATAATAATATTATGTTAAGATATCCAAGAGAACCTAAGCTCTTGAGGAAGGTGACAATAAGTATTTGAAGTGACAAATAATCTAAGTGAGTTCTTGTAAATGAGGTTGGGTTTAGTTGAAGGTTTGTTTTCTCAATCTTATAGTATTGAGAAGAAGTAGAATCAGTCCAATGAGCTACTTCATTCAGTGAGTTGTGTTTTAGAGGCTAAGTTTCATGTTCATATTTTGAAGATATAAAGGTAGTTTAAGACACTTTGAGTTTGAGGAATTAGATCAGTGTTTGTGTGTACTGATATCTTTGTGCAGTATTTTTTATCTACTTCAAGAGGATTAGGAAAGAAAATAAATCCAAGATGGTGGGATTATTCTTTTTAAGATGTGTTATGGGATGAAACATGATTTCACATGTGTAATATTCTGAACTCTACCCCTGTGTAATATGGTGTGTGTGGGTTTGGAGAAAAATATACCAAAACTCCACTTTTATTGATAAAAAAATTGTAGTGAAGAATCTATGACGTGGAAATCCCAAGATTAGAAAAGAGTATGATTTTCAAGATGGTCCAAACCTAATAAAAATACTTGTACCACTTTAATTTTACTATCTACATCACATTACATGTTTTCTAGGTAAAACTATAAAAATATCCATATGATTTAAACTAAATCATGTGTTCAAGTCCAAAGGGGTTAAAAGGGGAACTAATACTATTGAAATTTGTTAAAATTAGTCCAAACCTAATTCACCCCCCCCCCCTGTGTTTTTTTGTATGATCCACTGGAACATTCAAAATGAGATTCACAAAGTGTTTAATGTCTATTTGTAGCTAAAACCAGCATTTAACAAATAGAAATTGATAAACACTTGATTTTTTGTCTAATAAATTATCATTATGATATCCATTGGTCAATATGGCTGGTATATGGTTAGTTTATGTGTTTATATTTATAAAATGTTACTTAGAAGAAATATATAATACTTGAAATGAATATAAGACTCATCGTTGATCTTCCTTTTAATACCATCAATATTTTTTATGTATATAAGGAAATATGATTTTAGGAATACCTTCATTCCACGTGTATATCATCAATGATTAATTAGATAAGATATTCTTTGACAAGCTAGTATAGAGGATCCTCTATCTTTACCAATTTCACTCATTCACTTCACTAAGAATTCCTAAAATTACATAAAGTAATATCATGAAATATATTAATTTTCCTCAAGGTTTTAATTATAATAGTTCATGTGGCCTTACTGAACTAAATATAAAATTTATTTGGGGTAATTTTATTTATAAAGGTTTTTTTATCAAAAAAATGATAAGTAGTTTGTTAGTATACCTAGTATCTTATCTCAATAGAGACTAAAATACTTTTCCTATATATAAACAAGTTCACCATTATCAACTTTCTTGAAAAATAATTATGTTTCATACATCATGTAATTAATTATTATATATATATATAATTCATCATTATTACTAGTAAGATATTTTATGAATCTAAAATTACTGAACTATTAGTTAAGTATAAAATACTATAACAATCTAAATTTCAAATATAAAATAAAGTCTCATTGTATATAAAATAGAAACTGAGATAATTGTTTTGGTAATACTCAATAAAAACAATATTTTAACTTGAATCATTCTACCACACAATCCAGAAGTTGTGTGCTTCTCTTAACTAATCTAGGAATCAACCTTATTCAACACCTTTGATAATGCACCTTACTTCTTATAATATTTCTAAACTTACTTTTTCTATGTATTTTAAATACATATATGTTAAAATATATACCTAAGAAGTATATCAAAAAAATTATATATAATGATGAATATACCTAAAGTAAAGTCTTTTGATTGTTTCTTCTTAAAGTCTTTGTAATTATTCTTCTAATGACCATTCTTTCCACACAAGAAGAAAATAGCCTCATGTTCATTTCTTTCCCTTTTAATCTTTTGTCTCTTCAAAAGATTTTGTAAATACACCATTGAATTTAGATCAGTCATGGTATTTTTCAACTTGGTATTTAAATATGCTTACCATAAGGAGTGGTGAACCCTGTTCCCAGCAATCCTTATCCATCTGGAAAATCATTTACAAATGATTCCTTAGTGATGTATCCATATAGTAGATCTAGTAATCCTTGATTAATATTTAAAACTTGTGTGGTAAGGATAATAATATGAAATTAATGGATAATTTCTTATCCAAATTGAATCCTTACTTCACTAGATGATTAATGTACTCTAGTATTTTCAAGACATGATCAGTAGCTAGATAGTATTCTTCCAGTTTACACTAAAAAAGTGTATTGAACATCTCATTTATCTCTCACCTATCTTTATTCTTATCAAGTGATAGGAGATGATATATCAAGGTATAAGCATCCATATCCTTATATTGCATCATTATCTATCTGGAGATAGCTGATAACATGATACAACATATGTAGGAAGCATCATCTATGTATCTATGATAGATGTCCTTTTCACCTTAACTCACTTGTTGTGAAAGATGATCTAGAATAGGGGATTCCAACACATAATAAAAATTCACTGATAATAAAACATTTTATAAAAATTTATTCCACTCTAAGAAAATTTCTCTAGTGAGGAAAATCCCTAAGTTAAGTAATGATTATAGTGTTGTTATGGTCTTTCTTTCTATTTTTCTATAATAACTAAAATATATTATTAGTACTTTATTTCATTATCAAAATATGTGAGATAAAATAATTTAATAATTTTATTAAGTCTCTGACTATTTTATCGCATATCAATGAACCTCAAAATTAAACTAATAATATCCCATCGTATGGAAATTATAGTGGTTAGGATCCATATATCCCTTCTCATAACATAAAAAATATCTTGATCAATTAATCAAAGGTATTTATATAGGCAGTCTTGTAAAATGTAGGCTTTCTACTCTAAGGTCCATTTATTAGACTTCTCAATCCTACAATAATTATTTGGATTTCCTCAACACTTAACTCTAAGATACATCAAGTTTAGCGAGGAATACTCCTCTTGATGTAAACTTGGTTAATTCAACCCATTATCTTTATTAAGATACCTCGCTAATTAAAAATACCCTTATCAAAGTCATGAGTCGACACTTTAAATATGGGAGAATCTTAATTAAAACAATGTAAGGATTATTTACATAATATTAACTTGATTTATTTTTTTTATTATGAAAAAAATTTCTTATTTTGTCTATCTACATGTCTTGTTAATACTATGTGTATTTTTCTAAATTAATTAACCATGTGTTGATAAAACATTTATTCATAATCTATTATTTTAATTCCATCTTGAATGATTGTTAATTAATTTAATTATGTGATCATATTAAAGCATCCATAAAATCAATCATGTGTAAAATATAAATAAAATAAATAAATGACTTGATCATGAGATTTATTATGGTTGATTTATTGAGCGGACAATAAATCAACTTATGACCCTAGGGGAAATAAAATCCATGAGTCGGGCTTGGATCATAAGTTTCCACACTCTGCCATAAACTATTTTATCTTTATTGATTTATTTCACCTCAACTTGGGTTATGAACCGCCTCTTCAATACTAAGAGATCATTTCCTTTATATATGCTTTAAACTCACATGCAGTTGATGGGATCCAATAGAATGAATAAGTGGTTTACATAAAGAAAACTATGGGAATGTAGTATCTACATATCAAATATGATGAGGGATAACACATAAGATATCTTTTAAATTTAATAATAATAATAAATTGTGTAATAAATTAAAAGAAATTCAACTCAAACAGTGGTTGGCCAAAGCTCACGATCATTCATACACACGCAAAAAATACACATGAAACTAGCATTCATTTCAATCCATTCTTTTATTAAGATAAACATGATTGAATTAATTTCCTACTAATTGATTAATTAATACATTTTATCATAATTTTACCATAAAAACATTCATGGAAATTCCCTTTATAATTAATCTTAAATAATTAAAATTAATTAATCTTGTAGTCAATATGATAACTAATAATCATAACTATGTGCCACCTTGTATGGTCCTTTAATATGTATCTAATACGACATGAAATGTACACAATGATTCATGTTTTAATTAGTATTTAGTGTGTAAATTTGAATAAATTTGTAATATTTAAGTCAAATTCCACATTTAATACATGTTATTTATACAAATTTAATGACTTTATTAAATATGATGTAAGTGAAAACCATACAAGGTATGTAATTATTATATTACACAATAATTAATTAGGAATTTATTATTCTGTAAAATTTATTACCTGACATGTGAACCAACTATATGTTGTGTACATTTATTTAAGGTCATAATTAATTTTTACTTCTATGTAATTAACCCACACTATTACATCTTGGACAACATGTTCTCTGTATAAATGAGTATCAATTACATGGTGTGTGTAGTTAGTTACAAATCGTGTAAGGACTTCCGTGACACATGTATAGGGACTCAGTGTGTATGTTAGTTATAGATAATAATGAGTTATATTGAATGTATGCCAAATACACACTATGTGACCTTTGAGTTGAGAATCTATCAATCTCACACATCATATATGACGAAACTTTTAGCACACGGTTTCTATGAATTTCTATGTGAAACTGTATAGACTACAAAGTGTGTACACTAGCTACATTATAATATAACAAACTATGTGTCAATATAGACTATCAACATGATGAGTAATAAATATACCATGTTATGATCCATGAGGTGAGACATGTATCCCATGGTCTATCCTAATCTAGTTCAACTTGGTGCATGACATGTATATTTTTGTTACATGCTGTGTAATCTTAACATATTTCTAGAAAACTCAATGCCTTCTTATGATATCTCTAGTCATTATTCATATTTTCTTAACTTATTTAAGATCATAGAGAACTAAAATAATATATAAAATCAAATTTCATATTAAGTATTAATTAAACTTGAAATTAATCTAATATCAAATTCATAAAACAATCAATGAAGAATATATAATTATAAATTTAATGTGACCCACTATGATACCACATGAAGGTTCTAGATGTAGAAAAAAGTGCATATTAGACCTATGAATAACTCAACTTTTATTGTATTCAATGGATAATCCACAATTTACATGATGATAAACATCATAACCAGTTAATTAATTCAATGAATATCAATATAAGATGACTAAGCCAAGAGAGGGGATCCTTTCCATAAATTTATAATTAAATTAAATTGTATAATTACCTCAGTATTTGGAATGATTTATCTATAGAATTTATTGATCGATTGACTCTTAATTAGGTTAAACCATCATTGTGCTATTAATATCCATGGGTATAATCCCTATAGTGGTGATCCTCATGTTCTTTTTAATCTCAAAACATCACTAATGGAACTCTGAGTGCTAGTGTGGTGACACTAATCATCTTTTTTCGTTCATGTTAATCGCAACACAATTATTTGTTGGTGAAAGATTATTCTTGACTCTTGCTCTTGATTGGGAGTCAAAAGAATTGGTGGAATTCTCTCAGGCTTTAGAGAGAATCTCTAGAGCATTCTTCATTGGTGATAAATCTATAAGGATGGGATTCATTATGCAGAATTTGTTAACCATAAAAAGGGATATATGATAAGAATATATATAGCTAGGTTTATAATATAGATAGTTTCACAAAAATACCTCATCTAATTTTATACTATAAGTATTACCCATACTAATAATAATAATATTATTATAATTACATGGATTGCACAATCCAACGCATCATTTAAATATCATATTATTAAATTAATTAATTAATATTTATTTAATGATATTTAGCATGCATATCTTTCTTATCATTAGACCCAACTTGTTTTATCCACCTTCCCTAGTATTTATCAAACCTCGAATAATAAATATTATTCATTTGATAAATAAATAAATATTTTATATGAACATTATTGTAAATAAATATTTATTTTAATATTTTCGTAACTAAATAAATATTTATTTAATAATAAATATTATTTATTACCTTTCTAATAAATATATGGGATCAATAAATAAATATTAAATATTATTTCTTAGTGTGAATAATATTTATTCTAACCATTAAATATTAATAATATTTAGTTACAATTAAAGGAATCACTTAGTGTGTGACCCTTTAGGATTATTCCTCAATGGAATTAGGTGGATGTGCTTATAGTCTAATAACAGTTCCCAACAATACATAAATACACCCCAGAGGAATAAATTAATTTCACAAGATTTCAATCACATATGAACACACACTATGTAATATAATATCTTTGTCACAATATAGCATGAAGTAGGTTGCACACCCATGTCATCAACCTATACACTTAATATATAGTTCTTTGACCACCTAAAATAAACTCATAAATACAACATGGCCATAGAATTTAATGTGAAGAATCTATTCTAATCAAAGGGTTAATATATCAGCATCTATAAATATATAAGGGAAAATCTTTCCTTGACTTATTCATTAATAAAATATCAATTTTGATGTGCCCAATGTATCTCAATTAGCATGAACATTAGACATCACAAGTTTTGGAAATACATAAAAGTGTACATTTCATGATATATTTTAATAATAATCTTAAAGTCTAAGGATCATTAAACACACTCCCGTATAGAAATATACAATTACACATAATAGGTGAAATTCCTATTGGCATGTTTTCCCTAATAATCTCTGGTCTTTAGAGATTACCAAATGTGAACTTCATAAGATGAAGACTCATCCTCTTACGAGTACTTTCACATGACTGTCAATATACTATGTGTCCAATCATATAATTTTATCCAACCATAGAATAATATTTAAGAATATCTTCATAAAATTTCAAGGTTATCATCATATCAGGGAATTGGTATGATCTTTTCAATGCAATAGATACTCTAGGACATTATCACATTAAATTCACACTGAAAAATAATAAACATTTAATAAGGTATTTATAAATATTCAAATACATGAATAAATAAGAAATATAAATTAAAAATTATTTTATTCTAGGGTACTAACTCCAATAGTCAAAGAAACAATCCTTATACTTGACGGTTAGGTGAAAAGTGTTATCGATGTCATCAACCTATACACCTTTAAAATAATTACCCCTTTATATTCTATTGTTGGTCAGTTTTGGTGGGGTTTTCCACCACCCATATACAACCAATTTCCCACCTTGTTAATTTAGGAGGTGAAAAACATCCTAAGAAATAAAATTATGTTATTGACATTCTCCCACATAGAGATTTAATTTGGAATAAATCATATCTAAAAAATCTTTTATATATACCAAACATGTTGCTCAAATATATATGAGGAATCTCATGGATCTGCACCATCTGAACATATCAAATTCAATCATCTTCATCTGAAAATAAATAAAATTTTCTTTAGTGTGAATTTTCTACATGTTCACATTTCCTTTATCCACTATATATCAAATAAAATTATATTTTACCCTAATTTTCTTTGTCCAAGAATAAAAATATGGATTCATTGTAATGTGAAAGGTATTATGACTATTACAAAACAATAGAATATATTCCTATTTGTTCCAAAGATCCTACAATAAAATTTACATCCAAATTGACTCTTTGCAAGATTATATAGTTTCCATGTAATTCACTCCAGTCATGGATAAATCCATAAATGATTGTAACTTTGAAATTCAACTCAAAACTCCTTCTACCAGAAAATCTCGTTCAGAGGCAAGCCTCTGACCATGTATTAAAATAAAAGAAGAGTACAGTAATCAAGTAACACAATCCGGAAAAAAAACAACTACAGGTCATAAAAATAAAACCAGTCACCATATCCATGATTGATTGCTTCTTTCAAAGTAGATGATTCCCACTCTAATATTTCATAATGCTTTATAATATTAGCATAATTCCTTCTAAGATTCAGCTTTTCCAAAGATAGAAACTCCTCAGAAGACTGCATACCCTTTCTTAAACCAGAGACTACCATGTCTTCCTTCCTAACAGAGAACCTGGTAGACATCGGCTTTGGCATACAGGAATAGTCTTTCCCCGGCCTTCTTCTTGGTGGAACGGTCATAAATTCCTCATTCCCAAACACATTTTGCTTTCCAACTTGAACAATGTCACTATAAGAAGGTCGAACCCTACCACTAACATTTTCCTTGTCACTGTCAAAGATTTCCCCCCATTTTCCAAGAACATGCACCTCCTGGTAACCATCATTCACTCCTCGTTCCTACTCAAACTGACTATTAGTTTCAATCATGGATAAATAGTGTGGTTTTCCCACAAACTCATGATCATCTTGTATCCCCATATCCATTATACCTTCACTAATTACATCATCCTGAGAAGAGAGATCAATCTGCATATTGTCACTTTCATTCCTTGGAGTCCCCTCCTCAACATGAGATATCTTCTCATGATCCAGTTCTTGAAATTGATTTTCAGTGGATAATGTGGTTATCATACCTCCATCACCCTCTTACCACCCTTGCAACTTGTCAGCACAGACATCTGGAGATGCAACAGTTTGACCCTCAAAAACATTGGCACTAAATTTGTTGACAGTTCGTGTTTCCATCAGAAGTGGTAAATATGAATAATCCTTGTTCTGTTTCTTACTTCCACATTGATTACGCTTCATCCTTAGAATCAGAATATTGATTTCATATAGTTCATCATCATCTTCAACCAAAATTCATCCAGGTGACTAAGCATGGGTAGCTTGATCATGCAAAGGCACAACCCGATCTTGGTCCAAATCCAATTCGTCATTCACCAATCTTTCAAAACAATTACCAAGATTAATATTGGTTGTCTGCTTCTCAGAATGTGGTTGAATCCCAGTTTAAATCCTCACCCACTCATCACTTTCATCAATTGAGACTCCTTCCTACATGTCCATTGTAGGACCATCCCTTGCTACCTCATTACTCCCAGCTGGTTCAGCAGCTTGCTTTATAGTTACCACCAATTATCTTGTATTTAGCACCCTAAGATCACACTTAAACCTATAAAACACCTCTTCCACCCTTGGGTTCAATGGTTCCGCCACTTCCTTCATTGTTCCACCTTGTACTGCAGTGTCATTAATAGGACAAGGCTCTGTTAGCTTCCTAGTGACCAGGTCCGAATTTCCTTGCTGAGAATTCAAGGTCGCATCGACCTGTCCATCCAAAACCACCTGTAGAACCTGCAAAGCCACCCTTATACTTCTACACATTTCCTTCTAATGCCCAAGTTTGAAAAATCAGGAGCAGTAATCAAATAAAGGTTCAAATACAACAAGATTATTATATCTAAACTCCTCACTCACAATAATGAAGAATGATTTAACCTGAGGTCTAGATAAATCTACTTCAATGAAAATTCTTGGTGAAACTAGATGGTAAACAGCCCTAGTTATACTTTCTGAGCAAAGTTAATGGCCAACCAAATGTCTAAGCATGTGAATGATAAAAGGATTATAAAATGGTAGTGGTGGTTCTAGAAATATTACCCAAACTATTGTGGTTAGAGAATCTCACCTCATGTGAAAGTCATATGTCCATCAGAAGAGAAAAAATCGGAATCCATCACATGATCACAGAGTGGAAGACCATGCCAGAATTAGGTCCTCTTACAAAGCGAATCAAATCATTATGTTCCTTGAGTCAAGGAGACCCACTATGGAGTTCTCCTGTAGATTCCACGAATATAATATGAAACAATCAAATAAATCCTTGGGAGGATGTCGTTGCTTGAAGCGTGCTATCAAAGTCAGGTTAAACAAAGAGGAAGCATCACTACAAATGCATATGATACTCAAAACATCTCTATTCTCTTTGTTCCACTACTAAGACTCATCATAGAGCGTAAATTTAAATTAATAAGAAGGGGGTTGGAGATTGGTTTACATTATTGTATGTTGAAGTGTTTCAAAACTTTCCTCAAGTTTTTTTTAAATCCAAATATTCCCATTATTTTTATCTCGATAAATCTGTATCCCAATAATCTTGTTTCATAGTACCAAGTATATATAAAACTCTCATAAAATTATGCCTTCGTCTCGTATATTAGATCAATGTTGGGGTATGCTACCAATATTTAATCCACATACAATATAATAATGATAAAATCATTACCACTTAAACCCTTGAAATATGTGCAAGGATTTTAATGAAGTCTATTGCATCCAAATATTGTGATATATGAATCAAATCTATTGTATCAACACCTCAAAGATTTCTTGAGACCACACAAATATTTTTTCAACCTACAAACCAAGTTCTATTTTTCTTCTTCTGTAAAACCTTTCAGTTGGATAATATATATGTCTTTATCAAGATTTATTTAAAGAAATGTTATCTTTATATATAACTCCTCTAAATGTAAACTATATATAGCGCATATCTCTAGAAATACTCGAATATTCTTTAGAATAATAATAGAAGAACAAATTTCATTGAAATCAACACCTTTCTTATGAGAATATCCTTTAACCACCTTTCATGGGCTATATCTTTCCACTAAGTCCTTTACGTCCTTCTTAATCTTAAATATACATTTTTTGTTGATATCCTTCCTTCCATGATGTAATGGAACAAGATCCCAAGTATTTATCTTGTATAGGGCTTCAAGTTCCTCCTACATCACCACCATCTATGAGGATACTGGAATCTAAGTCACATCTAAAAAATAATATGATTATCCATCCTCTGTCAATAAGCAGTATGAAATATTACTCCTAGTATGCATTTTGGGTTCCATATTGGTGCTCTTTTATCACAAGTTGATGGTTGTGATCCAAACTCAACCAGTACATGATCATCATACTCTAGTAATTCCATGGAGAAAACATGTTTTCCCATTGATTCATCCCCCACATCAACTATTATATTTTTTTAATTCTCTTTCTCCATATCTCTATAAATCCTAATTGACCTATTTTATTTTATAAAAATTCCATTTCTACTGATTATAATTTTGGGATGAGTGGGGTATCAAAAATGATACCCCTTCACACCATCAACATATCCCAATAAAATACATTTCTTGTATCTTGAATCCAACTATGATCATTCATGGTCATTAAACAATTCATACAAAAGAATTTAAAAATTATATTACTAAGAATAGTTAGTGGGTTTACCATTCAACATCTCCATCAGTATTTTCATATTAATCACCACTGAAGGAGATTGTTTGATTACATAATAAGTGGTCTTCGCTGCTTTTAACCATAATGTCTTGGAAACTCCTATAGTCTTCAACATTTCCCATGTTTTTTTCAACAAGGTTTCATTCATCAACTTCGTTACTCCATTCCACTAAGGAGTGTATGACACCATGAATTTTGTCTTGATGCCTTCTTAATGATAAAAAGTATCAAACTCTTTTATTATATATTCTCCACCATTAACAGTCCTCAAACACTTGATCTTATTTCCATATTTAATTTCCTTACATGCTTTGAATGTTTTGTAGACTTCAAAATCACATACCTTATTCATGATTGGGTATACCCAAAATCTCTTGTAATAATAATAAATGAATGATATGAAGTGCCTTACTCCAACTAAGGATATAACTTGTAATTTCCAAACATTAGAATGGATCAACTCTAATATCTCCTTGCTCCTAATTGTTGATGTCCCAAACTTCTATTAAAATGGTGTAGCCTGGTCCATTGGATGAATTTGGTAAAACTTCTTATATCCCATACTGTACACCATACCACAAATCTCACAAATCGACCTCTGTAGTGAGTTCGATGGGGTTCCAAGGGGAAGCATGCCCCTACTTAGGGTTCTAGGGGCCTAAGGTCCCCTGAACCAAATTTTGGGATACTATAACAATGTTGAATAATTGTAGTAAATATGGTTGGTGACATTTACTATGGTATTATATAAATGCAGACCTCTACATGGTTATTATAGTATAACTAACTAGTTACATTGATAAAGTAATATAGTTTTTCAGGACTTTCTTCCATCGCTATTGTAGCGTAGTGGACTTATTATGTGGATCAACATTATAGTAATGTGGGTTACTATAGAACTGTGTTTCTTTATCATCTACCCATGAGATAGAGTTTCTATAATACTAAAAATCACCCTATGATTTTCTTCTAAAATAACGGAATTATTCTACCTCTCAATGGACATAATTATTATTACCAAACCACATAAATCCATTATTTTTTATCTTCTTCATGTTCTTTTGTTTTTACCCCTTTTAATCTTCTTCTAAAAATTCAACTATTATTTTTTTCCCTAGAATTTACATAAAAACTTAAACTAGTATTATTTCACAAAACTCAATGCTCACAAAATGGTAAATATTCCTTTGTAATACCAAGTAGTAACTATAGATTAATAATAATCTTTAGGCCTCATTCAAAAATATGGAAAAGCTTATAATGCTATAGGGTTGTCAATGATATAATAAAGGTAGTTAATGTAACTAATATATCTACCTTCTTATACATTTCACCCAAAATCACATACAATTTCTTTGATATCTTCTTCACCTTTATCACCACACATGTGTCCTTTACAATTTTCATCACTCATTTCTCAGTGTGATTATTATACCTGATGTTGTCAAATTTTCCCAAAGAATATATGTTCTTATTCAATCCATTCACATGGTGTACTCCATTTATGGTTCATGTTGGGATTTTGAAACTTCTTCAAATCATTGGAAGCTCACTCATCAGAAGTTAAAACTCGGGTGTCCGCTTTGGTCTTGTTGAAGCAATGGAAGTGGGAACCTTCAGTATACGGTTCATCTTATAAAAAAATTTCTAACTTCTGATTGATGTGAAAACTAGTCTTTAGGTGTGGTGAATATTATATCATCTAGTATTGTTGATTTGTTGGAGACCTCAGTTGAATGGTGAATTCAATGGATGGATGACCAAAAAAATTTGATGTTGGGGAAACCTGTTTAACTGACAAAGTATCTCTATAAAAGGAGGTGGGACTAGCTTCTAGTTTATGTTTACTATACCGAACTACAAAAATTATAACACCGAACTACTATCCATGGTGTTTTTAATTCTTGTACTTGTGATAATATAAATTTTATAGTGTTCTCTTATGGATATATGATGAAAGTGTGAACCATGTAAAACTTTTGTTTCCATTTACTTTCTATATTTTTATTCTATTTACCTTGAGTTAGAGTGTGTGTGTTTATGTCTTGTATTTGAAGGGATAATTAGGGTGTAGCAAGTATTCATAATTTCAATGATTCAAGATATAAGGTAATAAATGAAATTTGGTTTTTTTTTCAATGTTTGACTATTGGTGGATATGAATTTCCAGTGAACTCAAGTTTCAATATTTCTTTTTTTGTACCAATTTTTTCAACTCAAATTTCTAACAACTGGTATCAAAGGTTACTTAGTTTGGACACACTCAAAAGCTTAGGTAACTTTATAAATAGATTCAGAGTCATATTAATTTCAGTTAGTTATACTATCATTAGGGGATATTGAAAGGGGTGAATTCAAGGTTTGGATTAGTCATTTCAATGGGACTGACTTTGGTTTTTGGAAGATACAGATAGAGTACGATCTCATCCAGAAGGATTTCAAACTTATGTTAAGTGAAAAAAATACAATATAGAGAAAGGATAATGAGAAAAATTGGATAGAAAATCATTATGATTGGTAAGGATGATGTTGGCATGGAACGTGTCCTTCACCATCCAAGAGAAGAAGACCATAACTACACTTATAGAGGCCCTAGAGTAGATGTATGAAAAACCAAATCCTTAAACAAATTATTCCTTAGGATATGTTTGTTTAGGTTAACTCTATGTACATAATGATTAGCGGAATATCATGTGAATGACTTTAACATGATCAGAAATTATCTCAAATCTATTAAAGTGAATTTCATAAATGATGTATCGGCTATAATGTTGCTTTTATATTTACTAGAATATTGGGATGGAATGGTTATAGTGGTATTTAATTCATGTTGAGAGAATTATATTATATTTTTGAACATTTGAAATTTGATCCTCAATGAATAGATCGGGATAAAGGAAGTCCAAGTATCTTTTGGTGGTGCTTTGAAAACTAATGGAATAGGATTCTCACCTCATTGGAAGAATCACTGAAAATTAGTGGAAAATCTAGGAAAAAGTGTCATGGAAATTTGATTGGTCCAAACCACCTACTGGAATTGCAGTAAGTGATGAAATCTTCGAAAAAAAATTTAAGGTAGGCATCGAAAGTATGGATATCAAAAGTTCAAAATCTGTTAATGCATTGTAAGATGGTAGCGATCTACGACTCACTATTCATAATTTGATGCATTCATGGGTGGTTAATTCGGATGAATCCTTACACTCTATATATGATTGTGGATACATGACAATCTATGTATCTAGAATCTTTAGGAAAATTCATCTAGTATATGATGAATCTTTTAAAGTGGTTAGAAAGGGAGATGTAAATCTTCAAATGCAGAATGGGAGTATTCTTTGGTTGAAAGGAGTAAGACACATACAAGGTCTCGTGTGGAATCTCATCTTAATGGGGTAGTTAGATGATAAATTATTTGGTATAAATTTCAATAATGGAGTTTGTAAAGTGACACAAGGATCTATGCTCATGTCATGAGGAGTAAAGGATATAACCCTTTATTTGATCGGATGTTCCAAAGGGGGTAAAATGGTTGTAATTATAGCCTCTAAAAATTTGGAGGTTTGGTATTACAAATTTTGATACCTTAGTGAGAATAACGTGAAGGTTCTAGTATGGAATGGTTCTTTGAAGCTTGATCATACAACAATTTTAATTTATGAGATTTGTTTCCTTGGAAAGAAAATGAGGGTTTAATTTAACTTGATTGGACATAAGCTCAAATCCTAGAAGCCGGATCTAGTTCCCATAGATGTCTGGGGACCTACCTTAGTTAAATATCATAGGGGATCATGATAATTTTTCACATTTATTGATGAAACCATGAGTAAGGTATGGGTTTATTTTCTTAAAAATAAATATGATGTGTTTGATGCCTTTGTATAGTGGAAATCCATGGTGTAGCTAGAAATTAGTTAGAAATTAAAGTAATAAAATTTGATAATGGGGGTCAATTCAACAATATAAATTTCTAGAACTTCTATTGAAAAAATAAGACTATCCTTGAGAGAATAATACCCTAAACTCCACAATAAAATTAAGTTTCATAGAGGATGAAACATACTTTAACAAAGAGTACTAGATGCCTGTGTGTGCACTCTGGTATGCCCAAGTCCATCTAGGTAGAAGAAATTAACATGGTGCTATACTTGGTTGATAGAAGTCTAGCCTCAGTAGTGGGATAGATTCTACTAGAAGATCTATGGTATGATATTATTTTTTAAGTTTCACACCTCAAAATATTTGGTTTCATTGATTATGATCTTGTTGATACTAAGGACAAAGATAGGCTAGAGGAAAAGTTAAAATCTTGTTTTCTTTTAAGATACAGAATTGAAGAATTCAGATATCGACTTTGAAGTGAAGATAAACATAATATCATCAGAATATGATATTTAATATTCAATGGGAAAATAATATGGAAATAGAGGAAATTATTTGAATTAGAAGTTTAGGGGAATATGACAACTACTGGAGTACAAGTCAATAAGGATGGTAGCCCTGGAAATACCAAATTTCAACATGAATTCACTAGAAATTTAAACAATGACATATGCTCTAGAATTCTTGAGAACTGCATAATTCCAAGGAAAATTTATAGTAGTGTAGAAATCGATAGTAGGAGCACCAGAAGTTCAAGCATTGAAAATTGGAGTTACAGAGAATGCAGAAAATTTTATGAGAAGATCTTTTTGAGTCTGATTATTGGTCTAGTGTTATGGGTTCAATAAGAAATTTTTACTTATAAAGGTTGTAGGGGAACCCAAATGTCTAGAAGAGGCAGAAAATCTCAGTGATTCAAATAAATGGAAGTCATCCATGGAAGAAGAGATTAATTTCTTAAATTTTAATAGAACTTGGGAGATGACTAAACTACCTAAATAGAAGTGAGTAATCAATAAAAAATGGATATATTATTTGAAAAAAGAAGCTAAAAAAGTAGAATATAAAAGGAACAATTAATGGTTAAAGGGTTACAATATAAAGAAGAAATCAATTTCTCAAAAATATTTTCACCAGTGGTAAAGCATACTACAATGGGGACTATATTGAGAATTGTTGCATCTGATAGTTTATACTTGGATCTGATGGATGTGAAGACTGCCTTTCATCATGGTGATTTGGAGGAGGTTATAAACATTAATCAAACTAAGGATTTTTAATACTATTAAAAGGATGGTTTTTTTAAAAAAAATGGAAGCAAATATACTATATATACTAATTATGGATTTCTAGCTACCACATGTCAATGTCACATTCCTCCACATCATTTTTTACATATGTGGAATTCCTCAGCTACTCCTCATTTTCCATCCACATGGTTTCACTATAATTATCTGCCTCCCTCTCCCGCTCCTGTTGAGGTATCGTGCATCGCAACCTCCCGACCTCATGACCTCAACTACCCTCAAAACCTATCCTATGTCATCCTCCCTATGCCGATCAACCCACACTCCGTCGACCTCCATCCACTCCATCCTCCTTCTCTTGGTTTAAAATCCACTCTCCACAGTTTTCCTTCTCCCACTCACGGTCAGGAATCAGATCTTTGCGACCTAGGGTTCCTGCAAACTCTCGACACCGGCGTCATCCTCCTCCCGACTCTGGTGTCATCCCAATCCTGGACCAGTTTATTCTCCTCCATCTACTATAGATATCAGGTTACCAGAGAAACTCGATAACCCCTTCATCGCCTCCATTTATTATTCTATCATCGACCACTACCTCTTACACCATATACCACCACTTTCGGGTTACTTTGGAAAACTAATTACTCCATTCTCACATCCGATTGTAGATAAATTTTCGACCACCTTGTCCACCTCCTCCTACCACCTCCCTTTATATCTCCAATACCTGATATTACAGCTCCTTAGTTCCCTCACATTACACTTCCATCTCCCATTTGGAAAGCCCTTCCATATTTTTCTTCGCCTTCAATAGTCGTGGTGGTCACTGGCCAGTATATTTACAAACTCGTTTACCATTACTAAAACCTTCTTCAGATAACCTACATATCCAGATCTCAGTAATAGGTATGTTTTTCTAAAATTATGTTATTAACCTACCTTCTATCCATCATTTTTTATTTGTATTTACACACTATTAAACTCCCTTTTGTTGTCGTTTGATATTTTTCTTTTAGAGATTGGAGCTGAAGATTTATAGAATATTGGTTGTTTGATTTTTATGTGAGAACCTGATTATTATCACATTATTATTCAAATTCCACTCATGGATATGTTTTAGATTGTGGATTATGTAATCAATCTATGTGATAATATTTCTTTTTCATGTTTGTAATCATATCAATTGCACTAATTTTTTTGGGTTGATGTGAGACCCTCTTGCTTTGATTGCATTTTTTCTTATTCCCATCAAAGCAGGTTGCATCTAAAAGATGTGATAAATTATGTTTATTGGTTTAAGTCTTCTTTTTTACTTTAATAAGAAATTATTTCCAACTAAACTCTATCAATTATATAATTCACCATGTCTGTAGGTCATGCACTTATTTTAAAGAAATCAGTTATTATGATTTTATTCGATTTTCATCCATAAATACAGATTCTTCTATGGATGTTTGTCATATATGATCACATTCTATCTATGCCTCTACTAATTTTTTTTTTGTTATGATTATCACACTTTCCATAATTTTTATCTTGATATGTTTTTTAATAGAGATCAATATGATTCTATAGTTTTTCTGTTCAAGTTGATTTAGATTTGATGGATAAAAATTCACAAAATTATTTCTATTTTGATAAACTGAAATGAGAAATTTTTTGTTTTTATTTTTTTATGACATGAAATATGTATAAATTTATTATTATCTAAGTTTTAATATGTTCAACTAGGTCATAAATGTAGCCTAATGGATAAAAAACAAGCATTAGATAATTTTAGTACCTTTTCATAATTTAGGATTGTCTGTTGTCTGATAATTTTTTTACTATGTAATTTATATACAATTGTATGTGGGAAGGGAATTTTTTTACCTTGATACCTTTGGAAAATTTGTTTATTGTTCTCAATAAAATTGATAAATTTTTCATATTAGTGTAATATGGCTAATTCAGAGGGCATTCAGTCACTCCTATGTGATAACAAAATCGGAATGGTTAAGGTATGAAATAAGATGTTGGTACACTAACATATTATCGGAGTGATGAAATCATAACTAGATAAGTTATCATTTATATTATCATATATAATTATTTTTTTATGACCTATTTGATATACATATTTTTCATCCATTTTCATTATTTAATTCATCAGAATTTTCTTTAACCCATTTCAGCCATCCTCTGATATGTGTATAATTTGTTTCAATTTTTCTAACCATATTTCTGATATCCTGTATTCATTTCCAAATGATTATTCATTTTATCAAAGAGATTGATTTTTATTCTACAACTGTTTATCTGATGTAATGTTGACATTTATTGTAAATATATTCCTTTATATGTTTTCTTCAAACATCATTTAATTTTATTTATGGAAATATTATTCTTGAATTTTTTTTGAATATGATATACCAAAATCGACCTTGATAGATATTCTCTTAGTTTTATATAAATATTGATGGTTATAAACTGGTGATTTCTCTTGATTTTAGGTGTTCACCTCCTATACATGGATTCCAAACCAAGTAGTTTCCCATGTTCACCATTGTTGTTCAGGTTCTTACCTCATTCACATCTCCTATTAGTTATTGATATACTATTTATATAATTCTAATTTATGTTTCATAGTCATTTTTCTATTTGGACACAATCTCTTTATTCTATTAGTATATCTTCTCATCTCACTTCCTACTTCACATATTCCCCCCTTGATCATCTTCTCGCTTCAGGTATGTGATTAGTTATTTTTCTAATTTTATGTTGCTGTTGTGAATCATGTGTTTAGGATTTTGTAATATGTTCATAGAAGAATTTATGTTTTAGTGACAACTAAACTTGTGGGAATTGTGGTAATGTCAGGAACACAAGAGAGACTATTGGTCATCTTTTCTATAGGTAACTAAGACCATTACAACATCATTAGTTAATATTTGAGTTTTGATTTATTTTTTTACAATTCAATTATCTGACCATTGGCTTTTTCAATGTTCTAGGATGACTCACATTTCTTATTCTACATTTGGTTTGGAATGTTATTGATACATTATTAGTACCTTTTTAACCCTCAAATGCATTTTTTCTACATGCTCAATAATATTTCTCATTATCTGGCATTTCTAGTAAGTAATTTATAGATACTGGTTAATTCCCTTGTCATTATGTGAAGCTCATAGATTTTGGCCTTTCTAACTTTATTAATCCAGGTATGAATTGATGATCTGCCTTGACTTCTTGGACAAGGCATCATTATGGTATAGGATGTTAGGAATATTTGTTTCTCATATATTGGGATATGTTTGGTTTTGTAAAAATTTTCACTTTTCATTTTAAAAAAAACATAGGAAAGCAGAAACATAACATGTTATAAAAAAAATCTCATATTATATCTAGTTTCTATTATTGGATCAAACCTGTTATAGGTACGAAACATGTATTAGCACAGTGCTTGATCCTATGGTTTGAGAGTTCTCATATGCGTATCCCATGGAGATTGGACATTTTAATCTCATCAGATGCCTTTCTATCCCAACATCAGGGCATTACAACTTCCATTTTCCCTTCAGTGGTGACCCATGAGAAATATCATGTTATGTTTATGTTGTATCTTTTCTATGAAATGCCTACCTCAAGTTATTGTGCCTCCAAATTATAAATTTTATGCATAAAATGATTGATTATATGCGTAGATGTTTTTCTTATGTGATTAATTATAGGTACAAATATGTGGGTCAGTCATTTTACTATCCTAAAATCAGTAGAAGGCTAAAACTGTGTTAGGATTTGGAATGCTACCATGGAATCCAAAGTTCCTTAATTGTAAGTATATCAATTGATATTCAATGAGGTATTAAAGGAATTTATTTCATGGTAAAATTCACTACGTTATTAGTGTATATGTCATACTCCTTTCAACTTTTTCAGGGATGTTATGCAGCTGAAGGATATTCTTGGTAATTTTTTGTATGTTTTGTTCACTATTTGTTCATGGTTGGAATGTTGTGTTCACTGTTAGTATGTAGTTCACTTTTTATTTTATTTTTTAGCATCTCTAGAATGGTATTTTTTACTATAAATTAATGTACAAATTGAAATGTATTACATATTATTATGTTATGCTTCCATAACATTAATATTTTGTTTCAATATATCTTTTTTATAGTATGAAATAAGTATCCTTTTTAGGTATCATTTCAATATATGTACATATACCTATAATGCCTAACCATGCAACATTATGTGGTTTCCAATTTGACTCTAGGAGGTGAAACTAGATTGATTGATCCATGAAGAGTTCATTTGATGGCTGCAAACTAAAGATTCAAAAAAATACCAACAATGATTCCACATCCCACCTTAAAGATTAAAGAATTCACCTTTCTGGATCAAATCCCTACAATTTCATCATTCTCTATTATTTTTCTGGGTTGTTTTTATGGTGCTACCATCATTGATCTAAAGTTGAAATCTGGAATGGACACATGAAATCTAGTTTCATCTCAAGGTAAACCATTCATTATTTACCTAAATTCAAGCAGGAAAATTGCAAGATTATCAATTTATATTGTGATTACTAAGATTTCCCTCTTCTAATTCATCTTGAAATATTATTTAAGTAGATAACTAGAGGTCAACAGAGCTGTTCCATCCTATCATATAGTATGCCAATGCCAATTTTTTATACATTGAAGAAACCTTTATTCTATAATTATGCTTAATGTTATGGTAGAGACTGTAGAAAAGTGGTGGACAAACACATTTTTTTATTATGACAGTGATCATTCCAAAGATGGTTGTTCCAGTTTAGTGAGCACAAAATGGTCCTTTTATGTGTACAAGGATCCTCTGTGATGGGTTTTTCAGTTCAGGTATGATAAATTTTATGAATTTTTTTACTCTAGTATTCATAAAATTATTAATTTCATTTTTGGGTTCAATTGGGAATTACAGAAATATAGTTAAATAAAACTAATTAATTATTCTTATCATGGAACATTATTTGAAATTGAGATCATTCAACCTCGCAACTTATTTCAAGAACACATTCTGATTGTTAGTAACTATAAGTTCAACTTTTTAATTGATATCATTAATATATATCTATCTTTTTAATTCTTATTGTATTTATATAATGTAGGTGATGGAAGGTTTTCAAGCTCATAAATTATTACAAGAACGTTTTCTTTTGGCCATCATAGAAATGGTTTTGATTTCTTTGACACATTCTATTTCATTTTATGAAATAACAGAATCCACAATTTTGTAAAATTTGTTTTACTACTACATTATAGGAACATGAAATCATAGGATGTTTAGGAGGCAGCTACAACACTGACAGACGATTTGTTACAACAACTAAAAATTTTTCATCCACACAGGTATAAATATTTCTATATTTATTGTCTTTTATTTTCATTAAATCATTTGATTAGACATTACTGATTTTTTTGTAGTTGCATTTACATTGACTATATCATTAAAAAAGACTAAATTTCTTCTTCTCATTTCAAATTGGTAAACATCATATTCTTGCTAATTGTTGTGTGTGTTCTTAGATATAATAACCATTGTTTTTTCACTACTATTTCGGTATTTTGAAGCTATTGTGTAGTCTTTATCTCATAAATTTTTTTCTGTTTCAAATTATTTTCAAATACTAAAATTTTATCTTTTTTTCTATCTAGGTAACCATTGGATCACTTTAGGGATTGGCATAAAATAGGTGAAAATCATTTCATATGTTCTGCCTGTTATGGGTATATTTCAGGAAAATGTTTCTATAACAATCCTTAGAAGACCTGATCAATTTCAAGAAAACCAAAACTTCTATGAGCCCAAACTTGATATCAAAATTTAATATTTGTTGATGAAAATAAATTCTAATCTTGATAAATATAATGAATTTTGCGTTAAAAAAGATGCAAAATCATATTTGGGAGTTGCATGAAGAGTTGACATAATAAGAGATTTCAATGGAGTCATGAAGAAAATAAAATGGTGGACTTTTAAAACATGAGTGTGGTGGAAGAGGATTAAATTTAGGATTAAACCAATCAGTTAGAATCTACAAAAGTTAAAAACATCAATATAAAACTCTTTCAAATCATTCAAATGGTTTCATAGGCTACCATTCTCCACGCTACTCTACTTAGGTATTAAGATTTATATCTTCATTGTCTTTTATTTTCATTACATCATTGGACTAGACAATACTAATTACTTTCCAGTTTCATTCACATTGAATATATTATTAAAACAGACTGTATTTGGTCTTCTCCTTTCAAAATGGTAAACATTATATTACTATTTTTGATGATTACACCGGTCACTATTTTTTGCTATTTATTCATTGAAGTCATTTGTTGATGTAGAAAAACTATTGATTGAGTTTGATGCTGATGATGCGGTCCAATGCAATGATACAAATTCTAGAGACACTGTGGAAACAACATGCCAAGTCATATATGTGCATTCCCATTTAAAGGATAACAGAAACAAGAAAAGTGAAAAAATTGACTGATGTGATGTTGCAATTGCAAGGTAATGGAAAATCCATAATGAATATGTTATGTTGAAATTAACTTTTACATTAATAGTTCCAATTTTAACTCTACTTTTATTAAACTATAGATAAAACCTATAAAATTACATAAAATCCAGAATATTATCCTTTATGATGATAAATTAATGTACAGTGACCATATTTTAATATTTATTTTTTATGAGCTATATTGAAGTGTTGCAGGAAACTACTATGAAGCCAATAAACATCCACAAGTGTTGGACCATTATAGCCACAGCATAGGGCACTTCTGTCTAGATATTAATAACATGGATGTCGCTCACACTGTGTGACTATGAAATGTATAGAACATACTCTAAAAAGAGTACTTATTATTATATTTTTCACTAATGTTTTTTCAAAGACATCATTCTCTGTATACATGTTCGTATGTGTCCTTGGTTTGAAAACAATCTATAATAGGTCACTATCACAATTTCAGATTGGGAGTTTCATTGTTAATTTTTAGTATTTTTTATTACAGATGTCTGATACATCATGTTATATGAATTCTCCATGGTAAAAATAATGTTTCTTTCATTATGATATATACTAAATGATACATCATGTTTTTCTGTATCTTATTACATCATGTTATTTCTTTTTTATTTCTTTTCATATATATTTTCTGATACATGTTATTTCCTTTTCATTTATTTTCATATATATTTTCTAATCCATGTTATTATTTTTCATTTCTTTCATTATTATATATCACTAAATTTGTAATATTAATATATTACTAACTAATTTTCATTATTTACTACTCAAACTATTAATACACTTTTTGTGAGGACCCAACCCTAGAAGACCAGGAGTCGGTGCCTTCTAAACATGATGTGTCGAAAAAACATGCATCGATAAACTACACATCATGTCCCATATAGAGGATCGAGTTCGGTTTGGGTTCTAGGAAACCGACTAATTTTGAAATGATTCATCTGTTAAAATCAGTTACCTGAAAATTTTAAATCAAAACGTAGGGTGAAAAAAAGTATGCCCAGTAAGGGGTTTTAAGATAAACCAATGTAACTTTCAAAAGCATTTAAAAACTTTCCCTAGACCATTATTTTAAAGAAAACTGTAACACATGAAATATAACATAAAGTTTCTCAATTAAGATTTCAAGGAATCAATAAATAAATTAGGACATTTACAAAGGGGTAATAAATAAAGTTCATCCTAAATAAGTATGACATATGAACATTTAATTAAAATTTAAATAGTTATAAGTAATGATTTATCAGAGTTTCAGGTAAACGAAACAACTTAAATTTCATATGTTGGTTATTATTTTACCAAGTGATAAACACAAATCATGCTCCAAACTTGTACTTGTGAAATAAGAACTTTATAAAAACATAAAGGCAAGGGTCATGAAAAAATAGGCATATCATCTTGAAAAGAACTTGTCACATGAATTAAATATATGGCTTCAACATTTCATTTAGACATTCGTGAACATATCACCAAGGTCCATCCCCAAGGTGTCATAAAAATTACCAAGTTTATTCACCAAGGTATCATAAAACTTACCATCTCTAGAGATTAATTCTTTACCCAATGCATTGGAGCGCTATTAGGGCACACCCTTGAAATTTCTTTACTTTCATATGAGCCACATAGATCAATACTTTACTTAAATAGGGTTGTATATTCAATATGTCCCATACCACCTTGAATAATTCATTCATAGATGTTCATAGTAGTTAAATTTACATATCTTATAAGTGAGATAGGCATCTAGATAATTAAAAACAAAGCTAACAATTTTAAAACTGTTATTAATTGGAAAGAAGAAAAGAAGATTATTGCACATACATTGACATCTAAGGTACTAAAATAAAGGAAAACTAGAATTTATCACATGCAAGTTTTTTATTTAAAAATCTAAAATCTTATCATAAAATGAACCAAAAAATTCAAGTAGTGTTTTGAACTTGCAAATGCTAAAACATTCAATACTGGTAAGCCTTTTCATACCACAGAACGATGTTCATAATAGAAATCATGAACCTTCACCATAAGAAACATCATTTAAAACAAAGGAAAAACATAATATACTCTTAAATGTGGATATAAGTTTTGTTTAACACATAATTTCTAATGTTTAAAATCTACACTTAAACATGAGACTTAAAGTGTAAGGACCCTGAAATCAAGGTTCATACAACATATAAAATATATGTATGTACCCAAACTCAAACTGAAAGAGTGGCACATCCATGTGTACTAATCCCCTATGGATATTAGTTCAACAACGTTTTAAATAGGGTAGGTCATGCCCTTATTCATAAAATTTTTTTATGAAAACCGACTAAAAATTATTTTATAAAAAACCCAAACATATATATAACATTTTCCAAATATATTTATATTCATTTTTTGAAAAATGTGTGTATTTGAATATGTGTAGTGCATGAACAATTATACACAAACCTCATACATATAACCGAAGTAGAAAGTCCATGCCCCTTCCTACATATAATCGACGTATATACATATAACCAAAAGTATATATGTACATATATAAATATATATCACATATTAAGGTTTTATAAACATTAAAAAACTTATAAATACTTCGAAAATAAAAAAAATTAAATGTTTAGTTTCGGTTATAAGAAGGGCCTCAACTAACCCGTAAAGTTATTTAAAACACAAGGTTTTATGAGCATACATATATATATGCATAGATATATATAAACTCAACACCACGCATAAAAGAAAAAATACTCCTTACGTCCATTGTACCATTTGAACACCCAAAAACCTGAAGGTCCGGGTTCAACATTGAAGAAATATTGGACAGAACCGTAAGGTTATAAATATTTTTTTTTACGAATATATAAGTGTATATATTCTAAAAGAAGAAAGAAAAGGTAAAACTAAAACCCTTACCTTTAAAACTCAGAGAAATAGGACTTGAGGGAGATTGGTCGAGGTTCTCTAGAGACTTGAACGGGGAAGAAGAACCGAGAGATCTCGGTTATTTATACACAAAATCTCACACACCCTCCATTAAAAATGTTCCCAATTGTGTTGCATTTAATGGGGGGTGTCGTGCTTGAAGAGAAGAGGAGACATGGGGGTCCTCGACGATCAGGAGGGAAGAAGACGACGTGGCTTGGGGAAAAGCCGGGGGAAAACGGATGGCCCAGATCGATCCCATCATCGATCTAAGGGCTGAGACATATCTGTGTTTTTTTAAAGGAAACGGGCGGCTTAGATCATGCGCGACACGATATAACGGTCCAGATCGCGTTTTTTCTGAAAAATGGTTCCCACATCGAAACGGAGCATGTTTTTTGACTCCCTTATAACCTCGGGCCTCCCATCGAGTGCTCAGAAAACACACAACACCCAGGAAGGGGGCCCTATACACGGGCTCCTGCCCGCAGGCCTTGGCCTACCCAGACCCTGTCACGACCTCACGCCCGCATTGGTGTGCCTACGTGCTCCTTCTTGCCCCTAAGTGCCCTTTGAGGAACCCCTTCCTGAGCTCGGGCTAGCCCTGGGCTTGGGGATGAGGTTCAATCTCAGCCACTTCGTGTGAGCTGCCTCCCTCAGCCCTAGCCAAAAGGGATGGCCCTAGTGGGCCAAATGTTTTGTAAAAAGCTACACTAAAAATAATTTAAGGAAGAAGAAACAAATCATTCATTAAAACTATATAGAATTTATATTTTCAAACATTAATGAATACAAACTAAAATATGCCTTAGTTAGAAGTATTTCTAAAATTACAAACACTGAACTCTTTTCTTTATAGAAAAAAGTTATAAAAAGATTTTAATAAACCTATATGATAACTTTTTTGCTATTATAATAAATTTAATCAAAACATAAATTAATTTGAAGAAATTTAAACATATTTTATAACATCATTTAATAGTTTAAAATCGTTACATTGTATTTGAAATATTCTCAACGTTTTGAATTCCTTAATTCTTTTCAAAATCACTTAAGGGTGAAATGAAGTTTTAAATCATATCATTTTAGAGTTTATAAAAGATGGTTTAATTATAACCTTAATCATAACTCAATTATTTGGAAACTAATTAATATTTAAATAAGTTCAATTACCCTAACAAGGTCCAACGGCTATAATTATAACCATTGGATTTTAACGGTCACTAGAGCAACAGTCAAAAAAGTTTCCTATAAAACCAAACCTTACGGTGTCCTAAAACTCAAAAGGAAGAATATGGTGCTTCCCATTCCTTTGATGCTTATCATGGTTTTTATGATCACAGTGGTAATGTTTTTTGCTTTAGTTGACTCGAAGGATCTCCTTTACTTACTAGGCCTCATTGTGGTGATTGGGGGTCTTCCCGTAGTTCTAATAGGGTTTTTAATAGGTATTTTTGGTTAGTATGTTTACTCTTTTTATTTCAGTGTATTTTAAACACTATAGTGTTCTTAATTAAATAAAGAGCCTTATGTTTGTCCTTTCAAATTTTTGTTTGGTTAAAAGGACTTTAACAAAAGTAAATTCATGGTATCATCATTATATGATACCTATAATTTAGGGTGTTACATTATTCCCCCTTTAGAGAATTATATCCTCACAATTTATTTCATAAAACCATAAAGGTTCTCCGATGTTCTCACCATAACCCCCATCATAGAGGATCCTTAGGTGCGTTCTGCGCAACGCCCGAATTGATGCTCTACTTTTCTAGTTATCTGATCCAGATAAACTTTGGGTAGAAATGGTTGAACTCATGCACTGGACACTCAGGAGGGAGGCTCGAACAGTAAAAAGTTTGGAAATTTCCATATGGACCAACATACGAAGAACTCGCCGAATTATGTCTCGCTCGAGAACATCTAAGTTATAGATATTTTCGTACAAGCTAACACTGAGGAGTTGGTACATGTAGGTCACACAAATGTCTCCCTCTAAAGAACCCTCTTGAAATTTTACTTTGGATGTGTAGTTTCGGCCTAGGGTGAAATATAGGAATAGCCCTTTGTGGTATTTTCCTCTCCACTTATGCTTGTGTTGAGCCTATGCCGTAATAGATGGAAAGAATTCCCTTGACAGGTGCGGAGAATTTCCAGACCGTTTGTCACCTCAAACAATTGCTTGCACATTCCTTGTAGGTTTCCAAGGAGACAATACTCTTCTTCACAGGTTTTGATTGTGATAATCTCCAATATCTCAGTAGGAAGAGATAATATGTGGGTTTGTCCATCCATCTGAAAGTTTAAGATGAGAGTTCAATCACTTGAAATCCATCCAAAAGTATAAACAAAGAAAAGATAGGAATGAGAAAGACAATATTTCAACAAACATAAGTTTATTACTAAACATCAGTGCTTGAGTTTCCCCTAACGAACTACTACACAAACTCCACATAGAGAAGAAAAACTCTATATATCCTCAAACTAGACACAGGCTGAGCATTCAAGGTTAAACTCATGGGGGCACCTGTAACGTCTCCTGAGTATATAATGAGGGGTATGAAGTTGGTAGACGTCAAAATATACTTGTTTCCTGCAAGACAGTCGGGTGGACTCATCTTCTAACATTTTTAAGTCCAACAACTGGCCCCAGAATCCATAGTTCAAGATTTGGCAAAGATAGGCAGCTCGGAGGTCACCGGCAGCAGCAGCTTCTTGAAAAGTGTCGAGGCCCATATAGCCAAAGTCCTCACCTGATGTAAACACCCAAAAAAGTCCCTCATGGTTCCTTCCCCGACGTACATAGGAGGGAAATTGGGTCATAATCATAAGGAGGTAATTCAATCCTAACCCCTGGTGTAGCTGAAGCACCCGCGGTGAGTTTGACACATCATACAGGTGTTTGCATGTCATGTGGATATGGGCATAGTTAAGAAAATTATCTCATCTAGATAAAGAAACAATGGTATCTAGGGCCTCAGTGGGGAGAGAAAAAATAGTAGTACCTTCGTTTTCCATCTAAAAATTAAGGAAACTCATTTTTAGTAATGTTGAAGAATATTTTTCTTTGTTTCAGTTCTGACTTTCCAGAGTTATCCAAACCAAACTCTCCGATACCAACTGTGAGGACCCGACCCCAGAAGATCAGGATTCAGTGCCTTATGAACATGATGTGTCAAAAAACATGCATCGATAAAATAAACATCACGTCCCATACATAGGATCGAGTTCGGTTCGGGTTCTGGGAAATCGACTAATTCTAAAATGATTCATCTGTTAAAAGCAATTACCTAAAAAATTTAAATCAAAACGTAGGGTGAGACAAAGTATGCCCAGTAAGGGGTTTTAAGATAAACCAATGTAACTTTCAAAAGCATTTAAAAACTTTCCCTAGAAAATTCATTTAAAGAAAACTGTAACACATGAAACATGACATAAAGGTTCTCAATTAAGATTTCAAGGAATCCATAAATCAATTAGGACATTTACAAAGGGGTAATAAATAAAGGTCTTCCTAAACAAGTATGCCATATGAACATTTAAGTACAATTTAAATAGTTAAAAGTAATGATTTATCATAGTTAAATGTAAAGGAAACAACTTAAATTTCATATGTTGGTTACTATTTTACCGAGTGATAAACACAAATCATGCTCCAAACTTGTACTTGTGAAATAAGAACTTTATAAAAACATAAAGGCAAGGGTTGTGAAAGAAAAGGCATATCAACTTGAAAATAACTTGTAACATGACTTAAATATGTGGCTTCGACATTTCATTTAGACATTCATGAACATATCACCAAGGTCCATCCCCAAGGTGTCATAAAAATTACCAAGGTTATTCACCAAGTTATCGTAAAACTTGTCATCTCTAGATATTAATTTTTTACTTAATGCATTAGAGTGCTATCAGGGTGCACCCTTGAAATGTCTTTACTTTCCTGTGAGTCACGTAGATCAATAATTTACTTAAACGGGGTTGTATATTCAATATGTCCCATACCACATTGAATAATTCATTCATAGTTGGTCATAGTAGTTGAATTTACATATCTTATAAGTGAGACAGGCATCTAGATAATTAAAAACCAAGCTAACAATTATAAAACCATTATTAATTGGAAATAAGGAAAGAAGATTATGGAACATACATTGACATCTAAGGCACTAAAATAAAGGAAAACTAGAATTTATTACATGCAAGTTTGTTCTTTAAAAATCTAAAATCTTATCATAAAATGAACCAAAAATCTCAAGTAGTGTTTTAAACTTGCACATGCTAAATCATTCAATACTAGTAAGCCTTTCCATACCACAGAACGATGCTAATAATAGAAATCATGAACCTTCACCCTAAGAAACATCATTTAAAACAAAGGAAAAACATAAGATACTCTTAAATGTGGATATAAGTTTTGTTTAAGACAAAATTTCTAATGTTTAAAATCTCCACTTAAACTTGAGACTTAAAGTGTAAGGACCATGAAATCAAGTTTCATACAACATATAAAATATATGTATGTACCCAAACTCAAACTAAAATAGTGGAACATCCATGTGTATTAATCCCCTATGGATATTAGTTCAACAACGTTTTAAATAGGGTAGGTCATTCCCTTAGTCATAAAAATTCGTTTATGAAAACCTACTAAAAATGATTTTATAAAAAACCTGAACATATATATAACATTTTCCAAATATATTTATATTCATTTTTTGAAAATTTGTGTATGTGAATTTGTGTAGTGCATGAACAATTATACACAAACTTCATACATATAACCGAAGTAAAAAGGTCATGCCCCTTACTACATATAAATGACGTATATACATATAACCAAAAGTATATATGTACATATATAAATATATAGCACATATTAAGGTTTGATAAACATTAAAAAACTTATAAATACACCAAAAATACAAAAATTTAAAGGTTTAGGTTTGGTTATAAGAAGGGTCTCAACTAATCCATAAAGTTATATAAAACACAAGGTTTTATGAGAATACATATATATATATGCATAGATATATATAAACTCAACACCACACATCAAATCAAAAATACTCCTTATGTCCATCGTACCATTTGAACACCCAAAAACCCGAAGGCCCAGGTTCAACATTGAAGAAAGATTGCAGAGGACCGTAAGGTTATAAATATATTTTTTTATGAATATATAAGTGTATATATTCTCAAAGAAGAAAGACAAGGCAAAACTAAAACCCTTACCTTTAAAACTCGGAGAAATAGGACTTGAGGGAGATTGGTCGGGGTTCGCTGGAGACTTGAACGGGGAAGAAGAACTGAGAGGTCTCGGTTATTTATACACAAAATCTCACACACCCTCCATGCAACTTGCGTTGCTTTTAATGGGGGGTGTCATGCTTGAAGAGAAGAGGGGACATGGGGGTCCTCGACAGTTAGGAGGGAAGAAAATGAGACACTCCATAGGTATAGGTTATTGGTGAAACCCATGTGCGGAGGAAGAAAATGACATGGATAGGGGAAAAGTCGGGGGAAATGGACGGCCCAGATTGATCCCATCGTCGATCCAAGGTCTGAGACACGTCCGTGTTTTTTAAAAGGAAATGGGTGTCTTAGATCGTGTGCGACGCAATCTAACGGTCCAGATCGTGTTTCACTCAAAAAAATGGTTCCCACATCGAAACGGAGTGCATTTTTTGCCTCCCTTATAACCCCGAGCCTCCCATCAAGTTCTCAGAAAATACACAACACCCACGAAGGGGGGCCTATACACGGGCTCCTGCACATAGGCCTCAGCCTACCCAGATCCCGCCGCGGCCTCACGCCCGCACTGGTGCGCCTACGTGCTCCTGCTCGCTCCCGAGTACCCTTCGAGGAACCCCTGCCCGAGCTCGGGCCTTCCCTAGGCTTGGGGATGAGGGTCAGGCTCAGCCACTTCGTGTGAGCTACCTCCCTCGGTCCTAGCCAAAAGGGCGGCCCTAGTGGGCAAAGTTTTTTGTAAAAAGATACACTAAAAAAATTAAAGGAGAGGAAACAAACCATTCATTAAAACTATATATAATTTGTATTTTCAAACCATAATTAATACAAACTAAACTATGTCTTAGTTAGAAGTATTTATAAAATTACAAACACTAAACTCTTTTCTTTATAGGAAAAGGTTATAAAAATATTTTAATAAACCTATATGATAATTTTTGTGCTAGTATAAAAAATTTAATCAAAACATAATTTAATTTGAAGAAATTTAAACATAGTTTATAACATCATTTAAGAGTTTAAAATCATTACATTGTATTTGAAATATTCGCAACGTTTTGAATTCCTTAATTCTTTTCAAAATCAATTAAGGGTGAAACGAAGTTTTAAATCATATTCTTTTAGAGTTTATAAAAGATGGTTTAATTATAACCTTAATCATAACTCAATTATTTGGAAACTTATTAATATTTAAATAAGTTCAATTATCCTTACAAGGTCCAACGGTATAACTTTTGGATTCTAACAGTCATTAGAACAACAGTCAAAAAAGTGTCCTATAAAACCTAACCTTATGGTGTGCTAAAACTCAAAAGGAAAAAGATGGTGCTTCCCATTCCGTTGATGCTTAGCATGGTTTTTATGATCACAGTGGTGATGTTTTTTTTTCTTTAGTTGACTCGAAGGATCTCCTTTACTTATTGGGCCTCGTTGTGGTGATTGGGGGTCTTCCTGTAAAATAAGAATTAAAAATATAGACATATATTAATGATGATACTATTCATTTACTTTTGTTAAAGTCCTTTTATCCAAACAAAGATTTGAAAGGACAAACATAAGGCTCTTTATTTAATTAAGAACACTATAGTGTTTACAATACACTGAAATAAAAAGAGTAAACATATTAACCAAAAATACCTATTAAAAATCCTATTAGAAGCTGATGGAAGGTTTTCAAGCTCACAAATTATTGCAAGAACAGTTTCTTTTGTCCATCATAGAAATGTTTTTTATTTCTTTGACACTTTCTATTTTATTTTATGAAATAAAAGAATCCATAATTTTGTAAAAAAAATACTACTACGTTATAGGAACATGAAAGAACAGGATGTTTAGGAGTCAGCTGCAACACTGACAGACGATTTGTTACAACAACTACAAATTTGTCATCCCCGCAGGTATAAAGATTTATATCTTCATTGTCTTTTATTTTTATTACAACATTTGATTAGACATTACTGTTTTTTTTTAGTTGCATTTACATTGATTGTATCATTAAAAAGACTACATTTCTTCTTCTTAGTTTAAATTGGTAAACATCATATTCTTGCTAACTGTTGTGCGTGTTCTTAGATATAATAACCACTATTTTTTTACTATTATTTCGGTATTTTGAAGCTATTGTGTAGTCTTTATCATATAAATTTTTTTCTATTTCAAATTATTCTCAAATGCTGAAATTCTGTCTTTTTTTCTATCCAGGTAACCATTGGATCACTTTAGGGATTTGCATCAAATAGGTGAAAATCATTTCATATGTTCTGCCTGTTATGGGTATATTGCAGTAAAATGTTTCTATAACAATCCTTAGAAGACCCCATCAATTTCAAGAAAACCAAAACTTCTGCGATCCCAAACTTTATATCAAAATTTAACATTTGTTGATAAAAATCAATGCTAATATTGATAAATATAATGAATTTTGTGTTAAAAAAGATGAAAAATCATATATGGGAGTTTCATGAAGAGTTGACATAATAATAGATTTCAATGGAGTCATGAAGAAAATAAAGTGGTGGAATTTTAAAACATGAGTGTGGTGGAAGAGGATTAAATTTAGGATTAAACCAATCAATTAGAATCCACAAAAGTTGAAAACATCAATCTAAAACTCTTTCAAATCATTAAAATTGTTTCATAGGCTTCCATTCTCCACGGTACTCTACATAGTTATTAAGATTTATATCTTCATTGTCTTTTATTTTCATTACATCATTGGAGTAGACATTACTAATTAATTTCTAGTTTCATTCACATTGACTATATCATTAAAATAGACTGCATTTGGTCTTCTCCTTTCAAAATGGTAAACATTATATTACTATTTTAATGATTACACTGGTCACTATTTTTTTCTACTTATTGATTGAAGTCATTTGTTGATGTAGAAAAACTATTGATTGAGTTTGATACTGATGATGCAGTCCAACGCAACGATACAAATTCTAGAGACACTGTGGAAACAACAAGACAAGTCATATATGTGCATTCCCATTTAAAGGATAACAGAAACAAGAAAAGTGAAAAAAATTGATTGATGTGATGCTGCAATTGCAAGGTAATGGAAAATCCATAATGAATCTGTTATGTTGAAATTAACTTTTACATTAATAGTTCCAATTTTAACTCTACTTTTATTAAAGTATAGATAAAACCTATAACATTACATATAATCCAGAATATTATCCTTTGTGATGATAAATTAATGTATGGTGACCATATTTTAATATTTATTTTTTATGAGCTATATTGAAGTGCTACAGGAAACAACTTTGAAGCCAATAAACATCCACAAGTGCTAGACCATTGTAGCCATGGCATAGGGAACTTCGGTCTGGCTATTAATAACAGGGACATTGCTCACACTGTGTTACTATGAAATGAATATCACATAATCTAAAAAGAGTGCTTATTATTATATTTTGCACCAATGTTTTGGAAAAGAAATCATTCTCTGTAGACATGTTCATATGTGTTCGTGGTTTGAAAACAATCTATAATAGGTCACTATCACAATTTCGTATTGGGAGTTTCAATGTTAATTTTTAGTATTTTTTATTATAAATGTCTGATACATCATGTTATATGAATTATCCATGGTGAAAATAATGTTTCTTTCATTATGATATATACTAAATGATACATCATGTTTTTTTGTATCTTATTACATCATGTTATTTCTTTTTTGTTTCTTTTCATTTATATTTTCTGATACATGTTATTTCTTTTTCATTTCTTTTCAAATATATTTTCTAATACATGTTATTATTTTTCATTTCTTTCATTATTATCTATCACTAAATCTGTAATCTTAATATATTATTAACTAATTTTCATTATTTACTACTCAAACTATTAAAACACTTTTGAAAATTTAGTTTGACTTATAGTGTCATGCGTATGCACGGGCGAGGTACTAGTTATTTATAAAATGAAATTGGAACCTCAATAGTGGAAATGGAAGTTCAATGATTTCATGGTTGAAGAAGGTTTCACAAGTAGAAACTCTTATTATTTTTGTTATCTAAAGTTATATAATGATGAGACTTATGTTATACTCTTAATCTATGTGGATGAAATGTTTTTGGTCATTTTGAAGATTCAACTGATTCAAGGGTGGAATGATAATTTGTTTAAGATATTTAAAATAAAATATCTTGTCCAAGTCAATAAAATCTTAGGGATGAGGATAGAGAGTATTTAGAAATATGGTAATCTGTTATTATCCCAAAAGTATTACATATGGAAGATCATCGAGAAATTTGGGATAATGGGATATAAATATATAGAACTCATTTTTTTGACACTTCAAGTTATCCAAGGCACATATAACTTTAATGGAAGATGAGGTCTAGTGCATGGAGAAAATATTATATTCTTCAACTGTTGAATCTTGATGTATGAGATGATATATACACATCCAAATATTGCCTTTGTAGTAGGAGTTGTGAGTCAGTTCATGTATAACCCTAGGAAGGGGCATTGGGAAGATATGAAGTGGATCATTCAATACTTTAAGAGATCAATAGATAAATAATTGTGCTTTGGTGAAGATGATCCCCTATGAGGTTTTTGTTAATGTAGATTTTTCTAGTCATTCTTACACTCATAAATACACAATAGGTTGTGTGTTTATATTTAGCATAATGATGATCAGTTATATGTTACGACTATAGTTGGTAGTGACTTTTTCTATAAATGAAGCATAGTATATTGTGGCTATAGAATACAGAAAGGATTTTTTCTGGTTAAATTTATTGCTAAAGGATTTGGGTAAAGAATCGGAAGGATGAATATTATTATGTGATATTTATATTGTTATTCACTTGTCTAATAATTCATCATTTCATACAATAATTAAACACATTGACATAGAATTATATTTCATCTCAAATCTACTAGAGGATAAAGTGTTAGAGCTGCATAAGATCATAGGGAAGTAAAATCTGGTTGACATGTTAACAAATGTTTTAGTCAAAGAAACTTTGAGGTAGTATTATGCCTCATTGGGACTTGAATAAACTAATAGAGGATAGAGAAAACTACAATAAATGTGGTTAAAGGATTTATATTTCCACAATAGTTGGAGGATTTCAAAGAGTTACCTTGAATAAATTTTCAAGTGGCAGATTGTTGGTATTGTGCTTCTTTAAGTCAATGTAAGTTTACTCGCCATAATTTCAGAATCTAGTAGTTAACTTAGGTCTTTTCAAATTAGTGGAAGCAGGAACCTTCGGTATATGGTTCATCTTACTAGAAGTTTGATAACTTCTTATAGATGTTCATAATGGTCTTTGGGAATGGTGAACAGTGTACCATCTAGGACGGTTGAGTTGGTGGAGGCCTCAATTAAATGGTAAAATCAATGGATAGATGACTTCAAAATTTGAATGGTGGCATGACCTATTTAAATAGAAAAGTATCACCATAAAAGGAGGTGGGACTAGCTACTAGTTTATGTATATTATATCAAACTATAAAAAGTGTAATGTTGGATTACTAGCTAAAGTGTTTTTAATTCTTGTACTTCTGGAAATACAAATATTTTTCAATGTTCTCATGTGGAAGTAGGATGAAAGTTTGAACCATTTAAAACTTGTGTATTCATTTAATTTCCCTATTTTTATTATTTTTACCATGAGTTAGAGTGTTTGTGTGTGTGTGTCATCTTTGAAGGGGTGATTAGGGTTTAGTAAGTCTTATGAATTATAGTTCTTCAAGACATAAGGAAAGAACTGGTGGTTTGTTTTCTATAACATTGAACTACTAGTGAATATGAATTTCCATTGAACTCACAGTTCAATATTTTAGTATTTGTATCAGTTTTTTTGGATCAACTTTCCAAAAATTCAAACTAGACCATTGTTTATTTTCAATTTGATAGTACTAACTCCAAAAATCTTCAAGGTTTGATCATTCCCCATATGCACAAGTACTCCTAGGATAGGTTCATATTGATCAAACCATTATCATTAAGACTTTGTATTCCATGCCCCCCCCCCCTGAGTTGATTATCCATGTTTCATTAATATTTTAACTACCTCTAGTAGTTTTCAATGATTCATTGACTAGTATATCTCTATTTTTATAAGTACACACCACATTTTATTAATATTTCTTTCCATTACTCTGCTTATTCTAACAGCATTTCTTGGAATTCCCCTTCTTTACACAATTATAACATGTGTAATTATTCTTCTTTCTCCTTGATTTGGAATTACTATGATTTTGGATATATTTGGAACTATGGTATATCATATTTCCTATATACATTGAAAAAGTCTCTACTTGGTGTGAAGTTGTTTATATGTCACTTTTTTTCTTGCATTGAATTTATTCATTAATAACCACATCCACAACATAATTTAGGATATATATATTCATCAAGATATTTTTGATAAGGTAGATTGTGAGATAATCATATGAATCTATAAAACTATTGAGAAAAATATCTACACATTCAATATCAAAAAAAAATTAGTTCAACATTGTGATTTGAGTGAATAGGGTATTGAAGTTTTTGATGTTATCGGTCACTGATGATGACTCTACCATTTGAAGAGTGTATAATTTTCTTTTTAAGAAAGTTTTTTTATGCAATGACTTGAACTTATATAGCTTCACCAAAGTATATCAAATTTCCTTCATCATATTTTTATTATCAATTCTTGATAATACCCCATATTTAAAATCCAAATGGATATTGGTCATAGCATTCTCATCTATGTTGTTCCATTTTCCTTACATCACACCTGCAAAAAACAATTAATCATTAGTAGGCAATTATCCTTTTCCAGCACCAAACAGAAAAAATTTATGCGTAATAATTTTAATATAAAATTCATTTTTAAAAAATTTAATTGATTAATATTTTTTTTATTTGATTTCTTTTTGTGATTTATGAAAGGATACACAAAATTATTAAAAACAAGTAAGAAGGTGATGAATTCTTAATGAAAATGATAGCCCAAGAAATACTATAAGTCAAGGCCCATGTTTGCAGATAAATTTGAATAATTAAGTGTAAATAGAGGTGAAAATGTTTTAAATACGACATTCATGTTGTGATTAGTCATTCATGATGTTAAATTCTTCAAAAAAATAAAGACAGGATAAAGAACTAATGAAAAAAAGATCGCGGGAGTAGAAGACCACATGTCATGGTGTGACACACATATGTCACCCCATGACATGCCTTAAAAACTATAAGAATATGAATTTATGTCATTAAAATACTAAATGGAGCTTGGACATAAATATTCATGATGTGAAATCATTTTTCACAATGTGAAATGACTTTGACGGGAAAACTTTTCTATGGTAATGCCCAAATCATGGCCCAATCTCACATCATTTAACCTAGTACACCCATGCACCCCCACGATTGACTTAGAATAAATTTATGACTAAATTTATGGTTTCTTAGATATAACCTAAGCATCATTGATCCCTACAAATATTGGGTCAAGGGGGATTTAAAATGGATATGGAAGATGAAGTAAATCATCCATTAGGCTAAGGAATTAGGTTGTTGCTTTAGGTTTTTATTGTATTTAAATTTCCATTCCATGTAATTTCAATTTAATATTTTAGTTTAAAGTGTTTATTATTACATTATTTCCCATATCACTCTCTATCTATCTCAATCTCCCCCTCATACCTTTTTCATGGTTATCTCTTATGCTTGTGATGATGAGTGATTGGCTTGAGACTTGGCCTTAGGGAAGGTTTTGCGGTGTTCCCAAATTCTTGTGCTTCAATTATTAATTGTTTTACTTACATTTTTGGTGAGTGAGAGGGAAGTGTGTGGGTGTAGTGATCAAACACCATGAAATGACTCTCAAAAACATCTTTATTCTCTTCCAAATCATTATTCCCTCCCTTGTATTGGGTAAACTCTTTATAAGATGGAGTTAAGGGTTCTTTAGGGATTAAATGACATATGATGTAGTTTGGTTTTAAAATATATTACATTATAAATCAAGGTGTTTATCTTACTTGGATATTAGACGAGGTGAGGTTTGGTTTGTCAAAGAGATCTCCTAGTAATTCTAAATTTCACACTCAAATAAGAGGATAGAAATCCCAGCATTATGGGATTAATTTTCAAATTTAATTTAAACAAAAATAATGAATAATTATGCAACCTGAGTAACTGAACCAAAGATTAAGAACTTTTTTTCTAAATTGTATTCACTATATCGACATATAAACATGAATTTTAGTTATAAATTTCCATTTCTAATCCTTCAATAGTTTTTAAAAAAATATAAAAACCAAAAAAAATATAAAAATTGAATTAGGATTAGTGTTTGATCGGCTACAAATTTCTTCAAGTGAGGTGAACTTGTTCAGAAAATGTGCTGCACTATGACATAAATAGTAAATTTTTCACCATTATATTATAGACATTCCCAAACTTGGCACCATTTTTTGGGAGAAAAGAGGTCACTCATTCATTATTTATTTTCACATTTTATAAATAGTTGTCTTGTTTTTATAAATAAAAAAATGTCTAACTCACCTTGGTCTATTGAATATGGTGTTTCTTTATTTGCTAAAAAGATCAGGGGGACTCAAATTTGAATATTCATAGAGGAGGAATTCAAGGATCTCATCTAGGACCTTATAGAGACCATAAAATACCCAATAGTTGAATTATTGGATAGAGAATTAATTGAACTCCATGAGTAATTCCTAGAATTTTATCAAGAAATGGTCGAGACAAAAGTAAAATCTTCCTTGTTTCCTCCCAACTTTTTGGAATAAATTTCTCAACTAAAATATCAAGAAAAAGTGTCTGAAAATAATATAAAAGTCCAATTTAAATGGATTGAAGAGAAGATACAGGAGATGAAGAAAAAAATGGAACAAATAGATCATGAGAATAAATTAGATCCTGAACATCATCTAGTGGTGGAAGAAATTTCTCCACTCATTTTTCAAGTTGAAGAACATGAGGAGGTAAAATAAGAGATACCAAAAGATCCATTCCACCTCTCTCAACCACTTTTGGAGGAGAGAGATGAACAAGACTTGTCTAATGAGGTATGTATGGGATATCAACAAGATCTGGATGAATTTTAGAATAAATATGAAGTGAAATATGATCTTTACATCCTTGATAAAGTAGAAGAATAAATAACTCTATACCTACCTCTATATATGGAGGAATAAACCACCCAAATGGAAGAATTTTAAGAAAATATATAGGATCTTGACTACCTACCTCTATCCAATGAAATTCAACTCCAAGGGTAACTTTACACTAAATAAAACATTCAACTTGAACCAAATAAGGGAGATAATCCTTCCTTAAACTCAATTTTATTTAATTTCATTGAATCTAAATTGATTATTACCTATCCTTGTTTAAACTTTACATCATTGAAAAACTCTTCTTTTTTCATAGAGAAAGATGACTAATAGATAGATTCATCTGATAAGGAATATGTAGAGCTCCCATAGCATATTGAACATTTATTGTAGGAAGTCCATGAGGAGGTATAAGTTGCTTTTCTAGAGGAAACTAAGACACAAACTGCTTATACTGAAGGGTGATAATTTGATATTAAATCTTCATGATTAAATTTTATTCAAATAAAATTACACTCCAATTTTCCTTTTGATTATTCCAATGATGCATTTTATCTTATAAAACCAATGGAGCGAGAATAAAAGGTTTTACAAGTGGAAACCAAAATGGAGTAATAATAATATATCATACCCCCACCATTCAGGTTATATATCATTTCTATGGGGGGTGATTCAGTGTAATATTTCCATGGAGTCCGTAGAAACAAGTAACAAATAACGTCTTCTATAAGGAAGAAATGTTTCTGGTTCAGATCAAAGAAACTCTACCCACCATCATACTTTGGATAATAGTTGTTACTACCCTTAGGGAGGTAGTAAAAACACAAGTCCCACTTAGGGGGTCCAACCAAGACTTGTATTTATTTTCTTTTACCATATTTATAGGACTTTGGATTTAAATTTCATTCTTAAGAATTTTTTTAAGAATATATTCGGATGAATCCCTATTTACCTCATTCATTTTTAACTTTCATGACATGGTCCTTACACTTTAATGAGTGGTTTTATTTTACAAGTCCATAAATATAGAACAAGTGGTAGAAATGAAATCAAAGAGGATATAAACAAGAGATAAATACTTATTCACATCGTGAATGGGTAAAAATAGAACCCAGTCAACCCAAATTGAATCATCATTACAAAGGGGAGTATGAGTTTAAATTCCTTATTTTATTTTACCCCCATAATTTTAAATATATTTTTGAGCTTTAAAAGATATATTTCATGTCCCATTTTAAAATATTGTACTCTAGTGTCAATCTAAAAAATATAAATTACTTAATATAATCATTATCAATTTTTTAAAATTTCATTGTTGGCATTATTAGATGTGAAAAATGATAAATAAATGAGTAAATTTAAGAATGAGGGGAAAAATTTTAAAAATCATGATTTTTAGAAATTAGTTTATTTTTTTTAGATGAAAATTCTTCTTAGATTTGTCATGTTCAAAATTTATAAAAATAAAATTTATTGTTTTATTGTTTTATGCATTTACATGAATGATTTCTCAAATTTATATTGTAATATCCTGAATTTTTTTTTTGTATTTCAAATAAATTCTGTCAATAAATAAGAATTCAAAATTTAAGAACAATACAAAGAAAATTTTATTAATAAAGCACTGACTTCAATACATCTTTATAAAATAAAAAACCACAAATAATTCAGTAAGGTTATTACAAGCATTGGTAAAAAAAATTAGAGCTCCCATAATCAATATAATAATTCCAAAATTGTAACCCACTTCTCTCAGATCTACCATAATTATAAAAGAAATAGAAAGGAGTTTAGAAAAAATATAAAGAGTAAGAGGGAAATAGATATTCATTTTGGGAGTAAGAAATGGACTTTGAGGGATTTAAGTTTATCTGAATACCTCTGAGTATGGTTATTTATATAAGTTTTTGTTTTTGACCATTATAAAGTAACCATTGGAGTTTTAATTATTATATTGGTAATAAAAGTAGTAATCATTTATGCTTTTAGTAGACTTAAAAATAAATTTGAAATAATTATAAGTTAATGGATACAAATTATAATCAAAATACTAATTAATAAGTAACCTAATTGAAAATTTTGAAAAAAAAATAAGTAAAAAATGAAAAAAATTTACTTTAAAATATATATTTTGATAAAAAGTTACTCAACCAACAAAGTTATCCTAGTTATTAGTTAACCGCTACTTAGGTAGGCACTGGCCAAGATTCTGGTAGGAATCCACATGTACAAAATGACGTGTAAGCTTACTAGTTTTGAATGAGCATAGAACCCACTGGAGTCACCCATGTATAGGGACCGTTGAGTTTGTGCATAGGTTGGGCTAGAGGACCATAGGACCCATGTGTAAGGCTTGTGTAGTGTGTGTTCTAATTTTGAACTGAGGATCTCGTTGCTTAACTACTTAATTGAAATCCACATGGTGGATTTTTTAATGTGAGACGCATGGTATTTCACTATTCACCCAAGTAAAAAATAACATTTATATCATGTTTTCTGGATAAAATTAATTCCGACCACCCATCTTGTATACTGGTTGTCTTCAACCTCAAGGTCGATCAAACCAAACCCTCGACCATTTTCTATAGGTGTCTCCATCTTTTAAAACCCATGATTGAACTTGATTGATATGTCTTTATAAAAAAATATGTGAATCATTGAGAAATTAATTTCATGAATTATAAATTATGACTATTGACCAAAGAATGTTTCTCATCTAGCTTTTGTGGAAAGTTTTAGGTATAATATATATATATTAAGTCAACTCTATCACACTAACTTATTTTATAAATTATACTTACTAACACCTTTATTTCATTCCATATATTTTAAGATTCTAAATCCTTTAAAAATCCAAGCCTGTAGAAATGAAATAAATAACTAAATATATATAAATATTGTATTTAATATCAAACAAGATGAATCGAACATCAATGAAACTCTCAAAATACCATTCCTAATTTAAAAAAGTACATGTGAATAAATATACATAGTAAAACTTCTATATAACACTCACCCAAAAGACTCTACTCACCCCCCCCCCCCAAATCTTTCTCTTTAATTTTATATGTGTCTAGAAACCAGTGGCCTTAGGTTCATCCATCTTACAATTTAAGGTAAGGGAAGCATTTTTAAATTCAATAATTTATTTTATTTTTCAAATAACTCTACTATATATATTATGTTTCTTCTAAAACCAATAGTATGGGAATTAATTTTATAAATAATTATTCTATGATTTTAAATAATCTATTATATAAAAAAATAACAAAACTTTTATTTGTTATTATTTAACTTTAATTTTATTTTACGAAAAAAAATTCTATGTTAATATGAGAAAAGTTATTATTTTATGTAATCAATAAAAGTTATCATTTTATGAGTGTTTTCAATTTATAGTAAGTTTTAGGTGATAAAATTTCTCATTTTATGTGTGAAATGTTCTTATACATCCATAAATGTCATTCATAATATTATATATAGCCATCATCTAAAGATATTATCCAAATTTCATTAATTTTAATTCAATAATCTATTTTACCTTATAAAGAGATTATGTCTTTTAAATAAAATAAATTATTTGGAAGAGTGGATTTCTCCTAGTTCTTTTGGAATTTCTTAAAAATGATTATTTTTCTACCTAAATAAGTTATAAAATAATTTTCTTATATTAAAATAATTTATGTCAAGTTTTTAAAGGTTTTTGGGTTATGAATGATAAAGGAAGAACCTCTAAAATGTTTTCATAAAATTATACATGTGAGTATAAAATGATATGATATGGTATTTGGAATAAACTCGTGACCTCAAGGTGACACTATCTGACAAGTGATACTTCTATGTGGCTACATGTTTTTCTTATGGTCTTCCAAGTATCATTAGTAATCCAAAAAATTTTATTACTTTCTAAGTTTTAAAAGGATAAATCCAAGGATTACTTCAAAATTTTATTAGATAGTTATTTTTTCAAAATCTAAAGTACTTTAAAGGATTTTGAGATCGATATTTCTATGTTAAGTATTTATTTTATCAAATTTTTTATTTGATAATACGTTTTCAAATGAGATTTATAATTTTCAAAGAAAAATATTTTCAAATGGATTTAAAACCCCTTATTGGGAAATTGTATTCTCACCCTATGTTTTAAAATATTTTTCATAGGTTTTGTAGAAATTCAAATGGTTCTTGTTTAAAATAAGGATTTATCCCCGTAAAGGAAATTCGTTAATTGTATAATTTTTCACCACTCTGATAAAAATGTGTGGTTTTTTCTAATTCTCCAAAACATAGACTAGAAAAGGTCCTATAATGTATAAAGTACTATGTATTTTTCAGTTATCTTTTATAAAAAAATACGCATCATTTTTAGTACTGACTGAAAATGAATTTTTATTGATGGACCCACCAAATCAAGGAGGGTGAAAGTAGTACAAGCCTAAGGCATCATTTCTTACAAAGTAATTTCAATAACTAGGAAGAGACCCAAGAATATGATAAATATTAAATAAATTAACAGAACTCCCCTTACTATCATGGCAATTAGAGTTAAGGTATAGATAAATTTGGAAATTATGATAAATTAATAATTTAATTATTTCTATTTAGTAAACTATTTTTTCTTAACATTTTCAAATGGAAGTAAGTAGAGCATGAATATTTATTTTGTCCCTTCTAGATGATATACTCGAAAAGATAATTCTAAAAACTTTCTTAGATGATTTAAATCCCTTTTCCAACATTTAACTTACTTTTAAATGTATTTACAGAAGATCGAACATATCTAATATACTATAATTATTTCAAGGATTATCTCTTGTATATTACTCAATTTCACATACCCAAATTCTTTCTTATGCATGATGAGGAAAGTATAATGATGGTCATTTCAAATATTTTACCTCTATCCAGTCAATTTGAATCTTTAGTTGAATTTCTTGAAGCTACGGAAGAGGGTGACCTCCATGAAGCATATATGTGTCAAACATTATGTTTTAGTTTATATTTAAGATTAAAATACTTTGAAATATTATAGGATGAGTCAGTTCGATTGTTCTATAGGAATCAAATTCACTCATACATCTCTAAATTTAATACCAATCATACATCTATATCAACTGCTTATCGATTATTACATGAATTTAACCTGAATTTCTCAAGTTGTATATGGGAAAGAGTGGTATAGGAACTTGAAACCATCATAAGAACCAATTTTCTTGGAATAAATCCTACATTAAAGAAAATACCAACATTGGAGGTTCTGGTAAAGGTATGAATTATTTGTTTTAGTGAAATTTTAGTGAATAATAATAATAAAGTTATCTGTATGAAAACATCAAGATTAAATTTTGGAAGAAGGAGAATCAGGGTGTATGTACAAATAAATTTCAAGGATACAATTTAGTTGAGGGAGGAAGAATGTAATATCCCTAATTTTTTATGTATTTTATATTTCAAATAAATTTTATCAATAAATAAGAATTCAAAATTTAAGAACAAGAAAAAGAACATTTTAATAATAACTGAATTTAATACATCTTTACAAAATAAGAAACTACAGCTAATTATGTAAGGTTATTAAAATCATTTGTAACGCAATTGGAGTACCCCCAATCAACATAATAATTCCAAAATTGTAACCCACTTCTCTTGGATCTTCCATAATTATAAAATCTATAGCAAAGAGGATAGAAAAACAACAAAGAGTTGGAGGGAAATAGAAAACCATTTTTGGAGTAATAAATGGACTTCAAGGGATGTAGGTTTATCTAAATACCTCTTAGTATGGGTATTTATAAGAATTTTCTTTTTACCATTATAAAGTAATTGTTGGAGTTTTAATTATTATATTAGTAATAAAAGTATTATGTGTTGATACTTTTAGGTGACTTGAAAATAAATTTAAAATAACATTAAGTTGGTGGCTACAAATTATAATAAAAATGTTAATTAATAAGTAACCTAATTGAAAATTTTGAAATAATAATAGGCAAACAATAAAAATATTTACTCTAAAATGGATATTTTGATAAAAAAGTTACTCAACCACCAACGGCAGCCTAGTGCTTAGTTAACCACTGCTTTGGTGGGCACTGTCCAAGCCCTTAGTGGGAGTCCATAGGTACAGCAGGCTGTGTAAGCCCGTTAGTTTTGAATGAGCATAGAACCCACTAGAGTCGGGTGGACTAGTTTATAGGGCCAGTTGAGTTCACACATGGGTTGGGCCAAAAGCCTGTAAGACCCATGTGTATGGCTCTTGTAGTGTGTGTTGTGGTTTTGGAAAAAAACTCACACTGCTTAACCAATTAAACTACATCCACACACTGGATTTTTTGATGTGGGATGCATAGTATGTCAATGTTCACCCAAGTAAAAAATATCTCTTATAACATGTTTGTTGGATCAAATTAATATGGACCGCCAATCTTGTTTTCTGGTCATATTCAACCTCAAGGTCGATTGAACCAAACCCTTGACCATTTTTCGTAGGTGTCTCTATCTTCAAAAATCCACAATTCAACTCGATGTAGATGTCTTTATAAAAAATATATATATGAAAATCATTGAGAAATGACTTACATGAATTATAAATTGAGACCCTTGACTGAATAATGTTTCTCATCTAGCTTTTGGAGTAATTTTTAGATATAATATATATATTTATTCAATCAACTCTATCACATCGATTTATTTTATGAATTATAATAACACCCTTGTTTCAATCCATATATGGGAAGATTATGAATCCTTTATATATCTAGGACTATAAAAATAAAATAAACATCTAAATATATATAAATATTATATTTAATTTCATACAAGATTAATATAACTCTTGGAAAACCCTCGAAATAGCATTTCTCACCAAAAATAGTTGATGTTAATAAAATATACACAATAAAACTTCTATATAACACTCACCCAAAATACTCGACTCACCCCCCCCCCCAATCCTTCTCTTTCATTTTCTTTATGTTTGGAAACTAGCATCCTTGGGTTCATCCATTTTAAAATTTAAGGTAATGGAAGAATTTTGAAATTTGGTCATTTCTTTTATTTTACAAATAACTCTACTATTTGTATATATATATTTATATATTATGTTTTCTCTAAAACCTTTATTGGTGGAATTAATTTTATATAGAATTTTTATATGATTTTACATAATCTATTATGCAAAAAAATATAAAAAAAACTTTGATTTGTTATTGTTTAAATTTTATTTTATTTTATTAAATAATTTATATGTTAATATGAGAAAAGTTATTATTTTATTTAATCAATATAATTTATCGTTTTATGTGTTTTTTCTATTTATAGTAAGTTGAAAATGATAAAGGTTATCATTTTATGTGTGAAATGTTCTTTTACCTCCATTAATGTCATTAATAATATTAGATATGGACATCATCAAAAGATATTGTTGGAATTACATGAATTTTAATTCAAGCATTATTTTTACTTATAAAATGATAATGTATTTTAAATAAAATCAATTTTTTGGAAGAGTTGATTTCTCCTAGTTCTTTTATCATTTCTTAAAAATTATTATTTTACTATATAAAGAAGTTATAAAATAATTTTCTTCTAGGAAAATATTTTATGTAATATTTTAAAAGTTTTTTGGGTTATGAATGAGAAAGGTGGAACCTCCAAAAAAATTTCTTAAAATTTGGTGCATGAGTATAAAATGAAGTGATGTGGTCTGGGGAGTAAACCTATGACCTCAATGGGACATTGTCCTACAAGTGATATTGCAAAGTGACTGCATATTTTCTTAAGGTCTACCAAGTATCATTAGTAATCTACAAAAGTTTATTACTTTCAAATTTTTAAAATGATAAATCTAAGGATTGCTTTAAAATTTTATTAAATGGTTTTGTTTCAAAATAAAAAGTACATTTAAAGGATTTTGAGATAGATATTTCAATGTTAAGTATTTATTTTATCAAATGTTTTATTTTATATTTTTTTGCAGATGAGATTTATAGTTTTTAAAGAAAAATATTTTCAAATGGATTTAAAACCCCTTACTAGGAAATTTTATGCTCACCCAATGTTTTAAATTATTTTTCACAAGTTTTATAGAAATTAAAATGGTGCTTGTTTCGAATAAGGAGTTAGTGTATGTGAAGAAAATTTTTGAATTGTATAATTTTTTACCACTCTGATAAAAATTTATGGTTTTGTCTAATTATCCAAAACCTAGATCAAATAAGTTCTTGAAATGTATAAATTAATATGTATTTTTTAGTTATCTTTTATAAAAAAAATACACCACATTTTTAGTACTAAATATGAAAGTGTGGTTTCAAGGATTTACACATATTTCCTCATTCCCAAGAGGATTTATAAACTAATATTTCTTATTCTTTTTATAGTATATTTCTTGAGAAACATGGACATGTTTTCTTCTAAAGCTTTTTTGGCATCATATCAAAGCTATGATCAAAAAAATCACTTTTAATATGATTGAGGCATTTTATTTTTTAACCCTTTATACTAGGGCCCACATTGACATTGAATCCTACTTTTCTCCATATAATCCATCAATGACCTTGTTAGGTAAAGTGACATATTTCAATCCTACTATATTCTTTCCAACCCTACTCTCAATATGTTTCATAATATTCTAAAGAATAAGTATGGGGCATAGGTTGTCTATAGTGGATAGGAATGTACTTTATTAGGGATAATTTTTTGGGGTTTTATTATGAATTTGGGATAGGTCATGTTATCATTCATTGTACTTTATTATTCATTTTACTTCATTCTAGGGTTCCCTCCCTTCTTGAATTATTCTTCCTCTCCATATGTAGCTCTCTTCAGTTTCCTCTTTAATCATTCCATGCTGGTTTGTTCGCTGTAGAGTCTTCTGGAGGTTCTTAGTACGTGGAAGTGATTTTTCAGGTGTTCTATTTGTTGTGAGGTGGTATGGTGGAAGGGGATTGTGGTCCTGTAAAAATCCAAGTTTCTATGTTGAAGCCCTCATCCACTACAGCTCTACTCTAGCTTCATGTTCCTCCGCTCCTCTCCCTGTCTGGTCTGGTGCAGTGGTTACTAAGAAGTTTTGGGATTTTTTGTTCAAGAGGTTTATGGTGTTCCAAGATTCACATCCTTGTTGGATTACCTCTTTCCCTTGGGTTCTTGTTGGTGACACTTTTCCTAGTGGCTAGGTTGTTCACTGTAGATTCTTCTGGTGGTTCTTAATTCATAGTGGTGTTTTTTTAGGTGTTTTCTTCGTTTGAAGGCAGCTTGATGGAAGGAGATTGTGGTCCTAGAAAATTTTTAGTCTCTCTATTGAATACCTCATCTGATCCTACTATGCTCTGGCTTCATGTTCCTCCAATTCTTTCAATGTTCGGTCTCATGTGGTGGTTACTATGAAGTTTTGGGATATGTTGTTCGAGAGGTCGATGGTGGTCCAAGTGGAACATCCTTATTGGATTCACTCCTTCCCTTGGGTTCGTGATGAAGACTCTTTTTCTAGTGGCTAGTGTTTATAGGCAATGGAGTTTTATTGAATTGAAATATGGTGGTTGTTTTTCGGAGGTCACGGGTGGAAAGCGGTGTTGGTCCTTCCTCAATGATTTCAATGATATGTTTTATGATGGTGGTTTCACTCTCTAGTGTTGGTTTTTGGTTGAGAGAATATGATTCAATGCTGATGGTTTGATGATGTTGATGGATTCAGCATTCTGGGTGGATGTTTGAATAGCGATGATGGTGTGGTGTCAGATCATAGATGGAGACTGGTGACGAATGTCGGAGAAGTGGCCAATAGGGACAACTCATTGATGACGATGTCGATAGTGATGGAATGAGGTGACAGTGGTGTTGGTGGAAAAAGGATCAGGTTGGCACATGTGATGATTTTGGTAAGGTGATGGGCGGCGATGGCATCGGTTTCTATGGTGATGTTGATTTTGGTGTCATGTTGATGGTATGACGGTGATGATGGCGTTGGGGTGCGGCTTGAGGAGGTTGATTGTGTATTCATTTCCCAAGGTGGTTTTTTGTCCACTATTTTGAATTTTGAATTTTTGTACATGAGGTTTTTGGATTTCGATGATTTGGTATCTCATGTATGGTCTGGTTCCCGCTCACCCAAAAAGTGGTTTTCAAAAATCAAATAAAAATAGAATTTTCAGGTCAAGGGAATGGGGAGATGACATATTCATCATTGTGGGAGTGTTTCATTGAGATTATATTTTTATATCATGCATTATTATTTAGAGTCAGAGCTTTTTTTTTAGCCTTATTTTATTCATTTCTCACATACATTAATCCTCAGTTATATTTGAACCTTGATGACAAGTCCTCATGATTCACTACTGTAAATTCACGTTTTCCCAATGCTTCTTTACCAACGGATTAAACAAACCGTTGGTAAAGAAGCTCTTTCCCAATGGCTTTAGTAAACCATTGGGAAAGGGGTGGAAAGGGGTGTCCAAGACACCATTTCCCAATGGTTCTTGTAGAACCGTTGGGAAATGGTCACCCTTTACCAACGGTTTGTTTAAACTATTGGTAAAGGGTCTCTTGGACACCCCTTTCCCAATGGTTTTTAAAAACCGTTGGGAAATCTTTCCCCCAAATACTCAATCAGCCGCTCTCTCCCCCATTCGCGATAGAACCCAAATCCTATCTAGGGCTCCACTGCTCTCGTGACTTCCCCCATCCGAACCTATCAAACTACATCCAAATCGTCTCAAATCAGGTATTTTATTCTTCATACACATAAAATATTTAAGTGATACCTTGTTTTTATTGTTATTCATCTCATATTTTAGTTTTATGTTTTGATTTTGATGTGTATATCATTTTTTTGTGTTTTTATTTAATCTAGACTTTATCCATTACAATCCATTTAATTAATTAAATCCTTAACCCTCCATAGAATAAGAAGCATCTCAAATTCATTATCGTTGTATTCTAGATTTTCTAAGTATGTGTTTTTATGCTTTTTTCCATCTTGTAATTAATTTTTACTTGGAAATTTATTTATATGTGTTTAATAATTGTTAGCAAAGTTTTTATGAATGTTTTCTTTAAAATTACTTGAGGAAAGTGTTTTATTAAAATGAAAAAAAAATTAATAAGGCTTGTGTAATGTAATTTTTTATAGTACACTATGTGACTATGTTTGGTATTTAGTAACACATGAGATAACTGGTGTGTGAGAATGTGTTGTGAAAGAGATTCCATGGTTGGTTCAAGATTATATTTACGTTTTGAGCCTATTAATGAGTTATTTTAAAGATATTTTGAGGTATTTACCTTATGTTTATTGATGAAAAATGGGATATGTATAGGTGGTTCATGATTAAGACATATAATTACTGCTAAACATGTGTATAAACCTTCCATAGTAGTGAATTCTTGAAATGTTTGATGTTTTTAGTCCTTTTTTATTTTTAGTTTCTTTTGATGGTGATGTTTCTTATTGTTACCTATGATGGGAATTTATTTTAGTTTCTAAATTGGCTGAGACTCCCCCACCATGCACAGTGTATGCAACCTCTTCCCTTATTTAATCATTCTGTTTACACAGCATCTGCAACCTCTACCCTCATTTAATTAGTGAACTCAAGTCATTAATTCAAGCCTTCATTCTCACTAGCATGTAAGAAATTGAATGATGTAAACCCATCCTCACATGATTTATTACCTTAGATAGTGTCCAACATATGAAATACGAGCTTTTGAATTCATCAGTTAACCAGGATCATATATTCCATTTCCCCCAAGATGACTGTACTAATATAACTTTAGGGTCAATTAAATATGGTTCTCATTGTATGATGTATATTATGTGTCCTTCTTGGACAATACTCACTTTTATGAGGGTGGGGTGCTTTTCACTACCCATTCTGGCATGTGTAGACATCCATAAAAATGTTAGGTAAGTCACAAGTTTAATTCAGTAATGTTGTTATCATTGACATACTTTATTATTAATCTCAAATTTAAAAATAAATGTTTTTGTCTATACTTAATGAAATTAAATCTTTTTACAAGCCATGAACAAATTATTAGTGTAGAAGCCTAAAATTTATTCACCCATGGGGTGTGCTTGACTTGGGGAAGTAATTGGGTAATGAAATTTATGGTCATAGAGGTGTTAATAATGAGTTATTGAACATGAGTGAATGATTTGGGATGCCTATAACACATGATGGGACCTGAGGCATGTGTCTATTATAGACCTAATGAAAATGAATATAAATAAATTTTAATTTAATTTATGAGTACTTGTTCTTTACATTATTTTAATAGTTCACTAAATCGACTAGAAACTTCTTCCTTTATCTTTTACTTAAATGTATTTTCTATTACAGTTCAATCCTATTGAATTGTTTATGACAAAATGACTTATATAAATTCTTTTTAAATAATAGAAAGAAGTTGGATGTATGAAACCGATCGGATCTCAAGTGATTTTCAAAACAATTTGGAGATATTTAATCTAAGACGCGGAGTGGCCGACACCATTCATAGTGTCTCTCTTTTGTTTAAAATGGACATCATTTTAAGTGAAAACAACAACTGACATACGAAAAACTGACCAAATGCATTCGAAATGTGTTGATGCTTTAGGAAAATGATCCATGGGTCATATGTGATGTGTACAAGTCAACCCTACCTTAATCCAAGGCACGGTGTGGCCGGGATCACTCTAAGTGGCTCTCTTTTGTTTAAAATGGACAATATTTTAAGTACATATGGAAAACCGACCAAACGCATTCAGTTTCTATTGAAACTTTAGTAGAACGGTCCATGGGTCATATGTGATGTGTACGAATCAACCCCGCCTCAATCCGAGGTGCGGTGTGACCGACACCACTCAAAGTTTCTGTCTTTTGTTTGAAATTGACTTCATTTTAAGTGAAAACAACAACTAGAATACGGAAAACTGACCAAACGGATTCTGATTGTGTCAATACTCTAGAAGAACGATCCATGGGTCATATGTGACGTGTACGAGTCAACCCCGCCTCAATCCAAGATGCGGTGTGGCCGACACCATTCATAGTGTCTCTCTTTTGTTTAAAATGGACATCATTTTAAGTGAAAACAACAACTGACATACGAAAAACTGACCAAATGCATTAGAAATGTGTTGATGCTTTAGGAAAAGAATCCATGGGTCATATGTGACGTGTATGAGTCTACCCCGCCTTAATCCGAGGCACATTGTGGCCAGGATCACTCTAAGTGGCTCTCTTTTGTTTAAAATGGACAACATTTTAAGTACATACGGAAAACCGACCAAACACATTCTTTTTCCATTGAAACTTTATGATAACGATCCATGGGTCATATGTGATGTGTACGAATCAACCCCACCAAAATCTGAGATGCGGTGTGTCTGGCACCACTCAAAGTGTCTGTCTTTTGTTTCAAAAGGACATCATTTTAAGTGAAAAACATCAACTGGCATACAAAAAACTGACCAAGCGCATTTGGATTGTGTTGATTCTTTAGGAAAATGATTAATGGGTCATTTGAGACGTTTATGAGTCAACCCTGTTTAAATCCGAGGTGTGGTGTGGCCGTCACCACTCTAACTGTGTCTCTTTTGTTTAAAATGGACAGGATTATAAGTGAAAACAACAACTGACATACGAAAAACCAACCAAACGCATTTGGAATCTGTTGATAATTTATAACAATGATCCATGAGTCATATGTGACGTGTACGGGTGAACCCGGGCTCAATCTGAGTCGCGGTGTGTCCGGGATCAGTCTAAGTATCTCTCTTTTGTTTAAAATGGACAACATTTTAAGTATATATAGAAAACTAACCAAACGCATTCGGTTTCCATTATAACTTTGGGAGAACGAACCATGGGTCATATGTGATGTGTATGAGTCAACCACGCCTCAATCCAAGGTGAGGTGTGTCCGAAACCACTCAAAGTGTCTCTCTTTTGTTTAAAATTGACTTCATTTTAAGTGAAAACAACAACTAGCATACGGAAAACTGACCAAATGGATTCTAATTGTGTCGATACTCTAGAACAATGATCCATGAATCATATTTGACGTGTACGAGTCAACCCCGCCTCAATCTGAGACGTGGTGTGGCCGAAACCATTTATAGTGTCTCTCTTTTGTTTAAAATGGACATCATTTTAAGTGAAAACAACAACTGACATATGAAAAACTAACCAAATGCATTCGAAATGTGTTGATGCTTTATGAAAATGATCCATGGGTCATATGTGATGTGTACGAGTCAACCCCGCCTTAATCCGAGGCACGGTGTGGCCGGGATCACTCTAACTGGCTCTCTTTTGTTTAAAATGGACAACATTTTAAGTACATACAGAAAACTGACCAAACGCATTCAGTTTCCATTGAAACTTTAGGATAATGATCCATGGGTCATAAGTGACGTGTACAAATCAACCTCGCCTTAATCCGAGGTGCGGTGTGACCAGAACCACTCAAAGTGTCTATCTTTTGTTTAAAATTGACTTCATTTTAAGTGAAAACAACAAATCACATACGGAAAACTGACAAAACGGATTCTGATTGTGTCGATACTCTAGAAAAACGATCCATGGGTCATATGTGACGTGTAAGAGTCAACCTCACCTCAATGTGAGACGTGGTGTGGCCGACACCATTCATAGTGTCTCTCTTTTATTTAAAATGGACATCATTTTAAGTGAAAACAACAACTGACATAAGAAAAACTGACCAAATGCATTCGAAATGTGTTAATGCTTTAGGAAAACGATCCATGAGTCATATGTGACATGTACGAGTCAACCCCACCTTAATCCGAGGCACGGTGTGGCCGGGATCACTCTAAGTGGCTCTCTTTTGTTTAAAATGGACAACATTTTAAGTACATACAGAAAACTGACCAAACACATTCGATTTCCGTTGAAACATTAGGAGAACGATCCATGGGTCGTATGTGACATGTAAGAATCAAACCCGCCTCAATCTGAGATGTGGTGTGGCCGGCACCACTCAAATTGTCTGTCTTTTGTTTCAAAAGGACATCATTTTAAGTTGAAAACATCAACTGGCATACAGAAAACCGACCAAACGCATTCGTATTGTGTTGATACTTTAAGAAAATGATTCATGGGTCATTTGAGACATGTATGAGTCAACTCCGTTTCAATCTGAGACGTGGTGTGGCCGGCATCACTCTAATTTTGTCTCTTTTGTTTAAAATGGACAGGATTATAAGTGAAAACAACAACTGACATACGAAAAACTGACCAAACACATTCGTAATCTGTTGATAATTTATCACAATGATCCATTAGTCATATGTGATGTGTACAGGCTAACCTAGGCTCAATCCGAGTCACGGTGTGGCCGAGATCAGTCTAAGTGTCTCTCTTTTGTTTAAAATGGACAACATTTTAAGTACATATGGAAAACCAAACAAACACATTCGGTTTCCATTGAAACTTTAGGAGAACGAACCATTGGTCATATGTGACATGTACGAGTCAACCTCACCTCAATCCGAGATTTGGTGTGGCCGACACCACTCAAAGTGTCTCTCTTTTGTTTAAAATTGACTTTATTTTAAGTGAAAACAACAACTAGCATACGGAAAACCGACCAAACAGATTTTGATTGTGTAGATACTCTAGAACAATGATCCATGGGTCATATGTGATGTGTACGCGTCAACCCCGCCTCAATCCGATATGTGGTGTGGCCGACACCATTCATAGTGTCTCTCTTTTGTTTAAAATGGACATCATTTTAAGTTAAAACAACAGCTAACATACGAAAAACTGACCAAATGCATTCTAAATGTTTTGATTCTTTAGGAAAACGATCCATGGGTCATATTTGACCTGTATGAGTCAACCCTGCCTTAATATGAGGCACGGTGTGGCCGAGATCACTCTAAGTGGCTCTCTTTTGTTTAAAATGGACAACATTTTAAGTACATATGGAAAACTGACCAAACACATTAGGTTTCCATTGAAACTTTAGGAGAACGATCCATGGGTCATATGTGACATGTACGAATCAACCCCACCTCAATATGAGACGCGGTGTGGCCTAAACCACTCAAAGTGTCTATCTTTTGTTTCAAAAGGACACCATTTTAAGTGAAAAACATCAACTGGCATACGGAAAACCGATCAAACACTTTCGGAATATGTTGATACTTTAGGAAAACGATCGATGGATCATTTGTGATGTGTACGAGTTAACCTCGCCTCAATCCAAGGCACGGTGTGGCCGGTATCACTCCAGGTGTATGTATTTTGTTTAAAATGGACATCATTTCAGGTTAAAATATATGGTATACAAAAAACCGATCAAATTATGAATTGAATTCCGGATTCCACATATAATTTTCATCTAAATTTTAAATTGAATTTTAAATGAATTATGTATGTTTATGAATTTTAATTTAATTATGGATGTGTATAGTTCCAGGATGCATTATATGTTAAATGTGTATGAATTTGTTCTCTATATGTATGTGTTAGTTGGTTATTGCAGGTACAATAATTGTATATGTATGTGTTAGTTTATTGCAGGTATAATAATTGGATTGAAAATGAGAGGGAATTGAAATAACACACTAAAACCAACTAACACATACATATAGAAAGTGTCTCAGGTTTATTTGAAATAGACAACATTTTAAATAAAAACAACAACTGACATACAGAAAACCGACTAAACGCATTCAGATTTAGTTGAAACTTTAGGAAAACGATCCATGGGTTATATGTGACATGTAAGTGTTAACAAAGCCTCAATCTGAGGTGCGGAGTGGTTGTCACCACTCGAAGTTTCTCTCTATAGTTTAAAATGGAGTTCATTTTAATTGAAAACAACAACTGACATACATAAAACCGACCAAATGCATTCTTATTCTGTCGAAACATTAGGACAACGATCTATGGGTCATATGTGATGTGTAAAAGTCAAACACGCCTCAATCCGAGTCACAGTGTGGCCGGGATCACTCTAAGTGTCTCTCTTTTGTTTAAAATGGAAAACATTTTAAGTACATACAGAAAACTGACCAAATGGATTCTGATTGTGTTGATACTTTCGTACAATGATCCATGGGTAATATATGACGTGCACGAGTCAACCCCACCTCAATCAGAGCCGCAGTGTGGCCGGCACCACTCAAAGTGTCTCTCTTTAGTTTAAAATGGACTTCATTTTAAGTGAAAACAACAACTGACATATGGAAAACTGACAAAATGCATTCGGATTCTATTGAAACTTTAGTACAATGATCCATGGGTCATTTGTGACGTGTATGAGTAAACTCTTCCTCAATATGAGGCACAGTGTGGCCAGAACCACTCAAATTGTCTCTCTTTCATTTAAAATAGACTTCATTTTAAGTGAAAACAATAAATGACATACAGAAAACCAACCAAATGCATTCATATTCCATTTAAACTTTAGGAAAACGATCCTTGGGTCATATGTGACGTTTAAAAGTCAAAATCACCTCAATCTGAGGCCTGGTGTGGGCAGAACCACTCAAAGTGTCTCATTTTTTTTGAAATGAACAAAATTTTAAGTGAAAACAATAACTGGCATACGGAAAACCAACCAAATGCTATCAGAATATGTTGATACTTTAGGACAATGATCCATGGGTCATATATAACGTGTACAAGTCAACCCTGCCTCAATTCGAGCCACAGTGTGGCCGGTATTACTCCAAGTGTATGTATTTTGTTTAAAATGGACATCATTTTTAATAAAAACAACCGATATACGAAAATATGAACAAATGTATTCGGATTCTGTTGATAGTTATTTAGTTTTTTATGTATTTTATTAATAATTGATAATTAAATTATGTATGTATTCAATTATGAATTGAATTCTGGATTCCACATATAATTTTCATCTAAATTTTAAATTGAATTCTAAATCAATTATGTATGTTTATAATTACGTTATAAATTTTTATTTAATTATGGATGTGTATAGTTAAAGAATGCATTATATGTTAAATATGTATGAATTTGTTCTCTATATGTATGTATTAGTTTGTTATTGCAGGTATAGTAATTGAAAAGGAGCATAATGGAGGTTGGTGTGCAAAATTGGAGGTTGGCGTGCAAAATTGGAGTCTGTTGTGCATATTGCAGGCTGTTGTGCAATTTGCACAGTAAGCCTATGCCAACAGTTTGAAACCTTTGGCATAGGCTTGTAATAATCTTTTCCCAATGGTTTAAAAACTGTTGGGAAATATTACTATGGATTTTTTTTCCAATAGTTCTCTTTGAATCATTGGAAAAAACCATTCCCAATGGTTTTAGAACCGTTGGGAAAGAGTTTATTTTCACCAGTTTTGCCAACGATTTAGTGTAAACCATTGGTAAAACTTATGCCAACAGTTTGGTTAAACTGTTGGCAAAGGTTAATTTTACTAACCTATACCAACAGTTCTTTTTAAACCGTTGGGATAGGTTTTCCCAACAGCTTACTTCCCCACGGTTTTCAGAACTGTTGGTATATGTTATACCAATGGTTCTACAGCCTTTCCCAATGGTTCTGAACCATTGGGAAAGTTCCCATTTCCAGTAGTGATTAATTTTGATCTCTGCCTTTACATAGTAGAGATTATAGATGTCATGAAAGAATATGATAAGTGTCATGTACTTGATTTGTGATCACAAATCTAATTACACTTATTACCTTGAGTGATGATTAAAAGGAATTCAATGTAAAGTATATTGAAATTAACAAGAACAATAATTATGAATTAATAAATTTAATTTGAAGGAAGTGCAATGTTATTTCAAAATATGAAAAGTAAATTACAAAATTGGTCTTATTTATTTAAAGAATGCGGAGTTGGAGGATTTATTTTATTTGACATTTGAAAGTAAAGTTTCCATTGAAAAACTTCTTTTTTATCTTGAAATTTAAATATTAGTAGAATAAAATTTATTTATGATGTTGTTAAGATTACTTACTTGAGGACAATAAAGTTTTAAATGTTGGGGAATTGAAAGAACAATTTTATGAATGGTTATTTTAATATAAAATATATTTTTTTCAATTTAATTGATTGATATTTTTAGTATTTAATTGTTTTTTTATTTATGGTAGAATATAAGGAATGGTTGAAAATGATTAAAAAATGATGAATTCATAATTAAAATGATGTATTGGGACATACGATAAGTAAATAATTTTTAGAATCGGGTGAAAATAGAGGTGAAATGATGTAAATTCATGTAATGACTTGGATTTTCCTGATTTTTATTTTTTGAAAATTTCTGGGAAAATTCTAATACTAGGAACTGATACGGTGTGTGATTTTGGGGCCCGGTATGCCTGGGATGGTTTGGTGAAAAATTTTGAGCTTTTAATAGTGTAAGTGAGTGATTTTCTTAAAAAAGTGGAATAACTTCTAAATGGGTGCTCGGATCAGAAATCTGAGGGTATCGTTGAGCTCAGAGCAGTGTCTTTACCCAAGGAACGACTTAACTTTAGTTGGTGCGGATCTTATGTGGAAAAACCCCAAAATGGAAGAACAATCAATAAAATAAGTAAATAAAATTATTAAATAAAATTATTTTATTTTTAAAATCATAATATCTAATAAAAAGTAACTCAAATTTGAAATCTGATACCACTATTGAGTTCATAAGGGGGTGTTTTCCTTAGGTGAGGTCTAACCTCGGTCGACACAGACCAGCTGTGAAAGATTGTTTTTGGACGTGAATGTCATTAAAATATTTTAATAAAAAAATTATTTAATGTTACGTCATGACATAGTGACAGTTTTCCTATTTTAATATTCCTTGTCATAAATCCAGGGTTATCTCCATAACCCTAGAGTTTCCCTATGGAAACGGGGAGGATCTATCACTGGTGACGATGGAATAAAGGTTGAAATTCGAATTAAGCATCAACAAACGACAAAAACACGGGTTCGTTCTTTGTTAGCGAACGATCCAAACCCTAGGTAAGTTGTGAGTTTTTTTTTTTTTGATTTCCTTCTCCATTCTTTATCCATAAGACGAATGTGGATTGGGAAATGAAAAGACTAATCCATGGGTTGTGCATTTTGTGGTTTGGGATAATTATGTTGTGGAAATTGTTTTCGGTGATAAATCATGTTTAGAAATTGTTTATTCTCTCTCCCTTATTTAGATTCTAACATGAACGGATCAAGTCTGAATCAAACAATTCCAATATCCATTCTTTCGAGTGTTCATGTGGTTTTCCCCTTTCCCACATTCATCATTCTATGTTTTCTACAATATGAGATGGTGATCTAAAACTGTGACGGAGTAAGGTGGTGGCAGCGTGAGGTGGTGGCCAGAGGCGGTGACTCCAGCCATTTCAGGTGGATCACAATGGGGTGAGGCTACTGGCATAGTGGTCAGTGGAAGAGGTGGCATCGTCTTGTCATGGAGGTCGGGCCGAGCGAACCTGATAGGACGGCTACCAGCAGCGTGGTCATTGGAGGTGGAAACTTGCAGTCCAAGCAGGACCACAGTGATGGAGGCCGCGGGCGGCGACTAGATGAGGCCACCAACTGGGTGGCTGGTGGTGGAAATGGTGTTTGTTCCAACAAGACCATGTCGTAGGAGGGCCCGCAATGTCAGGATCTGCGGGCGGAAACCAAGACGCGGCAGGAGGTCGCATCGGTGACTGGGACATGACGGAGGTCGCGGAACATGGTGGCCAGCCACATGGAACATGTGGCGGCTATGGTCGTGGGTCAGGTGACATAGGGGGAGCTAGGGGTTTGTTCCATCTACAGAATTCGGTGGCCATGTGTGGGTGAAGGGTTAGCCAGCTCATGAAGGTCACGGTCTAGCGGCCCATCAGGCCGGGCCGGTTCGAGCCAACCCCGAACTGGGTTGAGTTTGGTCGGTCGGACTAGGTCAGGTCAAACCTGAGCCGGGCTAGACCTGTTTCACTATTTTGTCTGTAACTTTCAAATAGAAGATCTATTTGATGATCCATCTATGGTGTTGGGACCCTTGCGACGAGGTGATCCGTTTGACGATCCATTTGTGGCGTTGGGACCCTTGCAATGAGGTGGTCCTTTTGAGATGGATTGGTGGGTTTTTATTATAGAGGAATGTAGGTGAGGATTTTCCCTTGGTTATTTCCTCAAGGTTTTAGTGTGTCATTACATCCACATCACTGGACAACAATCCCCTTTAAAGGCTAAGTCCTGGATAGAGTTGTGGCATCCCTCCTTGGGACTGGGGCGATCCTCTGTCACCCCGAATGGAGTTTTGTGGGAATTGACATGACCTTCGAGAATAGGGAATTTATCCTCCATCCAATGGGTTATATCAATAGGTTTCTCTATATTCTCAATAGATAATCCCCTATGTTACAATCCGCATTGGTAGAGTTTTTGATATTCTATAAGAATAATCCCCTTTGTTGTTGATTAATATAGATTAGGTTGTCGGTATTCTCTAGGAAGAATCCCCTCTCTGTATATCATGACCTTGACCAGTGTTATCTCTTTGGTTAGGTCCCAAATTAGCGAGACCTCTTTGTAAGCCTCTCTAATGATATTAAGGCTCAAGGATTGAGTTCTCCTGAAATGAGCATGCCTCGAGCAGAATATGGTGGCTAACAATTGGTTTTGATATTGTGACTCTATGTCTTAGAGATACCAGATATCTCAGGTAAACTTTTTGACGTATCAATACCAAGTGTTCTCTTGAATACTTTTGGTCGGCCTGCTCTACGTGCTTACTATCATGTGGCTCAAGGAGTGAGATCTCCCGGAACGATCGTTCTACAAATAAAACCATATGGATGGTAGTGGAGGATACCTTGATTATTTAAATCCTTTATGAGTATACCTAGATGTTCTTTTTATATGTATTGTATACATATACCTACGTTGAGCTGACTGTATCCTCTTAGTGATGTTTCCTTTATGGTCCTTTACTTTTTGTTTTGGGGTGTCCTACTGAGTTTTGTTTTACTCACCTCTATATGGTCTTTTCCTACATGTGTCGTGTCTTATACAGATGATCGATGTTTTGAAGGAGTTCTTTGTGAACCGGGGCTAGGTGGTGCTTAGAGAGACTTGACAGACAAGGTGTGATTCTGTAAATTCAGATAGCTATTATGTACCTACCCTTCAGGTAGATTTTTTTGTGGAGGAGTTCCAAGGACATGTACCTTTTTACTTTTTATTTTTGTTGGGATTGTATTCTAGACCCATTTACTTTCATTTTTATATTATTTTACTCTGTGTTGGAATCTTAGTGGTATGCCTATTTTTTACTTAGTGTTTTTAATTTCAACACTTTTTCTTGGAGACATGTTCATGTGTACAGGGTACTTAAGAAAATGTCTCCCATTTGTGGGATATGCCTACTCGGTGCTAGTCGCTAACCCCAGGCATATGGGAGGCAGGCTTGGGGTAGTCACAGCACGGGCCCCTATAGAAAGGGTCATGACAGAGTAGTATCAGAGGAGGTTGGTTCTACCTTAAGGACCAAGATTCTATGTGTTTTGGTTTGGGGAAATAGTGTTAAATGATTCGTGTTCGTATTTCAATCCAGGGAATCTAGTGTTGGTGTGGCGGCAGACGTATCCATACACCAGGACCCTAAATTCTAATTTTTTACTCGGTACATGAAAACACTTGTTTTAGGGTAAAAATGATGGTTTATGCATCATGTAGGAATGGGTTGTTTTTTCCATGTCCTTCCTGAGTCAGCTCACTAGGTATACTCTATTGACCATGGTGCATCTTTTTTTACTTCAAGATGCTTCTACGTAGACATCCATCTAGGATTCCACCACATGATCACGAGGATGATCCATAGGGTGAAAAGATATCTATATATATATTTTTACCATAGAAAACACATCCAGGTGTTGTACCGGTTATTCCACCACCTATAGAGTAGTACATGGTACTCTTAGTACCAGTGGATGAGATGTGCAGGCTGAACGTACTTCACAAGTTTCAGTGACAGAGACCCCTCAGGTTCTGAGGAGATCCAAACTCTTAGATGGTTGAGGACTATCTTGAGGTGGTGACTAATTTTTCAGTCTAGTTAGGCCACCAGCAGATCAGATGGTGGTCCTGGAAGTGAGCCTTCTACGTAGCTCGGCAGGGCGGTGGTGGGGTTTAGATTACCCAATATTATGATGAGGTAACTCTTCCATGGACATAGTTTGAGAACCTTTTTTATATTAGGCATTATCACCTTATAATATAAGGTCTATTCATACTCAAAAGCTTCTATAACTCTGGTGGGACGACATATTGATATCTGAGTATTCATTAAGGCATACCGATCTTTCCAGGTACTCGATGAATACGATACGCGTGCTTCAGGGATCGGGCCTTCAAGTAATATGTGTTTAGGTACATTTTATAAATAATTATTCCTCTGTGCATTTCTACTTATACTACGGTGCTATATAAAACCTTTGTGGTTGAAATTACCTTGGCTGAGCGGATACAACCAATGAATGTTAGTAGTGGGAAAGCAAGGACAGAGACCTTGGGAGTAGGAAAATGATATCATTCTCAGAGACTGGACATGTGATAAATTCTGAGAGGATGTCCAAAGAGAGGGGATCTATATCTCAGGTATCATATGGTGAGTCCATTCATCCTGGAGAGAGGTGATGCTTTTCATGTGATGGTTGAGGACATATCACTAGAGATTTTCCATCCCATCGTACAATTGGGAGGGAAACAATGGATGGGCCACCAAGGAAGAGACAGTGATTGGAAAATATGGATTTAAAAAGTGTTATATGTGGTAAAGGATCTTATAGAGCAGTAGGAAGTGGTATACATTTCTACATGTTACCACCACCACCCCCATGTGGTCCACACCAAGCTTAGGGAGCTGGAGGACAAGGGAGGGGACAACTGCACGCAGTCGAGGAATATGACCCAAGGGCTCCATGAATTATTTGAGGTATGTTTTGTGTCTACTCTTAGCTTCCATATTAATAGATATAGGTGTTAATCATTCTTTATTATCATGAATCGTGTTCAAGACCTAGATTTTCTAGTTAAATTGTTTACTTGACCCTTATGTTTGGAGATACCTATGGGAGGAGACTTGATAATCACACTTATTTCGACAGTGTGATATGACCCTTGAGTCAAGAGTTTCAGTTGGAACCTCTTGGTGGAAGCGTTGAGGCCTTATGAAATCATTTTTTGTATGGATTGGTTATCAACAGTCCATGCTCGGATTGACTATTTTAGGCAAAGGGTGTGGTATGTCTGTAGAGATGGAATGGGTTTTTCCTTGTTCATAAAAAAAAAAGAAAACCCAGTCAACACAGGATGTACTCATGCATAGGAGGGTGCAGCCAATCACTCATGAGTTAGCTATCCTTACCCTCAGAGTAGTAGATTTTATGAGTTTTTTATTTTCCAACAGTAGTGGAAGAGTACGATGAGGTCTTCCCTGAAGATGTTCTAGGATTACCTCCCCACAAGTATATAGACTTATGCATTGTTTTTCTCCCCATAATGGCACTGATATCAGTGTAATCATATCAGATGTCTTCTAAAGATCTTCACAAGATGATTGTGTAGTTGGGGGACTTGTAGAGGAAGGGATTAGTAAGACCTAGTGTTTGAGGTTATTTGTGGATAACTATATCTTTAACCCAGTGATTGTGGAGAATGATTACCCATTGACGAAGGATCGATGACCACTTCAGTTAGTGGAAAGAGGCATAGTGGTTCTCAAAGGTTGACCTTCAATCAAGTTATCACCAATTGCGAGCATGGGATGAGAATATACTAAATATGGCTTTCAGATTCCTCTATGGTCACTATGAGTACTTAGTGATTCCCTTCGACGTGAAGAATTCCAAAGAAGTGTTAATGGGACTCATGAACCGGATATTTTAGCCTTTACTTGACAATGAAATCCTTTTGTGTGGATATAGAGGTTCTAGGAATCTTTTCATTAGTTGAGATAGAGTTCAACAAGCACCCCGATATTGAGTTTCCCAGAGGAGGGAGTTGAGTATATAGCATTTTGTGATACATCTGGGACCAAACTTGTTTGTTCCCTGATATAGAGGCAAGCGTTGATTGCTTATGGTTCATGCCAGTTGAGAACACATGGTCAGAACTACATGACTCGTGATCGTGAGATGGGAATGGTAGTATTTTCAATGAATATGTGGAAACACTACCTAATGAGAGAGTGTTTTATTGTCCAATCTGACCACAAGAGTCTCAAGTATATCTTCTCTTAAAAAGGACCCAAACTTGAGACCGAGGCAATGTCTAGAGTTCCTCCAAGACTATGGTTTGGATATTTTCCATGCTCTTGGAAAGGGAAATGTAGAACTAGATGCTCTTATTAGGAGATATAGTTTGTATTTACTAAATAAGGAATCAGAGAAATTGGCCTCATTACAAATATTCTTTGTGTATAGAGATGGAGCATTTTACCTCTAGTCGATGGTTGTTAACCCTCCACTCTTGTAGTGAGTTAGGGAGTCACATCTCAGTGATACTGATGGAGATACTTTACGTGCTCATATGTCCACAGGGTATTCCCCTAATGGATACTCGAATGGTGGGGAGAACATTGTTCTTTTCATGGGATGCACAGTAGTAGCGATGGATGCATAGAGTGGAAAGATGCATCGGGATATGCATGTGGGTGTCAAGATAGACATCGGGGATGAAATAATAGATTGAAGTCGGGATTACCTATTGATATAAAAGTTGATCACTTGTTTGAATCAGTTTCATGGTTTTTCAACTCACCATGTAGACCCCTTCTTTTTTGGAAGGGATTTATCATTTTTTTTTCTTAGGGTGCCAGGAGACAAGTGGGAGATTATATTGGTGAACTTCATGATGGTTTTACCACGTACATCTAAGAGACATGATACCATCTCAGTGATCATTGATCGAATCACTAAGTCAACTACTTATTATATTTTTAGAAGTAGAGTTCAGTAGAAGTCTTGGGAAACCTCTACATATAAGAGATAGTTCGACTCCATAGAGTCCATTGAATGATAATTTAATTTCATGATGCTCACCTTACATCCCAGTTTTAGAAGGGATTTCAGGAGGTGTTTGGGACTTAGTTAAACTTGAGCACAATATTTTTATCATATATAGATGGCTAGACTGAGTGGACCATAGGTTCTGGAGGGAATTATATGGGATTTCATGATAAAATATTAGCCACAATTTGGAGGATCACCTACCTCTGGTGGATTTTTCATACAAAAAAAAACTACCCCTCCTCCATCGGTATGGAACCATTCAAGCCTCGGTACGAGCAACCCTGTAGGTAGCCACTTTGTTACACTGACCTAGGAGAGTTGGAACTCATGGGGCCAAAGTTGGTGAAGGATACTACATAGAAGGTTTTTTTCATCCAGGAGTGGATGAAGACTATACAAAGCTGTTAGAAATCTTGTAATGATAGGTGATGGAGGCCTTTGGAGTTTGAGGAGGGAGACTGTTTGTTTATTCAGGTCCCTCCTCGATGCAGGATATAAAGATTTGGATAAGAAGGAAATCTATCTATGAGTTTCATTAGCCCTTTTCTGATAAAACATAGAGTTTTCAAGGTGGCGTACCGCTTGGATCTACCCTTGTAGTTGGACTGGGTACATGATGTTTTCCATGGGTCTTAGCTGAGGAGATACGTGCATGATTCATCGCACATAATTAACTGGGGAGAATTTTTTGGAGTACCTGATAGAGATTGAGGATCTATAAGAGAGGATCCTTCATGGGTGGTCGATTCCTCTAGTGTGCATTCGGTGGCAGCACAAGAATCTCTAGGAGAGAACTTGGGAGCAGGAAGCTTAGATTCTTGCTAAGTACCCTAATCTTTTTTAATAACCTTTGTTCTGGATTTCAAGAACATAAATCCATAAGGTGAGTAGAATGTAATGACTCATATTTTCCTAATTGTTTTATAAAATTCCTTAGAAAATTCTAAGAACAGGCGCCGAGACAGCGTAAGATTATGAGGCCTAGTGTGCCCGGAATGGTTTGGATAAAAATGTTAGGTTTTTAATAGCACGCGTGAGCGATTTTCCTAAAACAGAGGAATAAATTCAAAATGGTTGGATAGATCATAAATCTAGGGGCATCGTTGAGCTCAAAGTAGTTGCATTACCCAAGGTGTGACTTAACTTTAGTCAGTGTGGGTCTTCTATGGAAAAACCCGAAAATGGCAGAACCGTAAATAAAAAAATAAAATAAAATTATTTAATTTTTAAAATCCTAATAACTCATAAATGGTAACTGGTATTGGAAATTTGAGACCACTGTTGAGTTCATAAGGGGTGTTTTTTTAAGTGAGGCCTAACCTCAATCGGCATAATCCTGCATTGAAAGATAGTTTATGGACATGAACATCATTAAAATATTTTATTTAACATTACATGATGACATAGTGGTGGTTTCCCTTTTTTAATATTCCTTTTCAGAAATCCATGGTTATCTCTATAACCCTAGATTTTCCATAAGGCAAGGGGAAGGAGGCACTCTCACTGGCGACGACGGATTGGAGGTCAGAACTTGGATCAAGCATCGACGAAAGACAACAATGAGGATTCGTTCTTCGTCAATGATCAATCCAAACCATGGGTAGGGTGTGAGTTTTTTTTTATTTCCTTCCCTGTTCTTTATCCCTATTATGAACAAGGATTAGTAGATGAACTGAATAATCCACGGGGTGTGCGTCTTACAGGTTGGGCTTATTCTATTGTGTGGATTGTTATTAAGGATGAATCATGTTTAGAAATTGTTTATTCCCTCTCCATTCTTTAAATTATAACATGAAAGGATAGAGGCTGAAATGAACAAGTAAAATATCCATTATTTCATACATTCATGTGCTTTTCCCCATTTTTGTGTTCCTCATTCCTTGTGTTTTACAATCTGAGACGGAGATCTGAAACCGCAACGGCATAAGGTGGTGGACACAAGCGGTGAATCGGGCTGTTTTAGGTGGAGAATGATGGGGTGTAGCCATCGGTGGATTGGCCAATGGTGGAGGTGGTGGAGACCCAGCAAGGAGGTCGGGCCAGGCAGACCCGGCAGGATAGTCGCTGGTAGGGAAGTCGTTAGTGGCGGTAACATGTGGTCAAGGAGGGACCATGGTAGGGAGATGGCCTACAGCGATGAGACAGGCTACAGTGTTGGAGGCCACGGGCAGTGACCAGATGAGGCTGCCTATAGGGCGGTCGATGTTGGTAATGGGGAATGGTCTAGCAGGGCCACACCAAAGGAGGGCCCGAGGCGGCGGGAGATACGGGCAGTGACTAGGATGCGGCAGAAAGACACATCAGTGACTAGGACGTGGCGGAGGTTGTGGAACACGGCATCCAGCTGTGGGGTAGATGACATAGGGGGGATCTGGGGGCTTGCACCATCTTCAGAACGCAGTGGCCACGTTGACCGGGCAGTGCATGCAACTAAGCCACGTACAGGTGAAGGTTCAGCCTGCTCATGCAGGCCAGGCTAGAGTAGTCGGGCCATGGTCCATTGGACCATTAGGTCGGGCTGGTTCGGGTGGATTCAAACTGACCGGGTCAGTTCGGCCCAAACCGGCTCAGGTCAGGTCGATCGGACTGGGTCAGATCAGACCGAGGTCGGGTCAGACCCGTTTCACTATTTTGGCTGTAACTTTCAAATGGAAGGTCCGTTTGAAAATCCATTTTTGATATTGGGAACCTTACGATGAGGCAGTCCTTTGAGATGGCTTGGTGTGTTTTTAGTATGTATCATTATATCTATGGAGTTTTCCTTGGTTCTTTATTCAAGGGTTCAGTATGGAATTGTTTCCACATCACTGGACTGTAATCCCCTCTAGAGGCCAAGCCTCGGATAGAGTAGTGGTATCCCTCCTTGGTACTGGAGCGATCCTCTATCACCCTTAATGTATTTTTTTAGGAATCGACATGTCCTCCAAGCATAAGGTGTTAATCCACTATATAGTGGGCTATATCGGTAGGGTTCTCGGTATTCTCGTTAGAGAACCTCCTATGTTACGAGCTACATCGGTAGGTTTGTCGGTATTCTCTAAGAAGAATCCCTTAAATTGAAGATTAATATAGATTAGGTTTTCAATATTCTATGGGAATAATTCCCTCTCAGTATATCATGACCATGACCAGTGTTATCTCTTTGGGCGGGGCCTAAATTAGTGGAACCTCTTTGTAAGAGTATCTAATCATATCAAGAATCAATGAGTGAGTTCTCCCAGATTTGTTATGGAAAATTCGTGACATATCAAGACCAAGTGTTCTCTTGGATACTTCTGGTAGACTTTTTTTACGTGCTTACTATTAGATTGCTCAAGGAGTGAGATCTCCCAGAATGAGCATCTTATGAGCGGAACAATATGGCTGGTAGTGGAGGAGACCTTGAGTTTTGGAATCCTTTATGAGTATACCTGGATGTTCTTGTTATTTTTTTTGAAGACATATACCTATATTGAGATGATTGTATCCTATTAGTGGTGTTTCTTTTATGGTCCATTAATTCATGTTTTGGGGTTTCCTATTGAGTATTATTTTACTCACCCATGCACAGGCTTTTCCTGCATGTGTCATGTCTTGTGAATATAATCGATTATTTGATAGAGTCCTTGGTGGATTGGGGCTAGGTGGTTCTTAGAGATACCTAATAGATGAGGTGGGATTCTGCGACTTCATACATTGGTTTTGTACTTACCCTTTAGGTAGGGTTTTCTATAGAGGAGTTCCAGGGACTTGTACCTTTTTAATTTTCCATTTTGTTGGGCTTGTATTATGGCCCCGTTTACTTTTTTTTTCTAATATTGTACTCTGTGTTGGTATCTTAGTGGTATGCTTGTTTGTTTATGTAGTGTTTTCAGTTTTAGCACTTTTTCTTGGAGACGTGTGTGTGTGTGTACAGGTACATAGGAAAATTCCTCCCATTTGTGGGATATGCCTAGTCAGTGCTAGTATCTAGCCTCTGGCCTATGGGAGGTGGGCTTGGGGTAGTCATGGCATAGGCCCCTCTGAGAAGGTTCATGAAAATTCATCATTCAATTCCTGAATTTTTCATTCATGATGTGAACTTATTCCAAAATATAAGGTGGGGTAAAGAACAGATGAAAAAGGAGCTTAGGAGTATAAGACCACATGGAAAAATATGGCACATATATGTCATGTTGTGACATGACTTGGAAACTTTCATCAAATAAATTTATCCCATAAAAACACTAAATATATATTTTCTATCAAGATTTTGTAACATCCTGAGTTTTAAGAAAGAAACATTATGTTCAATAGCATATAGGATATGCTATATCGAGCTTAAACGAACAAATAAATATTATTATTTAAATTCTATCATTATAACCTAGTTTTTTGAATGGTGGGAATGAATAGTATCAGCTGAATTGTAAAAATATGGTTTACACATGTTTAAATAATGATTCATTGGTAACCAAATTTATTATAAATGGAAATAAAAACTAATTGAATATAAAGGATGGTTTTTTATGAAAACCTATTTAAAAAGAGAATAATTGTGTTTATAAAGTTATATCACTCTTTATGGGTTTTAATATATTAAATTTAATTTTTTAAATTCATCTTATATGTTTTCTAGATATGATATAAGAACAAATTCAATTTTTTGGATAAAAGAAGTACTTTTCAAAAAAATACAGTTTTACCGCCTTTTGATGGAAAACCCTTTTTAAATATAGTTTTTGTCACTTTTATATGATATATTAAAAAAATAGACTTCTTATTTCGAATAGATACATAAAAATTTACTTTGGTTGAAATTTTGGTATTTTTATGATAAAATCAATATTTTAATGAATTGTGAAAAATACTGCATTTTAATTCAAAACTACATTTTCATCTAATTTATTTATATAGATAGATTGTACTTTTAATTGGTTTTAAAGTTTAATTGGATTTAGTTTTTATCATTTAATCCAATTTTTCTCATTTGAAGAAATTTCACATTTAAATTGGAAATAAAAACATGTAAATCTTTTGATAGTTTTTACTTCTTAAAAACCTGATTTCTAGTTTTAAAAAAGAAATTAATTTTAAATTAATTTCTAACAATTAAGTATTTTAAATTTGTAAAAATTCATTCCATATTTGGAATCAGAATTTCCAAATTGTATAAATATGTACCTTTTATTTTTGGATATTATGAATAGTAACATTGGTAATTTTTATTTACCATAGTTAGAGGTAAATCGGGTAAATTAGGGTAACAAACAATATGATAAGGATAATAAAATTACCATAACACCAGCCAAAATCCTATTGGATTAATAAAATTCAAACCATATCACCTAAGGGTGGTAATTGACTCATTTAATGGAATTTTTCCATGAAAGTGATGTAAATATTATTAAAACAAAAGAAAGTGACAACATGTCACTCTCTTATCTCTTATAAGTATAATAATTTTAATGTAGAGATAAAATTAATGAAATGTAGAACATAAATAGTCTCCATAAAGATAATGAAATTGTATACATAATGAAAATTTATTTTGAATTTTTAAATATTAAATAATTACCATAAATATTGACACAACAGTGATATAGTAATTATTTTATTATGATAAATATCAAATAAATAATATTATAAATATTAAAATAAATATTATATGACATAATTTATATCATCCATGAATTTTTTGAATGAATATGACAGGTTAGTATTGATTTAATTTATTTTTTTCTAATTAATCAAGTTATGAATTTTAGAAAAATTCAAGTATGAATAGTTTCAAAATTGACATAATTCATAACTTAAAATATAAAATAGTTTATTAAATGTTTTAAAATTCAAAAATATCTAAGATTTTGAGAAATTGTTATGATAAGTCCAAATATTTCATAAATGTCACTTTTTTGGGTCATTTGACATGTTATGGAAATTAAATTAACCCACAAAGTGTAAATAATAAAATATCATCGTAATATTAAAAAGGGTAAAATAAAGGTTAAACCAAAAATATAAGGGTTAAAAAATATTCAAAATTTGTCTAATTTTAATTGGATGATGGGGATACATCCCAACATCATCTTATATTTTAAATAAATCAGTTTGGGACTATTAGAAACTAAAAAAAAATTTATAATAAAATAATATTTCAAGACTTTCCTAAATTACCCTCCCCCCCCCTTATAAAAGGTCTCCACCTCTACCCACTTACTCACACCTATAAATCCCCTTATCTCATTCAAATTCTACTCAAATAATCTCTTAAAATATCTCCCTTCCTCTTAAAAGCATTAAATTGGGAATAAGAAAATTCAAGAAATCCTTTTGTCTCAAATCAAAAGGAGTTACCAATTTTAGAGGTAAGCCTTTTGGCTCAAATCAAAAGGAGTTACCCATTTTAGAGGTAGCGTATTCTCTAAAGTTTCTTTCCTTTATTTTCCTTCTCCACTCCCTATGATCTTCGTATTTTATGATTACATAACAACACCAGTATCTTCAATATAATATAATGTTGTTATGAGAAGTATTCAAACTACACTTACACACACCTCTATCTAATGGATACAAACATACAATTTCTGTGTGTGGAGAACTACTGCCTCACGAAATGATGATTGTTCAATTTTCTCCCACCGCCTCTCATTATGGTCGTTATGATTTCACTATATTTATATATGATATATATTATATTTATTTTTTCTCTATTCTTTTGTAATTTTTATTTACAATATACCTTTATGCTTTCCATAATGTGTAAATACGATAATTTCATTTGAGGAAGTGTGGACTACCACCCCCTCAAAGTGATATGACTTGTTCATCCCTTACATGAAACATATAAATGATGGAATAAATGAAATTATGTAACATATATAACATAGATATTATACTAGAATTATAATATGCCTATGTATCATTTAGTTTTCATTCCTTTAATATGACAAAGAAATGATAGTATTGTTCATGCATACATACAGCCTACCGTATCCATGAATGGTTCATTTCATTTGTTATATCCAAATGTTATGGAATATTTGTTTCTAACGCTTTCATTGGGATGTGCATCCATCTTTGGAGGATGTACTTATCTATGTTGCCCCGCATTCCTGCTTTCCAAAGGTGGGTGGCATCTGTCGCTTATTCAAGGACGTTTTCTCCTTGATCGAAATGGGATTATGTGATGTCGGTTCCTCCTTCCATGGATTACTCCTCAGAACTTGTTACCTAGTCCGGGTCTCCCTTAAAGATTAAGACGTTGTTCTTGAAACTCTTCCCAGTGCCATGTCTTTATGGATGATAGTTAATTATGCTACTTCTATTTAGACATTCCAAAGGGTCAAGTCAGGGCAACAACCTTCGGTCGGGGGAGTAGTCATGTTGGACATAGATGTCATGTCTGGATGTTAGAACACTGATGTGTTTGGGTTTATTCTCCTTATGATAGGTCTTCTCAAGGGCACAAAATCTTGAGGCATCCCACATCAAATGTGGGAAATTATATGTCATGGGAATGTCTCTGAGGTTTTCCTCATCTTCTCATGCTTAACATAGGCTATTCAATGAGTTTAACATCTTGCGGAGATGGGTCAGACTAATCGGAACACTGATAAGAGTGGATCAGATATGTGCATCCCCATGATGGAGCACCTGAGAGTCCTATTAGATAGGCGGAGAATAAGGTCTAATTAAGATGGATCTGAGGGTGCTTGGGTCTCTATAAAGGAGACGCCAGGGTTTACCATTTGATGGGATTGAACCTCAGGGAGGTTTTCTATGTACCCTATCTCAATAGACAGGGATCAAAACCCGCATAGTTCTAAGGGGTGATAAATCGGGGTGTGCTCAGAGGAAAGTGACCTAGAGATGATGTTAGGGATTATGCATGGATAGCATACCATTGCAAGAGATACATTCTTAGGTTGATGATTATGGACCATGTGAGGCTTACGCATGGTTAGCTACCCAATTTCTGCTAGGAGCAGTGAGAAAGTGGGTGAAATGATCTCATCGGGATGTGGCCGCCCAGTTAAGAATCAGGATGGATATGGATGTTTGAGCGAATTGGATGTAGAATGATATGGAACCAACATGAGTATGACGGTGATGTTGGGCTTGATCCTCTAAGATACTTCCTACGTATCCCTATGTATGGGAATCAAAGTCCACATAGTTTGGTGGGGCGATGGGACACCTTAAGTGGTGGCTCGTGAGAATGGATTCATGTATGGGACCCAAAGAAAATAGAACCTTCGGGTTGGGGAATGATCTTCTCGAAACACAAGGGCTTAAGGAAGAGACCATGATGGGACATGAATGTTGGTCTTGAACCCTAGGGAGGCTTCTTATGTATCCCCCTAATAGGGAATCAAATTTCACGTTGTTTGGGATGGGGGCGTAGAATCAGGGTGTGCACAGAGGACAGCGACCCGAAGACATGATGGGGCTTACATGTGGTTAGTGTCCTGGATTGATCTGACGCCCAAGGGGCAGACCAAAGATGTGGTTCCCAACAAAAGGGACTAAAATGGATTACTGCTGGTTGGGGTTACAATGGATTACCATTGGTTGGATTTACAACGGCTTACCACTGGTTGGGGGCTACAATGGATTACCGCTGGTTGGGGTTGCAACGGCTTACCACTAGTTGGGGGCTACAACGGCTTACCACTGGTTGGTGTTTCAATGGCTTAACACTGATTGGGGTTGAGCCTTAGGGAGGCTTACTACATACCCTTCCCAGGAAAAAGAGATCAAAACCCATGTAGTTTGAAGGTATACATTTTAGCGTCATGCTGGACAAAAAAAGGGGGTGTACAGTTTAACATCGTGCAAGATGGGGGTGAACTGACGTGAAGTGGTTGGGACCGAGGGGTGTTGGGATTGAACCTTAGGGAGGATTCCTACATACCTTTCTTGGAAAGGGAAAGGATCAAAGTTTGAGTATTTTTTAATGGGGGATACAGTTTAACGTCATACGGGATGAAGGTGAACCGACGTGAAGTGGTCGGCACCGATGTGAGTTAGGCTTGAACCTCAGGGATTCTTCCTACGTACCTTTCTTGGATAGGGGCAAGGATCAAAGTCCACATAATTCAGAATGGGGGATACAGTTTAACATCATGTGGGATGAAGTTGAACCAATGTGAAGTGGTTGGTACTGATGCATGTTGGACTTGAACCTCAGGGAGGCTTCCTATGTACCTTGCTCAGATAGGGGTAAGGATCAAAGTTCACATATTTCAGAATGGTGGATATAGTTTAATGTCCTGAAGGATGAAAGTGAACCAATGTGAAGTGGTCAAGACCGATGTGTATTGGGCTTGAACCTCAGGCAGGCTTCCTACATAACTTATTCAGATAGGGGCAAGGATCAAAGTCCATGTAGTTTGGAAGGGAGTATTGGGACTTACACTCTAGGGTGGCCCAGGAATGATTCCATGGTCAATGCTTACTCTAATCCCACGTGACTCAAGATCGGTGTGAGAAACAAGAGGTAGCAAGGACCTGACGATCACGTTGTGAAAGGTGCATACACGGGGAATGAAGAGGGGCTTACACTTGGTTAGATTCCCAAAGAGAAAATAGGGGTTTGTGCATGGTTATAGGCCCAAATAGGAAAAATGGGCTTATGCATAGTTAGCATCCCAAAGAGGAACCAGGGGCTTATGCATGGTTAGCGACCCAAAGAGATGGAGATTGGGACTTGCTTCAGGATGGAGGCCTGATGGTGACAAATCCCAATAGGAGAGGGATGGGGTAACTATGGTCTCGATGCCCATCTCTCCTCTAGTCTTTGGCATGGAAGAAGATAGTAGGAGTAGGTATTATACCTCCCACAAGAAAGGATAGGGGCTTATACCAAGATGGTTTCCCTTCCCCGTGGACAGATGCCACTCCAGAAATGAGGAACTCATTCTATGTGAAGAATATATCACTCCCATAGAGATGAGAGGGCGTGGAGAATGTATGATATGGGGAACCCTGTATATATTACATGGGGTGAGGCAACAGTTTAACTTCATGTGCTGAGGACAATGGTGCTCAGAAGTTTAACGTCCTATAACTCGGATGAGGCGGGTTCACTCTGCGCTCCTAGGACTTACATAATTGATACCCACCCACCCTTGGGGAAGGGAATGCATCATCAATGTCACTGTGAGGCAGTTCTATAGAGTGATCCATTGAGGGACTCATGTTAGCGTGGCTATGTGAAGAATAAGTAGATGTTAGAATGTCTATGAAAAGAAGTATGAGTCCAAGAAATGCAACATGAAGCACCACCCAAGGGACCTTGAAATCACTTCACATGAGCCTAGAGGGTTGTACGAGAAATGGGTGTGTAAAGCATTCAATCTTAAAAAGAGGAGCTTCATGGAGAAGATGGGATTTGAAAATGATGGATGCTTCATGAAGAGGATGGACCTAGTAAAGGGAAAAGACTACCCAAGGATGAGGGGCTTCATGAAACAAGGGGCTTTGCAAACAGGGGGTCTTTGCAAAAGGACAAGGCTTTGTGAAGAGAAACCTTTAAGAGAGCAGGGCTTCACCTTAGCGAATACCTCTTTGTTTAGAGAGAGTTTCTCAAAGGCTCTATGCTTTGTGAAACCTCGATCGCTCCGAAGGGTCCCCTTCCTACATGAAGAGAATATGCCTTCATGAAGGGAATATCTACCATAGGAGGAGGCTGAAAAGAATGAAAAGGGATACGTCTTGCAGAGTCTAAGTACCTTTGTCAATCCATTTGAGGGTTTTGCAAAGGTATATACGAAACGAGAGTGGGGAAATTGAAAGGGAAGAGTCACAATGGTTTGGAAGAGGGGGTGAGGCTTCTATTTATAGGAAACCCCAATCGGTGGGGTTGTAGAACCTGTCACAGAGATGGGTGACACTGCGGAGAGGAACCACTCCATTGGACCACTTCGGCCTCACAGAGGGGGTGTGACACCATGCAGAGGTTCGTTGATATGGCCACCGCAAATCCAGCCACAAAGGTCAATGACCCCGTAGAGGGGCTTTAGTCGGCATCGGACTCGTGCAATGTTGGGATGCCGTGGAGCCTCTCTCAGAGGAATCAGTGAAAAAATGTACCCACTGCATAGACCATTTTGTGAAGGTCCATTTTGAGTGGTCTTGGAAGACCTTTCGACCCTTTTGGTAGACGACTTTCCCCAATTGTATCATTGAGTCTATGGAATAAGCAGGCTGCATTTTTTCAGCCCCAATAAATTCCCCCCCTCAGAATTGGATCCAAAAGAAAGAAAGGGTCAAATTCTAAGGGAAAGATGCCAAAGATACCTAGATAATTGAACTCTCAGCAAATCATAGAGGTGAGGGTGAAGTTGGTTCACTAAGGGATGTTCCTTACCATTCTCTCTAAGGTTTATTCGTGAAGAGGACTCATTCCATGGGGCTAAGGGCACCATGAAGAGCCTGGGGTCACAACGAAGTCAGCTCCCCTGGCGCCTATATATAGGGGCTCATAGTATTTTTTTTCCATACCTGGATCTTCATGAACAACATTGCTCGTGCTCTCTCTTCACAAAACTTCATATCCGCTAACGCTTTAGCGAACCGGAGTCTTTGGTTCGTTGCTTCGCGAATGATTTTTCACGAATCAGAGCATCATGATCTGTTGCTTTCTTTGCGACGTAGGCTGATGCTAATGCTTCTTTATGGTATAGAGGGACTATGTGATTATCTCCGCAAAGGGTCTTTGCGAAGGTTCTTTGGAACTATTCTTTTCTCAACTTTCGTTCCTCATCCACAATTTTTCTCCATTTCTCGGATCCAATGTCCGCTCAGGAGGCTGCATGAGAGGTTCGTGTTGATTCTGCTTAGAGGGAGGCCATGGACAACAACCTAAAAATAAGTGAGTATATCTGGAGCACTTCTGATCATAAATTATTGACATATCATCTAATAGAGGGGAAGAGGTAATATCCGCTATGCAAGCACCTACCATTATATGGTTTTGTATTTTGGGATGAAATCTTAATTCATAGAACCAACAAGGATGATCCAACCTACTGGTTCAATAGTACCCCCAAGCAATATCAGTGGCATAGGACCATGGATGGACGCATCAAGAAATATCATACTCTAGTCATATTGAATTTTATATATAATCATTTCAACAACATCGATGGAAGGGCACTGGCGTAAGAGAAATCCCCACCCCTGTACAAGATGATCATCAAGGTTGGGCTCAGAAATCTAGACAAGGGGTGGATCACATGCTAGGACTTGTTCTAGGGCGGAAACTTTACAAACGACTAGGCCTAGTCCTATTGGTAATATGTGTCCTGTGAAGATTTTGAGAATTTATTGAGGCGGGTTAGCCTGTATGAAGTAGTCTGGGCCTCCCAATTTAGCATCTCCCAACTGAAGGAATTTATACCAGAGTTGTTGAGCCGGTGGTCACCAAATACCAATACTTTCCATCTACATCATGGGGAGGTTGGAATCAGGCTCTAGGACCTTCATCAGATTTCTGACATCCCAATACTGGGAGGGATGTATGATGAGTTCCTCCCCACTGCAGCAGTTGAGGGAATGGGTGAATGAGCAGTATGCTTTCCTCGATAAGCAATCAGGGCTCATATCACAACTGAAGGCCCAGCTAGCAGAGGCCGAAGAATAGATGAGGGGAGCCTCTGAAAATATTCCCCCTATCCAATCCGATGAGGATCGTGCCCAGATCGAAGCTGATGAACTATGCCCCATTCCCGTTGAGGAGGATCAGGAGCTTAGCTGGTGACAACAGATTCTGGAAGCCACGAGCCAGCAAGTGGCTGAGCTGAAATGCTCTGTTGAATAGGTCAACCCATCTATGGGAGGGAATGACCCCTAGGCATTGTAATTTATATGAACTCATGAACTTGTTTTTATTCTTTTTTGTTTATGTTGATCACATGAAATAGTTCCATTATCTATTTTAATTGTTTTATTTCTATCATATTCATGAAATATCCAATGATCAATCCCTAAGCTCATGTGGGTCATGACCGATGTGAGAAACAAGGGATGGTTGCATCGTTATTTCATTTGAATGTGGGAGTTCCAACCAATCTTCGGGAATCTGGGGTATAAATGACCAATCTAGGCTTCCAAGAAGAAACAGGGAGGCATGACTGGGGAATAAAGTTCTCAGAACAGTCAAATTTTTGTTTTCCCAATGTGCTCTAGTGCACAAGAAGAGTAACGCCAGGGGCGTTAGAATCGATCCAAATATAGGGGAGTGGAAAGTGTGAATCACAATACCCAAAATTAGAAAAACTATAGGGATGACGTGACAATGAAGGATAACTGTTGACCATGTTCAAAACATGGTATCCCTATTGCGTTAGCCTGAAAGGGGGATAAGAAATGAGGGATAATCGCTGACCGTGTTCAAAACACAGTATCCCTATTGTGTTAGCCTGAAAGGGGGATAAAAAATGAGGGATGATCACTAAACATGTTCGAAACATAGGGCCTAACTCGATATGTCATCCATTAGTCTTTTGGAACGTTATCCCAAGATAGTAGGTGATCCATAGGCTAAGCATCCATACTATTAAAGGGTTCCTTTAGGCATGAAAGAGGATGAGGGTCCAAATAAATGGCACTCAAAGCGTGGAGGGTGGAGTGATGAGTTGTTCAAATAGAGTCCAACACTATTGAAATTACGCCATCATGATAGAAACATATTATAGAAGCACGTCGGTCTGATCAGAGATCATACCTACCTCCAGACAGGACCTCTATGGTGAGGACCTGGAATGCCTTGTAGTTTTATGTCATATCAATGAGGATGATAGACACATAGTTTAACGTCGTATAGTGAAGATGATAGATACATATTTTAACGTCATACAGTGAGGATGGTGCACTTAGTTTTAAGGTCATACTACCTAGACCAAGGATAACAGTTTAAATTCATGTTTTAAGGACTATAGGATTCTATTTTAAGGTCATAGAGTTTGGACTAGGGATAACAATTTAAAGTCATGTTACGCAGACTGTAGGCTCTCGGTTTAAGGTCATAGAGACTATATCAGGATCGAGGTTGAGGGTCAAGAAGGGTTAATGACCCTGATATGGGCCCGAGGTGAAATTCTTGGACGTCTCTATGTATCACATAAGGATGATAATCAATCCAAATGTAGTTCTTAAGCACAACATGGTCATAGAACAATGCTGGCAGGGAAAATCCTCTCTGGTGAGGAATCTGACGCATCCCATAATTTTCATGGGGCATCCTGAACTTGCTCGGGGTAAAGATGTAGTTTAGAGTCATGCATCGAGGACATGGTTACCCAAAAAGGAAATGTGTGGCATAGTACATATCCTAACATGGATGAGGACATAAGCAGCCCACACCACACAATGTGTTCCCAATGGGATTCTTTAGTCCATAGACCAGAAGTGGCCTGAATTGGGGATATACCCAAAGAAAAGTATTTGGGAATTCCTGCGTGTCTCATTATAATGGGAATCGATCCATACATAGTTCTTGAAGTGGCATGGTAGGGTACCAACACCAGGGATAGTACTATCGTGCGGGTCTGGCCCATGGACCAAAAGAAGCAGAATTTGATAAATCTTGTTTGTTCTTTAGGATGTATGTGTGTGTGTTTTTTTTTGTGAAGAAACAAACCTAGGATGGAGAATGCAGGAATCAATACAGGAATCAATCCATATACATGCCTTGAAAAACAGCATGGTGGATGAACAATACCAAACATGATGTCCCCTTGAGTGAGGACATAACAATGTAGTTCCATTTTTTGTCATGCAGCCAGGATGATAATGTCATGGCTTAGGGTCATATGACAGGACCACATGCATTTTAACATTGTGCAGTAAAGATACAACAGTTTAAAGTCATGTGGGTCCAGGAATATTTGTTTAAAGTCATATGGATTGGACTCATACAGAATAAAATGTGGTTTTATAGGGGAATGTGCATGGCGTGATAAAGCATACCCAATTTAAATGAGGAAAAGTTCCACACCACACCACATGAAATTATGCGGAAGAAACCTCCGGACAAGGGGCCAGAAAAGGTCAGAGAATATGGGGCTGAACTCAAGGATGAAACTTTTAGGTGTTCCTACGTATCTCGAAGGGGCAGGAATCAAGCCATACATAGTTCTGAAAGTGCAGTTTAATTTCATACGGGACAAGAGGTAGGAGAGACTAGCTTCTAAAAGGGGAGTACGTGGTGAAACTATTTCACACTTGATGTGAATGAGGACATAATCCCACACACACCCCACCATGAAATCATATGAAAGTCAGGTCCAAAATTCCAAACAGAATAGATAATTAGTTGAACCTGAGATAGACCCTAAGATGAAATGTCTATGTGTTCCTATGTATCCCATGAGGATGGGAATCAATCCATACATAGTTCTAGGAGATGCAGTGCAGTTTTACGTCTTGTAAAAAGGACGTAGAGAGATCTTAGTTTAAGGTCTTAGAGCTCAGACCATGAGAAGTGAGACTCTTCCAAATGGGCACAAACCTTGACCAAATCCCTAAGCCCGAATGAGATATGCTTGATGTGGGAAACGAGGGTGGATATTTGCGACACATGGAATACATGAAAAGGGGAAAATGGTGTGTATCCTTGAAGGACTCCTCGCTGTGGATTTTTCCTCTTAACGCGCAAACACACACTAAGGGATAGCACCAAGAGTGTCGAAATTACACTTGTACATGATAGAGTGGAAAGGGATGTGAATCATACAACTAGTATTTAGGTATTTATAGGGGTGGTGTGATGATAGAGGATAACTGTTGACTGTGTTCAAAACACAATCGTGTTACCTAAAATGGGAACAACAAATGAGCATCGACCATTGACCATATTCGCAACGTGGGACTTGTATCAACTTTTCATTCAAAATTCTCAGGTACGTTGGCCCAAGAAGGTAGGAGAGAACTAGTTCCTAGCATCCATACCATTTGGGGGTCCTTTTGAATGTGAAAGATGATAAAAGCCCAAACGAAGGGGAACATGAAGCATGAAAATGGGTGATAACATGTCTATGTAAAATACAACACTCTAGATCCTGAACCAAAGTGATCCTGGGCACATTGGTGAACTTCCAAAGAGGATCGAGTGGCCCAATTCAAGAGTAGCCGACTAAAAAATATGAGTGGAGAACAAGGGGAGTAAGAGCTCTCAAGAGGGAGAGGTACGTGGTGTGGCTATTACAAACCTGATGTGAATGAGGACATAAGCCCATACCACACCACACACACTCCTCTTGGAGGACTCAAGCCAAGGGGTTAGAGAGATGGGGAGGTTTCTAAGAAATAGGGTTGGTCCTGAAGACAAAACATATGGGCATTCCTATATATACCGTGAGGATGGGAATAAAGCCACACGTAGTTCTGAAGATATCATGCAGTTTGACGTCATGCAGAGAGGACGTGGTAGATCTTGGTTTATGGTCATAGAGCTCATACCGTAGGTGCCCAGTTTAATGTCATATGTGTGGGACCAATTGGGTATAAAGGGTGAATCATCACTTCTTCCATAAGGGAGACCACATAACGGAAATAATGATCGAGGATAACTTATAACCATGTTTGAAACATAGTATCTATATTGTTTCCTGTAATGGGGTCAAATAATGAGTTTCGACTGCTGGCCATATTCATAATGTGGGAATCGTATCAAATTGTCATCCAGAATCCTCGGGGACATTGGTCTAAGATGGTAGGAGAGACCTGGGGCCTAGCATCCATGTCGTTCGGGGGTCACTTCGAATGTTAAAGATAATATAAATCCAAATGATGGTATGCATAAAGAAAGGTGGGACATGTGCAGTTTAACATCTTGCGATAAGGACGATGGATGGAGGGGTGTTTCAAGGGGATGTATGCAGCATGGAAAAAATATCCTGACGTGAACGAGGACATAGATTCCACACCACACCACACAATCCTATATGATAACATGGGTCAGGGGTATGGAAAGGTCTAAGGACCTGAGGTTGGTCCACGGATGGAAAGTCACAGCCAGTTTTCAATTTATCATCATGTAAGACGAGTGTTGAGTGGTTTCACATCCTTCATCATGGAAAGATCATGCAATTTAATTTTGTGCAGTGAGGACGTCACAGTTTATGGTCAGGTAAGACGATGATTACAGGACCTTTTATGTGGTTATTACCTTACCAAATCTTTTAATCCCACATGAGCAATGTTCGGTGTGGGAAACAAGGAATGAGATCAGGTTTTCCCCAGCATACAAGGGCACGACAATGAAGTAAATAGATTGGGTGGGCTGATCCCAACAAGACCAACATCACTGCTTAAGGCACATTGACATTTGAAAGTATAGTAGGAAAAGAAATAAATCACCACACCCAACATTTGGGACATTTGGGGGTGGTGACAATGATGGAGGATAGTTGTTGGATAGGTTCGAAACACAGCATTCATATCATGTGACCTGAAATGAGATCAACAAATGACTGTTTACTATTGACCATATTCATAATGTAGGACTTGTATCAAATTTTCATCCAAAATCCTCAAGGATGTTGGCCTAAAATGGTAGGATAGCCCTGGGGCCTAGAATCCATGTCGTTCGGGGGTCCTTTCAGACATGAATGACGATGGAAACCCAAACGATGGGACGCATGAAGTGTGAATATTCCCATGTTATTTAATTTCATGTAGGACAAATAGAAGAGGTGAATATCTTCAAGGAGTGGAACACATGGTTTGGTTCTGATAAACCCAATGTGAATAGGTACATGAGACCATACCACACGATGTGTCTTGAGAAGCATCTGGGCCAAGGGGCTAGACCAAAGGGGAGATCTTAAAGTTTGGGGTTGGGCCTACGAACGAAATGTCCAGGAATTCCTATATATCCCATGAGAATAGGAATCAAGCCATGCGTAGTTCTGAAAGGGCTATATAGTTTAACGTTGTGCAGTGAGGACGTGGGAGAATAGAAGAATAGGAGGGGAACATGGTGCTATCATTGAAAAATTAGCCTAAATGGGGCCAAGGAAGTCTGCAATATAATGTGTGTGATCCTTCAAGAGAATTACACCCATGGGGGCAGTAAATGAGAAGGATTTGAGTTTATACTCTAAGACAAAACATCTTATCTTTCCTACATATCCCATGAGGATGGGAATCAATCCATACGTAGTTCTTGAGATATTGTGCAGTTTATCATCATGCAGGAAGAATATATAGGGAGATCTTAGTTTAAGGTCGTAGAGCTCGAACCATTTTTCAATTTATCATCATATGGGAAAATTGATGGGTAGTTTTACATCCTTTATCCTGGACAGATTGAACATTTTAACTTCATGTGATGAAGATGGAATAGTTTAAGGTTATGTGGTACCAGATATAGTTTAACGTCATGCAGGGTGACATGTAGTTTAATGTCATGTAGGACAGGTGCTGAGTAGTTTTACGTCCTTTAGCTTGGACAACTCATGCATTTTAATGTCATGCGGTAAATACGTCATGGTTTATGGTCATGTAAGACCGGTTTACTTAGGAAAAATATTTCTTGAGTAATTTTTCATTGGTGGGAGGAGTTATACGCTCACCATACATGGTAACTAGGAAGTATGCACCATTGGGGTAAACCTTGTGAATAATGTAAGGTCATTCCCATTTGGGGTCCAATTTGGGTGGTTTCATAAAAGGTATCATCAGTGTTCTCAAAGCCAACACCATGTCACCTTGCAAGAAAGAGTGGAGGAAAAATTTCTTGTTGAAAGATCTGGATATCTTGTTTTGATGCCTCCCCAGATTGTGTAGGGCACAAATACTATTTTCGTCGAGAATTTCTAGTTCATCCAGAAGGATTTTAGCTACCTTATTTAGTGTTTTTTGATCATAGATAGTTGTTCACAACAAAGGAAACTGAATATAGATGGGTAGGACTGCCTTTTTTTTATATACCAGGGAATATGGGGTCACCTGAGTGGAATTGCAAGTCATTGTCTGATAGGCCGAGAGTGCGTTGGGGGGTTTTTTTTTGGATAAATTTTCTTGTTATAACCAACCATCTTCTGCATAATGTTAGAGATGGTTTTTTTGAACACCTCGATCTGACCATTTTCCTGCATGTGATAGTAGGAGGTATGGCTAGAATGGATGTTGTACTTGGAATACAACTTCTTCAACTTGGATGCCCAGAAGTTGGTGTCGTTATCGATGAAGATGGTGTGAGGGACTCTAAATCTGTAGATGATATTGGAGCTCACAAATTCAACAATAGAATAGGACTTGACCTATTTTAGAGGAACTACCTTTTCCCACTTGGAAAAGAAAACTGTAGTGGTTAGGATGAACCTACACTAACGAGATGTCACCAGTGGATATGGTCCCACGACATCGAGTCCCCAGACTGCAAAGGTCCAAGATTACTTGGTAGTGTGGAGAGGATCTGGTGGACGATGTGCAAATTTATCATGGATTTGGAATGCATGGAACCTCTTGGGAAACTCGATATAGTTATGGATCATGGTGGGCCAAAAATACCCCAACCTCCAGATCTGGTGAGATAGTTTCAGCCCGATCTGATGAGCCCTATAGGAACTAACATGAAACTCCTATATGACCTGATATATCACCTCCTTGAATGCAGCAGAGGAGAATCCCATTGAACCCATGTCTATAGAGGATCTTCTCAAGACCGGGACCACTCTGAAGGGTAAACTGCAATGCACGGTGTCAGATTCACTCGCACTAGGCTCGATCTACTAGGAGATTTCCTTGATGAAGATACTTGATAAAGGGATTCCTCTAGTAGAGATTCACCTCCAACACTATGTCAAGGGGACCTGGGGGTCTTAACGTAGAGGCACCAACAGTAAGGTGGCCTACCTGTGGGCTACCATAACCGTCAAGGGTGATGGGAGTGATGACTCTCTAGTGCACCACATGAATAATCAAATCGTTCTTTTTGAAATCTACAAGAGATGCAGTAAAATTTTCCAAGGCGTTAGCCCGAATGTTCTTCGAATGATGGAAATGAGTAACCTCTGGCTGAGATGGGAATTGAGCTATCAATTAGCGGGTACGTTCCAATATTAGTATGATCTTCATCTTCCTAACTACATAGTCATTGTTGATCTACTTGATGACTAGTTCATAGTCCCCTTTCACATGAAGGTGGGGAACGTCAATCTCGAGGGCCATCTTGAGACTAGTGATGAGATCCAGGTACTCTACCTCTTTATTGGTACAGCCTTATAACAACAGGAATGAATATGGAATAATATCTAGTGTTGGCGTGATGAAGACGATACCCAGGCCCACCCTGTTGAGTATGGGATTGTCGATTCTTCTATCGGTGGGACTTCGAAAAGCACCATAAAAGTGAATTTTTCAACACAGAATGGCTTGGTCTACCGATAGGATTGCCTCATTAGGAAAATCAAGATCCAGAGACTGGTCCACAGAAGCTGGATGGGTGGTAAGGATGTTTTCCAATGCATGTCCCTTGATGGCCTTCTGGGGGACAAACTTGATGTCAAACTACTAGAGGATCACTTCCCACCAAGATAGAAGGCCTGTCAACATGGGGTGGTTCAGAATGTACTTTAGAAGATCCACTTGTAAAACTAGCTATATCTCATGATGTTGCAAGTAGTGTCGTAATTTCTATACAGCGAATACCAGTGTAAGAAATCTTTTCTCAATAGAATAATATCTGGTCTCTATGTAGAGGAGCATGCAGCTGAGATAGTATATATTGTTCTACATTACCTCGTTGTTCTTCTGGGAGATAAGGTCACCGAGAGATCATTCTAGGGAACTCACATAAAGGACCAACATATTTTCGGAAACTGGTAGCATCAGGACCAAAGGTTGTAATAGGTACTACTTGATTTCCTTGAAAGTATTCTAAGACTCCTCATCCCACTGATAATCGACACCTTTCTTCATGAGCTGGGAAAAGGGATTACACTTTCCAGCCATATTCATGATAAATCGGCGTATATAGTCTAAGTGTCCTTGAAAGCCTCGGAGCTCTTAGATATTTCTCAGAGGATACATCTAGATGATGGCCATGATATTCTCTGGATCGATCTCAATGCCTCTATATCTGACAATGAAGCTGAGAAACCTTTCATAGGTGACCCTGAAGGTGAACTTAAATGGGTTCATCTTCAAATGGCGAGACCTAAGGAATCTGAACACTTTCTTGAGATCTTTGATATGGTCCTGGTGCTGGCGTGATTTGACCACCAGATCATCTATGTAACATTCCACCAATGTCCTGGGGATTGGATTAAATATTTGATACATGGAACGTTGATAGTTGGAACCTGCATTCTTTATACCGAAGGGAATTACCTAATAGCAAAAAGTACCTTGTGGGTCCCTGAAGACTATAGACTCCTCATCCTTGGGGGCCATTTGGATTTGGTTACACCTGGAATACCCATCTATGTAGGAGAGGTCCTAGAACCCAACAGTGGAATCAATAAACAGTTCTTTCACAGGAAGGTGAAAATCATCCTTCGGACATTAATGGTTGAGATCCCAGAAGTCGATACGGACTCTGATATATATGCTCTTCTTCTTGACGGGCATGATGGTGGCTAACCATTTGGGGTATTGGACCTCTATTATGAAGTTGGCTCTGATGATCTTATCAACCTTGGCCTTGAACATGGCACTGTGATAAGGGTTCATCTTTCTAGGAGTTTGTTTGAACCTGCGATGATTCACTGGAAGACCGAGGTGGTGGATAGAGACCTAAGGATCTAGTCCCGGAATCTCATCATAACTCTAGGAAAATACATCAAGTTGCTACTTTAGGAAGTCCACATATTGTTGTTGCTCTCCTAAAGGCATAGTGGCACTGATCAACATGGGTTTTAGATCCATCTCGCTACCGAGGTTTACCTGTACCAATTCATCGACCGTGGTGGAAACACCCTCTTCAAATGTGGTAGGTGCATCTTCCAAATCTTATTATTCATTCATATATGAGGTATCCTTAATGGGAGGTGATTCTTCCAAGTCGACAGATCTTGATGGGACATTGGTGCCAACCTGAGCAGTGATAGACACTACATTGGGGGCCTCCTATACTGCCAAAACCATAGCGATGAGAGTTGTTGACCTGATCCCATATGGCATTTGGCCCAAGGGGCCAAACTTGATGATATAAAATAAATAGTGGTGTGTTGGATTGATCAGGTTTATCCCAGTCTAGAAAAACAAGAAAGTATGCCCTATTTTCATTTCTATGGGGCGAACATCCCAATACCTTATGAGAGTAGAGGATCTAGGATCACCCGAGCCTGATTTGTATAGGAATATGAGGTGATCTTCCGATGTATCTTAGATGTGGGAATGTGTTTTCCCCTTGTTACCAAAAAAAAAATCATTATCCCAAATCCAGAATCGTGGCTTCCAATTGGTGGATCGGGAAGATGTATGCATCATCTAGGCATGTCCATAGATCGGTCGCAACCAAAGTAGGTTCAACCTTGCTAGCCTGGATCTTCTTGTCTTTGCTCTTGTAATAGTCGGCATCCAAGAAGCAGGCTTCAAAAGAGGAAAATGGAGAGGCATCACCTTGGAGTACGCCTAATCGGCCATTAAGGGAGTACTTAAGGCATTGGTGATACGAATAGGGTACCTCTGCGTGCAGGTGGATCCATGGAATACCCATAAACGTGTTGTGGGTGGTATCCTGGGAGACAAGCATGAACTCAGTGTTGGCTACCAGGCCACCAAACTTGGTCTTCAGACAGATATTTCTAACCGGTGTCTATTTATTCCTATCATAAACTTGAATTTTTTAGGTCATAGGGGCTTAGATCATCCTCAAACAACCCCATATTTCGGAGCATCTGGGTTAGAATAAGGTTGATCCCAAATCCTGCGTCGACAAGACATTGACGAACCTCCATGCCATTGAAGTGGACAGTGATGTACAGTGGGTGGATGCTCCCCTGTATGGGAGAGCCTAAATTTTATCTATAGAAAGATATGATGTATTTATATTCTTAATGCACGGATGCCTCAACATGGAAGGCTTCTGCAGCTACTACCTCCGTCTCAAACTGAAGGGGGATTCTTAAAGACTTGGCAAGGGCTTCATGCATATCTGTTGATAGAAGAAGAGCATAGAGGATATAGATACTCATAAGGATGTTGTCAATATGTTTAAAAACATCATACTTCATTTATAAGTTTAACTTCTACTGACAGGAGTTCATTCTGTGGTAGGAGGGATGATGGGCCCTTCTAGCTGAACTGGTGGCTGACTGGTGCTGGGAATGTCCCATTACTCGCTAGTTGAAACTTTTGGAGTGACTGTTGAATGAGGGAAAGATGACTGATTATGGTTCTTAACAGAATCTGGCTAATTTTGGTGTGGTTATGGTGGCTCTTCCTGATCATGTAGCACATATGGTGGTGAAGGCGGACCTGGTGAAACCAGATGAGAATTCTATGTCTGTTGAGCTCCACGTCAAGCTTGTTGTCTGGTTTTAGTAGAATGCCTATCCTGTCTAGAATTATCAACCAAGGAATTCCAACAGCTCATATATCCATGGCTTCATCGACGCTGGAGACGACTGGGGACATTAGGAGGATCTGTCTGGTGCTCCTCCTTGTCAGGAATCATGTAGGGGTTTACCATCTTCATAGTGTTAACCGAATAATACCCTTGATCATCACTTGAAGAATCCACCACATATGGATGGATCTTGGGGGTAATTTCCATCTCCAAAGGCATGAAGTCTCTGAGAGTACAAGATGATGATGTCATTGGGGGGACATTGTTTTCCCTTGCACTGTCGATGCCTGCCCTTCTAGGGAGAGGAAGACTGGGATGTCGATATAGAAATATTGGTTCCAGGTGATATGGTGACTTCTGAAGGCTCAAGTTGATTCAGACGTGCTAAGATAATACCATGGGTATGGGTGGCTACCTTACAATCTATCCATTCATCATATTTTTGTGAACCGTAGTTAAGAACTCGCTGCAACTCAACTTCACTGTCACTGTCATTGTTAGGTTGTATGAATACACATGCCACCTGTGTTGGGGGTGGACCTAACCTAAATATGTTTTTATCAACCTGGTCTTGAAGCCATTCTTTAAACACATAGCACTGCTTGAGGGTGTTCCCCAGGATCTGATGATATGGGCAGTAATTAGGTATATCGGTGAGATCCACTTCTCCGGGGCTCCTGTATTCTAACAACCGTAGAATTCTATGTTCCAAGGAACTTCTGAAATAATTGGGGACCTAAGCCTTGTTGAATGAGTAGGTCCAATTTCTTCTATCTGAGAAGGGTGTTATGGGAGCCTATCCCTGACGAGGGGCTGGAGGAGCTTGCCAAGGAGGTGGAACCTGGTTATCTCGCCTAGGTGGTGGCGGCGCATTACGTGGGGGCGCCTGCCAATTTTGAGGCGGGTGCTACTAGGTCGGAGGTTGAACCTAAGGTGGTGGGACTCTATGAGTTTGTGGAGGTGGCTCCACCAGTAATAACTCCAGTTTCTTGGGGGCCTCTATTTGGGCCACCGTAGTGGGCTCGGCCTTAGTGGCCCTTCTCGCAGGAACTATAGGAGGCAACAGACGTGCCTGATTGGCCTAGTGCAAGGCTTCCTCTAGATTTTGGGCCTTATTAGAGAAATCCAGGAATCCCCTAGGGTAATTCTAGGTGATTAGAGATGGGAACAGTTTGGTCTTGACATTCCCCACACACATTGTCAGCAGCTGCTTCTGATTCAGCGATATATCAAGGGAGTAGGTGAGTCTTTTCCACCAAGAGACAAAGTCCGTGACATGCTCTTCAATCCTCTGCTTGAACTTTAATAGGTTTTCAATACTAACCTTCTAGCTGGTAGAGTTGAACTGGTAAATAAATTTCCTATGAAGATCTTCCCAGCTGATGACTGACCCAATGGGTAGCTGGTTGTACCAGACAAATGTCGGCCCTTCCAATGTCTGTAAGAAACACTAGAGTTTGGCAGCCACTTGATGTGATAGAGTTCCTAGCATGGGTCCACACCTTAATATGAAGTGGTACTGATGCTATAGCGGATAACCCATCCCATTAAAGGGGGAAAAGGTAGGGTTTCTGAAACCAAGAGGTGTTGGCATATCATCCACCCACGCCGGGTATGACTTTCCATCAGGAGAAATTGCCAGCTGCCGAGTTCCTAAAGCCTCGATGCGGGTGATGAGTGCTACCATTGGATCATTTGTATGGGGATTATTGTCTTGATGAGGATCCCTGAACACCAATGTGTTGGCAGGTTCTTCAACATGATAAGTAGGCCCAGCGGCCCGTGGAGCGGTTGGTGGGATGACTTGTGGTGTGGCTGGGGGAACCCAAGCTAGGTCCCAAATATTATAATGGCACTCAGGTAGATTTGGTGATAAAAACTAATCCCTATTTACATAATATTAGGCTTTTATCCTGTCTATGTGGGAAGGATGGTCGGGGTCACCTGGAGGAAACTCGCTGGGGGGGATCTATACCTGCCCCTGCTGCCCTGGTCGAGGATCACTATAGTATGTTCTCCTCTCCACAACACATTCCACAAAGAGGTTATCAACCATCTTCTTATGGTCTATGATCTATTGATGCAATGCGTCCTTCTCGATATCATCTTTTTTCTTCTATAATGATCCAAACGGGTTAGAGGGTTTTACGGTTCTAATATTCTATTTGTCCTTATTTGGATTCTAGTTGAGATCTAAGGACTTGGTGGGCACAGGAAGACCCAATAAATTTCTTTTCTAGAAAGTGACCCTTACCAATGGATTTAATAGGTATGGAACTCTCCTATGAGGTAAGATCTCTTAAAAGAGCTCTATCTTGTTCTCTACCTCTGATAGGTCACTATGTTAATTACGACTCTACTTGGAGGCATGTCCTCAATATCGCCTGGAAAGTTGGGCTGGTGCCGGATAGAGCTGAAATAAAGGGTTGCATACTGCCCCCAACCACGGACTTGAACATGGGGGGGAATCCTCCTTGATAATTATGTGGATCACTTTAAATCTTTGGATGCATCATTGTTGGAGGTTCCGATGGCGACCGAGCGACTCAGGGCACTAGGCCACAGGGAGCACATCCAAGTCAACCATGCAGCATTTCTGGCCAATATCTTCAAAGTGCTCCAGGATATTGGGGTAAGAAACTTGCTAATAACATAGACGGAAGTGTGTCGCCTAGAGGTTTTGGCGAAAACATGTGACTTCCTCTTGGGTAAGCGATTCTGGTACACTAAAGTTTGTGGTTGAAATTGGATATAACATCTCTGAGAAATGGTCTACTAGAAGAATTTCCCACAATGTCCTTGGATCATACTCAAGATCTAGCCCTTGGTTGCCCCATTCATCAATTGGGGGTGGTTAAGGGACTGTCAGCAGCACTGAAGCAGACCGCTGAGATGGTAGACAAGCCGGTGGAGAATACGGTGAACGAGCTAATAAGCCACCGCATGTTGGGCTACCCTCTGAGGAATAAAATGACTTAGCCACCACATCCTAGTAAGATGGGATAGAGACCATAGTTTATGGCATGGGGTTGTAGTTACTGATGGTGGTCCATTCTGTTGTTTGTCCTCCATCGGTCCCCATAATAACTCTCCATGATCTCTAGTTGAGGTAGAGAATGACCTTATTGATGATAGGGGGGATTTCAGGACCAGGCCATAGAAAGAGGCCAAATCTTCCTCTTCCTAGATGTATCTTTGGAGGTAGGTGGAAATCTGGTGGACCTCACATTCCAAAAGGATGAGTATTATATGCCTTGTTCCTTTCCCAACCCTATACAGGGAAGATTGAGGTGAGAGTTCCATTATTGAATCACATTCCGCCTCATAATCTAAGAAGCAGATAGGTTTACTTGTGGTATTAATCTTCTCATTATTCTTTTTATGGATACAGTGACCCACCATCCTACCCCAGGATGGTTCTTTAGGATAGGGTAGGTTTTTGGCTCGAGGATGACCTTCATCCAAACTGATGCTAGGGCGAAGAGGACTTCCGCCTGGATGAGCTTGGGTGGAAGGAGCACCTATAAAAATGTAAAATGGAACATTGGGAGGACCTACATGTCCACTAGAAGGTGCATGGAGTGAATCTCCATGGGAATTTTTTGTAACACCCCAAGCTTCCATGGTACGATTCTCTTTGATTAAAACAGTAGTGTGTGTTGTACGCAACTTCGAGTTCTAACACACCTCGACCAATCAAAGTAGTCGTTATGAATAGTAATACCCACTTTTTGAAATTTTATAAATTTTATCTCTCAAAATGGACTTAATTTTTGGATTTGGAATATCTAAATTATCCTAGGGTGAAATTTTGGTACTTTTCGGATAACTTTTATATTTTGATGAATAGTGAAAATTACTAAATTTTAATTAAAAACAATTTTTTTAATCGAAATAATTAACAGTGATAAATTATGAATTTGAGTCATTTTGAAGTATATCAAGAATATATTTTTACCATTTAATACAATGTTGGTCATTGGACATAATTTCACAATTAAACCGGACATAAACAAGTGACAATCTTTTGATAGTTATTATCTCTTAAAAACACGCTTTTTGTTTTAACAACGGGAATTAATTTTAAATTAATTTATGTCACTTCTGTGTTTTGAATTTGGAAAAATGGATTCCATATTTTTAATCAGAATATCCAAATTTTGTAAATATGTAACTTTTATTTTTAGACATTTTGAATAATTACTTCGGTAAATCTTTTATTTACCATGGTTAAATGGTAAATCCGGTAAATAAGGGTAAACAAATAATATTATAATAATAATAAATTACCCTAAAACGTATCCTAACCTTATTGTTTGATACATTTCCAACCATGGGCAACTTTTTGTCGATTTTGGGACCCCATGGATCCACTTGTAAGTGATAATGACACTTTATATTAATTAAGTTAAAATAAATACAAAAATGACATAAGCATATATCTTTTAGAAAAAAAAAATTACATAGGGTTATATATGTTGGAATTTTTACTATAAATATTAATTATAAATATAAAATGATTTCCTACATAATGGTATTTTATTTATAATTTTTAGACATTTAATAATTAATATTATTTATGACACAATAATGACGCAGTATTTTCCTTATTAATGAAAGAATCAAATAATTAGTATTATAAATGTTAAAATTAATATAATTTGAAAGTTTTGATGAAATCAATGAATTTTATTTCTTAATATGACATTATGGGATTTCTTAAATGAATTTGGTTTGAATTAATAAAGTTTTTAAGACTTTAACAAAAATCAATTATTGAATAGTGCCAAATTGACATAAAAGAGTTTTTAAAACAAATATTATATTATTAATTGATATTAAATTCTTAAAAATATAAGTTTCGGCCAAGAGACTTATATCATGATAGGTTTATCATTAATGGACCACTTGGTGGTCTCTTGGATGTATATAGTAAGTTTATTAACTATATAATATAAAAATACAAAGTGACATGGTAATGTTAAACTAATTAACTAAGAATTAAAACTAAAAGATAAGGTTAATTTAGTAATCCAAAACTGTCTAAAACCTATTGGTTGAGTGGTTTTCGACCTATCCCCACATTAACCTTTAAATAATCCACTTTGGAGCCATTAGAAACCGAATACAAATTTATTATAAAATAATATTTCTAGATTTTCCTAAGGTGTCCCTCCTCCCCCTTATAAAAGGACACCACTTCTAACCAATTATTCACACTTTAAAAGATTTTTTGTTCATCCAACCCCTGCCCAAATACTCTATAAACTTAGATAACTTAAACCTAGAGGCCTTATTTTGATCATAAAGCCAACCTAATGAGCCCTTTTGATCAAATCAAAATGAAGAACCCGAAGAAGAGGTAATGTTTTCACCACCCTTTTTCAAGTTCATTTCTTCTTCAACTTCTTTTTTCTTTGTTATTCCCATTCTAAAATAATAACTCCATTATCTCCTATATACTGTGATATTATTATAAATATGGTACAACCATATTTATTATTCTATCCATCCTTTGAATGACATGTCACCATACGTGCGTACGTACGGCTTACCGTCTCCACGTCGTGGTGTAATTGTTATTCAATATATTATTATTTGGATGGGTATAATAATGATGTGTAAGTCATGTAAATAATAAATATAAAATGATAATGATTCTTTATATATGATATACCATCCAATTATATATTATTTTAATATCAAAAGAATGATATTGTCGCTCGTGCGTACATACAGACTACCGTCTCCACAAACGCAATGAGATTCATTCCTCATCGTATCCATTCAAGTATAATTATAATTTGATGATTAAAAATAATTTTTAAGGACTTTACATCATTCTGTATATGAATAATATACAACCTACCCATAACAAACATGACTTATCTAACAAAACATATAAAATAAAACGAGTAAGTTAACACCCGAAACGACGATAATACTAAGATATCATTAACAAAACAATGTTAAAAGATCATATATGACATCATATTAATGTATATGATCCTTGTAAAATTAAATAAAAATTATTTTACCATTATAAAGGAGGCTAACCTACCCTCGACCAAGGAAAAAGTACAAAGTAAGGGGTTTCTTATCTCACTTTTAATTCCGTGAGATTTCCATTGTTCACCACTAATTTATTGCATGTGGTGTGTGTACTACCCATGATTGTATTCATTGTGTAATATAAATTAATTTATGGATATTTACATCATCATTGTATGATCCTTATTTCATGGTTGTATGTTTCGTATGTTACCAAATCGATAAGGGAATTTGAAATTTCAATTTCCACTCATTCGGCTTTACGCATACTTCATTGATTATTTTACTCCAAGATTATGTGTGGAATAACTATTCATTTTATTATGTAATAATTTCCACTCCCCTTTATATGGATATAATTTTTATACACATAACCACTCCATTGATAAATTCTCAATTCATTGGTATGAACTTGATAAGAGTAGTTTTTACTCAATCTTGATTTGTTGAGTTAAGCATCCAATCCATTGGTGTTGTTTTTACAAGAATATGTGTGAATGTCCTTTGATTGTTTTACACCTAATATCCAATCATATTGAGTGTATTTATATTTTTCACACATAATTATGTCGTTGATTTATCCTTAACCTAAGGATACGGCCTTTATGAAAGATTTCATCTCAATTTACATTCCATTGAGACTCCTTTGTTGTTATACACCAAATCATTTTTATATGGTGTATATAATGTACTTTTACATAGTATATCATGAATCCCTTTATTCTCATGATATTAAAAGTTTTTTATTATCTCAATTATTTGTATTCAAGTGTCTCTCTTTTGTTTAGGAACTCTAACTAAAATATCATTTTAAAATGTTTTAAAGATTTATTATTCTAAATCCTTCTCATTAATGTCCATGTTTTAAAAATGGTTTTAAGGATTTATTTATATGGAAATTAATGTTTTCAAATCAAAATTAATTTTAAAAGTTTCAAAGTGGTATGGGACACTTTGATTCAAAAATCTATTTTAAATGGCTTCTTGACAAATAGTGTGACTTTTAAATGTTTTCAAGAAAATGGGGGATATTTCTCTCAATAGTTTGATGATGATTTTAATCTATGTCAATATCCTTCATTATTCTCGATTGAGGTTAATCCGATACAATAAAATCTTCCATATTGTATCGAATGAGTTATGTTTGACCGTGGATGTGCTATTTTTATACCATTCATGGTTTGTGGTTAAAGTATTGACATTTCGTATGCTAGTTTTAATATGAATGTTTATGTTCTGTTTAAACATGTTTATATAAGGAATGCATTGGACTTAGTAAGTGATAGATGGAGCCCGCTATAGATCCTCGATGCATCGATAGGTCTCATGAGACAAACTAGTGTCTTGGCACAAGACCTTGACAAAATCTTATTTGTAGTCTTGTCACGAGGCCTTGACTATGTGGTTATGATAGTCTGGCATTATGAATTCCATCATTATGAAAGTGGTTATTGATATTGCATGTGATTATTCGACTAGTAGAATAACCATGTGAATAAGTAAATGGAATTATTTCATTTTATCTTTTCCATATTATGCTCAAGTTCAAGTTTAAAAGGCTTTTGTTTTATCTATACATTGCCTTTAATTTTTATGCTTATTTATGAATGTTTCCGCTATATTGTTATCCTTACTGAGCATCTGAGCTCACCCCTTTCAATCTTTTATTTTTCCCAGGATATGAAGAAGTAATTTATGAATGACCTGTTGGGATAATATGAGGGGATATGAAGACAAGATGTTGTTGTAGTAGTTTTCACTTTATGATGTAATGTAAACTTTATGAATGTATCTAGTTATTCCAAGGCTACTAAACTAATCAGTCTTTTGAGACTTGATCTTTCTTGTGATCATGCCAATGTTATGTAATAATGCACCGACTCTGGGAAACTGGTGTCGGGGCGTTACAGTTGGTATCAGAGGAAGTTTAGTACAAACCTTGGAAACTAGATTTAGATAAACTCTAATTAGAGCACATATCCCTAAGATATACTTTGAGGATTAGTATAGAAGAACTTCCTAGAATTTTGGTATTGTATAGATTTTGTGAGTTTTCCAAGCATTACATCCCTGTCTGGATACGAGCAGGTAGAGGTGGCTCTGACACAGATGTACCAAGGGGTAAAACCTGAAAACACCGCTTTGAGATAGACTCGAATGGGAACTGGTGCATGACAACGGGCCTTGCTGCACTCTTGGTTATGACACTCCTGGGGGATATGCTTAGGATAATTTACATTTTCTTTACAAACCAATTTAAAGTATTTTAATATAAGATGAGAATAAATGACCTTGGTTAATCCTAAGGTGTTTCAAATTGAGAATATGGTGTCATGATATTCTCTAAATGATTTTATGTCTACTGTTACTCACACAATGCTTTCTGGTTTTATTCAATGGCTGGAGTCCAAGGAAGTCATAGTAACTTTGATAATGATGTACAAGGTGGGAACGGTGGTGGAAATGAGCAACAAAATGGAATGTTGATAGGCGTAAAAGATATCGTGTTCGTTCCAAATCATTTTTCCAAAAATATGATCAACAACATATATATTAACCAACTCCCGGACTCAACAAAGAAGAGAAAGGTGATGAATGATAAGAGCTCCAGTAGTGGAGAACATGGAGAAAAGAATCGTAAATTTCCATCATGCAGGAAATGTGGAAGGAGACACCCAGGAAAGTGTCTCAATGGAACAAAGAAATTCTTTACATGCGGGAAAGAATGACATAAAGTTAATAATTGCCGAGGCAAAATGAAGAGTACTATGGAAGAAAATAAAAATGGTCCAAATAATCCATTTACAGTCATTTTCCATAAATGTAGGGGACCTGGCCATTACCTGAGTGAATTCCCTATTCTATAGGATATTTTCTTGGTCAAAGAAGAAGCTATGTGGAAATAAATGGTTGGATAAATGTTTAAATGTATTAGTGCTCCTTGTTGATGGGATTACTTTGGAATAATTTTCTCTTGTATTTGTAACCCCATAGTTTTCCATTTGAGAATGATATTTGAGGAAGTCTTATCTTATCCCTTGTGGATATAGTTATAAATAACCATTTGGTTTTATATGATCATTGGGTTTGAGTAAATTACAAGTTATTATATTTTGGGATGAAAATGAAAGGTATGAGATAACATTTCTGGTTAAAATTATGTTATGGTTATTTTGAGTAATTTATCTCATTTTGGTAATTTTATAAAATATAGTTTTTGAAAAAGGACAACACGCAGACCGTGTGACAACCCGTCACGTCGGACAAAACTGTGGGAATTGAACCCACAACCAAAGTGCAATTGAGATTCATCGCCTACCACTGGACTATGTTAAGTCCCTAGTTAGTGTGACTAATTATTTTTAGTTAAAATATTTTATTGATCAATAATAAGTTGATTTAGGTTCTTATGTCTTATCAAATGAATACCCTTAGTATAGGAAAATTATTTGGTGATTAAGTGATAAAAGTTATTTTGTAAGATGTTCGTTTTGTTGGGAACACTATATGCCCAAGGAAAATAGAATACTATGGGGTTTCATTTGAGGAGTAATGGTGGATTTTTATCTACGTTTTTATTGTGGATTTATAGTGATTTGGGTTATTTAAGGAAATGATTAACCTATAATAGATAATATGTGATTAGGTTAATTACTTTTAAGTATGTGACTTTAAGAGTAGTTGATGTCATTTGGAGATACAATTTAACATGGAATACTACATAACCAAATTCTTCTAAGTTTTGGGTTTCAATATTAGTTTGTATTGTATTGAAGGATTTTAAGAACAATTGTTTATTGAATGGTATTTATTTAACTTTGGGGTATTGATTTTAGAAATTAAGATTAGTGTTTATTTATCTAAAGGAATATCCTTTTGGGGGATCATCAGATCTTGTACTAACCATTTTGGTTTTGATTAATCTCTAAAGACAATGTAAATATATATTTTATCCTTTGTGGATCATGTGATTCTATAGAAGTTTAGTCTAGCTCTTCCAGTGTGACCAAGTCTTCTTGAATACTCATCGTTTAAAAAATTGAGTTAGTGGTGGAAATTTATTAAAGAATGAAACTCTACATAAAAAGTTAGTATATCTCTTTATTTTCTTAGTCAATCTCCAAAATGAATTCCTCATCTTTATGTAATGTAACTTAAAACAAAAAAAATGTTGTCCATTTACTTTTCCTACTGGGAAACTAATGATTGTTTGTCCCATCACAAGTTTGTGGTTTTCTTGTCGTTAACTTTCTCTTGATCATGTTTTCTATCCCTATCTATCAGAACTTGACACTTATTTTATCATCCATATCCATGTTTTTCTACATGTAATCCTTGTATAGGTTATCTCGGGTGACCTTTTTACTTCTCTTTCTTTCTTTTAAAGTGATAGTTTTATTGAATCTTTTTCCGATGTGGGACTTTCCATCATACTCCAAATCCCAATTTTAAAAATTTTGAGTACGTAATTTATTGAAGGAGGGGAGAATGTAACACCCCAAGCTTCCACGGTATGCTTCTCTTTGATTAAAACAGTAGCGTGTGTTGTACACAACTTCGAGTTCTAACACACCTCGACCAATCAAAGCAGCCATTATGAATAGTAATACCCACTTTTTGAAATTTTATAAATTTTATCTCTCAAAGTGGACTTCATTTTTGGATTTGGAATATCCAAATTAGCCTAGGGTGAAATTTTGGTACTTTTCGGATAACTTTTATATTTTGATGAATAGTGAAAATTACTAAATTTTAATTAAAAACAACTTTTTTAATTGAAATAATTAACAGTGATAAATTATGAATTTGAGTGGTTTTAAAGTATATATAGAATATATTTTTACCATTTAATACAATTTTGGTCATTGGACATAATTTCACAATTAAACCAGACATAAACAAGTGCCAATCTTTTGATAGTTATTATCTCTTAAAAACATGCTTTTTGTTTTAACAACGGGAATTAATTTTAAATTAATTTCTGCCACTTCTATGTTTTGAATTTGGAAAAATGGATTCCATATTTGGAATCAGGATATCCAAATTGTGTAAATAGTTAACTTTTATTTTTAGACATTTTGAATAATTACTTCGGTAAATATTTTATTTACCATGGTTAAAGGGTAAATCCGGTAAATAAGGGTAAAAAAATAATATTATAATAATAATAAATTGCCCTAAAACGTGTCCTAAGCTTATTTTTTGATACATGTTCGACCATGGTCATCTTTGGGTCAATTTTGGGACCCCATGGATCCACTTGTAAGTGATAATGATACTTTATATTAATTAAGTTAAAATAAATACAAAAATGATATAAGCATATATCTTTTAGAAAAACAATTTTTACATAGGGTTATATATGTTGGATTTTCGACTATAAATATTCATTATAAAGATAAAAATATTTCCTACATAATGGTATTTTATTTATAATTTTTATACATTTAATAATTAATATTATTTATGACATAATAATGATGCAGTATTTTCCTTATTAATGAAAGAATCAAATAATTGGTATTATAAATGTTAAAATTAATATAATTTTAAAGTTTTGATGACATACATGAATTTTATTTCTTAATATTAAATTATGGTATTTATTAAATGAATTTGTTTCTAATTAATAAAGTTGTTAATACTTTAACAAAAATCAATTATTTAATAGTGTCAAAATTGACATAAAAGAGTTTTTAAAACAAATATTATATTATTAATTGATATTAAATTCCTAAAAATCTAATGTTCGTCCAAGAGACTTATATCATGATAGGTGTATCATTAATGGACCACTCGAGGCATGGTGTATCCATCTTGCCAATAAGTCTGTCATGGTTGCTTCCCTGGTGAAGTGGTGTCACTCATGAGTACAAAATCATCCACTCAGATAGTCCATACAAGTTAATCCAAAGTATCACTCCCATTGTGTCAAGTAGATCCAAGGATAAGCACGGTGAGTCCATCCACGGCGTCCTTAAGTCAGGACATGTGTTCTCTCTCAGACCGCAAGCAAGCCAGGCATATCAACCAATTCACATATCAAAACATGGAATTTTCATTCACATGTCATCAATAATCATTTCAATATCACATTCTAAACAATCTAGCCAATATATGAAATTTTATTCAAAGAAATATGGAAATAAGAACAAGGCATAAAATGTAATCAAGGCACAATGAACATGAAATAAGCCATAGCATGAGGCAATGAGACATGATACATAAGGCATAACCACAAGGGACAAAGCAACTAGCTCAAGTATAAGGCACACGACATGAAATAAATGTAAAGCAATGAAATAAGGCACAAATCATGAGGCCAATCAATGAGCATGAAGCATAGGGAATTGTCAGGGGGCCTAACTCATGGATCTCAATTCATCTTAATTCGAATTATAAATTAAGGAATTTAACAACAAAGAAACACACACACACAGTGGTCAAGGACTCAAGGCATGGATATTTAGTCCATTAAGGTGGTAAACCCAAAGGGGTGTCCAATGATAATGAAAACAATCCACTGATGGTTTTTTCAATAAGTTAAGGTCACAAATGACATGTGGAACCAATTAAATTAATTTATTAAACATATTTGAGGCGTCGTCAGAAGGGTCTGGAACACAGCACAACGGCGTGTCATTTAGAAAGAAAAGAAACAAGTGGGGAATACCTAGAATACCTACCTCAATGTAGTATCACTCCACTCATCTATTTTCAAAGATTGAATTGATCTATAATGAGAGAAAACAAAGAAATCACCCAATGCCCTGAAAATAGGGGAAAAGTCGCCACACCTAAATAGTGAAATAAATGATGGAAGAAAGGAGAAATATAAGGGAGAGGAATGTAGAGCTTAACTCTAGATTTCCATTGCTTCTAATGGAAATATATTTGGAGTCTAGTTGATAGAGTTGTCAAAAATCCTATAAAGAGGGGAGGAGGAAGCTCATGCATGAGGGTGGAGGGATGAACCACTGGAGAAGCAAGGGAGAAAGAAGGGGTTAAATTAAAACCTTAATTAAGGGAAAAATTTAAATTCACCTTCACAGATAGGGGCACACATTTTAGTCTCACAATTTTCCAAACCGTGCACCAACCGTGTGTTATGATCTACTCCAAGGGGAACCCTGCACAGGCTAGGCACACGGTTTGGTTAACCATGCACAGCTGGTGAAAAACACCTCTGCTAAAAACTGTAGGTGTCCCACACGATCATGCACCTGGGGTCACACGGTTTCATTCAAACCGTACGGCCCCCAGAACCCACTGTCTGAAACCTCGCGGTTTATGGAAATTGTGCAGGCTAGGCTACACGGTTTCTACTAACCGTTCACCCCAGTCTACCTCTTACAATTTCAGGGATCCGGGCTCCAAACGTTCCCTAGACACCCCCAAGATCTCCTTGAATCCATTACGTAACATTATAAGGTCCCAACAAAGGAATTTTAACCAAAGACAAATGGTTCATACCTTTGAGAAAATTCAGGACATTACAGTACATGATAAGGGTGTGCAAGGTAGATTAAAATTGGTTAAGGACATTGGTTTCAAATTACTAATTAAAAGAAAAAAATATATTAAGTGAAAACTAAAAGTGACTGATGATTAGTCAAAAACCAACATAAACAAACTGATCATTTTATATCGATTAAAAATGACTTAGATCGGTTAAAAAAGATGGAAAAATTAAATGATAAAAAAGTGATTCATAAAAGAAATATAAAATACTAAAATTTCATATCCAAGAGTTATAAGATAATGTGAAGATTAAAATAAAATAAATAGTATATAAATAATATGTAATTAACCAACCCAAGGCAACTAGAAAAGTCTCCCAATGTGGTCTACTAGATGGTTAAGTATAACAATGCAGAAGCAACATGTATCTTGATAAACCTAAACAAGGTAAACCAATGGGATATAATGTATATGCAAGAGAAAAAATCCATGAGAAATACAAAGTTAAGCTCAAAAATCCAAACCAGAAAGATAAAACAAGACAAGACTAAATAATTCCATGTGTGACCATTTGTTATCACCAATCCATCCTGCTATGAATATGATAAAAATAAGAGAATCCATCATGCTACACAATGTATTTCCCTTTACTTGAGTCCCACAAAACAACATCTATAAATACCCAAAGGAAAAAAGTATGGTGTGAGAACAAACCCTAGCAGGATGCCACCAAAGAATCTATATAAGTTCTAATATCAAGAATGAATCGGTTGTAACTTTAAAATAGATCTAGTTTACAAATAATTTACATAAAGTAAAAACATTTTTATAAAACATCCCTTTGGTTTTCATAAAACCATACCATATTCACCAAATCTAGGAATATGTCGAGTATGAAAGAAAGCAGGTAAGAAACCATGGATACACCATAAGATAAGTATGTTATAAAATAACCAAGAAAATATCATCATGTGATAATCTAATCATAAATGAAAAAGCACGCCATTTTGGATCTAACCTATGGGTATACATGCTAGATATGAAAGAATGTCCCCAATCCAGGCCTAAGGTGGATCCAACCAATATAACCTCTTGTGGAATTACACACACTAAAGTGATAATAAACCTATTGTGACATCACACGCATAAAGAGTGACAAGTCTATTCCCAACACACCCAAGGCTACCCAATGTACTAAGTTTTTCAAAATCCACTTAGAAACCATGTTCACATTTAATAAAACATTTCACATCAAAGCCTTTTTTCTTCTGGTCTTAAAGAACCGTTTCAAAACCAAAACACTATTTAAATCATTTAATCAAACACTTGGTGTGTACAAATCCATTTTTAAAGAACACCCCTTTAAAAACATGAATCTCATCCAACAAAACCATTCCAATTTCAAATCATGAATTTTTATTGAATAACCTAAAGGAAATGACAATAACATATAGAAATTCAAGAATTAAACCTTTGTATAGAGAGTCACACCTCAAGAACAGAGGAAACCTGATTTATTTAGAGAATAGAGATTGGAAAAAAGAATATTAGCCTCTGAAAGATAAGGCATGAGGGATAACTGTAAAGGATCAATCGAGATCGCATCTCGGTTATTAGAACTATGAAAAACTGTATCACATGCCACTTCCAAATTGAGATCAACAAAGCTAAACAAGGAGAGAGGAGATCTCATGTACCCAAAAGAAGACACCCAACCACACCGGTGATCAACCACTCTAAGAAAAGAAATATGAAGGTGGTAGAAAGACCCAAAAATTCATGGGAGGAACTAGGGATCAAGGGAGATTACTGCACCATAAAACATAAAGGAGTTGTTTGAGAGGATAATAAAACCCACTAGGCATGAGGGGTTTATGGTATAAATCTCAATCTTACGCTGTAAATTTTCCATAACTCGTATATATAGAAAAACATATCATCTTGGGTTAATTTTCCCCTAAATTATGATTTTACGTCATAAGAATGATTTTTACGCTGTAAAACCATTTTATGGACTAAAAGGTTTTACATATTGAAGCACTTCCATGTCTTATACTTAGTGTTGAACTTATGCTGTAATCTTGACATTTACGGCATAAATACTCCTGCAGGTAGTACCAAATACATACCCCTACAAGAAACTCCCAAAAACAACTCAATTCCCTCCAAATACTTTAACACATTTATATACAGACTCCATTAATTCAAATAAACATACATTCATGAACTTTAGGTCATTTTACCTGACAAATTCTCTTCATGCCCAAAAGTATTGAAACACACTCAAATAAAAAGGGGATCAAAACAAGATTCAAGAAGTTCCTAAAATAAGGTGATGAGATGTTATAATCTCCCCACCATAAACACTTTCTATCCCCATAAAGTACTCAAAAACCTAGACTCATAAAAAGTGAAGGTCACTTCTACCTCATCAACAATTATCACTCTCACATCTCATGGTTATCCCGTCTGCACTACCAAAATACATGGGCCAAGGTAATTGTTTTACCACATAGTACCTTCTCTTGACAATACATAATTTGAAATGGTTTCTCAACCTCTGTGGTGTTAGGATCAAGATCAAAATCCTCTCACTCAATCACATGGTAATGATCTGGTCGATACCTCCTTAAATGGGGAACATGGAACATGTTGTGAATGGAATTCAAATGAGATGGAAAGTACAACTGATACTTTGGAATTCCAAGATGCTCCACAATCTCAAAGGGGACAACAAACATCAGTGCCAACTTTCCCTATCTACCTAAATAACAGTGTCCCAAAAGAGGTGAAACTCTAAGAAAAACCCAATCACTAAACTCAAACTCCAGTGGTTGACGATAACGGTTCGCACAGGATTTATGATGACTCGGTGTTGTGATCAACCTCTTCTGAATCAACAACACCCTTTCCATCATTTCTTGAAAAAGATTCAATCTAACCAAGGACCTATCTCCCAACTCTGCCCAGCATAAGATAGATATACATGACTGATCATACAAAGCATCAAATGGGGCCATCTTAATTGATCCTTGATAACTATTATTATAGGAAAATCGACCAAAGGAAAATGATTTTCCCAAGAACCAATGAAATCAAGAACACATGCCTAAAGCATATACTCAAGAACCTAGATATCCCTCTTTTTCTATCCATCTGTCTATAGATGATATCTTGTGCTCAATTTCAATTGGGAACCCATCACCTCTTGAAAACCTTTCCAAAACCTGGATGTGAACCTAGGGTCCCTACCAGATTAAATCATAGAAGAAACCCATGAAGTCTCATAGCCTCTCAGACATACAAGCCTCCAAGTTGTTCCACTTTCATCATCTCCTTGATAGGAAAGAAATGAATTGATTTCATGAGTCAACCAATGATCACCTAAATCTAATTCTTCTCACTAGGAGTCTGTAGTAAACTAATGATGAATTCCATGGAAATATCATCCTACTTACATAGCAGAATGGGTAATGTATGTAACAAACCTGTAGGTTTTTAGTGCTCTGCCTTAATTCTCTGACACATAATACATTGTGATGCAAAATCCTCAATCGACTATCTCATCCCTAGACACCAATATCGGCTTCTTAATTTATGATGCATCTTAGTGGTATCAGGGTGAACTGACCAACAAGAATAGTGTCCAATGTCCATCAAATCCTTCCTCAGTGAAAAAGGAACAACCGACCTTCTTCAAAAACATAAAGTGACACCGAGAGAATGAGGCCACTCACCTAAGTTCTCCCCACCATTTAGGATTTCACTAAAGTTTTGGCACTCGGTATCAGGTACCTACTCGAGCTAAACCTACTCATCAAATAAATATTCAGACTTTATCAAATCCAAGTACATCTTCCCAACAACTTCTTCCACTATGAAACTCATCTCAGCAAAAAAATCCTCAAATTCCACTCCACCATTGATTCCTTCAAGGGTTGTGTTTGTAATTTCCTACTCGGTTCATTGGTGATCACATTCCCTTTCCCAAGAGTATAATCAATATAAAAATCAAAAATTTGGAGATAATCAACCTATAATCTCTATCGCAATTTCAAATGAAAATATACTTCAGGATTTTATGATTAGAATAAAAGTAAACTTCTCCCCAAAGACATAGTGACGCCGCATTTTGAGTGCATGCATAACTGCTACCAAATCAAGAACATGGGTAGGGTAGTTCTTTTCATGAGGTCATAACTGGAGAGAGCCATAGGCCACCACATGTTTCTCCTACATCAAGAAACACACCAAACTCATACCAGAAGCATCAAAGAAAACATCATAACCTGAACTTGGTTCTGAAATGATCAAAATCAGAGATGAATTCAACCTATTCTTCAATTCCTCAAAATATCTCTAATATTTTTCATTCCACTCAAACTTTACACCCATACGGATTAATGTTTTCATTAGAGATGAAAGATTTTGGATATCCTATACAAGCCACCCATACTAACCATCCAACCCCAAGAATCTTCAGATCTCAAACTCATTTCTAGGATTCTCCCAGGACATAATTGCCAGTATCTTTTCAAGATCCATTGAGATTCCCCTCTCAGAATTAACATGACCTAAAATTTTCACTTCTTAAATCCAAAACTCGTATTTAGAAAGCTTACCATATAGAAGATATTCACTCGAGGTTATAAAAATGATATTCAAATGGTATATGTTCTCCTCCTATGACTTGGAGAAAACCAAAATATCATCCATGAACACAACAACAAAAGTGTTCAAGAACTGATAAAATATTTGGTTCATCAATGCCATAAATAACATAGGATCATTAGTGAGACTAAATTCCATAAAAAAACTAGAAATTCTTATACCGGCTCCTAAATAATATCTTAGGTATATCCTCTTCTTGGAATCTCAACTGGTGGTACCCTGACTGAAGTTCAATATTTGAAAACCAATAAGCCCCTCTTAAATGGTCAGAGAGATTATCAATACTAGGGAAGGGATATTTATTCTTAATTTTAACTTGATTTAACTTTTGATAATCCACACAAATTATAAGGCTCTCATCTTCCTTCTTAGCAAAGTGGACAGGCAAATCCTACGGTGACACGCTTGGAAGAATAAATGCTTTATCCTCAAGGTATGTAAGCTGAACCTTAAGTTCCACCATCTCAGCAATTCCATATGATAAGATAGCATAGAAATGGGCATTTTACTAGGTAGCAAGTCAAAAGTAAACTCAACCTTTCTATGTGGGGGTAAACCTGAAAATCATCCAAAAAGACCTTAGGGTAGACACACCACCATAGGAAGTGGACTTGTAAAAACCCAACCCCAGTTTCCCGGATCCGGTGCCTTATTACATTACATTGGCACAATTACAAGAAATTAAAATCTTGAAGGAATGAATAGTTTATTAGATTTGGAAACAAGATACAAACATAAGTTAAACATTACAACTTGAAATGAAAAACAACATAAAAGTTCCATTGGGAAAACCCACCACTCTAAGATTATCCCTGCAAGTCAATCATAATATAACTCTTCTTATCTTAGGAAAAATAAAACCTAAAAAGGGGTGAGCTCAGATTATCAATAAGGGTAATCAATATAGCATAAGTTATCATAAATATAAACATTAGGCATGGTGAATAATTGAAAAAACATTCCTCTAAAAATAATAAACTTCAACACATTATGATAGGAATATGAGCTGAGTAAATAATGTCATAATAAAACATAAACATGGGTATTCTAATAGTCGAATAGCCTCATGAACTATGAATTTCTAGATTCATAATGAGGGAAATTAATATGTCGGACATTCTGAAATATACCATCAAGGCCTTGGCCAAGACATCTAAAAATGATTAAGGCCTCGGCCAAAACTATATCTAAAAATGGGCAAGGCCTCGGCCAAGTTCATATCTATTTGTTTCATGAGACCTGCTGATGCATCGAGGGGATATAACGAGTGCCACCCATCACATAATAACTACAATGAATTCCTAATATGAGTGGGGCTAAACATAAACAACATATACATTCATATTGAAACTAATATATGAAATGTAATTAACTTTCCCCGAACATTAAGCATAAACACAAACTATTCAGAGTAAATTGATGAATGGTTTTAAGATAGCACATCCATGGTAAAACTAATCATAAATCATTCGATTAAATATGGTAGATGGTATAATAAAGATCAATTCCAATAATACATAATAATCAATAGGAGTGTTGAAATGGATGAAGATACTCTTATGAAATCGTCGAGTAATTCTTGAGATAAATACTCTTTTACTTTGAAAAGAAGAGTTCTTTTGGAAAAATATTTGTATAAAACCAGAAGTTAAGTAAGATGGTATTTTAGTAATAAAATAAGTTATTTTAGAAAAATAATGGTTTCTAAAAATAGATTATAGAGTGACCTTGAAAATAGGTAAGAATTTGATAAATTCTCTTGAATTGGGATTGTATTTCAGGAATAAATTTTGAAAGATCCTTTTAAAACATATAACTCCCCATAAATGAAGGTATGATTCTGGTTGGAACACATATATAGAACATTCACATAGAAATTATGAGGAGTACATGTGAATGAATAAGAATTTAATTGATGAAATTAGATAATAAAAGTAACCCGAATTAAAATGGAGGTTCGGGTGGAAACCCCTTACCTTAAGTCTGAATGTGTTCTGCTCTTGAACTTAAGGTCTTGTAATATGAAATTAGACTTATTAATAACTTAATTAAGAACCTATTAGACATTTATTTAGTTTATCATAATTTTATTAAGTTCATTATGTCCTTATTGATAAGTTATAAGATTGAATTATGTCGTTCTAAAGTGTTCATTTCCTTAGTTTTCATGATCGGTATATTTGTATATGAGTATGGATGTTCATGTAGAAAGGATGTAATTCTCCAAAATTGAAATTATATATTATTTATGAACATACAGAAGTTTTAATGGTTATATATATCATTTTTTTACATGGTATGAGGATGAATCATTGGATGAAATATTAATGACAATCACTTAGATTATTTGGCGGTATTTGGATTATTATGAACTATTTTTGTCATATAAATTAATACTATGTGCATATACCAGTTCCTAAATATTAAGTAGGTTATAATAAATATATTATAGTTTGTTTCAACCATAAAAATGGTTTCATGACCAGTAATGAAGGATAAAATGAAGAAAGAAACTTCATCATCCACGAAGGTTGTAAATTGGAACCTCGTGGACGATGATTTCATTTATAAAAGAGAGAGAGAGAGAGAGAGAGAGTAAGAATATTGATAATTGTTATTAGATTAACATGGTATAATTCTAGTATATAGATGATACTAGATTTATAATTATAAATTGGATATAGGATGTCAGGATAGAATAAGAAAAGAAGATAAATTGAAATGAAACTAAATGAAAAAGAAATATGTTTTACCTCTTGAAATAACCTCATTGAGAACCTCCTTAAGGGAAGGGATTTTGGTATTTTGGCAAGACCAAGAGCTCCTGGATGTGGGGAGTGACTAGGGAAGGTTATTTGGGTAGAACTTTGAGGAGCTTCAAGGCTTAGAGGAATGAATAGAAGAGGGGTGAGGGGGGTTTATAGTGGAGGAGAGGAGGGTTTTCTTGTTATTTTACTCATTATTTTATTATTTTTCCAAACACAACCAATAGTATTGATTGTTGAGACCAAGAATAGTAATATGTACATGTGAGTTCGAACCAAGTGTTCTTACATTATCCATGATGTTAGGAATAGTGAATTTAACTAATAATGTATATATACAATAAATTACCGTATTTTACTATTCATCAAAAATTTGAGTATTTTAAAAAAATACAAAAAATTCACCCTAACCATTATTTGACATGTAGAATTCAAAAATGAACTCTATTTTTTGAAAATAATTTTCTAAATATTATTAATTTAATTTTTAAATAAAATTATAATTTATTCTAAAAATAACAATTTTAAAACTATAATTCGTTTTATATCCCCTTGAAAAATTAATCAAGATCTCATTATCTTATAAACTTGAGATAATAAAATAATAATATGATTTATTATTCATAAGGGTCATATTAATATTCATATTACTATTCATAAGAATATGTTACTATTCACCAAAAATTAAGTTTGTCTTATCAGACTCTAAACATCTTACTGAGCGCAACCGTGTATGTCAGTTTTTTGAAATTCAAATCACAGAGATGGAAAAATTAGGATTACTGGCGAGGTTATATCAAAGCGGTGTTTTGAAGAGGCTCAGTGTTTCATTCATTCAATATTAAATTTATTTGCAAAATCTAGGGGTGTTACAGGACTGCTCAAACAATGATCAACAGCATCAAGGAACTTCTATACTAACTGATATTAGATCTCCGTAGTTTATGAAACAATAATCCCCACTCTTCCAAACCTAGAATCCCACTCACCCTAAAAGACATGAGTGAATCCATCGGGAGACAAAAACCGAACTCGACAACGATAACAGTCGATCTGGGCCGTAATGATGATCATCCAATCCATGCTAATAATTAGGTCAAAGATACCAAGATCAGGCACCATGAAGTTCCACTCCACCTTAAGGTCATCTATCATCACTCGATATTTTAGACACTTGAAACCTTCTTCGAACCTCTTTCACAAAGGCATGGAAAGATCCAATAAAAATGTAAAAAACTTTGAATGCAAGCCTAACACTTCAACTAACTTTAATGATATAAAATAATGAGTAACACATGTATCAAACAAAGTTATCCCCATAGAAGACGAAATAAACATCATACCTCTAATAGTAGATGGCCCTTCTTCAGATTCCCCTGGTGCATACTCCACCACATAAAAAAAACTAGTTTTAGATCTTCCCTAAGATTTCTTAGCCACATGAACATCCACCTTAGACTAAGGATAAGACCCACCACCCTTGGAAGCATCATAATGAACCTATGAACCCTTGGTGATAGTGGATCCAACCTTATTGCCTTAGGACATCCTTCCATAAAGACACCTCAGGTGGACAGATTGTTTGCAATGATGAAAAGTATTGGGAACCTCCATATAGTTAGGCTTGGTATGACCAGGACTTCCACACTTATAGTTGAAAACCTTTCGGTGTCCCGATGAAGCCCCTAAAATTGGTCTTGAAGAAAATCGATTACCTTTGCGCTTCCTTTTCTAGACAGAAGATACACCTTAGCTAATAAATACCACAACTGAAGCTCCACCCAAACCTCTTTTCCTAGTTATGTTTGTTTCTTCCAAATCCACATTATCAACTACCTCCACAATGGTCAAAAGGCACCATAAAATCAACATCGACTAAATATTGGCCCTTAATCCCAACTCAAACCTTTGAGTCTTTAGGTAATCATTAATGGCTAGATCCAATGCCAAATACACCAACTCAAAAAAACAGGTGGAATAATCCAGAACAGTATGCTCCCCTTTCTCTAAGGTTAGAAAATATCATGTCTTTTCCCCACATAATGTCTCCAGATAAAATAATTGGTTGAATATTTTCTTAAAAGATACTCAGGTAAGATCCTCATGAAACTTAGCTTGCACAATAGAGTCTCACCATCTCCTTCCCAATCCCTCAAACATATATGTGGAAAACCTCACCTTAGATTCTTTAGGAGTCTTTAGAAATCTAAAGATCCTCTCAATTCACTCAAGACACTCCTCTAATTCTTGGGGTCCTTTTTCACCATAGAAGATGGGTGTATTCTGCTTAATGAATTATGATCTATGGTCTATTACTTGTCATAGGTTCCCAATGACCTCTTGACCAAGAGTCTGAACAGTTTGAATTACAACTTTCACCAAAGAAGGCTCTACCAGAGGATTCACCTGTGGAACCCATCTTACAACTTCCTCACTCAAATTTGGAAGATCTCTTCTAGGAGGCATTGTCTAATAATCACAATACAAAAATCAATTAGTCACAAGTAGATTCCAAAATCATAATACAAACTTCCAAAAAATACATATTTATGCTTTAAAACAACAAGAATTTAAAGAAATTATAAATTTTTTAACAAAGAAAACACTTTAAGAAAGGAACGTGTCCATTTAAATAAAGCCCAAATCCAATTTATTCAAATAACCCCAACCACCAAGTCTCAAGCTTGAAAAAAATCTATGACCACCCATGGTCACTAGAATTCAATCATCAGAGTGAGCTGGCTAGGCCCCTTTTCTATACTTACTGTCTGAATTCTGACTGTTCTAACTCTGGTCTACCATGACATCAAACCAAACCTAGGTAGTTTCACAACACTTTAGACTAGGTATTCTCTTTCATACCAATTTATAATGAACCAACCTCGGACAACTAGAAGAGTCTCCCAAGGTGGTCTGCCACATGGTGAAGTATAACAATGTTGAAGCAAAATATCTCATGATAAACCTAAACAAGGCAAATCAATAGGGTACAATGCGGAATCAAGAGAACAAATCCATGAGACATACAAATTCAATCGAAACAAGATAAAACAGAAAGATAAAAACAATACAAGACTAAACAAGCCCATGTGTGGCCATTCATCACCACTAAGACATATCACAACGAAGACAATGACAACAAGAGAAACTAGCATGTTACACAATGTCCTTCCCTTTACCTGAGTCCTTCAAAACAACATCTAAAACCTACCAAAGACAAAAGTAGGGTGTGAGTACAAAACACCAGTAAGATACCACCAAAGAATCCATACAAGTTCTAATATCAAGAATGCATCAGATCTAACTGTAAAACAAATATGGTTTACAAAGAATTTACAAAAAGTAAAACCATTTTTATAAAAAATTCCTTTGGTTTTCCGAAAATCACACCATATTCACCAAATCCATGAATATGTCGAGTATGAAAGAAAGAAGGTAAGAATCCATGGATACACCATAATATAAGCATGTGATCAAATAAACATGAAAATACCATCATGTGATAAACCAATCATAAATGAAAAAACGCATCATTTGGGATCTAACCTATGGGTATACATGTTAGACATAGAATAAAATACCCAATCCATGCCTAAGGTGGATCCAACCAATATAACCTCTAGTGGAATTACACACACTAAAGTTATAATAAACCTCTTATGGCATCACACACATAAAGAGTGAAAATTCTATTCCCAATGCACCTAAGGCTGCCCAATGTACTCAGTTTGTCAAAAATACATTCAGAAAACATGCTCACATTTAATAAAACATTTTTACATGAAAGCCTTTCTGCTTCCAGGCTTAAAGACCCATTTCAAAACCAAACCACCATTTAAATCATTTAATCAAACACTTGGTGTTCACAAATCCATTTTTAAATAAAATCTCCTTAAAAACATGAATCTCATTCAACAAAACCATTACAATGTCAAATAATGAATTTTCATTGAATAACCCAAAGGAATTGACAAGAACATACAACAACTCAATAATTAACCCCTTTTATAGAGACACTTACCTCAAGAACAGAGGAAACCTAATCGCCTTCGACAATTGAGATTGGAAACAAGCATATCGGCCTTTGAAAGACAAGGCACAAGGGAGAACTGCAAAGGATCGATTGAGATTGCATCCCGGTTATTAAACCTACGAAAAAATACAGCAAATTTCGCTGCCAAAATGTGATCAAAAAAGCCAAATAGGAAGAGAGGAGATCGCACATACCTGAAGTAAGACAGCTAACCACACTGGCAATCAACCGCTCCAAGAAAAGTGATCCAGAGGAGGAAGAAATACCCAAAAAATCCTAGGAGGAACTAGGGCTTGATAGAGACTGTTGCACCATGAAATAGAAGGGAGTTACATCAACAGTGAATAAAACCCATTGGGCACGAGGGGTTTATGGTGTAAATCTTAGTCTTGCACTGTAAATTTCCCATAACTCGTATATGCCTAAAACACGTCTTCTTGGGTTAATTTTCCCATGAGCGATGATTTTATGTCATAAGAATAGGTTTTAAGATGTAAAACCATTTTATGGCCTAAAAGGTTTGAGGGTCTGAAGTGCTTCCACGGCTTATGCCCAGTGCTGAACTTACACTGTAATCCAGACATTTATAGTGTAAATATCTCCTGCAAGAAGTACCAAATACAAATCCATTCAAGAAAATCCCAGAAACATCCTAACACCCTCTAAATCCTACACATTTATACCCAGACTCCATTAATTCAAATAAGTATACATCCTCGGACTTTAGGCCATTTTCCCTGAAAAATGCTCTACATCCTTAAAAGGCTTGAAACAAGCTCAAATAAAAAGGGGATCAAAATAAGATTCAAGAAGTTCTTGAAAGAATGTAATAGGATATTATAGAATATCTCTAAAAAATGATCAATTAAATATTAAAATGAAGGAAATAGTTTGATAAAAAACCAAGTCATCGACATTGAAAAAATCTAAAGTGGTTTAATAATGTAAAGGGGAAAGTTCAATGAGGTTTAATTATATCCACTTAGTCATCATATATGTTCATCACGTTTCATTATATTGAAAAATCAATAATGATTTATGTTATATTTAACTTTGATCAGAGAAAGTTAATCATGTTGGATTTGGTACCCTAGAACCAACTTGTTTAGTACTTAATTACATGTTTTCATTATTAATGAATTTTTCTTATCATGTTATTATTGTTCCTCTACATGACATTTGTATGTAATAATGTCCTAAGAATATATGTCACACTAAAAGGTCATAGTAGTTCCTCACTATGATGAGAACCTAAAGGTGCAACAATATTATTCTTGAACCTTGTTCTATGCTTGGATAATATTTTCTGATGGGATACAGACAATACAGGCTATCAAGGGTAGGAGGCTCATAAGACATTGAGACACTTTCTCATGGTGTTCTCCCTTGGTAATCTCCAAGATATGAAGTTATAAAAATAGACCTGTCAATAAGAAATCTACATTTCCATGTGTCATTGGATGTTCCTATATATGGAAGTGTATATTGAGCCTTGGAATTTAATACTCTCATTAATGGATATCATGACTTGCATGCTTTGATGTGTTGATGAAAACTATGATGACATATGATCATAGCAAGGTAGGATGCGTTGGGTGCATAATGAGTGATATTGCATTAATGGACAATGTGAGAAAAGATTTATCCCTTCTTCCCCTTGATGGAAGTTGATATCTCAATCCTTTTGATGGGAATGGAATTACTTGCATAAATCAATGTCCATGGTCTTTGGTGGGTGAGTTCATTTCTGAAAATTCAAAGAAAGGGATATCAAACATATAGGTTGATAGCACCGACATGCAGCCTGCTTGATTCAAGATATCATGATAAAGGGATTATATTACACAGTAAGCATTCGTAGGAGGTTGGATGTCGTTGTGACATTAAATTATTTCTCTATGGGTACATTGGTATGTTGTTAGATGCTAACCTTGGACTTTAGACGATTCTTCCTAATGTCACTGAGAAAAAATCCTAGATTGTCACACACTTAGTGTATCTGAAATCTCAGTTAAATTCAATTAATTGATTTAATAAGTTAAAATAAATGAGATTTATTTGGTTTGGTTGATTGCCTAATTTAATCACAAGTTATTCAAAAGAATAAGTGAGTTAAATAGTAATAATAATAAATATTTGTTTGCAAGTTTGAAAAATATAATATTTATTATATTTATCATAGAATAATGTAGTGACATTTATTTATTAAATAGTCATTATTCAAGGATCGGTAAATTTTGTTGAGGGAAAGAAGACTCAGCTTAATGGTCTGATTGGAAATTGTGTAAATGGTATTTATTTATATTCTTAATGCATTTCACATGTCAATAAATTAATATTATTATTATTAATATTAATGGACATGGGTTCAACTAAGAATATTAAAGAAGATAAGGGGATTTTGTGCGATTGTTCAACTCTAAACATTCCATAATAAATATCTGATTATATCACTTTCTATAAGTAACTTTTGGTGTGCACGATAGAGAGAGAGAGAGACTTTACCTAGAGTAAATTATCTCTTCCTCCCCTCCCAAGCCTTCGAGAGAACACTAATATTTCTTTCTCCTTCAAGAAGAATATTGTTGTGATCAACCATGAACAACACAAGCGATCGGGATAGGTCATGCTAGAACTCGATGATTCCACAACAGCGTTCAAAGATTGTGGTGCATGTGTGGATCACCGCTAAAGGGATTCTATACTTGGATCATGCAGTGCAACGATGGTATGACAAGATCTAGTAAACCATATCATCAAGAAAATCTGAATTACAAGTTGAGGTAATTATATGTTTTACTTGTATTGATTTTTTTTAATATCTAATCATTGACATATCCTTCATTTCTTCATTCTCAAATAACATAACTATAAATTTATTGATGATTAAAAATGAAGAAGCATTCGAAGAACACCATTTGGAGGTTCCAAAGGCTCTTCTTGGACAAAACTAGAGTATAGGGTGTGTACTTCCTATATACATACTGTGTACTTTTTTTGCTTCTATATCTCATGATAAAATCAGATATATTCGATGAAATCAGATCTAAAATTTGACAAAAGTGGATCAGTTTGTAGATCCGAACAGACTGGCACATGACTTGAAGAACTATATGTCGTGTAACCATTGTACATGCCATGCAGTCCTTGTTTTCTCATGGATGAGAACACGGGGTGTCCCAGCGTGTCGTGTATCGGATTCACGATAGGGGGCAGACATGTCATGCATCTCTAGGCTACACATCATGTACCTCAAACTCATTCGTGGCAGGAAACATGGCCAGACCCTAAGTGTGTGCTACAAATAGGGGTAGAAGACAATACATGTTGTGTACTATAATGCATGTCGTGTAGTCTGTTGCAAACAGTGTGCCCAGTTTTTTGTGGGGAAAATTAAATATATAATCAAATATATTCACATGTGTTTCATGTGTCATTTATTTGGAAAAGAACACGCCATGTCGTAGGATTGATAATTATAAATTAAAATTTATTCCATGTTAAAATTTTGGATAAGCATACGAAGTTTCCTCCAAGTGCACATGTGTACTTTATTAATTTTAAATGAAATTAATTTTGTTTAAAATTAAAGATGTCAGTGAGTTAAGGATGCTTGGATGGAATTAAGATAAATTGAACTAATTTGATTAATTCATGGTGAATTATCTTAATTAAATAACAAATCAAAGTAATTGATAGCAAAATTGAACATGTATGTTCATTGCATGTTGTGTAGATGATCATGACATTAGACCAACCCTTTGAATGTGATTGGTTTCTTTTAATTTATTATGATTAAATTAAAATGATGACTTGTGATTCATCCCCTCATCCCTATTATGTAAGGGTTTGTGTGTTCATGGTTCCTTTTATGTAAACTCCCTTTATCCAATCCATCATATCCCCTCACCTGTGAGTGAGTTAAAATCTTGTGTAAAGATGGATCTCCCAATTGAGAGGAGGTGGTCCGAGTCAAAAAGTCAAGGCGAAACCAACCAAGGTGATACATAGCAGCCAATATGGAATGCTGCAACATGAACCAAGATATGGTTCAAGGTGTTTTCCCCTAGGATTGAGGGTTAGTTTATCATCCTCTAGATAAACTAACTGTTAGAGAATCTCATGATCACGCCACTTATGTTTTATTTATATCAATTTCATGATTAATTATTTATGTTTTTGGATGTTATGTCATCACCTAATAAATGTATTAACAAGAATACAAGATGGAATAAAATATAACCTGATTATGTGTAAATGTTTTATCAGACATAGTTAATCACTTAAGTAAAATCCATTTAATATTAACAAGACGTGTGAAAATATAAAATGGTCATTACGCATAAGGATAAAAAATCCCTCAACTAAAATATTAAGTCGGTATAGCATTCCACTACTTAAGTTAGAATCGGCCTTATGGTTCAAAGTGATTGACCAACCCAAGTTGGGGTGTCTTCAATTATTGTGGAAATTTTAGTTTGAAGTTTTGGGTCGACTTAACTTGGCTCACATCAAGGGTTGACTGCCCAAATAGGATTTGGTGTAACTAAGAGGTAAGTGTTGAGGAAATATTTTAAAACGGGGTTTATTAATTGGGGAGTTCACTCAACAGATCAAGGAACTATGAATTAATGTAGTTAGCAAGATATGTCTATCTAAAACCCTTCAAATAGCTTGTCAGTCACATGTCTGGGTTATGAGAAGGAGAATATAGATCATTGCCACTATAATATCTATGAAATAATATATTTGAAAACTGATGGTGGGGGTTATTAGGTTTCGAAAAATAGTGGGAGATTAATGAAATTTAATTAAATTTTAAATTTATCAATATGTTTTTGTAATCAAAACAATTACTAATTATCTACTCTTAATTTGTAGAAATGAAAAATCAAACAACTTCGACAATGTTACTGTGATTCATACTTGAGAAGGATAAACTTCTCACCAGCATGAATTTCCAGGAATGGTATAGGCACTTTCATGTTATACAATGTCATGAACGGAAATTGTATGTGCTAAAAACCTCACTTACTGAGTTCATTCCCAAAGAATCTAATGAGGAATAAGTATTTCTTTATTTGAAACATGTGGATGATGCTATGTATATTCAATGTTTCATGCTATCCTCCATTTACAATTATATTTTAAATCAATATGAGGGTATGGATGTGCATAGCATCGTTTCTCAACTTAAGGATCTCTATCAAGAAAATGTGAGATCACTCTTAGAGATTCAGCGCTAACTGGGGAACATGTATTCAAGATGATTGGCTACATTGAGCACCTATACATCTTGGGTTTTAAGATCCCTAATGAAATATGCACAGGTCTCATTCTGTCCTCATTGCCTAAAAAATTATCTAGTTTTATTGTGAATTATAATATGATCAATAGTGAGAAGTCACTTTCGTAACTTCTTAAACTTATTCTCCAAGTTAATAAAGACATGGGGCATGAAAAACCCATTTTACTTATGATAAATAAGAAGATAAAAAATAAGGAAAAGGGGATAAAGACTCATTATAGGTCTAAAAATACATAGCATCTTCATTTTAAGAAGAAGAAGATCCAAAATCAAGGAAAGGAATTGGATGTTATATGTTTTGCATGCTAAAAACAGGGCCACTGGAAGAGGAATTTCACCAAGCCAAAGAATCAAGGAGAATCTTTAGGTGTGTTCAATATTGAGTGTAATCTTTCCATGTCTACAAGTTGGGTAATAGATATTGTCTATGGTGATCACATTTGTATCTAAATACAGGAACCAAGTAGATATTAAAAGATTACTAGAGATGAGGTGGATCTATGGGCTGCCAATGGAGTGAGGTTGGATACACTAGCCATTGGAGACTACCATCTCACATTATCAATAGGATTGATTTTGGTTTTAAAGAATTTTATTATATTCCTAGTGTTACCAAGAACATTATTTCCATTTCTTGTTTAGATATGGATGGATCTATTTTCATCTTTGGAAATAAGGGTTTCTACTTTTATAAAGATAGTATATGTTATGGTATGACACATTTGAATAACAGTCTTTATGTATTGAATTATGAAAACCAAATATTGTCAATTGATAACGAAACAAACACGCACGACTCATTTAACACCTAGTTATGGCATCACTATCTTTGTCACATAAATAAGAAGCGTTTGACAAAGCTTTAACAAGATGGTTACTTAGAATCTTTTAAGATTAAACCAATTGAAAGATGGCATGCTTGTTTATAAGGAAAGATGACCAAACCACCATTCGGAGGTCAAGGTGAAAGGGCCACAGAGCTTCTATATTTGATGCACACTGATGTGTGTGGACCTTTTCAAGTTAAGGCTAGAGGTGGATTATCGTACTTTATTGCTTTTACTGATGACTTGAGTAGGTATGGTTATATCTACTTAATGAGGTATAAGTTCGAATCCTTTGAGAAATTCAGAATTTTCAAGAATGAAGTTGAGAATTAACTTGGTAAGAATATAAAGAAGTTTTGATCAGATTGAGGTGAATAATATCTTAACCAAGACTTTATTGACTTTCTACAGGAATGTGGGATTTTATCACAACTCGCTCCACCTTTTACACCACAATGAAATGGTGTTAGTGAAAGGAGAAACTATACCTTGTTGAACATGATAAGGTTGATGACGAGTCATGCAAACCTTCCATTATCCTTTTAAAGATATGCATTACATACAACATCATGATTACTAAATTGGGTACCAACTAAAGTGGAAAACAGTATTCCCTTTGATTTATGGAGTGGGAAGAAATCCATTTTATCACATGTCCATGCATGGGGTTGTGAGGCATTTTTTAAGGCTAGCTCAAGAAACAAATTAGCACCTCTAAGGCATGAAGTATATTTTTATAGGGTATCCTAAGTAAACAAGGGGATACTACCCATACAACCCTTCAAACAAGATTGTTAAGGTTGCAAGATAGCCTATTTTTATTGAGAGGGAGAACATCCTCAAGGAGGATAGTGGGTGAAAGATTAACTTTGGTGAAGTTGATGCTCATGATATATAAGATTCAGTACAGGAACTGATTCCATAGGTCCCTGTGGAAGAATTTGTTCCTAAAATACAAGTGTTGCGTACAAGTGATGAAGAGGTAAGAGAACTAGAGAGATATGGTTTTCTAGTTACTGATGATTGTGACTCATTATTGGTTGACAATAATGATCATCTCTCCTAAAAGGATGCAATAGAACTCTTGGAATCTACAAGATGTAAAGAAACCATGAATTCTGAAATGGATTATATATATCAAAACCAAGTTTGGGTTATGATTGATCTGCCTGTTGATGTAAATATTATTGGGTGTAAATGGGTATTTAAGAGAAAGATGGACATGGAAGGTAAAATGAATACATATAAAGCACGGTTAGTGGCTAAAGGGTTTAGACAACGTCAATGCATTGACTATGATGAAACCTTTTCTCCAATTTCCATGTTTAAATCCATCAAATTTTCGTTTTCCGTAACATCTTTCCATGACTATGAGATTTGGAAATTGTATGTCAAAACTGCATTCCTTAACGGGAACCTTCAAGAAGATGTGTATATGACACAACTAGAAGGATTTGTGACTCTGGGAAATTTCAAGAAGGTATGAAAGTTTTAGAGATCCATTTATATTTTAAAGTAATCATCTAGGTCATGGAACATTCAATTTGATAAAACCATAAAGAAATTTGTTTCATTAAGAATGAATGTAATCCATGTGTTTATAAACAGTTTAGCGGGAGTATAGTTATTTTTATAATAGTATATGTTGATGACATATTACTAATTGGAAACGATGTATCAGCCTTACAAAAAGTTAAGGTATGGTTGAGTAAGTGTTTCTCCATGAATGACTTGGGTGAAGTAGCCTACATTCTAGGGATCAAGATCATGCGTGATGGATTCAAGAGGTTTCTTGGACTAAGTCAAGGTACACACATTGACCAGATACTGAAGAGGTTTAGTATGGAACAATCCAAGAGGGGATTGGTTCCAGTGTCACGTGGTATACATATTTCTAAGAAAATGTGTCCTCAAACACAATATGAAAGATAGATAATGAGTAAGATCTCATATGCTTCTTTGATAGGATTTATCATGTATGTTGTGTTATATATGAGGCTTGATGTTGCCTGTGTTTCGAGCATGGTAGGAAGATATCAAGAAGATCTAGGTGAACAGCATTGGACTTTTATCAAGGTTATCCTTAAGTATCTGAGGTGAATTAAGGATATGTTCCTAATATATGGAGGAGATGGAGAGCTAGTCGTCAGGGCTTATACAACTGGTAGATTTCAGATAAGATTAAAATGATTTTAAGTCACAGTCTGAATATATCTTTTGTCTCAACAGAGGAGTTGTGAGCTGGAATAGTTCTAAGTAGTTGGTTGTCGTAGATTCTACAGCAGAGTTTGAGTATATTACGGATTTGAATCTGAGTATATTGCGGATTTTGATACAATAAAGGAAGTGGTTTGGATTCGCAATTTTGTCTAAGAGCTTGATGTGGTACCAAGCAGTAAAGACCTTATCATAGTTTATTGTGATAACACTACAGTGGTGGCTCTCTCTAAGGATCCAAGGTCACGTCAAAGGATAAAACACTTACTTCCTAAGTTTCATCTCTTAAGGGGTTTTTCTCAACATGGTGAAGTTGTGGTGAGCAGAGTATCCGTAAAGGAAAACATGTCAGAACCCTTGACCAAGGCTTTATCACAGAAGAGGCATGAGTATCATGTGAGAACTAGTGGATAAAAGTTATTGTCAATTGGCTATAGTGTAAGCGTGGGTCTGTTGGAGTTGATTCCCTATAACTAACTTTTATTAGTACTTGATTACATGTTTTCATTATTAATGAAGTATTCTTATCACATTATTATTGTTCCTCTGCATGAAATTTATATGTGATAATGTCCTAAGAATATGTGTCGCATTGAAATGTCATAACAGTTCCCCACTATGATGAGAACCTGGAGGTGTCATGACATTATTCTTGAACCTTGTTCTATGGCCAGATAATATTATCTGATAGGACACAAATGATACAAGATATCAGGGGTAGGAGGCTCATAAGACATTGAGACACCTTCTCATAGTGTTTTCCCTTGGTAATCTTCAAGATAGGAGGTTATGAGAATAGACTCATCAATAGGAAATCCACAATTCCATATGTCATTGGATGTTCCTATATACAGACGTGTGTATTATCCTTAGACTTTAAGATTATCTTTAATGGATATCATGACTCACGTGCTTTGATGTATTGATGAAAACTACGATGACATATGCTTTTAGTGAGGTAGGGTACGTTGGGGGAATCACGGGTGATATTGCATTAATGGATAATATGAGAAAGGATTTATCTCTTTTGTTCCTTGATGGAAATTGATATCTCAGGCCCTTTGATGAGAATAGAACTACCTGCATAAATACATGACCATGGTGTTGTTGGAACCAGGGTCTTCAAAGCATGATTTGGCGTATGGTTTGTGTTTGTTGTCAATCCTCAGTGGAAGTTCAGGATGTGTACCAACAAAGCGATCATACCGTTCAAGAAGAAAACAGTAGTGAAGGTGGCGCTGTTTCCCAGTGTTTTCCAAATTTTGGGGCCTAAAAATCGGCCAATAAAGTAAAGTGTTTTTGGCAAAGGTACTTGCGCGCCGTGCTCTTGGAGGATAAAAGACTTGCGCGCCATATGTTTTTGAGGATCAGAACATCAAAATTTGGCTAAGAAAAGAAGGTCGCGCAAGTATTGGTTGGGTCGCGCAAGTGAGTTGCACGACAGAGGTTCTGGAGACAAGACTTGCGCGTCGTCGAGGGACTTGCGCGCTGCCGCGCAGGGGGTCCAGTTTGCCTATAAATACTGGACCACCCCTTCTCATTTCGGACGGAGCTCAAGGCTTCGAGTTTGTTCGAGCTCTCGTCGCGCAGGTGGTCGAGTCGCGCAGGTGGTTGCTTTGTCGCGCAAGTAGAGCTTGCGCGCCGGTTGTTTGTTGTACGCCCAAGGCGGTTTGGAAGAGAAAGGAAGTGGACCGCGCAAGTTTGAAGTCGGGGAAGGAAGCGTCGCGCAGGTGTATTGATGACACTTGCGCGCCAGTTTGGACTTGCGCGTCGTAGTGGGACTTGCGCGATTGTCTTGGAGAAGCGCGCCTAGTTTTGCTGAAGCCCACCGGCCTGTTTGGAGCTGCACGAAAGCCGAGAGACTACCCGATACATTCGAGGAAAAGTGATATTCTTCTTCTGGTGAGAATCGGACTTCAATAGAGCATCTACATACAACAAAGGATGCACTCTTATGCAAATGATGAAGAGACCTTCATGTCTATAAACTGAGTGGGACTTCACCAACGGCAGTGAGCCAGGGGGAGTCAACGGAAGTGACCCGAGGGAAGCAGTGAGCTATCCCTGAACCTTTGTAAAGGCAGTGAGCCTGGGACAGAGTGACTGTACCCGAACTTTTGTAATCTACAGCTAGTGAAGCATAGTGGATTTAGGTACGACCGACAACCTGTCGGCGTATGCTCCTTGGACATAGCCCTTAGTGGTGAACCAAGTAAAAATGGTTGTGTCTTCTCTGTGCATGTGAATGTTTGCTTTCTAATCATAATCATCATACAGGTTCAACAAGTTCCTACCAACGTGGGAACAAGATCCATCACATTAAAAGAAAAAGTGGTCACCCTGATTCACCCCTCCCCTCTCAGGGTGTCCCGGGGTCCTACAAGTGGTATCAGAGGGTAAAGGTTGTTGGGTTTGAATCTGTCCTTTGTCGCCATGGAGAATGCAGTCAATGTTAGGGGAGTCCCTCTCTTCGATGGAAATAATTTTCAGATCTGGAAGAATAGGATGAGATCTCATCTAAGATCTCTTGGAATGGAAGTTTTGTTTTCTACTGTGCAAGGAATACAAGTCACTGATCCAACAGGCCTTGCTATGACTGACACAGACAGGAAAATTCTTGATGCTGATGCTAAAGCACAAAATGCACTCACTGCAGCTCTTTCCGATCAGATCTATCTAAAGGTGATGAGTTGCACTTCAGCAAAGTCTTTGTGGGATAAACTTGAAAACATTTATGAAGGAGATAGCAAGGTAAAGGAGGCAAAACTTCAAGTTTTACACAACAGGTTTGATGACCTAAAGATGCACCCCAATGAAAATGCAGACTCATTTTTTAATCGAATTACTGAAGTAGTGGGAGCAATTCGAGGTCTTGGAGAAGAAATCAAAGACATTGATATCGTAAAGAAAATCTTGAGAAGACTTCCTCCCATGTACAATGCAAATGTGTCAGCACTCGAAGAAAGAGATCTATCTAAACTATCTCTGGATGATTTGTTAAGTAGTTTAGTGGCATATGAGATAAGAGTCAAACCTGAAGATGCCACGACTCGCGTGAGCAAGGAAATGGAATTCAAAGCCATGGACAAACTGAAAATTTCAGAAGATAGTGGTGGTGAAGATGACGAAGAAAAAGAAATTCTTTCCCTCATCGCCAAGAAGTTGAAAAAGGGAAAAGGTAAATTTAGAGGTAAGCTACCTCTTGCATGCTTCCGTTGTGGAAGAGTTGGGCACATTGCCTCTCAGTGCCAAAGAAAGTTAGATGATGATGAGAGCGAAGCTGAAGACATTGAGAACCCTCGGAAAAGGTTTTTCAAAAAGGGTGACTTCAAATCTGGAAAGAAAATGCAGAGGAAGAGTTTTGTCTGTGAAGAAGAAGATGATGATATTGAATTTTGTGAGGAAGAAGAACCAGAATTTAAAACCAAAAACCATGCTTCCATGATGGCTACCACTGAAATATCAGAATCCTCAATCAATAAAGACAGAGATAATCAGACTACTTCTATTGGTAATCCAAAAATTCAAATTAAGGATGCCTTCTCCAAGCTTGAGAGTAAATATAAGAGATGTAATAAGTGGAAGGAAATGGTCAAAGAATCATTAGAATATGTTGATGAACTTGAAACTGAAATTGAACGTCTGGAAGAATTTGTGAAAGTTCAATCTAAAATCCTTGAAAGCAATCATGATGTAGTGAATCTAAAACTGAGAATTGAGGAGCAGGGAAAGGTCATCAATGACCTCACGTCAAGACTGGAAGAAAAGTCCAAGACTGCTGAGGGTCTTGAGGAGGAAGTTGTTACTCTTAGAAGTAAACTTGAAACTGAACCATTCTCAAAAGAATCAAGGGAGAAAATACCTCTTAGAAGATTCTCAGATGCAGAGTTACTGGCAAGAGCCAAATGTGGTTCAGATAGGGTTGAAAAAATCTTGAGCATTCAAAGACCCGCCTGCATGGGAAAGAGTGGAATTGGCTATGAAGCTGAAACATCAACTGCTGGAAATAAAGAGAGCCAAAAGAAAGACAAAACGAAGGTTGAACATGTCGAAATATTGCCTGAAGTGCGGAAAAAGGAACCCTCAATCCAAACTAGAAGGAGAACTGACAATTATCCTCAAACATTCAGAAATGATAGGCAGTTCAACTATTCTCACAAGGATGAAGGTATGAGGAAAAATTCAGGTGAGAAGACATTCCCTCACATGAAGTGTCAGTTCTGTGGCTATCTGGGCCATACCATGACATATTGCGAAGAGGCAAGGAGCTACCTGAATGGAGAAGATCTGGGAAGTCAACAAAGGAGAACGATTTCATATCCTCCATCTTATAGAAGAAATATGTTTTATGGTTACTGTTTTAATTGTTCTAACTTTGGCCATAAAGCTATGTATTGCAGGCAGCGGTACGACAGGAGGAATTCATACAAAACTCAAAGACGGGACTGTGCTCATCCTCCTGATGATGTTGTTCTCACAAACAGTTTTTCCCCTCTGGAAGAAGATCATGGGTATGAAGAATCAGATTATGTAGAAGAATGTATTAAAAGGCCACCATTATCCTATGCTCAATCCAATATCTCATGGAAAGAGAAGAAGAAGATTGAGAAATCCAATCTTGCAGAAGTAGCACTCAAAGCTACAAAAAGCAGCAGCACCTGGATCCTTGATAGTGGATGCTCTTCCCATATGACGGGAAATGCTGACCTTTTGATGAACATTGAAAAGAAGGTTGATGGAACAGTACGGTTTGGTAATGACGGTGCTTTGAAGATCAAAGGCAGCGGGAATACTGCTCTCGCCAACGGGGAACTAAAGAAGACTGAGGTTCTCTACGTGGACGGTCTACGCCACAATCTCCTGAGTGTAAGTCAACTCTGTGACTCAGGGCTCATAGTAACCTTCAATCAAAAAGGCTGCACCATAAAAGGAAAAACAGGAAATTCTCTTATGAAAGGCAGTAGAACAGATGGAAATTTATATCAGGTTGACAGCAAAGTGAACTCTTGCTATTTCTCTGTTGAAGAAGAAAATAATTTATGGCATCGAAGGCTAGGGCACATTAACCAACAAGACATGGAAAAGATATCTAAGTTAAAGATAGTCATGGATATTACCATTCTAAAACGTGAGTGGGAAAATTCTTGTGATGCTTGTATTCGTGGGAAACTGGTATGTAGTTCATATCGACCAAAGAAGAAAAGGGCATCGCATCTTCTTGATCTCATTCATACAGACGTATGTGGCCCAATAAATGTTGCTGGAACCTATGGAGAAAGGTACTTCGTCCTTTTCATTGATGATTATAGCAGAATGGCTTGTGTAATGGTTATCCACAGGAAGCGACAAGTGCTTGATTGTATGAAAACTTATCGATGGATTGCAGAGAACGATACAGGCCGGACAATAAAAGTCCTGCGATCTGACAATGGAGGGGAATACACGTCCATTGAGTTTGAAAATTACTTAGAAAAACATGGAATACAGCATGAGGTAGCTGTTGTGAGAACTCCGCAACAAAATGGAGTTGTTGAGCGCCGGAATCGACAGGTCAACAATATGGCTAGGACTATGCTGATTGAGAGTGGTATCTCTCGCCATTACTGGAAAGAAGTTGTTGAGGCTGCAGTGCACATTCAGAATCGAACAGGGCTTTATATGGGAGAAATAAAGACACCATATGAATTGTGGCATGGAAGGAAGCCTTCGTTGAAATACTTTCGTGTTTTCGGAAGCAAATGTTTCATCCGGAATAAAGAAGGAAACCAAGGAAAGTATGGTGACAATGCTGATGAAGGAATTTTTCTTGGATATCCAATGAACAGCAAAGCTTACAAGTGTTTCAATAAACGCTTGGGGAGGATTGTGGAAAGCAATGATGTTAAGATCATTGAAGGAAAAACTCCAAACACTTCAAATAGTACCTATGCTGATGAAATAGAAGATGAGAATGAATGTGAACATGAAATAAATACAAATATATAAATAGAGGAAGGTGTACAAAATACTCAAGGGTCACATCATGATGTTGACTCAGACGAAGAATCTGAAATAGAAATCTTGGATGGTGAGAATGCGTCTGAACCTCATAAGAAAAATCGAAGAGTAGAAATTGATCCATCTAACATAATTGGAGACATGAATGCACCTACACAGACAAGGAGGATGAGGAATAACACACAAACTGCATTTTTTTCTGTTGTGGAGCCATCCTCATTTGAAGAAGCTGCAAAGGACGAATCCTGGGTAAAATCCATGAATGAAGAGTTAGATCAGATTGACAAGAATCAGACATGGGATCTTGTCCAGAGACCGGAAGGTCACAATGTGATTGGTACCAAATGGGTATTCAAAAATAAGTTTGATGAGCATGGAAGTGTCATCAGAAACAAGGCAAGACTGGTATGTAAAGGATACTCCCAGATTGAAGGGATTGATGTTGAAGAAACCTTTGCTCCATTGGCTAGACTGGAGTCAATCAGGCTTTTCCTTGCCATGGCACTCCAAAGAGGATATAAAGTATATCAAATGGATGTCAAGACAGCATTCTTGAATGGTGTACTCAAAGAGGAAGTCTATATTGAACAACCAGTGGGTTTTGTTTTGGATACTGATGAAACAAAGGTCTGCAAACTGAAGAAAGCTCTATATGGTTTGAAGCAGGCACCACGGGCGTGGTACTCACGGTTGGATTCATATCTCAAGAAGTTGGAATTCAAAAGAGGAGGAGTTGATCACAATCTCTATGTGAAGAATTCTCCAAAAGATCAATTCATGGTTCTTGTCTACGTTGATGATATCATATTTGGTGGCAGTAGGCAGAAATCAGTGGATGAATTTGCTAATCACATGAAATCAGAATTTGAAATGTCTATGATTGGGGAGCTCACATATTTCTTGGGGCTGCAGGTGATTCAAAAGAAGGAATACACTTTCATTTCTCAGGAAAAATATGCAAGAGAGCTACTGAAGAAGTTCAATATGCAAGACTCCAAACCAATGTCAACTCCAATTGCAGTTGGAACTAAACTTGGAAAGCATGAGGATGGGGAATCTGTTGATCTCACCATGTACAGGAGGATCATTGGAAGCCTATTGTATCTGACAGCGACAAGGCCAGATATTTTCTTTGCCACATGCCTTGCGGCCCGCTTTCAGAGTAATCCAAAGGAGGAACATATGGCAGCAGTAAAAAAAATCATGAGGTACATTCAAGGTACACATAATTTCGGGTTATTTTTTGCTGTAGGCAGGGACAGTGAATTATCCGCATTTTCTGATGCTGACTGGGCTGGTGATGTGGTAGACAGAAAGTCCACTAGTGGTGAAGCTTTCTATATTGGGCAGAAATGTGTTGGCTGGTTGAGCAAGAAACAAGAAAGTACTTCTCTTAGTACTGCTGAAGCTGAGTATATCTCTGCCACAAAGGCATGCACTCAACTGCTTTGGATGAAGCAACAACTAATAGATATTGGTGATAAGGTGCAGCAACCAATGGTGATTTACTGTGATAACAAAAGCGCAATTGATCTTATGAAGAATCCAGTTCAGCATTCTCGTACAAAGCATATTGAAATACGGTATCATTTTATCAAAGAAAAGGTTGAACAAGGCGTGATTAGAATGGATCATGTTGGAACTGATGAGCAAGTGGCTGATATCCTGACCAAGCCATTGTCCGCGGCTGTGTTTGAGAAGCATCGGTTGAACCTCGGTGTTCAACCACCTCCTACTGCATAAGGAGGATCCGGAAATCCCCTCTCCCCGTTTGTTTTAACTGTTTTTATCTGCTTATGGCTGTGATGCAGGTTTATGGGGGAGATACTATCCAGGGGGAGTATGGCTTGAGCTGAACGTTGAACAAACTTTTCGGTCTTTGGTTTTATTGTCAATGGGGGAGAAAGGAATAAATTCAAGGCAAGAAATTCAAGGAAATAAATTCTTCTATGATGAGAAGTGTAAGATTGTGATGAGAAGTTTAATAAGGATAACATCGGGCGTCATGGAGAATTTCAAAACACTGGAACCCAATTCAAGCTTCCTCTCTTATTTTCTACACCGAGCATTGCTCACGTAGACTTAGAGTGTTGGCTGAGTTGATTCTTGCGTTTTGGATTTGCTCATGGTTGGAGATCTATTGAATTTATTCTGATTGCCAACAAACCCAAAGGGGGAGATTGTTGGAACCAGGGTCTTCAAAGCATGATTTGGCGTATGGTTTGTGTTTGTTGTCAATCCTCAGTGGAAGTTCAGGATGTGTACCAACAAAGCGATCATACCGTTCAAGAAGAAAACAGTAGTGAAGGTGACGTTGTTTCCCAGTGTTTGCCAAATTTTGGGGCCTAAAAATCGGCCAATAAAGTAAAGTGTTTTTGGCAAAGGTACTTGCGCGCCGTGCTCTTGGAGGATAAAAGACTTGCGCGCCATATGTTTTTGAGGATCAGAACATCAAAATTTGGCTAAGGAAAGAAGGTCGCGCAAGTATTGGTTGGGTCGCGCAAGTGAGTTGCGCGACAGAGGTTCTGGAGACAAGACTTGCGCGCCGTCGAGGGACTTGCGCGCCGCCGCGCAGGGGGTCCAGTTTGCCTATAAATACTGGACCACCCCTTCTCATTTCGGACGGAGCTCAAGACTTCGAGTTTGTTCGAGCTCTCGTCGCGCAGGTGGTCGAGTCGCGCAGGTGGTTGCTTTGTCACGCAAGTAGAGCTTGCGCGCCGGTTGTTGGTTGTACGGCCAAGGCGGTTTGGAAGAGAAAGGAAGTGGACCGCGCAAGTTTGAAGTCGGGGAAGGAAGCGTCGCGCAGGTGTATTGATGACACTTGCGCGCCAGTTTGGACTTGCGCGCCGTAGTGGGACTTGCGCGACTGTCTTGGAGAAGCGCGCCTGGTTTTGCTGAAGCCCACCGGCCTGTTTGGAGCTGCACGAAAGCCGAGAGACTACCCGATACATTCGAGGAAAAGTGATATTCTTCTTCTGGTGAGAATCAGACTTCAATAGAGCATCTACATACAACAAAGGATGCACTCTTATGCAAATGATGAAGAGACCTTCATGTCTATAAACTGAGTGGGACTTCACTAACGGCAGTGAGCCAGGGGGAGTCAACGGGAGTGACCCGAGGGAAGCAGTGAGCTATCCCTGAACCTTTGTAAAGGCAGTGAACCTGGGACAGAGTGACTGTACCCGAACTTTTGTAATCTACAGCTAGTGAAGCATAGTGGATTTAGGTACGACCGACAACCTGTCGGCGTATGCTCCTTGGACGTAGCCCTTAGTGGTGAACCAAGTAAAAATGGTCGTGTCTTCTCTGTGCATGTGAATGTTTGCTTTCTAATCATAATCATCATACAGGTTCAACAAGTTCCTACCAACGTGGGAACAAGATCCATCACATTAAAAGAAAAAGTGGTCACCCTGATTCACCCCTCCCCTCTCAGGGTGTCCCGGGGTCCTACAGGTGTTTGGTGGGCAAGTTCATTTCCAAAAAGTCAAAGAAATAGATATCGAGCATAAAGTTGATGGCACCGACATGAAACATACTTGATTTGAAATATCGCATAAAGGGATTATATTACACGATAAGTGTTCATAAGAGGTTGGATGTCATTGTGAAATTAACTTCCTTCTCTATGGGTGTTTTGACATGTTTCTAGATGCTAATCTTGGACTTTATGCAGTTATGCTTAATATCACTGAGAAATAGGCTTAAAGGATTGCACACTTAGTGTATTTGCAATCTCGGTTAAATTCAAGTAATGAATTTAACAAGTTAGAATAAATGATATTTATTCAGTTTGGTTAATCACTATAATTTAATCACATGTTATTCGAAAGAATAAGTGAGCTAAATAATAATAATAAATATTTGTTTGCAAGTTTGGAAAATATAATATTTATTATAATTATTATAGAATAATGTAGTGATATTTATTTATTAAATAGTTATTATTCAAGGATCGGTAAATGTCGATGAAGAAAAGTAGACCGAGCTTAATGGTCTGATTGGAAATTGTGTAAATGGTATTTATTTATAATTTTAATGTGTTGCGCATGTAAAACGATTAATAATAATATCATTATTATTAATGGACATGAGGTCAACTAAGAATATTAAAGAAGGTAAGGGGCTTGTGTGCGATTTAACAACCCTAAAGCTACCATAATAAATATCTAATTATATCACTTTCTATAACTCACTTTTGGTGTGCATAATGGATAAAGAGACACTTGCTCAAGCACTAGAGTGAATTTTCTCTTCCTCCTTTCTCAAGTCTTCGATAAAACACTAAGAGTTCTTCCTCCTTCGAGAATAATACTATTGCGATCAACCACAAACAACGCAAGCGATCGGGATCATCTGTGCTAGCACCCGACAATTCTACGACGATGTTCAGAGATTGTGGTGCGCGTATGGATCACCGCTATATGGATTCTATACTTGGATCATGCAACGCAAAGACAGGGTATGATGAGATCGAGTTAACTAGATCATCAATGAAAGCTAAATTATAAGTTGAGGTAATTCTATATCTGCTCATAAATTAATTATAAATTACATGTGAAGATCATCCTCCTCTGAATCTGAAATTTTAATCTAGTCATGTAATTTATGATTTTTCATTGGACATGACGTTTTTGATCATGTGCGGCAATGATTACACATAAATTAAGACTAAAAGCTGAGTTGACCATTCTATCTTAGGATGTTTCCACTGCGTTCGGAACCTACAAATCATCACTTTCACTTTCCACAATGATTTATATATTTATTTAATTGTTTAGTTTCAATTGATAACAGTTAAGAATGGTTACGAATACTAAAACTAAATCAAACCAAAAAATCGAAATATACCATATTCATCAACCAACTTGAATTGATTAACCGATTTAAGCTGAATTTTTCCGATTTAAGGCGGTTCGGTTGAGTATGTTTAAATCAGTTAATTTAATCTTGCACACCCCTAGTACATGAATTAGAAATCTTGTGTACTCAAAATGATCCCAAATATATTTTTATAATTTAAGGCCATTTTTAAGTGTGAAAGGTGCATCAAACGATAAAAAACGACTAAACAAGCTCAGCTTTCCATGAAAATTTAAGAGAAAAAATCTCAAGTGATATGGCATGAAAGAATGAATTATGCATAAATTCAATGTGTGATGTTCTCAGAATGATCAAAAATAAATTCTAACAATTAAAACCCATTTTTTAACTTGAAAATGATTGTACAACATTCATAAATGAGTAAACAAGACTGATCCTAAAATTTTAGAAAGAAAAATCTTGATTAATCTATTTACCTGTAGAAACAAATTTTTCATAAGTCTTGCATCTTATGTGCTTGGAATGATCTAAAATGTATTTTTAGAATCTAAATTCATCTTAAATTATGAAACCGCGTCAAATGATAAAAAAATTAAAATAACTTGATTTATCAAAAAAAATAGGCTAATGATTTTTGAGTCATTTGGGACATGTATAAATGAATCACACGTGAAACCAATGTGTGATATGCTCAAAATGATTAAAAGTGCCATTTGATGATTAAAAATCATTTTTTAACTTGAAAACAATTGTACAATGTTCAAAAATAAGTAAACAAATGTCGTGAAATTTTAAGACAATGATGTTTGATTAATTTGTGACCTTTTAAAAAAGTCATTTTTAACTATGAAATATGCATAAAACAATCAAAAAAATAGCAAATAAGCTTGGTTTATCGTGGAAATTTAGGACACTGATTCTTGAGTGATTTGTAATCCGCAAGAATAAACTATGTGTGAATTTGGCATGTGATGTGCTCAAAATGATCAAAAATGCATTTTAATAATTAAAATCCATTTTCTAACTTGAAAATGGGTTTACAATATTCAAAAATGAGCAAACGATGTTGGTTTGTTATAAAAATGTAGGATGATGATTCTAGATTAATTTGTTACTTGTAAGGAAAACCGTGCATAAATCTGAATTTCCATGTACTTGGAATGAACAAAATATATTTTTAGAAATTCAAGTCATTTTTAACTATACAACCCATATCAAATGATCAAAAACAAGCAAATGAGTGTGATTTGTCGTGAAAATATAGGACAATGATCACAGAGTTATTTATCACCTATAGGAATGAATCATGTGTGAATCCAGAAGATGTGCTCAAAATGAATATCTTTTAATAATCAAAAATCAATTTTTAACTTGAAAACAAATGTGCAATATTAACAAAAAAATGAACTTTTATTATCATGAAAAACCATGTCAATGATCCTTGATTAATTCTGAACTTGTCGAAAATAAATTGTGCATGAATTAGATGTTTGATGTGCTATGAATGATCCAAAGTACCATTTAAGAATTAAAATTCATTTAGAAGGCATTAAACGATCAAAAATTGAGAAAACAAAATCGTTTGTTTTCAAAATTTAAAACAATGATTGGAGCATCAATGAGCACCAAAAGCAACCAACGAGTAGTCACTAAAGTCTTTTTCTCTAATCCACTTTTTTTAGATTTTTAAAATAAGAACCACATTTATTAGTTAAGTGGGAACCCTAATGACGCTCAAAAATCGACACACCAAACCATCCACCATTACCTATTTTAGATTTTTTTTTGATAAAATGAAAATCATTTTTGAAACCAACATGTCGAAATTGTCCAAGGGTTATTTTTTTATAATTTTCTGAAATACTTCATTTTTTGAGTGAATAGTAAAAATACAATTTTTTACATAAGTGATGTATCTTAAATTACATCATTCATGATGTGATAATGACATAATCTTTTCTAGAACTTTAGATTCAGTCATGGTATATTTAATTTCATAAACGAGTCATTAAAATAAAATAAACTTAAATTCCAAACCTAAAAACATTTTCCAAAACCTAAAGTCAAAAATGGTCCCTTAGAATAACAATTTTTCTTTCTTTCCACTTTCCTTTTTAATAAACTAATGAATTCAAATTATAAAGAGGCTTAAAGTCTTAAAAACCATTATATTATAATTATATAGGATTTATATTGTCAAAAATTAACTATTACAAGTTTTACCTTTGATATATTATTTTATTTAATATTTTATTCTAAAAATACTCCTCTCCTTAAGTATAAATAACACACTCTCTCTCCCCATGGCAAACCATTCATCCCTCACTTTCCAAAGTCTAACCTCTGCCAAAATCTTTCCTCTCAAACCTCTTGGGATCCTTAAAGACATTCTCGAGTAATCCAACTCCAAACATCAAGGAAGTTTTAGTGTCGTACAATAGAAACAACATCGATGATTAAGTAAGTTTTGATCAACTCTTCTCTTTTTTGTTTCTTCTTCTCTTTCTTTTTTCATCACCCCTTTCAAAACCAAACCTTATAAGATTAATTAAGCAGTAAGTTAACGTTATATTAATGGTGTTGACCAGCTGTAAGTGTCATATTTACTATATTTATAAATTTCAAAATTCTCTCTCACTCTCCCAAAAATGTCATGTCAAAAAGTCGGTTAACCACCTACGAAAACATTATCATGTCAACACTTATAACCATCATCATGGATGGATATTATGAATTAAATATAATATATAAACATGTAATTATATGTATTATAAGCTTTTGGAATTAATTCTACTAATGTATAAATTACATTGAACAAAATAGTGAAATCGAAGCAAAATGGGAAATTTTTAAGTAAAATGTGATATCAAAATGACTACCATATAACCTAGAAAATTGAGAAATATAATTAAATTACAATAATTGATAAATACTGATAAAAATTACAATAATTCACTTCTAGATCAATGTTTTAATAAATCTAAGTTTACTATTTAGAAGGTGCAAAAATGACGAAATAAAGCAGGAATTAAGGTAAGGAGATTCTTGAACTCAGCTCTTTTTCTTTGGGTTTTCTCTATTTCACATCAATTTCAGTATGTATATTTCTTTAATGCTTCTTAAATATCATTTCATTATTCATCCTTTTTCTTTTTAGGATATACATGTTACCACCTTGATTTATAAGCCAAATACAATGATTTCCCCAAAAGACTTTTCTTTCTAAAACACACATTTTACTCCTCTTGAGTTGTTTATCCTTCACTCAAAAATGATGATGGTTATGCAAAATATGTTCTCTTTTTTCATTTAGGATCCCCAAATCTTATTCATGAATGTATTCTTGATGAAATCCTTATGAAACTCTTTCTATCCTTAGGTTTATTTCGTGACTATGATTGTTATACATTCTATATGGCATGCATGATTATGTAAATATTATGATGTGACGGGTAGACTCGAAATTATATATTCCTTTAATGCATTGGGTAACATGATATATTTCACGAGATAATATGTAATATGCGTGAACATGATATTAACTTTGTTCACAGTGATGTTATGATTATGCACCTATGTTCTATGTGAACATGATGCTAGTTTTATTCAAAACTATGTGTGATATTTGACCATTATGACATAATGTTTCATTTTTATGCATTGTCACATTCCATGTTTTTATCACATGTTTCCCTCATAATGTTGATGATGATCACATACTTATGATATGGTGATGATGATGATGTTCACCCATATTATATTAATTTCTCTCTTATTCATCCTCCTATTGGGTTTTTAACCCACCTCTTTCTTTAACACACCTCTTTCTTTGATGTATATCCTCAAGTGATCATGTGTATAAAGAAAAACGCAAGATTTTAAAAAGATAAAGAAGAAGGATTTAGATAAATGTTTATGATTTATTATATACAAGTTATGTATAAACCTAATTTGTTCAAGACACTATACCTTTTGATCCTGGGTTTCTATCTTTGTTATGTTGTTTATCTTAAAAATGATGTCATAGTCATGTAAGAAAAAGTAGTTATAATCCCTCCTCCCCCGAGAGGACAAAACAGATCCTCCACCCTTGAGAGGCAAGGAGGCACCTCATTAAGGCGTCATGGGAATTAAAAGATATGCAACGAGAGGCAAAGTTGAAGTTACGCACCCCTAGTGAGGCGTCGATAGTAAAATAAGAAACAATGGGAACAACAAGCCACCTTTATCAAATCGAGATCCAACCAAGCACCGTCAAAAGAGACAAAAGAAGAAACCACAGGAGCAAAGCAACTGGTGGTGGCGATGTCTGCACTGGGAAAGGCTCGTGATGATGATGATGATTTGCACCGATGCGGGAATGGGCTTTTCCCAAGAACATAAGAAAAGGAAGACGGTTGAATGCTATACGCAATCAAGAAAGGCTTTGAGGGGGCCATCAATACTTCAATATAAGAGCTTGGTTAGCAACATAACCTTAGATTTTCAAACAAGTATACAAGGAAACAGAGAGATGAGAAATCTATGGCAATCATGTTGGTCATGCGAAGGCAGCTGCATGAAGGAAAACCCTTGATCGTGTGATGGAAAATGCTCAGTTGCATGGAGTCTCAGTTGCGCACAAAATGAAAAACAAGACTGATTGCAGATTGTGTTATAGAAACTCAAAAGAAAAGTTCAGGGCCGGAGGAGACAGCAACATATTAGTAATTTGCATGATCGAATGGTTTGCTCAAAACAAGACTGGCCTCACCCTGGTTCAGCCATGGTCGAAGGTTGGGGGAGGGAGCAGTTTCAAGGGAAGACTGGGGATGGAATTTTGAGGGAAGGGGGGTGCTAGCAGTCTTCTGAAGTTATATGTTAACAGAATTTTCCATTTTTATTAAATTTTATTTATTAAAACGCTAACAAAATGCTAATGAATGTTCTAAGTTTATCGACGCTTAATATGTGCTGATAAGTCATTTTGGTAGTAAAAAATTAATGAATGGGATCAAGTTCAAGTCCTGTACATGGAACAAAACCACAATTAAGATAGCTTAAATTCTTAATTGGTTGACCATATCATACAGGAATATTGAACTGTTAAAAATAACATAAATATCTATAAGCACCACAAAAACAATCAAAATAAATAAAACTATTTTTTATCATTTCAAAGATCAGGCTAGTGCTAGATAAATGGACAGTAAGTTTGCACAATGGAACCTGATTTTGCAAAATTTTCACTCAAATTTGTAAAGTTATTGTTTCTTCGAAGCAATAAAGGCAAGGATCGTGAACCTCATCAAAGAGACCTTCAACTGCTGATCCTCCCATCAGGCTTCATCCCTGAAGTTTCCTTATCAGCCTCCTTTCCAAATCCAAGTTCAGACATATCCTGCTTTGCCATCAAGTTCCTGAAAGTTCCCACAGAACACAACCTCTTTAGAATTCAAATATTTTTCTCATCAAGTTCCTGAAAGTTCCCACAGAACACAGCCTCTTTAGAATTCAAATATTTTCCAAAGAGAAAAAGGGAAGGAAAATGAGCCTATGACATCAACATTCATAGACTCCCGGGCTCGAATGGCTTGAAGCAATGCACAACGGTGGGGTGTGGGTTCAAGAAGAAAATGCATAGAAATTAAAATTGAAAAATAATTAGTTATATCATATCATTTAAGCATGATTATGAACAGGGTTTGACCATAACGCCATTTTTTACCCCGCCATCTGGATGTGAATGAAGATATTCAGTTTTTTTATAACTGTGATCCAAATATGTCCTTCGTAGACAACCAAGAGAGTAATTTAGTTTGAAACCAAAGACTGCCATGGTCAAATCACCCAATCCATGTGATATAAACACATGTAAACAGAAGTTTCACAACCCATGACATGGAGAAAATTTATTCTAATTTATATGGTTTTCCCAATTCAAATGTTTAAAACAAAAGGGTGAAACATTAACGAATAATATATTATCATTTAAGCATGATTGTCAACAGGGTTTGACCATAACGCCATTTTTTACCCCAACATCTGGAGGTGAATGAAGATATTCAGTCGCATTTTTATAACTGTGATCCAAATATGTCCTTCATAGATACCCAAAAGAGTAATTTAGTTTGAAACCCAAGACTACCAATCACCCAATCCATGTGATACAAACACATGTAAACAGAAGTTTCAAAACCCATGACAGAGAGAAAATCTATTCTAATTTATATGGTTTTCCCAATTCAAATATTAAAAACAAAAGGGTGAAATGGAAATGGAAATGAATGACAAGGTATTTTCATTTTACATGATGATCAGGTACATTTAAAAATACATTTGCATATCTACAACAACTCCAAATGAAAGTATAATTAGTGAGTCAGGCATTATGTTAAAGCTATAAAGCAATGTTTTCAGAACCGGACCGGCCGTTGAACTGGTGATGGGAGCGGTTCAAGGTCAGACCGGTCATATCGGTTAAGCTGGATGGTTGAACCGTTTTTATTATTTTATTATTTTTTAATATAAAGTAATTTTTTATAATATATTTTTATTAATTATAATATATTTTTACTATGATACAATTATTTTTATTATATATAATATAGTTTTATGATCAAGAAATTAATATATATATATATAATAAAGAGAAATAAAAATCTAGACATATATTTAAACCCGGGGCTCCTCCCATGGAAATTTTAAAATATATTTACAAACTTAAATATATATAATTCAGGCAGCTCCTCCCAAAAAATCAGATTTCCGACTCAATTTTCAAAACAGTTTTCCACGATTTTGGAAATCCTGCGTCCTGCATCAACCCAGACAGCTCAGTCCGTCTGTTCCGGTAACTGGGCGTTCAGCCAGATTTCCTCTGGTTCAGAGCGGCTGAATCTGGTCCAACTACAAAAACGGTTCAACAGGTATAGCCAGACCATAAATCTGACAGTCCGAACAGACAGAACGGTCCGGTCTGGTTTTCAAAACACTGCTATAAACATGGCTCAAGTGTAGAAGCATTATACAGTTTCTAAAATTATTTTTTATGTGTAAAGATGCATGCAAAGTAAATACACATGTACGGTTGAGGCATGAGCTTCATTTCACCGCAAGAAGGAAATGTCAGATCACCGGAAGGAGAAGATCTGGTGACCTTATTTTCCATGACTGCATGAAAATGGGGTGGCAACGGCAGAGTGCCAATTCCCAGGAAGATGGAGAATGGTGAGCAGGAGTCTGGCCATCAGCAGTGTGAGAGGAACAGTCATCAATAGTGGTGTCTGGATGGGAAGAGAGAGTGAGCAGGGAATATTTTTCTGTTTTAGATTCAGCCATCTGGCTTGAGCAGGAGAGCTAAAGTAGTCTCATTTATTCACTCATCTCCTTCTTCTTTCTTCCATTGTAAAGATTCCTATACAAACTATACTGCATTGTTGGAGGCTTGTTGGACGGGGAAGCTAACACTATCCAGTGTGGTATGTGATGCAAAAATATGTTAAAAAAATTCGTCTAGTCATTACTGTTTTCAGCACAGAGGCAAGAAAAGTGACCGAGAAATGCACTAACTTTTCCATGCGGCATTTCAAATACATCTTCGACAAGTGTCGGCATTTCTCAGAGTTGTGTCTGGAAGACTTGAGGCACTCAAGGTAGTCTTTCTTCTCCTGAGTCATCAACAAGCAAGTGAATGATGGAAGTGACAAAAGATCAAAAACATTGGGAGGCCAGTCTGCCATGTCAAAAAAAGAAATGAATACATACAGTTATGGAAAATATAAATCGAATTATACACTAAAGCTGAAAAGTGGGACTACCAGATCACATTCATGCAGATGATCCAGAGGAAACACACCCTTTTCTGGTGGAACTGGCCTGAATCCTCTGCTTCCACCAAATGAACCACCTGCAAAAAACACCGAGAATGGAGAAGGAAAAAACAATGGTCCACTTCATTGCCACTTACCATTTCCCAAAAATAAAATAAGTCTGGGTATGTTGAAACTGAGCCTAAATTTTAGAAAAGTGGATCTCTCATGAAACTAAGCTAGGATAAAAGCAAGGGTTTCGAAATTAGTAAAAATGAATCACTTAAATCAACACAATTCAGCTCGGTTCTTGAAAATGAAAAGTGGGAATTATTTAACCAGACCCAGATTCAAGATGGGATAAAAAGGAATCGTTAACTGTGTACTTGAAAAGTGATAACAACGGACCAAACTAACTGGAGTGAGAAATTCGAAACAGCCTACGATCACAAAAAAAAAAGATGATGAATAAGAAGAAAAATCACGTTAGGGTTGATATCATGCATTTTAAAGGGTGAAACTCACATCCGTTTGTTGGAATGATTCGTTCTATTTTGTTTCAATTGATAGCAAAAAATATATACCGACGATATAAATGCAAATTCCAACATGTGAAGGAAACAGTGAACCGTATGTTAATTATTGCTATAACAATAAAATCAGCTTTCAGGAAAGGACTTGGACAACAAGACAAACACAAACAGCCGCCAGTTTAATGATTCGAACTTGAAAGTTTCTAAGTGCGGAACTACAACCCTAAAAGTACGAATGCAAGGTACCCGAGTTCATCTTCCAGTGTAATCTGTGGCTACATTTTCAGAAAGGCGTTGCAATTTATCCCCCCAGGATCGATGTGTCACCAAACAGGGAGCCGGTGAGAAGCCGAGGGAAATCGCGAGTTGAAAGAGTAGGGATTGGAGAGATAGACGGAGGAGGAGTAGCTGGTCGACGATTTAGAAGTAATCGTAGGCGACGATGGAAGAGTAGGATTTCAGCGGTAACCCAAATGCGGTGGCAGACGAAGGAGGTGAAGGTGGTCGACGACGAAGTAAAAGTCGGAGGCGAGCACGAAGGAGTCGATGTTCACGGATAACGCCGCATCGTTGGTAGACAGATGATAAGATGGAGGTCGAATAATTAGGAGAAGTCTGATGAAGGAATCGATTATCACCGTTTTTTTTATAAATGGGTTTTTGAAATTTTTTATTTGACCAAACAGGTTAGAGTTTTGAGATGTTTTTAAAAATGGGTCCGAGATGCGTGAACCTTGTTCACGCATCCCCGATCCCGGGAAGATGCGTGAACGGGGTTCACGCATCTTCAATCCGAGCGAGATGCGTGAACCCCATTCACGCATCATTCGCGAATTGGATGAAGGATGTGTGAACGGGGTTCCGCATCATACAAAAACATATAAGAAATAGTTGAAAACAAAAGGAATTTCATAAAAAATGTTGATCAAAATAAATTATATAATCATATCTAACCCGAATGGCCCGAAGGCCTTCTTTTTTATTTTATTATAGATAATCCCCATTTTAAGGGTTGAAATGAAACCCAAACATGACCCGTAGGTCCAAGGCCCAAGGCCCGACATGACCCGAAGGCCCAGAGGCATATCATGCCCAATACATGACCCGTAGGCCCGAGCCGAGGCATAAAATATAAACTATAAGACTAATATAAATGAAATTTTAAATATTGATAAAACATATAAGAAATAATTGAAAACAAAATGAATTTCATAAAAATAATTGATAAAAAATAATTTATAACCATTCAAAACCATCAAATTGAAACTTAAAAATGTTTCATGTATTTTAAGCGCGTGACTTTGAAAGACTATAAAATATAAACTATAAGATTAATATAAATGAAATTTTAAACATTGATTAAAAATATAAGAAATAGTTGAAAATAAAAAGAATTTCATAAAAAATGTTGATCAAAAATAATTTATAAGCATTGAAAACCATAAAATTGAGACTTAAAAATGATTAATTTATTTCAAGTACGTGACTTTGAAAGACTATAAAATATAAACTACAAGACTAATATAAGTGAAATTTTAAACATTGATTAAACATATAAAAAATATTTGAAAACAAAAAGAATTTCATAAAAAATATTGATCAAAAATAATTTATAACCATTCAAAACCATCAAATTGAAACTTAAAAATGTTTCATGTATTTCAAGTACGTGACTTTGAAAGACTATAAACTATAAACTATAAGACTAATATAAATGAAATTTTAAACATTGATTAAAAATATAAGAAATAGTTGAAAACAAAAAGAATTTCATAAAAAATGTTGATCAAAAATAATTTGTAAGCATTCAAAACCATCAAATTGAGACATAAAAATGTTTCATTTATGTGACTTTGAAAACCTATAAAATATAAAGTATAAGACCAATATAAATACAAATTAAAACTTGAATTTAAAATATAAGAAATAGTTGAAAATAAAAATATTTTAATAAAAAATGTTGATGAAAAATAATTTATAAGATTTCAAACACACATACTTGAAACATAAAAATGTTTCAAATATGTGGTTTTGAAAGACTAAAATATAAATTACAAGAATATAAATGAAACTTAAAACATGGATTAAACATATAATAAATAATTAACAATTAATTAGTTAATTAGTAGTACAATTTTTAATTATATAATTATTAATTACTTATTAATCAATATAATTATAAATTATTTAATTATTAATATAAATATTAGTTATTAATTACTAATATACAAAAATTAATTAGTTAATTACTAATATAATTATATAATAATTAATTAGTTAATTAGTAACATAATTATTTATTATATGATAATTAATTAGTTAATTAGTAATATAATTATTAGTTAATTAGTAATATAATTATTAATTATATAATAATTAATTAGTTAATTCGTAATATAATTATTAAATATATAAAAATTAATTAGTTAATTAGTAATATAATTATTAGTTATATAATAATTAATTATTTAATTAGTAAAATAATTATTAATTATATAATAATTCATTATTTAACTAGTAAATTAACAAGATAATTAATAATTATAATTATTCATTATAAATATTAATTATCAATTATTAATAATTAATTATATAATAATTTAATAGTTAATTAGTAATATAATTATTAATTATATAATAATTAAATAGTTAATTAGTAATATAATTATTAATTATATAATAATTAATTAACTAATAATTAATAATTATGCTGCTAATTAACTAATTAATTATTATATAATTAATAATTACTACTTATAATTAATAATTATATTACAAATTATATTTCATAATTATATTACTAATTAACTAATTAATTATTATATAACAGGAAAGTGTAGCCAGAGGTAGAGCCCCTGGCCATTTATTAAAATAAAGGAAAAAGACAGTAACAAGCAAAAAGTACCAACAAAGTCACATAAAATAATTAGTTTATATAATTAATAATTATAATACTACTAAATAATTAGTTATTATATATATAATTAATAATTAATAATGACTAATTATAATTAATAATTATATTACTAATTAAGTAATTAATTACTATATAAATAAGAAATAAGAAATAATAATTATATTGAATAATTATAATTAATAATTATATTACTAATTAATTAATTAATTAATTATTGTATAATTAATAATTATACTACTAATTAACTAATTAATTATTGTATATTAGTAATTAATAATACTAATTAATAATTGTTTTACTAATTAACTAATTAATTATTATATAATTAATAATTCCTAATTATAATTAATAATCATATTACTACTTGACTAATTAATTATTATATAATTATATTAGTAGTTAATAATTAATATTTATATTAATAATTAACTAATTTATAATTATATTGATTAATAAGTAATTAATAATTATATAATTAATAATTATACTACTAATTAACTAATTAATTATTAATTATTTCATATATGTTTAATTCATGTTTTAAGTTTCATTTATATTCGTCCTGTAATTTATATTTTATAGTCTTTCAAAGCCACATATTTGAAACATTTTTATGTTTAAAGTATGTGTGTTTGAAATCTTATAAATTATTTTTCATCCACAAATTTTATTAAAATCTTTTTATTTTAAACTATTTCTTATATTTTAAATTCATGTTTTAATTTTCATTTATACTGGTCTTACACTTTATATTTTATAGGTTTTCAAAGTCACATACATGAAACATTTTTAAGTTTCAATTTGATGGTTTTGAATGGTTATAAATTATTTTTTATCAACATTTTTTATGAAATTATTTTTGTTTTCAACTATTTCTTATATGTTTAATCAGTGTTTAAAATTTCATTTATATTAGTGTTATAGTTTATATTTTATAGTCTTTCAAATTCACGTACTTGAAATACGTGAAACATTTTTAAGTTTCAATTTGATGTTTTTGAATGGTTATAATTTATTTTTGATCAACAATTTTTATGAAATTCTTTTTGTTTTCAACTATTTCTTATATGTTTAATCAATGTTTAAAATTTCATTTATATTAGTCTTATAGTCTATATTTTATAATCTTTCAAAGTCACGTACTTAAAACAGAATCTCACATCAGAAATGCAGAATGTACTGTGCAGGTTAGGAAGAACCTGTATCCCAAATCGAAAATGCAGAATAATTTTCAGGGCAAGCCCTCTTATAAAAGAGAGTCCTGGGTGAGAGTTTCTGTCAGAATCCAGACTGTTGTAATGGTTGTTTCTGTCAGAATTCAGGGCAAGCCCTCTTATAAGAGGAGTGTTATCATCTCTAGTTGCATTTTTAATTGGATATTTCAATACATGTATGTGATGTTAACATGTGTCCAGTTTTATTCTAAACTGTCTGATCAATTGTATAGGACATGCTGAATATTTGAAGTTGGAGACGAGTTTTCCCTTTTCGAAGGCGAAACCTAGAGACAATGTGATTCTTCCCTGTTACGACTTCAACAACTCGAGCAACTCCGACGATTCTTACTTTGATACTGCGAATGGCTCGGTTCTTCCTAATGTAGCTTACTATTGACTTTTTCTCAACTTCCCAACATGAGGGCTTTATTCCTCTCAGCGACAATTGAAACGATCTACTATTGCGCAATGAAGGCAATGTCGTGTTTCCCCCAAGTCTCCTCCAATGCAAAGCCGTGATTCGCCTTCTCCGAGAAGTGCAGTGATTCCAGCGATTCTGGGACTCATCCCCCATCGTTGTATTAATGTAGAAAAGAGGCACCAGTGGTAGAAGGTGTCTTATCTATTTGTACAAAAAAAATTAATGTAATTACTGATGAAATTTGTTTTGTCCTTATCAATGGAAGTCATAGTGTCATTGGAAACTGTCATCAAACTTTCACGAGAGTTGTCACGACCCAACCCGACGGGGCCCAACCCATAACTCCCCAAGCCCGCCTCCAATAGGTCAAAGACTGACGACTAGCACTGAGTAGGCATATCACTAACATTGGAGACATTTCCTATGTACCTATATGCACACACACATCTTCAAGCACACGAAATGCTGAAATGTAAAAACCAGAAGCAACCAATGCATGCATACATATATATCCCACAACTAGAGTATAACAGAAGTACTGAAAATGAGATAAGGGAAAAACAACGTTCACCAAAGAAAATTGTAAAAATGTTCAACCTGCTCAGAAGGAGGGGATCACTGTCAACTGCAACTGCTGGAAAACTCCTCAGCCCAACTCCGGTAAACACCTCAATCTGTCTAGCCTACTAAGATCGGCCTGCCTCGGGTCCTCCATGGACTCTTTCAACACACGTGGTTTTCACAAGACACAAAACATGTGTAGGTAAATCCCATGCAGGGGTGAGTATAAAAATACTCAGTAGACGCTTCGAAAACCCCAAAATAAAAAGGGAGCAACTGAAAGGAAACAGTCTGCTCAACCTAGCCAGAGGGAACCCCAATCGAGAGAGAAACTCAACCCAAACCATCCTTGGTCGTACATGACAAGTCATCTCAGTCTACAAGGCGTGTCAACCCCGTCATGTGACGATGCCACAAGGAATCCCAGAAAATACCCAGATATACTCTTCTCATACCCAAAGTCTCATGAGGTTCCAACCTCATAACCAACAATAAGATTTCTACTCAAGGCTCTAAAGGTAGCACATAAAACTAGGAGTACACATTCCATGAGCTTAGTTATCCTAGATGACACCCGTCTAAGAGATACACTCCATCGGGAACAACCCTGCCGTTCCTAATGGTACATTCGAGAGAACGAGATCCATCGAGAACATCTTACTAGGTCCAACTCTAGTGCCCAACACCAGAGGTCCTGTTGTTGTTACCTTGCGCCCAACGTAAGCTAAAGAAACCCAAGTGAAGAGGCCCTCCCCTCACCACTGCACGCAGTTAACGAAGCACTGCTCTAGATTATGAACCACGTGCATCCTCTCAAACAAGAGAGAATAAAGGGACCCACGCCTCATCGCTACCCCACATTAAAGGGAGTACAACTCCTAAACTAACCCATAGAACCTTTGTCGCTCTTGTAAGGAGTGGCCCACACCTCATTTCATCGAGGGAGAATTAACTCCTATCTATGTATCATTCTTGTCAAGTGGATGGGCCCACTCCTCGTAACTGTGTCCGACAGCCGAGGGATCTCCAACTCCAATGGAGGACTCGCTCATCGTTGTTACTCAGAGATGGGAGAGTAATAATCCATAAGTGAGGACCCACACCCTGACCCCACAGGGGAGTACAATTCAAGAAGGACCCACACCCTAGTATGATAGAAGAGTACCACTTCATAATTTGAGGACCCACACCCTAACCCGATAGGGGAGTACCACTCAGTGAGTAGAGGACCCACACCCTAATACAACAGGGGAGTACCGACTCTGTCAGTTTGTTAATTATGGAGGACCCACACCCTAGTACCACAGGGGAGTTCCAATCCCAGGCTAGAGGGATCACTCCCTGACACATCAGGGAAGTACCGACTCTGCCGAAACAACACATATGGAGGACTCGCACCCTAGAATGACAGGGGAGTACCGACTCCTAGGATAGAGGGCCCACACCCTAGTACAATAGAGGAGTACCTACTCTACCTTTCAATGAGTATGGAGGGTCAACGCTCTAACACAGTAGGGGAGCACTGTCCAACCTTTCTAATGTCTCAGGAAAACCCACACCCTAGTCCATAAGGGGAGTAACACCCCCGTAGGAATCTACCCAAAGGTAACAAACATGCGCTCACAATGTGGGGAGTTCCATCTCTACCTAATCAGATAGGTAAGAAAACAGACACCCTTATTCAATAGGGGAGTAACAGTCCTAGCGTCCCTCTGCAAGAACCACACTGATCTCCAGTATCAGCTCGATACAGCTCCACATGCATCTTTCTCATTCCACGCCACCTTATATCTCGCAAACTACAACGGCCACCATTACATTCAACGTGGAAAACTACTTAGGATAGACTACTCACAAGCCCGAATTCGAGTCCTAGAGAAAAAGATACGGAAGACGGAAGATCCATGAAGGATCAACTAGTAGTACACGATGTGCATCAGGACACACATGATGTGTGTGCCCGCTCAAGTACCTTCCCGCATAACCTGTCTACACGGTTCAACAACCCATGTAGGGGTACATGGCATGTAAAGGAGGTACACACCATGTCCCTCTTCACCCGACCCCTAGCCATGTTCCTCTTCTACACGGATCAGCCAGTCGTGTCCCTTACACACCGTGTATCCCATACTACAAGATGTGTTTGGGTAAATGGCCACCTACCTGTGTAGCTTACTCGTGTCCCTATACCGAGCCCCATGTCTATGTACTTTGGTCGTATGTTAGTGCACAACCATGTAGTTTTACACGGCTAACCCAAGCCATGTCCCATGGTCACATGGTCCAGGTCACTACACGACGTGTAAACCCAATACACGATGTGTAGTCCCATAATATCATCTTCCCTGAATAGGAAGAGATACATGGGGTGTGTCACTAGACTACACACCATGTAAATGAAAAACCCAATCGGGAATTTCCTATAGAATCACCCAATTAGCCCTGATTCATCCCAAAACCCAAAGATCTACCTAGCAGGGATCAACAACAATTGATGATATGCATCAAAAACAGAGATCAACGACACCTCGTCTTAATGATTCGATGACGTTTCATCATCGCCAAAGGGAGAGGAGGAGATGAGACGTGCACTCCTCCTTGATGGGGTGATGCTTGTAGGAGGGATAAGGGGTGAGGAACTTAGGTTTAATAAAAATTAAACCTATTAATCTCCATTTACCTCCACGTCACCCCAAACAGCCTTTGAATGAAAATCCTAGTGTGGATGACCTTAGGTCACACCTAGGGAAAACACGACGTTTCAGACTCAACTATGGTCTCATAAATCCGATCTGAGACTCTGAACAAGAGTTATTTACGTTCCAAGTGAAACTGTGTGCACAAAACAAAACATATTTAATATTTTTAATATCACCGCACTGAGGATCCCCAGGCCCCAGATTCCTATGCCGACTCAACGCCTGACTCTGAAAATATTCTATGGAATATTCTGAAGTCTTTTAGGTCAAAACCTGGGTCATTACATTCTCCCCACCTTAAGACTTTTCATCCCCAAAAAGAAAAAGCCTAAGAACAAGGGAAAAAACTGAGCTTCCCACTGGACACCCACACTAGCGATCTCACCAAGGGTTCCTGGTCTCACCCAAATTTACCCAATATTTTTGGGTTAATCGGTCGCTTGTAGTTTAGCTTGGGTTGTCAAATCCTTAGAGACCTAAGAAGTAACCTACAGACATGTACATTTAATAGATTTTTTTATCTATGAAGTGGCCAAATTTGGGGTCGATTTTAGATAGGTTTAATTGAACACTAAGATACTTAAGTGATTTAAAATTAATAGGATGATTTGATCCTAGTTTATCGTTTGGGGGTGGATTGGATGAAATTCTTTTTTCTTAACAATTTCAATTTCTTATATTGGAGATGAGTTTATTCAAAAAAATCAAAAAAAATCATCACTTACTAGTTTAATACCAATACACCATAATAATAATCACCTATACACTTGGAGGATCAAATTTATGAGCACTTAAATATAAAGGTTTGTATTAACACTTGAAGTACGTGGCCTTAAAATTCAACAAGGACGAAGAAGTTTTGAAATCATCAAATAAAAATATCAATGAAAAGAAGTGATTAGACATTAATGGGGTGATAAATAACATCCAATACAGCCCATTTCTACTCCCTTTGATCAACCCATAAGAGGGTTATACCTCTATTGATTATATGGTTTCAATAGAAGTGGTAAGTAGACTCACGAGGGAGGAATTGAAGAAGTAAAAAAACAATAAAAAGAAAATAATCACTCCACCATTGTGTGAATAATTTCACAAGGTTTGGTGTGAATAAATTCACACCATAAAGAAACGATATCAATGTGATAATAATAACAACAGAATAATAGAAGATGAAGAATTTTTATTGAAAACTAAGGTGATTTGAACAACTTACAAATGAAGAATAATAATACAACATTAATTGGGCAACATAATATTTAAATGAAATAAGGCACTCAAGATCCTCAAATCATCCACCACCACTACCTTAAATAGGAATTTTTAAGCCTTGTGTAGAGAATCCAATAGTGAAATTAATCCCACTTGATTATGGTAGGCTTAGGGTGGTGGAAATCTTGTGGAACTTAGACTTTTACACTCTTGACCCGAAGTGGAAGCCAGCTTTCATTCACCAAATATAGGCGTCAAAATGACCTTCTAGATGACAGAATTAGAGTGGGTAATAGAATAAGAAAATGGATATTTATATTTCTCCTAACCTCCTGTAAAATTTCATCCCAAATTGAATTTATGATTGCAAGATATTATTAAAATGGTGAGCTTTTTTTCTGGGCCGTAGAATCTGACCCAAAATTTTATCTCCAACTTGGGCTACCTGGAACTCCCTTAAAACATCATAATTATCTCTTTTCTATATTGGATGAAATTTTACCCATGATTTAATATATCTTCATATATATTTTTAGAATAATTGGGCTTCTATACTGGCTGATACAGTCTCTTTATTGGGATGATGTCCAATTTACTTTGCCCAGAATGTGTTGTCATGAAAGCTCATTTTGGTGGTCTTATAATGTGAATCTTCAAGTACTCCAAAAGCATGAATTGTTCCTTATATAATGGGAAACCTTAAAATAAAATATAAAAATAAAATCAAGAACATTTTTTATTTTAGGACGTTTTCAAATATGTACCAAGTAATAGTGCACTTTAACAAAGAATTACAATCATAATGTGAAATAATGTTCAAAGTGTAAAATGAAATAAAATGGTGTTTATAAATAATTAATCTCATGAATATTATAAATATTAAAAATGGAAATTATCCTATTTAAATGGCTAATCACACCTGCCAACTTGAGTTTTTCTAGTCTCGAGCAAAATATATCTCAAAAATATGAAATTCGAATTCCTTTTTCCAAAAACATTTTAATACACAATGATCACCAAAAAAACTTATAACAAAAAATTATGAAACCCATTAAAATATTTTAATACAAGATATTTTCATAACCATATCCCAATACTAAGCTCATTTCTTTGTTAAAATTCATCGCCATATTTCATCCAATATCAATTAATCATGATGATGTGTTGTGTATCACAATAGACATGGGGGTTCATCTTTATTCAAGGAGGAAATGATGGAAGTGATGGGTGGAATGAAATTTCAATATTAGGACAAGTATTCAATTTTTTTATTGTTTGTTTTGTTTTTTTTGCAATTTTTTCATGGTAATTGAATTTTCACTCAATAGAGTCAACCCATGTAGCGAGACTTTTTTGATGAATTCTAGACTCAAAGACCTTAGGGCACCAAGTGAATCTCACATACTCGGGAATCATCTTGAGTTAAATTAGTAAAAAACAAAGTCAAATTACCACAAATAAAGATAAAATTACTAACTCCAAGCCAGACAACTATGAATTCACGATCCCCAAGTTCCAAAAGGCACACAATAGGTCACTTCATTGCTCTACGTGATTTTTTTTTTTGATTTTATTTATTTATTTATTGAATACTCATATTAAAAATAAAATGATCACCAAATCTACGCTATTTATTTGGGGGACCCCATGAACTCAAACTAATACCCCAAAATCTAGAGGATGTGCATTGTGTTTTTTTTGTTATTAAATGGATGAAAATATAAATGGTGAAAAATCACATTGGACAATCGAACTTTCCAAAATCTATGCACATGAACATAAACTTGCATTAAAATTAGAATCAAGGCATGAAAAATTATTTGATATTCAATTTCAAAGTGTGAAATGTGTATTATCATGTTCAAGGTTAAAGAAACTTTTTCTTTCCATTAAGGCACACTTTTTTTAAATCATTTATTTTCACACAAAAACAATTTTTTTTACACAAAAACAATTTTTTTGATTTCATCTCCCCCCAACTTAAAATAACATTGTCCCCAGTGTTTGAAGAAAAGAAAATTTACAAGGGGGTATAGGTAGAGAAGGGGAGTTCAAAAAGGAAATTAAAAATGAGGATCATGGAATGAAGTCACCTAGTAGTTGAAGTTGAAGTTCTTTCTGCTCTAATTTAGTCTGTTGATATCCATGTCACTCGCAGAGTTCCCTAGTGGAAAAAGGAAAAACAAACAAAAAAACAATATATTTATATATTTATATAATAAAAAAATTAAAATATAAGTATATATACAAAAATTATAGAATAAGGAAGCACTATAAGTTGTAGGTCAGTGGTAAGCGCGTGCCCCTGTTTCCCTTCGATCCCAGGTTCGAGTCCCCGTGACTTTGCCGGTTGTGACGGGTTTTTCCCCACGACCTATGACGTGTCCATTTAATTTTTTAATTATTATTATTTTTTTGTATTTTTATTTTAACCTATAAACACATAAAAATAAAAATAAACTGATGATATATTGTCTTCTTTTTAAATTCATAGGTAAGGTATTACTCAAGGATCACACCACGTGACACGAATGAATATGTTTCTCCCCTTTCATACCCATCCATACTCATAATATAAGAACATGTCAACAGTCTATAGTTCTATTATATTCAGAGTTAAGTATATTTTTTTAAATATAAAATTTATTTATTAATCCTATTTGAAAAATAAAGATGATTCACAATGATTTGAACCATGGATTTCCTCATGTGCAATGCTTTTGTTTAATGTCGTTAGCTCAACATGAATCCCCAAACTTACCCAATACCAATTTTCGGAATCTTAATGATTAATTTTTTTACCACTTCCATTATATTTAGATTACTTCTTTGTTTATAATTTGTTTCACGCACAAACCTATGCTCTAAAATGAGTGGGAAAATCCAAGGAATATCAAAGATGGTGGATCCAGTTGCTTATGTATTCTTGAATAAGACTTCAAGGGTCATTCCTATTTTATTTATATAAAGAGAAGAAAAAATTAAAACATGATGGTTTTGTATATCCCCAATGAATGAAAACTTTAGGGAGAATGGAAAGTACATATGCTCAAGTTCATGTAGGCTAACACTTTTAGACATAGGTTGGGACTTTGAATTGAACTCAATTCCATTTTCAAAATCTATCAATAGAATTGGTTCTTTTAGAACAAAAGATTCAACCAAAAAATTAGAAAGATCAGTGTTAAGAATGGGTATGGACTCAATGTTTGTGATTTATCTTAATGTTTCAGTGATTGGTGTTTTTGAAAAATCATCAATGGAGTTATACTTAGGAGACTCAATCCATGATGTCAAATTCTCTTATTTTGAATCCAAAAAATCAATTTCCTCCTGATTTAAATACCCTTAAATAATTCCTTTATCTTATTTATCTATCCCAAATCCAAAGGTTGGTTCTTTAATAAATTCATGGGAGGTTTGTGGGAGAAAAGAGTCTTCTATCAATGATGAGGAAGGGATAACATGAGTGGGAATGGGTTCCATAACCGTCTCAAAGTTTTGTAGTTCTAATCTTAATGATGAAACATCAAAATTCATTATCTCCATTTGTTTATATAGTTTTTAAAGTAATAGATGTGGATCAAGATGGATAAGGGGTTGAGCCAAATGGTCTATTCTAGGTGGATAATTAAGTTGTTGTAATTGCACAGGAGGGTGTTTAGATTCACTTTGTGGGGATTGAAACTCATTATATGTTGGAATGTTTTGTGGATAATATGAGTTCAAACATTGTGGTTGATTATGTTGTTGATTATCCCACCAATAGAAACTAGGATGGTCATTATACATCACACTTGATGTGGGGTAGTCAAAGTAGGGAGAGGTTCCCCATGTTTGCATTTGTTCAAAAGGGATTTCCATAGAAGGGAAATTGGGGATGATAAAAGAGAAATGGGGAAGAATAGAATGAGTGTTGAGATGACTTACTTGGGTCCCTGACAACAACACCAAAATTTGGCCTCTCCCAAATTTTCCCAAGATTTTAGGGTTAAGCGGTCACTTGTAGTTTAGCTTGGGTTATCGAATCCTTAGAGACCTAAGAAGTAACCTACATACACGTACATTCTATAGATTTTTTGGCTATAAAGTGGAAAACATTGGGGTTGATTTTAGATATGTTTAATTGAACACTAAGATACTTAAGTGAATTCAAATTAAGAGAATGAGTTGATCCTAGGTTATCTCTTGGGGTGGATTGGATGAAATTCTTTTTTCTTAATGATTTCAATTTCTTATATTCGAGATGAGTTTATTCAAAATGATCAAACAACTTCATCACTTACTAGTTTAATACCAACACACCATAATAATAATCACCTATACACTTGGAGGATCAAATTTATGAGCACTCCAAGGTAAAGGTTTGTATTAGAACTTGAAGTATGTGGCATTAAGATTCAACAAGGACGAAGAAGTTTTGAAATCATCAAATAAAAATCTCAATTAAAAGAAGTGATTAGACATTAATGGGGTGATAAATAACATCCAATACAGACCCTTGCTACTCCCTTGGATCAACCCATAAGAGGGTTATCCCTCTATTGATTCTATGGTTTTAATGGAAGTGGGAAGTAGACTCACAAGGGAGGAATTGAAGAAGTAAAAAAACAATAAAAAGAAAACAATCACTCCACCATTGTGTGAATAATTTCACAAGGTTTGGTGTGAATAAATTCAAAAAATAAAAAAAGGTATAAATGTGATAATAATAAGAACATAATTAGATAAGATGATGAATTTTTATTGAAAACTAAGGTGATTTGAACAACTTACAAATGAAGAAGAACAATACAACATCAATTGGGCAGTATAACATTTAAATGAAACAAGGCACTCAAGATCCTCAACTCTTCCACCAACACTTAATTAAATAGTCATTTTGAAAGCTTTGGGTTGATACTCCAATAGTGAAAGTCGTACCACTTTATTATGGTAGACTTAGGATGGTGGAAAACTTGTGGAACTTAGACTTTTCCACTCTTGACCTGAAGTGGAAGCCAACTTGCATCTACCGAACATAGGTGTCTAAATGACATTCTATATGACAGAATTAAAGTGTGACATAGAATAAGAAAATGTATATAATAATTTCTCCTAACCTCATGTAAAATTTATGCCCAAATAGAATTTTGTTTTGTGAGATATTATCAAAATGGTGGACTACTTTTCTGGGCTGCAGAATCTGGCCCATAATTTTATCTCCAACTTGGGCTGCCTGAAACTCCCTTAAAACATCATAATTAGATCTTGTCACTGTTTTATGAAATGTTACTCATGATTTAATCTATCTTAATATAAATTTTTAGAATCATTGGGCTTCTATCCTGAATTATGAAATCTCTTGATTGGGTTGTTGTCCAGTTTACTTTTCTCAGAATGTGTTGTCATGAAAGCTCATTTTGGTGGTCTTCCAATGTGAATTTTCAAGTACTCCAAAAGCATGAATTGTTACTTATATAATGGGAGACCTGAAAATAAAATATAAAAATAAAATCAAGATCAATTTTTATTTTAGGATGTTTTCAAATATGTACCAAGTAATAGTGCACTTTAACAAAGAATTACAATCATAATATGAAATAATGTTTGAAGTGTAAAATGCACTAAAATGGTGTTTATTAATAATTAATCGCATGAATATTATAAATATTAAAAATGAATATTAGCCTATTTCAGTGGATAATTAGTTCTCGTGCTACTTACAATCACGCACTCAGAGGAACTATTAAGATAAAACCACTCTCATGTCCAGATTCTATTAGACCAACATCATGAAACAATGAGCACATGTCTCCAAAGATGCGACAAGTGAGAAATCACTAAGCACCATGGTCCATATGCAATCACGGGGTCTAGAAACACACCTCCATTCTAACCTGAATCAAATACTGACAGAACCCCATAGTTTACATCTACCCCTAGATAAAATTTACAATAGCATCCTCAAGTGTTTCACATTGAAGGTTGACGTTGAGCACATGGGGGTATTCACAAATGAAATAGGGCTTCCCAAGAGAGAATACTAGGTCTTACTAAGCCCTCTATCTACAACCAAATAGAAACCCTACCACACCCACTAGCGGCATCCCAACTGGGTATGGATGGTAGGGAACCCATCCACACTATGTAAACATCATAGGGTCTAACTCTACCACTACGTAACAATTTTGAGCATGGATTTACCTCTTTTAGGGCCTCCAATCAAAAGGATTCAAGAAAAAAAAACTCCACTAGAAATGACAAGACCTACTCTGACACTTTTTCGCATAACCTCACCCTGAACATAAATGTCTAAGGAACTCATCCACCACCTCAAACTCCCACTTCCCCTTCTGACAACCAAAACTAAAGTCGCCCAAGGTGAAACACTAGGTCTTATGAATCCCTTCCTCTACGAGTCCTTAAACTACACCCTCAGATCGCAAATCTCTACAGGAGACATCCAATATGTCATGCAGCTATCAGTGCCATCCCAGGGTGTAAACCAAAGCATAATTCTATCTCTCGATGAGGTGTTAATCCTGAAACATCTTTAGGGAAGACATACTCATACTCCACCACTACTGTTGGGAACTGGAAACTCATAACATCTACTGCACCGAGGGTAAGGCTAGCCAATTGGTGAGTAATCAACTATACCCTCCTATGCATGATTCTATACTGTGCTACCTAAATTTCCTTTTTACCAACCAAGGAAAACCTCGTTCCATCACTGCGGACACACTGCACCCTTTGCCTAAAATAGTCAATCTAGGTATGAATTGTAATAATCCATACCAAGAATGACATCATAAGGAATCAATGCTATGACTAAGTGATCCCAACCAAAACTCTCACCTCTAAGACTTAGGTCACACTATTAGTGCCAGTGTGTGATCATCGGGTCTCCTCTAGTAGGAGTCTCTAAGTGTGAGGGTCAAGTCAACGGTTCAACAGAAACCTATAAGTCTCGAACGAAACTTGTGGCAAGAAGAGAATGCCTAAAACATGTGTCCATCAATATGGAAGATAAAGTAGAAAAGACACAGATCATGCCTCGAATATCTCCTGGAGCCTCTGGGTCATAAGCTCTGACTGCATGTAGCTATCCTCACCCATATCCTCTAGCTCCATAAGCATGGCACAGACCACCTAGGGGTGGTGGTGGAAACACTACAAACTATCTTCCTCATCCTACAACTCTTCCAGCTCCTTCACTTTATCTTCCATCTTGCGGAACTCCTTACTCCAAGCACTATCTCTACTAAGGTGGCTCATCAGCTGACTCCTTCTCAGCAACAAAATAGGCCAGACAATCTCTAGAAAGATACCCCCATCCATCGCAAGCATAACACTGCCTCTCCTATGGCTGATCTGATCCTTGGTGCTGATCCTGTGCCACAGACCCATGTGTCTAAGTCCACGCATGGGTATGCCTTCTACGCCGCAATCCTATCACCTATCGTCTACCAACTCATGTGGACACCTCAGCCTCATAAACACTGTTGCAGGTCACATCCACCTATCTCTCATCTAGGAAACTCTCAACCACAAGTGATCTCTCCAGCACTCCCACATAGGTGGGAATGCACAACGGAACCATAAACAACCTGATATCCCGACGCAAGCCCTGCTCGAAGGTTCTTTCTCTGAAGAATGGATCCTTAACCATATCTGAAGATTATCATGATAAGTCTATAAACCTCATCAAAAACTCCACCACTATCATGTTTCCCTACTAAAGCTGCGGAAGCTCCTGGATATTCACTAATCTCAAAGTGGATGGGTATAAATCTTCCATGAAGAGTCACTCGAACTCCTCCCAAGTGAGCATCGCTTCTTCATGAGACTGTATCACCAAACTCCACTATCGCCCAACTGAACCCTATATAAGGATCTCTTCTAGGACCACCATATGATAGGGAGGTGTCCTCACTAAGAGAAAAACTCATGTGATTGCCTTGACCCATTCATTTGATGCCTAGGGGTCTGGATCACCCCGGTACCTTAGAGGTCGCTGCCATTGGAACTTGTGTAGCGCACTCAGCCTGAATGCGTCATCGGCCTAAAATATCGGTAAAATTTGCTACTCTATAGGTGGTGGCACCACCGACAAACCACCCAGATGTAGTGCCTCAAAATTAGTTCCCTGCACTGAAGCCTCATCACAGGGAGGATCGTCATCATGATCATGATAAATAATCCTATCTGGTTGTCATTTTAGAGGCATCCTAAAAAGGAATCAAGATGTACCATGATCAAAGAGTATACCTAGGGATTTGACTCAAGATGGACAGGAAAAACCAAAAACCTAGTCCTATATAATTCATGTACCATTTATTTCCCAACGACTAGTGTATTAATGTAATGAGTCGAAAAATAGGTTATCAGAGTCTCGGTGAACGAATACGTCAGTTGTCACACCAACACTAGAACCTCTATCCTGAGATCTGAACTCTAAACATCCCAAAACTACCACTATTCAACCCAAACCAATCTCACAACACTATGGTCCCAAAGTGGAACCCACTATGATACCACTCTCTCATGACCCAACCAGACGGGGCCCAGGCCGCAACTCCCCAATCCCACCTCCAATAGGCTAGGGGCTAGCGACTAGCACCGAGTAGGCATATCACTAACAAGGGAGGCATTTTCTATGTATCTATACGCACACACACATCTCAAATCTCACAAAATGCTGAAATTGAAAAACCAAAAGTAACTGATGAATGCATACATCTATATCCCACAACCAGAGTACAAAAAAAGTACTGAAAGAAAAAGAAGGGAAAAACAATGCCCGCAAAAAAAAAGTATAAAAGAGTATAACCCGCTCAAATGGAGGGGATCATTGTCAACTGAAACTATCAGAAATCTTCTTAGCCCGACTCCAGTAAACACCTTGGTCCGTCTAGCTCACTAAGCTCTACCTACCTTAAGTCCTCTGTAGACTTCATCGAAAGGCCTGCAGTCTACACAAGACAAAAAATATGTGTAGACAAAGCCCATGTAGGAGTTAGTATAAAAATAATAAGTAGGCTCCCCAAAAACCACAAAATAAAAATTGCGACACTAAAAGACAACAGTTTTCTTGACCTAGATAGAGGGAACCCTAATCGAGAGAGAAACTCCATCCCAAACCATCCTCGATCGTTCATGAAAATCCAAATCAATCTACAAGGTGTGTCAACTCTGACATGTGATGAAACCACAAGGAATCCCAGAAAACAACTAGATATACTCCTCTCAGACCCAAAGTCTCATGAGGTTCCGACCTCATTGCTGGAAACAAGATTTCTACTCGAGGCTCTAAAGGTAGAACATAAAATCAGGAGTACACACTCCATGAGCTCAGCCATACCAGATGGCACCTATCTGAGAGATACACTCCATCGGGAACAACCCTACCATTCCTAATGGTAATTTTGAGAGAACGTGATCCATGAGGAACATCTTAGTAGTTCTAACTCTAGTTCCTAGCACCAGAGGTCTTGTAGTTGTTACCTTGCACCCAACGCAAGCTAAAGAAATCCAAGTAAAGAGGCCCACTCCTCACCACTGCAAAAATTTGAGGGAGCACTAATCCAAAATATGAACCACATTCATCATCTCTAATAAGAGAGAACAGAGGTACTTGAGCCTTGCCACTGCCCCACAGTCAAGGGAGTACTGCTCCTAAACTAACCCGTGAAACCTATTTTTCTCTAGTAAGGAGTGGCCCACTCCTCAGTCCGTTGAGGGATAATTAACTCCTATCTAGGTATAATTCTCATTAATTGGATGGGCCCACTCCTCCTAACCATGTCCAACAGTCAAGGGAGATCTAACTCCAATGAAGGACCCGATCCCCACTACTACACAGAGACGGGGGAGTACTACTCTGTAAGTGAGGACCCATACCCTGACCCCATAGAGGAGTATAACTCAAGAAGGACTCGCACCCTAGTATGACATGGGAGTAACACTTCGTAAATTGAGGACCCACACCCTAACCCAGTAGGGGAGTGCCACTCAATGACTAGAGGACCCGCACCCTAATACGGTAGGGGAGTACTGACACTGTCAGTTCATTCAATATGGGGGACCTTCACCCTAGTACTATAGGGGAGTACCAACCCAAGGCTAGAGGCCCCTCTCTCTGGAACATCAGGGAAGTACTAAATCTATTGGAACAACACATATAGAGGACCCACACCCTAGAATGATAGGGGAGTACTGACTCCTAGGATAGAGGACTCGCACCCTAGTCCAATAGGGGAGTACCTACTCTATCTTTCAATGAGTATGGAGGGTTAACTCCCTAACATAGTAGGGGAGCATTGTACAACCTTTCAAATGTCTTGGGGAAACCCACACCCTAGTCTATCAGGGGAGTAACACCCCTAGAGGAATCTACCCAAAGGTAACGAACCCGCACCCACGACATGAGGAGTCCTATCTCTACCTAAGCAAAGAGGTAAGGAAACCCATTCCCTAGTCCAATAGGGGAGTAACAGTCCTAGAATACCTATACATGAACCACACCAATCTCCAATATTGACTTAGTACTGCTCTAAAAACATCTTTCTCAGTCCACATCACCTCATATATCAAAAGTCATAACAAAGGCCACCATCACGTTCTATATGGGAAACCACTCAGGATAGACTACTCCCAAGCCTAAATCCGAGTCCTAGAGAAAAAGATATAGAATATGGAAGATCCATAGAGGATCAACTAGTAGTACATGACATGAATCAGGACACACAAAATGTGTGTACCCACTCGAGAACCTACCTGTGTAACCCATCTACATAGTTCATCAACCCATGTACATGGTGTGTAAAGAAGGTACACTCCATGTTCCTCTTCACTCAGCCCCTGGTTGTGTTCTTCTTCTACACATATCGACTGGTTGTGACCCTTACACACCATGTATCCCATACTACATGGCGTGTTCGGGTAAATGACCACCTACCCGTATAGCTTACCCATGTTCATGCACCGAGCCCCGTGTTTGTGTACTTTGGTCGCGTGTTAGTGCACGACCATGTAGTTTCGCATGACTAACCCAAGCCATGTCCCATGGTCACACAGTCTAGGTCACTACATGGAATATAAACCCAATAGAAAACATGTGGTCCCATAATATCATCTTCCCCAAATAGAAATATCTACACGACATGTGTCACTGGACTACATACCGGGTAGACAAAAAACCCATTTGGAAATTTCCTGCAAAATCACCCGATTCACCTCGATTCAGACCAAAACCTAAAGATATGCCTAGCAGGGATCAAAGATAATTGTAATAGGACTTTATAACCTTATAATAATTTAAAATGAAAGGGATCGGGACAAAAACTCAAATATTCCTACCTTTTTGGCAAAACACCAAAGCTTTGGATGAAGAACGATGCTTGAATCGCTCTGGTTCTTGGTCTGATGATGATCTGCATTGAAAACGGAGATCGATGGCACCTCGTCTTGATGATTCAACGACGATTAATTATCTCCAAAGGGATAGGAGGAGATAATATGTGCACTCCTACTTGGTGGGCTTATGCATATAGGAGGAATAATGGGGGAATTAAGGATTAATAAAAATTAAATCTATTAATTCCCCTTTACCACCACGTCATCCAAAATGGACTCTAAAAGAAACTCCCAACATGGACAACCTTAGGTCACACCTAGAGTAAAAAAGAAGTTCTAGACTCAATCACAGTCTCAAAAATCTGACCTGAGACACCAAACGAGAGTTATTTACGTTCTAAGAGAAACTGCACATGTGCGACAAAATATATTTAATATTTTTAATATCGTCGCACCGAGGCTCCCTGGGCCCCGGCTTCTCGCGCCGACTTAGCACTCAGATCTGAAAATATTCTCTAGAATATTCCAAAGTCTTTTAGGTCAAAATCTGGTTCATTAAAAGAGTATATTCATAGAATAATGTATCTGAAATTTCACCGAAATTCCACACATTGCAATGAAATTTCTGTTAGCTTGAGAGGGGTAATTTCTTTGTTGATGCCCCATTGGAAGTGAGATGCATTTTCATTGAAAGTTGAACTGAAATTACCACTAAAAGTTCCACTGAAACTTTCATTTAAAGTTTCACTGACACTTCCACTGAAATACACTGTAAGTTCCACTAAAAGTTACATTAGAAGTTACAGTGAAACTTCCAGTGAAACTTCCATTAGAAGTTCATTTGTTCATGTGATCTATTTACATGGAATTCAATATTATTGATATATTTAATTCTATAAAAACTATTGAGTTGAGAATATTAATTTACATGATGCAACTTTCAATTTCATAGAATTAATGAACAATGTGTTATATAGATAACTTTGATTTCAAATTTCTAATGAACATTGTTATACTAATTTATTACTCACAACAAAACTCTATTTCTTTTATCACAAAACATTAATAACTTTAATTAATTTAATAAATTATATACATATTTTGGATAAATTATTATTTCTCACTTTTCCCCTTTGCTTTCTTACTAGATATATGTTTTTATGCGAATTCTCAAACTAGATTTTCAAACATGGTGGAAAATATCTTTTCCATTCAGTAAAAACTAAATGTTATTTTGTTACATTTCCTTTTTTTAATGCATATTTTTTATTTGTAGTTTTCTTTAAATGTTTTATGTCTAAAGTTTTCCAATTCTAAAATCATATATGTAGTTTTAGAAGTCACTGCATCCCGTATAAACATAGGACAAAGATACTATTATATTATTTTACTTATAAAAGTTCCACTAAAAGTTCATTTGTATATGAATTTACATAGAATTCACTATGGATCTTACATTAGAGATTATAGTGAAGATTATACTAGAACTTCCAGTGCAGATTCTAGTCCTATTCTAGGAATAGTACCTTAAGTTTTGACTAAAATTTGTACTGTAATTTATGGAATCCTTCAAAAAACATGTATTCTATTGCATTGAAATTTCTGTAGGATTGAGGTTGGGATTGTTCTATTGTTTCCCCACTCGAAATTCCTATGAAGATTCACTTTGAGTAAAGATTCCAATAGATATTCAAGTGAAGATTCCACTGGAACTTCTAGACCTATTCTAGGAAATTATATTCCAAAGCTACCTTAAGTTTTGACTCAATCTGTTTACTATAATTTGTGGAATCCTCAAAAAACATGTTTTCTATAGTGAAATGGAATTTACAAAGGAATCTTTATATTGTTTCCCCACTGGAACTTTAAGTAGAGTTTCCATTAGAACTTAAATTAAAGATTCATGTAACGTCCCAGACCCGGGTGCCACGCAACGGGTGCCCCGAGCCCGGTTCACCACATGACCTCAAGCGCATTTACCAAAACGTCAGAGGCTGCCGACTAGTAGTGAGGGACCAGGTCTGATAGTGGGGAAACTATGCCCTCATTTGTCAAAGTGTAGCGCAGCAAAATATAAATAAAACATACAATGACAGTGGAAGCAGTAAACATACACAACTGAAATAAACTACAGCAGTGGATATAACCAATAGTATATAAGTGATTATTCCACATGTTTCAAGTTCTAAGAAAACATCCAGAACATGTTATACATCAATACAGTACAACAAAATACAGAGTACAACAAACAAGCAAAACAGGTGGCAGTGGAATCGCAATCCTAGGCTCGGTCCCATGCCCTCCTACTCCACAGCAACAGTCAAGTACCTGTATAGGGACCCTTGCCCCTATCTACACCTGCAGCAACGTAATATGTTTGGGCCGAAAAGCGTGACCCAAACAGGGTGTGAGAAATATATCTCAGTAGGCACCCACCAAAGGCCCAGGCCCAACCGCGTGTAAGCTTGCAACAACAGTGTGAAATAGTAAAATGAAATAAAGTAAGCAGTACTAACAAGTAACTAACTTAACAATTAAATTTCTATTTTATTATTCATTTAATTCATTATATACTAGAAATCACTATAGTGCATTTATAAACAAACATTCCACGTCCTTAGACAAGCAAAACCTTACCCTCGGGTAAGCAGAACCCAACCTGAAGGTAATTGACCTCAGGCGTAACAGAATTTTTCCCTCAGGCATAGGTAGTTTCACCCTCAGGCACAGATTATATGGCCCTCAGGCACAGAAGAAGTTGCCCTCAGGCCGAAATAACTACATCCCTCGGGTTAAACAGTGTAGTGCCCACAGGCTAATCACAACAACGCCCTCAGGCTAAACAGGTAACCGGGCCATGCGCAACAGGTAAACAAGCAGTAACAAGCAATTCCTCTCAAGGCAATTCTACAATTACTACTTTGAAGGTATACCCTCGGGTATCCTGGCCAAATGGCTAAACAGTGGAACCCACCCTCGGGGTGGTTCCGGATCCAAGCAATGATCCCAACCAGCATTTTATTATCACAATTAAATAGCTAATCAATTATAGGCATTAAATATAGCAACGAGCTCAGCCACACGACACCCCAACATGGGTTCGTGGCACAAAAACGCACAAAAACGCACGACAATTGGAAAATAAACACAAAGCCACCTACCTTATGCGCCAACGAACGTTATACTCGAACGCCAACTTCAGAAATGCCTAAGAACGGTGTAGATCTGACGAAGAACAAAACCCATTAAAATATAAATAACCTTACCTCGGGAAAGAATTAGTAAGAACGGTACTAGGAGAGGAGAGGGATTACCCGTGCGGTTCCAACGGGATCATCTGAGGCAGAAACCGATTCCAGACGAACCCCCGATGGATCTTTAAAGGTCCGACCGTCCTCCTTGGCTCCAAAATGGCTCAAACTACTCCTCTACCAAATGAGGAGGCTACTGCCTGTTTTAAGCCGAAAAAACAAAGTACATGGCGTGTAATTCTTGCATTTAACTATTCATTTGGCGGCACTGCCATACTATTCAACCGTCGACATGAGTACACGACATGTACTCTAAAGTACACGGCGTGTACTGTCGCCCAGCTGTCGGCTGCTCCACCGCCTTACTGGTTAGGCATGCCGACTGACTACACGGCGTGTAAGGTACCACTACACGGTGTGTAGTCAGTTCCTACACCCTTCGTCGCCGGCATGGCTACACACCCCGTGTACTCATCCCCACACGGCCAAAAGTACACGGCGTGTGGAAAATGTACACGGCGTGTAGTTCCAAAATTTAGGATTTCCCCCCATTTTCCACATTTTCTCAAAAACACTTAAGGAAAAGGAAAAATAAGAAGCACGTACCTCAAAACTAAGAACTGGGTTTTTAAAAACTTCCCCCCTTATAGCAATTCGTCCCCGAATTTCCCTTCAAAGGGTGGTGAAGAAAAAAACTCAGAACAGCTCTGGCCACTGAGCACATACGTCGACCTCCCGCTCCCAGGTCTCGTCCTGCACTCGGCCATGCTGCCATAACACTCGTATGAGAGGAACTGACCGGACTTGGAGAACCTTCGTGCTCCTGTCAATGATACGAATCAGATTCTCCTCAAAGGACGCATCATGCTAAAGCTCAACCTCATCTGGCTGAAAGGTGTGAGACGGTTCTGAATGGTAGCGACGCAACTGAGACACGTGGAAGACGTCGTGTATGGCTCGGTACCACTGCGGTAACTGCAACCGATAAGCAACCAGCCCGACTCTCTCCAGAATCTCGAATGGACCCACATACCTTGGTGAAAGCTTACCCTGTCTCCTGATCCGCTTGTGTCTTAGCCTCGACGAAACATGTAGAAAAACCTGATCCCCGACCACGAAATCCAAAGGTCGTTTGTGGCGATCAACATAAGACTTATGACGAGACTGCGTGGTAGCCATCCGCTTCCGAATCAACTGGACCTGCTCAGATGTCTCCTGCATGAGCTGTGGCCCCAGTAAAGTTGTCTCACCTGCCTCTAACCAGCACAAAGTTGATCGGCATGGCCTACCATATAAAGCCTCGTATGGTTCCATCTCGATAGTTGCCTGAAAACTATTGTTATAGGCAAAATCGACTAAGGGTATATGCTTCTCCCAAGAGCCCCCAAAGTCTAGGAAGCATGTGCTCAGCATGTCCTCTAGCACCTGTATCGTCCGCTCTGACTAGACATCCGTCTGAGGGTGGTATGTTGTGCTCAGAAGCACCTGTGTACCCAGTGCCCTCTGAAAACTCTGCCTGAAATGAGACGTAAAGAGGGCGTCCCTATCTGAAACGATAGAACGAGGGACCCCATGAAGACGTACGATCTCTCGGATATACAGCCTTCCGAGTTCGTCAACACCGAAGGTCTCCTTGATCGGCAAAAAGTGAGCTACCTTTGTGAGCCTGCCCACAACAACCCACACAACGTCATTTCCTCAAGGTGACCTCGACAATCCCGTCACGAAATCCATCGCGACATCATCCCATTTACACTCTGGAATGGGAAAATGCTGTAACAGCCCAACTGGCCTCTGGTGCTCTGCCTTCACCTGCTGACAGGTGGAACACCTCGTAACAAAACCAGCTATCTCCCTCTTCATACCCGGCCACCAGTACTGACGTCTCAAGTCTCGGTACATCTTGGTAACCCTAGGATGAACTGCCCAAGCTGAAGCATGAAACTCTCACATCATCTCCTTGTTTATATCCCCTGGAACCCATACACGTCCATGGAAATACAAAACCTCATCATCGCCTATCGTCCAACCGGAAGGAGGGTCCTCACTTTCCACCAACTCCCGTAGGACTAGACCTTCTGAATCCGATAGTTGTCTCATCCTCACTCTGCCCAGGAGGGTAGAAGTCACAGCTAAAGATGAAAGATAAGCCTGCCCCTGACTGTCGTGTACCTCCAGACGCATCTCAGAGAACAAAGCCATGATCTACCACTCACCACTGGCTTTCTGCACTGCCTGTATCTGAGTCTTCCTGCTCAGTGCATCGGCTACTGCATTACCTTTTCCAGGTGTATAGGCAAGCTCAAAATCGAAAGACTGTAGGTACTCGATCCACCTTCTCTGCCTCAGATTCAGGTCACTCTAAGTAAAGATATAATTGAGGATTTTGTGGTCGGTGAAAACCACAAAATTCTCTCCCAACAGATAGTGTCTCCAACAGTGCAACGCGTGAAAAAATCAAGCCAACTCGAGATCATGTGTCGGGTAACTCCTCTCATGTGGCCTCAACTGCCGAGACCCGTACGCAATAAATCGGTCTCCCTGCATCAAAACTTCTCCCAGCCCAATCCCTGATGCATCACAGTAAACTGTATAGCTCTTTCCCTGCTCTGGGAGTATCAGGATCGGTGCTGATGTCAACCTTCCCTTCAGGTCCTAAAAATCTGCCTCGAAAGCTTCTGACCAAACGAACTTCACACCCTTCTTAATCAGTCCCGTCAACGGTGCTGCTAAGCGGGAGAAGTCCTGTATGAAGCATCTGTAGTAACCATCCAGCCCTAGGAAACTCCGTATCTCAAACACGTTCTTAGGCTGCTCCCAGGAAACTACTGCTCTCACCTTCTCTGGGTCTACTGCAACTCCTACCTCTGAGATGATATGAACCAGGAAGTGAATCTGGTCCATCCAAAAGTGGAACTTTGAGAGCTTAGCATATAGCCGATGCTCTCTCAGTGTACTCAATACGATCTCAAGATGGATGGCATGGTCGTGTGGAGTGAGAGAGTATACCAATATGTCGTCCATGAATACCACCACAAAAGAATCAAGATACGGATAGAACACACGATTCATTAGAGCCATGAAAACCGTTGGCGCGTTCGTGAGTCCGAACAGCATAACCAAGTACTCATATAGACCATACCTACTCCTGAAAGCTGTGAGAGGTATATGAGATGGTCTAATGCGCAGCTGATGATATCCTGATCTCAAGTCAATCTTTGAGAACACTCGTGCTCCACGAAGCTGATCAAACAGATCATCAATCCTCGGAAAGGGATATCAGTTCTTAACCGTAAACTGGTTCAGCTTCCGATAATCCATACAAAGTCCGAGGGTACCATCGGCCTTCCTCGCAAAAAGGACCGGAGAACCCCAAGGAGAAGTACTGGGTCGGATAAAGCCCTTTGCCTGTAACTCCTCTAACTGCCTCTTGAGCTCCTGCAACTCAGGCATGGCCATCCTATAAGGAGGAATGGACACCGGTGCTACTCCTAGAACTAGCTCAATAGAGAAATCCACCTCTCGCACTGGAGGTAGACCTAAAAAGTCATCCGGGAAGACATCCCTGAAACAATCAACAACTGGAGGGAAATACGTCGGACAATTCCCCTAATCATCTAGATACAAGCTCGATATCTGGGCTGTGACTCTACCTCTCCCATGATGCTCTGGTCCAGCTCGACTCGCTTGAACATCCCATTCGCCCTTGTATAGAAACTCTCCGCCCTCTGGTGACGTGAAACACACCCTGCGACGATAGCAGTCTACAAAGGCTCTAAAGGGAACCAACCAGTCCATCCCGAGAATGAAGTCATAGCTCGTCATCTCTAAGACATAGAGGTCCCAAAGGAAGTGACACCCACCAACCTCAAGGGGGAACTCCTTGCACTGACGCACACAAACCGTCCTAGTCCCCAACGGAGTGTCTAGCATCATGATCTCAGAAGAAGAAGAAACACCGAGCCCAAGGCTCTCCACAACGGGTACAAATATGAAACTATGCGTAGCACCCATATTGAAAAGTACTGAAGATAAGACAGAAGCTACTAGAATAGTACCTCTGACTGTAGAAGGTCCGGGATCCTGCTCCCCCTGGGTCTGTTGCACTGCATATGCCTGCCCAGTGCCGCGGCCCTACGACACAGCCTGGCTACCCTGAGCTGTCCCACCCTGCTGCCTCTGAGATCCTGGTGTCTGGCTACCATGACCACAACCACCATCTCTGCCTGCACGCCCTAACGCATTCCAGTTCCCTGAATGGTAAGAAACCACGGGTCTTGCTCCTGCACGCGGAGTCTGCACAGAACCCCTCTCACTAGCCACTGGTGGAAATTCCCTACAAAAGCGCTGCAGACCCATCTTGCCGCAATCTCGGCACTCCACTGGGTCTCGTGGACACTGCGGCCTCTTGTGCCCCTCTCTACCACACTGGTAGCACCTGACCGGTCCACCTGAAGAAGCTGTCTGGCTGGTACTGCCGCCCTGAGAGAATTCCATCTATCTCCTACTCTTGCCAGTAGAAATAATACCAGTAATTGGTGCTGAACTGCCCTATCCCACACCACTAGATTCTCGCAGGTTCCTCTCTGTAATCAGCGTCTGGTTTACAATAGCGTGTACTGAAGGAAACCTGAAAATATTTACCAGCACTCGAATGTCATACTGAAGACCATCCTCAAAACGTCTGGCTCTCAATGTCTCATCACCCACCAGCACGGGTGCAAAACGCTGAAGCTCCGTAAAACGAGAAGAATAGTCCATCACTGACATAGTGCCCTGCTACAGATTCATGAACTCTCAAGCTCTATCTGCCCTCAGCATATCAGGAAATAAGAAGTCATAGAAGACTGCCTGAAATCTTCCCATGCCATGTCCCTGTGATGCTCTTTCTGGGTGGTAACATCCCACCACCTCTTGGCCGAATCATGCAGCATGTAAGTCGTGAGCTTGACCCTCCGCCCCGGAGGTGTCTCAAGATGCTCGAAAATAGTTTTCATCGATCCTAGCCAAGACTCCGTAGCCTGTGGTCCGCCATCCCTTGAAAATGTAGGCGGATGCTGCTGCTGGAAGATACGAGTCAGCTCAGCCATAGATGTATCAGCCTGTGGTGCTCCCTGAAAGGTCTGCATGAACTGCATAAAGCCTTCACGGAACTACGCCTCCGCCCCTGTGTCCGGTATAACAGCTGGCGCCGCATCTGGATCTACTGGAGGATCAACTGGTAGCCCATGGCCCACCATCTCCGGAGTATAATCATCACCGCTCTCCTGGCGAACAACTCGCGGTCATCTAGGTGGCATGACACTACATGGTCAAAAGAACGCCTCAGATTCAAGATTATTAAGACTTAAAAGTGAAGGAACCACAAAGAAAACAAGAGGAAGAAGGCATTCAAAATTGGAAAAACAAGACTACACGGCGTGTACAATGACTACATGGCATGTACTTGACTTCCCTTCCCCTGCCCGGGTCCTTCTACACGGCTAAGCCACACGACTTCCGTCGAACAAAACTACACAACGTGTATAATATCTACACGGTGTGTACGGTGTTATTTTCCAACTGCCCGTGTCGTCTGTGACACGGTCGACTACTCGGCTTAACACTACATGGCATGTTACACCCATACACGGCGTGTACAACACCCCGTTTCCCAGCCACACGGCTAACTCCACACGGTCTGTCCTCGGAAAAGATTACACGGTGTGTCCCACAGGTACACGACATGTTCATGGAGAGGCGACACCGGCCCGTGTTGTTAGTTACATGGCCGAGTCCCCAGGTGACACTACACGGCATGTATATTATTGACACGACGTGTTCTATCAAGGATTTCACCGACACATGTTGTTAGTTACACGGACGGACTCTGGGTCACACTACACGGCGTGTCCATTCGGCACATGGCGTGTTTTACCCAAGCCTTTCCCTACCCCGTGTCGCCGCCCACACAATTTGTGACACGGGAAGAGACTACACGACGTGTACTCAGGGTACACAGTGTGTACTCAAAAAGTTAATTTTTCTTCCCGAACAGAAGAACATACACGACGTGTATAAAAATAATACATGGCGTTTATACTGGGTTTCCGGACAGTATGCCTCAGAAACTTCCCAGGAACCCAGAAAATATTGAAACTAACACCTAAGTGTCAAATTCCGACCTGTGGGGGCCCATACTCCCCACAAATCAAAGTTTGACATCTTATATGTGTTATAACCAATAACCAGTCAATGATCCACCAAATTCCGGTCAATGGGGGCCCATACTCCCCAAAAACCAAAGTTTGGCGTCCATTCTATAAACAAGCTCAAACAAAAATACCATATCACAAGGCAGGTATTTATCAAGCATCTATCACAATAGCATGCTTCACTAGCACAACAACTATCACAACAACATGCAAATTCTAATGTACCTACATGGCATGGAAACTATGCATGGCATGTGATTTCTAGCATGTGCCTATATGATGCATGAGACGACATACCCTCATCTCATCGAGTTGCAACTAAATAGAACCCATAGATAAAATATAAACTGCACAATCTCAAAGTGCGTCACCCAACGGTGAAAACATATCAACCGTAAAATTGAAAAATCAAAAGAATGCAAAATACGAGGTAGACTGGATTTTCCCTGTACACGGGTTAGCTATGCCCGGGCACAGCTTATTACCAACTAACGTTCATCCTATCCCTGACTACGGCTCCAAATAGTAAGTCAAAGAAAATAAATCCCTCTGATACCACTTTGTAACGTCCCGGACCCAGGTGCCACGCAATGGGTGCCCTGAGCCCGGTTCGCCACGTGACCTCAAGCGCATTTCCCCAAACGCTAGAGGCTGCTGACTAGCAGTGAGGGCCCGGGTCTGATAGTGGGGAAACTATGCCCTCATTTGTCAAAGTGTAGCGCAGTGGAATATAAATAAAACATACAACGATAGCAGAAGCAGTAAACATACACAAATAAAATAAACTAAAACAGTGGATATAACCAATAATATATAAGTGATGATGATACATGGTTCAAGTTCTAAGAAAACAGCCAGAACATGTTATACATCAATACAGTACAACAAAATACAGAGTACAACAAACAAGAAAAACAACTAGCAGTGGCATCGTGAGCCTAGGCTTGGTCCCATGCCCTCCTACTCCACAACAACATTCAAGTACCTGTATAGGCACCCTTGCCCCTATCTACACCTGCAGCAACGCAATCTGTTTGGGCCGAAAAGCGTGACCCAAACAGGGTGTGAGAAATATATCTCAGTAGGCACCCACCAAAGGCCCGTGCCCAACCGCGTGTAAGCATGCAACAACAGTGTGAAATAGTAAAATTCAATAAATTAAGAAGTACTAATAAATAACTAACTTAAAAATTAAATTTCTATTTTATTATTCATTTAATTCATTATATACTAGAAATCACCACAGTGCATTTCTAAACAAACAGTCCACATCCTCAGACAAGCAAAACCTTACCCTCGGGTAAGCAGAACCCAACCCACAGGTAATTGCCCTCAGGCATAACCGAATTTTTCCCTCAGGTGTAGGTAGTGTCTCCCTCAGGCACAGAGTCTATGGCCCTCAGGCACGAAAGAAGTTTCCCTCAGGTTGAAATAACTACAGCCCTCGGGCTAAACAGTGCAGTGCCCATAGGCTAATCACAACAACGCCCTCAGGCTAAACAGGTAACCGGGCCATGCCCAATAGGTAAAAAAGAAGTAACAAGAAATTCCTCTCAAGGAAATTCTACAATTACTACTTTGAAAGCATACCCTTGGGTATCCTGGCCAAACGGATAAACAGTGGAACCCACCCCCGGGGTGGTTCCGGATCCAAGAAACGATCCCAACCAGCATTTTATTATCACAATTAAATACCTAATCAATTATAGGCATTAAATATAGCAACGGCCTCAGTCACACGACACTCCAACATGGGTTCGTGGCACAAAAACGCACAAAAATGCACGAAAGTTGGAAAATAAACACAAAGCCACCTACCTTATGCGCCAACGAACGTTATAATCGAACGCCGACTCCAGAAACGCCTAAGAACGGCGTATATTTGACAAAAACAAAACCCATTCAAACGTAAATAACCTTTCCTCGAGAAATAATTAGTAATAACGGTACTAGGAGAGGAGAGGGCTTACCCGTGCGGTTCCAACGGGATTGTCCGAGGCGGAAACCGATTCCAGACGACCCCCCGGCAGATCTTCAAAGGTCCGACCGTCCTCTTTGGATCCAAAATGGCTCAAACGCCTCCTCTACCAAATGAGGAGGCTACTGCATGTTTTAAGCTGAAAAAACAAAGTACATAGCATGTACTTCTGAGTACATGACGTGTGCTTCTTTCATTTAACTGTTCATTTGGCGGCACCGCCATACTGTTCAATCGTCGACATGAGTATACGGCATGTACTCTAAAGTACACGGTGTGTTCTGTCGCCCAGCTGTCGGCTGCTCCACTGCCTTACTGTTTAGGCATGCTGACTGACTACACGGCGTGTAAGGTACCACTACACGGCGTGTAGTCAGTTCCTACACCCTTCATCGCCGGCATGGCTACACGCCCCGTGTACTCATCCCCACACGGCCATAAGTACACGACGTGTTGAAAAAGTACACGGCGTGTAGTTCCAAAATTTAGGTTTTTTCCCCATTTTCCATATTTTCTCAAAAACACTTAAGGAAAAGGAAAAAGAAGAAGCTCGTACCTCAAAACTAAGAACCAGGTTCTTACAATTCAACTGGAACTTCAAGTGAAGTTTCCACTATAACTTCAAATGAAGTTTCCACTGGAACTTCAAGTGGAGATTCTATTGGACCTTCCACTGTAACTTCAAGTGGAGATTCCATTGGAACTTCCCATGGAACCTCAAGTGAATATTCCACCAGAACCTACACTATAATTTGTGGAATCCCCAAAAAACATGTTTTCTATATTGTAATGGGATTGAGGAAGGAATTGTTCTATTGTTTCCCCACTGGAACTTCCAGTGGAGATTCCAATGGAACATAAAGTGGAGATTCCACTATAACTTCAAGTAAACATTCCATTAGAACTTCAAGTGGATATTACACTAAAATTTCAAGAGTAAATTCCACTAAAACTTCAACTAGAACTTCTAGTCCTATTTTGTGAAATTAAATTCCAAAGATACCTTAAATTTTGACTGAATCTTGTACTGTAATTTGTAGAATTCCCAAAAAAACATATTTTTGATATTGCACTGGGATTGAGGAAGGATTTTTTTACCCACTAGAACTTCTAGTGGAGATTACAATGGAACTTTAAGTGGATATTCCACTAGAACTTCAAGTGAATATTCCACTGGAACTTTTACTAGAAAATCCATTAGAACTTCAAGTGGAGATCCCACTGGAACTACTAGTCCTATTCTAGGAAATTATAGTCCAAAGGTATATTTATTTTTCTACATTTCACTAAAATTTTTACAGGATTGAGAAGGGAATTGATTTGGTGTTTCCCCACTGTAAATTCTAGTGTAGTTTCCATTGTAAATTTCATTATTATTCTATGTTCCATGAATCCCACTAATATTTTTTTACTTTTAATTTTTTGGTGTGAATTTTAGGTCAAATATGAAATCCTTACAATGAGTTGTTTAATAAATCCAACCAAATTTAAAATATGGTCATAAAAATGCAATACGAGACACTCTATTTTGGAATATGTTTCATGCTTTTCTATCCAATAGGGTCTCAACACCATATTATAAGAAATTGGACAGATCTATTTTTTATGTGCTTTATAACTATAATTCCTCAACAAACACATTTTGAATGGGTGGTGTGGAAATACAATTTTATGAAACTAATATGAAAATGATATTTGGGATAAATTAAGGATATTGAAATGAAAGACTATTATTCTTTCAAAACAACCAAGTTGCCCTTATATAGATGGAGATTTTAAAAGGTGTCATATTACTCACATAAAAGGAAATAAATATAGAAATTTTGTAAGCTATTGTGGGTAATGAAGCATAGGACTATGTTGATACAAAAAATTTCCTTTGTTTGTAGAAAAGTGATAATGTTTTTTCCCTAATACAGGTGCTTGCTTGAGTTGGGGCTTCATCACATATTTTTATAGATTGACAGACATGAGAACACTAAAGTGGTCTTGTGAAATCCATCAACAGTTGATGAATTATTTCAAATATTTTCACAAGCATAAATAAAAGATTTCAGGGGTTGTTGTATCATTACTGGTATGGATTGAAATCTATTTTTACTTATAAATAAAATTTGTTTTAATACCATTTTTATTGTTATATTATTTGTATTGTAAAGTAAGAAGACTAGTGAAAGGAAATGAAAAAGGTGGAAATCTGCCTTTCACAAAATAGAGCTTGTCATATTTTGATGCATTTGTCAAAAAACAACTATAGATTCAACAAGTTCAAGCTAGTGGGGTAAGTCTTACAATTATTGTATTATTTTAATGATTCTATCAACAAACATGGTTATGTAAAATGAAATATTACAGATCAAGAAATATGAAAAATGTGCTTAATAGAAAACATCCACCAAGGAATGTAGTACTTCACTACAACAGATTGTGGATGATAAAGATATATTACAAGGTCTTGAATAAGAAAATAAAATATTGAAAAGAAAACTAGAGACTATGAAATTCAAATTCACAAAAAAAAGGGAAATAATTAAAAACTGAAGAAGTTAATAAGAACCGACAACAAAAAAGAGGTATAGACATTAAGCGAGGAAGAAGAAATCAACACTGCCAAATGTCAAACTCTCATAGTGAGCTCTAAGATGGATCTAAACTAGATATTTGATCACAAGGAAACTGAGATCAAGTACAAAGATCTAGGAACCTTAAGTGTAGAAGGTCATCCAACCTTCTATATGTTGGAGTTGGTTCCCTAGAACCAACTAATTTTATACTTAAGATTACATGTATATTTAAAGATATTAATATTAATTTAAATATATTATCACATATTGATTTTTATTCTTCACAACATTGATGTGATAGTGTCCTATAGTATCTTTGGCATTGAAAAGGTCATATCAGTTCCTCTATATGATGATAACTTTGAAATGCTATGATGATATTCTTAAAAGTAGTTCTACAGTTGGATACCATACTATATAGGGGAACATAGTTTATAGGTTGTTAGGTGTGAATACTCGTAAGTATATGAGACTTCTTCTCATGAATTTAGTTCTTGGTAATCTCTAAGATAGAAGATTGTGAGAATAGACCTACTGGTAGGAATTCCGAATGTTTTGGTGTCATTGGATATTCTTATCTATGTGCATGTGTAATGATCCTTAGACTTTAAGATTATCATTAATGCATGCCATGAATCACACACTTAGATTTACTAACAAAAATTGTCACAGCATATGTTGGTTGGAAGTAGAGTACGTTGGGTGTGTCATGAATGACATGTTATTAATGGATAAGTTGATCAAGGATTTGTCTATTCCACCTTTATGGAAGTTGATATCTTGATCCTTTAATTGAAATATAATTGTCGAATAAATTCCATGGTCATGGTATAATGACATTTATTTCAGATAGTTAAAGAAATATGTATTAGGAATATAGGTTGATGATACAGATGTGCAACCTTCTTAATGAGATATTGAGACAAAGATATTATATTACATGGTAAGCATTCGTATGTGGTTGTTGATGCTGAGAAATTAAGTTCTTTCTCTTGGGTGACATAACCCATTACCAGATAGTAATATTATACTTTAGTCAATCCCACCTAATGATAATGAGAAATAATCCTATAGGGTCACACAGTAAGTTTTTCTGTTAATCTCAATTAAATTCTATTTGAATTTAATTATGGGAATAAATATTATTCTCAAGATCGAGGAATAATTCTATTCAAGTTTTATTAATATCCATATTCACATTGTAATAGATAATTATTTATTTATTAATAAATATTTTATTTGATTAATTGAATATATATAATAAATATTTATTCATTGGATTATTAATAAAATATTTATTTTATATATTTAATATTTAATAAATATTTATTTTCTAGATCGTGAATAAAATATTTATTTAAGTGTATAAAATATTTACTTGGGTATTCAATAAATGCTGAGGAGTTTGAGTGGACCAAGATCATGTCTGGTGATGAATATTAATTTACAAGCTGGTAAAATTATATTTATCAGTTTTCAAGTTAGCACAAACCATAATTTAATAATAATAATCTTATTATTATTATATGACATGGGGTTTGTTAAAATATTATAATATTATTTAGGGGTTGGTATGCAATTAAACAATATTTTAACTTAAACCCAAGCTCTATAAATAGATTTTTATGTCTATTGTGGAGGGTTAATAAAAAATTAATGATAGAAAATCATTGTGCACAACGAACTTATCTCTATCTCTCTCAAATCCCCCCTCCCTTCCTCTCAAGAACAATAAGATTTCCTTTAAGCTTGAATGATCTTGGAGTAATCAAGATGAACAAAACAAGACATTTCATTCAACGTGTTAGCACCCATAAATAAATTGGCATCACTCAGAGATCAAAATAGCGTGTATAGATCCCCGCTAGAGGGATTATACACTTGAATCCTTACTGAGAAATGAAAGTAATCCAAAAGGGTTTTTGGAATATCAACAATATCATTGAAGAAAGGATCCTGAGATGAGATAATACTTTATTCTCAATCTAAATAAATTAATTATAAATTTAACATGAAAGATACTATCTTGGGGTTTTAAGAAACTATAAATTAAAATAAAATTTGATCTAACACCCACCAAAGGCATTTCCACTATGCCTAGAACCTTCAAGTATTAAAGAGGTCACATTTTAAATTTATAATTTTTTTTAATTTTTGATCAATATGTGAAATCATGGTTTAATTATTCATTTTAAATTATTAATTATTTAATATGATTTTAATTAACATGTTTTTGAAATTTTAATTTCTTTGTTCAAGATTCATAATTTCTTAAGTCTAAGAACAAATGAAGAATGATCGAAGATTCCATCAGGAAGTGTCAAGGAATCCGGACAGATAGTATGATATTACATGGTGTGCATCCAAATTACACATTGTATACCCAAGAACACTACATTTGTTCTTGGACTTAAGAAATTATGAATCTTGAAAGAAGAAATTGCATTAATGGATAATGTGAGAAAGGATTTATCCCTTATGTTCCTTGATGAAAGTTGATATCTTAGGCCCTTTGATGAGAATTGAACTTCCTACATAAATCCATTATCATAGTGTTTGGGGGGAGAGTTCATTCAAAAAAATTCAAGAAAAGATATATCGATCATATAGGATGATGGCACCGACATGCAACCTACTTGAATCGAGATATCGCGATAAAGGGGTTATATTACACAGTAAGTGTTCATTAGAGGATGGATGTCATTACGAAATTAACTTCCTTCTCTATGGGTGTATTGGTATGTTTCTAGATGTTAACCTTGAAATTTACGTAGTTATGCCTAATGTCACTGAGAAATAGCCCTAAAGGATCATACACTTAGTGTATCTGTGATCTTAGTTAAATTAAAGCAAAGAATTTAACAAGTTAGAATAAATAAGATTTATTCGGTTTGATTAATCACTATAATTTAATCACAAGTTATTCAAAATAATAGGTGAGATAAATAATAATTTTTTTTTTTAAGTTTTCAAAATATAATAATTATTATACTTATCATAGAATAATAAAGTGATATTTATTTATTAAATAATCATTATTTAAGGATCAGTAAATGTCAGTGAGGGAAGGAAAACCGAGCTTAATGGTCTGATTGGAAATAGTGTAAATTGTATTTATTTTTATTTTTAATGTGTTACACATGTCAAATTAATAATAATAATATCATTATTATTAATGGACATGAGGTCAACTAAAAATATTAAAGAAGGTAAGGGGATTGTGTGTGATTTAACAACACTAAACCTGCCATAATAAATATCTACTTATATCACTTTCCATAACTCGCTTTTGGTGTGAAAAATAGATAGAGAGACACTTAATCAAGCCCTAGAATAAATTTTATCTTCCTCATTTCTCAATCCTTTGAGAAAACACTAAGAGTTATTCATACTTTGAGAAGAATATTATTGAGATCAACCACAAACAATGCAAGCAATCAAGATCATCTGTGCTAGCACCCAATAATTCTATGGCGATGTTCAGAGATTGTGGTGCATGTGTGGATAACCTCTAGAGGGATATTACACTTGGATCCTACAACACAATTATGGTACAATGAGATCTAGCTAACTAGATCATCAATGAAAGAAAAATTATAAGTTAAGGTAATTATATATCTGTTCATAAATTAATTATAAATTACATGTAAAGATCCTCCTCCTCTGGTTCTGACATTTTAATCTAGTCAAGTAATATATTGTTTTTCATTGGACACGACATTTTGATCATTTGGGGAAATTATTACACATAATTAATACTAAAAATCGAGTTGATCATACCATCTTAGGATTCTTCCACTGCACCTGAAACCTATAAATCATCACTTTCACTTTCACTTTCAATACTGATTTATATATTTATTTAATTGTTTAGTTTCAATTAATAATAGTTAATAATGTCTAGGAATGCTAAAACTAAATCAAACCAAAAAAACCAAAATATACTATATTCATCAACCAACTTGAACCGATTAACCAATTTAAACTGAATTTTTCTAGTTCAAGGTAGTTTGGCTAAGTATGTTTAAATCATTTAATTTATTCCTACACACCCCTAGTATATGAATTTGAAATATGGTGTACTCAAAATGATCCCAAATTTATTTTTATAATTTAAATTCATTTTTAAGTGATAAAGGTGTGTTAAACGATAAAAAATGACTAAACGAACTCAGTTTTTCATGGAAAATTAAGAGAAAAAATCTCAAGTGATATGACATGAAAGAATGAATTATGCATAAATTCAATATGTGGTGTTATTATAATGATCAAAAGTAAATTATAACAATTAAAATTCATTTTTTACTTGGAAATGATTGTACAACATTCAAAAATGAGTAAACGATACTCATTTGTCCTAAAAGATTAGAAAGACAAATATTGATTAATCTGTTAACCTATAGAAACAAAATTTTCATGAATCTTATATCTTATGTGATTGGAATGATCTAAAATGTATTTTTATAATCTAAATTCATATTAAATTATGAAACAATTTCATATGATAAAAAATAATTAAAATAACTTGATTTATCAAAAAAAATTAGGATAATGATATTTGAGTCATTTGTGACATGTATAAATGAATCACATGTGAATACAATGTGTGATATTCTTGGAATGATTAAAAGTACCTTTTAATGATTAAAATTCATTTTTCAACTTGAAAAAAAGTGTACAATGTTCAAAAATAAGTAAATGAATGTTGTAAAATTTTAATATAATGATGTTTGATTAATTTTTGACCTTTTAAAAAGTTATTTTATTTATGAATCATGCATAAAACAATAAAAATATGGAAAATAATCTTGGTTTGTCATGGAAATTTAGGACACTGACTCTTGAGTGATTTGTAATCTGTAATAATGAACCATGTGTGAATTTGGAATGTGATGTGCTCAAAATGATAAAAAAATGCATTTTAAAAATTAAAATTTATTTTCTAACTTGAAAATGGGCTTATGATGTTCAAAAATAAGAAAACAAGTTTTTTTTATAAAATATAGGGTGATGATTCTAGATTAATTTGTTACCCGTAAGGAAAATAGTGTATAAATATGAATTTCCATATACTTTGAATGATCAAAAAATATTTTTAGAACTTCCATTTTTAACTATAAAACACATATCAAATTATAAAAAACAAGAAAATGAGTTTTATTTATCGTGAAAATATAGGACAATGATCATCGATCTATTTATGACCTATAGAAATGAATCATGTGTGAATCTGACATGAGATGTGCTCCAAATGAATATATTTTATTAATAAAGAATCAATTTTTAACTTGAAAACAAATGTATAATATTAACAAAAGAATAAAATGAACTTTTATTATCATGAAAAATCATGATAATGATCCTTGATTAATTCAGGACATGTAAAAAATAAATTATGCATGAATTAGATGTTTGATGTGATATGAATGATCCAAGGTATCATTTAAGAGTTAAAATTCATTTAGAATTCCGAAATATGCATTAAATGATCAAAATTGAGAAAACAAAATCATTTTCTTTCAAAATTTAAAACAATGATTGGATCATAAATAATCACCAAAAGAAACCACAGGGTGGTCATTAAAGTCTTTTTCTCTAGTTATCTTTTTTAACATATTTAAAATAAGAACCACATTTACTGGTTAAGTGGGAACCCTAACGATGCTCAAAAATCAACACACCAAACCATACACCATTACCAAAATCCAAAATAAACCAAAGACAAAAAATAACAAGAATATAGCACAAGGGCAGGTCGAGCCACCCGGATGTCGATACGGTTGCACATGATGCTGGTAGGGAGCCCGAGGTGGATCAGATAGTGTGGCATTGGGAAGTGCGAGCCTCAAGCCCCATGATCCTCGGGACCCTACAACATCTCACCTCTAGAAACCCAATGTCCATATTAATTTAGTCATATGTCAAGGACCCACTGTCACCAAACAACCCAGGTCATCATCGAGAATACTACCGATCGAACACCAAACACCATCGAGCATCAAAGCCACCTCCATAAACAAGTAGAAATTCAACATAACCACCAAGAGAATCGAAGAATTCAAAAACACTATCATCAACCATAAGTTCTCTGCTCACACACTCCAACTAAACATCACCATCGAACAATGTCATCTCCACCAGAGGTTGTCACAACATTATCATCTCCCCTCCATCACTGCCAACATCAAACCTAGGGAATACCTATAAAGTCAATCCATGTAACAACCTAGAGTTTATAAATGATATTTGTCTCTTGAAATAAATGTGTGTTCTAATATACTATATAGTATAATACATATAAATAAACCAACAATAATTTATTTCATTAATAAATACTATTACATTAATCAGCTATGAAACCAATTAAAATTCCAAATATTACAACTGGACAAAAAATATAAAATAGAAAAGCTAGAATGGGAAAATATATATCACCCCAATCTACTAGAATAATCACCTGCATTGTCAAAACCATATAAAAGAAATAAAATATTAGTAAACTAATCAATATTATAGAAAATGTAAATATAGAACCTTGAGAGGAATTGAGTTAGATAATGAATGAAGGAAAGTATAGGTATTTATAGGAGGTAATGTGACTGTTGAAATAGTAATTTTACCTCCAAATAATAAATTGTGATATAAATAATATTTATCATGATTAATTTAAGTAAATATAAAAATTTTAATGCCAAAAAATAAATATCATGATTAAAAAACTCGAAAAAATATAAGCACAATTTTAATAAACTGTATTTTAAAGTATTTCTTAAAAGTAATAATTTTTATATTAAAAAATAAAATTAACTATTTTAGAAAAAAATTGAAAAAATTAATATATTTTTTGAAACCATCATGTTGAAATTTTATAAGGGTGATTTCTTGGTAATTTTCTGAAATACTTCATTTTTCGAGTGAATGGTAAAAATATAGCTTTTCACATAACCGATGTATCTTAAATTACATCATTCATGATGTAATAATGAAATAATACTTTATATAACTTTATATTCTTCCATGGTATATTTAATTTTATAAATTAGTTATTAAAATAAAATAATTTTAAATTCCAAACCTAAAAATCATTTTCCAAAACCTAAATTCAAAAGTGATCCCTTAAAATAACAAATTTTCTTTCTTTCCACTTTCCATTTTAATAAACCAATTAATTTGAATTATAAATAGGTTTAAAGTATTAAAACCCATTATATTACATTTATATATGATTTTTATTTTCAAAACTTCACTATTAAAAGTTTTACCTTTCATATATTATTTCATTTAATAATTTATTCTAGAAATAAATATCTCCTCAAGAATAAATAACCTCACTCTCTCCCCATTTCAAACCACTCATCCCTTACCTTCAAAATACTAACATCTATAAAAATCCTTCCTAATAATCCCATTAGGATCCTTAGGGATGTTATAGAGTAATCCAACTCCAAACATCAAGGGATTTTTAGTTTCGTACAAGAGAAGTGACATCAAGGATTAAGTAGGTTTCGAACAACTCTTCTTCTTTTTTATCTCATATTCTTATCCTCATTCTTTTTTCATCACCCATTTCAAAATAAACCATTATAATATTAATTATGTGGTAATTAATATTATATTATTTGTGTTAACCTATTGTAAGTGTTATATTTACTATATACATAAATTTCAAAATTCTCTTTCTTGCTTTCCCAACAACGTCCCATCAAAAGTCAGTTAACCACCTATGGAGACATTGTCATGTCAACACTTATAACCATCATTATGGATGGATATTATAAATTATATAAAATATATAAACATGTAATTATATGTATTATAAGCTTTTGAAATTAATTCTACTAATTTATAAATTACATTGAACAAAATAGTGATATCGAAGCAAAACAATAAATTTTTATGTAAAACGTGATATCAAAATGACTACCCTATAACCAAGGAAATTAAGAAATATAATAAAATTACAATAATTGATAAATAGTGGTAAAAATTATATTAATTCACTTCTGTATAAATGTTTTAATAAATCTAACTTTATTATTCAAGAGGCACAAAAGTGATGAAATAAAACAGGAATTGAGGTAATGGGATTCTCGAACCCAAATCTGTTTCATTGGGTTTTCCCTCTTTCACAACAATTTCAATATGTATATTCCTTAAATATCATTTAATTATTTTTCAATTTTTATTTTTGGGATACACATGTTACCACCTTAATTTATAAGTCAAATGCAATGATTTTTTGAAGGATTTTCTTTCCAAAACACACATCTTACTCCTCTCGAGTTATTTATTCTTCACTCAAGAATGATGATGGTTATGCCAAATATGTTTTCCCTTTTTCATTTTAGAACCCCAAATCTTATTAATGAATGCATTTTTGATAAAATCTTTATGAAACATTTTCTATTGGGTTTATTTCATAACTATAATTGTTATACATTTTATGTGGCATGTATGATTATGTAAATATTATGATGTGATGGGTGAGCCTAGAATTATATAAACTTTCAATGTATTGGGTAATGTGATCTAAATCATGAGATATTGTGTAATATTATTGAACACGATGAAATATTTGTTCACAAGTATGATGTTATGATTATGTATATATGTTATGCGCGAACATGATGCTAACTTTGTTCACAACTATGTGTGGTATTTGACCATTATGAAATGATGTTTCATTTTTATGCATTGTCACATTTCATGCCTTTATCACATGTTTCCATAATAATGTTTATGATTATATCATGCTTACGATATGATGGTGTTGATTATGATTAGCCATGTTATAATGATTCATGCCCCCTATTCATCCTCTTATTAGGTTTTTAGATCACTCTTTTCTTTGATGTATATCCTCAGGTGATTATATGTACCAAGAAGGGCATGAGATTTTAGAAGGATAAAGAATAAGTATTTAAATAAATTTTTATGTTTTATTATGTAAAAATTGTGTATGAAACTAATTTTCACAAGACACTAAACCTTTTAATATTCGATTTGTATCTCTATTATGTCCTTTATCTTAGAAATGATGTAATAGTCATGCAAGAAAAAGTAGGGTTGCTTTGGTTGGCATCAGAGCTAAAGTTTAGTTAATTTTGGAATTAAGATTAGAAAACATTAGTGAAAACCCCTAGGATAAGACTAAGTATATGTAAACATCCAAGAAACTTTGTTTTAGAAAAAGGATAAACATAAGGATCTCATAAGATATATATTTAGATTTAATTGCGCAAAATAATAGATTATTTATTCATTATTTGTTGACTTACATTTTGTTCAAAACTTTTCTATTTTAGAAAATGGCGGTAACATGGAGAAATCATGCCAACAACCCATGTGAGGGATAATACAATGATTTCCTGAATGATATCCCCAATGCCACTAGAGGTGGAGTTCAAAACTTCATGGAAATGCTTACCCAGCTGTATCAGGCTATGAATAATAACCTGAACCATGTGGAACGTCCGCCTTCACCCTAGAAAGATCAACTATCCATTGTGTCTTTTATGCATCAATGACCGCCAACATTTAATGGATATTTTAATCCACTAGTCATGGAATAGTAGGTTAACGCAATAGAGAATGTATTTTCTATGCTCCACTATTCTAAGAAGGAGAAGGTGACTCTTGTAGTTTATCATTTAGATAGAGAAACTAATCAATGATGGGTGTTGATAAAGAACACCAAGACAAAGGATTAAATGAAAGATATTGGGTGTAAAGAATTTAAGAAAATATTTCTTAACAAGTATTTCCCTAGAACTCTTCAAAAAAAGATGAAGAGGGAATTCATAGAGCTGAAGAAAAAAGAAGTTGAATTTTTCATGGATTATGAGTAAAACTTTACAAGGATTTCAAGATATATCTCAGGTTTTGTTATCAATAATGATAGAAAAATAGATAGATTATTTAGTGGTTTAAAACCACACCTTCTAAAGGCTCTAGCTATCCAAGACTTTAGGAGTTATGAAGAAGTGGTTCTATATGCTCTCAAAGTAGAGATGGAGTTTGGAGATTAGACATTTGGGCATGGGGATAAGAAGGGAAGAATTGAGTTTCAAGTAGGTGGGTCAAATGACATAAAAAATAGGATCTAACTATCAACATGTCAAAAATTTAGTAAGAAACATCATGGTAATTGTCTCAAAGGGACGAGGCAATGCTTTTAAGTGCGAGAGAGAAGGCTACCAAACTCATGAATTCCAAAGAGGCATGAATAAGTCGACCAATATGATGGAGGAAAGAAATTCACCTCCTAATGAACCACTAATGGTTCAATGCTTCAATCGTAGGGAGAAAGGGCACTATACAAGCCAATGCACTAAACCACAGGTCCTTGAGGATAATCATCATCAATAACCACCAAATCCTAAATAGAAAGAGGAATATTATGTCATCATTAATGCCAAAGTGGAGCATGAAAATAAATCCATACAAGGAACACTTTCTATTCACTCAATAATGGAAAAAGTTTTATTTGATTTTCATTCTACACATTCCTTTATATCCTACAAGTTTTCAAGAACTATTGAATCAATGATCTAATACCTTGAAGTAGATATATCTATAAAAACACCTAGTGGTGCAATCATTGCAACTCAAGTGTTGGACTCTTCTCCTATAAGCTTCTATGGGAAGATTCTTCTAGTGAATCTCATAATAATTCCCTTGGTAGAATTAGATGCTATATTGGACATGGATTGACTCTCATTATATAGATCACACATCAACTGTTGGGAAAATAAAATATATTTTTATATTCTGAACCATCCAATGCCCCTCTACAAATGAAAGGAAGATCATGAATATACTTTGTAAAATACCTCAATGGTGTGGGTGTTGATACCCTGTGAAGAATCATACCTTTCTCAAATAGTTAAGTCAAAGGAAGGTATCAACCTGGAGGAAATTTCCATTTTTAGGGAATACACCGATGTATTTCCCAAAGAGTTACATTGAATTACCTCAGATAATGAGGTATAGTTCTCAATATAACTCATACTTGGAGCCACTCCTATCTCAAAATTCCCCTAAAGGATGACCCTGATTGAATTGTAAGAGTTAAAGAAGTGGCTACAAGAGAATTTGTGCAAAGGGTTCATATACCCTAGTGCATCACCTTGGGGTGCGCTAGTGCTATTTGTGAAAAAAAGGATGGATCAATGCGGTTGTGTATCGATTACCAGGAGCTCAATAAGATTTCCATAAAGAACAAGTATCCTCTTACAAGGATTGATGACTTGTTCGATCAACTATGAGGAGCTCAGTACTTCTCAAAGGTGGATCTTCATTCTGGATATCATAAATTGAAGGTGAAGAATGCAGAATTTAGAAGACTGCTTTCCATATAAGGTATGGGCACTATGAGTTCATAGTGATGTCCTTCAGACTTAATAATTACCCTAAAATTTTCATGGATTTGATTAATAGAGTCTTTAGAGACTACCTTGACAAATTTGTGGTAGTGTTTATTGAATATATTCTCATATACTCCAAGATAAAGGATGAACATGAAGAGCATCTAAGGATTGTGATGGAAACATTAAGAAAATAGAAAATGTATGCTAAGTTCAATAAGTGTGACTTTTAGATGTAGCAAGTCACATTATAGGGGCATGTGATCACAAGTGAGAGGATTTTTCTAACCCTTAAAAAACAAAGGAAATTGAGGAATGACAGAGACCCACTAGTGTCACAAAAAACTATATTTTTCTTTTCTTAGTATAGGGTACTACTGACATTTTTTGAGAAATTTTCCACAATTTTCTAGCGCACTAACTAAGTTAACATGGAAAGGGGTAAAGTATGTCTAGATGGAATAATGTGAGGAAAACATTCATGGGATCAAGAAGAGGCTAATCACTACATTTTTACTCAAACTACCAAAAAATGGAGAAGGTTTTGCGATATAAAGTGATGCTTAAAATAAATTTTTGGATTGTATACTATTGAAAAATGATAAAGTGATGATCTATGCTTCATGAAATTTGAAGATCAACGAGCAGAACTACACGAATCATGATCTAGAGTTAGAAGTTGTGATCTTTGCTCTGAAGATTTGGTGACACTACCTCTTTGGTGAAAAGTGTAATATATATCCTAATCACAAGAGTCTAAAGTATATATTCACACAAAAGGAGATCAACGTGTGTCAATGAAGATGGTAAAAGCCGATTAAAGACTAAGATTGCTCTATTCACTACTATCATAGAAAGGTGAATAAGGTAGCTGATGCTCTTAGCTGAAAATAACCTCCTAATCTATCCATGATGCGGATTAAGAAAGACCCTATCTTCTTGGATATGCAAAGGATGAATTTGGAAATCATAATGATAGGGAATAAATTCTATCTTTCCCAAATTATTGCACAACCGTCTATCCAAGAGAAGATCAAAGAGGCACAAAGGGATGATCTGGAGATACAAAAGAAGGTGAAATTAGTAAATGAAGGGAAGTTACATGAGTTCAACATTGATGATGATGGTGTGATTTGGTTCGGAATGAGGCTTTGTGTGCCTACATCACCTGAGATAAAGAAGGTTCTATTAGATAATGCACATAGATCATTTTTTTCTATCCATCATGGAAGTACCAAGATACACCATGATATTTGAGAGCACTTATGATGGGAAAACATGAAGAAGGAGATTGCAGAGTGTATCTCACAGTGATTGGTATGTCAAAAAGTTAAATTAGAGTGATAGAAGTCCAAATGGATGATGCAATCATTACCTATACCCACATGGAAATAAGAGAATGTCACCATGGACTTTATCACTGGTCTCTCAAAGACATCCAAAGAAAAAAATGAAATATGGGTTATGGTGGATCAACTCACTAATAATACCCACTTTATCGCTATTTGGAAGGATTTATCACTTGAAAAACTTATCGAGATATATGTGAAGAAAGCGGTGAGGTTGCATGGGGTTCCACTTTCGATCATATCTTATCATGATGCAAAGTTCACCTCCAAATTCTGAAGAAGTCTTCAACATTATTTGAGTAATGAATTAAATTTTAGTACAACCTATCAACCTCAAATTGATGGTTAATCTAAAAGGATTATTCAGACACTCAAAGACATGCTAAGAGTCTGCTCAATGGAATTTAAAGGAGGATGGGATCAGCATCTCCCATTGGTTGAGTTTTAATATAACAATAGCTTCCAATAAAGTATTCAAATGGATCCATACACTACTATAAAACCGGCATTTAACAGTGCTGGTATTTATCAGCGTTAAAGAAAACGTTGATAAATTTAACCTTTTATCAGCATTTTTTTAGCATTGATAAATGAAACCTTTATCAGTGCTTTATTTTTAGCACTGGTAAAGATACATTTTACTAGCTTTTTTTAGCACTAATAAAAGTCCAAATAAATAAAATGAAATAATTTAAATAAATAAAAATTAAAAAATGAGTTTATTAAAAAAAAATTACAAATTTTATTAATTAAATAATTATTGATAAAAATAAATAAATTGATTATACATTATTAAATATTAAATATTTTATTAATTAGATAATTATGATAATTAATTTTAATAAATTTTATATATTAAATATATAGATATATATTAAAGTATATATATATGATTTATATATTACAAAATATTTATGTTCTTTGAATTAAATAATCATATATTCAGTGAATAATGATTTATAATTAAAAATTAATATGAATTAAAAATACTCACTAATTGCATAGTGTAATGGACATGTAATTGAATGTGTCCTTTGATTTTTCAATTTAACATAGATCAAATGTGTGTTATATTGATTTCATATATACATAATTGATGCATTTTTATATACAGTGCACACATACAAAACTTATCCATTTTTCAATATTGTTAAAGTGTACTTATTTTTAATTTATTCAATTTCACTAATTTTTAACATATATGCATGCATTCACTTAAAATTAGATATAAATATTATTTTTCAAAAATATTCCTATAATTATAAATAAATAATTATAAAATTATAATAAATATATCTTAAAAGGAATATATTTACTATATTTATATTTCTGTATATATATTAAGTATATATATATTTTCAATTTTTTTTATAATTATAATTATAAATATTTTATTAGCGCTTAAGTAATAAGCGCTAATAAAGGTAGGTTTTTATCAGTGCTTTTTTCATGCTGATAAAGACGATGCTTTATCAATGCTAAAAAAAGAGCTGATAAAATTAATTTTTATCGGTGCTAAAACTTTAACGCTGATAAATATTCCTTTTATCAATGCTTATTAATTAAGCATTGATAAAAGAACTCTTTATCAGTGCTTATTTGTATGTGCTGATAAAAGTGTCTCGATCTATTTAAAAGACCCTAATAATTTACAAACTCGTCATGATATTAGAAGCTTTTTATGGAATCCACCCATTATCAGTGCTCCTCCTCAGTTAATCTAAGCTCGAATCACACCACTAGACTACCTCCAGTTGCTTGAACATCATCAGACATCTGGTGTTAGGTTGTATATAGGGTTTTTGAAGTGGATTTTCTTCAACCTAGAGATGTAGACCTTGAAATTTTCTATATGTATTTTCCATTTAGTTTTTGATTTCTTGTTCAATGATGTCATGAGTTATCTATGGTACGGTCCTTGTATACTATTTTTATTTTATATTATGAATAGAATGACTTTTTTATGATCCATTTGATTGACTATTAATTTGGACATCCTATTTTGTTTTTTTTTAAATTGTTGTTTTGAATTAATTTTCTTCGCTATCTACTTATGTACCCTAGCTTTCTCCACAAGCTTATTTTTTTTGCTATTTTGAAATACAAGATAATCACCTCTAGTGAATTTATTATCATTGTTAGATATTAAATAACCGATTCACATCCCCAATTCATTCTAAACTGTTCATATAGAAATCTTGAACATTTCCACCACATCTGATTTATTTTTTATAATCATCATATTAGTCATTATGGTAAATTTTTCAATAAATGTGATGAATTAAATATAACCTTGAGTTTAATTGTGTCTCATGGGTCCAAAAAAATAAAAAAAAATCAACTAAAGATGACTGTTGGATTGAATTTCCACCCTTTTATGACTGCCTTTAATGATTTTTCCTTTTGGATTGTCTCAAAAATCAATCCCCATTAGCTTTTGAGATGAAGAAAGTCTATCAACCCATCTCAATTTTAATTTTTTCACAAAAGTATTTGACAAATATTCCTCAACCTTCTATGACATTATTTTTTCTCATTAATTGAACTCGGATAACTGGAATGGTTAGAGTCTCCATTCGAAAAGAGATTCCTGCTAGTCCTCTTGTATGGGTTAAAAATCATTCCATATTTTATATTGTTTAATAATAATGTTTTATTTCTAAATAAAACCTCATTACAATCATTACATAGCTACATTAACATAAAAAAACCGTGTTTAATACCATCAACAAACAACAAATCTTTTGACTTTAAAATTAGTATGGGGTTGTATTTATTTTACTATGTTGTGATATTATGATGCAAGTATTACGTATATTTTTATCAATTTAACTTTATTTTATAAATATATATATAAATATAATTACAATAGTTAGGGGAGGGGAAAAATACAATGAAAATCCTACTCTACACCAACAGGAAATAACTCGGCAAGACTCAAACCCAAGACCCCGTAGAGCCTCTACCAACCGAGCTAGACCCTAGGGGAATATATATATATATATCTTTCCATATATTTATATGCGTTTTCAGAACTTATAATGTAAGGGTGATTTTATAATTATTTATTCACAAATTATAGTTTTAGATTTCCAAATTAGGAATAGATTTTATTTATTTTCATTAAAAATTATGTTTAAATGTGAATTTGTATTGTATTTATGTGTATTGAAAATTCCATGTTATATGTGGGTGTGTGTGCGTGTGTGTGTGCGTGTGTGTGTTTAAATGTGTATGGGATAGACATTGCAAGGGTTGGGGTGTTTTTCTCCCTTGTTTATGATATATCCTGTTGATGTGTATTATTTCTTTATGCAAAGTTCTTTATGGACCTCCATATAATGTCAATGATGGGTCAATGTGTATTATATGGACTTCCTATAATCCTTTGGATTGGTAGATTTGATGCGACCACCTCCCTAGAATCCTTGGGATAGGTCGGTGTGGTGATATGACATCCCAAGAGTCTTGAGACGTTTTCAAATATTTAATATACCATTAATTTTAAATGTAATAATTCCTTAAGTTGCTACATCACTTGTTCTAAAAAATAGAATGAAAGTTATCAAATTCTATATATTATAATTTTTTGTAATTTTTTGCTTGAGACTCATCCCCCATCTCTTTTATAGACAATTGTTATCCTTATCACCTTCATCTACAAACAACCATTATTGAAATTTGTTTCTTTAAACTAATCTCTCATCTATTTTATGTTACTTGTACTAATTTGATCATTAGTCATCCCATGGATGACTACTGATTAGAATATTTAAAGCAACATAGGTTCATGCCTACAATATATGAAGGATGTGTCAAGAAAAAAAAATACAATAATAAATTTTTGGGAGATGAGGTGATGAGGACGAGTTATCTATAACTTTAAACTTTGAATGAATTCATTGGATAACACCTTCCATAGTGGAGTAATTATTTTCTTAAATCCAATTACCCATTTTCTTTAACATACTAAAATTATTTGAAACAATCAAATGTTGAGTTTTCCTTATTAGAATTGTATATAACTTTCACCTCTGATAATGAATATCTTATGTGTATTTATTTATACATTGTACAAAATTAATATTTTATGAACCAAATAGGATAGATATGAATCGAAAATGGATTCATGCTAATCGTTTGACAAACGAGTATGAAGATGAAGTTAAAGAGTTCATCAAGTTTGCAAGAGAGAATGTAGATGACCGTTCTAGAATCCTTTATCTATGCTTAGGTTGTTGTTATTTAAGAAAAATTAGTCTAGAAGAGTTTTAAGAACATTTGATTTGTCATGGAATAGATCAAAGCTATAAATGTTTGACTAAACACATGGAAAACTGAATGTGGACACCGATTAGGATGATACTACAATTTATGAATCATTTGATATGAATACCTTTGTAAATGATAATGGAGATCACATGGAAGAAATGACAGTGGTAATTGAAGATGACCTTCTTGATTTTCCAAAATTGTTTGAGGAGCTAAATATTTGTTCCAAGAAACCATTGTATATTGGTTGTACTAAATACACAACATTTTCACCTGTATTGAAGTTAAATAATTTGAAAGCTAGCAGCAAATGGAGTGACACCAGCTTTACAGAACTACTTGGTTTCTGGAATTATATGCTTCCAGAAGAAAATGAACTATCATGCTGAACATATGATGCTAAATTAATGTTACGTTCAATGGGAATGATCACTAAAACAAATACATGATTTTCTAAATGATTTCATGTTGTTTCTCTAGGATAGACTTGATTGAAATGGGTATAAGGGAAGAGTTGGTGTAACATCCCAGGTAAATAAAGAATAACAAATTTTTATATCTATTAATATTTTTGAATTAAATATTAATTTTAATTTAAAGGGGATGTTATGCCTGATGGATTACCCAATATGCGACAATGGGTTTCTTTGAAATCTTACGTTGCACACAAAGTTGGGTCATACTGAAAAATAATAATATATTATTATTTTAAATAGTAGTTAATGTCTAGCTGTTGTATTAGTGGGAATGACTATAACTAACTAAAATATTAATATATATGTTTTTTAAATGTTTTTACATTTATCCAATAAAATTTAGAGGCTTAAAATGTGAATGAATCTAATTTTAAGCACAAATACTCTAATATTCTTTAAAAGGTCGATTTAGCGCCTTTTAATGGTGAACCCTATTTAAACATAGTTTTGATCACTTTTATATTTTTTATTTGAAAAAATAAATTTCTTCTTTAGAATCAGGACATCAAAATTTACTTTGGGTAAATTTTTGGTATTTTTTATGATAAAATTCATTTTTAATGAATAGTGAAAAATAATGTATTTTAATTCAAAACCGCCTTTTAATATAATTTGTTTATATGGATATATTATCTTTTTAATTGGTTTTAAAGTGTAGTTAGATTATATTTTTACCATTTAATCCAATTTTGGTCATTGGAAGTAATTTCACTTTGAAATTGGACATAAACAAGTGTCAATCTTTTAATAGTTATTATTTCTTAAAAACACGTTTTTTGTTTTGATAACAGTAATTAATTTTAAATTAATTAATGAAACTTCTAGGTTTTGAATTTGGAAAAATATAAATCATTTTTTAATTCATAATATCAAATATATCTTCGGCTGAATTTTTGGTATTTTTGTGAAAAACTTCAATTTTTGATGAATAGTGAAAACACTAAGTAGTAGTTAAAAAGCTGAATTTTTCATTTAAATGAAATTTTACCACTTATGTGAATTGAATTTCTAAAATCCGACATACATTTTTGTTATTAGTAAGTAAAATATGGCTCAATAAAATGAAAATAATTTTTGGTGAATAGTATCTTTTGACTTTTATTTACCGCGATTAAAGGTAAATATGGTAATTCGAGGTAAAAAGAATATTATAATAATATAAAATTACCTAAACACTTGTCCTAACCTCATTGGATGAGTAATTTCTGACCAAGACAATCCTTGGGTGAGACTTTTGGCCTTTTAAAGCCACTTGGGTAAGATAATGATATTAATAACTTTTTATTTAAAGTAAAAATAAAAATATCATAAACATGTATTGTTTTGCTAAAACAAATTTAATGTGGGGTTATATAATTGATATATTTGACTATAAATATTCATTATAAATATAAAAATATTTCCTACATCATGGTATTTTTTTTATAATTTTTATAAATAAAATAAATAAAATTATTTATGACACAATAATGATGCAGTGTTTACCTCATTAATGAATGATTTAAATAAATGAGATTATAAAAATTAAAAAAATATCTAAAACCTATCCAATTGTTATTGGATGATTTTATTTAGAACAATAGTCATCTTATCTTCAACTTTAATGAGTTTTGGACCTTTAGAAACCGAAAATCAATATATAATAAAAAAATATTTTCAAACTTTCCTAAAGCGCCCCCCCATAAAAAGCCATCACCTCTAACCCATTAATCACACATCTCAATCCCCTTGGATCGTCAAACCTCTGCCCAAATAATCTCTCAAGATTTCCCTCTTACACTTAGAATCCTTACCTTATGCAGAAGGCACTTCAAGAAATCCTTTTGGTTCAAACCAAAGGTAGTTACCCAATTTAAAGGTAATGTCTTCTTTTAAGTTATTTTATTTTCTTTTACTTATCCAACCCCCTAAACTCTTTTTATTACTTTATTTTATAACAACACCATTATCCTCAATATAATAGGTTTTTGTTATGAGAATTATTCTAACTACACTTACACACACCTCTATATAATGGGTAAAGAACATACTGTTTTTGTGGATGGCGAACTACTGCCTCACGAAACGATGATTGTTCAATCTTCTCCTACCACCTATTATGGTGGCCATTGTTATGACACTATATTTATATGTGATATATATTATATTTATATTATCTCTATGTTTCTTTATTTTTCATTTATAGCATACCTTTATGGTTTCTATAATGGGTAAACACGATAATTTCATTTGAGGAAGTGCAGACTACCACCCTCTCAAAGTGATATGACTCATTCATGCCATACATGGAATGTATAAATGACAGAGTTAATGAAATTATAAATGATATTATACTGGAATTATAATATACCTATTTATCATTAAGTTTTCATTCCATTAAAAATATGAAATAGAAATGAAAGTAGCGTTCATGCGTACGTACGACTTACCGTCTCCATGAACGGTGCATTTCATTTCTTACCTCCAAATGTTATGTACTATTATAAATGCACATATATATATGATATATATGATATCCAAATCATGAATATAATTCTGTAGATAATGAACTTTTGACCACATGGACAAATATTAGAAGTTCATTTTTGACTCAAGTACCAAATATCGACAAAATGACCATTATTAACTTAAATGATTACATAATATTTATAACATGGCAATAAGTGATATAAAAAGAATAATAAGCTTTAAAAAGGTTCTTAAGAAAGTATAAATTAACTTTAGTCTATTATTTAGGAGTTTAAAGAACGAACGGTTCAAGTCAGACATGAGGTAAGGGACTTTGTCTCAATCTCCTTTCATTGAGGCATATTTTGATTTATACACAACTTTCTTTTATACGGTGTATAAACACCTTTGAATTTTCATTTCATTCAAAGGGAATATTTTTCTATGAGGTGTTTTACTAAATGAAAAAAAAATAATGTTTCTTTTAATGTAAGCAGTGACACCAACCTTTTCTGCTGCTGCAAGTATTATTTGATCTATGGCTTCCTTAACAATCCGAAATGTTTTTAAAAGGAAAATAAATACCATATACTATTTTAAATATTTTGGTATTGAAAATGGTTTTGATAATGGATTTGTTATGATATATTGTGATTGAAATGTGGAAATTTTATCTTTCCATTATGTTTGTTATATGTATTATGAATATGTTATAGTTATTGGGAATTGTTTTTATGTATATGGATGGTTCTGTGATAAACCTAGGGTGGGTGAGACTGAGATATCTCCCCAATGCATTGGGTAACATGATGGAGGTAAACGTGAATGTTTCTCCTAAGATATTTAGAGAATATACTGCGATGGGTATTCCAAATGTAACTCCCTATGTGGTTGTGAAAGTTACAATGTAAGTATGTTATGGATGCCACAAGTTACCTTATGATTTGTGATTACTATGTATTATTCATAAATCTTATGATTTCATAAGGTATGTTAAAAAGATTATGTTTTGATGAACTAATGTTTTCTTCCTTTATTTTATAACCCTTACTGCACTTTTTATGCTCGTCCCAAGTTTTGAAATGTTTTTCACAGGACTTAAAGATGAATAGGGTCAAGGATGGGATCAAGGAAAATTTATGTTGTCTAAAACATGGAACTAGACATGACTTTTTTTAAGAGTTTTTATTTTATGAAAAAAATGGAAACTGAGTAGAAGTGTCTACTTTGTAATTTTTGAGATGTAATGTAATAGTTATAGCCTAATTCTCTAAAACTATAAACCTGAAAATATCCTAAATGTGAATTATCCATTTAATTCAAGATTATGTAATGTTTTAAGGCTGGGTCCTTATAGTTGGTATCATAGGTCGGTTTATATAACTTTAGGAGTTAGGATATTGTTAAATTAATATCCATAAATTAATTTATGTTAATATTGAAATGATATAGCATTTACAGATTACCATGTTGTTTCACCTAAGATATTTCTGTGTTCATAATGGTTTTCCATAGAGGAAATATGGCAGCTATGATGGGACGACATCAGGAGGAATACAACCTTCCAAATCAGCAACCTGAGATAGTTAGAATTGGAACTAAATAGTTTGTTGCAGTGATGGCACATTTGAATCAGACTATAAATGCTGGTGATATCCATGTACAAGATCGTCCAGATCAACCACAAAAGAACATGTCAGTAGTGGAGCATTTCATGAGGCAACATCCCCCATCATTCAGAGGATCATCTGACCCTATGCTAGCTGAAGGGTGGATTAAAGCACTAGAGAAGATTTTTGATGTCATGGGGTGTTGAGAACATCAAAAGGTTAGTCTTTATGTTTACCGTTTTGAAGGTGAATCCGATCAGTGGTGGTTGATGGTGAAAAATATCAGGGATAATGAGGGGATTGATGCTCTTGATTAGGATGAATTCAAATGTATGTTTCTTGAGAAAAATTTTCCTAAGGTGGTTCATCTTATTATGGAAAAACAATTCCTGGAATTGAGGTGGGAGGATGACTCAATGGCTACTTATGAAGAAAAATTCACTTGATTAGAAAGGTATGATTCAAAATTTATATGATATCTTGATAATAAAATCAACTGTTTTTAGTCAGGATTAAATCCAAAGTATCGATGGTCATTGACTTCTCACGAGTTCAAAAGTTTTGAAAAACTTGTTCGATGTATAGAGAAGGTGGAAATGGAGTTTGTCGATGATCATGTATTCTTTGACAAACAACAAAATAAGAGGTCGAGGTGGCAGATGAAAGGGAAGAACTCTTCAAAAAAGTATGATGGTAAGAAACTTAAGTTTACAGTTTGTGAAAATTTTGGTAAAAAGCATGTTGGGGAATGTCTTTTGAATTCTGGTAAGTGCTACCGATGTGGTAAAATGAAACATAAGGCTTGTAATTGCACTGAAAAAGATCAGGTTAATGGTAAGACAAAATTTGATTTACAGTTAGTAAAATGTTTCAAGTGCAATAAAATGGGCCATTATGCAAATGAGTGTCCAACGAAGAACTCAATTGAGGGAAAGCAGCTAGAATACAAGCAGAAAGGGGTGGTGAAATCCTTTGCAACTACTTCAGTAGACGTTGGGCCATCAAATGAAGTAGTATTAGGTATACTGTTTGTTTTTTCAGATTATGCCAATGTGTTGTTTGATTCAGGGTCTACACATTTATTCATTTCTAAGAAGTTTTCTAGTAAATTGGGAATTCCATATCAATATATGAATCCTGAACTTATGGTAAAAACACTGGGGGGAAATGTTGAGACAAAAAGAAATTATAAGAATCTTCTTGTCCTTGTGTGCAGAAAGAATCTACCTGCAAACCTTATTGTTTTCCCTCTAATAGAGTTTCATGTTATTTTGGGTATGGATTGGATTTTCATTTATCATGCTAAGATTGACTGTATAGCTAAAGAGTTTTCTTTTTAGAAATATTTTCAGTTTGTGTACAAGAATGAACACTTACTTTTGATAACATATCAGGAATCTGAGAAACTAGTAAAAGATGGAAATGAATGTTACCTTGCACATATTCTTGAAAACAAAGGAACTGTCTAGATTAATGATGTGCCAGTGGTAAATGAGTATCTTGATGTTTTTTCTGATGAGTTTCCTGGTATAGTACCTAATTGGGAAGTTGAATTTATTGTTGACTTAATTCTTGATTTTAATCCAATTTCAAAACCCCTTTATCGAATGGATCAAATTGAACATTTATAATTAAATAAGAAATTGAAGGAGTTATTAAATAAAGGTTTCATTTGACCTAGAACATCACCATAAGATGCTTCTGTATTTTTTATTAAAAAGAAATATGGTTCAATGAGACTTTGAATTGATTATAGAGCATTGAATAACATCACTATTAAGAACAAGCATCCTTTGCCTCATATCGATGATTTGTTTGATCAGCTCCAAGGAGCTCAGTATTTTTTGAAGATTGACTTTAGGTTGGGGTACCATCAGTTGAAAGTAAAGTAAGCATACTTTCCAAAGACTGTGTTTCATACTAGATATGACCATTATGAATTTTTGGTTATGCCTTTTGGATTAACCAATGCACCTACTGTATTCATGGATCTTATGAATAGAATTTTCCATGAGTTCTTGGATAAGTTTGTGGTTGTGTTCATTGATGATATTTTGGTTTATTATAAAAGTAAATAGAACCATGAAATTCATTTAAGGGTTGTCTTGGAAACCTTAAAATAAAATAAACTATTTGGGAAATTCATAAAGTGTGAGTTTTGGTTACAACAAATTTTATTCCTTGGTCACATTGTTTCAAAAAATGGAATAACTATTGATCCTACTAAAACAAAGGTTATTGAAGAATGGACAAGACCCACAAATATAAACGAGATCTATAGTTTTCTTGGTTTGGCAGGTTATTACTGGAGGTTTGCTGAAAATTTTTCACGGTTATCTATCCCACTAACTAATTTAACTCTAAAAGGTGTTAAGTTCATTTGGAAAAAAGAATGTGATGATTGTTTTCAGGAATTGAAAAGAATATTGGTGAATACTCCAGTTTTGGCATTACCTTCTAGAAATGATGAGTTTGTTATCTACAGTGATGCTTCGTTGAAAGGACTTGACTATGTCCTTATGCAGAATGATTGGGTAATTGATTATGCTTCATGTTAGTTGAAACCTCATGAGTTAAATTACCCTACACATGATTTGAAATTAGCTATTGTTGTTTTCTCTTTAAAAATTTAGAGGCATCATTTGTATGTAGTAAAATGTGAAATATATACTAACCACAAAAGTTTAAAGTATATATTCACTTAGAAAGAATTAAACATGAGACAAAGGAGACGACTGGAATTAATCATGGATTATGATTGCATGATCCATTACCATCCGGTAAAAGAAAATAAAGTGGATGATGCTTTGAGTCAAAAAAGTAATGCTTCATTAACTATGATACATTTGGAACGAGATATTTTGGTTTTTGATTTGATGAACATTGAAATATAAGTTTTTGGTGTGGGAAATTCCTCTATTTTGTTTCAGGTGTCAGTGAAATCATCTCTATCAGACAAAATTAAGCAAGCACAGAAGGAAGACAGTGAGCTACAGAAAAATGTAGAGTTGGTTCAGAAGGGTAATTTGCCTAATTTTAACATTGACAATGATTGTGTTTGGAGGTTTGGAAAGATATTATGTGTTCCTTGTGATTAAAAGTTGAAGAAAGAGTTATTATGTGAAGCTCATAGTTCTCTGTTTTCAGTTCATCCTGGCAGTACTAAGATATACAGTGATCTTCGGGAGTATTACTTGTGGGATGGAATGAAAAGAGATATTGCTGACTTTACTGTGAAGTGTTTGACTTGTCAACAGGTTAAAGCAGAGTGACAGTTATCGAAAGGGATGCTTCAGTCTTTACTGGTGCCAGAGTGGAAATGGGAAAATATATCCATGGAATTTGTTTTGGGATTACCAAAGACATCTCGAGGTAATAATGCAATCTGGTTTATTGTTTATCTATTGAATAAATCTTTTCATTTCCTTCCTATTCGAGATAATTTTTCTCTTGATCAAATTTCTTGGTTTTATGTTAAAGAGATAGTCAGGTTGCATAGAGTTCCCCTCTCCATTGTATCTGATCGTGATCCTAGGTTTACTTCTAACTTTTATAAAATCCTTTAGAAGTCATTTGGTACTGAATTAAATTTTGGTACAACTTTTCATCCTCAATCATATGGGCAGTCAAAATGAATAATTCAGACCTTGGAGGATATTCTATGTTCGTGTTCACTAGATTACCAAGGAAGTTGTGACCAACATATTTCTTTGGTTGAATTTTCTTATAATAAAAATTTTCATTCCAGTATACAGATGGATTCATTTGAGGCATTATATGGGAAGCACTGTCGAACTCTAGCTTTTTGGGATGAAGTAGGTGAAAGGAAGCAGATGAGATCAGAATTGGTAGAAGAGATGGCAGAAAAGGTTTAGTTGATTCAGAAGCACATGAGAACAACTCAGAGAAGGAAAAAAAGTTATGTGAATAACCAGAGAAAGGATATTTCTTTTGAGGTAGGTGATCATGTATTTCTCAAAGTTTCTCCATGAAAAAGTGTGATGCATTTTGGTAAGAAGGGAAAGTTGAGTACGAGGTTCATTGGACCTTATGAAATCTTGGAGAAAGTTGGATCAGTTGCCTACAAAGTGGATTTACCTCCAAGTTTATCCCAAGTACACAATGTTTTTCATGTTTCAATGTTAGGAAAGTATATGTCGGATCCATCTCATGTTTTGAGCCCAGAGGTAGTTCTGTTGGAAGAGAATCTCTCTTATGAGGAACAACCAGTCTAGATTCTTGACCGAAGAGAGCAAGTGTTGTGGAATAAGGTAATTCATCAAGTAAAAGTTTTGTGAAAAAATCATATGGTTGAAGAGGAAACATGAGAATATGAAAATGATATGAGGGATAAATTATCCCATTTATTTGATAAGTGAATAAAATTGTGAGGATGAAATTTATAAAAGGGGGGGAGGATGTAACATCCCAGGTAAATAAAGAATAATACATTTTCATATTTATTAATATTTGTGAATTAAATATTAATTTTACTTTAAAGGGGATGATATGTACGATGGTGTACCTGATATGCAACAACATATTTATTTGAAATCTTACGTTGCACACAACGTTGGGTCATACTGAAAAATAATAATATATTATTATTTTAAATAGTAGTTAACACCTAGCTGTTGTATTGGAAGGAATGACTATAACTAACTACAATATGAATATACATGTTTTTTTAAATGTTTTTACATTTATCCAATAAAATTTAGAGGCTTAAAATGTGAATGAATCTAATTTTAAGTATAAATACTCTAATATTCTTTAAAAGGTCGATTTAGCACCTTTTAATGGATAACCCTCTTTAAATTTAGTTTTGGTAACTTTTATATGTTCTATTTGACAAAATAAAATTATTATTTAGAATCGGGACATCAAAATTTACTTTGGGTAAATTTTTGGTATTTTTTATGATAAAATTCATTTTTAATGAATAGTGAAAAATACTGTATTTTAATTCAAAAATGCCTTTTAATCTAATTTATTTATATGGATATATTATATTTTTAATTGGTTTTAAAGTGTAATTATATTATATTTTTACCATTTAATCCAATGTTGGTCATTTGAAAGCAATTTCACTTTGAAATTGGACATATACAAGTGTTAATCTTTTGATAGATATTATTTCTTAAAAACACGCTTTCTGTTTTGACAACAGGAATTAATTTTAAATTAATTAATGAAACTTCTAGGTTTTGAATTTGGTAAAATAGACATCATTTTTGAATTCATAATATCAAATATATCTTAGGCTGAATTTTTGGTATTTTTCTGAAAAAATTCAATTTTTGATGAATAGTGAAAACACTGAGTAGTAGTTAAAACACTGACTTTTTCATTTAAATGAAATTTTACCACTTCTATGAATTTAATTTCAAAAATTATAAATACATGGTTATTATTATTAATTAAAATTTGGTTCAATAAGATTAAAATAATTTTTGATGAATAGTAACTTTTGACTTTTATTCACCACGGTTAAAGGTAAATAGGGTAATTCAAGGTAAAAATAATATTATAATAATATAAAATTACCTTAACACTTATACTAACTTTATTTTATGAGTAATTTCTGGCCAAGAAAATCCTTGGGTGAGACTTTTGGCCTTTGAAATCCACTTGGGTAAGATAATGATATTAATAACTTTTTATTTAAAGTAAAAATAAAAATATCATAAACATGTATTGTTTTGCTAAAAAAAATTAATGTGGGGTTATATAATTGATATATTTGACTATAAATATTAATTATAAATCTAAAAATATTTCCTACATCATGGTATTTTTTTTATAATTTTTATAAATCAAATAAATAAAATTATTTATGACATAATAATGATGCAGTATTTACCTCATTAATGAATGATTTAAATAAATGAGATTATAAAAATTAAAAAAATATAAAAAACCTATAAAATTATTATTGGTTGATTTTATTTCATACAATAGTAATCTTATCTTTTACTTTAATGAGTTTTGGATCTTTAAAAACCCAAAATCATTATATAATAAAATAATATTTTCAAACTTTCCTAAAGAGACCCTCCCGCCCCTTATAAAAATCCCTCACCTCTAACCCATTACTCACACCTATCAATCCCCTTGTATCACACAACATCTACCCAAATAATCTCTCAAGATCCCTCTCTTCTACTTAGAAGCCTTACCTTAGGCAGAAGTCACTTCAAGAAATCCTTTTGGTTCAAACCAAAGGGAGTTACTCGATTTAATGGTAACGTCTTCTTTTAAGTTCTTTTCTTTTATTTTAATTATCCACCCCCTAAACTCTTTTTATTAATTTATTTTATAACAACACAAGTATCCTCAATATACTAGGTTGTTTTTATGAGAAGGATTCAAACTACACTTACACACACCTCTATCTAATGGGTAAAGAACATACTGTTTCTATGGATGATGAACTACTGCCTCACGAAACGATGATTGTTCAATTTTCTATTACCACCTATTATGGTGGCCATTGTGATGGAAATATATTTATATGTGATATATATTATATTTATATTGTCTCTATGATTCTGTATTTTTCATTTATAACATACCTTTATGGTTTCCATAATAGATAAACGCGATAATTTCATTTGAGGAAGTGCGGACTACCGCCCCCTCAAAGTGATATGACTCGTTCATGCCATATGTGGAACGTATAAAGGATGGAGTTAATGAAATTATATATTATATTATAATTTAATTATAATATAAATATTTATCATTAAGTTTTCATTCCATTAAAAATATGAAATAGAAATGAAAGTAGCATTCATGCGTACGTACGACTTACCATCTCCATGAACGGTGCATTTCATTTCTTACCTCCAAATTTTATGTACTATTATAAATACATATATATATACTGGATATATATGATATCTAAATCATGAATATCATTCTAGAGATAATGAAATTTTTTCCACATGGACTACTTGTAAATATCAGAAGTTCATTTTTGAATCAAGTACCAAATATCGACAAAATGACCATTATTAACTTAAATGATTACATAATGTTTATAACATGGAAATAAGTGATATAAAAAGAATAATAAACTTGAAAAAGGTTCTTAAGAAATTATAAATTAACTTTAGTTTATTATTCCGGAGATTAAAGAATGAACGGTTCAAGTCAGTCATGAGGTAAGAGACTTTGTCTCAATCTCCTTTCATTGAAGCATATTTTGATTTATACACAACTTTATTTTATACGGTGTATAAGCACCTTTGAATTTTCATTCCAGTCAAAGGTAATATTTTTCTACAAGGCTTTTCACTAAACAAAAAAATAATAATTTTTCTTTTAACGTAAGCGGTGACAACGACCTTTTCCACCGCCGCAAGTATTATTTGATCTATGGCTTCCTTAACAAGATGAAATGTTTTTAAAAGGGAAATAAATACCATATACTCTTTCATGTATTTTGGTATTTAAAATGGTTTTGATAAAGGATTTGTTATGATATATTGCGATTGAAATGTGGAAATGTTATCTTTCCTTTATGTTTGTTTTATGTGTTATGAATATGTTATGGTTCTTGGGATTTTTTTATATATATACAGGTGGTTATGTGATAAACCTAGGGCGGGTGAGCCCGAGATAGCTCTCCAATGCATTGGATAACATGATAGAGGTAAACATGAATGTTTCTCCTAAGAGATTTAGGGAATATAATGTGATGAGTATTCCAAATGTAACTCCCTACATGGCTATGAAAGCTACAATATAAGTATGTTTTGGATTCCACAAGTTACCTTTATGATTTGTGATTACTATGCATTATTCATAAATATTATGATTTCATGAGGTATGTTAAAAATATTATGTTTTGATGAACTAATGTTTTCTTCCTTTATTTTATAACCCTTACTAAGCTTTTTATGCTCGTCCCAAGTTTTGAAATGTTTTTCACTAGATTTAAAGATGAATAGGGTTAAGGATGGGATCAAGGAAAAGTCATGTTGTCTAAAACATGGAACTAGACACAACTCTTTTTAAGTGTTTTTATTTTATGAAAAAATGGAAACTGAGTAGAAGTGTCTACTTTGTAATTTTTGAGATGTAATGTAATAGTTATGGCCTAATTCTCTAAAACTCTAAACTTGAAAAGATCCTAAATGTGAATTATTCATTTAATTAAATATTATGTAATGTTTTAAGCTTGAGTCCTTATGGTTGGCACCAGTGAAGGGTAAAAGGTGTAATTTTCACTAGTTGAAAATGGGGATTCAAAGTCATTTATTTTTTTTTCACGTTGGTTTTTAACCAACATTTATAAAGGCGATGTTAAAAATAAATTTACAGCATTGGTTTATGAAACTGATGCTAATACCCTTCAATGAAAGATTTTTGATGTCGGTTTATACAATAACTGATGCCGAATCAATTTTTGGTGCAGTCTTCAGTGCCGTTTATCAAGGTAACTAATGTCAAATGTTCAATATTTTCGGTCTTCAATGTCGATTTTCATTAAAACTGATGTCAAAGACCTTATTTTAGGAGGATTTAGGCATTAGTTATTACTAAAACTGATGCCGAATTATTTTCCTATAGGGTCTTCATCATTAGTTTTATAATATAACCGACACTGAAATTGAATTTATTTTTTTCAACATCGATTTATATATAAAACCGACACCGAAAATAATTTCAACATCAGTTATTAAAATAACCTACATTGAAACTAATATTTTTTTAAAAATAAATTAATTAATACTATAAAATCCCAGAATCTAAAACCTATAAGAAGATAAAACAAACAGACATACAACAAAAAAATGACCAAAATCATATTATCCTATCTAAATCAAGGCATTAAACAAATGTCATGAACCATAACTAATAACCTAATAAATTGATACCATGTCAGCCTTGACATAGCCTCTGAAATTAGTAACCATCCCCTAAATCCTCAAGAATTCAAAGGAATGGTTCTTCCATTAGAACACAAAACATCAAAAGATAAATAAATATAGTTGGTGTGTCGAACATTCCTTAAAAATAAAATTATCACAAATGTCATGTTAAAAATTTCTTTTTCATTTTCAACCAAATTAGTAGATTTCCATCAACTTCATGAATTTTAAAATCATTTTTCATTTAAATTCAATTTTATGAATAATAAACATCAAATAATAACATGAAACTAAATTACAATTCAACCCATCATTTTTCTCAAAATTTATAAAAACAACCATAATTGAACAACTTGATTATAATAACATTATCTATATAATTTTATTTTAAACTAGAATAAAAAATCGCATAACTGATAATTTATAAAATAATAAATCATGAACATTGAATCATTCTGTTGAGATCATTAGGTTCAAACACCTATTATAACAAAATAATTAGTTTTTGAACACTTTATTAAGAAAATGTAATATTAATCATAAACATTAAAAGATACATATACCTAATAATTTAATTCGCAACCAAACTTATCAAATAGTTTACAAACAAAGATCGAAGATGGTTCATCTCATCATTCATATACGTATCAACATTATTGAACATCTATAATAGCATTGAAATTAAAATACAGAATGCTATGACATAAAATATAAAATAATTAATATAACTAACCTTATCAAATTCAATTAAAACCCCAGTTGTGATTATCTCATACATAAAAATAATAACCACATTCCACACTTCTTTTTTTATAATGAAACTAATGTTATAAAAAATTAACATGATATTAGAAACCAATATATATATATATATCAAAAATCAAAATATTATGAAAAATTAAAATATTTACCTCTACTTTCACATATTTGATTGGATTCAGCTTCTTTATATTTAACTTATTTTTGTTAAATATTTTCCATGACCTACATTTTCATATATATCAACTAATAAAACATGTAAAATAATAAAAATTACAAGCAATGAACTTATAAAAAGGTATAAAACTTACTCCTTTAACAAGTTGCTAAAATCTTTACGAACATCACCTAATAAAGAGAAAAGGCGGTATAGCGTGCATTCCCTGGGCAGAATACGCCTAACATCCATTATCCTCTATAATATAAAATATCAATAATTAATGAAATTATAATAAATATTATTTCATAGTTATATTAATGTTCTTACCCATCAAGGAATGGAAAAAAACCAACATCCAATCTCTATCTTTGATAATCTCTTGGATATATATTTAATTATACTAGGATGTTTCCTATATTGCACATCTGTTGAAATGAATTATGAATCCATAAGACCATAAAAACCAGTGGTATAATTTTGTCTCAGAAGAATGTGTAGATACCTAATTAAATATGTAATATAGTTGGTCACTTAAAATCATCTTTACTTACATAATTTAAAACTTAAACTTAAATTTACTTACATGGAAAACAACTGCAAAATAGTTATGCTGAGATCTTCAAACTGAATCATATCATTGATATATTTTTTGAATATTCTCAATAGATAGTTTCTTCCATATATTTCATCCATCATTTGAAAATCATATAAATTATCCAATGAAGAAACAATATGGTATAATCTATTTATCCCATCAGAAATAGATGTATTTGCAGCTGTTAGTTCCCAAACCATCTATTTTTGTTTCCATTTAACATTTAATTTTATTTTACATAATCCTATAAAAATTAAATGTTAGAAAATATTATAAGTAATTTTCAATTTAATGTAATTAATATTTAAAAAAATGCATATCTCGTATGATAAATAACATAGAAGGTTAGCCAGACAAACTAAAAACCGACCTAAACAATCCCCAACTCTGGTAACCTCCTTGACATGAAAGGGTAATAGACAATTAGGATCAATAAAATCAGTCATTGACACTCTGATAAAACCCTTTTGTAAAGGCTGGTGATGTACAGAATCCCTAAAAATATGTACGACTCTATATACTACAATAACTTCATGAGTATCTTCAGCATACAACTCACAATATAATTTTGGGTCCAAATGTAGAGGTGGAATATTCGAGGAGGCAGGATGAGTGGGATGGGCTAGTTAGGTAGTATGTACATGCTCCACATCCAACTGTGAAGGATGAAAAGACTGGGTAGGCTGGGTAGGCTGAGTAGGCTATGATTGTCTCATAAATTTTTCAAACATATCTTGCATGAATAATTGAATTTTATTGCCAATGGGCTGTTTAATTTCTTTCAGCTCATCTTTTAAAGAATCAATTTATGAATCTCTTGACATCTTCCTTTGATTTTCAAAAACTTTCCTAATACTAACAACCACCTGATATCCTCTTACTTGGCCTGGGTGTTCTTCCTTTCCTAAATTTATAGCTAGGATATCCATACTACCCTCAAGGATAAAGTAACTTGGCTCTATTTATCCTTAAGTTCATCCTGAAATATAAAATGAAATCGTTATATCAATTTTTTTAATTTAAAAAATAAAAAAATTAATGAAAAATAAAAAATTATTTACTTACAATTCTATTAGTTACTTCCTTAGCTTGCTCTATAAGATACATTTAATTTTTTCTTCTTCTCACTCATTTCTATTTTTTATGGAGAGTGGAAGGAGATGGAGGACCAAACTGGACCTATTCTGAACCACTACTAGATCGAGCTCTTAATGCTTCAAATTTTTCTTCAATCATTTTTTGCTCCAATAATGGATATCATCCATGTGATAAAGTATGAGGGTATACATTTTTCAACTCGATCTCTTAATAAGATCTCCTAGAGGACAATTATATAAAAATAAACTAATAAGTAATTAGATAAGTATATAATAAATTTCACAATATAAAATAATTACCATACCTGAAATTTTTCTTCATGTTGGTTGTCAACAAATTTCTTCCATGTATTTGAATCTATAAACTCATACTTGAGGCATGAGTTTTCATCCTTTTTCTTTCCAAAAACATAATTTTTTGTTAATTTGGTTTTAAAATCTCTCCATCGAACTACCGCTATAGATAGACTTCTTTTCCTAATTTCTTTTGTTTCCTCAAAATTGAATGTCATTTGTAATTGAATAAATTAAATATGTTATTTAAAATATTTTATATTAAAAAAATGAGATAAAATAAATCAATTGAGATATTTTACCATCACGGCCTCCCAAATCTGTCGTTTCACCATCCTATCAATGGACTTCCAATTAGGATATAAAATACTAATCTTACAATGGATATGCATTGATATATAACTGATAAACTGAACTACATTTGGTCCAGTTTCATTATTATCAACATCAAAACGAATATGTAATCTCCCATATTCACAAGTAAGTGATAGTTTTGGTAAACATGTAATACCATGTATACCAAATTGAGAACTTGATTTCTCTATAGTAACAGGATAAGTATCCTCCTCTTATGATGTATCAGTAGTCCTGCAAATATTTTTTATAAATTAAAAGTTTTATTTCATTAAATAAGTATATTATTGAATATTTAATAATATGATAAAATTGATATACCTCGATAAATTCTCCTCTCTCTCTGTATATAACATTGACATGAGAAAGTGTAATAAAATTTTTTGTACCTACATATTATTAGAAAACTAAATATTTAAAAACTAGTATGGAAAAAATAAGTAAAAAAAGAGGCACACATTTGTAAGTTTCAAAAAAAGAAACAAAATATAAATAATTACTAGAATAATTAGTAGAGTAATTTAGTGTTTTCCCATATTCCTCATCATGATAATTACGTATTGAATGCACTATATATACATTATAATCATTGTAATCATACGAAAATCTCTTAATAGATGAATAAGACTCATGTAAATCAATAACATCATCAGCATCATCCTCATCACCCAAATGGTATCTTTTTTCTTTGAAAAATGACAGACCACTATCATTTGATGGATCAATGACATAAAATATCTACTTTCCATATGTCTCCATGATAAATGGTTCATCATTGTAATTAAATATTTTCAAATCAACAAATGTAAATCCACAATCATCATGTTTCAAACCACTATTGCAATCAACCCAATTACACTTAAACACAATGAATTTAAATTTTGTATAATCAATTTCCCATATATCCTCAAGAACTCCAAAATATATTGATGACACAGAAATTGGGTTTTTATCGTTTTCACTTGAAAAGTGCACTGCTTCAACAATAACCATCACATCACTATTTTGAACAGTACTCTTTCCATACAAAATTTTTGTGTTAAATGTGTACCCATTATTATCAAAACCAGACCATTTTATCACATTAAGAGATGACCCCCTTCCAACAATTTAAACATTTCTGATGAACATATATCTGTACTCACTTTCTCTTTAAACCATGAAACAAATGTCTTTTTATGCTCAATCATCAACCACTTTTCATTTCTTTTTGGATATCGTATCTTTAATTCAAAAATACATGATGATATATATGATTGAACATCATCAGTGTTGTTCAAAATGTATAAATGTGCCTACATCACTTCATTAGGTGGGATGAAATTTACCTTTAAGCCTCAAACCCCTCTACCTTCATTATCAACTATTAAATTTCAAGATATAGAGAGACCAATATGCTCTACTTCATACAAATAATCAGTACAGAACTCAATCACCTATTCTAATACCTATTTTTGAACAATATAGGACTATGGTCGATAAAGATTTTTAACATATTGTAACAACCCAAAGTTTTCCAATCGAAATTCCCTTATCATATTTATGTCATAAAATCACATGAAAATACAACATAATGAACTACTAAGTGATAAGTGACCTTTAAACATAAGTTTGTCACTTATGTGTTTGGAATTTTGAAAATCCGGCATACACGGTTGTGTTCAAGATGTTTTTTGGAGTCTAATAAAACAAAAATAATTTTTGGTAAATAGTAACCTACCCTAATGAATAGTAACATACCCTTATGAATAGTGATATATCCTAATGAATAGTAACATCACCTATGGTGGTATAAAAATAATATTCAAGTTGGAAGTACAATATACCTATATTTTAGAATGAGTTAATGAATGTTTTAAAACCGATTTTGATAATAAATTATTATTTTAATTAAATATTAAAATAATCATATTTAGAAAATTATTTTTGAAAAATGGCCTTCATTTTTGGATTCTACATGTCAAAAAATGGTTAGGGTGAATTTTTGAGATTTTTCTGAAATACATGATTTTTTGATGAATAGTAAAATATGGTAATTTACTGTATATGTACATTATAAGATAAATAGAATATTCCTACCATCATGGATGATGTCACCACCCTTGGTTAGGATTCAAATGACCCATTTACTATTCTTGGTCATGGAATACTTACTATTCCTTGTCTTGTGAAGAAATAATAAATTAATGATTATAATATTGTGAAATCCCTCCTCTCCTCCACTATAAAACCCCCCTTCACTCCCTCTTCTCTCTACTCCTCTCAAACTCCAAGACTTCTCTAAATTCTGACCAAATCTATTACTAAGGTCCTCTCACACGTCCAAAAGCTCTCAACCTCCTCAAAATACCAAAACCTCTCCCCTTAAGAGGTTCTCAAAGGAGGAAGTCTCAAGAGGTAAATTCCTCTTCCCAAATTTCTTCTTTTTTTCTTTTAAGTTATTTTCTTTTTAATTTATTTCCTCACATACCTTCACCATAATAGTATGATAAATCCAGTAGCATAAATGTACTGGAATGTCTTCATGCTAGTGGTAAATTTTATTGTCTTCTTTCCCCACCCTTTTATTTGAAAGAAATGAAAGCACCGTTTGAGATGTGCTAATTTAGCACATTCAAGGACAACAGTTTATCAATTTTTGTTATTATCTTTAATTATGGTCATGAAACCATTTGTGTTATGGTTGAAACATATTATTATATATGTAATATATCCTATTTTTGGTTTTGTAATATTTTGGTACAAATGGAATTAAGTTATAATGAAAAACACATTCTTTGTAATCAAATCCACCGATTAACAAAAACGGTTATAACTAAGGTTATATATATAATAATTCGACATCACTCTAAGTAACCTAATTAAAATTAAAACCATGTAATATCCTGGATATTAACTAAATATTGTAACTTCAATTCTGGACAACCACTTTAATCTTTCATATAATCCAAACTTTAATATAAGTGAACCGATCTTTTAAAGCCAAGTAAACAAACGAGGCCGAACAATGAAATTGAACCTTATAAATATTAAAAAGGATTTGAATGAACTAAAAAGTGTTATAATAAATAAATTACATATATAAGAGGATATGGAATTATGAATTAATAATCCTAATTTTTTTATTCAGGTCATTAATAACAAGTGGAGAACACCACCAGATTTAAGGTAAGGGATTCTCCCCTTTTTACTCTTAATCAGGATTGTTCTCTATGATATGCCTTTTTGTGTAATACCAAGTGATGGGGTACCTTTATACACCTTCCCCATACTACTATAATGTTTTATAAGTGATGATAAAACCCTTATCTCTCTCATCAAGCCCTCTTAGTTACACCCGATACCATGCCAATAAACCATGATGGATTCTACCCGAACTTCCTTTATTCCTTCGGGTTGCTCTATCTTTCTTTTTACCAAAATGTAGTTGTCTTTTCTTTTTATGTAGAAAATAAAAATTATATTTATATTCTACAAACTCATGTTCTAAGATCCATATCTCATTCTATTTCATGGATATACATGCTTTAAGTGGATCTCTCCTCGGTACTTCCCAATAAGCACACTCGTTTTAAAGGAACTTCCCAAACTTTTACCCAATTTCAAGTGCACTATATCTTCTGTTTTAAGACACCATTATCTTTTTAAATTCTGTATTTTTATTATGAAAACATTATTGGTTCAATTTTTGTTTTTTATAAAAGAATGTCTTCTCTACTATTTTAAAAAGCTCTATAGTATTTTCCTTAAAACTGCACAAAAATGTTTTAATGCTAATGTTTCTAAAATAAATTTATCATATGTTGTCACTTAAGTTTGACACCACTTACCATGTTATATTCCTATTTTACCCTATTAACGTCCATGTATTTCTAATTATTTCCTTATATGGACACTTTCATGATACGCCCATTGGTTATGATTGTTGTCATGATTGTGGTTCCCAATTCTTTTCATGGGTACCCTTATGTTTGTGTATGGTTGAATATGTATGATTGTATATGTGGTAAGAATATTTATGTGCCAAGGATATTCATGAATATGTTGATATGGGTGCACCCAAATTGCTCTCCAATGCATTGGGTAAGGTTAAGTCTCATGAGATGCGATGTGAAACGGGATTGGCGGTTAACCTTGACCCATACTGAAATGGGAAATGAGATTGGCAGTTAGCCTTGACCTGTACTAAAATGGGAAACGGGATTGGCAGTTATCCTTTACCCGTACTAAAGAAATTTTTTATGATTCTGACACATTTATATGATTCCATGTTTATATGATCCTGTTCCTATACTAAATTATTTTATAAGTTACTTGCTTTTGATATCATTATGTCATGTCTCCTAACTCATGTGCTTGAGATGTATCCTTATGTTCATTATCTTGCTGGTATTTTTAGCTCATCCCTTTTTTCATGTGTTCCCTAGGGTACCCTATGCAGATATAAGGGCTTAAAGGAAGTTAGGAGCTCATTATGGAGATTAAATAAAGAAATGTTTTTAGCCCCATGTTTTGTGTTGTATGTACCTAGTCTTCCAAGACACTAGACTTAACGATCCTTGACTTGTAATATGATGATGAATTATGGTTAAAATCATGAAATTTTATATGTAAAAGGCTCAGGTCTCTATATTTATTATTAGAGGATGGTCTAGTTATTTTTGGAGATTAGGAATAGAACACCTTAGTGAGAACCTTAAGGATGAGACTAAGTATAAGGAAACAGTCCTAAATTTTGGTGAGTATAGAGTAAGTGGTTTATCAAGAAAATAAAACCCTGTCTGGATATGAGCAGGTAGAGGTGGCTCTGGCACAGATGTATCTAGGGATAAAACCCGAAAACACCGCTTTGAGCTAGACTCAAATGGGAACTGGTGCACGATAACGGGCCTTGCTGCACTCTTGGTTACGACACTCCCAGGGGATATGATTTGGTAGATTCACGAGCTTAGTACAAACCATTATTAAGTGACAAAAAAATCCCATAAGAATATAAGTTAAGAAATAGATCGAGGATAACCTAGATATAAACCTAAGGAATCACAAGTTAGGATGTACTTCTTCTTTATAAGTTTATCCTTTAATGTTCAAAGTTTCCTTTTTATGCTCAATATCTAAGTATTCAAGAACTCTAATTATACGTTATTTTTCTTAGTTAATGGAGGGAAATATAAGAACACGTTCCAACAATCAATGTGATAGGAAATATGACAACCACCCTAAGGATATGCCTGAGATGATGGGATCCCAAGTTGAACATATTGTGAACTTGCCAAACCAGCTATTGAAAATCACAATAAACAATTGGTACATAGTTGAATGCCCAATTTCATCAAGGAAGAGGAAGATGACATCTCAAGGAAGTTCATCTGATAAAGGTTATAAAGGAAAGAAGTCCAAATTTCCTTTGTGCAAAAAGTGTGGAAAGAGGCATCAAGGAGAATGTCACAAAGGAACCAAGAGATGTTTTAATTGTGGGAAGGTGGGGCATAAAATAATCAATTGCTATAAAAAATGTATAATGTGATGAATGGAGATAAGGTTATATCTAATATACCTTATACTATTCATTTTTGTGAATGTGGAGAAGTTGGACATTATCCAGGACAATGCTCCATTGGAAGGGATGAGAAGTGTGATGATCATCAACAATCTCTAAGGACAAGGGGAAAATGCAAGTCCAATGTTGAGATAGATCATGATGACTGAAATACATGTAACCTCTTTGCAATAATTGTGTATGTTATGTTGTATTTCAGTTCATTCCCTATGATCATGTCTTAAATGTTTTTAGGAACATTGAGTCGCTACTTAAAATGATTTTATATAATTTGGGGAAAACTTCTATGATTATGTATCACATGTTGATGTTTGTGAAACTGTTCATCTTTGAAATAATATAAGTCTCCCTTTGGTGGAGTTTGATGCAATTCTGGGAAAGTATTGACTTTATCCAGATAGATCCAACATAAATAGCTTCAAAGAAATGCTTAGGCTACGTACTAATACAAAATGATAAAGTGATATCCTATGCCTCAAGGCAGATGAAAATCCATGAGCAAAACTATCCCATGCATGATCTAGAGTTGGCAGCTGTGATCTTTGCGTTGAAAATATGGCGGCATTATCTCTATGGGAAAAAATGCGAGATATATACTGACCACAAGAGTCTCAAATATATATTCACACAAAAAGATCTTAATATGCACCATCGAAGATGGATAGAACTCATCAAGGATTATGACTGCTCAATCCACTACCATCCCGGTAATCCAAATAAGGTGGTAGATGATCTAAGTAGAAATGATCTTGCATCTTTATCAATGATGAGAATTTAAAAGGATCCAATCTTCTTAGATTTGCAAAGTATGGAAATGGGAATCATTAAGGGAGGAACATCATCAATCCTTTCTCAAATTATTGCTCAACCATCCCTCTTGGAGAAAATAAAGGTTTCTCAAAGAAAGGATGTGGAAATTAAAAAAAGGGTGGAAGCTGTTAAAAATGGTAAATCCTCCAATTTCAAAATTGACGATGAAGGAGATGTAATATTTGGGACACGATTATGTGTACCATCTGATCTAGAGATAAAGAAGGATCTATTGAATGAATCACATAGCTCGACCTTCTCTATCCATCCTGGGAGTACCAAAATGTACCATGATCTTTGAGAACACTTCTAGTGGGATAACATGAAGAAGGATATTGCAAAATATATATCAAGGTGCTTGGTATGTCAGCAAGTTAAAGTTGAGCGAAAAAAGTCCAAAGGTATGATGTATCCATTGCCTATACCCATGTAGAAATGGGAAAATGTTACTATGGACTTTGTCACGGGTCTCTCGAAGACGTCGAAGGGAAATAATGCGATATGAGTTGTGGTTGACCGAATCACCAAGACATCCCATTTCATCACTATTCGGGAAGATTTATCGCTTGAACAACTTGAAAAGTTATATGTGAAGGAAGTGGTGAGACTACACGGTGTTCCACTCTCAATTGTCTCTAACTGTGATCCAAGGTTCACATCTAAATTTTGGAGGAGTCTTCAACATGGTTTGAGTACTGAATTAAATTTCATCACGTCCTATCACCCCCAAACTGATGTCCAATCTGAAAGGACTATTTAGATGCTTGAAGATATGATAAGAGCCTTATCTCTTGAATTCAAAGGTGGTTGGGATCAACATATCACATTGGTTGAGTTCTCATACAAAAATAGCTTCCACTCGAGTATTCAGATGGCTCCATATGAAGCTCTATATGGAAAGCGATATAGAACTCCAACATGTTGGGATGAAGTTGGAGAAAGAAAGCTACTTGGACCCGATCTTGTTCAAGAGATGGCATAGAAGGTTCAAGTCATCCAGAAACACATCAAAGCTGCTCAAAGTCGACAAAAGATCTATGCTGACAACCGTCGAAGGGACTTAGAGTTCTACGTTGGAGATAAAGTCTTCCTTCTAATATCTCCATAGAAGAGAGTCATGAGATTCGGGAAGAAAGGGAAACTAATCCCAAGGTATATTGGCCCCTTTGAGGTCCTTGACCTCATAAGAGCCGTGGCCTATAGTATTTCACTTCCACCAAATATGGCTTGAGTTTATGATGTTTTCCATGTATCACTCTTGAGGAAGTACATACCTGATCCCTCACATGTACTAAGCTCAGACGTGGTGCAGCTGGAAGATGATCTCTCCTATGAGGATCAGCCAGTAAAGATTCTGGATCGGAGAGATAAGGTTCTATGAAACAAGACAACCCATCTTGTCAAAGTGTTATGGAGGAACCATAAGTTTGAGGAAGCAACATGGGAATTGGAGGAAGCAATGAAGGAAAAGTACCCACACTTGTTTTTGGCTTAGTATGTAAAACGAAATTTCAAGGGCGGAATTTCCTAAGGGGGGAAGAATGTAACGACCTAAATTTTTTCAATGGAAATTCCCTTCTTATATTTATGTCATAAAATAACATGAAAACACAACATAATGAACTGCTAAGTGATAAGTGACCTTTAATCATAATTTTGTCACTTATGTGTTTGGAATTTTGAAAATCCGGCATACACGGTTGTGTTCAAGATGTTTTTTGGAGTCTAATAAAACAAAAATAATTTTTGGTGAATAGTAACCTACCCTAATGAATATTAACATACCCTTATGAATAGTTATATACCCTAATTAATAGTAACCTCACCTATGGTGGTATAAAAATAATATTCAAGTTGGAAGTATGATATACCTATATTTTAGAATGAGTTAATGAATGTTTTAAAACTGGTTTTGATAATAAATTATTATTTTAATTAAATATTAAAATAATCATATTTAGAAAATTATTTTTAAAAAATGGACTTCATTTTTGGATTATACATGTCGAAAAATGGTTAGGGTGAATTTTTGATATTTTTCTGAAATACTTGATTTTTTTATGAATAGTAAAATACGGTAATTTACCGTATATGTACATTATAAGATAAATAGACTATTTCTAGAATCATGGCTGATGTAACCACCCTTGGTTCGGATTCACATGACCCATTTACTATTCTTGGTCATGGAATACTTACTATTCCTTGTCTTGTGAAGAAATAATAAATTAATGATTATAATATTGTGAAATCCCTCCTCTCCTCCACTATAAAAACCCCACTTCACTCCCTCTTATCTCTACTCATCTCAAGCTCCAAGACTTCTCTAAATTCTGCCCAAATCTCTTCCCAAGGTCCTTCCCCATGTACAAAAGCTCTTAGCCTCCTCAAAATACCAAAACCTCTCCCCTTAAGAGGTTCTCAAAGGAGGAAGTCTCAAGAGGTAAATTCCTCTTCCCAAATTTCTTCTTTTTTTCTTTTAAGTTCTTTTCTTTTTAATTTCTTTCCTCACCTCCCTTAAACATAATAGTATGATAAATCCAGTAGCATAAATGTACTAGAATGTCTTCAAGGACAACAGTTTATCAAGGACAACAGTTTATCAATTTTTGTTATTATCTTTAATTCTGGTCATGAAACCATTTGTGTTATAGTTGAACCATATTATTATATATATATAATATATCCTATTTTTGGTTCTATAATCTTTTGGTACAAATGGAATTAAGTTATAATGAAAAACACATTCTTTGTAATCAAATCCACCAATTAACAAAAACGGTTATCACTAAGGTTATATATATAATAATTCGACATCACTCTAAGTAACCTAATTAAAATTAAAACCCTGTAATCGCATGGATATGAAATAAAGAATGTAACTTCAATTCTGTACAACCAATTTCATCTTTCATATAATCCAAACTTTAATATAAGTGAACCGATCTTTTAAAGCCAAGTAAACAAACGAGCCCAAACAATGAAATTGAACCTTATAACTAATCAAAAATGATTTTAATGAACTAAAAAGTGTTATAATAAATCAATTACATATATAATAGGCTATGGAATTATGAATTAATAATCCTAATTTGTTTATTCAGGTCATTAATAACAAGTGGATAACACCACCAGATTTAAGGTAAGGGATTCTCCCCTTTTTACTCTTAATGAGGATTGTTCTCTATGCTATGCCTTTTTGTGTAATACCAAGTGATGGGGTACCTTTATACACCTTCCCCATACTAATATAATGCTTTATAAGTGATGATAAACCCCTTATCTCTCTCATCAATCCCTCTTAGTTACACCTGATACCATGCCAATAAACCATGATGAATTCTACCTGAACTTCCTTTATTCCTTTGGGTTGCTCTATCTTTATTTTTACCAAAATATAGTTGTATTTTATTTTTATTTAGAACATAAAAATTATGTTTATATTATAAAAACTCATTTTCCAAGATCCATATCTCATTCTCTTTTGGGGATATATATGCTTTAAGTGTATCTCTCCTCCGTACTTGCCAATAAGCACACTCATTTTAAAGGAACTTCCCGAACTTTTACCCAATTTCAAGTGAACTCTATCTTCTTTTTTAAGACACCATTATCTTTGTAAATTATGTATTTTCATTATGAAAACCTTCTTGTTTCAATTATGATTTTTTATAAAATAATGTCTTCACTACTATTCTAAAAAGCTCTACAGTATTTTCCTTAAAACCACACAAAAATGTTTTAATGCTAATGTTTCTAAAATAAATTTGTCATATGTTGTCACTTAAGTTTGACACCACTTACCATGTTATATGCCTATTTTACCCTATTAACTTCCATGTATTTCTAAATATTTCCTTATATGGACACTTTCATGATACGCCCATTGGTTATGATTGTTGTCATGATTTTGGTACCCAATTATTTTCATGGGTACCCTTATGTTTGTGTATGGTTGAATATGTATGATTGTATATGTGGTAAGAATATTTATGTGGCAAGGATATTCATGAATATGTTGATATGGGTTTGCCCATATAGTTCTCCAATGCATTGGGTAAGGTTAAGTCTCATGAGATGCGATGTGAAACGGGATTGGCGGTTAGCCTTGACCCATACTGAAATGGGAAACGGGATTGGAGGTTAGCCTTGACACATACTAAAATGGGAAACAGGATTGGCGGTTATCCTTGAACCATACTAAATAAATGTTTTATGATTCTGACACATTTATATGATTCCATGTTTATATGATCCCGTGCCTATACTAAATGATTTTATAAGTTACTTACTTTTGATATCATTATGTCATGTCTCATAACTCATGTGCTTGAGATGTATCCTTATGTTCATTCCCTTGCTGGGATTTTTAGCTCATCCCTTTGTTCATGTGTTCCCCAGGGTACCCTATGCAGATGTAAGGGCTTAAAGGAAGTTAGGAGCTCATTATAGAGATTAAATAAAGAAGTGTTTTTTAGCCCCATGTTTTTTGTTGTATGTACCTAGTCTTCCAAGACACTAGACTTAACGATCCTTGAATTGTACTTTGATGATGAATTATGGTTAAAATCGTGAAATTTTATATGTAAAAGGCTCGGGTTGCTATACATATCCCTTTAAAAATTTCATATACATTTCAAAAGGATACATCCAACATAAATAAATAGACCCACATATTCTTATCTCATGCACTGGATGAATCACCAAATGAACCATTATATAAAAAAAATGTAGGTGGAAAATACATTTCTAGTTGAAGAAGTATAAGAGCAGGTTAATTCTCCAACTCATCTAACAAATTTGGATCAACAAATTTGATACAAATGGATTTGAAAAAATTACATAACGTGATAATCATCTTTTTGATAGCTGACGACAATATACCATGCAGTGTGACCGGTAGTAGTTATTTCATCAATACATGACAGTCATGAGATTCCATACCTATTAATTTTAAATCCTTAATTAACACAAAATTCTTCACATTTGAATAATATCCACTAGATACTTTTAGACCATACATACACTGAAAAAAATTCAACTTCTCACTCTTTCTTAATGTGTGACAAGCCGAAGGTAAATATGTTCTATTTCCTTTCATAGTGGGAGCTAACTCCAAACGTATTCCCATTTATATCAAGTCCAATATAGAATTCAATCTATCTTTTATATTTCCTTTTAATTATAAGAATTTTCTAATCAAATTGTCACATATTTTTTTCTCAACATGTATAACATCAATGCTATGTTTTATCTCTAAAAATATCCAATAAGGTAGTTCAAAAAATTAGACTTTTTCTTCCAGATATTTTTTTGAAGACCAAAACTACTTTTCTTTCCAAATTTCAAATCAATATTTGTCACCTTGTCATAATATTATTCAACTGAAAATGGTTGTGGGAGAATATTGTATTTCTGTAAACTTTTAAATCCCCTTTTCATTCTATGATAAGGATGATCAATTCAAAAAAAAAATCTTTGATGTCCCATATACACTGTCTTTATTCCATTCTGCAATTGATAATATGAAGTCTCTTCTTCACAAATTGTACATGCTTTATGTCCTTGAACACTGTATCTAGATAAGTTTTCATATATATAAAATTTGTTTATACTAAAAATTATCATATCATGCAAAAGAAAATACTATTTTTTTTATGCATAAAAAACATTAACACATGTCTCCCATAGAAAATTCAAATCACTAATAAATGGTGAAAGATACACATCAATATCCTTCCCTAGATGTTTTGGTCTATAAATCATCAAGATCATCATAACATAATTTTTCATCATACATATCTATGGGGATAAGTTGTAAACTACCAACAAAATAGGCTATGAACAATGTTGGATACTTAGGCTCCAATATGAATTAATTCCATCTATACACACTCCCATTTTTATATTTCTAAATTCACTTCAAAAATCAAGATTTTTTTATCAAATCTCTTCTATTGAGATGAATCAGCATGATGAAATAATTTACCATCAGAGATTCATTCATCTAAATGTCATCTTAACCTTTTTTCATCAATTGAATTTGAAAATAGGCACTTAAAATGGGTAATTATTAGAAGGTACCAAATTTATTTAGAAGGATCTTTGATTTTGGTACCTAAGAATGAATCATTGTTAATTTATTGGAATTATATGAAGGTATTATTAGAAGGAATTATTTGATTTAGAATGAGGTTAGATATCAGTACCTGAGAATGAATCTGGATTGACCTTTTCATCTATCTTATAGCGTGATTTTCCATATGTATGACATTTTGATAAAAAATCATATTATTTCCTATACAACATATAATCATTAGGGAAAGCATGTATCTTTTTATACCCCAATCCCATTTGGAATAATATTTTCTTTTCCTCATAATTGGAATCTGGAAGTCTGTTTCCTTTTGGAAGCAGATCTTTTAAAATCTTAAGTAAGTTTTAGAAACTTTTATCAATCCAAACATTTCTTTCTTCCAAGTTAACCAATCTCAAAACAGCTGATAACACTATATATTTACAAAACAGTAATAATGGTTTCTTAGAATATCCATACAATCATTCAAGAGTTGCTATTTTTTCAATGGTTTGAACACCTAAATCATGAATTAATTCTTCAATACGATCTTATGTCACATTATGAATATTTTCATCAACATTATATATTGAATTTAAAGTTCTTTCACCATTCCAGATCCAATGTGTATAATTAAGGCTAAAACCATAGCAAATGATATTATCCTTGATTTCTCTAGAATTTAACTTTCTCATATTCGAACACTTTACACATGGACATGAAATCAAATCTATGTTTTGAAGATTTCATTTAGAAAATTCCAAGAAATCATCAACTCCCTTTTCATATTCATTAAGGGTTCTTTGTAAATTTATCCAATTACGATCCATTTAATACCTAAAATTGTAATATAATCAGTGATATATTAAAACATATAATCATTTAAAAATATATATATAAATAGATAAATTTTAAACATAAAAACATACAATAAACTAATACTACCTTTATGTTATATCAAGTTCATTTTTTATTGTAATTAATGTTATTTTCAAAACAAAGGCACAAAAGAGTCATTGAATCAACAATATTTCACCATTAATCATGCCAAATTCAAATCAAAATGTCCCCTAACTTTATTCTTTTAGATTAACATTAAATGATAAAAATCAATTTATCATTCAAGTTCTCTTCAAACCATATATTAAATTTTCAGCCTCTTTGAAATTCATAATTCATACAATTCTCATATGGAAAACACTCAATACAAAATTATAATCCTTATAATTAATTTCACAATTTAATTTATTTAAATATCAATCCATTTGTAATACTCAGTGTTAGAATCATACATAACATGCATATTACTCATATAAAAGAATTCAAATAATTTTAAAGTATATGATTGAAATCACCGACCATTCAAACAATTAGAAATCTATGATAGGAATGGTCATTAATTTACTCCTAAATTAATAAAAATCAATAATATCATCAATATAAATTTATAAAATAAGAAAAGTAATCAAAATAAACAAATTTTAACAACAAAATTAATAATTAACAATCAATTTCATAAAAAAATGAAGCAATAATTCAAAATTATAACTAAATAATAACTAATTTATTTCTAAATTTTTAAAAAATAACTTATAATATTTAGATTTGAAGATGATAAATTGATCCTCAATCTGGATTTGCTCCTTCAAATTCTTTGGAATAATAAACACTATAATATCTAAAAAAAAAATTTATATATGAATGATAATCAAGAAATAAAAAAAAATCAACCCTGATAGAGGTGTGACTGTGAAGAGGTTTTGTAAAAAAACACAAACATAAAAGAAGAAACAAAGATGCAGGATTAATGAATGAGAACCACTGATCACGAAATTAAGATAAAAATGGTATAAATCAAATAAAATGAGTTATTGAGGTGGTTTGGGTGGCTGTCGGCATCATCGTGAGTCGGGAGAGATGAAGAAAATGATCAAAATGGTTTATGGTGGTTCAGGTGGCTATCAACACCATCGCGAGTCAGGAGAGACGAAGAAAATGATCAAAATGGTTTAGGGTTTTGAGATCCCAAATGTTTGGGTAATTTTTTTAAAATACTTTTTGGTGTCGGTTATCTAAAAACTGATGCCAAACCATATTTTCTTTTTTTTGGTATCATTTTTGACATAAAATGATGCAAAAATAAATTTTTATGGGGTTTTGGCGTCAGTTTATGGTAAAATTGATGCTGAAAACATAATTTTTTAGTTTTTGGTGTTGGTTTTTATGAAAGTCGACGCTGGAAATGCATCGTTTTTAAGTTTTCAATGTTAGTTTCAATAAATATTGGCACTAAAAACTTTTTTTAACTGTTTCATGTCGGTTTCTTAGAAACCGATGTAAAAATCACAATGTTTAATCCCTATTTTCTACTAGTGTTTCTTCCTCCAGTAGTTTGCACTCTATCCAGACAGGAAAAATTTCAATTTTTACTTTTACTTAATAGTTTAAAAGTTCCACAAGGGTATTCATAAAATACCAATAATGAAATGTCAATGAATAATTTGAAGTTATAATGACTAAAATCACACGATTTTCATGTTTTGATGCAAGATTTAAGGTCTGTTTCTTTTTCATTACATTCTGCCTCAAAATGTATGACATGCATTAACTAGAATATGCTTCTTTTTCAAAGCCATATACAGTAAAGTTATAGACCCGATGAATTTTACCATCATGAATAAAGATATTGCAGCCATATTATGTGAATTAAATATGTTCTTCCCACAATCATTCTTTGATATAATGGTCCACCTGATGGTTCACTTGGTTACAGATGTTCAACTATGTGGTCCTCTCTATTACAGATGGATGTACCCCATTGAATGGTATATGAAGATTTTAAAAGGGCATGTCAAGAATCAAAGTTAGCTAGAATATTTTATTGCAGAGAGATATATTATTGAATGCGTTATTGAATTCTATACTGATTACCTATCAGATGTTGAAATCATCGGTCCCCCAAAGTCTCGTTACAACAAACAGCTTCTGGGCGAAGGGATTTCTGGAAGATATTTTGTTACAATTACCTTGATAGAGTGAGAGCAAGTGAACCTTTACATATTACATAATAGTAAAGATATTGATTCATAGATTGAATCCCACAATGAAATTCTTGGAGATTTGAATTCATAAAATCATGAAGCATGGATATCAAAGACACATGATCAACAATTTATAGGATGTTTCAGAGATCAAATTTACAAGTTGTTATCTAAAAATCCAAATTCAATTTCCAAATGACTTCAATGGTTATCCAGAGGACCAAATACAAATGTTATATCTTACGCTAGTTTTATAATCAATGGTTATATATTATATACAAAAGAACATGATGAATTCAGCACGACAAAAAATAGTGGTGTTACGCTTGTGGATAAAGCAATGCATATATCTGGTTCCAAGGATAGAAATCCAATCTATGCAAATATTTCATATTCTAGTATTATCGAACAAATATAAGATTTGTATTATACAAAATTTCAAGTGTTTCTTTTCTATTGAAAATGGAATGAAAATATAAATGGAGTGAAAGTTGATGAAATGGTCTTTGTGAAGTTTAATTTCAATGTGGAAGGAGAAAAATATGAGTCATTTATAATGGAATCCCAAATAGTGCAAGTATTTTATGCCTATGATCCAACAAACAAGAATTGGTCGATTGTCCTACTGGAAACTAAAACAAATGTCAAGTCAGATGAAAATTCATTTGAGGATGACCCTTTCATTGGAAATCACAACCAGTTCATGCTGATACCAATGTATACAATGTCTTGTATGTTATAGGGGACAACAAAGAGGGGATTTGGATTCTTGATAGAGGAAGAAAATTCTTGAAACCTTTAAAAAAATAAAGAGTTCAATGAGAAAGTAAAAGTGTTTTTTAATATATTATGTTTTTCCTCATAATATTATATATTCTCTATTGCATTAACATAGTCTAAATTAAATGTTTTAATACTCATGTAGACAATGTATTCTACAAATTATGATGTTACCAATCCCTCAGAATAATAAACTATAATGAAGGAAACCCTTTAGAAAGATGTAATGGTAATGTTACGATATACTTTATCTATTTTACTAAAAAATTATATAATGGAATGTTGATTTAATTTTCATTATTCCTTAAATAGTTCATTTATTTTAGGATATTTCTATCCATGTGTCATTCCTTTTTAAGAAGAGAAACAACACTATGACTGGTATGACTCAAAGTACTTCTTTCTATTTAAAACTGACATTAATTTTAGTAAAAAAGACAATTAACATACTCAAAACTGAGAAAACACATTCAGATTGTTTTGATACTTTAGTAAAATGATTGATAAGTGATTTCAGATGTGCATGAATCATTTTCACCTCAATCTGATGCATGGTGTGACTAGTATGACTCCAAGTGCATCATTTTTTTTAAATTGACATCAATTTTAGTAAAAAGATAAACCGACCTACTTAAAACTGAGAAACAACATTCAAATTGTTTAAATACCTTATTAAAATGATCCATATGTAATTTTTTATGTGTAGGAATTATTCACACCTCAATATGATACACAATGTGATTAGTATGAGTCAAAGTTTGTTTTTCAATTTTAAAATGACATTTTAGTAAAACAAACAAGTTACATACTCAAAACCAAGAAAACACATTCATATTGTTTTGATACTTTAGTAAAATAATCCATAAGTCATTTGAGAAATTTAGGAATCATCCACACCTTAATCCGACACACGGTGTGACTGGTATGACTCAAAGCACATCTTTTTATTTAAAATTGTCATCAATTTTAGTAAAATGGAAAACTATACTATTAAAAACCAAGAAAAAACATTCAAATTGTTTTGAAAATTTACAATAATAATCCATAATTCATTTTTTATGTGTAGGAATCAGCCTCACCTAAATCTGATACATGATGTGCCCGATATGACTCAAAGTGTCTGTTATTAGTTTAAAATCGATATTTTAGTTCAAAAAGTATCACTCACTTAAAACCGATCAAACATGATTGAGTTTTCTTTATAATTTATTACAATGATTCATAAGTAATTTGTGACATGTAGGAATCTATTTCACATCAAACCGATACATTATGTGATTGGAATGAGTCAAAAGTGTGTGTTTCTAGTTTAAAATGATATTTTAGTAAAAAAGACAATTGACGTACTCAAAACCGAGAAAACACATTCATATTGTTTTGATACTTTAAGATAAATATCTACAAGTAATTTGAGATGTGTTTTAATCATCCACACCTCAATTCTATGCATGGTGTTACCGGTATTACTCTAAGTGCGTCTTTTTTTAAAAAAAATTGCCATCAATTTTAGTAAAATTAACACTTTCTATTAATTTTTTTCTTTATATTTTTAATAACATAAGAATCATTTTCTTATATAGGTATGTTCTCTTTCTCAAGCATGGGTGGTTTGTTCGGAAAAAACATGAGTTGGGTCAAGATTAAAAGATAAAGAAACATTGATATTTTTGAATTTATGTAATAATTTGTATTTATATAATTGTATAAAACAATGTTTGAAATGTCTATAATATAGTGTTTTTTCTTGTTTTTATGTTGTAAATTTCATTTCATTTAAATCCTATATTGGGACTTGTTTTTTTTATATCTGGTGTGTTTCTGGTGTTGCGGTATGCTATTATAGCACATTACAGTGGTGTTGTAGTGTGCTGTTACAGGAAACTATAGCGTGACCCTTTATCAGAGATTTTAAAAGCCCCAATAAAAGGCCCTTTATTGGTGCTTTTATAATCAAGGAAAAAGGTATACTTTATCATCACTTCTATAAGCACTAATAAAATACCCTTTATCAGTTCTTTTTTAGCACTAGTAAAAGACCAAGTCTTTTAACCTCGCTTATGTAGTCGGTGCTTTTCTAGCACTCATAAAGTCCATTTCTAGTGCTATTAAAGATGTGTTTGGTAGTAGTGATATGAAGATCTATATGGGAAGTGATGTAGAACTCCAAGTTTTTGGGATGAATTTGGTGAACGAAAGTTACTTGGACCTAACCTTGTGAAAGATATGACAGAGAAGGTTCAGCTATCCAAAAACATATAAAAGCTGCTCAGAGTCGACAAAAGAGATACACTAACAACCGTCAAAGGGAATTTGAATTTGATGTGGGAGAACATGTTTTTCTTCAAATATCACCATGGTAGAGAGTCATGTGGTTTGAAAAGAGAGGGAATCTTAGTTCAAGGTACATTGACCCCTTTGAGATCCTTGATCGCATAGGAGTTGTGACGGCCCTATCCTTACAAAGTTTAGAACTCCTAGTTCGGCGATGTGAGAAGAGAGATAATGACCCCCAAGTTCCGCCTCTAGTAGGCCTCGAGTTGGAAAATTGCACCAAGGGTATAGTAAACACACAAATGAGAGGCATTACCCTATAAGATAACACATGAAAAAGAGAGAGACAAGACAAACACCAACCAACTCTTTATTAGGATACAATATAAAAAGAAACCCAAGTACACATATGTAATTTCATACAAAATAAACAACAACTCAAAAGGGAAAACTGGAAGAACCCAAAAAAAGTAAAGTGGAAGCAACCACGAAGCTTTCAAAACTCCTACAAAACCTGCAAGCTAGTAGTAACAATCCTGATCTCCAACCTTCTCCAAGTTACCTGAAAAATAGTTCATATAATGTAGGGTGAGTATAATAGTATACTCAATAGGATCCTTCCTAGAGTCTCTCGTGCACAAGTAAAGAAAGCATGCTAAAGTATAATGAACAATAAGTGAAACTAACTTGTCATCTGAACAGGTATACTAAGTTCTCAACCTCACCATGGTTACTATCACCAATTATTGCATATAATATTATATAATATGATAAAGAATATCAAGGGTAACCCACTACCACTTCCCCACTAATTTTCTGCTTTTCCCCAACATCGGACGTCCTGAGCATCTCTCTCCAAAAAGTCTAGCCCGAAGACACCTGAGTGTAGCAACACAACATGCACCTCATGAAACACAATCACCACCACATCCACATAAAAAAAAGTAATCAAGTAGTTTCCAAGAGCCACCACAGACCACATAATGTGTATTGAACATTAGGTATTATACCTCAAACCACTACAACCCATACACCGAGTAAGTATCCTCAAGCCATCACAACCTATACATGTTATACCTATAGTAGTATGTAGGAAACCATATCCAAAATATATGTGTGTGAAATAAACACAAGACATTATATCCCTCTACACACATATATGGGGGAAACTAACCATCGTGCATACCAGTACAAGTAACTACCAAGAGAAGAGATTGGGACCAAAGGGGGTATTCAGCCATCCATCCTCCCACTGGGATGTTGGGGAAAACACCCTATAGGGCTTAAATTTCATTAGCATCACAAAAAATATCCATTCCCTCCAGGCATAACCAAAACGAGTTCACAGATGCTCAGAAGTATAACCTCAACATTGCATCCTAGAAAGCTCCAACCCCATGGGTTCAACATCATTTATTCAATCATTTATTAACAACATTATCACTTTTTTTATACTTCTAGGTATTCTAATAAAACATTCTAAGCTACCAAACACAAGGGGCTCAAAGCGGTGAGTAGATGAACTACCCATCAAGTCTTTTCCACCTAGAGTAAGAGTGTAGACCCATCCATCCCCAAGAAGAATTCAACAAGCACATCAACAGGTAAGCCCAGCTTCAACCCACTTCATCATCTCCCATGTCCTCTCCGACATCCACATGAATGAACCAATGCATCTAGCCACTCCAGGCATCAACTACTACCCCCACAACCACTGGGCCTCCCTGCCCCAACATACCACAATAGCCTTCTAGGCTCAGCCATCCCAGGTGCACATCACAACACAAGAAGAAGGAAACAAACAACATATAAAATGGTCTCTTGGCCCTAAAAAAGGCATCTATCCTTCACACACATCCAAATAATAAGGTTCTTAGCCCTTATAAGAAAGTGGGTAACTCAGAACCCAATAAGGAATTATATTTATCACACAACCGGTTCTTTATTCCATATTGAATTAACCGATTAATTTAAACATGAATAACTGCATCCATTTGATTATTAGCAAGCACAACAAAAAAACTAAGATTCATTAAACATGCCTCTTTATCTTTGGGCAATTAATTTTCAATTAATCTCAGATTTATATTCTTTACCAATTTCCCTCAAGAAAGGTGTGATAAACAAGAAAGACATAGATATCACACTATCTAGCAAATCAAGAGGCAATAACATCGCTAATAAATTTATACCAATTATTTAATCCTGTTCAAATATTTATTATGTCAATTTAATTATGACCCAGTAGCTAAATCATACTAACTCTATGACTAAATGTAAATAAAATTGATAATCCATGAATACCCTACCTCAAAAGGTTTCTGATGTTCTTTGCATGAGAACGGTCTAACAAAACGGTTCACGATCACCTCTCCTACAATGACTGTATTCACTTGAGGACGTTTCGGCACAACCCCATCAACCAATACCCAAGAAATATCCATTAGAAACATGGAGATCGCATTCCATCACATGGAAAGGATAAACGAGAGGAAACAGATCAAGGAACCTAGAAGAACGGTGGTAGAACATACCTTATATCTAAGAAGAATTGACACTTCCTGGTTGCACCAAAAACAAGGGGTGCACATGAAATAGGAAAACTCCAAGGGGAAACGATCCAAGGATTGTAGTTAGATTGCACGACTATTCTGGGAATAATGGTTAGGGCATCTCATACCAGGGAAGAACAAGGAGGAAGAACAAGGTGAAAGGTATCCCATCCTTTTGAAAATCTAAACGGATCATTGGTTTAGATATGTCTTAGATTTTCCATTAAAATATTATCTGTCAATACTACATGGTTTGACCAAGTAAAGGCACTGAGACCCTTAAGAAAACTTAGATAGGAGTTATGGGATTTGAATCATCCTTAAATCCCTTAAAATAAGGATTTGAATGTGTTTTATGTCAAAGATAACGTCAAACAGGTGAAATTGTAGGAAGATGGAAACATTATACACCTATAGATAGATAACCTACTAATGTGAGTCACCGACGCGAGTCACCAATGTGACTCACCGACATGATTCACCAATGTGACTCCCCAACACAATTCATTGAAGTGACTCACTGACGTGAGTCGTGTATGTGACTCACCAATATGAGTCACCGACATGACTCACAGACGTAAGTCACCAACACGACCCACCAATGTGAGTCACTAACAGGACCTACTGACATGAGTCACTAACATGACTCACCCACATGGGTCACCAACACGACTCACTAACATGACTCACCGTTTTGGAAACACTATTCACAAAACTGGAAAATTAGAAATATGTTCGGAATAAGTCACCTTGACCTCCCGAAACACCTCAAACACCATATTACAGCAAAGGAAAGGGCTGGAGAGGTCCGAGCCATTACATCATATACCTCTCAAAATATTCTCTTCCTCGAGAATTCAAAACCAACTTATAGAGGAAATAGAAAAATGGGTCTAAAAACCCATCCTACAAGATACCTCTCAAGGATCTCAACACCAAAAGAGATCAGGTGCTTCCTCATAGAAACAATGAGAAACCACACAATAACCACAACCGGCTCCTAAAAACTCTCTCGAGGGAGATACCTATCAAAAGAGAGCAAGCCACAATAGACAACAAGAGAAATCCATCTCATAACAAAAAAGGGTTTAAGACCACCAATCGAAATGTTACAAGAAAATATCTAAACATATAATAGCTTAGGGTACTGAGCACCTATCTATGAATCAAATTCCCAAGTACTCTCCTCCATGCCACTATATCAACACAAGACAAGAACCAAGGTGATAGTGCACCCACACAATACCTTCTTCTTATGGTCTTGGATCTCTACAAGCCACTCCCCTAAGGTCACATCATCTTCAACATCGATCTCACCCCAATTGATGATGTGAGAGTCATCATGAAGATAATGATGGAGATGAAACATGTAAAAAACATTATGTATCTGGATCATCTATGAGGGAAGTGCTACCCGATATTCCATGACTCCAACACTAGCCAACACCTCGAAGGCCTCAAAAAACTAGGGATAAAGCTTACTCTCATGACCAAAAATTCGCTACCCACAATGGGTAGTCACCTTAAAAAACATGTGATCCCCGACATCAATCTCTAGAGGTATCCTCCTATGATCAAAATAGGACTTATGATGATCATGTGCTACCTTCATCCTCTCATGAATCACCTGAACTATCATTGTTGTATTTTGTACTAGTTTTGGCCTGAGAATTACTGACTCTCCAACCCCAGTCTATTACAATGAAGAACAGAAAGGTCGTCCATACAAGGCTTCAAACGGCACCATACCGATGGTTGAGTGAAAACTATTTTTGTAAGAGAACTCTACCAAGGGTAAGTACCTCATCAACAAACCTCCCAAATCCAGGACACAAAAGCGCAACATATCTTCAAGAGTATGGATGGTCCACTCTGTCTAACTATCCATCTGCATATGGAAAGAAGTGATAAGGAATAACCGAGAACCAAAATCATTCTAGAGACCTATTCACACCCTGGAGATAAAATGGGGGTCTTGATCATAAATAATCAACCTTGGGACCCCATGGAGTCTCACCACCACCTCCAGATACTGCCTCAACAAAACCTCCACTAAGCTAGACTCCTTGATTTCTATGAAGTGAGTTGATTTAATCAAATGATCTACTAACACCCATATAACATCATAGCCTCCCTGAGCTTGAGGTAAACTAGTAACAAAGTCCATTGATATTTCCTCCCACTTCCAATTAGGAACATCTAATAGCTAGAGAAAACCATCAGAAACATGATGCTCAACCTTCACCTTACAACAGACCAAACATCGAGACACAAACTCTGAAACTGCATGATTTAACCTAGGCCACCAAAATTGACTCTGCAAATCTTGGTATATCTTTTTCATTCTAGGGTGTACTGCTAAGGGAGAACTATGGAAATATTTGAGAACCATATCATGTGATAAAAAAAGAACAAAATCCTTCTCTGAAACAATACCAGGTGTTATTCATCCTTAGACCAACCTCATGGGCCTCACAAAAAAAGACTCAGTCTCTCCAAACCTCCACTTCAAGATCCCCCAACATGGATTCCTCCACATTCTACACTAAGGATGACTGCACCATCATCTAGAAAAGACAACCTTTCCCCTGAATTTTCCCATATCTAGATGTAATTTTGAAAGTTCTTCCATTACTCTCCAGGAATCACCTGATTCGCGCACTATATCATCACACAAATTCCTGCTCAGCGCATCAGCAACAACATTCCCCTTATCGGGTTTATATAAGATTTTGAAGTCGTAATACTGTAAGAACTATATCCACTTATGCTATCAAAATTCCAAGTCACATTGGGATAAAACATACCTCAGGCTCTTATGACCAGTGAAACCACAAAACGCTCGTCGATGAGGAAATGTCTCCACAATTTTAGGGCAAACACCACCTCCGCCAAATCAAGATCATGGGTGGTATAGTTAAATTTGTGAAGACGCAACTATTGAGGCCCATAAAAACAACTGATCTCTACTGCATCAAAACACAGGCTAACCCTAGATGAAAAGCATCACAGAAAACCTAAAAGTGAACTCCTTCTACCAGAAGACAAAGAACCAGAGTAATGAAAAACTTCTCCTTTAGATACTTGAAAGATGCTCGACACTGATCATTCCACACGAATGCCTGATCCTTTCTGGTCAACGCTATCAGAGGAGTCATAACCTGAGATAAATCAGCTATAAACCTCTTTTAATATCCTGCAAGACCAAGGAAACTCTACACCTACACCATTGTCTTGGGGGATTACTAAAACACAACTACTTCTATCTTTAATGGACCCACAACTACTTCCTATTGGGATAAAACATTCCCCAATAAATAGACTTATCAAGCCCAAAACTCACACTTCGAAAACTTCCCAAATAGATATTGTCGACAAAGAACACCCAAAATGGCACATAGATGCTCTGCATGCTCTTCCTCAGACACAGAGTACACAAGGATTTCATTGATGAAAACCACCATGAACTTATTCAGGAACTCATGGAACACAACATTCATCAACCCCATGAACATATCTAGAGCATTCATCATACCGAATGACATCACTAAGAACTCTTAATGCCAATGAATATAATGGAAAGTAGTCTTCAAGATATCCTCATCCTTCACATACATATAATGATATAATGACCACAAATCGACCTTCAAGAACCAACTTTCACCCTTAAGTTGATCAAACAAATAATCAATCCATAGAAGAGGATAATGGTTCTTTACTGTCACTTTGTTCAAGTGATGATAATCGACACACAACCGCAAAATATTTTCGGTCTTCTTCACGAAAAAAACTGGTGTGCCCCATGGTGACACACTCAGCTGAACAAAAATGCACTACAATAGACCATCGAGCTCTATACATAGCTTTTTCAACTTAGAAGGCTCCATCCTATACGGAGACATCGAGATATGATACACGCCTAGTTGTAGATTGATCTCAAACTTGATCTCCCATCAAGGGGGTAATGCTGCAACCTATTCTAGAAAGACATTAGGGTGCTCTTCCATGACCCTAGAAAATGTTGACTAATGAACCTTCGATGAACTCAACATCAACTTAGCCACCAAGGATGACAAGTAAGGAATATGCCTTTAACCCATTCAAGGGTCTCACCCACCAACAAACACTAGTGGCTCTCCATCAGCATCGAAGAACACCACCCGCCTCTAGAAGAAATCCACAACATCCTACACTAAATACAACCAATCCATGCCAAGGATGACATCATATGGTTATATTTGTAAACATAGGAAATCTCCCCAAGAGCAATGCTACCCCAACACTAGATCATAGTCTCTACATACTTCAAACAAGTCATCTTGACCTCCAACTGGGTAGTCAACACCAAGGGCACTGGAAGCATCTCCACTTCAAGTTCCAAGGAATGGATAAGGGAAGGTGATATGAAGGAGTGTGTCACTCCTGAATCAAACATGGCATACACCCAAGTAGAAAACAACCAAAGGGTACCTCAAACAACATCTAGATCGATTAACACTGGAAATGCTAAAGAATGAAGCTGACCATGATATGATACACAACCTCTCTGACCCTGATGATGAACACCACCACGACTGCGCTCTACTCTATGAGGACAGGGAGAATACCAGGGTGGTCCTCTACCTACCCTATCTGTCCTATGTGGATCTAAAGTTAGTGAAATTGACTGCTACTACCTCGGATGGAACTACCTCAATGGAGGAACCTGGAGTGGAACACCTGGCACACACTGACCACTCTGAAATTTTGGGCACTCTCATTTCTTATGACCTCAAACTACATAAGAAAAACAAGTGTATAATCCCTTATCATAGTATCAAGAGCTATTTCCCCCAGAGAAACAATACATGGAGGGCTGAGACCTACCCTAGATGATCAGAAACTCTTCTACCCTGAAAACTGAGAACTCTGGAACAAAACTATGCTTCATGAGGAATCTTGGAGACTCCCCTCTCATGATGATCTGGTCTTGGCTAACATCCTCTCGGCGACATCTTCCCTATCCAACACCTCAAGATATATTTTTAGCATAAACAGGGTAACCTAGAACTATATCTCTAGATGAAAATCCTTCTTGAAATGCCTTGACCTATCTTCCTCATCTAGAAATAGGTTTAAAGCATATCGTATATGATTCCTGAAATGGATTCCAAACTCTCACACACCAGAGATTCCCTGCCTAAGGGTAAGAAGATCCTGGCGACTGGCAGCCTTTTCGATTGAAGAAAGAAACTCAGCTCTGAACCTCTCTCAAAACTTCTCCCACAAGACTGTTGACTCCTCACGATCCCCAAGAAACAAGCACCACCACTGCCTCGCTGCCCTATGTATCATAATTACAACAAATGACACCCAATGCTTCTTCCAAGAACAGATCGAACTGAAGGATATCTCAACCTCCTCCAACCAATATTCTATGAATACATCTAAAACGGATCACTCACACTTCTATATACTCTGACACTGAAACTCTAAGAGTGTCCTCCTCTAAGTTTCGTCATCGTCAACATCTACTCTATGATGATCTTCTAGCGCAACCTACTGAACATCTTCTGCGTGAACCTGACATGGATGTCGACCTGAAGCCATTCCTAAAAAAGTAAAAATAGTCAGAGATCCTAAACCTATAATATGGAATACTTTAAAATTAATTAATTGTTTTCTTTTATGCACTTTAGGTTAACCTATCCCAAGGCCTACCCATTCAAACACAAGCATAAAGAGTAATGATTCATGATCCTTTCCTAAATCTCTACCCTAAAACCAACATCACTTCATTTAGTAGCCACTATAAACTTAAAGGTTCCTATATTAGATCATAGTGGTCCCTAAATACCTATGTCTCTATCGGTCTCCAGTGTTTACAGTGCTTGCTGAACTTAGCTGACACCATTTCTCTACCAACCCATGCAACCTCACCTATTCCTAACTCCAAACTCTATTCTATCCCTCAACTAGAGATATAATACAACACTGTTACGACCCCCTCTCCACAAATATTACCCCTACTAGTCCGACAATGTGAGAAGAGAGAGAATTACCCCCGAGTCCCGCCTCCAGTTGGCCCCAGGTTAGCAACTAGCACTGAGGGTATAGTAAAAAAAAATGGGAGTCATTTCCCTCTAAGAAAACTCATGAAAAAGAGAGAGATAAGAAAAACACCAACCAACTCCTACTCAAGCTACAATATAAAAATAAACCCAAGTACACATATTTAATTTCATGCAAAATCTACAACAAATCAAAAAGGAAAACTATAAGTACCAAAAGAAAGTAAAACGATAGTGACCACAAAGCTCAGAAAAATCCTACAAAACCCGCAAGCTAGTAGCAACCAGCCTGATCTCCAACCTACTCCAAGTGACCTGAAAAAAATTATATAACATAGGGTGAGTATAATAGTATATTCAGTAGGATCCTCCCCAGAGCCACTCGTGAAAAAGTAAAGACAACATACTAAAGAATAATGAACAAAAAGTGAAACTAAATCATCACCTAAATAGGTATAATAACTTCCCATAATCTCCATGACTACTATAATCAAGTATAACATAAAAGATCATATAATATAATAAAAAATATCAAGGGTACCCCACTACCACTTTCCCACTGGTTTTCTACTTTACCCCAACGTCGCACGTCCTGAGCATCTCTCTCTAAAAAGGCTAGCCCGAAGACACCTGAGCCTAGCACCACAACATGTACCTCATGCAACAAAAACAACACCACATCCACATAACCAAAATTAACCAGGTAGTTTCCAAGATCCACTATAGCCCACATAACCTGTATCAAACATCAAGTATTATACCTCAAGCCACTATATCCCATACACCGAGTAAGTATCCTCAAGCCATCACAGACTATACACGTTATACCTATAGTAGTCCATAGGAAACTATATACAAAATATATATGTGTGAAATAACCATAATCCATTACATCCCTCTACACACATATATGGGGGAAACTAACCATCATACATACTGGCACAAGTAACTACCAAGAGAAGAGAGTGGGGACAAAGGGGGTAGTCAGCCATCCACCCTCCTAATAAAACAAAATTTTATTGAAAATTTTATTGATAATAAATTAAATAATTTCCTCACATTGTGATAAATATGTTAATTTATAGAATAATTGGGATTAGATCATTCATTTGAAAATTTGATAGAAATTCCAGTTTTACTCTTTTAAAATTCACTGTAGTATTTCGAGCATAAATATTTTTATGTAAATTATTTTGACTTTAAATTTTGTAAATATATTTATGACTTAATGATATAAAAATTATATTTAGGACATGGGAGCTGGATCGTGCTTTTGAGAAGAGTAAATGGGCCATGAAGAAAAGGTTGTACTGAACTATCTAGATTGGACATAACTTCACCATTTGGGATGTATCTTCTTCATCCGGACTTGGATTGGGCCCAAATTTAGAGGTAAGCTCAGGGACATGATTTTGAACAAATAATACTTCTAGAAGTCTAACCAATTAACGTTTTTTGGAGGTCAAAGATGCATTGGAACGTGGATTAAAATATTTCGACGAATTTCCCTTTCACATTTTAAAAAGATTTGTAACCCTGGCGCTCCCAAACTATATTTAAAGGATATTTTCACTCTTTGGGAGGTATGGTAAAGGATATTGGAAGGTTTGGAAGAAAGGGTGGCTCTTTTGAACCTCTAAAATATCTTTGAAGGATTAAGTCCTTGTGCAAACATCTCTTCCAAGAAGGCTCTCCTCTCCCACCTCCTCTTTGTATTTCTTTTCATTCATGTTTGTATCTTGAATTTTTATTTAATTAATCTTACATGTTCTTATATTTTCATATTTTTATTTTTTATTCTTGGGATATAATATAATAGTGGATACGAGATTGGGTATTCTCCAATCAACCCATTTCTTATGCAAAACATCTCCATGATGACAACTCCGCCCATGGAAGAGTGATTTCTTTCATAGTTGATCTAATACCCACCCCCTTAATTTATTTATTTTGAATCCATGAACATAATGTAATTCTTAAATTGTGATCAATTAATTGAGTTCTAATTTCTAGGTTACTCGATCGACTTGCACTTGATCGTGTTGTCGGGCTTGTGTAAACCATGTGAGTGAAACCGCAATCGCAAAATCTAATCAACTTGGGATAGAATTGTAGGGTTAAAGTATCATCCCCAACTCAATTAATTCTCAAATATAGGGAGGATATACTGACCTAATTGACCATTGAACATAAGTTGGATTTTTTATCACAATCAAGGCAGGGTGCTGTGATTGGAAGTCCCGAAGTTGACCGAAGGATCATTTTTCCAATATTCTTGGTTGTGTTAATTTCCGTAGTGTTCGAGGGTTGACAAGGTTAGGGTATTACAATTGAATGAAATATAATAATATGGGATAAGGATAAATTAATGATGAAGGGGGAAGATTAGATCAACTATGTCTTCTCATATTAATGTTTTTAAAGAAATTGTCTCTTAATTGTTACTTCTCATTTTCTTGTTTAGTTTACTATTAGAAAAGTAAAAAAACAAACCCCCCATATTTCTTTTCATTTGTTTTGAACTATTTTCTTAATTAAATCAAGTATATTAATTTTTTTTAATTCACTTCCTCCTTAATAGCACGACCTAGGTCATCCACTGTGTTGCACTCAGTAAAATCACAAATAAATATTTTTGAGAACGTGTGTGACAACGCTCATCAAATTGGAGCCGTTACCAGAGAGGCAAGTAATTATTTCAACCAATTAGAGGTATTTATTTTATTTTACATTTTATTCTCTTCTTCTATTCTTTCTTCCTTCTTTACCCAATATGAATTTTTTTCTTCTTCTTTTATTTTCTTCTTTTTTTTGGACCATCAACTCAAACTTCTCGATTTTATTTTACTATGGTACACTTTAATTATTTTAATTTTTATTTGATTTATGAAATGAACCAATCCTGAGGATCTTTTAGATCTTGACCCTGAGATTGAACGTAGCCTTAGGGCTCAAATCAGACATTCTTAGTCTATGGTAAGTTTCAACATTAAACCAGTTGGAGAATTACTCCACTCCCAGAACATTGAAATTGGAAGAAATTCAAATTCAAAAATAAAACAAAAACTGATGGCTGAAAATAATGGAAATGAAATTAATAGAGCCATTCGAGAATTGGATGCACTTGATATTAACTATCAACCAAATTGCATTGCATACCCAAATCTCAAATCGGACTTTGAACTGAAATCTGGGTTAATTCATCTTCTTCCAAAGTTTCATGGATTATCTAGTGAGGATCCAAATAAAAATTTGAATGAATTTAATGTGGTTTTCTCAACCTTAAAACCAAGAAATTTTTCTGAAGATCAAATCAAACTAAGAGAATTACCATTATCACTTGATGGAGTTGAAAAATATTGGATGTATTATTTACAACTTGAATATGTAACATATTGGAATGATTTGAAACTTCTTTTCTTGCATAGATTTCTTCCAGCATCAAGGACCACTTCTATTAATAAGAATATCTCAGGGATCAAGCAATCCCAAGGGGAGTCAATGTATGAGTACTGGGAGTGATTCAAGAAGTTGTGTGCAAGCTGTACGCATCACCAAATCAATGAGAAACTCCTCATACAATACTTCTATAAAGGACTCACACCTATAGAGATGAGCATGGTGGATAATGCGGCTGGAGGAGCATTAGTGGACAAGACACCAGTATTTGCACGTGCATTGATCGATAAGATGGAACAAAACTCTCAACAATTTGGCGATCAGGGTACACCACATGTTTGATGAGTACATTAGGTAATTCCTTATTCTCTTGAAAGTCATTTGATTGATACCAAGTTGGAAGAATTGAAAACTATGGTGAGATAGATTGTTTTGGATCAAAAGAAATCCCAACCCCCTCCTCCTTTAAGGTCTTGTGGCATTTTCACTGAGACAAGCCACCCAACTAACTATTTCCAGCAACTACAAGAGACTGAGGATTGTGTAGAAGTATTACCAGAGAGACCATATCAGCAGTAGAAACATACATATCCCCAAAAGAAGTTTGATTCATTTTCTCCAATATACAACCAAGGGTGGAAGGATCAATCAAACATGAGGTATGCATCTGGACAACAACAAAGGCCCCCATTTCAAAAAAACTTCTAGCAGCCTCCACCTTACCAACATGGTTTCCAATAACCCCAAAGGATATTTGAATCTCAAGCATCAACAATTCAACAATAAGGGAATTATAAACCAAAGGTAGATTCTAATACTGATGATATTTTAAAACAAATTGTTCTTAATCAACAAAATGAGATGAAGAGTCAAGGCTCAGAGCTGAGGGAGTTAAAGACTCAAATGAGCCAGATTGCCACGACCCTCCATGAACTGGTAAGTAAGAATTCTGGAAATATACCTTCCCAACCAACTCCAAATCCCAAGTGGAATGTCAGTTCCATCACATTGAGAAGTGGGAAGAAAACAACTGATACATCTGCACCTATCGTTCCATCAGGATTCACATCAACTTTGGATAAGTCCCATTCCACACTAACTATTGATCAACCTAAGGAGAAAGATAAAGGTAAGAAAAATATTGATGATATTCCTCCTAAACCCCTTCCTTTTCCAAATAGATTTGTACAAACCAAGAAGATGGTTGAAGAGGCGATGAAAAAAGAAGTTTTGGACATATTCAAGTGTGTGGAGATTAACATCCCTCTACTTTATGTCATCAAACAAATCCCAAGGTATGTGAAATTATTAAAAGAACTTTGTACCAATCGAAGAGGGATCAAGGGAAATGAGAGGATCAATCTTGGAAGGAATGTGTTAGCACTCATTACACCAAATATAGCAATGCCAAAAAAGTTCAAGGATCCCAAGACCTTCACTATACCATGCACCATAGGGGAGTTTCACTTTTCTAATTCTCTTTGTGATTTGGGAGCTTCCATAATTGTGATGCCTCACTCTATATTCTCTTCTTTACAGTTTGTTGAGTTGAATCTGATGAGAGTAGTGGTGAAGTTGACAAATAGAGATACGATATATCCAACGAGATTCCTTGAGGATTTACTTGTCTGGGTAAGAGACATGATCTTCCTAGTAGATTTATACATGCTTAACATGGAGGACGATCAGGTAAGTTCACATGATCCCATTATCTTAGGTAGTCCCTTCATTAAAACTGCAAAAACTATCATAAATGTCAATGAGGGTACACTTTCCATGGAATTTGGAGATGAAGTTGTGATATTTAATGTCATAAAATCTATAAAGTACCCCTCAGAGGACCATTATACTTTTGTTATCTCCCATTTTGAACCACCAAGTAAAAACCCTATGGATTTTGATTGTCCTATGCTTGGGGAGATTATGAGCATTGGTTCTAGTTTGATATCTAAGAGTGCTTCCACAAATGTTTATAATGCACAAAACTCTCTTTTATTTGATTTTGAAATGGATTAATATTTTTATTTTTATCATATTCAATCTGATTATGACATGGATGTGGAGTATGCTGATGGATTTTATGCTTTATTCTCTGATTTTGATGATGTATATTTGGATACTGATGTTCATTGTGCACATATTTCAGTTCCTTCAATTTATCTATCCATGCATAACCCCCCTACATTGGAACTCAAGACATTACCACCAAATCTAAAATACTCATACTTGTTAAGTGGTGAGAAATTACCTATTATAATTGCTAACAATATCCTTTTTGAACATAAAAAAAACTTTTGAATCTTTTGAGGGAGAACATTAAGGAAATAAGGTGGACCTTGGCTGACATATCAGGTATTAGCCCCTCTATTTGCATGCATAGGATTATTTTGGAGGATGAGGCTAACCGGTTAGGTAGCCACAAAGGAGAATCAATCCAACACTTTTGGAGGTTGTTAAAAAAGAGGTTGAAAAATTTCTCAAGGTAGGTATAATCTATCCCATTTCAGATTCTCAGTGGGTGAGTCCTTTTTAGGTTTTACCTAAGAAAAGTGGTGTTACTATTGTTAAAAAGAAGAAATATGAGTTAGTTCTAATGAGGGTGAAAAATAGTTGGTGTGTGTGTATTTATTATAGGAAACTAAATCAGTCCACTCATAAAGACCATTTCCCCCTCCCATTTATTGATCAGATGCTTGAGAGACTAGCTGGGAAAACACACTACTGTTTTTTGGATGGATTTTATGGATATTTTTATATTCCTATTTCTCCAGAAGATTATGAGAAGACAACATTCACTTTCCCATTCGGTATGTTTTCTTACCGAAAGATGCCATTTGGAATTTGCAATGCCCCATGTACCTTCCAGAGATGCATGTTGAGTATTTTTTTTTTGATTTTATTGAGATTTTATTGAAGGTATTGATGGATGATTTTACAGTGTATGGGTCTTCATTTAATGATTATATCTCTAGTTTGGGAAAGGTTTTGAATCATTGTATTGAGAAGAATCTAGTCTTGAACTTTGAAAATTGTCATTTCATGGTAGAGCATGGGATTGTATTAGGGAATGTAGTGTCAAAACATGGGATAGAGGTTGATAGATCTAATATATATATTATTTCAACCTTACCATATCCTTCATGTGTGCGTGATGTTAGATCTTTCCTAGGGCATGCAAGATTTTATCAGCACTTCATCAAAGATTTTTGTAAGATTGCTCTTCCTATGTCATGATTACTTAAAAAGGATTCTGATTTTGAGTTTGATGATTCTTGCAGGACTTCCTTTGACGAGATAAAGAAGTGTCTGACCACTCCACCGATCATACATCCCCCACAGTGGAAATTCCTTTTGAGCTTATGTGTGACGCCTCCAACTTCGCAGTTGGAGCCGTCTTATCTCAAAGGGTGGATGGACGTTCACATGTGATTGCCTATGCATCAAGGACGCTAGATTCAGTCCAATCAAACTACAAAACTACATAAAATGAGTTTCTTACTATCATATTCTATTTAGATAAATTACATTCATATTTATTGGGATCTAAAGTAGTTGTTTTTCTGACCATGTAACTCTGAGGTACCTCTTGAAGAGGCCAGACACAAAGCCCAGACTTATCTGATGGATGCTCCTTCTTTAGAAATTTGATATTGACATAAAGGATAATAAGAGGTCTGAAAACTTGGTGGCATACCACATGAGTAGGCTTACTCACAGATTATAGGATGACACCTTAGACTAGGTACCACTTCGGGACACTTTCCCCGATGAGCATCTTTATTCCATCTCAAGTACGCATCCTTGGTATGCTGATTTAGTTAACTACCTTGGTTCTTATGAAATCCCTAAAACTTTAAAGAAACATCAAGTCCAAAAGTTAAAGAGTGAGTCAATATTTAATTTTTGGGATGATCCATACCTTTGGCGCATGTGTAATGACCAAGTTATTAGGAGGTGTGTTCCTGATCATGAGTTTGAGTCTGTTCTGCAGTTCAGTCATACACTTGCTTGTGGTGGACACTTTGGACCCCAACAGACATCTAGGAAAGTTTTGGAATCTGGATTATATTAGACTATCTTATTCCATGATGACCATGTGTTTTGTAAGTCATACTATCGTTTCCAACACATTGGGAACATTTCTAAGAGACATGAGATGCCCCAACAACCCATACTATTCTGTGAGATTTTTTATGTATGGGGCATCGATTTTATGGGTCCTTTTCCTAGTTCCTTTAGTTTTTTTTTATTTTTGGTTGTTGTTGATTATATGAGTAAATGGGTAGAGGATAAGGCCACCAAGACTAATGATTCTCATGTTGTTGTGGACTTTGTCAAAGTGTAGATTTTTTGCAGGTTTGGAGTACCGAAGGCCATCATCAGTGACCAAGGGACACACTTCTGCAATCAGAATCTTTCTTCCCTTCTTCGGAAGTATGGGGTGACACACAAAACATAAACACCATACCACCCCCAAAAAAATGGACAGGATGAGGTTTCAAATCATGAGTTAAAACAAATTTGGGAGAAAACTATGCAGCTGAATAGGAAAGATTGGAGAAAGCACTTAGATGATGCACTTTGGGCTTATCAGACAGCATACAAGACACCCATCGGTATGTACCCATTTTGGATTGTTTTTGGGAAAGCCTATCATCTCCCTGTGGAAGTCAAACTTCGGGATTATTGGGCTATAAAGAAATGCAACATGGATTTGGCCCAATTTGGAATTCAAAGGAAGCTGTAAATTCAAGAGCTTGAGGAGATTTGATGGTCCTCATATGAGAACTCAAGGTTCTATAAGGAAAGATCAATGGTAGCTTATGACAGACTGATCAAACAAAGAGATTTTCATGTTTGATAGAAAGTCCTTCTATACAGTTCATGGATGAAGCTGATGCCTAGTAAGTTGTGTTCCAAATTGTTGGATCCTTATATTGTATCTAATGTTTTTCCTTATAGTGCAGTGGAGATCACATAAGAGGACATTGGAAGGAGATTCACATTCAATGGGAAACGCTTGAAAAAATACATTGAGGGACTTTCTACTGATGTAGTGGATTTCATCACACTGCATGACCCCATTATCACTTGATCATATTAGGTTGTTCCTAAACCTTTCACTTTTATATTATTTGTCCTATTTAAAATTCTGCTTTTCATGTGCACATATCATCTCATAGGTTTACATTGAGGACAAGGAAATATTTTAAGTGTGGGGGAGGGGACAAAATTTTGGGGTAAATATTTAGGATTTTCATTTGTGTGTTTTGTGTGTATTTTCTATTAAGTTTTTGGTTAAAATTTTCAAAAAAAAAAAACAAAACAAAACAATATATATATATATATATATATATATATCATGTAACATTCTCATGTGGAACATAATGGAAAATGCATGTTTTTAAAATTCATTGGTAGAATGATAGGCATGAGTAAGATTTCATCATCAAGGGTTGATTTTTATAAAAATTGAAGTCATCGATGATATGAATGGTTGTTTCATTATAAAACCTTTTAGATTTTGACATCATTATTTGTGATATTTGTCCATGGTAATTTGTGTCATTGATTTATTCACACAATTTTTCACTCAACCGTGACTTGTGAAATTTTTCCTACTCAATTGAAGGTATAGTCAAGTTAGGTAAAAAAATTCGTTGGTTTATCCATATTTTTGTTTCTCTTTCAATCAGTTTCATTACTATACCAAATTTACCTATGTGTGTGTACCTATTATCTGACTATTATACGCCCTAAAAAATGGGTTGTGTCTTGGATAGGTCAAAAACCACTTTTCATCAACCTTTAATCTTGTTATAACTATTACAATTAGTGTTGTGAGGAGATAAAAAATGGATTGAGAGTTGAGTATGAGATTTTTTCCAAGTGCGACTTAAAAAAACAAAAAATAAATAAATGAGGGGAGTGATGAAATATACAACATATGGGGATATCTAGGTCAGGGGCTTAAGGTTTGACTTTTGGGAATGCTTAAGTGAGTGGGTCATGAAATTAGATTGCAAAGAAATGTAGAAAAAGTTAAGTGAATTAAACCAAGTAAGAAGAATTGTTTTACATTACCTGAATATACTGAATAAAGGGTGGATTTATGAGCTTGGAATGGTTGACACACACACACGTGGAAAATTAGTGGCATGGTAGACCCATGACTTGTTTCACTATTATTAGTGTTATAAATCTCACTGGATTTTGTTTTGACACAATTTATGAGAGAATGAATTTAAAATTTATTGATATTGACTTTTGATGAGATTCTTACTTTGCCTACATTTCCAATGTGGATTGAGAAATATGAACATGCATATCTTGTGACAATTTTCTCGAATACATGATATGAGGTTTTTCCCAGGAGTGCAAAAGGGTAAGTGTGGGGGAGTTGATAAAACACAATTTTATTGAATATTTTATTGATAATAAATGAAATAATTTACTCACATTGTGCTAAATATGTTAATTTATAGAATAATTGGGATTAGATCATTCATTTGAAAATTTGATAGAAATTCCAGTTTTACCCTTTTAAAATTCACTCTAGTATTTCAGGCATAAATATTTTTATGTGAATTATTTTGACTTCAAATTTTGTAATTGTGTTTCTGACTTAATTAGATACAAATTCTATTTAGGACATGAGAGCTGGATCATGATTTTGAGTGGAGTAAATGGGCCATGAAGAAAAAGTTGGATTGAACTATCCAGATTGGACATCACTTCACCATTTGGGCTATATCTTCTTCATATAAACTTTTATTGGGCCCAAATTTGGAGGGAAGCTTAGGGACACGATTCATAACAAATAATACTTGTATAATTACAACTAATTCAAGAATTTTTAAGGTCATATATGTGTTGAAACTAAGATTAAAACATTTTTCCGAATTTCCCTTTAACATTTTAAAAAGATTTGTAACCCTAGCCCTTCCAAAATCTATTTAAAGGATATTTTCACTCTTTGGGAGGGATGGTCAAGGCTTTGGGAAGGTTTGGCCGAAAAATTGGCTCTTGTTAATCTCTCAAATCTCTTGGAAGGATTAAGGGCTTGTGAAAACATCTCTTCCAAGAAGGCTCTCCTCTCCCACCTCCTCTTTGTATTTCTTTTCTTTCATGTTTGTATCTTGAATTTTTCTTCAATTAATATTTTTTGTTCTTATCTTTTCATATTTTTATTTTTTCTTCTTGGGATGGAATCTAAGAGTGGAGATGAGATTGGGTGTTCCCCAATCAACCCATTGCTTATGCAAACCATCTCCACGATGACAACTCCACCCATGGAAGAGTGGTTTCTTTTGTAGTTGATCTAATCCCAAACCCCTTAATTTATTTATTTTTAATCCATGAACATACTATATTTCTTAAATTGTGATTAATTAATTGAGTTCTAATTTCTATGTTACTCGATCGACTTTCACTTGATCACGTTGTCGTGCTTGTGTAAACTGTGTGAGTGAAACCACAATCGCAAAATCTAATCTACTTGGGATAGAATTGTAGGGTTTAAGTCTCATCCCCAACTCAATTAATTCTAAAATCTAGGGAGGATATACTGACCTAATTTACCATTGACCATAAGTTGTCTTTTGGATCACAATCAAGGCAGGGTACTGTGATTGGAAGTCCTGAAGTTGACTGAAGACTCATTTTTCCAATATTTTTGGTTGTGTTAATTTCTGTAGGGTTCAAGGGTTGACAAGGTTAGGGGATTACAATTGAATAAATTATAATCATATGGAATGAGGATAAATTAATGATGAAGGGGGAAGATTAGATCAACTTTGTCTTCTCATATAAGTGTTTTTAAAGAAATTGTCTCTTGATTTTTATTTCTCATTTTCTTGTTTAGTTTACTATTAGAAAAGTCACAAAACAAACCCCCCATATTTATTTTAATTTGTTTTGAACTATCTTCTTACTTACATCAAGCCCATTAATAATTGTTTAATTCACTTACTCCTTAAAATAACGACCTAGGTCAGCCACTGTGTTGCACTTAGTAAAATAACAAATAAATATTTTTGAGAGCGTGTGTGACAACGCTCATCACCTCCCACCAAGATGTTGGGGAAACACCCCCCAAAGCTTAGAATCCCTAGGGTGTTAGTTTCCCTAACCGACGGGGTGGAGTAGCATAATGAAAAATAAAATGTACATGATATAATATAGCTCACAATCGCACTATGGGAACAAACTAGTCTCAGACTCCCGACTATCATTGCTAAGACTAGATATCATATAAGCACACAACCATTTAAAGAACTTTATTAAATCATATTATCCCTTCCAATAAGTTTCAATTTATGTTAATTAATTATTTAACCATTAATTAACCATTTTCAATTCAACATTAAATTTCATTATCTTCACAATAAAGATCCATGCCCTCCAGGCATAACCAAAATGAGTTCACGACAGCTCAGAAGTATAACCTCATCATTTCTTCCTTGCAAGCTCCAACCACATGGGTTAAAAATCATTTATTCAATCATTTATTAACATCATTATCAATTTTCCATAATTCCAGGTATTCTAAGAAAACATTCTAAGCTTCCAAACACAAGGGGATCAACATAGTGAGTAGATAAACTACATATGGAGTCTTTTCCACCTATAGTAGAAGTGCAGACCCATCCATCCATGAGAATCTAAACACGGAAATCATAGGTATACCCTACGTGTCTTCGCCTATTTTGGAAGAAGGGTAAGAAAAACCAGTTTCCTCAAGTAGTGGGGGAAGTAAATCATATTAAAAAACAACAAGCATCCAATAAGCACATAAACGAGTAAGCCCAACTTTAACCCACTTCATCATCTCCCATGTCCTCCCCAACATTCACATGCATGAACCGATGCATCTTTCCACTCCTAGAGTCAACTGCTTCCTCCAAAACCACTGGGCATCCCTACCCCCACATACCACAATAGTCTTCCAAACTTATCCATCCCATGCACACATCACAATAAAATCAGCATGAAACAAACAACATAGCAACTTGGATCTTGGCCCTAAACAAGGCATTCAGCCTCCACACACATCCAAAGCATAAGGTGTTTGGCCCTTCCAAGAAAGAGGGTAACTCAAAACCCAACAAGGAATTATCTTTATTGTATAGAAGGTTCTTTATTCCATATTTAATTAACTGATTCATTTAAACATGCATAACTCCATCCATTTGATTATAATCAGGCACAACAATAAAACCATGATTCATTAAACACTCCTCTTTATCTTTGGACAACTAATTTACAATTAATATCGTCTCTACGTTATTTACCAATTTCAATCAAGAATGACATGCTAAACAATCAAAACTTAGATATCACACTATCTATAAAATCAAGAGGCAATAACATCACTAAGAAATTGATTCCAATTATTTAATCTAGTTCAAATATTTATTATTTCAATTTCATTATGATCCATTAGATAAATCATACTAACTCTATGACTGCACACAAATAAAATAGAGAATCCATGAATCCCTACCTCAAAAGGTTTCTGACATTATTTTCATGAGAATGGTCCAACAAAACGGATCACAATCACCTCTCCTGCAACGACTACATTCACCCAAGGACGTCGTGGAACAACCGAATCAACCAACAACCAATAAAGATATATTAGAAACATGAAGATCACATGAAATCACATGGAAAGGAGAAATGGTAGGAAAAAAAATCAAGAAACCTAGAAGAACGGTAGTAAAACACACCTTATATCAAAGATGGATCGACACTTCCTAGTTGTACCAAAACAGGGGGTGCACATATAGCTAGAAAAATCCAAGGGGAAATAATCCAAGTATTGAAGTTTGATTGTAAGAATCATATAGGAATAAAGGTTCATGCATCTCGTACCAGGGAAGAACAAGGAGGAAGAAAAATGTGGAAGGTATCTCAACCTTTTAAAAATCTAAACGGAGCATCAGTTTAGACATGTTTTAGATTTTCCATTAAAATACAATCTTTAAAGAGTATTTATTTTGACCAAGTAAAGGCACTGAGACCCTTTGGAAAAATTATGTAGGAGTTATGGTCTTTGAATCGGCCTTAAATCCCTTAAAACAAGGCTTTGAATTTGTTTTTCATTAAAGATAACATCAAACATGAAAAACTGTAGGAAGCTGAAAACACTGTAAACCTACCGATAGATGACCTACCAACGCGAGTAACCGACATGACTCACCGACATGAGTCACCAATGTGACTCAACGATTTGATTCACCAACTTGACTCACCAATGAGAGTCACCAACGTGACCCACCAACACGAGTCACCAACGCGACCTACCGACGCAATTCACCTACGTGACCTACTGATGCGAGTCTCCGATGAAATGCAATGACGCGACTCACCATTCTAGAAACACTATTCATAGAACTGGAAAATTTGAAAAGTGTTGGGAATAAGTAACCTTGAACTCCCCAAACACCTCAAACACCAAATTCCAGTAAAGGAATGGTCCAGAAAGGTCTGTGCCATTATAGGAGCAGTGGTCTATCAGCTTTCACTTCCACCAAGTATGGATCAAGTTAGTAACATGTTCCATGTATCGCTCCTAGGGAATTACATACCATATATCTCACATGTAATGAATCTAGAGGGGTTACAACTAGAGAATGACCTCTCATATGAAGAGCAGCCGGTGAAGATCTTTGATCGTAGAGACAAATTTTTACGCAACAAGGCAATTCACCATGTCAAAGTGTTGTGGAGAAACCAAATGTATAATGAGGAGACATGGGAACTAGAGGAATCAATGAAACAGAAGTACCCTCACTTATTATCAAGTAAGAATAAGAGTTTAAATTTTGAGGATGAGATTTCTAAAGGAGGGAAGAATGTAACAACCTAGAGTTTATAAATAATATTTGTCTCTTGAAATAAATGTGTTACCAATTTTAGATTTTTTTTGATAAAATGAATATCATTTTTGAAACTAGTATTTCAAAATTATCCAAGGTTTATTTTTTTGGTAATTTTCTGAAATACTTCATTTTTTGAGTGAATAGTAAAAATATAGTTTTTCACATAACCGATGTATCTTAAATTACATCATTCATGATGTAATAATAACAGAATACTTTATAGAACTTGATATTAGGTCATTTTATATTTAATTTAATAAATTAGTCATTAAAATAAAATGAACTTAAGTTCTAGACCAAAAAATCATTTTCCAAAACCTAAAGTCAAAAGTGATCCCTTAAAATAATAATTTTCTTTCTTTCCACTTTCCTTTTTACTAAACTAATGAATTCAAATTATAAAGAGTTTTAAAGTCTTAAAAACCATGATATTATATTTATATATGATTTATATTGTAAAAAAATCACTATTACAAGTTTTTCTTTTGATATTTTATTTTATTTAATATTTTATTATAAAAATACCTTTTTACTCAATTATAAATAATCCCACTCTCTTCCCATGGAAAACAACTCGTTCCCCACTTTCCAAAGACTAAACTCTACCAAAATCATTCCTCTCATACCCCTTATGATCCTTATGGACGTTATGGAGTAATCCAACTCTAAACATCAAGGGAGTTTTAGTGTCGTACAAGAGAAGCAACATCGAGGATTAAGTAGGCTTCGATCAACTCTTCTCCCTTTTATTTCTTTTTCTTATCTTAATTTTTTCATCACCCCTTTAAAAACCAAACATTATAAGATTAATTAGGTAGTAATATAACATTATATTAATTGTGTTAACCTAATCTAAGTTTCATATTTACGATACATATAAATTTCAAAGTTCTCTTTCTTGCTCTCCTGACAAGGTCCCTTCAAAAGTCGGTTAACCACTTACAAATACATTGTCATGTACACACTTATAACCATCATAATTGATGGATATTTTGAATTATATATAATATATAAACATGTAATTATATTTATTATATGCTTATGTAATTAATTCTACTAATGTATAAATTATACTAAACAAAATAGTGAAATCAAAGCAAAATGGGAAATTTTTAATTAAACCATGATATCAAAATGACTACCTTACAACCAAGGAAATTAAGAAATATAATAAAATTACAACAATTGATAAATATTAGTAAAAATTAAAATAATTCAATTTTGTATCAATTATTTAATAAATCTAAGTTTATTATTTAAGAGGTGAAAAAGGGACGAAATAAAGTGGGAATTTAGGTAAGGGGATTCTCGAACTCAACTCTCTTTCTTTGGGTGTTACCTATTCCACACCAATTTCAGTATGGGTATTCCTTTAATGTTACTTAAATATAATTTCTTTATTCATATCTTTTTATTTCTAGGATATACATGTTACCACCTTGATTTATAAATTTTTACTATAAAACACACCTTTTACTCCTCTTGAGTTGTTTATTATTCACTAAAGAATAATGATGGTTATACCAAATATGTTTTACCTTTTTCATTTGGTAACCCCAAATATTATTCCTAAATTTTTTATTGATGAAATCATTATGAAACTCTTTATCTTCCTTGGGTTTATTTCATGAATATAATTGTTATACATTATATATGGCATGCATGATAATGTAAATATTATGATGTGACAGGTGAGCCTGAAATTATATAGTTCTCAAATTAATTGGGTAATGTAATGTATCTCATGATATAATGTATAATATGTGCGAACATTATTCTAGATTTGTTCACAATTATGATGTTATGATTATGCACATATGTTATGTGTGAACATGATGCTAGTTTTGTTCACAACTATTTATGGTATTTGACCACTATATCATGATGTTTCATTTTTATTCATTGCCACATTTCATGACTTTATCACATGATTCCCTCATGATGTTGATGATGATCTCATGATTATGGTATGATGGTGATAATTTTTATCACCCATGTTATATTGATTCATGTTCCTTACCTATTCTCTTATTGGGCTTTTAGTTCACCCCTTTCTTTGATGTATATTCTAAAGTGATTACATGTACTAAAGAGAACATGAGATTTATAAGGATAAATAGGAAGGATTTAAATAAATGTTTAGGATTTATTATGAAAAAGTTATGTATGGGCCTAATTTTCCCAAGACACCAAACCTTTTGATCATCGATTTGTATCTCTATTATGTTGTTTATCTTGAAAATGATGTAATAGTCATGTATGAAAAATTAAGGTCTCTATAATCCTTCCATCCTCAGGAAAAAAACAGATCATCCATGTATTAGATTCAAGGAGACACCTCATTAAGGTATCATGGGAATTGAAAGATCAGAGAGGCAAATCTCAACAGTGAGAGGTAAAGCCGAAGTTATACACCCTTGGTTAGGTGTCGAAGGTAAGATATGAAACAATGGGAACAACAATCTAGATTTATCGAATCGAGATCCAACCAAGAAGAATCAAAAGTGATGAAAGAATAAACCACCTATAAGAGAAAAGTAACCAGTGGTGGTAGAATCTATGCTGAGAAAGTCTCGTAATGATAATGATGATGATTTTAACTAGTGTATGAATGGGATTTTACCAAAATTAAGTGGCAACAATGGACCTTGAACTTATAATACTATTATATTAGTGTAATATTCTCAATGATTTTTTATTGAGAGGAACACAAATATATGGTTTAGCAATAAATATTGAGTCATCATTAGGCAGATTGATCACTATACCACAATTTTTCATTCCAACAAATCATCATAATTTTGATGGCGGAAAATATGAGGGGGAAAACTAAGTAACAGAAGTAACATAAGATGGTAGTATGCTACTTGTAATCAAGAAAGGCTTTAAGTAGACCACCAATACTTCAATATAATAGCTTGGTTAGCAACATAACCTTAGATTTTCAAATAAGTGCATAAGTAAAGAGAGAGAAAAGAAATCTATGAAAATCATGTTGGCCGTGCAGAGGAGAACCCTAGGTCATGAGAAGGAAAGCCTTCAGATACATAAAGGCAAAATCCTAATCATGTGATGGAAAATTCTTAGTTTCATAGAGTCTTAGTTGCACACAAAATGAAAAATAAGACTGATTGTAGATTGTGTCATGGGAACATAAAATAAAAGTTAAGGGATGGAGGAGACAACAACATAGAGTAATTTTCATGATCATATGGTTTTATCAAAATAAGACTAGCCACTCCCTGGTTAGGAAACAGTTGAAGGTTGGGGGAGGTAGCAGTTTCAACGGAAGACTAGAGATCAAATTTTGAGGGAAGGGGGTACAAGTAGTCTTCTGAAAATGTATGTTAACATAAAGTTTCATTTTTATTAAAATTCATTTATTAAAATGCTAAAAAAATGCTAATTAATGTTCTAAGTTTATTGAAACTTATTATGTTCTAATAAAAGTCGTTTTTGTAGTAAAAAATTCATGAATGTGATCAAGTTCAAGTCATGTACATGGGAAAAAATTACAATTAATATAGCTTAATTTCTTAATTGGTTAACCATATCATATAGAAATATTGAAATGTTAAAAATAACATAAATATCTATAATCACCACAAAAACAATCACAATAAATAAGAAAACTATTTTTTTTTCATTTCAAAGAGCATGCTAGTACTAGAAAAATGGATAGTAAGTTTGTACATTAGAACCCAATTTTGCAAAATTTTCACTAAAATTTGTAAAGTTATTATTTCTTCAAAGAAATAAAATAAAGGATTGTGGAAATAATTGAAGAGGAATTTAACTGGTGATCCTCCCATCAGGCTTCATCCCTGAAGTTTCATTATCAATCTACTTTCCAAATCCAAGTTCAGGCATAGCCTACTTTACCATCAAGTTCCTGAAAGTTCCAACATAACACAACCTCTTTAGAATTCAAATATTTTCCAAAGAGAAAAAAAAGGAAGGAAAATGAGCTTATGACATCAACATTAATAGACTTCAGGATTGAATGGATTGAAGCAATGTAAGTGAGGTGTGGGTTTAAGAAGAAAATGCATAGAAATGAAAATTGAAAAATAACTAGTTATATCTTAGTATTTAAGCATGATTATGAACAAGGTTTCACTATAACACCATTTTTTACCCCGTTATCTGGATGTGAATGAATATATTCAGTCACATTTTTATAATTATGATCCAAACATGTCCTTAGTAGACAACCAAGAGCAGGCACTATATCAAAAGACTGCATCACATACTATAGTAGGTATTGTAGCAAATACTATAATAGGTATTGTTCAGTACTGTAACACCCAAAACTATTCATCTGTTTCGGCTTTCAGGGCACTGGTTTGGTCCTTGAGTCCTTCAAGACCTTCAGGACACTCAAGGTCTTTGGTTCAGTAAGGCTTTCGGTCCACCTCAAGGCCTTCGGGCCACCTCAAGGCCTTCAGGCCACCTCAAAGCCTTCAGGCCACATGAAAATGTAGATGCAACCAGACAGATATAAGGAACAATGCTTCAGATGAGGATTCAAAGTAAGCACATTCACTAGATCAGAGCAAACCAAACTTATAAGAATAAGAGGGTATGACATTGCCATTGGTACCAAGCATATGCATCTCTGCACATGACAGCTAGCCGATCAACAATGCAAAGGTGGAGAGCTGACACTGCCACAAAATAACGCAAGGGAAGTACCTCGTTTTATCAGTGCTAAAAAGAAATCACTGATAAAGAGGGAGCCTTTATCAATGCCAGATAAAATCATTGATACATGTATCCTTTATTAGTGCTAAGAAAAGCGCTGATAAAATGTACACCTTTATCAGCGCTTTTCTTAGCGTTGATTAAGGATTCATTTAATAGTTCTATTTTTAGCACTAATAAAAGTTCTTAATAATTTATATTCAAAAATAATGTTTATTTGGATACATTAACTAAAAAATGCATGTTTATAATTAATATATATATTTTAGTAATTCAATATATATATAATATTTTAAAAAAATTATTTCTAAGATTATAATTAAATATATATATATTTAAATAATTATAAGATTATAAAAAATTTAATTAAACAATAAATATATTTATTATATTTATTAGATTTATTAGATTTATTTAATTTATTAGATTTATTAGATTAATTAATTAGATTTATTAGATTTATTATATTATTAGATTATTATATTTATTAGATTATTTTATTTATTATATTTGTTATATTTCATATATTTATTTTATTTATAATTAATATATATAAATACATTTATATATATATATATATATTTATATTAATTATTAAATATATATTTTCCAATGAATTCGGTCAATAAATATATTGATCATGCGTGCATATGTTATGTATCATAATGTTCATTTAGACATTACACCCTTTCTTATCATTCATGTTGTCCATTGATTCCTCGTTTTTTATTATGTATATTTACTAGGTATATGATTAATCCATGTTACCCATATATGCTATTATGTTATAAAAAATACTTATAAAATTACATTAAATAAATTTAAATAATAAATATACTTATTATATATTTATAATTATTAAATTTTAATTATATATAAATACAATATAAATATATTTATTTGTAATTATAATTACAACTATATATATATATATATTTAAATAATTATAAAATTACAATAAATAGATATATTATAATTATACGTGTGTGTGTGTATTTATAATTATATACAAATATTTATAAATACATTTATTTATAGTTATAATTATAACTATAAATAACTATATATATGTAAATAATTATAAAATTATAATAAATATTTTTATTATACTACTTATAAAGTTATAATATAATTAAATAAATATATTTATAAATAAATAAAAATATTTATAAATAAATAAAAATATTTATAAATAAATACAAATATTTATAATTATAATTCTTAAATAAATATTGATATATTTAGATAATTAAATAATTATAATAGATATATTAATTATATATATTTATATACAAATATTTACAAATAAATACAAATAGTTTTAAATATAATTCTAAATAAATGTAGATATATTTAAATAATTAAAAAATTATAATAAATATATTTATATATATTTATAAAATTATAAATATATTTTTTATAATTTTATAATTATTTAAATATATGTATATTTATAATTAGAACTATAAATAAATATTTATTTAATATAATTTTTAATTACAAATAAATATATATATATTTATTAGTTATAAATATAAATAAATATTTATTTATTTAAATAATTATCAATTTATAAAAAAATATTTATTATTTTCATATATAATGTTATATATAATTAAATAAATATATAGAAATATTGATAAATAAATAAAAATATTTTTATTTATAATTATAAATAAATACAGATATATTTAAATAATTATAAAATTTTAATAAACATATTAAATATATATTAATAAAATTATAAGTATTATAAATATTAATTTTTTATAATTTTATTATTATTTAAATAAATAATTAAGATAAATAAATAAATATTCATTTATAATTATATATATATATATTCATATAATAAATAAATATATATTCATATAAATAATTATAAAATTAGAAGAAATATAGTTGTATATATCTATAATCTTATAAATATATATAATTAATATATTTATTATATATATTCTAAAATTATAAATATAATAAGTATATTTATTATAATTTTATAATTATTTAAATTATAATTTTATAAATATAAATATAAATATATTTATTTATAGTTATAATTATAAATAAAAAATAAATATTTATCATATATATAATTATATATATATATATATAATTATATATATATATATATTAATATAAATAAATTATCAACATAATATCTTTATCAGCGCTTTTTTATTTTATCGCTGATAAAATGTGCCTTTATCAGCGCTTTTTAGCTAGCGCTGATAAAAGGTTCACCAGGTTTTATAAAAAAACTCTAATAGTCTCCTTCATTCTCACGCCCCTTAAGCTCTCGCGGAAGATGACCCCTGCACCGCGACTCCTCCTCCTCCTCCTCCTCTCTCATCACCTCTCCTCGACCATGAACCACACTTCCACCATGCACTTTCACCTCCGTTGTGTGCCCCACCGCCGCGTGTCTCCTCTACCCTAACAGTCTCCATTGTCGTGCGCCTCTCCTCCGTCATGTGCCACACCTCCGTTGTGCGCCACACCTCTTCCATGCACCTCTCCTCCGTTGTGTGCCTCTCCTATGTTGGTGAGTTTTCTCTGCTTTTTCATTTATTTCGTCTTGTTTGCATGTAATTATAGTTTGATATTAATGGTATACTGTGAATTGTATGGGCTAAACGCCCTGTTGAAAATTTTGGTCATTGGTGGTCCTTGTTTGTGCACTAAATTAATTGCATGTTGGTTGGTGTTCCTCTTCATATTTTTTTCTTTGATTTTGTGTGACTCTATTATGCATTTGAAGTGTGATTCCACTAGATCATAGTGTAATTTCTTTTTAATGATGAGGATTTATATCATCATGGGTTGAGTGGTATGTCACTTGACATATTTATGTGTTCTCCATTAACATCGACAAGTTTTAGCTTCAATTTTGCTTGAGTGATGTAGGTGTTTCTTTGGAACTCCCTTGTAATACATGTTATAAATTTCTTGGATGTTTTTAAATGATTTCTTATGCAATTATAATCTTATGTTATGACTTTGTTGGGTTTCAATTGGCTTGAAAACGGTTTAAAGAGTTATCATAGAGTTATTTCACATGTCAAGTGTTTTGTAAAATTCCCAAGTGGATTTTTTAAAGAAATTTAAATATTTTGAAAGTTTGGTCATATTTTTTTTATTTAAAGTGAATATGCAATATTTTAAAGTCATACTTTTCAAAATGAATGGAATTAACCTTCAACCTATTTAAATGGATTTAAGACCCTTAACTCTCATGGTGGATTAAGATGTTTTCAAAAGGATATTGAAGTTTAATAAAAGAGTTCTTAACACATATTTCCTTCAAAAATAAAATGGTTTATTATTTTAAAAATTTATTTATAGAAAATGGTTGGGTTTCCAAATGGGCTTTCTAGTGCATTTTAATAAATGGTTTTTGGATGAAATTTGAAAAGTTATTCTCAAATGGGGTGAAAATGGATTGGTTTCTCAAGCACATTTGTAAAATCCTAGTTGGTAATTTAAGGGAAGTTATTTTATAAATATGAGAGACCCTCAATTGAGCTCCATGAATTTATTATTCTTGTTGTGGATCGTGACCCCATGGGGGATTATTTATATTCTTATGCTTATTATGAAGCTTATAAAAGGATGGGAAAGGGGTTGTTTCTTGTGAGTGTGTAGGAGGTGGGGTGAGGTTAAATTTAAAATTATTGAAATTATATTTATACGATCCAAATACATGTGTCTTAGGAAGTTTCACATGATGGTTACATAATTATTTGGACACTTTAGAGGATTATTTTCTTGGATGGATTGTATTCCCCAAGTTTTTTTATTATATGGCACCATTGTTTTGTTGCTTTCTGGATTATGTTTTCTTGTTTCCTTTGTGCCTATGTATGATCATTGTTTTACTTTGAGTGTGTATTTTCTTAATTTTAAATAGGTTGATTTAAATGGTTGAAAATTTTTATTTAAAAAGAATTTTTTTTGGTTATTTGTTAAATGAGTTTTAAGAAAATGGATTTTCATTGTGGTTATTTATGAAAAAGAGTTTTTTAGAAAATTTTCTAAAAAAGGGATAAACTTTTATTTGACATATCTTATATGGTTTTAAATGCCCTCTTTCTATTTTTTGATATTTTTATTTCAATTTTTTAGTCATCCTTGTATTTATATTATAAAAAGGGTGGTTGTTTGAAAATATGTAAGTTCATTGTTTTTACACTTATTTTATAATTCATGTGAAAATATATTTTATACCTTATATTCAAACTAGAACTTTATTAACTATATTATGAAGGGATTCAAAGAATATTCTTTATGAGATTATATAAATAATTTTTAGCTCACACCCTACATATGAACTGGTGGATGAGTGTGTATGATGCTCTTATATATCCTTTTTTAGTGCCCTATTTTGCTTTGTTCTTGATGCTCAGATTGGTCCATGGTTGGATGATGGGATGTGAAGAGTTACCGGGGGTCACTAGTGTTGATGTTGGAGTTATTTGGGGTTTTATTCCCTATTAACTTTCATTTTAGGACGTTTTAGTAAGAATGGGTTATGATTTTTTAGGAATCAAGTGATTGGTCTGGAGTGGGTTCTTAATTATTACCATTTGTAATGACACTTAAGTTTCCATAGGCTAGTTATAATCCCTACATTGATGGCCTGGATAAGGCATGGTAGTAGATAAGACTCTATGTGAGATGGTGGAGGATTTTGAGATGAGATTTTAATTATATGAGATAGGGATGAACTACTAACTTCAAATTTCCATCTATGATAATACCATTGAAATTGGTATGGAATTATATGAGACCTGACCTAAATTGTGTATCTCAATATGAGTATTTAGATGTTCATGAGTGATCCTCCAAAGATATTAATGGGAGATTGATGAAAACACTAATATTAACCATAAATGAGATGGGTAATGAGTATGGATTATATTTTAATGTATCAGGAGTTAGTATTTGAATAGTTTTAGTCCATTATGTTCATATGGTTGCTTATGGGTCCACACAGTTAATAACGCATAAGATAAACTTCCCAAATCCTTTCCTAGATTTGGAAATAGTGGTGCTTTCCATGAGGTGTTATGGGGATACACTAAAAAAAGTGCTTGAAAAAAGTATTCAACATACATTTTTTTGGTTTTAAATAACTTTAAAATGAGTTAAAAACTTTTCATGGACTTAGGTTGCATGCAAAGTGTTTCTCAACTTTCCTTATTGGATTTCATAAAGGGGTGTGAATTTTTTGAAAGTGTATTAATGTTGGTTTCATTTTAACAAGGGTTGTGTGTGAAAGGTTCTGGGGCCCACAACGGAAGATAGTGGTCTATGGATTTTAAACTTTTCACCGATGGGATGGCATGACTTGTCAACTCCGACGATCTGAGCCCCGAAAAGGTTCTAGGATCTCATGTAAATTATTAAGAGCGCAAAAATAAAATGAAAAAAATACTCATTTCAAATCCGAAGGAGCGCTTGACTGCAACTCGTCACCGACGATCATATCTTGAAGAATACATAGCAGGATCCCTCTAGATCATCCACACATGCTTCAAAAATCTTCTGGAAAGTTGATCATCAAATTTTGGGTGCTAGCACGACGATCCGACGATGTCTTCGATGTCCCGACAATCACCGCATTGAGATTCCTTCGATGCTTGAGAGAGATCTTGATTTGAGCTTCTTGGATCGATAAATTATCTCTCTTGAGAGTGAGAGGAGAGAGATTCTCTAGATTTCATTCTATGAAATGAATGAATGAATAGTGATAATGGCCACATGAGGGAAAGAGTTTCCTCATATATTTATAGAGGCGTTGAAAAATATCCGGTTGGGATCCCCAAACCCCATTTATTTCAACGTCCACTAAATAAATAATTTTTATGAACTAAACTACGTCAATTTTATTTATTATTTTATCACATACCTATAATATATATAAAATATATTATGTGATAAAAATCGATCCATTTAACTCTACTCGTTGTCCCACTTAATATTAAACTAACCTTGAATAATATTCCTTTAATTAATATTATCTCATATTTACTAAATTTGTAAATACATTAAATAAATTCAATCCCAAATATTTACAACTTGAATATTAATAAATTTATTTAATTATTTTGGTGATCGAAAACTTGGACAACACTCGGACCCCGTGGTGGGGCCCACCATGTCCATATACCTATTGCACTGAATAGGGTAGATTCTTGAATATGCTGTTGTGTGTGACCCTCTAAGACCTTATCTCAATAGTAGTGAATAAAATCCACATACCAAGAGTGGATTCTAACAACCCATCATGACCCCTAAAGAGATAATAATTGTCATAGCAACGACAACCAACCTACGAACACTGACTGTGTACTATAATCTCTTTTTCATTAAATATCTCATAACGCAGGATGTACACTAGTATCCTCACCCTTTTCTTGATTTATTATTTGTTGATCTATCTAGATGTATTTTCCTTCCTACTTATTTGGACAAAGACTTATGAAGGAAGCACCATCCTGATCAACTAGGCCTGAGATATACAACTTCCTAAACATGGAAGCGACAAATCCTTTCTTGACCATTCAACCAATGTCATACCACCAATGACACACCCAACACAAGATAACTCACCAATATTTCAATACCATGGTTTTTTCCATGCATCAAAGTACGCAATAAAATGATACACATAGGTGATGGTCTCAAGTTAGGAGACCAATACACATGTTCATAGATAGGAACGACTAATGACACCCAAAACATGTGGTGTTCTTATTAGTGGGTATGTCCTCATGATCTCACTACTAGAGATCACTAAGTGAGAACTTCATGAGAAGAAGTATCAATGCTTATGATCCCCTATCACTTGATAGTTAGACATATACTATGTCCAGTCAGTAAGATGTGTCTAGACTATAGAACATATATTTAAGATTAATTTCATAGTATCTTGAGGTTCTCATTATAGCCTAGGATCTGGTATAACCTATCGATGCGACAATTAATCTTTTTAAATTACCATTAAAATAGTAGGCGCAGAAAATTCTATACTATAATAGTAAGATAAAATCATGTATAACTAACTGTATACATGATATGGTAATCAAAAGTACAGTATAGTTGGGTATAGGGAACCTACTATTTCAACACTCCCACTTGCACTAGAGCCAACTTGCTAACCATACTTGTTAGACACTCACATGATAAAGATCATGCTTCTGCTGAGTAGTGGCTTTAACTGCTGGGCCTGCCACATTTTCGCCGTGTGTCATATTTTCTGTATGCGACCTCATCTCCTTGAGTAAAAATTCTCAAGATAAGGTATCCTCGAGTACATCACTTTTGTCCATTGTCATCACTTGACAACTTGGCTAGTAAGAATTTCATAATTTACATTATGATAATACTATTCTCACTGGGCGTGAATCTAAGAACTAGAACAAATCATTGTGATTAATAACTGCTTCTTAGCTACCTTAGAAGCTGCAACGTACTCGGTATTTATAGGTATGGATACTACTAGATTTTATGAGCTTGAATCTCTCATAGCCTTTGCCTAACTGTGATATTAGATCAAATTGATCTAAGGATTACTAGTTTGTGTCCCACCATAACTAGTATACCTTCTTCTCCACTTTCCAGGAACATATTATTTGTACTCACTGAAGTACAAGATGATAGTTCTGACTGTATTACTCGCAGTTCTCCTAGAAACAATTAATATCTACCTACTATAACATATATCCTAAAAACATCAATTCTTATACATATTATGGTATACATGGTTGATCCATCATTGTATAATTTGGAACTCAACTCACAACTTTAATATCTTCCCATGTTCCGAACATGTCAACCTTGAGAGATTAAACCATGTGACATTGACACCAATTCTGAACTTGAATTGTTCCAACTTGTATTTTTCAGTATAATGTCATTGTATGTATGATTGAATAAGACCAAGAAACCTATGGATCTACCTTATTAGATCCTGTTCCCTAGAACTTTGGTTTATACTTTAATTCAATCATTGGAGAATTACTTTTAACCTTCTCTTATCTAACTGTAAGACCAAGATTTGTTTTCCATGTGTTTCCAAACATATTTATCTTGGAAAACATTGGTGATCCCACTAACCTTTGGTAGACACAAGGAAAAGATTTATTTAAAATGAATGATCTAAGATATTGTTGCTTACTTTAATCTTGTACTGTATTTTAGTAACTTATAACCCTTATTAGCGCCCAATGGTGTCATCATCCCTTTCTGGTTGCGTTATATAGACACCTTCCACCAAATATGATCATGAAATCCAATGACCAAAAGAATTATCTTAGAAGTTTAACTATGACAAGTAAAATTCTAATAGATTTAGGCATACCGACTTGGTATAACCAATCGAGCCTTATTGGTACCAGGCTTGTACCATCCATGTATTATCTCATATTAATATCCACTGAAGTATTCAATTTATAATCCCCTTTTCAATTTTATACATGAAATCCCCTATTGAATTTTAAATTTTTCAATCTTATCTTATTTCCATATACTGCTTACTTGTAGGATTTATTATTCTCAATGAATAATTTATCACCAAACATAGTGAATATAAAACTATCACCATGGTTTCATTCTTCCTACACAGTATGTATCTCTGGAATGTTTCTATTCCACATGTACTTGTGAAACTTGTTCCTATGCCAACCATTTGTGCATCTTGAGTATTGACTAATTCCAAGTCAATTTAGCTCCCACTATCTCTAATATATATGTTTACCCTTATATATAAATGTAGTCTAACACCTGACCAAATATTTTCCATCTTAGGGATTTAGGTAATATCCTATACAACTTTAGGATATTTACATAGATGCACCATGTGTTTATCTTGATTCATGTTTGTTTGTTTATATCTTAACAAACTCTTTTCATCCTAACACGTGATCTATGAAATAATGGATGATCATCATACTATGACTCGTATGATATCCATTTTTCATTTTAGTTGGCATAATGGTTATGGGTTTACACCATTATTTGCAAAGAACATCTTGAAATATAATGGAAGTTACTGCAGGTTGTAATATTGATACTCCATTCATCATAACTTTGATGTATAAAATGTTTGTTTAGGAATTTATCCATGCTACATTTTGTTGATCAATGTTAACATGTAGGACTCATCATCGATTCTCCTTAAGAACATCAATATCGTGATGCAGATATGGTAACATGCGTTTAGGAATTACTCCACACTACATTATCATAATCGATGGATGTTTGTTCAACATATTTTTGGCATGTTGATTTGAAGAAACTCATATATTCTTACCAAATATATACTTCACTATTACATTCATTAATAACTTAAAGTAATTTTATGAAGTATCTTTACCTCTAGCTTTCTTTGGAATAGTTTACACTCTCTTGTTGAACTAACCTTGGAAACTTTGTGGCATACCTTTATTTCAAATGGTTTATTTATCTAAACTAAGGATGTCAATAATACCAAAGGTGTTTAGATGTGCCGAGCCTAAATAACATATTGGGTATATTCTTGTGATGTCCACTTTTATTTTCACTTGACAAAGAATCATATTTCCACAACTCGCCATGTCTTACATTTTATATTCATCATGTATTGACTTTGATTCAAGTATGTCTGAGATTTTTGTTGAGTATGTTACACCACAAAAAACATTAATCCCAAAACTTGGAATAATGTCTCATTATGTCCAAAAGGGAACTTGAGGAAAATGTTTTGGTTATACTCAACAACTTTTTCAATTTGAATCAATCACTTGGAAATTAGATGTTATGTGTTTCTCACTGCTGACTTAGGAATCACCCTTTCTCAACTACTTGGAGAAGACAATTTACTTATTATAATGTTCCTATACTTACTTGGTTACTGTATTTAAATACACATATATTATTAGCATATTGTATTCAATACCCAAAAATTATGTTAGAAACATTAATTTATATTGATGAATATACCTGAACGAGAAGCGGGTACTTGCTTCTAGTATTTCAGTCTATTTCATTTTTAAACTTCCATAAATTTATTTCAATATGTGATGAAAATAACTTCCTGTTAAATAAACAACCAATTTTCTTTTAAGGACATCATGAAGGTGCCTTTGGAATAACTTTCCATAGGTATATTCTCTTTTTCATTCAATTTATTCACCATAAGAATAAAAGATGGTGCTATCTCCAATATTCTTAATACTTGGTGAATGTTACCTTAAAGGAAATAAAGCACTTACTCTATACCATTCATTTGTATCCTTAAACGAAACTAGAGTAATTGGGTGTAAAAATGTATAAGAATGGGATGGCATGAAAGATTGTAAACTATCTTTCACTTTACACAAACTGAGTGCAATAATCACATTCATATATTTCTTAGCTTTCTCCTTGGAAACTTCTTAGAGATGAGACTACATGTAACATCATCCATGTCACGATGTAGTAAATATAACTAACATCATAATTGGATGATAACATTATTATAGAACCATCATATTCTTGATTCATGAGTCTCTTGTAAGAAATTTCACACTCTCTCTTCTTGAGGTGGATTAACATGTTGGGACACTAACACCTTGAATTTCCGATATAGTAATATTATGTCTGAGTGCTTATACTACATTTTGGAAATTTGTGCTAGTTTGGACATTAACTTTTTCAAATATTTATCACAATTTTATTTGTGGTACTACTTTCCATTCTATACAAATAAACTTTAGCATATTATTACCTTTTATGTTGATTACCGAATGTGACATTACCGATCAATTTAACCATTAAATGTCTCTCACTAATTTTTTGAATTCTAGGAACTCTCTGTACTAGAATCAGAATAATCTATCATTTGAGTATTCTATTGGAAAGGATCAATGAACCTCTCTCATGGTCTATAAGTTATGGCTACACCACTACTTAGAGGGTTCAAGGTAGGCTTTTGGCTGGCCAACCACATTAACTCATGGTTCCTTGATCTATTGAGTAAAGTCTCAGCTTCTAAAATTATTAACTTGATTTACTCAATGCTTGCCTCTAAAATTACAACAAGGTAGATATGGCTATTTATTTACTAAAATTTTAGTTAAGTCAACCCACCACTCTTATAAGAACTTCCTGGTAGTAAGAGGCACCCTCAGATATGGCATGATCGGCACCCCAAACACCTAGTTTTGTTCAAACTTGAATGATGGAAGGCTATGGTGACTTAATATTTCTTTTAGGGGTTTATTGATTTCTCTCGACGAATGTAATCCATTTCTATTAAACTTGTTCATCTATGTTGTCGCGCTTACAACTGAACTTTAACAGAAAAACATACACTGCTTATTTATGCATTTTATTATTTATTATTTTATGTATTTTTAATGGTGTTCTAAAATGAATAAAATAATAAATAAATGAATAAAAGTAAATTTTTACCCGACTGGTCTTGATCATCTAAACGACCTAAGAGAATCATACCTGAGTCAAAGCTTAACTCTTGATGCAGCTTCCCCCTGTCTTGTAAGTTTGCTTATTTTCTAAAGTATCGCCTCATCTTGGCGGGGTCTACGTCACGTCTTGGAGTATCGCCTCATCTTGGCGGGATCCACGTGTCGTCTTGGAGTGTCGCCTCGTCTCGCATCATCTTCATCCGAGGTACAAAATTACTCGCGCGCAGGCAAGGGGGACTCAGGTATAAATGTACATCATGTAAATATTGGGCACGCATGCCCCTATACATTTTAACCAAAAAATAAAGACGATGCGCAGACTACCTATTTAATTAATTACAATCATCGCCCACAGTTAAATAATTAATTAATTAATTAAATAAATGCAGACATACAAGGGTCGATGCTCAAGACCAGCAGATGGGTAAATAATGCGGGATAAAATTAAAATGAATTAAACAAGCATGAGGGTTATTTAATTAAATTAAATCAATTAAATAATTCAAATAATTTAATTAATTATCGATCAACTAATTAATTTAAATTTTATGCCAAAATTAAATTAATTAATTAATTAAATTTCATTGTAAAATTAAATTAATTTATATCTCTGGGTATAAAAATAATTAATCAAAATTAATTTTTATTAATTTAATTTAGATAATAAAATAAAATAAATAAAATAAATAAAATAAATAAAATTAATTATTTTTTATTAATTTAATTGGTCGGTCCTTGAAACTCCATTGCATGGCCTGTACGGGTTGGGCCAAACCCGCACAGGGCCATGCCAGGCCATGAAGGGCCAAACTAGGTTGAGCCGATCTGCCCAAACCCATTCTGGGTTGGGTAGGTCCGCCCGGACTGCTTTGGGGCTAATTTTTTACCCTACGGAAAGACTTGCATACAAAAGGGGTACCTCTAGGCTGGCAGCCTTGAGGGGGCCGGACTATGCGGCGTCGATTTGACCGAAGCAGGGCAGTCCATTGCGGGGTTCCGGCGACCGTGTTGTAGGGTGTCGGTGGCGCGGAGAAGGGAGAAAACTTGGGTGATGCCAACAGGATGGATCCACTCCGGTGAAGGGTGGTCATGAAGCAATTCCAATCGGGTTTTAGGCTGTGTGCCAGTTAGCAATAGCGGAGGCCGGGATCCATCCTAGAGGGCGGTGAACCGACGAGAAAGGCCACGACGAGGCTCCATCTGACTAGGAGGAGGCCAGATCGGCCAACTACAGATCGGGAGGTGACGACGCGGGCTATGACTGGACACAGTCACCGGTGGGAGCAGGGTGGAGGCCCATAGGTTGTCTGTTGCGGCGCCGACGTCTGGTTGGTCAGCGGTCGTGGCTAGGGGAATCCAAAAGGGCACGGGGCAAGGGCCATCCAGAGAGTGCGGCCATCGGTGGCGTTGGGAGGTGGTTTGTGGTGTGCAGATTCAGGGAGGTGGGTTAGGCGGATCGAGGGCGGTGGCCATCGAGGAAGGCGCCACTCGGGAGATGGTCAGGAAAGCCGGGTGGGGGCCAGGTGTGTGCATCGTAGGTCTGGGAGGAGGCCGACGATGGATCGGCCTGCTGGGTGGGGGAAGCTGTGATGGCAGGGAGCTCCCTGCGACGTGCTACAGGAGGCGGACGCTTGGTTGGTGGCATCCCAAGGAAGACACCAGGAGGCGTCCGCCAGACCCCTTTGATTTTTTTTTTGTGTTTGCTTTTCCACAAAGTTGGGCCCCCACCTGTTTCCCTTTAGTTTTTTAATTAAAGACTTCTTTTGAAGTCTTCTTCCACCCATTTAATTTTTTTCCTTGTTTGACCCGTCACCCCACCTCCTTAAAAAACCATATTCCCCTTTTTTTTAAGTCTTCGTTTATTTTAATGAAGTTTTCTCCCCTTTATTTATTAGGTCACGTACATCCCCATTTTCCACACACACAAAAATTTCTTAAGGCTAAATAATAGCCTTTTATTTTAATAATAATAAAATTATTATAATAAAATAATAATTTATTATTATATTATTATTATAATAATAAAATAAATATTATTATAATAATAAAATTATTATGTAAATTATTAAATTATAAAATTATAATTTGCACAATTAAGATTATTTCCAATGAACCGATCGAAACTGGATCGGTTCAGAAGGATGAAATAAAATTTTAGAACTCGAGATCAAACCACATACTCGATCCAATCTAAAAAATTAAACTGACCATAACTTGGTCATTCAGCATCGGATCGATGCGCAATTTGAAGCACTGAGACCGTTTTTGAACCCTCTACTTAATTTTATAAAAATTTAATTTTACAGGATTTGAAAAATTATGTGATCCCTCTGATACCACTGAAAGGTTCTGGGGCCCGCATTGGAAGCCGGTGGGTGGGGGATTTTAAAATTTTTATTGGTGGGACGACGAGACTTATCAACGTCAACAATCTGAGCCCCAGAAAGGTCCGAGGATCTTGTGTAAATTGTTAAGAGCACAAAAATAAAATGAAAACATACTCATTTCAAATTGGAAGGTGTGCTTGACTGCAACTCGTTGCTGATGACCATCACTTGAAGAATCCATAGCAGGATCCCTCTAGATCATCCGCATGTGCTTCAAAAATCCGTTGTAACATTAATCATTGAATTCTAGGTGCTAGCATGGTGATACGATGATGTCTTCGACGTCCCGACGATCACCGCATTGAGATCCTTTCGATGCTTGAGAGAGATCTTGATATGAGCTTCTTTGATAGAGAGCTTCTCTCTCTAGAGAGTGGGAGGAGAGAGATTCTCTAGATTTCATTCCATGAAATGAATGAATGAATAGTGATAATGGTCACATGAGAGAGAGAGAGAGAGACTCCTCCTATATTTATAGTGGCATTGCAAAATACCCGGTTGGGTTCCCCGACCCCCGTTTATTTCAACGTCCACTAAATAAATAATTTTGACGAACTAAAATTGGTCAATATTATTTATTATTTTATCACATACCTATAATATATATATATATATATATATATATATATATATATATATATAATATTACGTGATAAAAACTAAGACATTTAACTTGACTCGTTGTACCACTTAATATTAAACGAACCTTGAATAATATTCGTTCGATTAATATTATCCCGTATTTACTAAACTTGTAAATACATTAAATAAATTCAATCCCAAATATTTATAAATTGAATATTAATGAATTTATTTAATTTTTTTGGTGATCAAAAACTTGGACAACACTCGGACTCCGTGGTGGGGCCCACCATGTCCATATACCTATTCCACTAAATAGGGAGGATTCTTGAATATGTTGTTGTGTGTGACCCTCTAGGCCCTTATCTCAATAGTAGTGAATAAAATCCATAGACCAAGAGTGGAGTCTAGCAATCCATCATGGTCCCTAAAGAGATAAGGATTGTCATATAAATGACAACCAACCTACGAACACTGACTGTGTACTACAATCTCTTTGTCATTAAATATCTCATAAAGCAGGACACACACTAGTGTCATCGCCCTTTTCTTACTTTATTATTTGTTGATCCATCTGAATGGATTTTCTTTTCTACTGGTTTGGTCAAATACTAATGAAGGCAACACCATCCTGATCAACTAGGACTAAGATATACAAATTCCTAAACTTAGAAGCGACAAATCCTTTCTTGACCATTCAACCAGTGTCATACCACCAACGATGCACCCAACAGAAGCTACGCCGCCACGATTTCAATACCATGGTTTTTACCTTGCATCAAAGTACACAATCAAATGATACACATTGATAATGGTCTCAAGTCAGGAGACCAATACACATGTTTGTAGATAGGAATGACCAATGACACCCAAAACATGTTGTGTTCCTATTGGAGGGTCTATCATCGTGATCTCACTACTAAAGATCACCAAGTAAAAAAATCATGAGAAGAAGTCTCGATGATTATGAGCCCCCAACACCTGATAGTCAGACATCTACTATGTCCAATCAGTAAAATATATCTATACTATAGAACATATATTTAAGATTAATTTCATATTATCTCAAGGTTCTCATTATAGCCCGGGATCTGCTATAACCTCTTGACACAACAATTAATCTTTGGAAATTACCATTATAATAGTGGATACTGAAAAGTCCACACTATAATTGTAAGATAACATCCTGTATAACTAACTGTATACATGATATGGTAATCAAAAGTACGACATAGTTGGGTCTAGGGCACCTACTATTTCAACAGTGTGAAGTTTTGAATGAAAATTTGTAAAATATAGAGGGTTGTCGCTCATTTTAAATGATTAACATTATTGGGTCATGAAGTTGTCTCGAATTATTTATAAAAAGGTATTGGGGTTTTGATAAAGAGTGTTTGAAACTGATTGGTTTATTTTAAAAGGGCGTGTTATTTTAAAGAGTAATTTGTGTAAATGGTTTGTTTTTTTAATGGGATTTTAACTGTGATTTTATAAATAGTTTTCAAAGGAGACTTAAAGTCTGTAAATTTTTTTATCCTTGTTTAATTTTTATATCAACGTTTTATCTATTTATTTTATTAAATGTTAATATCACTAAATCAAATAGGATGGATATGAATAAAGACTGGAAGGATGAAAGTTGTTTGACAAGAGAGTATAAAGATGGAGTCAAAGAGTTTATCAATTTTGAAAAATATCATGCATATGACCCTTCTCAAATCCCTTTTCCATGTTTACATTATTGTTATTCAAGAAAAGTTAGTCCAGAAAAGTTATAAGAACACTTGATCTGTCACAAAATAGATCAAAGTTATAAATGTTGTAATAAACATGGGGAAAAAGCGAATGTAACTAGTGGCTAGGATAACAGTGTGTTTTATAGATCATATGATATGATTACAAATATATAAAATGTAGAATAATGTATCGAGGACGTGATTACAGATGTGAATGATGATGAATATCGTATTGATGAAATGACAAGGATAGTTGAAGATGAACTTAATGATTTTCCAAAATTGTTTGAGCAGTTAAAGAGTTGTGCAAAGACGAATTTGTATGGTGGTTGCACTAAATATACAACATTGTCAGCCATACTAAAGCTTTATAATTTTAAAGAAGAAAATGGATGGAGTGACATCAGTTTTAAAGAATTAATTTCTCTCTTGAATGAAATGATCCCAAAAGATAATGATCTCCCGAGCCAAACATACGATGCCAAAAAAATGCTACGTTCGATGGGTATGATCTCTGAATGAATATACACCTACCCGAATGATTGTGTATTGTTTCACAAGGACCAAAAATCACTTAGAGAATACCCAAAGTGTGGTTCTTCTCGATACAAGAAAGGTGAATCCAGTTGTATGGTACTTTATAATCATTCCAAGGTTTAGGCACCTATATGTAAGTGAGGAGACCATAGGGAAATTGATGTGACACACAGATAGAAGAAATAAATATGAGAAACTACATCACCTGATAGACTCTGCTCAGTGGAAGAGAATTGATCATGAGTATCATGATTTTGGAAATAAACTGAGAAACCTTCGTCTTGCGTTATCTACAGATGGAGTTAATCCTTTTGGGTTTCAAAGCAACATTCATAGTACATGGCCGATTATGTTGGTAAATTTTAAATTTCCATCGTGGCTATGCATAAAACAAAAACACATCATGCTATCTATGATTGTATTAGGAACGAAATAACCAGGTAGTGATATTGATTTTTATTTGGCTCCATTGATCAAAGATTTGAAATTATTGTGGGATTTAGGTGTTACATTGCATGATGCTTATAGAAATGATGATTTCACATTGAGATCCATTTTGTATAGGATGATAAATTACTTTCCTTCTTATGATAATTTTCCAGGATATAGAATTAAAGGAAGTTATGAGTGTCCTATCTACAAACAAAGTATACAATCAATTAGGTTGAAACATTCATCCAAAATCATGTTTCTAGGACATCGTATATTTCTACCCCGAAAACATAAGTACTAATCTTAGATGACATCATTCGATGGAAGTTCAAAAGAACTTACAACACCATCTCCACTAACTGGTGATAAACTATTTAAGAAAGTAAAATATATGGACACTGCTTTTGGTAAACAATTTTTGAAAAAACTTACGAAAACTAGTTGGAAGAAGAGATCATTTTTTTTGAATTATCATACTAGAATTGTTTGTACATCAGACACTTTCTTGATGTTATTCATGTTGAAAAAAATGTATGTGATAGTGTCATCGACACATTTCTAAATGAACCTGAAAAAACATAGGATATAATTAAGGCTAGGTTGGATATGGTTGACATGGGAATACGAGAATATTGGCACTAGTGAAGGGTGAAAAACGAAATTTTCTTCTTCCAACTTCTTACACTCTTTCCAGGTAGGAGAGATATTAGTTTTCTAACTTCTTGAATGGCGTAAAGGTTCCATAGGGGTATTCATCGAATATTAAGAACATTGTGTCAATAACTGATTTAAAGTTAAAGGGTCTGAAATCAAATGATCACCACATTTTGATGAAAGATATAATTCTTATAGATTTATATTACATTTTTTCCAAGAATGTTCATTATACGTTAACAAATCTTTGTTTCTTCTTCAAAGTTATATATAGTAAAGTTATAGAACCGGTGAAATTTCCAAGTATGGAAAGAGAAATTGTTGTCATATTATGTGAATTGAAAATGTTCTTCCCACCGAAATTCTTTGATATGATGGTTCACTTGGTGAGAGAGATTCGATTATCTGGTCCTATACACTATAGATGGATGTACCCCATTGAATGGTATATGAAGATTTTGAAAGGTTATGTCAAAAATCGATGTTGGACAGAGACTTGTATTACATTACGATATATTGTTGAGGAAGTCATCGAATTCTGTACCGAATACTTGTCTAGTGTGTAAATAATTGGTCTACTAAAATCTCATCACACTAGGCGGATTGTGGGTGAAGGAATTTCTGGAAGAGAGGTTATCATAATCAATATTACAGATTGGGAGTAGGCCCACCTTTACATTTTATATAATAGTTTGAAGGTTGACCCATATGTCGAAACCCACAAAAAAATTCTTAGGCATTTGAATCCATCAAGGGATGAAAAATAGATATTAAATACACATAATCAATAATTTATAGGATGGTTTCAAGACCATATATTTAAAGATTCAGATGAAAATCCAGAATCAATTTCAGAATGACTTTAATGGCTAGCCGAAGGACCAAGTGTGTATGTATTATCTTATAATGCTCATGTAATTAATGGTTATACATTCTATACTAATGAACATGATGATGAAAGTACCATGCAGAATAATAGAGTTACACTTGTGGATGACGTGATGCATGTTTCCAGTGCTAAGGACAAAAATCTAATTTATGTGAATATGTCATACTTTGGCGTCATCAAAAAAATATGGGAGTTGGATTATACAAACTTCTAAGTGAATATTTTTCAATTAAAGTGGGTTGATAACAGGAGTGATGTTAAAATAGATGAGTTGGGATTTGTGAAAGTTGATTTCAATAAGGAAGGGTACAAAGACGAACCATTTATAATGGCATAATAGGCAATACAAGTATTTTATGTTCCAGATCCCAAAAACTGAAACTAGTAAATTGTTCTATTATCCACCAAAACCATTGAAGGGTCAGATGAAAAATCAACAGAGGATGAACCTTTCATTGGGACGTCGCAATCATTTCACAGCGGTCCCAATGAAAACAACATTTTGTATGTTAGAGGAGATGACAATGAAGGGATTTGGATAGTTGATAGAGGGGTAAAATCCATCCAGCCTTTAAAAAAAGAGTTCAATAATCAGGTTATATTTTTTTGTAATATACATCATGTTACCTTATGTTGTTATATGTTCACTACTTCTTTTATGTAATCTAAATTAAATGTTGAACCACTCTTGTAGATAATTACTTCTTCACGTGATGATGCTCTTAATCATGAGGCACAACAGGTCTCTCAACCTGCTACTGCTTGCAGTGCAGAGGACCAACAATTTTCTCAACCTATTTTTGTTGCTTCTCCCAGTGTATAGGTACAACCACCATCTGAATATATCGATACTAGCTCTTTGAAGGAACATATTGATGATGTTGAAACTGAGGAAATGGTAGGCACCAAAACACTGGCAGTGTAGAAAAAACAGGAGTGTCGTAGTTTGACGGTGTTATCAAAAATACTTAAGACAAAAGCAAAAGGTATCAAATACAAGGTTGGATGGAATAAGTGGTGCCAACATGTTAACCCAAACAAGTCCATGTTTAGTAGTTACATTGGAATTATCACTCGGCAATGCGTACCGATTGATGTACAATCGTGGCACCATGTTGTCACCAGGCTTAAGACACTGATGTGGAGAGATATTATGGAAACATTATGATATATCATTTCTTTGATTTACTAAAAAATAAAATAATGAAACGTTGACTTACTCTTCATCATCCCTTGTAGAGTTCATTTATAGTGGATGAATCGTATAAGGACTATGTATTAAGGGTTTCTGGAAGGATTCATAGATACATTCACATAATTTTAAGGAAATTTTATCTTAAAGATGCTGAAGGGAAAATAAACCTGCACCCACATCCTATTTATGCACACTTGATAATCCAAGGAGCATGAGATGCATTTATTATTCATTGTTAGGAGTATTATTTTCAGGTACATTGTGTTTGGTAATACGTTGTTTGACGATACATGTATTTATCACTTTCATTGACAGTTTTTTATCTATGAAATAGAAAATGAGTTCTAAAAATAAGGAACGAGCAACAAAACCAATGTATCCCTACCGTAAAGCAAGAATGAGGTACACTTCACTTGAAAAAAAATTGGTATGCATTTTAAATCTATTGTAATACTTTTATGTGGCATAAAACAACACCATAAATATATTCCTCTATTTTTATGCAGATTGATGAATCTAAATCCAATGTCACTTCCATCCCATGACATGTGCTATGGAAGGAGGCACATGTAAATAAATATGGGATACTGATAGATGAAAACATAATAAAAGTGTAGGAAACATGTGTAAGTATGACATAATAAATATTTGTTTTTCTTTAAATCGATATTACATAACAATGATTACTTATTTTCCTATATTTTCTATATGACATAGTCCCAGGAATCAACAACACCCAAACCAGATGTTGACACACTTTCGGTGACCTTAAAGAAACCAGAAAAGTATGGTCACGTCAGAGGTGTGGGTTTTGGGGTGACACCCCGAATATTTTCTGAGAAAAAAACAAGAGGATCAAAGTGAAGAAATTAAAATGATGAGAGAAATAATAGTTATCCCATAAGAACATATGCAATTATATAGATATTTCATGGAAAATATGATGATGGGGGGGAAAGAGAAGAAACAACTAAAGAACAACCAGCGTGTGAAGATCCCACCCCACCCCCACTAGCTTTGAGGCGATCCATTCCCCTTAAAAACCTGTCTTAGATGAGGTAATCAATGTTATAATAGTTATTTCTATGAATTTTGAATCAGATAGACATTGATACCTTTCCTTTACTGACATTTTATAGGGTGAAAATGATTGTGATTTATATCTATCAACATCCACCCATTGCCTTGTAGCGAGGGCTACAATGTTCAATATCCAGAACATCATGATACACAATAGACCACTTCCAAAAGGTCATGTCAAAGTGATGATTAACATAGACAATAAACTGAGCACCGAGCTACATGTTCTAATTGATGATGAAGATATTCATAAGGTTAAACAAGCTATTGTAACATTCATTGCATGACTGTCACAACTTGTAAAAAACATGTTGACAAGGAGTTATTCATTTCCAAAAAAAATTCAAGATAAACCTTTAAAAATTAATGAAAAAAGGTTTGAACTGATGAATGTTATTACATAAGGAAAGAGGGAATGGGGTGAAAATAAAGAATAGCTCAAAACCATCTCAAGGATCAACCAACTAATCAAAAAAATATACTAAAAGCACCTTAAACCCGCCTATTCTATATCCGCATTTATTATCATTGTAGACTCATTTGAATACGAAGTTGAAAGGAGGTGTGCTTCACACAATTCTTTTTGATGAAAATATATACAACGGGGAAGATCTATATTTAATTAGTGTTGACAATGTAAGTGAAATCGTACAGTATGGTTGGTTAGGCTCAGTTGTAAATGTTTACATGAGTTATGTTTTTATGATTTGATTTTCCAAAAGATTATATACTATGATAATTATGACTAAATACATTTCATATTTTTTGCAGGTGTATATATGAAAAATAATTGAAGGTATTTCCCCATGAATAAAAATTTGGAATCATTAGTTCTCACGTCACCTCTACAGTACAAACAGATATAGAATATGAGAAAGAGGGTGAGATAATGGCAGACCTGCTCAAATTGTTTAACAACAAAATTATGAATGACATACTCTTCTTAATACCAATGATGCAGGGGTAAAACTGCACAATTTAATCATATCAATTATATTTTAATTTCTTTCATTACTTATTCCTTTTTTTGTTTTTAGGCAACATTAGATGCTCATTGCAGTCAATTTGGATACTCAAAATATTTATTTCTTGGATTCAATGCATGGATATCCAACGAACCGACCACAAATGATGGTGTTTTTCAATTTTTAATACACTATATCCAACATTTTATAACTAAAAAACTAGTTATATAATTTATATTATCTTTTAATGAGGATTCTGTTATGATAGGGAGGTATATGACTATCATCTACATCATGGAACGAGGTCAGGGTAAAAGGACAAGAAACATCACAAGTAATACAATTGGATAAAAATTCGGGTCTATATAATAGGATTTCACTATCCAAACACATATAAAAAATACTTATTTTTCTCAATGATTCTAAGTGCATGAAACAAACAAACAATAAATACTGGTTATTATGTTTGTAAATTTATGAAAGCAATCATATTCCATGAACAAACCAGCATCCCTAAAGAGGTGTTTTCGAAAATAATTACTATTTCATTTAAAATACATACTAATCCTTTGTGTATTTATATTTTTTCAGTACTACCATGATTTTTGAAAAGAATAATATGCACAAGATGAGATAGATTTGTTTAGAAATGAATGGGCAGCATACCTGATGGAAGAATATATATAAATAACATGAATATGTGACCGGTATGACTCAAAGTGTCTATTTTTATTTAAAATTGTCAGTATTTTTAGTAAAAAGAATAGTTTTCATACTAAAAACTGATCAAAGGCATTAATATCATTATGAAACTTTAAGATAATGAGCTATAAGTCATTTGTGATATGTAGGAATCAACCACACCTAAATCTGACACATGGTGTGACTTTTATGACTTTAAGTGTGTATTTTTATAATAAATGAACAATAAATTTAGAAAAAATATCAAGTGACATACTGAAAACTGAGCAAACACATTCGTATTGTTTTGATACTTTATAAAAATGATCCATTAGTCATTTTTTATGTATAGGAATCAACCACACCTCAATCCGATGAATGGTGTAACCGGTATGACTAAAAGTGTCTGTTATCAGTTTAAAATTGAAATTTTAGCTCAAAACGCATTACTCACTGAAAACCAAGAAAACTCACTCTGATTGTCTTCATAATTTATGAAAACAATTTATAAGTTCTTTTTGACGTGTATGAAGTAGTCTCATGTCAAATTGACACACGGTGTGACCAGTATGACTAAAAATGCGTGTTTCCAGTTTGAAATGATATTTTAGTAAAAAACCAAAACTGACATACTAAAAACTGAGCAAACACATTCAAATTGTTTTGATACTTTATTAAAATGATCTTTAAGTCGTTTTTGATGTGTAGGAATCAACCGCACCTTAATATGATGCACGGTGCGACCGATATGACTCAAAGTGTCTCTTTTTATTTGAAATTGACATTAATTTTAGTAAAAAAACACAATTGGAATATTGAAAACTGAGAAAACACCTTCGGATTGTTTTGATAATTTAGGAAAACTATCCATAAGTAATTTGTGACGTGTAGGAATCAACCCCACCTCAATACAACACACGATGTGACCGGTATAAATCTAAATGTGTCTTTTTATTTAAAATTGGCATTAATTTAAGTAAAAAGAACAACTGTCATACTGAAAACCAAGCAAAAACATTCATATTATTTTGATACTTTAGAAAAATTATACATGAGTCATTTGTGACATATAAGAATCAACCGCACCTCAATCTGACACATGATGTGATCAGTATGACTAAAAGTGTCTGTTATCAGTTTAAAATTTTCATTTTAGCTCAAAACGTCACTCACTAAAAACCAAGAAAATGTTTTCCGATTATATTCATAATTTAGAACAGTGATTATTAAGTCCTTTTTGACATGTATGAAGGATTCTCACATCAAATTGATGCACGATGTGACCGGTATGACTCAAAAATCATGTTTCTGGTTTGAAATGACATTTTAGTAAAAAAACACAACTAACATACTAAAAACTGAGAATACACATTTGGATTATTTTGATAACTTAGAACAACGATCCATTAGCCATCTATGATGTGTAAGAATCAAGAACACCTCAATCAAATGGACAATGTGACTGGTATAAATCCAAATGTTTTTTTATTTAAAATTAACATTAATTTAAGTAAAAAGAACAAGTGACATACTGAAAACCGAGCAAACACATTCAGATTGTTTTGATACTTTAATAAAATGATCCATGAGTCATTTTTGATGTGTGGGAATCAACCACACCTCAATCCGATGCATGGTGTGACCATTATGACTAAAAGTGTTCATTATCAGTTTAAAATTGACATTTTAACTGAAAATGTATCACTCACTGAAAACCAAGAAAACACTCTCTGATTGTCTTAATAATTTAGGAGAGCTATTCATAAGTCCTTTGTGATGTGTATGAAGTAGTCTCATCTCAAAAAGACGCACGATGTGACTGGTATGACTCAAAATGGGTGTTTCCGATTTGAAATGATATTTCAGTGAAAAAAACAACTGTCATACTGAAAACTGAGAAAATCCATTAGAATTGTTTTGATACTTTAGAACAACGATACATGAGTCATTTGTAACGTGTAGGAATCAACCACACCACAATCCGATGAACGATTTGACTAATATAAATCCATGTATGTCATTTAAATTTGATATTAATTTTAGTAAAAAAACAAGGGACATACTCAAAACCAAGAAAACCCATTCAGAATGTTCTGATATTTTAGGAAAACAATCCATAACTCATTTGTGACGTGTAGGAATCAACCTCAGCTCAATACGACACATGGTGTGACCTGTTTAAATCCAAATGTGTCTTTTTTATTAAAATTTGACATTTTATTAATGTATTCTTTCATATTAATGTTTAATTTAGTTTTTTATAATATTACTAACATAATATTTGTTTTCTTATATAGGTGAAAAAATTTGCTTGAGTTGTGATGATTTGTTCGATAGCTAATACCATGGACATACATTTTTAAAGGGGGTCACAGATGTCAAAGGATGAAACATTAATGTTTTTAACTGTTTGTTGGAAAATTGTAAATGTAATTATATAAAACATTGCTTGAAATGTATATAGCATTGTTTTTCAAACCCTTGTGTGCACTGCTTTGTTCTTGTGTTGTGCATGTGTTGTTTTGTGTAGGTGGTGTGTGTGTTGTGCAGGTGGGTGTGCTGGTATATAAACAACACACCAGAGGAATCTAGGTCTTTATCAGTGCTATTTTGAGTGCTGATAAATTCCCACTTTATCAGCGCTACTTCGAGCACTGATAAAGACACCCTTTATCAATGCTATTTCGAGTGATGATAAAAGCACCATTTATTAGTGCTAATTAAAGCAATAATAAAATTGTCTTTTATCAGCACTGGTAAAGGGATCCTTTATTAGCACTAAAATAGTGCTGATAAATGGAGGCCTTTATTAGCGCTTTTTAAGCGCCGATAAAGGACACCCTTTATCAGTGCTTTTTAGAACTGTTAAAGGGGACCCCCTTTATCTTCGGTGAGATTAACAGTGTTTTCTAGCATTGTTGAAATCATTTTATAGAACTGATAAAAGATTTATTTGTAGTAGCGTGACATCACAATATATGCTGGGGAGGGGCAATTCTATGTGTCTGTTTGGGATGAATTCCTCTAAGACCTCCAGGTCATGTAATGCGTCACTTAAGCCTATGGTCATTGTAAGAGTTCTCCCTCAACCCTTAAAAGGGAGATTATCAAAAATAAATAAAAATTAAAGGCCTTCAGGTCATTCAGGCCATTGTCAAATCTACCAATCCATGTCATACAAACACATGTAAACAAAAGTTTCAAAACCCATGACATGGAGAAAATTTATTCTAATTTATGTGCTTTTCCCAATTGAAATGTTTAAAACAAAATGTTGAAACATAGTGAATTATATCTTATCATTTAAGCATGATTATCAAAAGGGTTTGATCATAACACCATTTTTTACCTCGACATTTGGATGTGAATGGAGATATTCAATCATATTTTTATAACTGTTATCCAAATATTTCCTTCATAGACACCCAAGATAGTAATTTAGTTTGAAACCCAATACTACCAATCACCTAATCCATGTGATACCAACACATACATAAGTTTCAAAACCCATGACATAGAGAAAATCTATTATAATTAATATGGTTTTCCCGATTAAAATATTAAAAACAAAAGGGTGAAATGGAAATGCAAATAAATGATAAGGTATTTTCATTTTGCATGATGATCATGTACATTTAAAAATACATTTTCATGTCAACAACAACTCTAGATGAAAGTATAACTAACAAGTCAGACATTATGTTAAAGCTATAAAAAAATGTTTTCATAACCAGACTGACCGTTGAACTCGTGAGGGGAGCGGTTCAAGGTTATACCGGTCATATCGGTTAATCCGGATGGTTGACCCAGTTTTATTATTTTATTATTTTTAATATAAAGTTATTCTTTATCATATATTTTTATTGATTATAATATATTTTTACTATGATATAATTATTTTTATTAATTATAATATACTTTTACGATCAAGAAATTAATATATATATATATATAATAAAGAGAAATAAAAATTTAGAAATATATTTAAACCTGGGTATCCTCTCATGGAAATTTAAAAATATATTTAAAAACTTAAATATATATAATTCAGGCAGCTCCTCCCAAAAAATAAGATTCTTGCCTCAATTTTCAGAACAATTTTCCACAATTTTGGAAATCCTATGCCCTGCATCAACCAGACAGATCAGTCCGTCTATTCTAGAAACTGGGTGTTCAGACAGATTTTCTCTGGTTCAGAGCAGCTGAATCTAGTCCAAACAGACAGAACGGTCTGGTCTTGTTTTCAAAACACTACTATAAACATGGCTCAAGTGTAGAATCATTATACAGTTTCTAAAATTATTTTTTAAGTGTAAAGATTCTTGAAAAGTAAATACACATATACGGTTGAGGAAATGGATAGTTTTGACCATAAAAAGGATTCCTCCATGGATCTCATAAGAGGTAGACTTCATCCCCCACAGATTGAATGGCGGTAATGACTGAAAACACCAGAAGGACACTGCTATAAAGGCAGGGTCGATCACTTGTGAAAAAGACGATGCTGAAAAGATTGAGTGAAAGTGATATTGAGATAATTGTAATCATTTCCTCTTGGTTCTTTGAATAAAGTGAAGCAACATTCTCTTATAGATTAGGGTGCAAGCCTGAACCATGTAATCTCTTTGTGTTATTCTTTTCTTTTCATTCTTTCTTCTAATTTTTGTTTCTGAGAGTCTTATCTGCACTCTTCCAATGGTTTTACGTTGCAGTGTGGTGACTTAGGTGCCCATTCTTCCAAGTTCTGGGCATCTTACTGGGGTTTATTTTTGAGTTGTTTCTTATGCACATGAAGTTCCAATGGAGTTGATTATGGTGGTTTAATCATAAGCTATGAGACCAACATGTACTATCAGATAGAGACAGTTGAGTCTAGAAATTATAGCTCGGGGAGCACATTTTAGAAAGGGGAACAAGAAGAAAATACAACCTGAAAACTACATATATTTTTTAAGGTTCCCACACATGGAATAAGGGGGAAGCAGGGAATATTTTTCTATTTTAGATTTGGACATCTGGATTGGGAGGGAGAGCTGAAGTATTATCATGTATTCCCTCATCTCCTCCTTCTTCTTCTTCCATTGTAAAGTCTGGTTTTAAAAACTATACTGAATTGTTGGAGGATTTTTGAATGAGGAGGCTAACATTTGGTCTAGTCAGAAATTTTCACCACAATTTCAATGGAGGAAGGGTGGATGATGGAGACTCGACACTGGGGGCGGCTCGATAGTGTGGAACAACACATTTTCCAGAGTTGTCTTGAGTGAAAGGGGATCTCATTTAGGGTCAATAGAATTTGACTTTTATAGAACACATATTAACAATCAATAAGTATGAATATGTTGGAGTCTACGTTACACATCGGACTTATGGTCTTGTAGCTTTATTAATCATTATAAAATAACCTCAAGGCCTCCTTTAGAGAGACATATTGGGTATTTGGTTCACCTCTTTTATCATTTATCATGGTATCAAAGGAGGTTCTACGCTAGCCCTCTTATCTATTTTCTCCCTTTCCTTTTCTTTTTTCTCTCCCAGCATTTCCCCCCGGTGGTGGGTGGCAGCCCCAGGCCTTGGTCACTGTCAAAACCGTTCACCCCCTGTTGTACATTTCAGATGGTGTCGATCCTCCTGCGACGGACCACTCCTCCACCCTACGCAATAGACGTTACACCCCGTCCCACTCCTCTCGATCGTCCTGCGACCCCCTCTTGAGCGGCCTCCTGCTGGAGCCTCATTCTGCTTCTCTCTACGATGACGCCCCTCTAGTGCGACCAACCTCCCCGCACAATCTCTCTTATCTGCCGCTCCCTCTATGTGTGTGACAGACCCTAGAGGCCCCTTCTCTACACACAACGAATCCTACCATGCCAACTCTCTGTTGGAAGGTGCTCCTCCAGTGCTCTAACCCCGCTGGTGCTGCAACTCTCCCATACACCCTTTTTTGTGTGACAATCGCATCTTCAATGCACCATCCATGTTGGCCTCTGTTTCCCCCTCTTTTGTCGACCTCTCCCACACGAAGGTCTCCCCAAAATCCCTCTATGGGCTTCCTCTATCCCCGTTACCGGCTCTCATATGATGAAAAACCCATCTCTTCATTGTCGGCCCTCCACCAGACAATCCTGCGTCAGTCCGACATGACGTTCCCGGCATCCAATCGACCAGCCTCGTGTGTCTTTCTCAGTGCTCCACCGACCGACCCCGCCAGTGCTGCTTTCTCAACACCTCATCATTTAACCCTACCTGTTCATCTTTCCCAATGCTCTGACGACCGACCCCCCTGTGCGTCTTTCCCGGTGCCTCGTTGACCAGACCACCTATGCATTTATCTTGGAACCTTGTTGGAAAACCATTTTCAACAGCATCATCTATCAACTTTTTTAGGGGGAGCAGAAGCCATGGGAGTTTATCTTTTATTGTGTTTTCTCTTGTTATGTAATCAAACTGGGTATATCCATCTCGAGGGAGAGTGTTTGGATTATTTTGTGTTTGTTTTGTTTTCTTTAATTATGTGTTCAATCTAGGTAAACCTAGCTTGAGGGGGAGTGTTGGAGTCTGCGTCCCACATTGGACTTGTGGTCTTATGTGGTCTTTATTATTCATTATAAAATAAACTCATGTTCTCCCTTAGAGAGTGTTAGGTCCACTAGGTTGAATACCCTGAGGGGGGGGGGGTGAATCCGGGTATTAAAGATTAAAACTAATGCCCATTTTGATCTTGTTTCATCATTAAACAACACACTTCTCACTTTCACCCATAGTAATATATGAACAAAAATTAAATCATGCATGAGACATAATGATTTTACTTGGATCACCCTCACTGAGCTACATCCAATGAGCATAAAATGACGATGTGTTGATGTACCAAATTCACTAAGGCTCACAGCCAAATTACAAGTTTGGAAAATATCACTTCTATGCCCAGGCTCACTCCCTTTAAAAGTTTTAGGGTCAGCTCACTACTTACCCAAGGGTCACTCCCTATGTCTTTTTCTTTGGCTCACTACAGGTGGAAATGATCACCATCTTCCTCTTCCTTTTCTCACTACTCTTGGAACATATCCACTCACAGTTCATGGACTTGTAGGTCCATTAATTTTTATGACTGCATGCATCCTAAACTATAAATAGATTATCTATTGAAGTTTCACTTTCATCCACTGATGAATACCACTTTACCAAAGATGTACCAGACAACTTCACATTTTCTATGAAACCTTAGGCTGACTTGCATAAAAATTTAATGCATGGAAATCCAGTGTCGCCTTTGTCATAGAAAACCAACTTGTACACTACTCAATACTTGCGTGACACACCCTTTTTATGCCTAACTCGCTATTGGCGCAAAACTTCCTTCTGCCGCGCAACTCCATTTTTTCCGCACAACTCACTACTTGCACGTGCAACTCACTACTTGTACACTACTAACTACTTTAGTGATTCAGATCTCAGATTTTCTCTAAGTTTTGAGATCCTATAGAATGAGGGGGGGGGTGGCTGCCTATTTATAGGCATTTTGTCGACCCTGAACGCAAAGTGCGCAACTTGTCCCTGAGCGCGCAAGTCACACGTTTGCACAACCTTACCTTTCGTGAAAATGCATAACTTGCATGCCCTTAATTTTCCATATTTTCATGTATAGATCTTGAAAAATTAATGGCACACAACTTTTCAAACCTCCTTAGGACTAGCGCAAAACTCCTTTTTCCAAAAACACTTTTCTCCAGTCTCCAATTTTTGGACCCAAAAATTTGGAAAACACTAGAAAATGACACCAACCTATATATGTTATTTTATACCACCTCTATATAATTAATTACTCTTTTCATGGTTATTTGTTAACATATATTATTAACAATATCTCTGGAACTTGATAACTATCCATGGAAACCCACTTTTTCAACAAATACAATCAACCCAAAAATGCTTTAATGTTACCTTGAGGGATTTTTTTCCCAACAGATAGGAATCTTGAGTATTCGGTTCACCTTTTTTTATAATTAATTAGAATAAATTATCAAATATCATATGAGATTTTTAGTAGAAACAAGAGGGAGAGAGAGAATGCTAAAAAGTAAAATCAAGTACATGAGAGAGGGACTTCCCTCCTCTCCCGCCCAAGCGCTTTTCCAAGTCCCAATATAAAGATTCCTACTGCATTCAACCTGCTCCTATTCTTTATTAGATAACCTCTAAGCACATCACTCTGTGGACCCCTCTTCCCCCCCTATGTTTATACACCTACCATGAGTTTGGGTTATCTCAGGCTCTATTACTCTCCATGTATTGAAAATCAGGATTGTCCACAAGACTGAAAGAAGGAAACTAATTACGGAGGAAAATTTTTTCCTCCTAGGTTGCTTCCTCTACTAGACAAACCATCCATTGAATTATGTATTGGGGTTGTGGTATACTGTCCTGCAGCTGTAGATAAAGTGATAACATAGCCTGAGGGGCTGGGAAATCAGAAGAGTCACCCACAAGCCCGTTGAAAGGCTTGACTGCACTGTGTGAGAACCCATTTTCTATTTTAATTGGGATACATGAAAGAAGGGGTGCATTCATGTTTATTCTGATAGCTCTAGGTGATAGGAGATGGGCCCCATTGCATTGATGATTTTAAAAGTCCCATAGGAGCACACCTTCAACTTATGGTGCACTTTCTGGGTTACAAACTACTTCCGATGAGGTCAGAGCTTCAAATAAACCCAGTCGCCCAGCTAAAAAATAACTGGGAGAAAGTGTCGGTCAGCCTAACTCTTCATATAATTTTAGGAGTGGGACAGGTGACTTCAGAGCTATTGTAAGGCCTCACCACAATAGGAATCTTTCTGGTGATAATTGCAACAAAAAAGTCCTAGAAAATCAAAAATAATCTAATAATATTAAAGTCAATTGTTATATTTATAAAATAATGAGATGTACTTTAGGGTATAATGTATCTTCTGAAACATAAATAAATAAAGAGGAATATAGAAGAAAAATATTGAACATAAACTAAATACATTGTGTATATTGTTATTTAATTATTAAGTAATTCAACATAACCATGGGATGAACTAATGTGATCAGAGTACATACAATATATCTTGTAAATGAAATTAATTTTTATATTGTGCATGAAATCAATGAATAATATGCCGACAACAATAAAATGTATATTAAATCAAAAGGAATGTCACTGGAAGAGTTATATGTTGGATTTAATCAATTATAATTACTATGTAGCATACCTTGATGCGATGAGGAAATTAATATAAACCCTGCTAATAATGAAAGGCTAATAAACAATGGCTGATCAGAATAAATAGGGCTAGTTGGAGTATTGGAATAGGAGTTTGGAGTATGAATTTTTCATTAATTTTTGTTAACATGAAAAGAAACCATGATGCACAGAAGGGAGAATTATTCCATGACATAAGGAGAACATACCTGTTGTAGAGATCTTGATCTGTAGGATGTTTGAAGAAGGTATCAGTGATGGTAAAGGGGTTTTTGAGGAAGTTTTCAGGTGTCACAAATGGCAGTTGACACTGAACTTGAAAATGGAAGGGATTGCGGGAGGTGAATCGATGGATAATATGAGGGAAATTGTGAATTGAAAGAGTAGGTATTGGAGAGATAAACAGAGGAGGATTAGCTGGTCAAAGATTTAGTAGTAATCGTAGGCGATGATGGAGGAGTAGGATTTTAGTGGTAACTCGAATGTAGTGGTAGACGAAGGAGGTGAAGGTGGTCAATGAAGAAGAAAAAGTAAGAGGCGAACACGAAGGAGTCGATGTTCATAGATAATGTGGCATAGTTGGTAGACAGATGAGAAAATGGATGTCGAATAATTAAAAAAAATTATGAATTGATGATGAAGGAATTGATTTTGAAAGGGAAAATTGACAACAATGATAGAGGGATGAGAAGTGTGGAGGATATAAAGCAATTCGAAGCGCTGATGGATGAATCGAAATGTAGCGAAAACACTAGAATAGGGAGATGAAAATCTCGATGTCGAAGGAAATGTATTGGGTGGAGAGTGAATATTTAAGAGAATCAAGGATAAAGTGACATGTGTTTTGGAAACATGCCAAGTTTAGTATATATATAAATTTATAACATGTTTCTAAAATAATCTTATAGTTTTTTAAATGAAATTTTAAAATTTTAAAATAGTAAATATTTTTAAAAACTTAATACAATATAATATTTATAAACATATTTTTATTTTTTATTTTAAAAAAACTAAAATAGACATATAAAAATAACCTAGAAATGGGGTAGTTGTAGCTGCAGGGAAGAGGAGAATTATCATCTCCAGTTTCATTTTTAATTTGATATTTTAATACATGTATGAGATGTTTACTCATGTCCAGTTTTATTCTAAACCACCTGATCGATTATGTAGGTCATGCCAAATATTTGAAGTTGGACACGAGTTTTACCTTTTGAGAGGTGAAACCTAGAGATAATGTGATTCTTCTCTGTGGAGACTCCAAAAACTCGATCAACTCTGATGATTCTTACTTTGATTCCACGTAGGGATTGATTCTTCATAGTGTAGCTTACTATTGATTTTTTCTAAACTTCCCAACATAAGGACATTATTCCTCTCATCGACGATTGAAATGATATACCACTATGCAATATAGGTAGTGTCACATTTCCCCAGAGTCTCCTCCAATGCAAAGTAGCAATTCACCTTCTTTGAGAAGTGAAATGATTCTGGAAATTCTTGGTCTCATTCCCCAATGTTGTATTAATGTAGAAAAGAGGTACCAGTGGCAGAAGAAGGTGGATTATCTATTTTTACAAAAAAAATTACTGTAATTCCTGCTGAAATTTTTATTGTCCTTATTAATGGAATTTGTAGTGCCATTAGAAACTACCATCAAACTTTCCTGAGAGTTATCACTACCTGAACCGATGAGGCCTAGGCCATAACTCCCCAAGCCCACCTCCAATAGGTCAAGGGCTGAAGACTAGAACTGAGTAGGCATATCACTAACATGGGAGACATTTCCTATGTACTTGTACGCATGCACACATCTCCAAGCTCACAAAATTATAAAATGTAAAAACCAAAATCAACCAATGCATGCATACATCTATATCCCATAACCAGAGTACTAAAAAAGTATTGAAAGTGAAATAAGGGAAAAGCAATGCCCACCAAATAAAACTATAAAAGTTCCCAACCTGGTTACAAGGAGGGGATTATTGTCAACTGTAACTGCCCTAAAGCTCTCAGCCCAAATCTGGTAAACACTTCGATCCGTTTAGCTCACTAAGCTCCATCCGCCTTGAGTCCTCCATAGACTCTGTCAAAAGGCATGTGGTTTTCACAAGACACAAAACATGTGTGGGAAAAGCCTATGTAGGGGTGAGTATAAAAATACTCAATAGGCACCTCAAAAACTCCAAAAGAAAAATGGAGAAACTAAAAGGCAATAGTTCGCTCGACCTAGCTCAAGGGAACCCCAATCGAGAGAGAAAATCAATCCTGAACCATCCTCAGCTGTACATGATAAGTCAGCTCAGTCTATAAGGTGTGTCAACCCTGACATGTGATGATTCCATAAGGAATCCCAGAAAACACCCAAATATACTCGTATTAGACCCAAAGTCTCATGAGGTTCCGACCTCATATCCAACAATAGGATTTCTACAGAAGGTTTTAAAGGTAGCACATAAAACCAAAAGTACACACTCCAGGAGCTCAACCATCCTAGATGGAACCCGTCCGATAGATACACTCCATTGGGAACAACCCTACCATTTATAATGGCATGTCTGAGGGAACGTGATCCATCGAGAACATCTTACCAGGTCTATCTCTAGTGCCCAACACTAGAGGTCCTGTCATTGTTACCTTGCACCCATTGCAAGCTAAAGAAACCCAAGTGAAGAGGTCCACCCCTCAACACTGCACACAGTTGAGGGAGCACTGCTCCAAACTATGCACCACATGCATCCTATCTAATAAGAGAGAATAGACAGACCCGCACATCGCCACAACCCCGCAGTCAAGGGAGTATTTCTCTTAAACAAACTTGTGAAACCTCTGTTTCTCTTGTAAGGCTTTTCCCACACCTTAGTCTGTTAAGGGAGAATTAAATCATATCTAGGTATTGTTCTCATCAATTGGATGAGCCCACTCCTCATAAATGTGTCTGACAACCGAGGGAGGTCCAACTCTAATGGAAGATCCACTCCCCGCTACTACTCAGAGACGAGGAGTAATAATCCGTAAGTGAGGACTCGCACCCGGACCCCATGGGGGAGTACAACTCATGAAGAACCCATACCCAAGTATGATAGGGGAGTACGACTTTAAATTGAGGACCCATACCCTAACCTGATAGGGGTGTACCTCTCAGTGACTAGAGGACCCATACCCTGATAAGACAAGGGAGTACCGACTCTGTCAGTTTTTTCATTATGGGGGACCTGCATCCAGGAACTATAAGAGAGTGCTGACCACTGGATAGAGGGCCTGCTCCTTAGAACGTTAGGGAAGTACCGACTCTGGCAAAACAACACATATGGAGGAACTGCACCCTAATATGATAGGGGAGTACCAACTCCTAGGATAGAGGACCCGCACCCTAGTCTAATAGGGGAGTACCTAATCTACCTTTTAACGAGTATAGAGGTCCCACACCCTAACACGGTAGTGGATGGTTGTCCAAACTTTTGAACATACTAGGAAAACCCGCACCCTAGTCCATTAGGGGAGTAACACCCCTGGAGGAATCTACCCAAAGGTAACGAACCCATACCCACGATGTGGAGAGTCCCATCTCTACTAAATTAGATAGGTAAGACAATACACACCCCTGTCCAATACGGGAGTAAAAATCCTAGATTCCCTCTACATAAACCACACTAATCTCCAAAATCATCTTGATACCGCTCCACAAGAGTCTTTCTTAGTCCATTCCATCTCATATCTTGAAATCCCTAACAGAGGCCACTATCACGTTATACGTAGAAAACCACTCAGTATAGACTACTCACAAGCCTAAATCCGAGTCCTAGAGAAAAAGATATGGAAGACGAAAGATCCACGGAGTATAAACTTGTAGTACATGATATGCATCGGGACACACACAGTGTGTGTGCCTGCCCAAGCACCTACCCGCATAACTCTTCTACATAGTTCATCAACCCATGAAGGGGTACATGATATGTAAAGTAGGTACATGTTGTGTCCCTCTTCACCTAGCCCCTGTCCATGTTCCTCTTCTACATGGATCGACCAACCATGTCCCTTACACATCGTGTATCCCATACTACATGGCATGTTTGGGTAAACAACCACCTACCTGTATAGATTACCCATGTCCATGTACTTTGGATGTGTGTTAGTGCATGAACATGTAGTTTCACATGAATAACCCAAGGCATGTCCCATGGTCACACAGTCCAGGGCACTACATGGTGTGTAAAACCTATACACGAAATGTAGTCCCATAATATCATCTTCCCCGAACAAGAAGAGATACAAAAAATGTGTCATTGGACTACAAACCATGTATATGGAAAACCCAGTCGGGAATTTCACGCAGAATCACCCGATTTGCTCTGATTCATCCCAAAACCCAAAGATCTACCTACCAGGGATCAACAACAATTACAATAGGGATCTAGAACCTTAAAAAAATAAAAAATAAAATGTATTGGGACAAAAACTCAAATACTCCCACCTTATTAGCGAAACGCTGAATATTTGGATGAAGAACGACGCCCGGGTCACTTTGGTTCTCGGTCTAATGACGATATGCGTTAAAAATAGAGATCGACAACACCTTATCTAGATGATTCCATGGTGGTTTGTCATCACAAAAGGGAGATGAATAGATGAGACGCACACTTCACCTTAGTGGGGTGATGTGCGTAAGAGGAATAAGGGGAGGGGAATTTAGGTTTAATAAAAATTAAACCTATTAATCTCCCTTTACCGCCATGTCACCCAAAACAGCCTTTGAACAAAAATCATGGTGCGAATGAACTCATGTTGCACCTAGGGTAAACACAATGTTATGGACTCAACTGTGGTCTCAAAAATACATTCTGAGACTTTGAATGAGGGTTATTTACATTCCAAGTGAAACTATGTGTGCACAAAAAAATATATTTAATATTTTTAATATCGCCACACTGAGGCTCCCGAGGCCCCAAATTCCCATACCGACTCAACGCCCAACTCTGAAAATATTCTTTGGAATATTTCAAAGTCTTTCAGGTCAAAACCCAAGTCATCATATTCTCCCCACATTAAGACTTTTCATCCCTGAAAAATTAAAATCCTAAGCACAAGGAAAGAAACTGAGATTCCCACTGGGCACCCATGCGAACAAGCTCACCAAGGGTTCTCGTGCTACTTACAAGTATGATCTCAAAGAAACCACCAAGATAAAACCATTATCATTTAAAAATTCTATCAGACCAACATCGTGTGACAATGATCACATGTCACCATAGCTGTAACAAGTGGGAAAGCACTAAACACCACCGTCCATCTACAATCATGGGGTCTAGCAGCACACCTCCATGCTAACTTGACGTAGATAATGATGGATTCACATAGTTCACATCCACCCTTGGATGAAATGTACAATATAATCCTTAAGCATTTCACATTCAAGTTTGACACTGAACACGTGAGGGTATTCACAAATGAAACATGGATACCGAAGAGTGAATGCTGGGTCTTACCAAGCCCTCCGTCTATAAGTAAACAAAAACATTTCCACACCCAATAGTGGAATCCCAGCTGGGTATAGATGGTAGGAAACCCATCCACACTACGAAAAGATCTTAGGGTCTAACTCTAACACTACATAACAATTATAAGAATGGATATCTCTGTTCTAGGGCCTCCAAGAAAAAGGATTCGAGTAGATAAAATCCACTAGAAAGGTTAGGATCTGCTCTGAAACTTCATCACATAACCTCACCCTGAACACATAGGTCTAAGAAAATCATCCAACACCTCAAACTACCATATTCCCCTTATGGAAACCAAAACTGGGGCCACCCAAGGTGAAACACTGTTTCTTATGAATCCCTTCCTCTATGGGTACTCCAACTTCACCCTCAGCTCACAAAGCTCTACGGGAGCCATCCGATATGCCATAAAGATATCGGTGCCATACTGGGGTGTAAAACAATGAATAATTCTATATATCAATGAGGTGGTGATCCTGGAACATCTTCAGGGAAGACATACTCATACTCCACCACTGCTGCTGGGAACTGGAAACTCATAAAATCTACTACATCGAGGGTTTAGCTAGCCAACTAGTGAGTAATAAGATGTACCCTCCTATGCATGAGTCTATCCCATGATGCCTAAATTTCCCTTTTATTGACCAAGGAAAACATCATTCCATAACTACAAACCCACCACACACTTCAACTAAAATAGTCAATTTGGGAATGAACTGTAGTAATCCATACCAAGAATGACATCGTAAGGCCTGGACGCTACAACCAAGAGATCCCAACTGAAACTATCACCTCCAAGAGTCATGTCACACTATTAGTGCCAATGTGTGATCATTGGGTCTCCTCTAGTAGAAGTCTCTAATCATGAGGTTCAAGTTAACAGTTCAACCAGAACCTCTAAGTATCAAACATAACTCATGGTAATGATAGAATAACTAACACTTGTGTCCATCAATATGGAAGCTAAAGTAGAAAATACATAGATCATACCACGAATCTCACTTAGAGACTCTGGGTCATAAGCTCTGACTGCATGTATCTATCCTCGTCAACATCCTCCAGCTCCCTAAACCTGGCACGGACCACATAAGGGTGGTGGTGGCAACACTTAAAACTATCTGCCACCTTCTAATGCTCTTCCAACTCCTCTGCCTCATCTGCCATCTTGAGGAACTCCTTGCTCCAAGAGATGTCTCTACCAAGGCGGCTCATCAGCTGGCTCCCTCTCAGTAGCACGATGGGATGAAAAATATATATCAAGATGCCCCTAACCATTTCAAGTGTAACACCTCCTCTCCTACGGATGATCTGATCCTCAGTGCTGCTCTTGCGCCATAGACCCACATGTCTGAGTCCGGGCATGGGTATGCACTCTACACCGTGATCCTATCACCTATCGTCTTCCAAATCCTGCAGAAACCTCCAAATCATGACCACTATTGTGGGTGAAATTCACCTATCCCTTATCTAGGAAACTCTCCACCATAAGTTCTCAATCCATCACTCCCGCATAGGTGGGAATACATAGCGAAACCACATACGCCCTGATCTACCGACGCAAGCCCTGCTCGAAGGTGCATGTTATGAATAACAGATCCCAAACCATATCTGAAGAGCATCATGATAAGTCTATGAACCTCGTTGAAAACTCTAAAACTATCATGTTTCTCTGCCAAAGTTTTAGAAGCTCCTAGATATGCATTGATCTCAAAGTGGTTGGGTAGAAATCTTCTCTAAAGAGTACCTTAAACTCCTCCCAAGTGAGCATTGCTTCGTCGTGAGATTGTATCACTAAAATCCACCATCACCCAGATGAACCCTATAGAAGGCTCATCTCTAGAACTACCATATGATCGGGAGGTGTCCTTACTAAGAGAAAAACTCATGTGACTACCTCGAACTAGTCATATGCTACCTAGGGGTCTGGATCATCCCGGTACCTCAGAGGTCACTACCTCTGGAAATCATGTAGTACACTCAATCTACGTGTATCCTTATCCTAAAATTCTGTTAAAAAATACTGCTCTATAGTTAGTGAAACCACCGTTATACCACCCGGAGGTAACTCTTTGGAATTAATTCCCTGTACTGAAGCTTAATCACAGGGTGGATCATCATCACGATCACATCGAAGAATTCTATATGCCTGTTATCATGGAGGCATATTGAAAAGGAATCAAGATGTAACACAATCAAAGAGTATATCTAGAGATATAACTTAATAAGGATAAGAAAAACCAAAAACATAGTCCTATATAAGGCATGAACCATTTATTTCCCAACAACTAGTGTCCTAATGTACCAAGTCAAAAATTAGTTTATTAGAGTCCTGGTGAATGGGTATGTCAGACGCCACACCAATTATAGAACCTATGGCCTGCGATCCGAACTAGAAACATTCTAACACTACCTATATGCAACCCAAACCAAGATTAAAACACTAAAATACCAAAGTGTAACCTGCTCTGATACCACTCTATCATGACTCGACCTGACGGGGCCCAAGCCACAACTCCCCAAGCCCACCTCCAATAGGCTAGGGGTTGAAAAATAGTGCTGAGTAGACATATCAATAACATGGGAGGAATAACCTATGTAAATACACACACATACACATCTACAAGCTCACAAAATGCTAAAATGTAAAAACCAAAAGAAACCAATGCATGCATACATCTATATCCTACAACCAGAGTACAAAAAAAGTACTGAAAGTAAAAGAAGGAAAAAACAAATCCCACCAAATAAAACTATAAAAGCATACAACCTTATTAGAAGGAGGGGATCATTGTCAACAAAAACTATCAGAAATATCCTTGGCCCATCTCTGGTAAACACCTCTGTCTGTCTAGCTCACCAAGCTCTGCCTGCCTCAGGTCCTCTACAAACTCTGTCAAAAGGAATGTGGTCTACATAAGAAAAAAATCATGTGCGGGTAAATCCCATGCATGAGTGAGTATAAAAATACTCATAAGGAACCCCAATAAATCCAAAAAAGGGATCAACTAAATGGAAATAGTCCACTTGACTTAGCTAAAGGGAACCCCAATCAAGAGAGACACTCCATATCAAACCATCATTGGCTATACATGACAAGTAAGCTTAGTCTACAAGGCGTTTCAACCTCAACATATGAAGACACCATAAGGAATCCTAGAAAACACCTAGATATAATCGTTTCATACTCAAAGTCTCATGAGATTTTGACCTCATAGACAACAATAAGATTTCTACTCGAGAATCTAAAGGTTAAACATAAAACTAGGAGTACACACTCCACGAGCTCATCCATCCCATATGGCACCCGTCTAATAGATAAACTCCATCAGGAACAAACCTACCATTCCTAATGGTATGTATGAGAGAACATGATCCATCAGGAACATATTAATAGGTCCATCTCTAGTGCCCAACACTGAAGGTCACATCGTTGTTACCTTGTGCCCATCGCAAGCTAAAGAAATCCAAGTGAAGAGGCCCGCCCCTCACCACTGCACACAGTTGAGGGAGAACTACTCCAGACTATAAACCACGTGAATCCTCTCTAACAATAGAGAACAGAGAGACCCAAGCCTTTCCACTACCCCACAGTCAAGGGAGTATTGCTCCTAAACTGACCCATAAAGCCTATGACAATCTTTTAATGAGTGGCCCACACCTCAGTCCGTTGAGGGAGCATTAACTCCTATCTAGGTATTGTTCTCATTAAGTGTATGGGACCACTCCTCATAACTGTGTCTGATATCCAAGAGAGATCCAACTCCAATGGAGAACTTGCTCCCCGCTGCTACTCAAATATGGGGGAGTACTACTCTATAAGTTAGGACCCACAACCTGACCCCATAGTGGAGTACAAATCATGAAGGACCTGCACCTTAGTACGAAAGGGGAGTACCACTTCATAAATTGAGGACTCACACCCTAACCCAGTAGGGGAGTACCACTCAGTGACTAGAGGACCCACACCCTAATACGAAAGGGGAGTACTGACTCTATTAGTTCATTCACTATTGGGGACCCGTAGCCTGGTACCATAGGGCGGGTACTAAACCTAGGATAGATGGCCTACTCCCTATTATGTTATGGAAGTATCGACTATTCCGGAACAACACATATGGAGGATCTTCACCATGGAACAACAGGGGAGTACCGAATCCTAGGATAGAGGGCCCACACCCTAGTCAAATTTGGGAGTACATACTCTACCTTTAAACAAGTATGGAGGGCCTGTGCCCTAACACACTAGGGGAGCACTGTCCAAACTTTCAAATGTCTTGGGAAATCCCACACCCTAGTCTATAAGGGGAGTAACACCCCTAGAGTAATCTACCCAAAGGTAAAAAATGCGTTCCCATAATGTGCGGAATCCCTTATCTACCTAAGAAAATAAGTAAGGAAACCCACGCCCTATTCTAACAGGGGAGTAACAGTCCTAGCGTCCCTCTACATGAACTAAACCAATCTCTAGCATCAACTTGGTACCGCTCCACAAAATTCTTTCTCAGTCCATGCCACCTCATATCTAGAAATCTAAAACGGAGGCCACCATTACGTTATACATGGAAAACATCTCAAGATAGACTAATCACAAGCCTGAATATGAGTCCTAGAGAAAAAAAAGAAAGACAGAAGATATAGGGAGGATCAACTAGTAGTACATGATGTGCATCGGGACACACATGGAGTGTGTGCCTGCCTGAGAACCTACCTGTGTAACCTATCTACATGATTCATCAACCCATGTACGGGTACACGACATGTAAATTAGGTACACATTGTGTCCCTCTTCACCCGGACCCTAGCCATGTTCCTCTTCCACACGGACTAGCCAGCTGTGTCCCTTACACAACGTGTATCCCATACTACATGGAATTTTTGGGTAAATGACCACATGCCCATGTAGCTTACCCATGTCCGTGTACTAGGCCTTATGTCCATGTACTTTGGTCGTGTGTTAGTGAACGAACATGTAGTTTCACATAGCTAACCCAATCCATGTCCCATGGTCACATGATCCAGGACACTACACGACGTGTAAAACCGATACACGGTGTGTAGTCCCATAATATAATCTTTCCTAAATAGGAAGAGATACATGGCATGTGTCACTATACTAGATATCGTGTAGATGAAAAAACCAATCTGGAATTTCCTACAAAATCACCTGATTCACCTCGATTCATCCAAAAACCCAAAGATCTACCTAGCATGGATTAACAACAATTGAAATAGGGCACTATAACCTTAGAACAATGCAAAAAGAAATGGATATGTACAAAAACTCAAATATGACTACTTTGTTTGTGAAACGTCGAAGTTTTGGATGAAGAATGATGCCCGAATCACTCTAGTTCTCATTATGATGATGATCTGCATTGGAAATGGAGATCGACAACACCTCGTCTTGATGATTCGGTGGTGGTTTGTCATTGCCAAAGAGAGAGTATAAGATGAGACGTGAACTCCTCCTTGGTGGGGTGATGTGTGTATGAGGAATAGGGAGAATTTTGGTTTAATAAAAATTAAACCTATTAATATCCCTTTACTGCCACCTCACCCAAAACGGTCTATGAAAGAAAATTTTGGCACATATGACCTCAGGTCACACATAGGGTAAAAACGAAGTTCCATACCCAACCATGGTCTCATAAATCTGATCTGAGACTCCAAATTAGAGTTATTTACATTTTAATCGAAGTTGCATGCATGTGAAAAAATATATTTAATATATTTAATATCACCACATTGAGTCTCCACGGGTCCTATATTCCCACGCCGACTTAGTGCCCGACTCTGGAAATATTCTATGGAATATTCTGAAGTATTTCAGGTCAAAACCTAGGTCATTACAAGATTATATTCATAGAACAATGTGGTTTAAATTTTAATGAACTTTCACACATTTCAATGAAATTTTTGTTAGCTTGAGAGGGGGAATTGCTTTGTTGTCTCTCCATTGGAAGTGCGATGCATTTTCATTAAAAGTTGCACTGACATTTACGCTAATACATTCATTTAAAGTTTCATCAAAACTTCCATTGAAATACACTATAAGTTCCACTAGAAGTCACACTATAAGTTACATTGAAACTTCCACTGTAACTTCCATTGGAAGTTCATTTGTTCATGTGATCTCTTTATATGGAATTCACCATGATTTATATATTTAATTCTATCCAAACTATTGAGTTGAGAATATTAATTTTCATGGTGAAACTTTCAAGTTCATGGAATTAATGAACAATGTGTTATATATATGACTTTGATTTCAAATTTCTAATGAACATTTTATACTACTTTCTTAATCACAACAAAACTCTGTTTCTTTTATCATAAAACATTAATCACTTTAATTCCTTTAATAAATTATATATATTTTGGAAAAATTATTATTTCTCACTTTCCCCTTTTTTATTCTTACTAGATATCAATTTGGATGAGAATTTTCAAACTAGATTTTCAAGCATGGTGGAAAATCTCTTTTCCATTCATGCAAAACTAAATGTTATTTTGTTACATTTCCTTTTTTAATGCATCTTTTTTACTTGTAGTTTTCTTTCAATGTTTTATGTCTAAATTTTTCCAATTATAAAATTATTTATTTAGTTTTAGAAGTCACTGCATCTCGTATGAACATAGGAAAAAAATACTATTATATTATTTTACTTATGAAAGTTCTGCTAAAATTTCATTTGTACACATCTTTACATAGAATTAACTATGGATATTCCATTAGATATTATAGTGTTGATTCCACTGGAACTTCCAATAGATATTCTAGTCCTATTCTAGGAATAATAACTTAAGTTTTGATTGAAATTTGTACTGTAATTTATGGTTGTACTGTAATTTATGGAATCCCACAAGAAAATGTATTCTATTGCATTGAAATTTTTGTAGGATTGAGGTTGAGATTATTCTATTGTTTCCCTACTAGAAATTTCAGTGAAGATTCATTTCAAGTAAAGATTCCAATGGATCTTCAAGTGGATTTTCCACTAGAACTTCTAGTCTTATTTTTAGAAATTACAGTCCAAAGTTACCTTGAGTTTTGATTGAATCCATTTACTGTAATTTGTGAAATCTTCAAAAAACATGTTTTCTATAGTCAAATGGAATGAAAAAAGGAATCATTATATTATTTCACCATTAGAACTTCCAGTGGAGGTTCCAGTGAAAATTCTAATAGATATTCCACTGGAACTTACCTTGGAACTTCCACTGGAACTTTAAGTAGAGTTTCCACTAGAACTTCAAGTAAATATTCAACTATAACTTCAAGTGGAGTTTCCACTATAACTTCAAATAAAGTTTCCATTTGAACTTGAAGTGGATATTACATTAGACCTTTCACTAGAACTTCAAGTAGAGATTCCATTGGAACTTCCCATGGAACCTCAAGTGCAGATTCCATTGGAACCTACACTATAATTTGTGGAATCCCCAAAAAACATGTTTTCTATATTGTAATGAGATTGAGGAAGGAATTGTTCTATTGTTTACCCACTGGAACTTTCAATGGAACTTCCAGTGGAGATTCTAATAGAACATAAAGTGAAGATTACACTATAACTTTAAGTAGACATTACATTATAACCTTAAGTAGAGCTACCATTATAATTTCAAGCGGAGATTCCACTAAAACTTCCACTATAACTTCTAGTACTATTCTATGAAATTACATTCCAAAGATACCTTCAATTTTGACTAAATATTGTTCTGTAATTTGTAGAATTCCCCAAAAAATATGTTTTCTATATTTCACTGGTATTGAGGAAGGAATTCTTCTATTTTTCCCCCAATGGAACTTCCAGTGGAGATTCAAATGGAACTTCAAGTGGATATATCACTAGAAATTCAAGTGGATATTCCACTATAAATTCCACTATAACTTCCATTATAACTTCAAGTGGAGATCCCACTGGAACTTATAGTCCTATTCCAGGAAATTATAGTCCAAAGGTAACTTAATTTTTCTATATTTCACTAAAATTTTTACAGGATTGAGAAGGGAATTTATTTGTGTTTTTTTCCCTCTATAATTAGGGAAGATCTCGTTGATTTAAGATTCAAACATTCCAAGCGGTTTCTAACGGGTTTGTTCACAGAACCGGAAACATCCAATGATTCCATATCCATTTGGACCTACTTTCCAAAGTTAGGCACTCATTAGTTGTGGACTGATGAGGCTTAGAAATTTGTATTGGTTGAGAGGATGGGAGGTCGGACTCATCACATCTTTTGAGGGGAATTATTGTCTACTCTGGGACTCTCTTTATAGATTTAAGTTATGTTCGTGAATCCTTATTACATTACCAAGTATAAAATGAGATTTCCTTTAGATCTTCCAATCAATGATTAAATATGTAGGAAATTTAGAGAATCTTTTATATGTATTCGAGGTTCTTCATCAATAGAGAATCATCTGTATTTGATAGAGATTCTTAGTCGACGGTATCCTTAAATACATAAAGGTATATTGGTCATTATGATGACCGTACTGGTTTTAAAGCCACTCAGTGGGTCACTTGAAGTTTATTGTCATTCAGGAGGACATAGATTATTTTGATGTTGGGATCATACCCGTAGATGGGCTACCTACGTATCCTTTGTTTAGAAAAGGAATCAGAACCCGCGTAGTTTGAGTAAGGGAGTATGATGTTTAAGCATGATTAATGGCTCAAAGAAATATGTCATGATTACTTTTACACTCTAAGCTCATGTGAGTCATGCTCGGTGTGAGAAACAAGAGGTATTGGTGAAACCAGACAATTGTACCGTGAAATATGCAATGATATGGGGCTTATGTATGTATGACTACCCAAAAATAGATAAAGATTAAGATTTAATTCAGGGAATAAATCCAGGAACAGGGTCCATAAAGGTATATGTGCTTCATGGAGATTTGTATACTCTAATCTTGGGGCTTACTCCTAAGGAAGATTCCCAAGTTAGGAGGGGACTTATGATTGGGTTTTACTCTTGAGAAGGAAACCCAGATCAAAAAGAATTATGACTGGTCAAGAGAAATTAAGATTGGGGCTTACTCCTTAAAAGGAGGCCCAGGTTAAAGGGATTTTAAAATTAAAGGGACTTGGGGCTTACTCCTAAGGAGGAGGCCCATATTTGAAACTGGGGCTTACTCCTGAGAAGGAAGCCCAGGTTAAGAGAATTATGTTTGGGGCTTACTCCTAAGGAGGATGCCCAGATTAGGGGACTTGGGGATTACTCCTAAGGAGGATGCCCATATTTGAGACTTTGGACTAGGGATTACTCCTGAAAAGGAGGCCCATGTTAAGGGGAATTATGACTAGGGATTACTCCTGAAAAGGAGGCCCAGGTTAAGGGTTTCTCTCATCTTAAAGGATGAGGTTGAATGAATGAAATCTCAATCTTTAGTGACATAAAGATGTGTAAATCACTAGGTTTTGAGAGATGTTCTACATAATTCCTTTCAGATAAGGAAGTAAATCAATAAATCATGCCATAAATGGCTTTAAAGAGTGTCTTAAAGACTGAATCTTGAATAGGAGAGGTGGAATGGTATAAGAGAGGTGAAATGGGTAGGAAAGGCACCCAAAAAGACTGGGGCGTGCAAGTCCTGGCAGGCGCGCAGGTACTGCGTGGACGCGCAAGTCCTGGTCGCGCAGGTATACCTGCGCAGCACATGGGTACTTGCACGATTGTTAACCAGTAGGGTAATACTTGGGTGATCCTTGACCAAAGTATTTATAATTATCCTGAGGTACTTCCAGAAGAGGGGCACACAAGTTTTAATGAATAGATAAGGAGGCGTGCAAGTATGTTCATTTCCCTTAAGGGTAAAACACTTTAGGCATGCAAGTGTTAGTGATTTATAACACTTAGACCTTATTCCTCTTGTATAGACCTTCCATTCTAGGTAAAGAATTACCTTAGAAGTGTTTGGAAGACTTGAAGAAGAGAATTGGGCGTTCAGAGCTCTGTATCTGAATTCTGGAAAAATTCCATCCAAATGTGGGGCCCACCGGGGGTATTTATAGGTTGGAGAAGACCCTGAGTGGTTTTCAAAGAGGGCGCACAAGTGACTTGCACGACCAACTTCGGCACGCAAGTGTACTTGCGTGACCATGGTAGAACTTGCACGACCCTTGCGCAATATTCTTATTATTCCTTCCTTTGTCAATTTTTTTATATTTATCCAAAGGTTGAATCACTTTGAGCTAACATATTCCACTTTTCCAATATTTAGACTCTGTGACGAAAGGAGCATCAACAAAAGTCCCCCCTCAGAGTTTGATCCAAAAGGAATGAGGATTTGACTATGAGGAAATCGAGAATCAAAAAGGAAATTGGGGCGTACAGGGTATGGCGCGCAAATGAGCTTCGGGCGCGCAGGGTCTGGCGTGCAGGGGTATAGCCTTTTCTATAAATTGAGGGCATCACTTCGCACAAATCACCCATCTCTTGCTTGTTTTTTTGCTCTCGGAACGCAAGTTGACTCCCGACTCTCGCTTTTCCGTTCTTCTTGCTTCTTGCATCGCGCTTCTGTTTCTTGTGTCGTGCTGCTGTTAAGGTATTTAGACTTGCGTGGTGAAACCTGCGCGCCCAATACTTGTGCGACCGAAGGAGACTTGCGCGCCAACTATGGGACTTGCGCGCCTTAATGAATTAGCCAATTTCCTCAAATCCTTCACAAATTTTATGAAAAATTAACATACTTTAAGAGTTAATTTATTCAACTTTTTTGCAGATCAAATGGCTCCAAAGAGAATCGGAATGACTGATGAACTGGCGAGAAAAATAATTGATGAGATGATGGACATCATTGGCCACGATTATTATTCCCACTGCGAAAGTACTCTCCCAGAATTAGCCAAGTACTTGAAGAATCATCATATTAGCTTCCCGCACAACATCTATCTGCCTCTGTATATCCATGGTCACTTGCAAGACGTCAATATTCCAGAAGCAGAGAATTATCTGCCGCATTCCTGGTTTCAGTCATATACCAACTTTTCTTCAGCAAATGTCTCAATCGCAGGAACATTTTCTGCTGCTGGAACAGTAAATAAAGCTTATATAATGCATCATAGCTCATGTGCACCAGATCTGAAACCTCACAAGACTGAGCTGCAACCACATTGTTATCCTTCAGTCTTTCTAAACTCTCAGATGGATCAATCCAAAGGCTGGAAGGAGAAATGGGAATTCCGTTCTGGAGGAGGGGTGAATCCAACTTGGATGTGGGCTTATTTGGTGCGACAAACTTGTGAAGATTTTATCGAGGATCTTAAGGGAGCTGTAATTTATGAAGCCGTCTGGGCTGGGCAGATGTATGTTTATAGGAATGATAATTTTGCACCGGAATTGCTTAGCCGCTGGAGCATGGAAACTAATTCTTTCCATCTGACCCATGGAGAAGTAGGTATTAGTTTATGGGATGTCTACAAGATCTCAGGGGTTCCAATCCTGGGTGATATGTATGACGAATCAGACCCGGAGGTGCTTAAGGCGCTCAGCTTTTCACGACACAAGGCATGGAACAACATATGGAAAATCATATCTGAAGTGCCTCTTAAAGAGTTGTCATCAAAGATTTCTCGGTTATCATCCCAGCTCGTCATGCTAAGACTTGGAGGTTTTGGATACCAAGAGATCCATACCGCGGTGAAACAAGTCATCTTAAGAAGGGAGCAGGAGAAAAAGTGTCGTGAAGATCTGACCAGGGTGAAGCTGTCAGTCAATATCAGCGAATTTGAGGCTGCAATATCCCAAGCTGAGGCTGATTATGCTGCCAAGATGAAGGAGCTGAAGCATAAGATCAAAGAAAAAGTCGTCCAACAGGTGCAGCTCCAGCAACAGTTAGATGCTATTACTGGGGAACTTGACCAGCTCAATAATTCATTGGAGGGAGCTCAAACGAATGGTATTAAATCCATTGCAGATGCCAAGAAGGCACTCCATCAAGATTAGAAGAGTGAAGCTGGTCGAGTGCACGAGCTTCAAGTAGCTGCTGATGAATCTCGGGATGTTGTACATCAAGTGAAGACTTATGTTGACAGTCTTTTGTAATTTCCTGAAAAAGAGAAGAGGCTCCAATCTGTGGATGTCCCTCTAATTCTTTTTCATAAATGGAGAGTACTTTTATCTTCAATCATTTATTCTTGTATTATTTCTCTACCTTCTTTAAATTTTACCTAAGCCAATGGGCCTAGTAAGCATAGTTTGATTTTTAATAGGATTAATGTAAATAAACCTACAAACTTTGAATCTTTTAATTTCTCAATATTACCTAAATCATACAAAATGTATGTTTAGTGAGATAGAACTTGACTTTTATTCAGAGTTACTTTGTCTTTTGTGGGCAGTTTAAAGTCATGCATGTCGGACATAAAGAGGCTAATGTTTAAGGTCAAAATAGCTTTGACCAAAATGGATTAAAATTGACTCAATTCCTTGAAAATTTATCTGAAAACACATTACCATACTCAATTATGAGGGAAAATATATAAACTATGACTTAAGAATATTTGAATCTGAGGAATAATATGAAAAAAGAGCTTAAAGGCATTAGAAGAAGTAGTTTCCAAGAATGAAATTACCATTATTTAACAAACCCGTTAGGGGGTTTAATTATGCAGGGCCACCTAAGGGCATTGGCTGCATAGTCAAATAAATAGAATATTTCAGCTGACAGGTCCGTTATGTAGACTACTTATGCAAGGCCTCCTGAGGGCACATGCTGCATAGTCAGGCAAAAGAACTCTCAGAAATTTACTTTCCTAGTGATAAAAATCTAGTGAAAGTTTATGAAGATTCAAAATTTCCAAAGTATATAGTTTTCTGTATGGAAAGAGGTACTTGAATATGGAGAAGATATTTCCAAACAAGATTATCGAAGAACTGGATGAATATAACTCCTACGAAGGTCTGACCCAAACGTAGGGAAGGAGAATATAAACCATAGACTTGAATACTTTCAGATCATGAAAAAGGATATGGCACAAGTATGTTAAGGATGGCTATTTTTGTGGATCCCTACATATTGTCATTAAGAAAAATAAGGACAAAAGAGGCTTTCTTCCCAAGAATGAAGTTACCAATATTTAACAAACCCGTTAGGGGGTTGAATTATGTAGGGCCACCTAAGGGAATTGACTTCATAGTCAAATAATAGCATCTTTTTGCTGACAGGTCCGTTATGTAGACTGTTTATGCAAGGCCTCCTAAGGGCAAGTGCTGCATGGTCAGGAAAAAGAACTCTTAGAATTTCAGGCCTTTTGTGATTAGAAGTTAAGAAAAAGGGTTATGAAGATCTGAAAATATTTAAGGTTAGAATTATGACACACAAATATGGGTGTTTTCCAATGTATGCAGAGATACACAGATCAATGCTAACCATAATCATGTTGTGGATGGGTCCTGAATTGAAATGTTGGACTTCACTACATATCCCATAAGGACAGGAATCAAGCCATACGTAGTTCTTAAACTACAGTTTAACGTCGTGCAGGACAAAAAGGATTAGAGATCTTAGTTTAGGGTCATAGAGCTCAGACCATTATAAGAAATACACAGTGTGTGCTTTCATGGGGACCTTTCAGCCAGGGGACTGAAAGTGTAATTTTGGGGTTAATCCCAAAAGACTTGGGGCTAGATTCGAGGGACACTCGAACGTTCCTATGTATCCCATAAGGATGGAAATCAAGCCCACTTAGTTCTAGAACTACCCTTTGTACAAATTTGGTTCGTACATGTGAAAGGTGAAAGGGGACTTTAGTGCAATGATGATTTAACCCAAGATAAAAGGTTTGGGCATTTCCATGTATGCACGTAGTCTTTGGAATGAAACATGATTGAAAAATCAATGTAAATAATGATTCCCTCTCAGGTGAGGGTATCAAAGAATATTGTAGTTTATTGTCGTACAGGACAAAAAGTGATGTACAGTTTAATGTCATATAGCAAGGACAAAAGTGAACCAATGTAAAGATATTTATTCTGGGGATGGTTTCATGAATCAACATCATATGAGATGGAGGTGAACCGATGTGAAGAGATTGGTTTTGGGATTGAACCTCAGGAGGTTGCCTACGTACCCAGTCTAGAAGGCAAGGATCAAAGTCCACGTAGTTCAATTAAAGAATGAATTAATGATCAAGTTGTTCTTGGGGAAAACAACCTAAAAAATGATGTTGGGACTTACACGTGGTTAGAGCCCCAAAGAGGGTGTTATGGTTGAAATTTTCTCTAAGCTCACGTGAGTCATACTCGGTGTGAGAAACAAGAGGTAACAACAACCTTAATGATGCACAGTTTAATGTCATGTAGGACATATGAAGGGACTATGCAGTTTAAAGTCTTGCAGTTAGGACTATTGGTGCTGCACAGTTTAGCATCATGTAGTAGGGAAAAAGTACAATTTAATGTCATGTAGGAAATATTAAAGGACTTTTGTACAGTTTAGCATCATGTATCTAGGACGATGGGGACAATATAGTTTAACGTCATGTTGGACGAAAGGGGGACTGTGCAGTTTAATGTCATGTAGTGAGGACAAAAGAGTACACCATTTAACGTCATGTTGGACGTATTAGGGACTTTTTCACAGTTTAACATCATGTTGGACGAAAAAGGGACAATACAGTTTAGCGTCATGTTGGACATAAGTGCCAATAGTTTAAGGTTGTATGCATGGACCGTTGGTTATGCAGTTTAACGTCTTGCTGGACGTAAGGGACTTCTATACAGTTTAACATCATGTAGCTAGGACGTTACAGTTTAACATCATGTTGGACGAAGGAAATGCAAATAGTTTAAGGTCGTATGCATGGACCCCCTTGGTGGTGATACAAATAGTTTAAGGTCATATGTATGGACCGCGACAATGTATTTTGTGTTTATACAAAATAATTCTTCAGAAATCTGGCATTGGTTGGAGTAGTGATGAGTTCTCCATCCATTGAGATTAATGAATATGCTCCATTGGAGTAGACCTTATGTATTAAATAAGGTCCTTCCTATTTTGTCTCAAGATTGGGAGGTTTCTTTCCTGGTATCATTGGAGTTTTGAGAACTAATACCAATTCTCCCTGAACGAATGAATGAAGACAAACTTTTTTGGTGAAAGCTCGTGCTATTCAATTCTGATAGACTTCCAAGTGGTGAAAAGTGCACAATCTTTTCTCATCTAACTGTTCCAATTCATTCAATCACTTTTGAGCTTGTTCATCTGTATATGATTGATCACAAATGGAAAATATGAGCGAAGGTAATTGAATTTCAATTGGAAAGACTACTTCTGTTCCATATACCAATGAATATGGAGTTGACCGCATTGCAGTGCGGGTGGTGGTCCGATAAGCCCATAAAGCATGAAAGAGTTTATCATGCCATGATTTCTTATCTTTATCCTCCATATTTTGGAGTATATTTGACAGATTCTTGTTGAAGGATTCTATCTGACCATTGGACGCTGCATGATACCGAGATGAATGGTTGGATTTAATGTTGTATTCTTTATACAACTTCTTCACCTCGGATGAACAGAAGTTGGTGCCATTGTCCGTCAATATGGTATGAGGGACACCAAATCTGGTAATGATGTTAGACTTGATGAAGCTAACAATGAATTTAGAACTAACTTCCTTAAGAGGTATTGCCTCTTCCCATTTGGAAAAGAAATCAGTAGTAGTAAGAATATACTTAAACTGCTTGGCCGTAGCTGAAGGGTAATGTCCCACCACATCCATTCCCCATGTGGAAAATGGCCATGAGTATTTAACTGTATGAAGAAACTCTAGAGGTTGATAAATGAAGTTGGCATGTACTTGGCATGAATGACATTTCTTTGTTAAATCAACATAATCTTGTATCATTGAAGGACAAAAGTATCCAAGCCTTCGAATATGATCAGATAGTCTATGTCCAGACTGGTGGGAACCACAGACTCCTGCATGCACTTCTTTCATGACATCCATTGTCTCTTCACCATCAATGCATCTGAAGAGAACTCCATCAAAACCACGCTTGTAGAGAATTTTCATTAGGTGATCTGGGCTATCATAAAGAGTAAAATTGACCACACATCACCAGATTTTTTCTTTCTCGGCTCTATCAGGTGGAAGTGTTCCATTTTGAAGGTATTTCATGATAGGTGTTATCCATCCTGTAGTATGACCATACAATTCAGGAATGAGACTAATTTCATTAATTTCCTCTGTTCTGGTTCGAACATAAGGTGAAATTGCACGATAGTGGAAAATTCTGATGGTTGTCTCATTCTGATTTGGATCTTCCAGAGCTGTGGCTATATTAGCCAGTGCATCAACTTGAGAATTTTGTGATCTTAGGAAATAAGAAAATGTCGATTCCAAAGGGAATTCCGCCATTATCTCTCTGACGTAATCATACAAAGGGATTAGTTCTTTTCTGATGGCATAATCCCCATTGACTTTATTGATTACTAGGTCTGAATCACCTTTCACCTTTAAGTGATTCACTTGTGCTTGAAGCGCTAATTCCAATCTTGCGATGAGAGCTTGGTATTCTGCTTCATTATTGGTACCACCTTCCCACAATAAGAAGGAATAAGGTAACACTGCCTTTTTTGAAGAATTGATCAAAATTACTAATCCAACTTTGTTGAATTTAGGATTTTCCATTGTCCTCCCTGTTGGAATTCTGGAAGCACCATCAAAATACATTTCCCATGCCTGAGGACTTTCTTGAATAGAGAAGACTACCTCATCAGGGAGTTCAATATCTGAAGATGTTTCTTCCACTGAAGGGTGTTCATCTAGGAAATCATCCAGATCTTGGGCCTTTATTGCCTTTTGAGACACATACTGAATATCAAATTGCTGCAAGATAGCTTCCCACCTTGCCAGACGTCCTGTAAGCATTAGACGACTAAGGATGAATTTGAGCGGGTTATTGCGAGATACCAATTAGACCTCATGATGTTGTAGGTAGTGTCTCAACTTCTGAACTACAAAGATTAACACTAGGAAACACTTCTCAATACTTGAATATCAGGTTTCTACTTCTAGAATAGTCCGACTGAGATAGTAGATGTTGTTTTCATTCCCAGCATCATTCTTCTGAGCAATAAAGGCACCCAATGATCGCTCTAGAGCTACCATGTAGAGGATAAGTGGTCTTCCTTCAACAGGTGGCATAAGTACCGGTGGACTCAAGAGGTATTTCTTGATAATATCGAATGCTTCTTGACATTCTTGAGTCCACTGGTAAGTGACTCCCTTCTTCATAAATTTGGTGAAGGGTAAACTTTTGCCTGCCAAATTGGCGATGAAACGCCGAATATAGGCTAAGTGTCCTTGAAGTTCTCTCAATTATTTCAAATTTAGAGGAGGTGACATACCAAGGATTGACTTGGTCTTCTCAGAATCGACTTTGATACCACGATGGCGTACAACAAAGCCAAGAAATTTTCTTGAGGTTACCCCAAAAGCACATTTTAAGGGGTTCATCTTCAAATTATGTTGCCGAAGTTTGTGGAATATGACTTCCAAATCAGCCAAGTGATTAGAACATTGTTTGGATTTAACCACCAAATCGTCCAAATAACATTCCACAAACTTCCCTAAAAAGGGTTTGAATATACGATGCATGACACGCTGATATGTTGCGCCTGTATTCTTTAGGCCAAAGGCCATTACCGAGTAGCAAAACACACCCTGAGTGGCTCTGAAAGCTGTATATTCCTCATCTTCTAGAGCCATTTGGATTTGATTATATCCGGAATATCCATCCATGAAGGAAAGTGCTTCATAGCCAGCTGTTGTATCAATTAAGAGTTTTGTAATCAGAACTGGAAAATCATCATTAGGACAATGTCGATTAAGATCTCTGAAATCGATGCAAACTCTAATTTGTCCGTTCTTCTTCTTATTATTCATGGGGAAAATATTAGCCAACCACTTGGGATATTGAACTTCTCTGACGAAGTTATATTTGATGAGATTATCCACTTCAGCTTCAATTTTGGAAGCATAGGTTGGGTGTGTTCTTCTAGCGGCTTGCTTAAATCCTCGATTTTCTTCTGGTAAACCCAAATGATGAGTAGAAACATCAGGATCAAGACCGGGCATCTGTGTATAGTTCCAAGCAAATATGTATCAATTTTTCTTTAAAAAGGAAATATTCATCTATTGTTCTTCAATATTCATGGCCGCACTGATTAAAGTGGGGGCATGGATCTTATTTTGTATCTAGATTTATTTCTCTGAGTTCATCCACAGTGGTAGAGATGCCCTCTTCAAATGCTGGAGGAGAATCTCTGAGATCTTCCTATTCTTCTTTAACATGTGTTACTTCCTTTGTTTCTACTTGCATAGTATAAGATGAAGCATAATTTCCATGATCAGAAGAGATGTTAAAATTTGAACATCTTGAAGAAGAGGATTCCATTTCCGACCTGATTGATGATGAAGGGTCTTCCTTGGGAAATAAAGAGGAGATGATGGATTGAGAATCAACATCATTGTTCACCTCTAACGTTTCTATAACTTCCTCTGGCCTGATTGGTGAAGTATAGACTTGTTGGATTTCATCAGATGAAATGAATACATCTCCATTTGAGCTTTCATCATTGCCTGGTGGATCATTAATTTCTCCCATGTTTTTTGGCTCAATTGTCGTAATTGACATTATGGATCTTTCCATAAGAGTATTTGGATTTGGGTCTATCCTGTCAATTTGACTAATAGGCAACACATAATCTGTACTCACATGTGCAAATGGATTTACTGTAATCTTTTCCAAACCATACAGAGCATTAACTTTGGTAATCTTCTTTGTTGTGGATTTCTCCCTTCCCTTCATGTGATAGAATTACGCCTCAATGTATTGAGATTCACATGTCTTGAATGGGGCCTTATCACCATACAATGTCCCAACTTGACCATCAAAACAATATTTGAAACATTGATATTATGATGAAGGGATAGCCGCATGTTGATGTAGCCAGGGTCTTCCAAGCAAGATGTTGAAGGCTGAGTCTTGATCAAAAACCATGAAATCTGAATTGGATACAAGATCTCCAAACTGAGTTCTGAGTGTAAATTTTCCCAGTGGTTCTTGTTCATTTTTATCATATCCTTGTAACATCATAGTTGAAGGAGATAAATCAGATTCTGTAAGGCCCAATCGACGAAGTGTACGAATGGGCATGAGGTTGACTCGTGAACCATTATCAATGAAATATCTTCAGATGTCTACACCATTGACCTTTCCAGATAAATACAAAGGTCTAATATGCCCATGCACGACATCATCTTCATCTTCATCTGTGAAAGATATCACTGCATGGCATTTCGAAGGATTATTCTCTATGTGATAGACTTCAGCTGCAGCAATTTCAGTTTCAAACTCCTGAGGACTTGACAAAGCCTCAATGAGTGCCTCCTGAAGATCCTTTGACATATTCAAAGCATCCAGAATTGATAACTTGGCCGGTAATTGGTCCAGGTGTTTCAATACATCATACTTTTGATCCAGAGGTCTGCGTTTCCCAACAGGAACATGTGGTTTAGCAGGTGCCTTGGAAGTTTATGCTTTGGAAGTTGATGCATCTTGTATCGGGATAAGAGTTGGCAATATTCCTAGTTTTGGAAGATTAGACCGATTAGATCCATTTACTTGTTGAGAGGATGAAGGTGGAACCCCCAAACGATCCTCCAGAATAATTGTACCAGGACTGAATTTTCTATTGGTGGAAGAACTTGCTTTTTCTTGCTGAGCTCGCTGAAGGGCTCTACCACGAGTTTCTGCTGCATACACAGTTCTAGCAGGGTTAGAATTAGAATAACGACTTCTGGGATATCCACGTCTTCCTTTCTATCCTAGACCCCTGAAACTCCCTCTAATTCTTCTATTTGATACAGAGAATTTAGGCTCATCGAAATCAAAACTGTGATTGGCATAAGGATCTATTAAGTGAATCATATTAACAGAACCAAAGATTAACTCTTCATCCGATGAAGAATATGCCTGACTAGCCTGTTTAGGCTGTGCCATTTGGTGGGGCAGTGCCCGTTTCTTTGAAGTAGATGGCATTAAATCTGCCAGAGTCAAAGACAACTTAGGATTTGACACATACTCATCTTATTATTATTGTTCCTCTTTCTTGAAACTGTTCCATTTCTTTGAGGATTTCCCTCTGATGAAGAGGGTTTTGCTACGGCATTTATGGCAGAAGGCACAATTGGTTTCTTCAATTGTGTTCGCAAAATAGCATGAGTTCGGTTGATCGTCTTTCTGACCATACAATCATCATATTTCTGCACATTTTTTCTTTTGACTTCTTTCCACTCACCTTCCTCCTCTGGAACTATAGCAGTAACACATGCTACCTGATCTGAATAACCTTTTAGTTTAACTTGTCCCAAATCGACCATTTTTTGCAGGGGTTCTTTGAAAAAAAAAATACTCCTGAATGGGATTCCCCAACATTTGATGAAACGGGCAATAGTTGGGACAATCTTCATCTCCTTCCTTGTTTGGCCTCTTGGGCCTTGACAATTGAACCAAATTATTTTCCAGAGCCAAAATGAAATAACCAGGAACTTTTTCATTTAGGAAAGAGTAAACTTTGCTTTTTCAAATCCACAAATTGTTTTCGTCTTTGATCTCTTTGATAATATTGATGAAACGACCTCTGTTGTTGGCACTCAGGAGGTGTATCCCTTCGAGAAGATGAAGGTTTTGAAGTAGAAGCAGGTACAGGTGCTTGTTTAAGCATAATTGTAGCAGTCTCTACTTTACCCATTCTCCTTTCTGGACCTGATGGAATTACATGAGATTTATCCTTATTCTGTATAAGATAATCTTCAATCTGTTGAGCGATTGAAGTAAGGTATCGAAACCCTCCTATGTATTTCACAGGGATCAGCGGTGTGCGCAACTCATCACGCAAATTTTCCACACAAATTGGCAACAATTATTCTTAAGGGAGTGCTAAGATTAGGGAATATGTTAATCCATTCCAGTGAGAAATGAAATCTGAGACCCTTTCATTCTCCCTTTTCTTATAGTTTTTAAGATCAAAAACTATTGTTTTTGGCAACATTGAGATGAATTGGAGAGGGAATTTTTGGCAAAGATCCTCCCATTTGGTAATTGACCAGGATTGCAAGCTTGTATACCAAACAAAAGCTGCTCCTTGCAGGGTTCGCATGAAGAATCTGAGTTTCACTACTTCTTGTTGTTCCAGAGTTCCCATCATAGGATCACAACAAGACACTTAATGCATCAAATGTTGTTCAGGATCACCTGATCCATTTAAAATAGGGAATATAGGGTTTCCAAAACTTGATGGGGGAGAGATTGAATCTACCCATTCAGGGTAAGCTCTCTTTTCTGGTTGAACTTGTGCACACTTCCCTTCTATAGTCTCTAACCGAGCTGTTAATGACTCAATGGTAGTTATTAACTTTTGATAAACATCCGGTTGAACTTGGACTTGGGTAGGTTCAATGATTGGAGCTTGGACAGGTATGGCAGCTGGTACTGCAACTGATGGCAGCACTGCCAATTGTTGTTGCACTTGACCCGTAGGATTAGACCTGTGAGGGTGTACTGATAAAGGATGATATTCTTGATCCATCTCAATAGCTACAACAAACTCCCTTGGCTGACTGACTCCAGCACACTTATGAGGAAGAATACCTTGAAGTAGTTCTGCATTCATCCTTCTTAATTCCTTCATTTCTTCCTCTTGTTGCGCAAACCTTTTCTCTAGTGAGAGCGATTGACCTTCTCCAGAGGAAGGATATATAACCTGATTCTTTCCCTTTCCCTTATTTGATCCCTTTCATAGAGGGGGGATTGGGTTATTTGAAGTAACACCCAGATTTTGGGTAAACCTTTGATTTCATGTACGCACACCTTCTTCATTTGTGTTTGTACGTACAACTTCTTTAGCAAGAACCTCTTCATCTGATCCCTCTGAATGAGCCTCATCCGGTGGATCATCAACAACAGAATTGATAACATTAATTGATGCATAGTGCATCTCATCTCTTCTATCATCATTTCTGCGATATTGTCTTCTTCCATGTCTCTGATGAGACATTTCCTTTCATTGATTCGATCCCTTAGGAACTTCTTGGCGAACCATAATTTGGATAGAGTCTCCTGATAATTTGGCTCTTCGTTCCTCTTGGGGCTTCTTCCCTAATCGAGATAAGAACGACTTTCTTTGAGGGAGGGATTGAGGATTTGAAAAAGTCCCCAGTCCGGTAGACTGGGGCTATTCCTGCTGTTCCCACTCAACTCCTCAAATACTATTTGTTGATTCCGAGGGTTGGTTCAAAAGAGTCCCCAGTCTGGAAAGCTGGGGTGGCTCTTGACATGATATGTCTGAGACTTTCTTAAAAGATCTCCTGATCTTGCGAACCTTGGTCTTGAAATTAGCTGGATGCATCAATCGACATCCACTTTTATCACCTGTTTCAAAAGACCGTTGGATGATTTCTGACACTTCTGTCACTTGATGATGTGCTTTCTCTATATGAGAGACCTGTTCAATATTCTCATTTTCTTGATGCAAGAGTAATTCAAAAACTTGTTCTCTGTATTCTTGATTTTTAGAGGAACTAGTTGAGGCCTGTTCTTGGGAAATATTTTGATTACAAAAAAAACCCATTGATTGTGGCTGGCTACGGGCAATAACATTGCATGAGACCATTTTCGGTGGGCTTTGCTGACTGGAGAGCACAGTGAAATTTAGTGCTCCATGAACACCCCATCCACTGACATGAATACCAGATAGGGCATTAGAAATTAACTGGCGCAATCTTCTTAGTGCGCCAAGGCATGAACGCTGAAGGGATCTCTGCTGCTTTTCAGCATTCAGATATCGAGAGACTGATAGAGATGCCAAATCAATCTGATGTTGTAACCCTTCTATTAACTTAACATGATTTTCATATTCATCATAAGATAATACTTTCTTTTTCAACTGACAAAGAGTTTTCCATATGTTGAGATGAATGTCATGAATCCCATCTTCTATCAACATCTCTGGAATGTCATACTGAGAGTCAGCCAGAGGCTAAAACCTGAGTGTCACTTCACCTTTCACCAGTTTTTTTCTCATGTTCAGCATTTCCTCTTTATCATTCAATGAATATTCTTCTACCTAATTAGACCATAGTTGGTGCTTCCTTGTTGCTTCATCGGATTCAACAGGATTGGTAGAGAACTCACTGATCAAACTAGAAGATGCATGACTTAGGGGTGGTTCGGAGATTGACCTACTCCCTAGGATATCTTCTGGTTGAGAAAGGATTTCACTTGATGATGGTAAATCATCAGACATGACTGGATTTACTTTTTCAAGTACCTCAAGATAAGAGGCCTTTCTCGGCACTACATTGTCCACTGGAGTATTTTTCGGGCAATGTGCATCACTACTGCGGAGAGGGATTTCGCAGATAAATTCATCATCATGGGGAGGACCACAATGGTGGGTTACAATAAAAGATGAGTTCTCTTTCTCCTTGGTCTTCTGGCCACACAGAGGGTTATTATAGCTCTCATTTGAAGATGAAACTTCAAGATCGACCGAACTGTCATGAAGAAAGCCTTCATGAGGAAGTTTCTGTTGAAGACCTTCGGAATTAATGTTCCCACTTTTGGGGAATGAGGGAGTAGAATCTTGGATTCCAATAGATAACTATCTAAGGGCTTCAATAACTCCAGCATCAAGCAATACCTTGTTACAGATTGGCTCTTGATCTCTTAACTGTGCTGGGTGGGTCTTCTTTTTAGACGCCTTCTTACTCGCCTTGGAAACCACTTGTTGATGAAAGTGGCTACTCTGAGCAGGTGTATGTGCATGATCAGGAGAGATGGCCAGGTTAGGCTGACGATCTCTACTCAAATTAGGTGTATGTGTCTGACTTGGTTGTCTGTATGATATGGGGGAGTATGCCCCACAACCCTCTTGGACTGGAACAGATGTGTGTGTCTATTCCGGAGTGAACTGTTGATGTGTCACTCCACTGGTAGGGATAGATTTATGTGTATTTCCTTGAGATTCTGTTGAATCTGTTATAATATCCTGGAAGGTATCTAGAATATGAGTAGGGATTTGCTTCTGCTCTTTCACCATTGACAGAATGTGCTTGGTGACTTCAGCTTCCGGAACGGGGATATACGTCCATTCCATGCTTGGAGTAGGTGTGTGTTCCTACTCCTATCCTCCTTTTACTGTCATTGAATCCTGAGAGTACTCAAGTGTGGGGGAAGAGAGTTGAGTCTGCCTTCTGTTTGTCACCAGATCTTTCCGAATAACCTCTCCTGGTGCTACCAAATGAGACTGTTGGTAGGCTTGATCAATACTAGTAGGTGTATGTGCCTGCTGATTGTACTTCACCGAATGTGGTTGACGAGATCCATCATATGTAGTTAGACGAGCCTGCTGACTAGCTGATGATGTATAAATAGGTGTATGTTCCTGTCTATAATACTCCTCCGGAATTTCCTGGCAGGATTGGCGTGCTGCTGCCAGATGAGTCTGCTGGACAGCAGAATTAAAAAGGACGGGTGTATGTGCCCGCTCGTTGTTTGCCACCAAGTTAGGTTGGTGGACTTCTCTGGAGTTGGAAAAGATGAGAACCTGCTCACTGTTGACCAGATTTCACGTCTAGAGATTCGTCTTGCCTACTCGGGTTCGAGGAACCTAAGACGAACGCTTGGAGTCGATACCCTCATCATGTTGAGGGCACACTACCGCACGAGTCTGGCGGCGATTGTTGGTGGGAGCCCTCGGTAAGGACTCTTGTATCCTTGAATTAAGGCCCTGAGGGGCCTGTTCATTCACCTCCCCAGAATATGGGAGTGATTGGTGATTGCGTTCTGGGGATAATGACCCGAAACGGTTGAAAACGGTGGTTGGCACCACCTGCTTCTTAATCACTGGTCATCATTTTCCGGATGACCGGCGTGAGTTGTTCACTTGGAGGGATTGTCGGGTAGCCTCCAAAGTTGGAATGGTACCGTTTTGTTGATACTCCTTAACCAGCACGTTTGATACCCAACATTGAAGACGTTGAGTAGGTGATATCGTCCTCAGAGCGGATGACGATCCAGCAGGAGTTGCAGCAATGGCATTCGCAGTAGAGTTTTTCACAGCAGACATATTCACGGGTGTGAACTTGAGAGAAACTATTTTGGTAATGCAGAAGATCTTAGAAAAGAGTTCATGTTTTATATAACAGATGTAATCAAGATAAATTCAGCCACTAAATATTTTGGATGAGCACATATGTCAATGATTTATTTTTTGTCCCTCTCATTGAGTTTTAAATAGGGACCTAACAAATAAGTAAAACATCATTTTAACTTGGTTGAGGATTCACGTTGGGTTCACCATTTTTTGTTTCCCTATGGAATTGAGGATGATCTCGTTGATTTAAGATTCAAACATTCCAAGCGGTTTCTAACGGGTTTGTTCGCAGAACCGAAAACATCCAATGATTCCATATCCATTTGGACCTACTTTCCAAAGGTAGGTGCTCATTAGTTGTGGACTGATGAGGCATAGGAATTTGCATTGGTAGAGAGGATGGGAGGTCAGACTCATCACACTTTTTTGAGGGGAATTATTGTCTACTCCGGGACTCTCTTTATAGATTTAAGTTATGTTCGTGAATCCTTATTACATTACCAAGTATAAAATGAGCTTTCCTTTAGATCTGACAATCAATGATTAAATATGTAGGAAATTTAGAGAATCTTTTATATGTATTCGAGGTTCTTCATCAATAGAGAATCATCTTTATTTTCTAGAGATTCTTAGTCGATGGTATTCTTAAATACATAAAAGTATCTTGGTCATTATGATGACCATACTGGTTTTAAAGCCACTTAGTGGGGCACTTGAAGTTTATTGTCATTCAGGAGGACATAGATTATTTTGATGTTGGGATCGTACCCGCAGATGGGCTACCTACGTATCCTTTGTTTAGAAAAGGAATCAGAACCCACGTAGTTCGAGTAAGGGAGTATGATGTTTATGCATGATTGATGGCTCAAAGAAAGATGTCATGATTACTTTTACACTCTAAGCCCACGTGAGTCATGATCGGTGTGAGAAACAAGAGGTATTGGTGAAACCGGACAATTGTGCCGTGAAAGATGCAATGATGTGGGGCTTATATATGTATGACTGCCCAAAAATAGATAAAGATTAAGATTTACTTCAGGGAAGAAATCCAGGAACAGGGTCCATAAAGGTATATGTGCTTCATGGAGATTTGGATACTCTAATCTTGGGGATTACTCTTAAGGAATATGCCCAAGTTAGGAGGGGACTTATGATTAGGTTTTACTCCTGAGAAGGAAACCCAGATCAAAAGGAATTATGACTGGTCAAGAGAAATTAAGATTAGGGCTTACTCCTGAAAAGGAGGCCCAGGTTAAATGGATTTGAAAATTAAAGGTACTTGAGGCTTACTCCTAAGGAGGAGGCCCATATTTAAAACTAGAGCTTACTCCTAAGAAGGAAGCCCAGGTTAAGAGAATTATGGTTGGGGCTTACTCCTAAGAAGGATGCCCAGATTAGGGTACTTGGGGCTTACTCCTAAGGAGGATGCCCAGATTAGGGGACTTGGGGCTTACTCCTAAGGAGGATTCCCATATTTGAGACTTTGGACTGGGGCTTACTCCTAAAAATGAGGCCCAGGTTACGGGGAATTATGACTTGGGATTACTCTTGAAAAGGAGGCCCAGGTTAAGGGGTTCTATCATCTTAAGAGATGAGGTTGAATGAATGAAATCTCAATCTTTAGCGACATAAAGATGTGTAAATCACTAGGTTTTAAGATATGTTCCACAGAATTCCTTTCAGATAAGTAAGTCAATCAATAAATCATTCCATAAATGGATTTGAAGAGTGTCTTGAAGACTGGATCTTGAATAGGAGAGGTGGAATGGTATAAGAGAGGTGAAATGGGCAGGAAAGGCACCCAAAAAGACTGGGGCACGCAAGTCCTAGAAGGAGCGCAGGTACTGCGTGGGCGCGCAAGTCCTGGTCGCGCAGGTATACCTGCGCGACACATGGGTACTTGCGCGATTTTTAACCAGTAGGGTAATACTTGGGAGATCCTTGACCAAAGTCTTTAGAATTATCCTGAGGTACTTTCATAAGAGGGGCGTGCAAGTTTTAATGAATAGATAAAGAGGAACGCAAGTATGTTCATTTCCCTTAAGGGTAAAACACATTAGACACGCAAGTGTTAGTGATTTCTAACACTTAGAGCTTATTCCTCTTGTATAGACCTTCTATTCTAGGTAAAGAATTACCTTAGAAGTGTTTGGAAGACTTGAAGAAGAGACTTGGGCGTTCAGAGCTTTGTATCTGAATTCTGGAAAAATTCCCCCCAAATGTGGGGCCCACCGGGGTTATTTATAGTCTGGAGAAGACCCTGAGCGGTTTTCAAAGAGGGTGTGCAAGTGACTTGCACGACCAACTTCGGCGCGCAAGTGTACTTGCGTGACCATGGTAGAACTTGCACGACCCTTGCACAATATTCTTCTTATTCCTTCCTTTGTCAATTTTTTTTATATTTGTCCAAAGGTTGAATCACTTTGAGCTAAGATATTCCCCTTTTCCAATCTTTAGACTTTGTGATGAAAGGAGCGTCAACAGTGTTTCCACAATAGAAATTCTAGTGCATCTTCTATTGGAACTTCCATTCCTATTCTATGTTACATGATTCCCACTAATGTTTTTTACTTTTAATTTTTAGGTGTGCATTTTAGGTCAAATATTAAATACTTACAATGAGTTGTTTAATAAATCCAACCAATTTTAAAATATTATCATACAAATGCAATGTGGGACACTCTATTTTGGAATACATTTTAAGCTTTTCTATCCTACAAGGTTTCAACACCATATTATAAGAAATTGGATAGATCTATTTTTATGTGATTTATAACTATGATTCATCAACAAATACATTTCAAATGGGTGGTGTGGAAATACAATTTTGTGAAAATAATATGAAAAATGATATTTGGGATAAGTGAAAGAGAAATTGAAATGGAGGACTATTATTCTTTCAAACCAACCAAGTTTCCCTTATATATATGGATATTTGAAAAAGTTTAATACCACTCACATAGAAAAAAATAAAAATAGAACTTTTGGAATCTATTATGGGTAATGAATTAGAGGACTATGTTGACACAACAACACTCCTCTATTTTTAGACAAGTGATGCTATGTTTTTCCTTACTATAGGTTATTACTTGAGTTGGGGATTCATCACGTATGTGGATATCTTGACAGATATGAGAAAACTAAAGTGGTATTTTGAAATCCATCAATAATTAATGAATTCTGTCAAAGAATTTTACAATCAAAAATCAAATATTTTGAGGGTTGTTGTATCATTACTAGTATGGATTAAAACCTATTTTCACTTATATATATATATATATATTTTAATACTATTGTTATTTTTATTTTATTTGTATTGTGAAGTAAGAATACTAGTGAAAGGAAATAAAAAAGGTGGAAATAGGCCTTTCAAAAAATAGTGCTTGTAAGATTTTGATGCATTTTTCAAGAAACAACTATAGATTCAATAAGTTCAAGATAGTGGGGTAAATATTCCAATTATAGTATTATTTTAATGATTCTCCCAATAAACATGGTTATGTAAAATGAAATATTACATATCAGGAATCATAAAAAATGTGCTTAATAGAAAACATCCACCAAGGAATGTAGTACTTCAATACAACAGATTGTGGGAAATAAGGAGAGATTACAAGGTCTCGAAGAAGAAAATACAATATTAAAAGGAAAACTAGAGACTATGAAATTCAAATTCATGAAGAAAAATGAAACAATTAAAAACCGAAGAAGTTGATAAGTTCCAACAACGAAAAAGAGGTAGAGACATTAAGCGAGGAAGAAGAAATAAACACTGTTGAATGTAAAACTCTCATAGTGAGATATATTATGATGTATCTAAACTATACATCTGATCCTAATGAAACTAGGATCAATTATAAAGATCTAGGAACCTTAAGTGTATATGGTCATCGAGCCTTCCATATATTGGAGTTTGTTTCTTATAACCAAATAATTTTGTACTTAAGATTACATGTATATTCAAAGATGTTAATATTAATTTAAATATATTATCACATATTGATTTTTATTCTTCACAACATTGATGTGATAATGTCCTATAGTATCTTTATCATTGAAATGGTCATATCAGTTCCTCGCTGTGATGAGAACTTTGAAATTAAATAGTGATATTCTTAAAACTAGTTCTACGGTCTGATAAATTACTATACAAGGAAACATATTTTATAGACTATCGGGTGTGAGTAATCATAAGAAGATGATACTTCTTCTCATGAAGTTAGTGTTTGGTAATCTACAATATAGAAGATTATGAGAACAGACCCGCCAGTAGGAATTCTGAATGTTTTGGTGTCATTGAATATTCTTATCTACGAGCATGTGTAATGATCCTTAGACTTTAATATTATCATTAATGCATTCCATGAATCACACACTTAGATTTACTAACAAAAACTTTCACACCATATGTTGGTTGGAAGTAGAGTACATTGGGTGTGTCTTGAATGACATGTTATTAATGGATAAGTTGATGAAGTATTTGTCTCTTCAACCTTTATAGAAGTTGATATCTTATTCCTTTAATTTAAATATAATCGTCCCATAAATTCCATGGTCATGGTGTAACAACATTTATTTCAGATAGTCAAAGAAATACATATTAGACATATAGGTTGATGATACAAATGTGCAACCTACTTGATGAGATATTGAGACAAAGAGATTATATTACATGGTAAGAATTCATATGTGGTTACCGATTTTGAGACATTAAGTTCTTTCTCTAGGGTGCCTTAACCCATTACTAGATAATAATCTTGGACTTTAGGCAATCCCACCTAATGACAATGATAAATAATCTTATAGGGTCACACGATAAGTTTTTCCGTTAATATCGATTAAATTCTATTTTAATTTAATTACTAGAATAAGTATTATTCTCAAGATCAAGGAATAATTTTATTCAAGTTTTATTGATCAACAATATTCACATGGTAATAGATAATTATTTATTTATTAATAAATAATTTATTTGATTACTTGAATATATATAATAAGAATTTATTCTTTGGATTGTGAATAAAATATTTATTTTATATATTTAATATTTAATAAATATTTATTTTCTGGATCATGAATAAAATACTTATTTAAGTGTATAAAATATTTACTTGGGTATTCAATAAATTTTTAGGAGTTTGAGTGGACCAAGATCATGTCTAGTGATGAATATTAATTTACATGCTGGTAAAATGATATTTATTAGTTTGCAAGTTAGCACACACCATAAAATAATAATAATAATCTTATTATTATTATATGACATGTGGTTTGTTAAAATATTATAATATCATTTAGGGGTTGGTATGAAATTAAATAATATTTTAGCTTAAACCCTAGCTCTATAAATATATGGTTATATCTATTGTGTAGGGTTAATAAAAAATTAATGATAGAAAATCGTTGTACACAATGAACTTATCTCTCTCTCTCTCAAATTTCCCCTTTCTTTCTCTCAAGAATGATAAGAAATCCTTAAAGACTGAAGGATCTTGGAGTGATCAAGATGAACAATGCAAGAAATTTGGTTCGATGTTCTAGCAACCAGAAATCAATTAGCATTACTCAGAGATCAAAAGAGCACGTGTGGATCACCGCTATATGGACTATACACTTGAATCATTACTGGGAAATGAAAGTAATCCAAAAGGGGTTTTGGAAGATCAACAACATCATTGAAGAAAAGATCTTAAGACGAGGTAATCCCTTATTCCCAATATAAATAAATTATTTATAAATTTAACATAAAATATCCTATCTCTGGGTTTCTTGAAACTCTAAATTAAAATAATTTTTTATCTAACACCCACCAAAGGTGCTTACACTATGCCCGACACCTTCAAGTGGTATTAAAGTGGTTACATTTTAAATTTATATTTTTTTTCTTTTTGATTAATATATAAAATCAAGGTTGAATTATTCATTCTATATTATTAATTATTTAATCTGATTTAAATTAACATGTTTTTTACATTTTAATTTCTTCATTCAGGATTTGTAATTTCTTAAGTCCAAGAAAAAATGAAGAATGATCAAAGATTCCATCGGGAAGTGTCAAGGAATCTGGACAGATAGTATGATATTACATGGTGTGTATTTGGAGTATAAATTGTATACCCAAGCACACTACACCTGAACATGTTGCAGGATACATGACTATCTGAGAAGTAATTACACACAGTTCATTTATTGCACATTGCGTGTAGATCAGGACAACCCGACACACAAAATGTTGAATTATATAGTGTGTAGCTAGAATACATGTTGTGTAGTCTATATAGTTTATAATTGAAATTTTTACATCTTATGTGGTCATAAGCATGGTCAAACCATGCGAGACTGATGACCTAGAGAAATAATGACATACACGACATGTAGCTAGCTTGTACACGTCATGTGGTTAATTATTTCCCACATTCAAAATACATGTTGAGTTCCCCGGTGAGTTATAAGGACACATGACATGTGAGATACATGTAATTTAGCTGGCTTATACATGGCGTGTTGTCCCACATCCGACAAACATGTTGAGTCCTTCTTCGAGTTGTGTGGACACACAACAATTGTGATACAGAGAGAGTAGCTGGTATGTACACACTGTGTAGTCCAGTTGGGATACATGTTGAAGTCCTTGGAATGTAACCTAGATACACGAAAAATGAGATACATGGCATGTAGCTCGATGGTACATTCCATATAGGCTCCCAATAAAGGACATAATTAAATTATATTAAATTGAAAATTGCAGCATTAAAACCTTATCACTTTGATTGGCACTTTAAGTGTTTGAAAATTTAATAATGGTTTTAAAGCATTATTAAAATGATCAATTAATTTAATGTAATAATCTGTAATAATTGTTTCTTACATTTATTTTCCATGAATGACATTCATATGGGTATCTCCAAGAGAATTCAGACAATCATTAAGATAAAAGAGAATTAATTAATTGATTGATTAATTAATTAATACAACCAAGTTTATCTTAATAATAAAGAGAAAATATAAATGAATGTTAAATGATTTATTTTTATATATATGTTGCATTTATGGTCGTTCATGAGCTTGACGAAGACCTATATATGTGTTGGATGTTTTAATTTAATTTATTACATAATTTTTCAATTATTTAATATTAAATTAATTTTTATGGCCTGTGAGTCAGACCTCCCTAAGTTATTATGCAGGGCTCATGTGTCCATGGTTATTTATATAATCACCATTAACTACTCCTTTGGTTACCCTTATATGCATGTGAGTTATAAATACTTGTAATTAATGGAGTATCCCAACGTGCGTGGACGTAGTTTAAGACGAAACCATAATGATACCAACCTAGGTGATACATGAGTTGACATGTGGAATATTTCAACTCATGCCAAGGTTGACACAACGAGTCATTTCCTATAGGTCATAAGTTGATTTATTGTCCTCTCAATAAATCAATCATTAGATAAGCTCATGATTGAGTCATTTATTTATTTATGTCTTATGAATTATTTTTTTATGGATGCATGACTGTAATCACATAAATAAATAAATTACTATGCAAATATGGAATATAAATAAATGGATTATGTATAAATTATTTATCCAACATGGTTAATTAATTAAGTAAAATTCACTTAATATTAAAAATACATATAAAAGATAAAATAATATAAAATTTATGCATAATAAAATAAAATTCCTCAAATAGATATTAATTCAGACTTGACCTTCTATTACTTGATTAGGAATTAAACCAATAGAAATATGTGTTTGACAAACCCTTGTTAAGACACTAATTTTTATAAGGGAGTTCTTATGAAGGTTTTGGGTTGACTTAACCATTTTATATCAAGATGAGTAGACCTTTCTAGACTTGGTGTAATTTGGAGAAAAGTGTTAAGGAAATATAAGTTAGGATTTTTGGATTGAGGAATCTACTCAACGGATCAAGGAGTTGTAAGCCTGCAACTGGTAAAGACCTACCTACCTAAATAACTTTAATTATCTTGACCAACCCTTATTGGGGTTATGTGAAGGGGCATATGGAACCTTGCCACTAGAATGTCAAAGAAACTAGAAAATCTAAGTTCAATGGTGATTTCTATTGAGACTTGATGAAATAACGAAATATTTAATAAAAAAATAATTATTATTATTTATCACATAATTTGTAATCAAGCAAAGTACTAATTATCTGTTTTAATTATTATATAAAATGGTAAGAAAAACCACAAAAATAGTATGATCATTACTTAAATTAGGGTATGTCCTTAAAAATATAAATTTTCAGATATCGTATAATCATTTATGGGATACATTATTATCATAAAGTTTGTATTATGTGTTGGAATATCCTTCTCTGGTTCTACCATCCTAGCAGGCGAGTGAAGGTGAAAAGGATTCCTACCAGAGATATGCTGAGGATGCTTCCTATGTCTATTGTATTATACGATCAACTATTTACAAAGAGTTTATGATACAACATAAATACATGGATTATTACACCATAATATCTCATATCCATTCTCTTCAGAAATAGAAGGAAAGGTTAAAAATAAATAATATTATTAATGCATTATATCAGTGTAAACTAGAATAAGGAAATATAGATACTAATCATGCTTTAAAAATTATAGGGTATATTTATCAATTAGAAAAATTGGTATTCCACCTAGATAAGAAATTTTCCATTAATCTTATATTATCATCCTTACCACCATGATTATCCTTATTTTTCCAAGCTCAGATAAACAAAATGGATAAGTCGCTTAGGAATATTTTGTCCATACTTTACCAAGAAGATAAGGATTGGTTGAAAACTATTTTCCACCCCTTTTTATGAAATTTTGAAAGAAAATGTTAAAGATACAATGGATAATATAAATCCATAAGATCCTTTATGATTTCCTTCAAAGATACAAAATATTCAAAGATAGAAGAATGAATATGAAGTTATTTTCTTCTTATGTGTAAAGCTTGTACATTGGAAAATAAATTGCAATAAATTGAAGAAGAAATAAATTTCATACACTTCAGGTATATTCATCAAGTTTCTATTCACATTTTGTCTATTAAATACAATATTATTACAACATATATGTATTTAAATACAAGAAATGATAGAGAATAGAAATGTTATAAACTGAACTCAAAAGGTGATGAGAAAGGGTGATTCCTATATAAATAAAGGGGAGATCAATATTTCTCATTTATAGATAGGATTTATTAAAGTTTGTAATAAGTTTTACCAAAACATTTATATCAATTTCTAACTAGACATAATGAGACATTATTTCATTTCTGAATAAATATTGTTATGGTACTTAAATACCAAACTAACAGTTCAAAAACTCTTAAATAAAAAATATTCATTGTAGTGAATGATGAATATAAAATATAATACTCTTATCCAATTATGACAAGAAAATTATTTATCAAATAAAACTTAAATTAGTTGATCTATTTATACCCATAAAAGTGTTTTAGTCTAAATTGATCTAAGATACTAGATATACAAAAAAAAACTACTTATCATAATTTAGATAAATAAACCTTTATAAATAAATATATGTCACAAAACTTTTAGATTTAGTTTAACATGGTCATGTAAACTAGTCTAAAGCTAAAGATAAATTCATATACTTCATGTTATTCCTTTAATAAATTTTAGAAGTGCTTAGTGAAGTAAATGAGTGTACTTGGTAATGATTGAGGAATCTCTGAGCTGGATTGTTGATGAACATCTTATCCAAGTAATTATTGATCATATATATGGGGTAAAGGTTATCCCAAACTCACATTTAATTATATACATCAATGTTATAATGATAGTAAAAGGAATATCAATGATTATTCCTATATATATTTCAAATATTCCATTATTCCTTCCAAGAAATATTTTTCAAATAGAAGTGTAACAACTAAAAATGTGCCAATTATATTATTTTAATGTATATAATTTGAATTTATATATGATAAAATTATATAATGACACAACCATAAGTATTTTCTTAAAAACCTCTTGTTAAAATCTGGTTTTAGCTACAAACTAATATTAAACACTTATGTGAATCTGAGTTAATAATCTAATAGCGACTCATGATATTAATATCTAGTCAAGATCATATATATTTATATAAAGTAAACCTATATATTTAAGGATAGTGGGATAAGAATTAGCTTCTATGGTTTAAGGTTTTGGATGCACATTATGTTGGCATACGAATACTATAATCTACTAAGCTCAGTGGGAGGAGTAGTTCTAGAGACACATATTATGTAGGAACTTATTACCAAAGAGTTGGTTTATGTTCACCATGATGGATGATACATATATCTTATTCTACCAAAATGAATATTATTATAATACATTAGTAGATGGTAATATACCAAGGTTGAAAAGTATATATAAATTCATGTAATGGACTCCATGTATCAAAATTTGGGGATTCCATATTTTTAATGTTTCTAAGACTTGATATCGTTGGTTAATATTAAAGAGAAACTTAACATGGATGATACAAGATGATACTAATAAAAATGATTGATTATTGAAAGTTATACTTCTTTAAAAATACCTTTACTCCGATCATCATGACTAAAATCCTTTTGAAATTTAATTTGTCAAAGAATATTTCTATGATCATCATATTGGGCTATTGATTTTTAAGGCTACCTCATTTGGAGGAATACTTATGGTATATATTTATATAACACAACCAAGGGAGACCCTATGGTATATGTCTAAAAGGCATAACTAAAGGGATTGGGGACATCAATAAATGCGAATAAGATATGAAAATGAGATAAATTCATTTATGAACAAATCATGCATAGTGAGCATAAAATATTCATTCTAAAATGAATGGGTGACATATGTCTCTAACTGGTTAGTGGGAGTGCTATAATTTTTTAAGATAAATATGTTGATAATATATGAAAACAATTATTGTGTAATACTAGTTTGTTAAGACTAAGGAATGAAATTTCTCTAAGTTTGACTTAAATTAGCAACCATGTTCTGGGGAACAAGATATAAAAAATGGATCTATGAGTTTTATAATCTAGTCATAATCAATATATTAACATAGTATTGAAAAATACAAGCTAAAACAATTAAATATCAAATTGTTGATTGCATATAATCCTTATACTAGAAAATGCATGATCATAGTAAAAGATTATAAAGATTAAAATAATTTCACGTGATTAAGTGATAAAAATTCATCTCATGTGTCATGATATGCACTAAAGTTTGATATTATTGAAGAATAAATCATAATAGGTGAATATCAATTAGATCCAATTTAATTTCATATAATTATAGTTATAATTATCCAACGGTACTAGGAAAAGTAAAACTGGATGAGTTCCTGGTGTATGAAGAAGTGAGAATACTAGTAATCAAGGGAATTTAACACTTGTTTACACTTGGTTCAATTTGATATAGTATCATAGAAAAGGCTAAAGTAATATGCAGTAAAAACTTATTATAGCTAGTGGTAGCTATATTTACAATATCCAAGTATGTTATGACTTCTTATGCAGCTTAAGGAGTGGTTTAACAACTCCCCATTTTGATTTTGGTTTATAAAAGAAGAAAGAGTTTTATAATTATCATGATAAGATATGACTATGGATTTAGTCAGGATGTCAAGACTTTGACATGGGAACAATAGGTGTATACTTGGTTATATTGCTGCCTGATGGATTTTCTCACGATAGTAATGTTTCATTAAACAAATTTTCCATAAAGACAAGAATATTTTTCCAACCCTAGCTAAAAAAATGTTATAGGACTAGTATTTGTAGCCATAATCAGTGAAATCATGTTTTTAAATGTGAGAACTAACTAGTTATTATCAGTTGGCTGTAGTGAAAGTGATATTTTTTGGAGTTGGTTCCCTAAAAACAACTATTTTTTACTTGAGATTACATGTATATTCAAATATGTGAATATTAATTTAAATATATTATCACATATTGATTATTATTATGCATAAATTGATGTGATAATGTCCTAGAGTATCTTTTGCATTGAAAAGGGCATAAAAGTTCCCCGCTATGACGAGAACCTTGAAATTTTATGAAGGTATTCTTAAAACTAGTTGTTTGATCAAGTAATATACTATATAAGGACACATAATACGTAGACTGTTAGGTGTGATTACTCATAATATGATGAGGCTTCTTCTCATGAAGTTCATACTTGGTAATCTCTAAGACAGAAGATTATGAAAACATACCTACCAATAAAATTCTTCATGTTTTGGTATCATCATATTTTCCTATCTATGAGCATATGCAATGTTTCTTAGACTGTAAGATTATCATTAATGAATGTCATGACTCACACACTTATATTTTTTTGTCAAAAATCATCATGCCATATGTTGATTGGAAGTAGGGTACATTGGGTGTGTCATGAATGACATGTTATAAATGGATATTTCAAGGAAGGATTTTTCCATTCTATCCTTATAGAAGTTGATATCTAGACTCATTGATTAAAATATAATTTTCACATAAATCCGATGACCATGGTGCAATGATGTTTATTTTAGATAATCAAAGTAAGAGGTATCAAACATATAGGTTGAAGATACATACATGAAACCTTATTAATGAGATATTAATATAAAGAGATTATATTACAATATAACCATTCCTATGTGGTTGTCGACATTACAACATTAAGTTTTTTCTCTTGGCTGCCTTGAACTATTATTAGACTATAATCTTGGAATTTAGCCAAGACTGCCTAATGACAATGAGAAAGAATCCTAGAGGGTCACACACTAAGTGTTTCCATTGATCATGATTAAATTTTATTTGAATTTAATTATTGAAAAACATATTATTCTCAAGATCTAGGAATAATTTTATTCAAATTGTATTGATCGCTAATATTTATAAGGTAATAAATAATTATTTTTTTATTATAAATAATTTATTTGATTATGTGAATATATATATAATAAATATTTATTCTCTAGATTGTGAATAAAAACTTTATTTATTTATTTATTATTTATTTGATGGATTAGGAATAAAATATTTATTTAATTGAATAAAATATTTATTCGGGTACTCAATAAATGTTGTGGATTTCAAGTGGGACAAGATCTTATCTAGAAATTAATATCAATTTGTAATCTAGTAAAATAATATTTGTAAGTTTTCAAGTTAGCATGCACCATAAAACAATAATATTATTATTATATGGAATGGAGATTGTTAAATGATTATAATATCATTTAAGGGCCGCTATACAATTAAATAATATTTTAACCTAAACTCTAACTCTATAAATAGATGATTATATCTATTATATAGGGTTAATCAAAAACTAAGGATAGTGATTTATTGCGCACAACAAACCATTCTCTCTATATCTCTCAAATTCCTCCTCTATTCCTCTTAATAATGAGAAGAACTCCTTCAAGTGTGAATAATCTTAGAGCGATCAAGAAGAACAACACAAGACATTTGGTTCACTGTGCTAGAACTTGAAAATCAATTGGAATTTCTCATAGATCAAAGAGAATGTGTGGATCACTGCTAGAGGGGTTCTACACTTTAATCCTTATAGTACAATGAAGGTAATCCAAAAAGGTTTTTGGATAATCAAAAAATATCATCAATGAAATAATCCTAATATGAGGTAATTATTTCTTCCCAATATAAATAAATTAATTATAAATTTAACATGAAAGATCCTATCTTGGGGTTTTAGGAAAATCTAAATTAAAAGAAATATTAATTTAACACCCACCAAAGGTGCTTATATTGCGTTCAAAACCTTCCCCATATACCCAATGCAACAAAATAGACCCAAGAATTTTTTTTTGAAAAAAATCACACCTCTCACAGATAGTAGCGTAGCTGAAAAGCCTGAAGTAGATACTCACCAAACCCAATAACTGATTGAACATGTTAAATATAGAACTAGAAAAGAAAAGAAATTGAACTCAACATATGTTTATGACACCAGAACAAGAAGATGAATAAAAACAACAATAAAAGCATAACCAATAGAAGAACTTTATAAGGCATAAAAAAACATTAACATTCCCAGTATGTTAGTGGAATAAGAAAATAAAAGGGATGTATTAGGTTAGTATGTCATACCAAAAAGGGTGATCCAAAGTAAGAGGTTCTGCAAATTAGACTATGAGCGTCTTCAGATGATTTCAGAGTTGGAGCCTCACTAGTATGTTTTTAATCACCCATAATTGAAAATATTCTATTAAATTCCCCATAATAGTAAATGTTTTGGTATACTTCACTATTATTATTGTTCAACAAATACTTATGAAAATATGATAATGACCTATATTCATTTGCAATAGATGACATTTTTGTTCTTTTAAATAATGAAATGGCAAGAGACAGAGTGAGTACTTTAGCTAACAAAGATTCTTATCAAATAGTTTCCACATAATTTCACATTCTACAACCATTTTCAATGATATTAGTTATTATATACATATTTACAAATAATAAATAGAAAGTGTCAAATGGGAAGCATAACTGGATTTTTCCATGATAATTCTACATTTATTACCATTGCTGCTATGGTCAGTATACATTCCTTTAATTACAAATGTAATGATTCAATATATCTCTAACCATATTAATCTTAAAAGAGAAAAATTTTAGGGAAAAATAAAAACCCGATATAAATTTTGATTGAAGAACTAATTAAGGACACACTCTTATTAAATGAAAAAATATTTGTCCTCATTAACACCATAAATTTTAATTAGAAACTACTTGTTTTTAATGTCAATAAAAATAATTTCAAACACTAAAACTTAATGCTACATTAATTTGGTAATGTTGGGCATTATATATATCAAAAGGATGCATTAGTTATGGTATATTTTACACTTTTTGACATGATATCTATATTTAAATTATGAAACTATAAAGTGATACTTAAATATATACCGTTGTTCATATTTCTAGAAATAATTTATTAAATAAATCATATGTTATCCCAACTAGGTTAAATACCATAGGGGGATCAAGATATGAAACATTAAAACAACTTACCATTTGGATCTTGTTTCATTGTAAAAAAAACACTATTCTCTAACTTTCATGTAACAATGTATGAACTGAAATGAAAGAATGCACGAGACAAAAAAATTGTACTTGGTTCACCCACACTAGACTACATCCAAGGAGAATATAAAGGCAATGTGCCTATGTACCAAATCTACTAAAGTGAACTATTGTTACAAAGTTCTGAGTGGACTCATTGTCCCTCCTGGGTTACAACCAATCATAATTTGAAAGATCACTGCTCTCTCCACTAAAGTTTTCTCACTAATACTTCAAAAAAAGTTATTTTTATCACTATAATCAATATGTTTTACACCACATTTGGTGAATCATTATATTCCACTTTCATCCACTTGATTAATACCTCTTGACCACAAATTTACTAGGCAATCCCTTCTGGTTTGATTAAGATTTAATTTTGAAAAAATCCTCTTTACAACCTTTGTGAAACTACCAAATTATTCAAAATAATATTCTTATTTAACAACTCTCTCAACTTTAGTGAAGATCACTCCTTTAATAAAGCTCAAATAGCCTTCACGAAGCTCACTCCTTTCACGAAGCTCACTTAGCCTTCGCAAAGTTCACTTCATTTCGTAAAGCTCATTTTTCTTTCACAAAGCTCAATAAATTCGTGATGCTCCTCACTTTTGCGATGCTCAATAATTTCAAAAATCTTACATATAATTTTCAATATCCATTTCTCTATGAAATAGATAATCTTATGAACATATTTACATAAGAAAAATCCTTCACGTATCACCTTTTTGAATTTAGAGCTTTTAGATTTTCATTAATGATTTATTTTAAATGAGGGGTAGCATATAGAGACTTGGGTTTTGAACTATAAGAATTTAATTTAATTTTAAAAATATTTCTGAATCCAAGCACTGAGTTGGCGTAGGTTTCCAAGGTTTAGAGAGACACAATGTGGTGTAATTAAAAATATTAAAAATATTTTAAAATGAATGCATAGTTTCTCTTGAAAATGTAAATAAATCCCTAGACAAGTCTTAGATCATATTTTTGAGACTGTGGTTGAGTTTAGAACATCGTGTTTACCCTAGGCATGAAATAAAATTTCTTAACGCCGAGTTTTGGGTCGAAGGCGAGTTGGAAATAGGGAGTTAAATATAGGATAATGTTTTCATAAAATTAAAATAATATTCCTCCTACCCCACCCCTTTGGTGTGAATGGAAGGAGGAGTTGAATCTCCCTCCCCCCCTTTCAAATAATGGACGACCTAAGGACCAAATTTATAAAGGCACCGTAAATCTCTGATCTTGATGATGATCACTCTTGGATCATGAAGATGTAGCTTCCAAGCACTGATACAACCCTGAAGCTTCATCATTTCACCCTCAAGGTAGTCAGTTTGAGTTTTAAGTCCCGATACCCTTGTTTATGCATTATTTTGATATTTTAGAGCCCTTATATGCTTACTAAGGACCCCTTGAGGGTCAATTTGTGTGTTTTAGAAAAAATGGGGGGTGATATGGGCACCTCGCAGGGAATTTCTAATGGATTTTACTATTTACATAGAGTATAGACCAGAAGAACATGCCATGTGTTCTTATCATTTAGGGATGATGAAGTTTGGGGACTACACACCATGTACCAAGGTTATACACTTTGTAGTGACCCCATGCTCCTTGGCTTGAGGACATGGCCAATGAGGCCATGTGAAAATACATATCCATGTAAAAGTACACAACTAGAGTACATGGGCATGGGGTGCCAGAAACAGACACATGAAAGAGACACGACCAAGGTGTCGTGTAGTTGTGAAACTCCATGTACTGAGGGGTATACTCCATGTGGGAAACATGGATAACTGATTCATGGGAAGAGAAGACATGGTCGGGGTTGGGGTGAGGCGAGACACGGTGTTTAATTCTAGTACATGCTATGTAGGCCCACATTTCCATCTAAACCATGTGGTCAAAGGACACAACCAAGTGTTTAGGTGAGGTCATATGCTGTTTATACCCCCTTAAACGTCGTTTAGTCTCCTCTTGGATGAGTTTTTGCCCACTATATCTCCTCCTTCAGATCTTGGATTCAGGCCTGCGAGTAGCTATCCTTAGTAGTTTTCTACTTAAAATGTGATGTTGGAAAGGTTTTTTTCCTAGGAGATGCGAGGTGAGGTGATGTTGTGGGTCTCTTGGATGGGAAATCATTGGACCAATAGTGTTTGAGTGAGCTCCCTTGGTCTTTTCCTATGAGTGTTTTTTGGGGTATTATGTCCTCAGTATAGGATTGTGACCCACTCAATAGGATGAGATTGGATATAGTTTTTGTATCCCTCTGGAGAGGCCAGGTAGGGATCCTCTATCATATTATTAGAGTTTTCATATCCCTATGTATAGGTTAGAGTGGGATCCTCTAGAATATCATTTCCCTAGATTGGGTTCTTAGTATCACCGTGACCAATACTAAACAGGCAGTGATCCCATATATAGGAGGAAAAACCTGTAGGGTTTGTGGAATCATCGGTTATACAATCCCATATATAAAGGGAAGTGATATTTGATTGTGGAATCATCGGTTATACGATCCCCTACTCAAAATTTGGTTCCAGTAGGGTTTATGTATTGTCATTTATATGATCCCATACTTCATGAGTTATACCCTATGGGGTTTGTGGTATCATCATGACCAACACTACATGGGCGATGATCCTCTATCTAAGTAATATGATCTCTAAGATGTTATATTGGGTTGTGGTGTCCCCTAGTAGATCTTGGGAGTGATCCCCTATATGAGTGAGATGTTTTAGTTACCATATTGGGTTAATGGTATCCCCTAACAGACCTTAGGAGTGATCCACTATCTGAGGAGATGTGGTTTGTGGGGTTTCCAGGCTAGGTTCGCAGTGTCCCCCAACAGATCCTGGGAGTGATCCCCTACATGATTTTTGAGAATGTTGTGGTTCTAGTAGGGTTTTTAGCATCCCCCATCAGGGATAGGTGAGATCCCCTATCCGAGTATCAAGATCTATTGAGTTTCAGTGTGATGTGCTTGGTGGTGATATCTAACAAGTGCGTTATCTTAGATGTATGTCCCTTGGGATGAAGGTGTTGTGACATCGGCTTGTGATGCCCAATTGAGTGGTATATCTTAGAGGTGCAATAAGGGTTGGTAGGGTTGTTTTCTGATTAATTTTATCTCTCAGACGAGTTTCTTCTGGGATGATAGGGTTTGTAGATTATGTAATTCTACACAAGTGTTTCTTTAGAGCCTTTGGTAAGAACCTTTCACTGACTATGAGATCGGAACCTCACGAGACTTGGAGTTTGAGATGAGTAAATATAGGTGTTTTCTAGGAATCATTATAATGTTGTCACATATTGGTTGATATGCCATGTGGTATGAGCTGACTATTTGTGTATAGTCAAGGATGCTTTCAATATGGCGTTTCTCTCTCATTTGTGTTCCCTCTCACTGGGTCTAGCAGACTGTTGCCTTTCAGTTCCTCCCTTTTATTTTTGGTATTTGGGGTGCCTACTGAGTATTATTATACTCATACCTAGATGGGTTTTTTCTAAATGTGTTATATCTTGTGAATACCATAGGCCTTTCAACAGAGTCCCAGGAGGACCTAGAGCAGACAAAGCTTAGTGAGATAGGCTGACTAGGGTGTTTACTGGAGCATGGCTGAGGAACTTTACCATGGGTTCATTTGAAAGTGATTCCCTCGATCTGAGAAAGCTTGACGCTTTTACATTTTTCTTTTGGTGAGCCTGTATTTTACCTTTTTGTAATTATGTTGTACTCTCATTTGGGATAGATGTATGCATGCATTTATTTTCAGTTTATATATCTCTGCACTATTATATGGAGGTGTATATGGGTTCTTGCATACATGAACCATAAGCTATGGCCTCCCATGTGTGTGATTTCCTACTCGACACTAGACTCCAACCCCTATCCTATAGAGGCTAGTTTGGGGATTCGAAGCTCAAGGCCCATTGGGTTAGGTCATGACAGAGTGGTATCAGAGTGGGTTCCACTTTGGGACTGCAGTGTCATGATCTTGTATTGTATTGTATAGATATGGTGTTAGGGTGTTTCAAGTTCAGATCTCAGGCCATAGGTTTTAGTGTTAGTATGGAGACCAACGTACCAACTCACTAGGACTCTGATAACCTTCTTTTCCACTTGGTACATTAAGACACTGGTCACATGGGAAATAAATGGTAAATGTATCATATTGGACTAGATTTTTGTTTTTCCTTGTCCTTATTGAGCCAGATCCCCAGATATACTCTTTGGTTGTGGTGCATCTTGATTGTATTTCAGGATGTCTGTGTATCAAAAACTAGACAGGGTTCCATGATGTGATTATGGTGATGATCTACCCCATGACGAGGCTTTAGTGTAGGGTACTAGTTCTGAGGTCGTTCCTCTGGGTGGTCTTCCAGTTGAGCCACCACCTGTTGAGCAGAGGTTTATTCTAGAAGTGAAGGCCAAGGATTCACGTAGGCTGAGTACACTACATGAGTTCCAGAGGCAACAACCTATGAGGTACCGAGGTGATCTAGACCCCCAAAAAGCTAATGAATGGCTTGAGGTAGTCATACATGTTTTTTTCCTTATGAGAACACCTCCTAATTAGATGGTGGTCCTACCAGGGAGCCTTTTTCATGGGTTTTTATGGGCATTGATGGATTATTATGCCACATACCAACAATGAAGAAAAAATCACTCAGTATAAGTTTGAATGGATCTTCAGGGATGAGTTCCATCTAGCCACGTTGAGGTCAGTGTGGATCCAGGAGCTTCTACAACTTTGGTAGGATAACATGACCACTAAGTAGTACTCGACGAGGTTCACAAACCTATCGCATTACTCCCTGGATATGGTTCAAGACCTGTTCTTCAGTGCATGAACCTTTTATTAAGGCTTAATTAGGAAGACCAGGGTGTCAGTGTCACTACTGTGCATTACCACCTATGCTGGAGTGCTAGAGTAGTCCTTGGTGGTGGAGAGATTTTTGAATGAAAAAACTTTAACCATTAGTGCTGGTCACACAAGATCTAAGACCTAAATAGATGGTATCCAATGACAGGCTTAGGTATTTGGACATACAATATGATTCAGGAGGTGATCCTAGGATTAATGTTCTAAGGTTCAGGTATTCTAGGATGATTTTGGTTATCCATAGGAGATGCAGTGTTATGCTTGCGATGACCGAGGACATCTTTTTAGAGATTTTATAAACCATTGGGATGCTGAGAGGGATCCATTTGACATACTGCCTTAGGAGAGGTATCATTTCAATCATGGAGGTCCATAGGGTAGAAGATGTGGCAGAGGAGCAGGTGGAGAAGCAGGAGGTGGTAGATTGTATGAGTTTCCACCACCACCCCCAGGTGGTCCACTCTAGGTTCAGGGAGCTAGAGGACGAAGGTGGATATAGCTACAATTCGTAGAGGTCTTTGACCCAGAGGATTTAAGGGATAGTGGTAAACTCTGTTTCCTTTCTACTTTTTGTAGTATTATTGTTAGAAACTATTATGAGGTACTATTTTCTTACCGCTTCTTGCTCGAGGTTTGAGCAGGGTGATGCTGGGCGATAGTAAGACCCTATGTTGGTGTTGTTTTATGTAGCTTTGAATGCATGATGGATAGGGATACTTCTCCCACCGATATGTGTTTTTGTGATGCAAGTAAAACTATGAGGGTGAGTAAGTTCTACTTAAAGAAGATAGTGTTGAGGTGTGGTGGACGAGTCCCTACGAATTGTGTGTTTAGGGTGGGGTTGTGTGTTGGTGGTTTACATAAAGGGCCTAGTAAGACCCGGTGTGTGAACCTGGGAAGCTTTATTCTTTTTTTGGTACCCTTGTGTGTTTGACGTCATCTTAGTATGCGAGAGGCTTGAGGAGGGTGTGGTTCAGTTTGACGTGGCTTTAGAGTCATGAGGATTAAGGATGCTTTCCACACTGAGACACATTCTTGCGATGCGATGCAAAACCATGTGGGTGAGTCATTACCACCCAAAGTGAATATTATCAAAGTATGGTTGAGGATTTCCTTTGACTTGTGTGTTCAGAGTAGGTTTTTATTGGTCTCTTCATCAATTTAGTGAGGTGGTGTACCTCTAGACTCTATAACTATGGATGGACTGGGTGCTTGGTGTTTCCATCTATTACATATGTGGAGACATGTGATCGCTTGTTGCATGATGTTGACCTGGTTGAGATGGATGTAAGGTGTAGTTGAGCCTTGAGGTTCCCTTGATTCCATGATCATTGTAATCATGGGAACCCTTGGTGGACTTTGTGGGGGTCTTGGTGAGCTCACTAGCATGGGAGTACCAGTTGAGAGCTCAGTTTCTTTTCCTTTACCTAGTATTTCTCTTTTTGGGGATGAAAAGCCTTGAGGTGTGGTGAATGTAGCAACTCAGGTTTTGACATGTAATACTTCGGAATATTTCTAAAATTATTTATGAAGCCAGGCGCTGAGTCGACATTGTTTTCCTAGATCTATAGAGCCTCAATGTGGTGTTATTAAAAATATTAAATATATTTTTAACACACAGGTGCGATTTATCTTAGAAATGTGAATAACTCCCAAGTGGAGTCTCAGATCGGATTTTTGAGTCTGCAGTTGAGTTCAGAACATCATTTTTAACCTAGGGCTGACATAAAATTTGTTAGTTCCGAATGTTGGGTCAGAGGTGAGTTGGTGATGAGGAGTTAAATGGGTGATATTTATTTAATAAAATTAAAATAATATTCCTCCTCCCTCATCCCTTTGGTGCCTACTATAGGAGGAGATGAATCCAAATCCCCCCTTTTGACTAAAAAATGACTTGAGAACCAAATCAAGGAAACTAGGAACCGTTGATCTCTGATCTTGAAGATAATTGCTTCTGGATCATGCAACATCAGCTTTCGAGTACTGATACGACCCTGAAGCCTTTTCATTTTTCCCTTGAGGTAGGTAGTTTGAGTTTTAAGTCATGGTCCCCTTTTTTATACATATTTTTAAGGTTGTAGATCCCTTAGACACTTTCAAGGGACCCCATGAGGGTTTATCTGTGTGTTTTAGGGAAAAAGGGGTGATCTAATCCATTTTTAGGGAATTTTCAATGGATTTTCCTGTCTACACGACATATATACTATAGTAACATGTCATGTTTTATTCACATTTGGGGATGATGAAGTTTGGAGACTTCTCTCCATGTACCGGGGTTACATGCCGTGTAGTGACCCCATGTTATGTGGCTTGAGAACATGGCCAGGGAATCCATGTGAACATACACAGGCATGTAAAAGTACATGACTAGAGTACATGAGCACGAGGTGCTAGACATAGAAATGGGAAAGATTCATGGCCAAGGGGACATGTAGTCAAGACACACCATGTATTTAGAGGTACACACCATGTGGGAAACATGGTTGGCTGAGCCATGTGAAGAGAATACACGGTCGGGACCTGAGTGAGGAAAGAAACATCATGTACCGCTAGTACACATTGTATAGGAACCCATGCCTAGCCAATCCATGTGGTCATAGGATACGAATAGGTGTTCAAGTAGGGTCACATTACATGTAGACCCCCCCTTACATGTCGTGTATTCTCCTCTTTTAGAAGTTTCCACCCAGTGCATATCCTTCTTTGGATCTTGGATTCTAGCCTAAGAGTAGGCTAACCTAAGCAGGTTTATATATAGAATTAGATTTTGGCCATAGTTTAATCCTAGGAGATGATAGGCAAGGTGATTTTGTGTGTCTATTGAGTTGGAGACATTTGGAACAACATTGGTTGAGTGAGATACCCTGGCCTTTTCCTATGAGGGTTTTGTGTGGTATTACATCCTCAATACATGATTGTGATCCCCTTAATAGGATGATCTTGGATTGAGTTGTTGTATACCTCTGGAGTGTCTAGGGCGGGATCCTCTATTGTACTATTAGAGTTGTTGTTTTCCTTTGGAGAGGTTAGAGTGGGATCCTCTATCATATCATTTCCCTATATCGAGTTCTCGGTATCTCCGTGACCAACACTACATGGGTGGCTATCCTCTATCTAGAAGGAAAACCCTATAGGGTTTGTGGAATTGTTGGTTATACAATCCTCTATATAGTGGGTGGTGATAGTATGGTTCTATAATTACTGGTTATATGATGCCCTACTTAGTAGTTGGTTCTGGTAGGGTTGTGGTGTCATCGGTTATATGATCCCCAACTTTATGAGTTATACCAGATGTGGTTTTTGGAATCGTTGTGACCAACACTACATGGGTGACGATCCTCTATCTGAGTGATATGATCTCCATGAAATTATATTGGGTTGGGGTGTCCCCCAATAGATCCTAGGAGTGATCCCCTATCTAAGTGAGATCTCCAATCTACTATATTGGGTTAGTGGTATACCCTAGTGGAACCTAGGAGTGATCCCCTATTTGAGGAGATGTGGTTTGCAGGTTTTCCAGACTGGGTTCGTAGTGCCCCCAGCATATCCTGAGAGTGATCCCCTAACTGAGGTTTGAGACCATTGTGGTTCCAATAGGTTTCTTAGAATCCCCCATTAGGGATGGGTGAGATCCCCTATCTGAGTATCGAGATCCATTGAGTTTTAGTGTGATGTGCTTGGTGGTGATATCTGATGAGTGTGTTCTCTCAGATTTATTCCCCTTGGGATGGTGATGTTGTGCCATCAGCTTATGATGCTCGATTGAGTAGTATCTCTTTGAGGTACCATCAAGGTTGGCGAGGTTGTTTTTCTATGGATTTCATCTATTATATGAGTGTTATCTAGAATGACAGGGCTCATGGAGTGTGTTCTTCTATACAAGAGTTGCTTTAGAGCTTTGGATAAGAACTCATCGTTGGATATGATGTTAAAACCTCATGAGGCTTATAGTCTAAGATGAGTATATCTTGGTGTTTCCTAGGAATCCTTATGGTGTTATCACATCTTGGTTGAAACACCATGTGGTACGAGCTGACTAGTCATGTATAGTTGTGGATGGTCTCTATATAGAGTTTCTCTCTCATTTGGGTTCCCTCTAGCTAGGTCGAGCAGACTATTGCCTTTTAGTTTCTCCCTTTTCTTTTGGATATTTGGGGTTTCTACTGAGTATTTTTATACTTACTCATACATGGGATTTTCCTGCATGTGTTGTGTCTTATGCAGACCACAAACATTTCTATAGAGTCCCAGGAGGACCCAAAGCATGCAGATCTTAGTGAGTTAGACCGACCAGGGTGTTTACCAAAGCATGGATTAGGAGCTTTCTCGAAAGTTCATTTGAAAATGATATCCTCCATCTAAACAGGTTGGATACTTTTACAGTTTTCTTTTGGAGGTCTTGTATTTCCCCTTTTTGTACTTCTCATATACTCTATTTTGAAATAGATCTATGAATGCATGTTTTTCAGTTTATATATATATCTGAACTATTTCATGGATGTGTATGTGGGTGTATACGTACAAGTACCATATGCTAAGTCCTCCCACGTGTGTGATAGCCTACTCAACACTGAACAACAACCCCTAGCCTATGGAGGTGGGCTTGGGGAGTCACAAATCAAACCTCGTTGGGTCGGGTTGTGACAAGTCACTTATTTATAGGTGTTTCATCCCTTTCATGAATCCTTCAACCTTTCCATCACCTTTTCGTGAAGCTCCCCATTCTTGTTTACAAATATCACTATCATTGCAAAACTCCGATGGAAATTTTCCCATTTTCGAAGCTTATCATAGTTATGGAGATTACTATCTTTCCATCACAAATTCATGAACCTTAAAACCTTTACAATACCATATTCCTTCATGAAGATCGAAATCTTTGTGAAACTCCAATCTTAACAAAAAATAACTTTACCATATATATGAATTGTTAGTTCTGGAAATTAAAATTTCACAAAGCTTGAGTCATCCTCCAAATTTTAGACCCTAAAAATTTAGAAAACACTGGGAAATGATGCCACCTTGTATACAAAATTTTCTATACTACCTCCACATCATCCATTACTTTATCTTGAATCTTTTTCAGCATACCTAGTAAACAACCACACTAGGAATCCACAATTGACCTTTTCCACCTTCATGATGAATTCTCAACATGAGAAACAAGAGTATCATGAAAATACATCAATAAATCACTTCATTCTAAAACCACTCAACCTATTTCATCACTAACCCAATATATCATGATACATAGCCTTTGATAGATCATATTTAGCATCATCAGATTTAAACCCCCTACTTCACTGCTCCTCATATCAGTTTATCCCCTTCTTTGATCCCCTATCAGCTTCTCTCTTGTATTGATCAATATATTTTCTCCCTCTTTTTAAATGAACCCAAAGGTAACTCCTTTGTGGTTGAAACATTTTAGATAACACATATCAAAAAATAAGGAAAAAACACACCATACCTCAGGGATAGGGGGTCCCACATCTACACTCTTTCTAGTGTGGGTAGTCAGTAAACTTTAAGAGCCAGTCGATGCTTCTCAAATAACTCTTTGGGTAAGGCATTTTTTATAATATCTGCAATATGTAGATATGTAGGAACTTACTCTAGCTTCACAGTCCCATGATATACCTTCTCTTTAATAAAATGATACTTTATTTCAATGTGATTTTTCCTTGAGTGATGGAATATATTTTTTATAAGATTTATATCACTTGAATTATTGCAATAGATTCTGATTGGAGACTTCACTTCAACTCCCATATCATCAAGATACTAATTCATCCATAATAACCATGTGAAATATTTAGTATCCATAATATATTCATTTTCTATGGTTCTCAATGAAATACAATCATATTTCTTAATTAGCTAAGAAATAAAAAATATTCCAATATATAATGCACCACTTGATGTTGATTTTTTATCATATACTGATTCAGCCTAATTTGCATCTATATATCCTAATAAATATTAATTAGATTTTTCATTGTCTAGAAATTCAAAAACCATTGTTCCTTTAATATACAAACGTATTCTTTTTTACTACAAGAAAGTGGATTTCCTTGGGTTTTTTTTGATACTATGCTGCTTGGAATGTGGTAAAAACAATATTAGGTCGTGTTACTATTACGTACAATAGACTTCCAATTATAAGAATGTATTATTTAACATTAACCACTTTTAATTCATCATTCTATGATAGTTTCATCCAGATAGACATTGAAGTAATCATATCCTTGGAATTATCCATTCCAAATATTTTCAGAATCTACTTGTCATATTTGGATTGTTAAATGAATGTTCTATTCCTTATTTGTGTCACATGTAAACCAATGAAACATGTTAGTTCACCAATAATTGAAATTTTGAACTCACTTTTCATGAATTCTATGAAATATTTTCACTATACTTCATCTGATCCACCAAATATTATGTCATCGACATACACCTGCACCATCGTCCTTTGATTACTATCATTGTTAAAATAGAGATTGTAATCAACTCCACCACGCTAAAAACCATAATTCTTTAAAAATTGATCAAGCCTTGAATATCATGCTCCTGTTACTTGCTTCAACCCATATAACACCTTCATTAGACAAAAAACTCTATTATAATCTTCATGAATGAGAATACCATTTGGTTTCTTGATATAAAATTCTTCTTCTAGAAACCCATTCAAAATTTTTGACTTGATGTCTATTTAGAAAACTTTGAATTTTATTTTCACCACTATGGTCAAGAATAGGAAAATAGTTTCGAGCCTTGTAAAAGGTTCAAATATTCCATCAACATCAATTCCCTAAATATAGGAGTATTACTTGAACACTAGTTATGATTTTTTATAAATTACCAATCCATATTTATTTATTTTATTCTTAAAGACCCATTTAGTATCGATGACATTATTATCTACTGGTCTTGAAACAATATCCCATATATTATTATTTTTAATTTGTTTAAGTTATTTGTTCAAAGCTTTAACCTAGTTCTCACCTCCAAATTCTTATTCAAAACATTTAGGCACTACCTAATATAGGAAGGATTCCTGCTATAAAAAAAATAATTCTATGTGTTTGAACTAGTGCTTCCTAGTCACCAATGATGTTTTGTCTATCAATTTATGTTAAAATATTAGGCTTCTATGCAAATATTGATTTTACTTCCTCCTTCTCACCATTTCTATCTTCTTCAAAATCATAATTTGTTACTTCTACTCCCCTTGAGTTTATTACCTTCTCATCATTGTCATCAGGTAACTATTCATTGAATTGTTAAAGATTATATTCATTATATACTACAATGAAATCATTTATTTCAACTACATTTCCCATCATCTAATTTAAGTATTTATATGTTTTGTTTTTTATTGAATGGACAATGAATATCCCATAATATCTAGAAGATTTAAATTTATTATGTTTATCCTTATTAAGAATAAAAATCTTACTTCCAGAGATTAAAAATTATTTCAATGTCATCTTATTTTTATACCACATATTATACAGATAATTTTCTTCTTTCATACATAACAATTCCCTATTAGATTTGTAGACTGATGTCAAGGCTGCTTCCTTCCATAATTTTTATGGTAAGTCCTTTTCAATAAGCATTATTCTGGACATGTTTTTTATTATATTATTTATCATCTCAACAAGGCCATTTTTTTAGGAGTTATCACTATCAAAACTTAATTCTTTATCTCGTGTTTCTAAATATAATCCTTTACTTGGTTACTGTTAATTCCATGACATTATCGGTTCAAAGATTTAGAATATTTTTCTAATCATCCTTTTAGATTCCTTATGATATTATTTTTTGAAAATAAACACATCATACTTGTGGTAATTGAGAAAAACACATGCCATTATATTTAATTCATCAATGAAAAGAACATAATTCCTCTTCCCGTCAATGGATCCTGGTGAGATAGGTCCACACACATCTTCATGCACCAATTCAAGCAATCTGTTTGACTTTTATTCTTTTATCTTGTATTTATTTTTGATAATATTCCCTTGTTGGAAAGAATCACACATATGAGTATGATGACATGATGGATTGGGGAGATCTTGAGCTGCATCACATTTTACTAGATCTTACAGGGACGGTTAACATATATGGATAATCAATTTATGTGACAACCTATTTTCTGTCTCTCTAGATATAAAGCACATGTCTTCTTCTCCACTCACAAGGTAGAGATCCCCCATCATGCACTTTACCTATAAAAAAACTATACCATATTTTCCCTTGATGATATATAATTTTTTGGTAAATATTATCACATGACCCGAGTCACATAGTTGACTAACACTTCACTAGTTGTGACTAAGACGTTCGATAACCAAGATATCAGCACGTCTCATGTCTTTCCCCCCAAATTAATCTTTTCCTGAGCTAACACTCTTCTGGACTTCATCATTTCCAAATTTGACAACAACCTTCTTATCATATTTGATGCCTTAATAAGATTCTTATTTTTTGTCGCATGGGATGTGCATCCACTATCAAGGATCCATACACCATCATGATTTGATGCTTTAAGGAAAATATCTACAACCACTGACTTCTCAATATTTTCCTTTTTATCCATGTCTTTGAGTTCATACCCATTATGGATTAATAATCTTGATCTTCCTTAGAGTATGATGGAAAAACATCATCTTCCATAGGTGGAAATCAATTGTGCGTTTCAACTCATTTGATGATTCTTTAAGCTATTACTTATAGAAATTTTTGTTATGATTTAGAAAATTCTTCTACGTTTTTGATGATCAATATCTATCCATGTGTCTGAATCCTCTATAATAGAAACATTGAATGTGAAAATCATTACTGTAATATTGAACTATATGTGGTTTCCATTATTGGTCTTGTTCACTTCGATACATTTTGGCTATGGAATATAAATTATGTGAGTATCCCATATTTCCAAAATAATAACACTTGATACGAGGTACATTCCTCAACATTTTTTTAAGACCTATTTTTCCTTAGGTTCTTTGAATCGTCTGATCCCGATTTGTACCAAAGTCAATTTTCAACCCTGTAGTGGGAACTTGTAGTATGATATCAATCATCAAAACTTTCTATTTGAGATCACGCCTCATAACAGCCTTTTAATTTTAATATTACTATTTATTATATATTATTAGATCCCTATAATCTAATTCCATCTTTTCTATCACCTGATTTATCTACTTTCCCAATGTCATTCCAGGAGTCAAGAGTCTCTCCCGATCTTTTAATTTTCTTCACTTACCGATGAATTTCTCTTCTAGTTTTTTTATATGTTTGATTTTATATTTTCCTATGTTAGTTAAACCATCAATCACTCTTCTATATTATTCAACTTTGATCTTTTACTCGATGACCATTTCTCGGTAGATAGTTTTAGTGTAGAATAGAAGAGTTCTTCATTTTTCCTCTATTTTTCCAGTAGTGTATACCAGTGGATAGATATAAGTAGTATTTATTTAATTTTTTATTTGATAATTACAATAGATAGACATAGTATCTACGGAGGTATAAATTAAAGAAGTACACCAAAATTTTTAATGGTAGTGTTAATTATAGCTTATGTATTATCCTCTAAATCATTGTAAATCTTATCTTTTTCCTTTTTCTTGATTTGTTCAAGAAATATAGATTCAATTTTATCAATTAAAAATATTTAAAATTCTTATAATTAAGCATAAAAGTATAAAATTATAGTATGAGTTTTATTTTTTCATCACTCTCAAGTCTAGAGGTTGTTGTTTAATTTGGTTTTGATTCTTGAAATTCACTACCCAGTGCTAGAGTCTATAGATATACAATGAATCATCATTTTAAAATTTAAATTGATTAGTGATAAAAATTCTTGAAGGTTAGACATATAACATGAGTTTAGTTTTAAATAATTGATTGAGTCTTGAAGCTATTATTTCTAGTATAGGTTTAATTATTTCCTCATTATAATACCTCAACTTCTAAATTTCTCACATACTTATAAAAAATTAAGTTAAATCAATAAATATACCTTCCTCGAGAGAGAATTGTAACACCTTGTTACTATTTTCAGGTACTCATAAACCCCTCTTTTGTTCATTATTTGTTTGAGTTTAATTTAACAATGCTATAGGTAAAATTTTGGAAATTTTGAAGGGATTTTGGACTATACACGATTGGAGCATGATTTTCTCAAACAGTGCACCCTACTAGTGAAAAAAATACAAACCCAAGCAATGAGGGTATGAATTCTTGGCCCACAGTTTGAAAAACTATTCACCCACCAAGGAGAAACCATGTAACCCTATAGAAGGGGGTGCACGGTTAGAGCCCATGATTGGTCTAACCATGCATCCTTACCCAACTAATCATACACATGGCTTTTAATTAATCAAAAAATTCATTAAAAATACTCAAACCCACATTTTGACCCCCAATCAAGCCTAACTCAACCTAGATCAATTTCTAGGGATGTGAGGGCTCTAAAGGATTATTTTTGGCTCCTCCAAACCCTCTCCAAGGTGGTTCAAATATATACAATATTCATTTTGTCCTTCCCTGGTAAGTTTCCTCTCCCCATTTGAAATCTCCCACTCTCCTCTTCTCTCTTACCTAGGGTTTAATAGATCTTAGTGTTGTTGGAGGATCTAATCCCTATTGATTCAGATCTTGAATTTAGGTTTGATTCTTAGATCTTTGTTTCTGACATTCTTCGTTGGAGTTTCCCATTTAGGGATTTCTGTTTCATGATCCTGTGATTCGTAGGTAGGTGGTTTCATTTAAGATTGCCAATTTATTTAACCCTAAATTACTCAATTTAAATTAAATTGATTTATTTAAATTAAATTGTTTTCAATTGGTTTATTAAAAAACCAATTCTAGTGAATTGGGGATTTATATTTGATTTGGAATAAAAATCGGGGAAACCACCCAATTCCATTGAATTGGGGAATGATTGTGAAAATTTGATGGAAATTGTTTAATTTAAATTGCATGATTTAAATCGTGAAATTGAATTGTGAAATTGAATTCAAATTAATATTTGAGAGTAATGGATTAAATTGATTTGATAGAAAACCATTGGTTTTATCCTAGAAAAAGCATGATTTGATTAAAACCCCTTTTGATTTTAAATAAAAATTCGAATATTGAAATGGACAGATGGTTTTAATTTTATTTTGAACAGTTTTGAATTTAAATACACATTATTGATTGTTATTAGAGCACATTAAAGCCTAGGTAGTTAGTTAATTATTTGGGACAAACATGCTAGGTTAGAATTTCCCTAGTAATGAATTAACACTTTATAACTCTAACATAAACATATTGTCATATATTATCCTCAGTAAGATGCTGGTTAGTAATATTTGACCAGTGTTATAGGTATGCGTGTGAATATTTCCATTTTCATTATATAAGTGTGTGGGGATCGCATAACCTGGAACTATCGTACCTATTGTTAGATGACCATTTTTCTCATTATTAATGTTTTGACATATATATATACCATTATTTGTAAATTGTTTTACACATGCCTTATGAATTTATATAAACTATTTTATATAAAATATTTATTAATCCATTTTTTAAAGTATTCCCATCAATTGAAATTTAAATAATGATTTGTTTTAAATATTCTTTTGAACAGTTATGACTTTTTTTTTAAACTGAAATATTTATTTGGTTAATCATTGTTGCATATTATTATAGAATCCTTGGTGAGACCCTACTGGGCTTTCATCTCACACCCTTCTTGTTCTTTAAATAATTTTTAGATTTTCTCCTTCTAGGTTTGAGCAAGGAGAAAGAACCACTTGAAGGTTGTGGTTACTTTTTATCTTTGGGTTTGATCTGCTATGTCTATTGGGACTTGGGTTAATTATCATATTTTATATTATTTTGATGATGTAATTTGGGTTGTTTATACCTGTTTGACTTCTGGTACAGTTCTCCCCGTATATTTTTTCTTTTATGCATATTAAATTATATCTCTTACTTCTATTTTGTTTGTGGAAAATTTGTTTCCACTTTCATATTATATTATTCTAGGTGCTTGTTTCCAACCTGTGGGGATCAAGAATTCCCTTCAAGATATGTCAGAACTGACATGGTTATTAGGGTACCATGGTATATGGGATATTTCATGAAAAAGTGGTATCTAAGGTGTATGTTAAGCATCGTTCCTTGATGTCAGTATGTAGTTGTGTAATCTTTTTAGGACTTAGGCGGTAGTTTCAATTGAGTTCCAGGATATCTCTCACTGTAATGATACTTAAGTCACTAGGGGTATTTTGGGAAAGTATTCTTTAGGATTAGTTATAGTTTTCCCCTACTTTTCATTTGTATAGGATGAAATCTAAATCTTGCGTTTCATATCTATTAGAATTAATTTCTCTTATTTCTTTATTTGAGTGCTAATATGATGTCTTCAATGTTGTCTGTTGATGTTGTGTAGCATCATGCCACTAATAAGACATGTGAATTAGATCCAAGAAGAAGCTTCTAATAAACCACAGTGAGATAATCCTCTCATGGGCCCAAGTATGGTTGAGGTGATTGTGCATACTGTACAAGCTCTAGGACAAAAACCTGCACTAGTTACCATTTGGGCTCCAATTGTGGAACCTCAGAGGGATGTTTTCTAGAATTTTTCTCAGGAGTTACTTTTCTAGAAGACACCAGTTTGCAAAGGATCTAATTATCCTCAAGAGGATGAGGAATGGTTGATCATGATTGATCATTTTTTTGAGTTCTTGGAGACACCTGGTGAAATCAAGGTGAAGTGTTCCACCTTTGTGATAGAGGTATTAAGCATGAGATGGTGGGAAATTATGGTGATAGTGTAGAAGAATTATGGATTAGAGTGTAAATACATCAATTCTCTTTTCACTGACATGTTCTATCTAGAGTCGATGGTGTTAGCTAAGGCTATTGAGTTTTTCAAACTCGATCAGGCTGATAGGACCATGATAGAATATACAAACCATTTTGTTGAGCTTGTACAATTTTAACATGATATTGTATCAAATGAGAATATAAATACTCTATGGTTCAATATGAGACTTCAATATGATATTCTCTCTCAGGTTTTCTTGTTGAAGCTTCCCTCTTATTCTTATGTACTGGATAGAGCGATGACGGTAAAATGGACATGGCTAGAAAGTCAAGGTTGATGAGAGTTCATTTTTCTCCTAGTGGCAGTGTGAATTAATATAAATATAATAGTAATCATGATTATTCTCATGGTGTTTCTTGAAATTAGGGTTTTTTATAGACCTCTTACAGTGTATGGAATAGTCCCTTTGATTTTCTACCAATGTGGAAAGCTAGGGCACTCAAAAAGGGTTTTCAATGAGGAACCCAAGGTATGTGGTTATTGTGGATGCTCAGGTCACTTGAAGAAGTTCTTCCATATCTATCCCACTCCACGTAGTGGCATGAGATTATCAACACCTACTAAAACTATGGTGAAATCATATTATTTAAGGAAAAATGGGTTCTATCCACAGACATCCAGAATGAAGCTTCTTCACGTAGTGGAAGAGTCTATAAAGAAATTAGATATAGGTCCAGTGACTGTGAGAGGTACCATCACTATAGCCTTGTAATTAGTTATTGGTTTAATTGATACTAGTTCATCTCATTCATTTATTTCAACATGTATTGTTAATCTTCTAAATCTTCCTATAGAGATTTTATCTTATGTGATGGATATTACTACGACCCTAAGAACAAAGAGAGAGCAAGGTATCCATAGTAATAATTTTGTTTTCTCATTATTAGATATTTATATGGATTGGTATCTTCTATTTATCAGCATTAAACCTCTTGATGTCATATTCGAGATGGATTATATCATTGACAATAAAGCCCTGGTTGATTATTATCTTCAACAGGTCTTCTTTACTGCACCCAGTGGGGTTTATTGTGTATTTTAGGGAGAATGTGACTGATAAAACACATTTTCATTGAATATTTTATTGATAATAAATGATATAATTTCCACACATTGTGTTAAATATATTCATTTATGAAATATTTTGGATAATATCATTCATTTGAAAATTTGATGAAAAATACATTTTTTTTATTTTAAAATTTACTGTAGTATTTAGAACATAAATTTTTTTATTTGAATTATTTGAAATTATAATTTTTTATAAGTGTTAATAACTCAATTTTATACAACTTTTATTCATGAAAATAGAGCTAAATCATGCATTTGGTTGGAGTAAAAGGGCCATGAAGTCAAAGATGGTCTGGACTCGCCAGATTGAAGACCACTTTAGTATTTGGGCCACAAATTCCTCATCCATTCTTGGATTGGGACAAAATTTAGATAGGAGATCTAGTAACCAATTTTTAAAAACTAATAATTCTTAAATAACATCTAATTCATGCATTTTTTAGTCAATAAGGTAGTGAAAGTTGTCTTAAAATATTTGGTTGAATTTCCCCATTCACACTTGAAACCACTTATAACCTAGCCTCCCCTTCACTCTATAAATATTTATTTTTATCATTTGGAAGATTTGGGACGTGAATTATGATATTTTGAGTAGAGTATAAGTGGTTCCATACCATTTCAATTCACAATATGAGGAGGGAAGCTACTAATATAGGATCTCCTCCAAAATGCTCTTCTTTTCCTCTTCTTTGTTGTAATGTTTTTGTTATTTCAATAAAATTATTATTTTCAATTCCATTTCTTCTGTTTTGATCAATTTTATTATTATTTAATATTCCTATTTGGTTTAGAATTCAGTAGTATAAATTGTATTGGGTTATACCCTTTCTAAACCTTTGTAAATGCAAAACATTTCTACGATGACTACACCGCCCATGGAAGAGTAGTTTTCTTAATAATCAATCTACTTATTGACTTATTTATTTATTATTTTGAATCAATTATATTCTATAATTCACATAATATTATCCAATAATTGAGTTTTTAAATTATAATAAACTAATAAATTAATTGAAAAATTAACACAAAAACACATGAGGTCGAGATTTGTGTAAATTGTGAAAGTGAAAAACATAATCGGTAAAACCAAACCACATGGAAAAAATTTTCAGAGATAAAATATAATACCTAAAATAAATTAATAATTATTTATATAATTTATTTATAACCTATTTTACCACTGAACATAATCTAGCCATATAATGACAATCAAATAAAGGTGCTACGATTGCATGTTCTGAAGCTAGCCTAGGGTTTAACTCTTTTAATCTTTGTAGTAAAGTTAATTCTCATAGGGTTCGAGTGTTAAAAAATTAGGGGATAATAATTAAGTGGATTTTAATCTAAATTATAATTATTATTAATTAATTTAATAGTTATATTTATATCTATTACACCTTTAAAAATATTTTCTAAAAAAAATCTTCTCATTGTGTCTAATTAATTGAATTTCATTTCAAATATAAAAAAAAGAAAAGAAATCTTCTTCTATTATACTTCTTATTATATAATGAACAATATAAAAAGCCCCCTCCTTTAAATTAGTGTTCTTATTTCCCTTTATTTTATTTTCAAAATACCTTTAATATTTTGTTTTAAAATTACTTCCTCCTTTGAGAGACAACCTTGGTCAACCACTCTATTGCACCAAAATAGCCCAAAACCAAACATAATTTGAGAGTTCCCATGACAACACATTTAAAATTCGCACCATTTTTTTGGGAGTAATGTAATTATTTCAACCAATTAGAGGTATTTATTTTATTTTTCATCTTATTCTCTTCTTATCTTCTTTCTACCTTATTTACCCAATCTGAATTTTTTTCTTCTTCTTTTGTTTTCTTCTTTTTATTTTTTGGACTATAAACTAAAACTTATCATTCTTATTTTATTATGGTCAACTTTTCTTATTTTCATTTTTATTTGATTTATGACATGAACTAATCCTGATTATCTTTTATATCTTAACCCTGATATTAAATGTATCCTTTGAGATTGAATCAGACGGTCTCAGTCCATGAGAAGTGTTGACATTTACCCAACTAGGGAATTCCTATAGTATAAGAACACTATAATTGGATACACTTTTGAATCCAACCTAAAACAAGAACCAATGGATAAAAACAATTACAATGAAATTAATAGAACCATTTGAGAGTTGGATACACCTGATATTAACTATCAACCATGTTTTATTGCATACCCAAATCTCAAATCAGAATTTGAACTAAAATCTAGGTTAATTCACCTTCTTCCAAAATTTCATAGATTATCTGTTGAGGATCCAAACAAATATGTAAAATAATTTAATGTGGTTTTCACAACCCTTAAATTAATTAATGTTTCTAAAGATCATATAAAACTAAGAGTGTTCCAATTCTCACTTGATGAGACTGCAAAAGACTGGATGTATTATTTATAACCTCAAGATGTAACTTGTTGGAATGATTTAAAATGTATTTTCTTGCATATATTTTTTTCCAGCATCAAGGACCATTTCCATTATAAAGATATCTTATGAATCAAGCAAGCACAAGGGGAGTCAAAGTACGAGTACTGGGAGTGATTCAAGAAGTTGTGTTCAAGCTACCCCATCACCAAATTAGTGATAAAATTTTCATCCAATACATCTACGAAAGCCTCATGCCTATGGAAAAGAGAATAGTGGATGATGTGGATAGAGGATAATTGAAAAAAATACCAGTATCTGCACATGAATTGATCGACAAGATGACACAAAACTCCCAAAAATTTGGTGATCAAGGTACACCACATGTTAGAGGACTATATTAGTTAAATACATATCCTCTCAAAAGTCATTTAATTGATACCAAGTTGGAATAATTGACCACTATGGTTAGGCAGATTAATTTGGCTCAAAATACATCCAAACCCACTACTATAAGGCATTGTGGAATTTTCACTGAAACAGACCACCCAACTGATTGTTTCCCCCAACTACAAGAGACGAAGGATTACACTGCCATATTTCCTAAGAGACCATATCAGAAACAACAACAACCACATCCCTATAATAAATATGATTCCTTTGAACCAGTATATAACTAAGGGTGGAAGGATCAATCATACATGAGGTATGACTCTGGACAATAAGAAATTCCCCCTTTTCAACAAAATTTCCCATATCCTCCTCCATACCAACAGGGTTTTGAACAACCCTAAAGGAGATTTGAATCCCAAGAATCAAAAAGTAAAAAAGGAAATTATCAACCAAAGGTAGATTCTAATACTGATTATCATTTGAAATAAATTGTTCTTAATCAACAGAATGAGTTGAAGAGTCAAGGTTTAGAGTTGAGAGAGTTGAAGACACAAATGATCCAGATTTCCACCACCCTCCATGAACTGGTAAGTAAGAACTCCATAAATCTTACTTTCTAACCTACTCCAAATACAAAGGGGAATGTTAGTTCCATCACATTGAGAAGCTATAAGAAAACAATAGATACTTCTACACCTACCATTCCACTGGGATTCACCTCATCTCCAAAGAATCCCTATTCAAGAACCACTAATGAGAAGCCCAAGAATAAAGACAAAGGTAAGGAAAAGATTGATGATGTTCCTCCTAAACCCCTTCCCTTTCCTAATAGAGTTTTGCAAACTAATAATATGGTTGAATTGGAGATGAAAAAAAAATATGTTTTTGATACATTTAAGCATATTGAGATCATTATACCTCTACTTTAAGCCATTAAGAAAATCACAAGATATTCCAAATTCTAAAAAGAAATATGTACCAATATATGAGGGCTCAAGGGAAATTATAGGATTGATCTTGGAAGGAATGTGTCAGAACTCATGACACCAAATCTAGAAATTCAAAAAAAGTGAGAGGATCCTAGGACATTCACCATACCATTCACCATAGGGGATTTACACTTTTCTGATGCTTTATGTGATTTAGGTGATTCTGTAAATGTGATGCAACACTTTGTATTCTCTTCTTTAAAGGTTGGTGAGTTGAAGCTAATGAGAGTAGTGGTGCAGTTAGAAAATAGAGCTATAACATATCCATCCAGAGTCCTTGAGGATGTACTTGTTCATGTAAGAGACATGATCATTCCAGTATATTTCTGCATTCATAACATAGAGGATGATCAGGTAAGTTCTCATGATCCCATTATCTTAGGTAGGCCCTTCATCAAAACTGAAAAAACTATCATAAATGTTCATAAGGGTACACCTTCCATGTAGTTTAGATATGAAGTTGTGACATTTAATGTTATGGACTCTATTAAGTACCCCTTTGAGGATTCATATTCTTATTTTGATCATGTTCACTCTAATTATGACTTGTCCATTGAGTATGATGACAGTTTTGATGCATTATTCTATGATTTTGATGATGTTTATTATAGTACCAATTTTCATTGTGCACATATTTCAGTTCCTTTAATATCTCCACCCATACTTCACCCTCATTCATTAAAACTCAATCCATTACCTCCAAATCTCAAATACTCATACTTTTTGAGTGGTGAGAGATTAGTTGTTATAATTGCTAACAATATTCCTTTTGAACATGAATATTTTTTTAATCTTTTGAGGGAGAACATTAGGGAAATTGGGTGGACATTGGCTGACATATCAGGTATTAGCCTATCTATTTGTATGCATGGGATCCTTTTGGAGGATGGGGATAAAGTAGTTAGGTATCCACAAAGGAGACTCAATCCAACTCTTCTAGAAGTTGTTAAAAAAGAAGTTGAAAATTTTCTCGAGGAAGGTATAATTTATCCCATTTCAGATTCACAGTGGGTATGTCCTATTCAGGTTATGCCTAAGAAAAGTGGTTTTATAGTTGTTAAAAATGATATAGAAGAGTTAGTTCTAATGAGGGTGAAAAACAGTTAGCGTGTGTGTATTGATTATAGTAAACTAAATCAATCCACTCTCAAGGACCATTTCCCCCTCCCATTTAGTGATTTGATGCTTGAGATACTAGTTAAGAAAAAAAATATTGTTTCTTGGATAGATTTTCTAGATATTTTCAGGTTTATATAGCTCTAAAGGATCATAAGAAGACAAAATTCACTTGTCCATTTAGTACATCTTCCTATCGAAGGATTCTATTTGGACTTTACAATGCCCTAGGTATCTTACAGAGATGCATGTAATTTTTTTTTTCATATTTCATTGAGACATTCATGGAGGTATTTATAGATGATTTTACAATGCATGGATCTTCATTTGATGATCATATCTTTAGTTTGGTAAAGGTGTTGAATAACTGCATTGAGAAGAATATGGTCTTGAACTTTGAAAATTTTCATTTCACGGTAGATCATGGAATTTTCTTAGGGTACGTAGTGTAAAAATATAGGATAAAGGTTGATATATATAAGGTAGATATTATTTCATCCTTACTATATCTGTTGGGATAAAATCCTTCAAGGTAACATTGCAGCATTTTTGGGTTGCTTGTGTTTGTTGACAATGCAGGTTTCCATGGTGAATTGTCAAGTTCTAGAGATTTTGTTGAAAATCCATGTTTACAAAGAACCATGACAAAGGAATAGATGATTTGGAGGTGATACAAAAGATCAGATGCAAGGTAGTTCTGTTTTCCAATGTTTCCCAAATTTTTGGGGTCCAAAATTTGGAGTTTGGAGAGCATCTCGAAATATAGATTTCCTTAAGGATATCATCAAAACATGGAAAAGGTATGATTTTTGAGAAGATGGGATTCTTGATGTGGATTTCGGGAAGACATGAAGAAAGTTGACGGTTTTATTCGTGATAACGATGAGCTTCGTAAACAGAAGTATTGAAGAGCATTGTGGCGGTGAAGGGAATTACGAGTGGAGATTTGTGGAAAAGACATGAAGATATTGATGGAACACTCCACAGTTATGATGAGCTCCACGATCTGAAAATTTTTGTGGTGCTTCACGATATTGAGAGAATTTTGGCGGAAATATCATAGCTTCACGATTTGAGATGATGTGGCACTGTCTTCATGAGAAAGGTTCGAGGGTTGGTGGAATTTCCTATAAATAGACCTCAACCCCCTTGAGAGAAGTAGATATTTTTCCAAGAATTTTTTTTTGATCTCAAGTCATGAAGGAGGTTCAAAAAGGCAGTGTGATTTTTGAAAGAAGAAGCTTCATGCTGGCTAATTTAGCTTCGCGAAAGTGGTGTGTTCCGCATTGGCTCAGTGAGCTTCGTGAAGGAAGTCGCTCTACGATGACTTGAGATCTATGATGGCCTATGCTTTGTGAAGTCTTGATCTTTGTGAAGGTTTGAGCTCCATGAAGAAGTGTTCTTAATGTGGTAGTGAGCTCTACGAAGGTGTGTGCTTCGTGAAGAGGCATGAACTTCATGAAGGCTTGTTTGAGCTTCGTGAAATTGGGAGCTTCACGAAGTAGGGTGATTTGCAAAGGTATTTCCAAAGTGTGTTTCCTAGTGATCAGTGGCAAAGGGGTATTCATCAGTGGGTGAAATTTGGACTTCAATTGATCATCTAAATATAGCATAGGATGCATTCATTAGTAATAATGAATAGACCTACATGTCTATAAAATGTGAGTGGATCTTCTGAAGAAGCAGTGAGCTCACTTCAATTGAGATAGTAGTGTCTTCTCAATTTTTGAATGGTTGTAAACCAGGAGGGACAATGAGTCCACTTCGAACTTGTAAATAACAGTGTGCTTATAGTGTATTTGGTACATTGGAACATCACCGGTGTATGCTCCTTGGATGTATCCTAGTGAGGGTGAACCAAGTAAAATTGATGTGTCCTGTGCATCCTTTAATATTCATTCATACTCTGCAATGGGAAATATAGAGAGAAGAGGGTTTTGTCTAAAAACAAAACAAGATCAAAAGGGGAATTTGTTTTATATTGTCATACCCTAATTCACCCCCTTCTCAAGGTATCTAGCCTAGTGGACCTGACAATATCCTTCATGTGTACATGATGTTAGATCCTTTGTAGGGAATGCGGGTTTTTATAGATGCTTCATCCGAGATTTCATTAAGATCTATCTACCCTTATCTCGATTAATTAAAAATGACATTGAATTCATTTTTGATGATTCATGGAGGGTATCCTTTGATAAGATAAATAAGTGTCTAACCACTCCACCGATCATACAACCCCTATAGTGGGACCTTCCATTTGAGCTTATGCATGACGCATCCAACTCTTCAGTTGGATCTGTCTTATCTCAGAGGGTGGAAGGACATTCACATGTGATTTCCTATGCATCAAGTACATTAGATCCAACCCAATTAAACTACACAACCATAGAAAATGAGTTTATTATTGCCATGTTTGATTTATATAAATTTCTTTCATATTTATTGGGCTCTAAAGTAGTTGTTTTTCTGACCGTGTAGCTCTGAGGTGCCTCTTGAAGAAGCCAGATTCAAAGCCCAAACTCTTCTGATGGATGCTACTTCTTCAATAATTTGACACTGAGATAAAGGTCAAGAATGGGTCATAGAACTTAGTTCCAAACCACATGAGAAGGATTACTCACACACTAGAGACTGAAAACTTGGACTAGGTACCACTTCGAGACACTTTCCCTAATGATCATATTTATGCACTATCAGGTACACATCCTTGGTATTCTGATTTAGTTAACTACCTTGTTTCCTCTGAAATTTCTAAAAAATTAAAGAAACATCAAGTAAAAAAATTAAAGTGTGAGACTAGATTTTATGTGTGAGATGATCCCTACCTATGGAGCATGTGTAGTGAACAAGTTATTAGGAGGTGTGTTCCCGATCATGAGTTTGATCCTGTTTTACATTTTTTCATACACTTTCTTGTGGTGGACACATTGGACCCCAACAGATAGCTAGGAAAATTTTAGACTCTGGATTATATTGGCCTAGATTATTCCATGATGATCATCTATTTTGTAAGTTGTGCTCACATTTAAAAAATACAAGAATTATTTATAGCATACATGATATCCCTTAATATTCCATATTATTCAGTGTGATTTTTGATGTATGGGGCATTGATTTTATTGGTCCTTTTCCTAGTTCATTTGGTTTCTTGTACATTTTTGTTTCTATTGATTATGTTAGAAAATGGGTGGAGGATAAGGCCACCAGGACTGACGATTCTCATGTTATAGTAGACTATTTCAAGGTACAAATTTTTTGTAGGTTTGGAGTAACAAAGGCTATCATAAGTGATCAAGGGACACACTTTTTCAATCATAATTTGGCTTCCCTCCTTCGGAAGTAAGGGGTGACACAAAAACATCAACATCGTACCACCCCCAAAAAAATGGTCAGGTTGAGGTTTCAAATCATGAGTTGAAACAAATTTTAGAGAAAAATGTGTAGCCGAATAGGAAGGATTGGAGCAAGCACTTGGATTAAGCATTATGGGATTATAAGATAGCATCCAAGACCCCCATTGTAGAAATCACACAAGAGGACACTGGAAGGATATTTACAGTCAATGGGAAATGTTTAAAGCAACAAATTGAAGGAATTTCTACTGATGTAGTGGATTTCATCACACTACATGACCCCATCATCACTTAAGAATATCAGGCTATTCCTAACCCTTTCATTTTTATATTATTTTTCCTATTTAAAATTCTACATTTCATGTACACATATCATCTCATAAGTTCAAATTGAGGATAATGCAATATTTTAAGTGTGGGGGAGGGGAAAAATTTTTGGGGTAGTTATTTAATATTTTCATTTGTGTGTTTTTGTGTGTTTTTTGTTAAGTTTTTGGTTAAATGTTTCAAAAAAATACAAAAAAAAAATGAAAAGAAAAAAATAAATAAAAAACATATCATGTAACATGCTCATTTATATAAGGAATATATAAAAAATGTATGTTTTCAAAATTCATTATTATCATGATAAGCATGAGAAATATTTCTTCATCAAAGGGTTGATTTTTATAAAAATTGAAGTTGTCAATGATATGATTAGTTGTGTCATTATAAAACCTTTTAGATTTTGACACCATTCTTTCTGATATTTATTCATGTTAAATTTTGTCATTGATTTATCGACACAACTTTTCACTCAACCATGACTTGTGAAATTTTTACTAATCAATTGAAGGTATAGAAAATTTAGGTAAAAAACATCTTATATCAATAGCTGATCCATAAATTCATTTCTCTTTCGATCAGTTTCATTACTATACTGAATTGACCTATATGTGTGTACTTGTTATCCGACTATTTTACACCCTAACAAAAAACATAAAAATATGGGTTGTGTCTTGGGTAGGTTAAAAAAGCACTCTTCCTGTAACACCCCAAGCTTCTATGGTATGTTTCCCTTTCAATAATGCAATTTCTTGTATTGTACGCAACTTCGAGATTCTAACACGCCGCGACTAATCAAAATAGCCATTATGAATAGTAATACCAACTTTTTGAAATTTTATAAATTTTATTTTTCAAAATTGACTTCATTTTTGGATTCGGAATATCGAAATTAGCTTAAAGTGAATTTTTGGTATTTTTATGAAAACTTTCAATTTTTGATGAATAGTGAAAAACACCGAGTTATTGTTTAAAATCGACTTTTTATTTAAATAATTATTTATTTTAATTAAATTTATTTTAGGTCAAAATAGATACATAATACCTATATAATTTCAATGTAATTCACTGGAGTCAGTTTATAATAATTTTAGATATATAAAAATTTTATCGAACTTTTTACCGTCTTTTACCCACCTCTTAGGAGCATTTGCAAATTAGAATAAAACTTAATTTTATCGCTTCTATGAATTGAATTTCAAAAATATGAAAGTCAAAGTTGATATAAGTAAGTAAAATGTGGTTCAATAAGATGAAAATAATTTTTGGTGAATAGTAACTTTTGACTTTTATTTAGCACAGTTAAAAGTAAATAGGGTAATTAAGGGTAAAAATGATATTATTATTACCCTAAAACATGTCCTAATTATATTTGATAAGTTTAATTAGACCAGAAAAACCCTTAATAATAAAATATGATCCTTTAGGTCCACTTGAATTAGATTAGGACATTTATTATTATTTAATTCAAAGAAGAGTTAAAAGTGTTAAAATCAAAGTTTAATAAATAAACCATTTTTAATATAGGGTTATACATAAGATAAATTCGACTATAAATATTAAATATAAATCTAAAAATATTTCCTACATAATGGTATTTTATTTATAATTTTTAGACATTAAATAATTTAATTTATTTTTGACACAATGATGATGCAGTAATTACCTTGTTGATGAAATATTAAAATAATGGATAATATAAATACCTAAATAAATGTAATTTGAGACTTTTTATGAATTAAACTAATTTTCTAGGTTAATATGACATTTTAGGGTTTATTCAATGACTTTTTTTCGAAGTAATAATGCTGTTATAAATTAAAAAAAACAAAATACCAAATAGTGTCAAAATTGACATAAAAGAGTTTTTAAAACAAATATTATATTTTGAATTGGTATTCTATTCCTAAAAATCTAAGATTTGGAAAAAGGATTAAAAAATATTATATATGTCATTAATGAACAACTTGGGGTTCTCTTATAAGTTTATAGTATGTTTATTAACCATATAATATAAAAATATAAAGAGACATGGTAAATGTCAAACTATTTAACTAAGAGTTAATTCTAAAAGATAAGGTTAATATAGTGAACCAAAACCTGTCTAAAACCTATTGGTTGAGTGGTTTTCTAACCATCCCCACCTTATCCTTTAAATAATTTATTTTTGAGCCATTACAAACTGAAAATTATTTTATTATAAAATAATATTTCAATATTTTCCTAAGGTGCCCCTCACCCCTCTTATAAAAGGGGACTTCCCCTTCTCTCAAATTCACACCTTCAAAGCCATTTGGCTCAGCCAACCCTACCAAAATATCCTCTCCACTGTCCTCCCTTCATCCTATAGGCATTCCTTTAGTCATAAAGCCAACCTAAATAGACCTTTTGATCAAATAAAAAGGAAGAACCCGAAGAAGAGGTAAATATTTCATCACCTCTTTCAAGTTTTTTTTCTTCTTCCAATTCTTCTTTCCTTTTTGTTTCCATTCTAAAATAATAACTCATGTATCTTTTATATACTGTGATGTTATTATAAATATGGTACAACCATATTCATTATTCTATCTATCCTTTGAATGACATGTCACCATACGTGCGTATGTACAGCTTACCGTCTCCACGTCATGGTGTAGTTGTTATTCAATACATTATTATTTGGATGGGTATAATAATAATGTATAATTAATGTAAATAATAAATATAACATGATAATTATTCTATATATATGATATAACATCCAATTATATATGATTTTAATATCAAAATAATGATATTGTCGCTCGTGCGTACTTACGGATTACCGTCTCCACGAACACGATGACATTCATTCCCCATCATATCCATTCAAGACTAATTTTCATTTGATGATTAAAAATAATTTTTAAAGACTTAATATAATTATGAATATGAATAAGATACATCCTATCCATAACAAACATTACTTATGTAACAAATCATATAAAGAAAAATGAATCAGTTAACACCTGAAACGACGATAATACTAAAATATTATTAACAAAGCAATACTAAAAGATCACATATGATATCATATTAATGTATATGGTTCTTGTATAATTTAATAACAATTATTTTACCATTATACAGGAGGTTAACCTACCCTCAACCAAGTAAAATTACAAGGTAAGGGTTAGTTCTATAATCTCTTCATTATCCGAGGTTATTTATACGTAATTATCTACTAGGAACTCTTTATCATTCACATCCATGTTTCTTAAAATGTATTTCAAAACATTTTTACTATTTACTAGACAATGGGTTAAAGTCATTTACACCCTTATTTTACCTTATATGTTTTTAAAGGAATCTTTCCGTCATTTTCCAATCAAGGAAATTTATAACCTTTTCGACAAAATTAAGGTAAGAATGTCTTTTTAAACTTATACGGTTGGTGGGGATATTTTTTGCCGTTATAACATCATAAAAGCTTCCCTTACAATCTTATAAGAATATTTTCAAAATAAATGTTTTCTTTTATAATTATGTAACTTTAAATGATTTCAAAAAAAAGATATTTCTCTCAAATAGTTTTGATTTCATCTATGTCAACATCCTTTGATGGATTTTATACTTGTTTGAAGTTGATTAATTATGATACAAATCTTTCATATTGCATTTAAGGTTTTGTGATATGTTTGACTGTGGATGTGCTATTTTTATACCATTCATGGTTTATGGTTAAAGTATTATCATTCTGTATGCTAGTTTTAATACGAATGTTTATGTTATATTTCAACCTTTTCATATGAGGAATGTATTGGACTTAGTAAGTGACGGGTGGAGCTCACTATAGCTCCTCGATGCATCGGTAGCTCTCATGAGACAACTAGACGTGGAATTGGCTGAGGCCTTTCCCAATTTGATATATGGTTTTGGTTGAGGCCTTAATCATTTTTAGACGTCTTGGCCGAGGCCTTGAAAAAATGCTTCAGAATGTCCAGAATTATACATTCCCTCATTATGAAAGTAATATTGATGGTTCATGTGGTCATTAGACTAGTAGAATACCCATGATTATGTTTTATTATGTTATTATTTACTAATATCATATTCATACCATAAAAGTGTTCATGTTTATTATTGGTAAAGGAATGTGTTTTCAATTATTCACCATGATTAATATTTATGTTATCTTCCTCTGTATTTCTTACCCTTACTGAGCGTTTGAGCTCACCCCTTTCTTATGTTCTATTTTACCAGGATATTAAGAAGTTAGTTCTGAGTGAATTTCAGGCATAATCTAGGAGGCTTGGATGTTTCTAATGAAATAAATTAGTGTTCTATTTATTTTCAAGTTGTAAAGTTGAACTTATGTATGAATCTTGTTTCTAATAATACTAAACTGATCAGTCTTTCGGGACATGATTTCCTTGTGATCATTCCAATGTTATGTAATAATGCACCGACTCTAGGTAACTGTGGTCGGGGCGTTACACTTCCTCAACCTTTAATGTTGTTATAACTATTACAATTAGTTTAATGAGGATATCAAACAAGGGCTGAGATATTAGTGTGAGATTTTTTCTAAGTGAAACTTTGAAACGTAATAAATGATGGGAGTGATGAAATTTGAAACACATGGGGATATCTAGGTTGGGAGCTTATGATTTGACTTTCGGGAATACTTAAGTGAGTGAGTCTTGAAATTTGATTTCAAATGAATCTAGAATAGGTTCGATGAATTAAACAAGGTAAGAATAATTATTTTACTTACCTGAATATACTAAATAGAGGGTGGAGATATGAACTTGGAATGGTTGGCACACACACACGTGGGGAATTAATGGCATGGTGGACCCATAACATGTTTTTCTATGATTAGTGTCATTAATATCACGTGGTTTTATTTTAATAAAATTTATGAGACAATTAATTTCAAATTTATTGATATTGACTCTTGATGTAATTCTTACTTTAACTATAGTTCCACTGTGGATTTAGGAATATGAACATGTATATCTTGTTACAATTTTTTGGATTACATGATATGAGGTTTTGTTCAGAAGTGAAAAAGGGAAAGTGTGGGGGAGTTGATAAAACACATTTTTATTGAATATTTTATCTATAATAAATGATAGAATTTCCTCACATTGTGTTAAATATGTTCATTTATGAAATATTTGGGATTAGATCATTCATTTGAAAAGTTGATGAAAATTCTAGTTTTTTCCTTTAAAATTCACTGTAGTATTTCAAACATAAAGATTTTTATTTGAATTATTTTACATTATAATATTGTATACATGTTCCTAACTATGTTCTAAAACTTTTATTGAGGAAAATGGAACTAAATCATGCATTTGAATGGAGTAAAAGGTCCATGAAGTCAAAGATGGGTTGGACCCTTCATATTGGAAACCACTTTAGTATTTGGGACATAAATTCTTCGTACATGATTTTATTAGACCCAAGTCTGGATAGGATACTAAGAACCCAATTTATAACAACTATTCATTCTGTAAGGATATATAATTTACACGTTTTGGTAGTGAAGAAGGCATTAAAAATTGGATTAAAATATTTGGTCGAATTTCCCCATTCAAACTTGAAATCATTTGTAACCTAGTCTCCACTTCACTCTATAAATATGTATTTTTCTCATTTGGATGGGTTGGGAAATGAATTAGGATATTGGGATCATATTATAAGTGGTTCAATACCATTTCAATTCAAAATTGGATGATGGAAGCTACCAAACTTGTATCTCCCCCAAAATGCTCTTCTTTCCCTCTTCTTTGTTGTAATGTTTTTTCTCTTTCAATAAACTTATTAGTTTCAATTCCATTTATTCTATTTTTCTCAATTTTATTCTTCTTTAATACTACTATTTGGGATTTAATTAAATAGTAGAAATGGGATTGTGTTATACCCATTATAAACCTTTTCAAATGAAAAATGTTTCTACGATGACTACAATGCCCATGGAAGAGTAGTTTTATTAGTAATCGATCTACCTCTTACTTTCTTCATTTATTTATTTTCAATAAATGAGTAATGTAATTCACATATATTAACCATGAATTGAATTTTTAAATTAGAATAAAATAATAAATAAATTTAATAATTAACACAAAAACAGGTGAGGTCGAGATTTGTGTAAATTGTGAGAGCGCAAAAAATTAATCGATAAAACCAAAACACACGAGATAAATTTTTAGAGTTCAAATATAATCCTGAAACTCAATTCATAATTATTTAAAGAATGGATTTATTCCATAATTTACCACTTACCATAATCTATCCTTATAATGACAATCAAACCAAGGTACTATAATTGCATGTTCTTAAGCTAGCCTAGGGTTTAACTCTTTTCATCTTTGTGGTAAAGTTTATTCTCATAGGGTTTGAGTGTTAAAAAATCAGGGGATAATAATTAAGTGGATTTTAATATAAATTATAATGATTAGTAATTAAGTTAAGGGGTAGATTTATATCGATTACTCTTTTTAAAAATATTAAAAAAACATCTTCTCATTGTGTCTAATCAATCGAATTTCATTTCAAATATAAAAACAAAAAAAAGAAATCTTTTTACAACATACTTCTTCTAATTTTATAAATGAGAAAAACGAAACCTCCTTTAAATTAGTGTGATTATTTTATTTTATTTTATTTTCAAAATACTATTAATATATTATTTTAAAACTACTTTATCCTTTGATAGATGGCATTGGTCAGCCACTCTGCTGCACCTATATAACCCGAAACTGAACATCATTTGAGAGCGCCCACGATAGCACCTTTCATGGACCTAAGGTCAATTAGATATAGAAATTATTATCTTGAGTTGGGAAAACTAATACCAGATTTTTCTTTTGATTTGGAGTGAGAATCCTTAAGTGGTGATATCCCTCCAGTTTTCATCGAGTTTCTTGATGTTTTTCCTTCTAACTTCTCTAGTTTTCTATTAACAAGGGAGGTAGAGTTCTCTATTGATTTAGTGCCTGGTAATCAACCAATTTCTATTCCTTCTTACCACATGAAACAAGTTGAGATGAAATAGTTGAATAATTATCTATATAACCTCTTATAGAAAGGATTTATATGCCTAGCTGTGTCACCTTAGGCGACACCGGTTCTATTTGATAAGAAATTTGATGGGTCACTTTGCCTTTGAATTGATTACTGGAAACTAAATCGAGTAATGGTAAAGAAAAAGTATCTGTTTCCAAATATTTATGACCTATTTGATCATTTTAAGGGGGATACGTGATTTTTAAAGATTGATCTTTGATCTGGTTACCATCAGTTAAGAATAAAAGAATATGGAATTCATAAAATCGCCTTTTAGAACAGGTACGACCGTTATGAGTACCTTTTCATTCCATTTGGTTTAACCAATGATCCTGTAGTCTTCATGGATTTAATGAAAATTATTTTATATGATTATATTGATACATTGATGGTAGTATTTATAGATGAAATTCTTGTTTACTCTAAGTCCAAGGAGGATCATGTGCGTTATTTGAGAGTAGTTATGGAATTATTGAAAAATCACTGAATTTATGCCAAGATTTTGAAATGTGATTTATGGATCTAGGAAGTAATGTTATTGGGAAACGTGGTGTCAGAACATGGTATTTTAGTTGATCATGGAATGGTTAAATCTATTATGACATGGGAGAAACCACAAAATGTTTTCATGATTCAGAGCTTCTTGAATTTAGCTGGATATTATCATCGGTTTGTAAAGAACTTCTCAATGTTTTCTTCTCCAATGACTATTTTAACTCAAAGGGGAGTAAAGTTTGTATGGAATGAAAAAATTTAGAGTTATTTTTTTGAGATTAAACATCTTTTGACTATTATACCAGTGTTGACTCTCACATAGGTTAATCATGGTTATATGGTCTTATATGATGCATCGAGTTCAGGTTTTGGATGCATTCTTTTTCATGGTGATCATGTCATTGCTTATAGATCTCATCATCTTAGGCCACATGAGAAGAATTATAGAACCTATGACCTTGAACTTATAGCTGTTATTCATGCACTTAATATTTGGTGGAATTAACTTTTTGAATAAATGTTTACCATGTATTTCAAACACAAGTGTTTGAGTTATATATTCTATAAAAAAGATATGAACCTCTGCTAGAGGCATTGGGTGGAATACCTATAGTATTTTAAATTTCATATCACCTATACCCTAGGGAAAGGGAATGTCATCGTAGATTCTTTGAGTAGGAAACTTCCAACCCATGCCATGAAAGAATCATTGGAAGAGTGAAACTTGATGACTCTTTTTGAATAGTTTCATATTGAAGTTTGGGAATTAGGGGAAAAGGTTTCTTTGGCCAGTTTTCAATTGACCTACACTATTCTTGAGATGATTCTTCAAGAAAAAAATCTTGATGATGAGTTCCATAGTATTAGAGAATATCTTTATGGTGGGGAGACCATGGTTGTCTGGTCATTCTCCATGAAGGTAATTCTATGTTATTGGAATCATTTTTTTGTGCCATAAGTGGTAAGGAAATCTATGATGGGGGGTTTCCATAAATCCTAGTGGTATGTGCACCAAGGAACCATAAAGATGTTATATGACATGGGGTGTAGATTCTGGTGTCTAGGTATAATATGGGAAATAGTTAAGTTTCTCTCTTATTGTTATATATGCAACAGGTCAAGGATGATCACTAGATACCTTTAGGTTTGCTTCATCCATTTACAATTTTGACTTGGAAGTGGGATGAGATATCTATGGAATTTGTAGTTGGGTTTCCACATACCCAAAGAAAGAAGAATGAGATATGTTTTTTGATCGATAGGCTGAAAAAATAAGATCACTTTATACCCAATCATGATACAAACAAAGTTGAAGAGTTGGGAAATATCTATGTGAAAGATATTGTTCATTTTCATGGATTTCCATCTACTATAGTTTCTGATAGAGATCCCTTGTTCACTTCTTACCTTTGGAGAGGTTTTCTGGAGGTACTGAGATGTCATGTCTGTTTTAGAATGGCATACCATCCATAGTGATATGTATAGAAAGAAAGATCCATATAGATTATTGAGTATATGATCTGCACCTATATTCTTGACTTTTGGGGGGGCTTGAGATGACCATCTGGGAATGGTTGAGTTTTCTTATAACAATGGTTACTAGTATGCAATTAGAATGTATCCTTTTGTGGCCTTTTCTGGTCATCCTTGTAAATATCCATTATGTTGGTCAGAGATTGGTGAAAGTTCCTTGGTTGGATTGATCTTGGTTCAAGAGATGACAAAAAATATTTAGTTGATTCTTATGAGGATGTTTAATACATAGAGCTAGTATAATTCCAATTCTGATCGTCATTTTATACCATTGTAATTTTTAGTTGCTGAATAGGTGTTATTGAAAGTTTTTCCATGTTTGGCTCATAGAAGTCTTGGGAGGTAAGGGAATATTGCTCTTAATTTTGTGGGACCTTTTGAGGTTGTGGATAAGGTGGGGAATGTGGCTTACCATTTAATACTTCCACTACAGCTGATATTGATACATAACATGTTTCATTTATCTCAGCTATAAAAGTTTCTATATGATCCTTCTCATGTTTTGAGTTGGAGTGATCTTGAGGTAAAGCCTAATTTATCAGTGACTGGGCATAAAATCAAGATAACTGATTTTAAAACCAAGTTACTTCTTGGAAGGATGATACCTTTGGTTCGATTGATATGAAAACACAGTTTTTATACTCATGAGACGTGGGAGAGAGAGGCACTGATGATAGAGTGGTGGAATCATCTTTTTGACACAGAATCTTCTTAATATTCTTTCTAAGAACCACAAGTTTCTATAATGGGGTGGTTGTAACATACTTTTACAATTTTCAGGTACTCATAAACCCTTATTTTGATCATACTTTGGTTGAGTTTCATTTAAGGGTTCTTCATGTGAAATTTTCTAAATTTTGAAGGGTTTTTGGACTATGCATGGTTGGCACATGGTTTTTCTAAACCATGCACTCTGTTAGTGAAAAACGTGAAAACCCAAGCAGTGAGGTTTTACCAGTTGGTGCACGGTTTGAAAAATTGTGCACCCAACATGGAGAAACAATGAAACCCTATAGTATGGGGTGCACGGTTAGGGAACACAGTTTGTCTAATCATGAAACCCTTCCAAACTAACCTTGCACAAAACTTTTAATTAATTTTAAAATTCATTAAAAATACTTGAACCCCCCATTTTGACCCCACCTCGGGCCTAACTCAACCCAGATTTATTTACAGGGTTTTGAGGGAACACAAGGACCATTTTTGGATCCTCCAAACCCTCTCCAAGGTGGATCATAGCTAGGTGATCTTCATTAGATCCTCCCCCAGTAAGTTTCCTCTTCTTGTTCTCTATATCTCGCTCTCAACTTCTCTTATCCCTAGGTTTTAATAGATCTCCATGTTGTTTTAGTATCTAAAACCCATTGTTTCAGATCTTGAATCTATGGTTGATATTCAAATCTTCATTGCCAATGTTCTTCATTAGAGTTTCCCATTTTGGTCTTTCTATTTTGTGATCTCATGATCCTGAGGTAGGTGGTTCCGTTTAATATTTACAATTTATTTAACCATAAATTTATTGATCTAAATTTAATTGCTTGATTTAAATTAAATTTCTTTCAACTAGTTTATTAAAAACACAATTCTAGTGAATTAGGTATTTTTATTTGATTTTCCATAAAAATTGGGAGAAACCCCCAATTCCATTGTATTGGTGATTAATAGTGAAAATTGGATGGAAATTGTTTAATTTAAATTATGTGATTTAAATTTTGAAATTGAATTTTGAAATTGAATTCAAATTCATATTTTAGAAAAGGGGATTAAATTGTTTTAATATAAACCCATTGGTTTTATCCTGAAAAAAGGCATGATTTGATTAAAAAAACTTTTTGTTTTTTAAATGTAAATTGTCATATTTAAATGGAAATATGGGTTGAATTTTATTTTGAATAGATTTGAAATAAATTACCTATAATTGATTATTATTAGAGAACATGAAATCCTAGGTAGTTAGTGAGTTATTTGGGACAAACATGATTGGTTAGAATTTCCCTAACAACATATCAATGCTTTACAACTCTAACATAAAAAATATTGGTAGATCTTATCCTCAGTAGGATGTTGCTTAGCCTTATTTTACTAGTGTTAAAGGGATAGGTGCGTACATTTACATTTTCATTATATAAGTGTGTGAGGACCCCATAAACTAGAACTATAATACCTCTTGGATGATGACCATGTTTCTCTGTCATGACCCCCTCCTCATAAAGTGTACCCCTCCTGGGATGGTGGTGTGAGAAGAGAGATAATGACCCCTAAGTACCCCATCCAGTAGGCCCCAGGTTGGCGACTAGCACCGAGGGTATAACAAACACACAGATGAGAGGCATTACCCTCTAAGAGAACACATGTGAAAGAGAGAGATATTATAGACACCAGACAACCCCATATCAGACTGAAATATAAAAAGAAACCAAAGTAGACATATGTAATGTCATAAAATAACTACTACAACTAAAAGGGAAAACTCCAAGTATCAAAAGAAAGTAAAACAATAACGACCACAAAGACCAAACAACTCCTGCAAAACCTGTAAGCTAGTAGTAATAAGCCTGATCTACAAACTACTTTAAGTGACCTGGAAAACAGTTTATATAACATAGGGTGAGTATAACAATATACTAAGTAGGATCCTCCCTAGAGAATCTTGTGCAAAAGTAAAGGAAGTATGCTAAAGCATAGTGAATTAACAAGTGAAACTAACACGTCACCTAAAGCGGTACACTAAGTTCCCAACATCACTATGGATACTCTCACCAAGTATTGCATACAAGAGTATATAATGTAGTAAATAATTTCAAGGGTACCCCACTACCACTTCCTCACTGGTTTTACATTTTTCCCCAATGTCACACATCCTAATCCATATATCTCCAAAAAGGTTGCCCTGAAGACACTAGAGAGCACCACAACATGCACCTCATGCAACATAAGGGCTTTCCCATAGACACCTAGGCGAAGAACCACACCATCCTAAAAACCAAAAGTAACCAGGTAGTTTCTGGGAGCCACCATAGATCGCATAATGTGTATCATACATCGGGTATTATACCTCAATCCATTACAGCTCATACACTGAGTAAGGATCCTCAAGCCATCACAACCTATACACATTACACCTATATTAGTCTATAATAAAAAATATCCAGAATATATTTGTGTGAATAACCACAATACATCACATCCCTCTAGACACATATATATGGAAAACTAACCATCGTGCCTACCATCACAAGTAACTACCAAGAGAAGAGAGTGGGATAAAGGGGGTAGTTATCCATCCATCCTCCCACCAGGATGTTAGAGAAAACACCCCTAGGGATCAAAATCCCTAGGGTGTTAGTTTCCCTAACCGACAGGGTGGATTAGAGTATAGAAACACAAAAATTATAGAATATACTATAGCTCACAACTACACTATGGGAATAACCTAATATTAGACTCAATTGCAGCTAACGTCTCTCAAACTCCCAGCTTCCAATGTTAATACAAGGTATCTTATAATCCCACAACCATTTAAAGAGATACATTAGATTACTTTATACCTTTTTATTAGTTGAAATTTACATTAATTAATTATTTAACCATTAATTAACCATTATCATTTCACATTACATTTCATTAGTATCACAACAAAGTTACATGCCCTCTAGGCATAACCAAACCAAGTGCACAAATCCTTTAAATTGAAACCTCACCATTGAATCCCAACAAGCTAAAACCCCATGGGTTAAAATAATTTATTAAATAATTTATTAATATAATTACCACTTTTACATAATTATAGGTATTCTAGAAAAAAACATTCTAAGATTCCAAACATAAGGGGCTTAACACGGTGAGAAGATGAACTACCTATCGATTCTTTTCCACCTATAGCTGGAGCGTAGACCCATCTATCCTCGAGAAGCTAAACATGGAAAGAATGTGGAACACCCCACATATCTTTGCCTATTTTGGAAGGAGGGTAAGAAAGACCATATGATAAAATCAGTGGGAAAGGTAAATAAGATAAACAAACAATAAGATTCAACAAGCATCCAACATTCACATGCAACACATTTCATCATCTCTGGTGTCCTTCCCGACACCCACATGTATAAACTGATGCATCTCAATACTCTAGGTGTCAACTTCTACCACAACCACTATGTCTACCTACCCCACATACCAAAATATCCTTCTAGGCCCACATCACATCACAAGCAATAGGAAAAAACAAGCAACTGGGCTCTTAGACCCAAACAATGTATTTAGCCTTCACCCACAATGAGCACTAATGGATCCAAAACATAAGGCTCTTGGACTTTACAAGAAAGAGGGTAACTCAGAACCCAACTAGGCATTATCTTTTATCAAACAAACAGTTCTTTAATCCATCTTGAATTAACTGATTCATTGTTATTAGGTTATAACTATAGTAAACCTAAAATAAAAGCTATCATAACTATCACAAATTAATTAAACAATTAATTGACATGCCTATAATCCCTTAGCAATAAGAATCAACATGCCTCTGGTTTACCAACCAATTTAATTAAACATGCATATCTTCATCAATCAGATTCATTAACCCACCTATTTATGTTTAGTCAAATAATTTACAATTAATCCCAACTTTATGTTTTTTACCAATTTCTTTTAAGAACGACATGCTAAACAAGAAAATCATAGATATCACACTATCTAGAAAATCAAGAGGAAACAACATACGATCAAAACCAATTGTTTAATATGGTTAAGATATTTATTATGCCAATTCTGTCACCACCCGCCCTCGGGGTCCGTGCCGTGACTACCCCAAGCCCGCCTTCCATAGGCCAGGGGCTGGCGACTAGCACCAAGGCGTAAATCCCGGTAAAAAGGGAAGGCATTGCCTTTGTAAAGTAAACAAACACCACAGAGTAAGCAAGCGGAAAGTAAACACTAAACAAAGGCAGAGTACAACTGAAAGTGCGGAAAAGTAAATGGGCCAGTATACAAACCCAAACTGAAAGTAAAGTACAACTCGAAAGGAAAAACAGCAACTGAAAAGTAAAAGCCGCTACTCCGAGCTGTCCACTGGAAATCCCACCTGAAGGGTGGGTACAGATAGCTCCTCTGCTCCACGGGTCCCGCCGTCTGCTCCGAGCACGTCCCGCCCAGTGGTCCACCTCCGGGTACCGTCCCGCTCTGCAAGCCTCCGCTAAGATCAACGCTGTCCGTCGTCTGCAACCAACACAACGTAGTGTGGGCAAAGCCCGTGCAGGGGTGAGTATAAGCTACTCAGTAGGGACCCCGAGACCCCTGAAGGTATCTCAAATCCACAAAGGATAAACCACGAAGAAAGGTACAATCACGAAGTAACAACCGACACTGCTTAAGTATATGCCCATACATATACCTAAGTCATCAATTCAAATACGCTCCAACCTCCGAGCCCAAGTACAACTCATTCCACACAGGAAAGTATACGTATTCCACATAGGAAAGAAAAACGTAATCCACACAGGATTTGACAACACAATCCACACAGGAAAGCAATAGGTTTCAGCTCACACAGGTATACATCTTCGAAAGACGATAAAGATGATCTCTGATCCATCTAAGTCGTCGGACCCACGAAGGATCGATAGGTAACTAACCCCCGCAAAAGACCCACACAGGATCGGGCCCACGTAGGACCTGTAGGCGCTGGTTCACACAGGACCGCTGAGCGCAAAGACCCACACAGGATCGGACCCACACAGGATCGGGCCCACACAGGACCTGTAGCACTGATCCACATAGGATCGCTGAGTGCTGAAGTCGTCGTCGTCGAATCCACACAGGATCTTTGTACTGTCGTCGTCGCAGTCACAGTAGCAGTAGTAGCAGTAGTAGTAGTCACAGTAACAGTCGCAGCCAGCACTAGGGTTCCCGCATACAGCAAGCTCGTTCGGAGGGTCCGCTCCACGAGCTGAGAGGCTGATACATCAACTGTCACAAAGTCCAGAGTTGATGTATCCAAAAGTTCCGTATCGTCAACAGGAACTCAACGCAACAGACGGCGCGTCGATCGGACGCCCGGTCTGAGAGTTATTGGCATTTTCGTCCCCGGGGCCCGGTTGGTTTTTAAGGCAAAACCAAGCCGACCGTACTCCACCTGCGTCCAAACCTCGGGCGGAGTATGCCAAAAGATCCGTCTCACTAAGAGGAACACAACCAAGCTGACGGAACGTCAATCGGACGTCCGTAGCTCAAGATATGAGTGTTTCCGCTCCGAAGGCCCGGTTGGTTTCGTGAACGAACCAACCCGGACGAACTCAAAGTATTCCGAAACCCTGAGTGCGATATACCGAAACGACCGTCTCGATCCAAGGATCGCGTTGCCGCAGACGGTTCGTCGATCGGAGGTCCGTGGCTCAAGTTATGGCCAAAAGACCGAAACTGATTCGAAACGGGGGGGTCCGGGTCCGGGCCGACCCGGCCCGACCCCCCCCTGGGTCGGCCCGAACCGGGTCCGACCCGGCCGGCCGGCCGGCGGCGCGGCGGCGCGGCGGCCTAGCGCCGCACGGAGGCGGCACGCAGGGGGGAAAATCCCCCCGCTTGATTGGGATGGCGGCGCGGCAATCAGCCGCGCCCCTTTGCTTTAAAAAACGCCCCCCCCCCCCACGTGGGGGGCCTGCTTGAGCGGAAACCGGGGGGCCGCCTGCCCCCCCCTCAAGAAACCTCCTCCCCCAATTAAGTGGGGGGGGGGGGGGGCTTTAATGCTGGCCGGGGGATTAATTTCCCCCGGATTTGACCATCCAGCCGGCCGGTTTTCTCCAACGGGACCGGAAAATCCGGTCCCCCTTCCGGCTTCCGACACCGGCGGCCCGGCCGCCGGTCTTCTCGTCCCGCCGCGGCCTGGAACTGGCCGCGGTGTTCGTCGTCCGGCACGGTGCGACGGCACCGTGCCCTCCACCGCGCCTCTGATTCCTCTTGACGTGGCGCGACAGCGTCGCGTTCTTGATGATTCTTCCACGGCGCGGCGCGACGGCGCCACGCAAGATAAACATACAATTATCCGCGTGGTTCGATGGCACCACGCCACCTTGCTTCCACCCGCAAGATAAATCAACATGAACGATGGAGGGGGTTCGTCCGTGTTCATGCGGTCCGGCCCCCCTCACGTTAAATAATAACACAACTTAAAAAAAAATTCAATAGCCTCACGTTAGACATGCTAGATCCACGATCAAGAATAAAATAATTAAACAAAAAAAATCAACAACCCCTACCTTGGGTATAGGTTCGAAGATTTGTCAACGTCCCGCGGAAGACAACGTCGCGGAGGTCGGGCGTCGCGGTAGTCGTTCGTCAAATCCGATGACGAAGAGGTGCGTCCGATGAGATACGTCATTGGCGAATCTTCGTATGCCAACGAAGGGAGTCCGAGGAGGAAGCGGCGTTCCCTCTCGTTGGCACGGAAGACGAAGAAGAGAGGAGCGGCGTTCTTCGTCAAGTTGAGCGTTCTTCGTCAAGTTGAGCGTTCTTCGTCAAGTTGAAGAAGAAGGAGGAGGAGCTCTCAAAAATCCTCACAAGTTGGCTAAACAAAACTAACCAAATAAAATAAGGTTCCTCCTTATTTTATTTACCAAGCCAAGGAATTCAAAACTTAAAAAATTCAAAAACATAACACTTGATTAATTATACATGTCATGTGTAATTAATTAGATGTTAAGTTAACAAACTTTTAAGAGGGAGAGAGGGGAGTTTAAGGGGGAAGATAAGAGGTTTAGGTTCGTGTGGGTCCCACCACACTTAATCCTCTCAAGGGAGGTTAAGTGGGTGTGGATCCCACCCCTAACTCCCTTTGAGAGGAGTTAACCTACAAAAGTGAAATAAAAAGAATTCCACATTTTTTTATTCAACTTTTTATAATTCTCCCAAAAACTAACTTTCGTCTCGCAACAAACGCAACTTCCGAAAAGGTCTCTTTAAGTGAATATCGGCGCTGCGAGTTCATCGGTGCCCTTGGATTTCAATTCCGAGCACCGGATCAAAAGTTAGGAATTCCCGCTCGTTCGTTCACTGAACGTACCCGAGCCAAACTTCAGAAATTGATTCCGGGCACTCCGGGCCTCGGAATCAGGTGCCGTCTGAAACCGTGCTCTTGTAAAATTCTAAAGAAAATTAAGAAAAAATTTCCCTTGAATTTTACGGGTCTTTACATTACTCCCACCTCAAGGATTTACGTCCCCGTAAAGATACATCAAAAACTAGGGAAACAAATGAGGGTACTGAGCACGCATCTGAGCCTCCCGCTCCCATGTGCTCTCCTGGAGATTCCCGTGCTGCCATCTGATGCGCACAAGAGGAATCGATCGCCCACGCAGGACCCGCTCCTGTCGATCCTCTATCTCCACCGGGACCTCCGTAAAAGTCGCCCCATCATCAATGTCAAGCTCCCCATGGTCAATGATGTGCGTCGAGTCGTGCACGTATCTCCTCAGCTGGGATACGTGGAAGACGTCGTGCACCCGGTGCAACTGAGGTGGCAGAGCCAGGCGATAAGCCACCTCACCAATCCTGCTAAGGACCTGGAAGGGTCCGATGAAGCGCGGAGATAACTTTCCGCCTTGGCCAAATCTCTGAATACCACGTCGAGGTGAGACCCGCAAGAAGACGTGGTCGCCATCCTCGAACTCCAGTGGCCTCCGCCTCCTGTCAGCGTATGACTTCTGCCGGCTCTGTGCTGTCCTCATCCGCTCCTGGATGACCTGGACCTTCTCTGTCGTGGCCTGAACCATCTCCGGTCCCACCAGTGATGACTCTCCAGGGTCTGTTCAGCACAAAGGTGATCTACAAGGTCGGCCGTACAACGCCTCGTACGGTGCCATCCCGATGGTGGAGTGGTAGCTGTTGTTGTACGCAAACTCCACCAAGGGTAGGTGGTCCTCCCAGCTACGACCAAAGTCGAGGACACATGCGCGGAGCATATCCTCGAGAGTCTGAATGGTCCTCTCCGTCTGACCATCCGTCTGAGGGTGAAAGGCTGTGCTCAGACGTAGCTGCGTCCCGAATGCCTCCTGTAACCCCTTCCAAAGCTGGGAAGTAAAGAGGGCATCTCGATCGGAGACGATAGATGATGGCACACCGTGGAGCCGCACAATCTCCTGAACGTAGAGACGTCCCAAGCTCTCTACTGAGCCCTGCTCTCTGATGGGTAAGAAGTGTGCCGACTTGGTGAGTCGGTCAACAATCACCCAGATGGAGTCGTGACCTCTGGAAGTGCGTGGAAGTCCAGTCACGAAGTCCATAGATATGCCGTCCCACTTCCACTTCGGAACCTCCAAGGGCTGTACCAAGCCTGCTGGTACCTGATGCTCTGCCTTCACCTGCTGGCAGGTGAGGCATCGAGAAATGTACTCTGCTACTGCCTTCTTCATGCCTGGCCACCAGTGCTGTCGTCTGAGGTCCTGGTACATCTTCGCCACTCCAGGATGTACCGCCAAAGGAGAAGTGTGAAACTCTCTCAGCACTTCCTCTCGCAAAGCGACTGGTACCATGGTACGTCCTCTGAAAAGGATGTCATGCTCTGCTCCAAGGGAGAAACCATCAGGTGCCTGTCCCGAGGATATCTGAGCACGCCATGTCTCACAGTCAGCGTCCTCACGCTGTGCCTCTCTGACTCGCTGCAGTAGTGGAGGAGTGACTGTGAGAGACTGAAGGAAGGCTGATCCATCTATATCCATGAAGGATATCTTCAAAGAGGCTAGCTGCTCCGTCGCCTCCTCAAGTAGCTGAATGCCCGTCCTCCTGCTGAGGGCATCGGCTACTACGTTCCCCTTCCCAGGAGTATAGACTATCTCAAAGTCATAGTCCTGGAGGAACTCGAGCCATCGCCGCTGTCTCAGGTTCAGGTCTTTCTGCGAGAAGATATACCTGAGACTCTGATGATCGGAAACGACTGTAAAGCGCTCGCCCATCAGATAGTGTCGCCAAGTCTTCAGAGCGAAGACCACTACTGCTAACTCCAGGTCATGGGTAGCGTAGTTATTCTCATGCGGCCTCAACTGACGTGATCCATAGGCGATCACTGCCCGCTCCTGCATCAGAACACATCCGAGTCCGGTCCCTGATGCATCGCAGTAAACTACGTACCCTACTCCCTCCTCGGGCAACCTCAAGATAGGTGCGCTAGTCAATCTCTGTCTCAGCTCCTAGAAGCTCTGCTGACATCTGTCAGACCACACGAAGGGTTTCCCCTTCTTCGTCAAAGCTGTGAGTGATGCTGCAACTCTAGAGAAGTCTGGCACGAATCTCCGATAGTATCCAGCTAGTACCAAGAAACTCCGAACCTCAGTCACGCTCCTGGGTGGCTCCCAAGCTAACACAGCCTCAATCTTCGCGGGATCCACTGCAAATCCCGCCTCAGAGATAACGTGTCCCAAGAAGTGGACCTCACGTATCCATAACTGGAACTTTGAGAGCTTACCATAAAGCTGGTGCTCTCAGAGTGTGTCTAGAATAACTCGCAAGTGATAGGCGTGCTCCTCCTCTGTCGTAGAGTAAATCAGAATGTCGTCGATGAAGACCACGACAAACCGATCGAGGTATGGCTGAAAGATCCTGTTCATGAGATCCATGAACACTACTGGAGCATTGGTTACACCGAATGGCATAACCAAGAACTCATAGTGGCCATACCGACATCTGAAGGCTGTCTTATGCACATCCTCGTCTCTGACTCTGAGCTGATGATAGCCTGACCTGAGGTCTATCTTCGAGAACCACCGTGCTCCCTTGAGCTGATCAAAGAGGTCATCAATCCTCGATAGCGGATACTTGTTCCTCACTGTCACCTGGTTCAGGCGACGATAGTCAACACAAAGTCGCAAGCTTCCGTCCGCCTTCTTGGCGAACAAAATCGGGGAAGCCCAGGGTGAAACACTGGGTCGGATGAACCCCTTGCCCTGCAAGTCCTCCAACTGTACCCGTAGCTCTCGAAGCTCGGCGGGGGCCATCCGATATGCTGAAGTGGATATCGGGGCTATCCCGGGGTACAAGTCAATATAAAAGTCTACCTCTCTACGAGGAGGTATCCCTGGAACGTCGTCGGGAAAAACGTCCGCAAACTGATCCACCACTGCAGGAAATCCAGGACTCCGCACGTCAACTGCTCCAAGGATGAGGCTAGCCAACTGATGAGTAATGGGTTGTCCTCTCCTCCGTGGAAGTCCATCCTGTGCTGCTAAGGCTCCCTTCTCACCGGTGAAGGTGAACCTGCTCCCGTCAGTGCGTACACATCGCACCTTGCGCCTAAAACAGTCAATCTGTGCATGGACCGTAGATAGCCAATCCATGCCCAAGATGACGTCGTAAGGCCTCGACGCTGCTACAAGAAGATCCCAGCCGAAGCTCTCGCCTCCTAGAGTAAGCTCACACTGCCGGCACCAGTGCGTAATCGTCGAGTCTTCTCCCGTAGGAGTCTCTAGCCGTAAGGATCGAGCCAACGGCTCTGTTGGAATCTCCGAGCTCCGAACAAGGGAAGCGGCTATGAAAGAGTGACTCGCTCCTATGTCTATAAGAACTGCAGCAAGGGTGGAATAGACACAGATAGTACCTCGAATCATCTCGGGCGCGCCGTGGTCGTAGGCCTCTGCTGCCTGGAGCTGTGCCTGTCTCTGCCCGCCAGCTCCCTGTGGTCGGGGTGGACCTCCTGGTGGTGGTGGTGGCAGAGCCTCAAAGCGTCGCCCACCACCGGCTACTCGTCCAGCTCCTCTGCCTCGTCCGCCTCCTCCCTGCGGACCGCCACGGTTGACCCTCTGCCTCTGCCTCGGTTGTCCCTCAACCGTCTGCTGCTCCTCGGCACGGCGGGTCGGGCAGTCACGAGCCATGTGGCCCTGCCCGCCGCATGAGTAGCAATGTCTGCCTCTCGAAAGATTGGCTCCTCGCTGTGTGCCCCGCACTGCTGAGCCAGTGTCCTGAGGTCGTCTGCCCGAAGGTCTGGTCTGCCTGGACTCCTGAGTCATCCGTCGACTGCCTGCTGTAGATGACTCTGCCACGTGCCGCCCTGCGGTGGGTCTCTGCGCTGGTGTAGACTCAGCAAGGAAGCTCTCGATCAGAAGGGCCCACTCCAGTACTCCTGTCTGAGTCGGTATGCTGAGGGAGATCAGCGATGCCCTGATCTCGTGTCTCAAACCCTGCTCGAAGGTCCGAGCCCGGAAGAATGGGTCCCGTACCATGTCGGTCGAGTAGCGCGAGAGATCGGTAAACCTCGCTGAGTACTGAGCGACCGTCATGCTGCCCTGCCGCAGCTGTAGAAGCTCCTGGATACGCACCGCACGAAGGGTGGCTGGGACGAACTCCGAGCGGAAGAGGCTCTCAAAGTCCGTCCAAAGTAGAGATGTCTCATCGTGCACCTGGAGCATCAAGATCCACCATCGTCCTACTGCTGCGTGTAGTAGGCTCGCAGCGAGGATCACCATGAGGTCTGCTGGTGTCCTCACTAGCCTAAACACTAGAACCACTGCCTCCAGCCAGTCCTCTGCTGCCTGGGGATCCGTCTCCCCGCGAAACCTGGGCGGTCGCTGGCGCTGAAACTCATGCAGTGCGCTGAGGCGACGTGCATCGTCAGCGGCTGCTGCTGGAAGCATCGGGGGCTCGGCGGGTAGAGCTACCACCGGTGCCACTCCTGACAAAGGGCCCTGCACCGAGGCCTCGTCGCTCGGGGGGCTGTCGTCACGCTCGACTCTCGGAACCCTAGCTGGCTGCCGTCGTGGGGCCATCCTGAAAAGGAAACAGGTGCGCCACGGTCAAAACAGTATACCTGGTGAGCTGATATAAGTAATCACAAAGAAAACTTTGAAACACACACGCAATCAATGTTTTCGTGCATTAAGTCGGAAATCAGAAGTCAGGGTCCTGGTGTACGGATACGTCAGCCGCCGCACCAACACTGGACTCCCTGGACTGATAACCACACTCAATATGCTAAACATTATTGCTTCACTTAGAAAAGATCAGAGTTCGCGGTAGAACCGAACTCCTTTGATACCAATTTGTCACGACCCGCCCTCGGGGTCCGTGCCGTGACTACCCCAAGCCCGCCTTCCATAGGCCAGGGGCTGGCGACTAGCACCAAGGCGTAAATCCCGGTAAAAAGGGAAGGCATTGCCTTTGTAAAGTAAACAAACACCACAGAGTAAGCAAGCGGAAAGTAAACACTAAACAAAGGCAGAGTACAACTGAAAGTGCGGAAAAGTAAATGGGCCAGTATACAAACCCAAACTGAAAGTAAAGTACAACTCGAAAGGAAAAACAACAACTGAAAAGTAAAAGCTGCTAATCCGAGCTGTCCACTGGAAATCCCACCTGAAGTGTGGGTACAGATAGCTCCTCTGCTCCACGGGTCTCGCCGTCCGCTCCGAGCACATCCCGCCCAGTGGTCCACCTCCGGGTACCGTCCCGCTCTGCAAGCCTCCGCTAAGATCAACGCTGTCCGTCGTCTGCAACCAACACAACGTAGTGCGGGCAAAGCCCGTGCAGGGGTGAGTATAAGCTACTCAGTAGGGACCCCGAGACCCCTGAAGGTCTCTCAAATCCACAAAGAATAAACCACGAAGAAAGGTACAATCACGAAGTAACAACCGACACTGCTTAGGTATATGCCCATACATATACCTAAGTCATCAATTCAAATACGCTCCAACCTCCGAGCCCAAGTACAACTCAGTCCACACAGGAAAGTATACGTATTCCACACAGGAAAGCAAAACGTAATCCACACAGGATTGCACAACACAATTCACAAAGGAAAGCAATAGGTTTCAGCTCACACAGGTATACATCTTCGAAAGACGATAAAGATGATCTCTGATCCATCTAAGTTGTCGGACCCACGAAGGATCGATAGGTAACTAACCCCCGCAAAAGACCCACACAGGATCGGGCCCACGTAAGACCTGTAGGCGCTGGTTCACACAGGATCGCTGAGCGCAAAGACCCACACAGGATCGGACCCACACAGGACCTGTAGCACTGATCCACATAGGATCGCTGAGTGTTGAAGTCGTCGTCGTCGAATCCACACAGGATCTCTGTACTGTCGTCGTCGCAGTCACAGTAGCAGTAGTAGCAGTAGTAGTAGTCACAGTAACAGTCGCAACCAGCACTAGGGTTCCCGCACACAGCAAGCTCGTTCGGAGGGTCCGCTCCACGAGCTGAGAGGCTGATACATCAACTGTCACAAAGTCCAGAGTTGATGTATCCAAAAGTTCCGTATCGTCAACAGGAACTCAACGCAACAGACGGCGCGTCGATCGGACGCCCGGTCTGAGAGTTATTGGCATTTTCGTCCCCGGGGCCCGGTTGGTTTTTAAGGAAAAACCAACCCGACCATACTCCACCTGCGTCCAAACCTCGGGCGGAGTATGCCAAAAGATCCGTCTCACTAATAGGAACACAACCAAGCTGACGGCACGTCAATCGGACGTCTGTAGCTCAAGATATGAGCGTTTCCGCTCCGAAGGCCCGGTTGGTTTCGTGAACGAACCAACCCGGCCGAACTCAAAGTATTCCGAAACCCTGAGTGCGATATACCGAAACGACCGTCTCGATCCAAGGATCGCGTTGCCGCAGACGGTTTGTCGATCGGAGGTCCGTGGCTCAAGTTATGGCCAGAAGACCGAAACTGATTCGAAACGGGGGGGTCCGGGTCCGGGCTGACCCGGCCCAACGCCCCCCCCCCCCCCACATGGGGGGCCTGCTTGAGCGGAAACCGGGGGGCCGCCTTCCCCCCCCTCAAGAAACCGCCTCCCCCAATTAAGTGGGGGGGGGGGGATTTAATGCAGGCCGGGGGATTAATTTCCCCCGGATTTGACCATTCGGCCGACCAGCTGGCCGGCCGGTTTTCTCCAACGGGACCGGAAAATCCGGTCCCCCTTCCGGCTTCCGACGCCGGCGGCCCGGCCGCCGGTCTTCTCGTCCCACCACGGCCCGGAACCGGCCGCGGTGTTCGTCGTCCGGCGCGGTGCGACGGCACCGCGCCCCTCCACCGCGCCTCCGATTCCTCTTGACGCGGCGCGACGGCGTCGCGTTCTTGATGATTCTTCCACGGCGCGGCGCGACGGCGCCGCGCAAGATAAACATACAATTATCCGCGTGGTGCGACGGCACCACGCCACCTTGCTTCCACCCGCAAGATAAATCAACATGAACGATGGAGGGGGTCCGGCCGTGTTCATGCGGTCCGGCCCCCCTCACGTTAAATAATAACACAACTTAAAAAAAATTCAATAGCCTCACGTTAGACATGCTAGATCCACGATCAAGAATAAAATAATTAAACAAAAAAAAATCAACAACCCCTACCTTGGGTATAGGTTCGAAGATTTGTCAACGTCCTGCGGAAGACAACGTCGCGGAGGTCGGGCGTCGCGGTAGTCGTTCGTCAAATCCGATGACGAAGAGGTGCGTCCGATGAGATACGTCGTTGGCGAATCTTCGTATGCCGACGAAGGGAGTCCGAGGAGGAAGCGGCGTTCCCTCTCGTTGGAACGGAAGACGAAGAAGAGAGGAGCGGCGTTCTTCGTCAAGTTGAGCGTTCTTCGTCAAGTTGAAGAAGGAGGAGGAGCTCTCAAAAATCCTCACAAGTTGGCTAAACAAAACTAACCAAATAAAATAAGGTTCCTCCTTATTTTATTTACCAAGCCAAGGAATTCAAAACTTAAAAAATTCAAAAACATAACACTTAATTAATTATACATGTCATGTGTAATTAATTAGATGTTAAGTTAACAAACTTTTAAGAGGGAGAGAGGGGAGTTTAAGGGGGAAGATGATAGGTTTAGGTTCGTGTGGGTCCCACCACACTTAATCCTCTCAAGGGAGGTTAAGTGGGTGTGGGTCCCACCCCTAACTCCCTTTGAGAGGAGTTAACCTACAAAAGTGAAATAAAAAGAATTCCACATTTTTTTATTCAACTTTTTATAATTCTCCCAAAAACTAACTTTCGTCCCGCAACAAACGCAACTTCCGAAAAGGTCTCTTTAAGCGAATATCGGCGCTGTGAGTTCATCGGTGCCCTCGGATTTCAATTCCGAGCACCGGATCAAAAGTTAGGAATTCCCGCTCATTCGTTCACTGAACGTACCCGAGCCAAACTTCGGAAATTGATTCCGGGCACTCCGGGCCTCGGAATCAGGTGCCGTCTGAAACCGCGCTCTTGTAAAATTCTAAAGAAAATTAAGAAAAAATTTCCCTTGAATTTTATGGGTCTTTACAAATTCCATTGTGACCCAATGGGATAAAACATGATAAATCTACTAATGATCATAAATATAATAGAGAATCCACAAATACCCTACCTAAAAAGGTTTCCAAAATTATTTGTATGAGAACTGGTCAACACAGTGGATCACAATCACCTCTCCTGGAAGGCTGCATCCACCTGAGGATACAGGGAAACCACCACAACAACCAACAACCTAGGAAGCTTCATTAGGAACATAGAGAACAAATTCCATAACAAGGTAAAGGAGAACCATGAGGAAAGGTTGAGAACCCATAAGAACATAGGTAGAACATAACTTACATCAAAGACTGATCGACACTTTTTGGTTGCACCAAAATAGGGGGTGAATAAGCAGTAAGAAAAAATCCAACATGAACCAATACAAGGATGGAAGTTTGATTGAACGAATATTATGAGAAAGAAGGAAAGGATTGAGCATCTCTCACTTGGGAACAAGAATGAATAATAATGGAGCAAGGTATCTTAGACCTTTAGAAGATTTAATGGAGAAGCGGTTAAAGATATGATGGATTTTCCATTAAGATCAAATCCGTCAAAGATCACACGTTTTGACTGAGTAAAGGCTTCCCCACAATTAGGAAAATTAAGATAAGAGTTATGCAATTTGAATCGACTTTAAATCCCTTAAAATAAGGCTTTCAATTCATTTTATGTCAAAGGAAACATCAAAGGGGTGAAACTATAGTAATCTGGGAAAAACTGGAAATTTGACAAAGGAAATGGCACCGTTCCGAAAACACTATTCATGACACCATTCTAGAAATTTGGAAAAGGAAATGAAAATATTATGGAAAAACTATTCATGACACCATTTTGAAAATTTGGTAAAGGAAATTACATTGTTCTGGAAACATTATTCATGACACTGTTATGGAAATTTGGAAAATGAAATGACACCATTTTGGAAACACTGTTCATGACGCCATTTTGGAAATTTGGAAAAGGAAATGAAACCATTATGGAAACATTGTTCATGAAAATGTTCTAGAAATTTATCAAAGGAAATGAAACTGTTATGGAAACACTGTTCATGATGTCATTTTAGAAATTTGGAAATGAAAATGACACTGTTCTGGAAACATTGTTCATGATGTCGTTCTGGAAATTTGAAAAAGGAAATGACACCGTTCTAGAAACATTGTTCATGAAACTGTTCTAGAAATTTGGAAAAGGAAATGAAACCATTCTGAAAACACTATTTATGATACCATTCTGGAAATTTGGAAAAGGAAATGACATCATTTTGGAAACACTGTTCACATAACTGAAAATTTGTAAAAGTGTTGGGAATAAGTCACCTTGACCTCCCAGAACACCTACAACCCCATATTTTAGCAAAGGAATAGACTAGAGAGGTCCAAGCCATTACATCAGATACCTTTAAAAAAAATTCTTGTCCTCAATAATTCAAAATCCACCTAGAAAGAAAATGGGGTCTAAGCAACCACCCTTCGAGATACCTCTCAAGACTCTTGCCACCAAAGGAGCTCAACCACTTCAAAACGAAGCACATGAAACCACATAATAACCACAACTAGCTCCTAAACACTCTCCTGGGAAAGATACATCTAAAAAGAGAGTATACCACAACAAGAGAAAAAATAAATACATCTTATAAACACAAAAGGTCTACAACCACAAAATAACATCATTAAAAGAAAAAATCTAAACATAAAACAACTTAGGGGTACTGAGTTCATATCTACAACTCACATTCCCATAAACTCTCCTCCACGCCAATGTGCCCCCATAAGACACAAACCAATGGGATATCACACCAACGTAACACATTATCCTTGCAGTCCTAGATCTCTACATGCCACTCCTCGAAGGTTTCATCATCATCAACATCGATCTCACCCCAATCAATGATGTGAGAGTTTTCATGAGGATAACGACGAAGCTGCAACACGTGAAAAACATCATGTATCCTACTCATATATGGGGGATGTTCTACCTGATACACCAACTCAAACATGATACACCAACTCAAACATGATACAACACCTCGAAAGGCCCAACAAAATGGGAAGAAATCTTACTACCATGAACAAACCTTCACTTCCCACGATGGGGAGTCACCTTCAGAAACACATGATCCCCAACATCAAAATCCATAGGTCTCCTCCTGTGATATTCATAGGACTTTTAATGATCTTGTGCTTCCTTCATACTCTCATGAATCACCTGAACCATCTTATTAATATTCTTACTAGTTCTGACCTGAGAATTGATAACTCTCTGACCCTGGTCCAGCAAAATAGAGAATGGAAAGGTCATCCATACAAGGATTTAAATGGCATCATACCAATAGTAGAGTAAAAAATATTATTGTAAGAAAACTCTACAAATGGAAGTTTCCTCATCCATGAACCTCCAATATCCAAGATACAAGAGCACAACATGTATTCAAGAGTTTGGATGGTCCGCTCTATCTGATCATCCATCTATAGATGAAAAGTAGTTCTAAGGAATAATTGAGATCCAAAAGCATACTAGAGACCTCTCCACACCCTGAATGGTAAAATGAGGATCTCGATCGGAAATGATCATCCTCAGGACTCCGTGGAGTCTCACAACCTCCTCTAGACAATGCCTTGATAAAACCTCCATTGAGCTTGACTCCTTGATTACTATAAAGTGGGATGATTTTGTCAAATGATCCATTACCACCCATATAGAATCAAAACATCTTTGAGCTCTAGGTAAACCATTAAAAATTTCCATAGAGATTTCCTCCTACTTACATTGAGGAACACCTAATGGCTGGAGAAAACCACTGGGAACATGGTGCTCGACTATCACCTTCTGGAAGACCAAACTTCAAGACACAAACTCTACAACTGCAAACTTTAACCTAGGCTACCAACACTAAATCCTAAAATATTGGTACATCTTCATCACACTAGGATGTACCGCTAAAGGAGAAGTATGCAACTCCCTGAGAACTATCTCTCAAATTTCTAAAGGAACACAAATCCTTCCCCAAAACAACACCTAGTGTTGTTCATCCTTAGACCAAACTTCAGGGGTCTTGACACAAACAAATCGATCTCTCCAGACCTCCACCTCAAGACCCCCCAAATAGGAATCTTCCACCTGATGTAACAAATATGACTACACTATCATATGGAAAATACAACCTTTTCCCCTAAATTCTCCCATATAAATATGTAATGATGAAAGTTATTCTATCACCCTCTAGGAATCACCAGATTCATGCACTGCATCACTACGTGACTTCCTTCTTAGAGCATCGGCTAAAAAATTCCCTTTAACTGGTGTATATGAAATTTTGAAGTCACAATCATGTAATAACTCCATCCACTGACACTATGGAAAGTTCAAGTCATGTTGGGATAAAACATATCTCAGGCTCTTATGATTGGTGAAAACCAAAAAGTGCTCACCGATGAGGTAATTTCTTCACAAATTCATAATTAAACACCATTGCTTCCAACTCAAGATCATGGGTGGAATAGTTACGTTCATGGGGACACAACTTACAAGACCCATAAGAAATGACCAATCTCTACTACATCAGAACACAGCCTAACCCCAGGTGTGAATCATCACAAAAAACCTTAAACTGAACTCCTTCTGCTAGAAGAAAAAGAACCGGAGCACTGACCAACTTCTTATTTAGATACTTGAAAGATGCCGAAGACTGAGAATTTTTGGTACTTGAAAGATGCCTAAGACTGATCAGTCCACACAAACACCTGATCTTTCCTGGTCAATGATGTTATAGGATTCACAACCCAAGAGAAATTGGCTACGAACCTCCTGTAATAGCCTAAGAGACCAAGGAAGCTTCACACCTGTAATACTATCTTAGGGTATTCCCAATACAAAAATTCTTCTATGTTTGAAGGATCCATAGATACTCCCTATTAGGATACAAAATCCCCAAGAAACATACTTCTTGATCCCAAAAATCACACTTCGAAAACTTCCCAAACAACTGTTGTTGATGAAGGACTCCCAAAACGACACACAGAAGGTTTTAATGCTCCTCCTCAGACAAAGAGTACACGAGGATGTTGTCAATGAAGACCACCATGAAATTATCTAGAAACTCAAAAAACACAGAATTCATCAACCCCATGACCATAATTGGAGAATTAGTCACACCGAATGACATCACAATGAACTCGTAATTCCCATGACGACAACATAAAGAAGTCTTAGGGATATCCTCATCCTTCACACACATCTGATGATATATTGACTAAAAGTTGATCTTTAAGAACCAACTTGAACCCTTTATTTGATCAAATAGACCATCAATATGTGGAAGATGGTAACGGTTCTTCACTATCACTTTGTTCAAGTGACAATAATCAACACATAACCGGAAACTGTCATCGGCCTTATTTATGAAAAAAATTGGTGCACCCTATGGGGAAACACTTAGATGAAAAAACCGCACTACATAAGACCATTGAGTTGTATACACATCTCCTACAACTTATAAGGTTCTATATTATACATAGACATCGAGATAGGAGACACGCCTGGATGCAGCTCGATCCCAAACTTGATCTCCCATTGAGGGGGTAACGCTACAAACTCTTATGGAAAGATATTAGGGTACTCTTCCACAACCCTAGTAAATGCCAACTATTGAACCTCTAAATAACTCAACATCAGCTCATCCATCAAGGATGACAAGGAAGAAACTTTCCTCTGACCCATCTAAGGGTATCACTCACCAAAAAAACCGTTGGCTCTCCATCAACATTGAAGAATACCACCTACCTCTAGAAGAAATCCACAGTATCCTGCACCAAATACAACCAATCCATGTCAAGGATGGAATCATATGGTTGTATCTGTAAACATAGGAAATCTCCCAAAGTGGTGTTGCCCCAACACTAACTCACAGTATCTAAAAACTTCAAACAAGTCAGCTCGACCTCCAATTGGCATAGTAAATGCCAAGGGAACTGGATGCCTCTCTACCTCAATTCAAAAATCATGGATAAGGGCAGGTGATATAAAGGAGTGTGTCACTCCTGAATCAAATAAGGAATACAACCAAGTAGAAAACAAGAAAAGGGTACCTCGAACGATGTTTGGCTCACTTGGAGATGGAAATTCTAAAGAATGAAGCTGACTACGACCTACTCCATGACCTCTCTAACCCTAATGATGAACACCACCATGGATTCACACTTCTCTCTGAGGACAAGGATCATCCTAGGGTTATCCTTTACTTTTCCCATATTATCTCTTCTAATCCAAAGCTGGTGCAACCTACTGTTGCTTCCTCGGATGGAACTACCTCAATGGAGGAACCTGGAGTGGACACCTAGTGCACTTTAACTGATCTAAAAGTTTGGGAACTATCTCTACTGATGACCTCATCCTTTATAATAAAAACAAGTTTCAGATCCCTTGGCATAGGCCCAAGAACCGCTACCCCTAGATAAACGATACACTGAGTGATGGGACCTACCCTCATCCAAACAAAAACTCTTTTACCCTGAAATCTGGGAACCATGAACCATAGATATGCTTCGTGAGGAATCCTGGAGTCTCCCCTCTCATAACGATCCAGTTATAGATAACATTCTCTTAATGACCTTTTCCTTTTCTAGCACCTCAAGGTATGTCATCAGTATAAATGGGGTGACCTGGCACAGGATATCTAGACACAAATACTCTTTGAAATGCATTGCCCTGGCCTCCTTAGCTATAAATAGGTCTGAATCATATCGCATAAGGTTTATAAAATAAATCTTGAGCTCTCGAACACGGGATCTCTACTACTGAAGGGTAAGAAGATCCTAGTGACTGAATGCCTTCACAGTCGAGGAAAGAAACTCACCTCTAAAATGATCTCAAAACTTCTACCATGAGATTTACAACTCCTCGCAATCCCTGAGGAACAAGAACCACCACTAACTCACTGTCCCACACAACATCAACACAACCAATGATATCCAGTGATCCTTCTCAGTACGGATCGAACTGAACATTATCTCAACATCCACCAACTAGTCTTATATGACTACATCTGAAACGGATCCCTCATAGTTCTATAGTATCTGGTGATGAAACTCTCAGAGGGTCCTCCTCCAAGCATCATCGTCGTCAACCTCTACTCTGTGGCGATCTATTGGCACAACCTACTAGACATCTTCTGCATGAACCTGATGAGGACATAGACCTGGAGCCATGCTTTCAAAAATAATAAATATTTATAACTCATAAACCTATAATATAAATATTTAAACATTAATTAATTGTTTTCTTTTATTCATTTTAGGTTAACCTATCCCAAGGTATACCCATTAAAACATAGTTTCAAATAATAATGATGCATGATCCTTGACTAGGTCTCTACCCTGCAACCATAATCACTTCGTTTAGTAGCCATTGTAAACTTAAAGGTCCATGCCTCATATCATAGGGGGGACTAAATACCTATGTCTCAACTGTATTCCAGTGTTCACAGCGCTTTATAAACTTAGCTGATACTGTTTCCCTACCAACCCATGAAACCTCACTTGTACCTAACTCCAAACTCCATCATATCCCTCAACCAGAGCTCTAATACCACTCTTTCATGACCCTATCCTCACAAAGTGTACCCCTCCTGGGTCGGTGGTGTGAGAAGAGAGATAATGAACCCCTAAGTCCCACCTCCAGTTGTCCCCAGGTTAGAAACTAGCATGAGGGTATAACACACACACAGATGGGATACATTACCCTCTAAGAGAACACATGAGAAATAGAGAGATAATATATACACCAACCAACTCCATATCAGAATTAAATATAGAAATAAACCAAAGTACACATATGTAATGTCATGAAAGAACTAATACAACTGAAAAAGAAAGATGTAAGTACCAAAAGAAAGTAAAATGAAAATGACCACGAAGCCCAAATAGCTCCTACAAAACCTGCAAGCTAGTAGTAACCAGCCTGATCTCCAACATGATCCAAGTAACCTAAAAAAGTTTATATAACATAGGAGGAGTATAAAAGTATACTCATTAGGATCCTCCCTAGAGCATCTTGTGAAAAAGTAAAGGAAGCATGATAAAGCACAATGAATCAACAAGTGAAACTAAATCATTATCTAAACATGTACACTAAGTTTCTAAACTCACCATGGCTACTCTCCCTAAGTATCATATACAAGAGTATATAATATAGTAAAGAATATCAAGGGTACCCCACTAACACTTCCCCATTGGTTTTCCGCTTTCCCCAACATCGCACGTCCTAAGACATCTCTCTCCAAAAAGGCTGGCCCAAAGGCACGTGGAAGGAACCAAAACATGTACCATGTGCAACACAAAGGCTTTACCATAGACACCTAGGTGAAGAACCACACCATCCTCACAACCAAAATCAACCAAGTAGTTTTTTAGAGCCACCACAGATTGCATAACATGTATCATACGTCGGGTATTATACCTCAATCCATTACAGCCCATACACTGAGTAAGGATCCTCAAACCATCACAAACTATACACGTTACACCTATAGTATTCCATATGAAACTATATCCAGAATATATGTGTGTGAATAACCACAAGACATCACATCCCTCTACACACATATATGGGGAAAACTAACTGTCTTGCCTACCAGCACAAGTAACTACTAAGAGAAGAGAGTGATCCAAATGAGGTAGTCAGTCATCCATCCTCCCACCGGGATGTTGGGGAAAACACCCCTATGGATCAAAATCCAAGGGGTGTCAGTTCCCTAACTGATAGGGTGGAGTAGGATATAGAAACATAAAAATACTACTGGAAATTTATCTTATACCCACAGTTTCAAGGAACCGTGGGCCACTGAGGAGTCGGTATATCCTTGAGATATACCAACGGGTTTAAAACCCTATACCCACGGTTCGAAAACCATGGGTCTTCAATGTGTGGGAATAATAATCAGCTATACGCATGGTTTATCATTGTTATACCCATGGTTCTAAAACCATGGGTATATTCATTTTAAATAAAAATGCAGGTCCTGGGTTTCGAACCCGCACCCCAACTCCACCTCTGAAATCCTCTACCACTACACCATTTTCACTTTTGTTCATATATATGTATTATCTAATATATATATTTATAAACTATGGTATAAATAAAATGAAATGCATGGGTATCGAACCCACGCCACTGCTCCTCAAATGAAATGACTTACCATTGTATTGTTCACAATTACACACACACACACACAAATATATATATATATATATATATATATATATATATATATTATCTTATATATATATTTATAAATCATTGTATAAATAAAATTCCCTGTGTGAGTTTCGAACCCTTCATCGATGCTCAGCAGCTGAAGTCCATTACCACTACACCACTTTCACTTACATGTTTATATATATATTATATATATATATATATATATATATATATATATATATATAAACTGTGGGTATAGGTAAAAAACCATCACAATAGGTTTTCCCGCTTGATTTTTATTCTCACACAAACATAAGGGACCCTATACCCACGGTTCGGCAAAAATGTGGGTATATGTGGGCCTATACCCACGGGTATCATGAACCATGGGTATAGCCATAGGGGTTAAATCCTATACCAACGGTTCTTATATAACCATGGGTATAGGCTTATATACCAAAGTCTATACCCACAGTTCTGTGTGAACCATGGGTATATGTTTTCCTGCAGCATTCCTGCACATTTTTTTGTCTTCTCGTGCTTATATAGGTACCCTATACTCAAAATTTAGCAAGAATCATGGGTGTAGGTTAGAAAATGTCACATATACCCACAATTCATGAAAACTGTGTGTATAGGTGGGTTTATACCCATAGTTTTTGAGAAAATCGTGGGTATAGACCCATTTTCTAGTTGTGAAAGTACGAAATATACTATAGCTCACAACCACACTATGGGAATAACCTAGTCTTAGACTCAACTGTAGCTAACATCTCTCAGAATCCTAGCTATCACTACTAAGAATAGGTATCCTATAAGCACGCATCCATTTAAAGAGATACATTAGATTAATTTATCCCTTTTTAGTAATTTCACTTTACATTAATTAATTATTTAACCATTATCATTCCACAATACATTTCATTAACAACACACCAAAGTTCCATGATCTCTAGGAATAACCAAACCAAGTCCAAATTTCCTTTAAATTGGAGAATAATCATTTCATCCCAGCAATATCCAACCCCTTGGGTTAACATCATTTATTCAATCATGTATTAATAGCATTACCACTTTTCCATAATTCCAAGTATTTTAGAAAAATAATTCTAAGCTTCCAAACACAAGGGGATTAACACAGTGAGTAGATGAACTACCCGTCGAATCTTTTCCACCTATAGATGGAGCATAGGCCCATCTATACTTGAGAAAATAAACATAGAAATCATGTAGCATACCCCACGTGTCTTTGACTCTTTTGGAAGAAGGGTAAGAAAGACCATCTACCTCAAGCAGTGGGGAAGGTAAAGAAGATAAAAAAACAACAAGATTCAATGAGCATCCAACATTCACATCCAACCTATTTCATCATCTCTGGTTTCCTCCCTGACACCCACATGCATAAACCAATTCATCTCACCACTCTAAGAGTCAACTTCTTCTACAACCACTCGGCCTCATTGCCCCACATACCACAACATTCGTCCAGGATCACATCACATCACAAGAAGTAGGAAACAATAAGAAACTAGGCTCTTGTCCCCAAAAAAGGCATTCATAATTCACCCATAACGAGCACTCATGGATCCAAAACATAAGGCTCTTGGCCTTTACAAGAAATAGGGTAACTCATAACCCTACCAGGCATTATCTTTTATCAAACAACCAGTTCTTTAATCCATCTTGAATTAACCGATTCATTATTAGTAGGTTCCAAATATGGGCAACCTAAATATAAAGATATCATATTTATCACAAATTAATTAAAAAATTGATTGACATGCATTTAATCCCTTAGCAACAAGCATCAACATGCCTCTGGTTTATCAAACAATTTAATTAAACATGCACATCTTCATCAACCAGATTCATTAACCTGCCTCTTTATCTTTAGAAAAATAATTTAAAATTAATCTCATATTTACATTATTTACCAATTTACATCATGAACAACATGATAAACAAGAAAAGCATAGATATCACATTATCTATAAAATCAACAGGCAACAACATACAATCAAAACAAATTCTTTAATCTAGTTGAGATATTTATTATGTCAATTCCATTGTGATCTAGTGGGATAAAACATGATAACTCTACTACTGTACGTAAATAGAATAGAGAAGCCAAAAACCCCTACCTCAAAAGGTTTCCAACATTCTTTTCACAAGAACAAACCAACACGGAATATTACGATCACCTCTCCTGGAAGACTGCATCCACTCGAGGACGTAGAGACACCACCAAAACAACCAACAACCCAAGAAGCTCTATTAAGAACATAGAGAACACAAGCCATAAAAAGACAAAGGAGAACCGGGAGGAAATGTCTAGAACCTAGAAGAACAGAGGTAGAACATACATTACATCAAAGACTTATTGACACTTCAGGGTTGAACCAAAATAGGGGGTGCACAAGTAGAAAAAAAAACTCCAATGGGAAACGATCCAAGGATGGAATTTCGATCACAAAAATCCTATGAGAAAGAAGTAAAGGTTTAAGTGTATCTAACCGGGGAACAAGAAGGAAGAAAAAGGGAGGGAGATATCTCAACACTTTGGAAGATTTAATGGAGAAACGATTTAAGATATTATGGATTTTCCATTAAGATCATATCTGTCAAAGATCACATGTTTTGACCAAGTAAAGGATTCCCCACCATTAGGAAAATTAATATAGGAGTTATGGGATTTGAATTGACCTTAAACCCCTTAAAAATAGGCTTTGAATGCATTTTACATCAAAGGAAACATCAAAGGGGTGAAACTATAGAAATCTAGGAAAAACTAGAAATTTGAAAATGGAAATGTCACCGTTCTAGAAATATTGTTCACGAAACCATTCTAGAAACACTTTTCATGACACAATTTTGGACATTTGGAAAATGAAATGACATTGTTCTGGAAAAACTATTCATGAAGCTGTTCTAAATATTTGGTAAAGGAAATGACATTGTTCTAGAAACACTGTTCAGGACATTGTTTTAGAAATTTGGTGAAGGAAATGACACTGTTCTGGAAACATTGTTCATGAAACAGTTTTGGAAATTTGGTAATGTAAATGACACCATTCTCGAAACACTATTCACAGAACTGAAAATTTGAAAAATTGTTGGGAATAAGTCACCTTGACCTCCTAGAACACCTCCAACACCAGATTTCAAAAAATGAATAGACTGAAGAGTCCTGGGACATTACATTCTTGTTGTTATTGTTTTGATATATATATATTCCATTGTTTGTAAACTATTTGACACATGCCTTATGAATTTATATAAACTATTTTATATAAAAAATTTATTAATCCATTTGTTTAAAATATTTCCATAAATTGAAATGTAAATCTTGATTTGTTTTAAATATGATTTTGAACTACCATTTCTGCTTATTTAAAATTGAAATATTTATTTGGTTAATCATTATTTCATCTTATTATGTAATCCTTGGTGATACCCCGCTAGGATTTTTGATCACACTCTACCCGTGCCTTTGGGAATTTATAGATTTCTTCCTGCCAAGTTTTATTAAGGGGAAAGCACCACTTGGTGGTGGTAGTTACTATTGATATTTGTGATTTTAGCTATTGTGTCTGTTGGGACTTGGGTTTATTATCCTATTTTCTAGTACTCTGATGATATACTTTGGGTTGTTTATACCTGTTTGGATTATAGTACAGTTCTCTTTGTGGATTTTTTCTTGTATATATACTGACTTGTACCTCTTTCTTCCATTGTGTTTGTTTAAAATTTGTTCCCACTTTCATATTGTATGATTCTAGGTGCTAGTCACCAACCTGTGGAGATTGGGAATACCCTTTAGGCTATGTTAGGACTGACCTAGTTATTAGGGTACTGGGGTATCTGGGCTGGTTTGTGACAAGAATGGTCTGAGGTCAATACTAGTGTTACATTATTGAGGATAATGGAACACCCATTATTTTAGGTATGTACTTATTATTTCATATTTTTATGTAAATGTTAGTTTCTTTTGGTTTCAGGATGTCACAACTCGACCCTAATCAGGGCTCGATCCACAACTACCCCAAACCTGATTTCATAGGCTAGGGGGTGGCGAAAATCACCAAAAGGCATGTCCTAAATGGGAGGTCTTTGCCTAATGTACCTATATTTATACACCAAACCATCTCAATGTACAAGTGTAGAGGAATAATAATAAAAATATGAAACAACTAGAAAGTAAACTAATCATTAAAAACCTCTAGGGTGTATAAGAGTATGACAATGAAAACTAAAAATTAAAGGGTAAAAATACATGTTGAACCAAAAATGTGTCCCAACCTAAAAAAACTAGAAATTAAAATGCTAAGCGATCCCAAATCCTGGTCTCCAAGATATGACCATCGTACATGGTCCATAATCACTGAGTATCCCTAAGATCCTCTAAAGTCACCACTTACCTGTCTGTCATCTGCATAAGACATAACACGTACGCGAAAATCCCATGTAGTGGTGTGTATATACATACCCAATAGGACACCCCAGAAGCTAAAAGGGGGGTCAGTAAGAGATACAACATGAATAAAAATACGGTAGATAGTAAAAATGATGCATATCAACCCAAATAAAGAGAAATAGTAACCTCGTCTAAGCACAAGGGGATCAATATGATGTGTAGATGAACTACATGTAGAGTATTTTATACCCATAGTAAGAGAGTGACCTCATCCAATCATAAGAATCTAAACATAGAAAGCATGTGGCATACCCCGTGCATCTTTGAAACCCATGGTATAAGAGTAACCAAATACAAAATCCTAGATACACATATATATATATATATATATAATCAAACCAAAGAATCCCTAAATGAGATAGAAAGGGGATCTTCATCTCATAGCTTAGCCTAGGAAAAGAGTTTCCAAAAATTCCAGAAGTCTAACAACAATGCCCAATATCTTTTGCATCTTCCTAGTATAAAACATCCAAGTCAAGCCATTCCTCATCACTATACTATATAGTAAAGGGGTCATAATCTCAAGGTAAATGACCCATGCCCTAGTACAACTGGAGGGTTCCACTCAGTGGATAGATAGAGGACCCATACCCTATTCCAGTAAGAGGGTTTCTCTCTAATGGTTGATAGAGGAATCCTGTCCTATTCTAACAGGAGGTTTCTACTCTAATAGTTTATATAGGACCCATTCCCTACCCAACAGGAGGGTTCCACTCTAATGGTTGAGGACCCATGCCCAGCCCAGCTAGAGGGTTCAACTCTAAAAGTTGATAGAGGACCCATGCCCTGTCCAACAAGAGGGTTCCACTATGATGGTAGAGGAACCATTCCCAGCCTAGATAGAGGGCCCCACTCTAAGATCCTGTATAATAATTATATCCATCCTAGTTGGAGGGTTCCAATCTAGTCATCGATGACCCATACCCAACCTATCTAGAGGGTTCCACTCGGAATGCTTTTGGTGATCCTGTGTGATCACTACCATCACCGAGCATCACCATAACAAGATACATGCTCAGAAAATCTTACATTGTATCCCAAAATCCAAAACTGATGGAAAAATCACATTCTATATGAAAAAACACCCAAGATAGGCTACTCATGGGCTAAAATCTGAGTCTAAATGAAGGAGATATGAGAGATTAATGTTTCTTAGAAAGGAACCAAGGGGTAAATGGTGTGTGAGGGGACCCTCATGGCATGTGGTCTTACTCGATCACTAGTAAATTTCCATAGAGGTAAAAAAATCACCTATCATGTAGGGATACATGGCATATAAGGTATATACACAATGTTCCCATGCCACTTGGGGTCCCTCCCATGTTCTTGGCCGTGTCCGTGTATCCTTCTCAAGTTCGTGTACTTTACCCCATGTCTATGTAATTTTACTACTACAAAACTGGGTTTATCCAATTCTAGGGCTTTAACAGTGCTTTCTAAAATGCCATTAAATACCCTCTTTGTCAGTGCTAAAAAATACCAATTAAAGGGGGTCTTTAACAGAGCTATTAAATACCCACATTTATCACCAATTTTTTACAAGAACTGATAAATGCCCAAAATATATTAGTGCTTTTTAAAAAAAATTGATAAATGAGGTCTTTTATCAGGGCTTGTAAAAAAGCACTGATAGGGGGGTTATTATTTCCTTTTTAAAAGAACTGATAGGGGGTTATTAAGTGAATTTCAATATCTCAATGATTCAAAATAATTAAATGAAGAGGGAATAATATAGATTGATCGCTAAGAAAACTACTCTTTCATGGGCGGTGTGGTCATTGTGGAGATGTTTTGCATGAGCAAAGGATTGAAAGGGTAGAACCCAATATTGTCTCCAATCATGATTACAACCCAAATAGGATGATTAAAGAAGAATATAATTTAAAAAAACATAATAAAAGAGAAGAAATAAAAAAATAACAAAGAATTTTATTACACAAATGAAAAAATTACAACATGAAGAAGATAAGAAGGCTTCGATGAGGGGATCCTTGCTTCAAGATCTACCCCTATTACAATGGTTTGAGAATTTGGGTGAAACCAATTATCCTCTGCCTTCAATCTCTTAATGCACATCCCAACCCCACCAAATGAGAAAAACACCAATTTATAAAGTGATGGGGAGGCTAGGTTTAAAGTGGTTTCAAGTGTGAATGGGGAATCTCGGACAAATATTTTATTCCAACTTTAACCTCCCATTTGACAACCAAAACGCATGATTCAGCTATCATTCCAGAAGTATGATTCGTGAGAAAATGATTCTTATATATCCTCTAAAATTTTCTACCTAATCCAAGCATGTATGAAGAAGTTATGGCCCAAATATAGAACATATGTCCAATCTGGCGAGTCCAGCCCAACTTTGACTTCAAGGCCCATTTGCACCAACCAAATGCATGATTTAGCTACAATGTCATAAAGTAAAGTTGTAGAAAATTATATCAGGAACACATTTAAAAAATATTAGGTTCAAATAATTCAAATAATATTATTTATGTTTGAAATACTATAGTGAATTTTTAAAGGGTAAAACTATAATTTTCATCAAATTTTCAAATGAATGATCTAATCCCAAATATTCCATAAATGAACATAGTTACCACAATGAGAGGAAATTATATAATTTATTATCAATAAAATATTCAATAAAATTGTGTTTTATCAACTTCCCCACACTTACCCTTTTGCACCCCTGGGCAAAACCTCATATCATGTATTCTGAAAAATTGTGACAAGTAAACATCAATATAAAATCAAAACAAATTTTAAAACACATATCCTTGAGATCCAACAATTCCAAAACAAGAAAAAAAAAGTTATAATGACTCATAAAAATACATTATTTCAAGTTCTCCATTTATATCATTCAATATATTTTCACTTCATTTATCCTCCCATGCACAAAACACTTACCTCACTTGAATTTTATCTTATCACACAAATGTCAATTTTTCAGAAATGTCTTTCTCATCCAAACTCATACAAGGGTTACCATAGGCTTGATAAATTCCTACATCTCCACCCGATTTGAGTTAAGGACATATGTTTATCATGAGGAATTTCCAGGGTTGTTCTGTGGCTTTCGGTTGGTAGGATTTATATGTGAAACATTCTGAGGCTGAATGAGGGGGCCTGACTCTTTTTAAAGAAAAATTGCATTAATCTAATTTTCACTTAAATATGGTCTCTACCTCAATCCCCATAGCATCAATTCATTTTCATCAACATGAAAAATAAATGAATGTGCACACCATTCAACATTTCAGCAGTAAATTTTTTAATCTTCTCAAGAATGATTTTCTTGAAATCTCTAGATAGGCACAACTTTCTTCCTCTATTAGAAGCTCCAGAAAGGCACAACTTCACTTATTATAAAAGCTCCAGAAAAGGAATAGATTTCAATATAATGATTTTCTTCAACAGAAAACACATATCTTCAGAATTTAATTTTCCTCCCAAAGTATCACAGAATGTGGTATCACAACTCAATATAGCTTCCCCCACACTTAAGTTTAACTAGATTATTAAATTTCACTTCAATATTTGGTTGGATAGGGACAATTGGCTTGTAATGTTGATAACCTAACCGGTTATTCATGTCTTCTAAGGGCTACAAGGATTAAATGTTCAAGGTAGGCCATTATAAAAAATGATTCTTTAAAATAGGGTCTTTAATACCAAAAAAAATGCCTCAATCATTTAAACATAAGTACCTCAAACCCTCAAGTTTTGACAAGAATAAATCAGATTCTAGTTAAATCAAGCAAGGTTTGGTTCTCTCAAGAAGTGAGGTAAATGTAAGGAACATGAAAAGAATGGTTCAGAAGACTCATAGGAAAGTGATTTCAAATATAATGAAAGTGAGATGTGTTATGGGATTCAAAATTTAGAGTACTTTTCATGAAACTACTAAATATTTGAACTTGAAACAAAGTTATTTTCAGCATTAATTTAAGCTTAGTTTCATGGGATAAATTTTTTCACTTATTGATATATATTTCAAAATCATGATGAGAATCATTTCAGCTCAAAAGTTTCAAAAAACACACAAAAAATTGAAAAATAAACCCACAAATTTTGAAAAACACACAATTTTTTTAAAATCATTGAAAAACAGAAAAATAATTGAAATTACTAAACTAAAAGGTTCCTTACTCCCCCACACTTAAAATATTTCATTGTCCTCAATGTGAACCCGTGATATGATTTATACACATGAAATGTATAATTTTAAATATGAAAAAGAATAAAGAAGTGAAGGGGTTAGGAATAGCCTGATATGATTAAGTGATGATGGGGTCATGCAGTGTGATGAAATCCGCTACATCAGTAGGAAGTCCCTCAATGTATTTCTTCAAACGATGACCATTGACTTTAAAGCTCCTTCATGTGTCCTCTTGTGTTATCTCCACTGCACCATAAGAAAAAACATTAGTCACAACATAATAACCTAACCATCTGGAACTCAACTTACTAGGCATCGACTTCATTCGTGAACTATAGAGAAGGAGTTTATCTCCAACATGAAACTACCTTTGTTGGATCATTCTATCATGAGATGCTTTTGATCTTTCCTTGTAGAGCCTTGAGTTATCATTTGAAGACAATCGAATCTCCTCAAGCTCTTGAATCTGCAACTTCCTTTGGATTCTAGCTTGTGTCAAATCCATGTTTCATTTCTTTATAGCCCAATAAGCCTGTTGATCAACTTCCACGGGGGGATGACATGATTTCCCAAAAACAATCCGAAATGGGGACATACCAATGGGTGTCTTGTATATTGTCCTGTAAGATCAAAGCTCATCATCCAAGCGTTTTCTCTAATCTTTCATATTCGGCTGTAGGGTTTTCTCCAAAAAAAATCAACTCCCTGTTTGAAACCTCATCCTGGCCATTTGTTTGAGGGTGGTATGGTGTTGATGTTTTTTGTATCTCCCCATACTTTCGAAGCAGGGATACAAGATTCTAATTACAGAAGTGTGTCCCTTGGTCACTGATGATGGCCTTCGGTACTCCAAACCTGCAAAAAATATGTACTTTGACAAAGTCCAAAACAACAAGAGAATCATCATTCCTAGTGGCCTTAGCCTCCACCCATTTTTTCACATAATCAAAGACAACCAAAATATACAAAAAACCAAAGGAACTAGGAAAATGACCCAAAAAATAGATGCCCCCATACATCAAAAATATCACAGAATAGTATGGGTTGTTAGGGCATCTTGTGTCTCCTAGAAATGTTCCCAGTATGTTGGAAATGAGAGCATGACTTAAAAAATATATGAGCATCATGGAATAATCTAGGACAATATAATCTAGAGTCTAAAACTTTTTTTGTTGTCTGTTGGGGTCCTAAGTGTCCTCCACATGAAAGTGTATGAAAAAAGGAAGAATGGACTCAAACTCATGGTTAGGAACACACCTCCTAATGACTTGATCACTACGCATGCGCCAAAGGTAGGGATCAACCCACACATAATACTGAGACTCACTTTTTAATTTTTGGACTTGATGTTTCTTTAAATTTGTAGGTATTTTAGATGCAACAAGGTAGTTCACTAAATCAGCATACCAAGGATGCGTACCTGATATGGAATAAAGATGATCATCGGGAAAAGTGTCCCAAAGTGGTACCTGGTCCAAGGTATCATCCTATAGTGTGAAATTAAGCCTACTAATGTGGTCTACCACCAGGATTTATGACCCCTTATTGTCCTTTATCTCAATATCAAATTCTTAAAGAAGGAGAATCCATTGGATTAGCTGTGGATTTGCATCAGGCTTCTTTAAGAGGTACCTCAGAGATGTATGGTCAGAAAAAAAATCTACTTTAGAGCCCAATAAATATGAACGGAATTTATCTAAAGAAAATATGGTAGAAAGAAAATCTTTTTCTATGGTTTTGTAGTTTTATTAGTATGAATCCAGTGTCTTTGATGCATATGAAATCACATGTGAACGTCCCTCCACCCTCTGAGATAAGATAACCCCAACTGCGAAGTTGGAGGCTCACACATAAGCATAAATGGAAGCTCCCACTGTGAGGAATGTATGATAAGTGGAGTGTCTAGACACTTCTTTATCTCATCAAAGGAAATCCTGTAAAAATCATCAAACACAAAATCAGAATCCTTTTGAAGTAATCATGACATAGGAAGAGAAATATTACTAAAATATTTGATGAAGCGCTAATAAAATCTTGCATGCCCTGGGAAAGATCTAACATCACACACACATTAAGGATAGGGAAAGGATGAAATAATGTTTATCTTAGATTTATCAACCTCTATCCCATGTTTTGACACTACATTCCCTAAGACAATGCCATTCTCTACCATGAAATGACACTTTTCAAAATTCAAGACCAGATTATTTTCAATACAAAGATTCAACACCTTTCCCAAACTTCTTAGACATTCATCAAATGATGATCCATACACTGTAAAATCATCCATAAATACCTCCATGTAGGTCTCAATAAAATTCGAAAAAATACTCACCATGCATCTCTGGAAGGTACCTGGGGCATTGCAAAATCCAAATGGCATCCTTCGGTAGGCAACTGTACCAAAGGGACAAGTGAATGTTGTATTATCCTAATCCTCTGGAGAAATAGGAACCTAAAAATATCTAGAAAATCCATCCAAGAAACAATAGTGTATTTTCCCAGCTAGTCTCTCAAGCATCTAATCAATAAATGGAAGGGGGAAATGGTCCTTTCAAGTAGATTGATTTAGTTTCCTATAATCAATACACACACACCAAATGTTTTGTACCCTCATTGAAACTAACCCATCTTTGTCATTTTTAACAACTGCAACACGAATTTTCTTAGGCACAAATTGAATATGACTTAACCACTAAGAATTTGAAATGGGAAAGATTATACCCACCTTGAGCAATTTCTCAACTTCTTTCTTTACGACTCCCAGAAGATTTGGATTCAGTCTCCTTTTTGGATGCCTACCTGATTTAGCCCCATCATCCAAAAGAATCATATGCATGAAAATGGAGGGTCTAATGCCTGATATGTCAGCCAAGGTCCACCTGATTGCCTTAATGTTCTCCCTCAAAATATTCAAAAGTTTTTCTTCATGTTCAAAAGGGATATTGTTATCAATGATAACAGGTAATTTCTCACCACTCAACAAGTATGAATATTTGAGATTTTGTGGCAATGGCTTGAGTTATAGTGTAGGTGTGGTGTATGGATGGAGACATTGAAGGAACTGAAATATGTTCACAAATAGAATTAGTATCAGAATAGAAACCATCACAATCAATGAATAAAGCATCAAATCCATCAACATACTCAATAGCCATGTCATAATCAGAGTTCAAATGATCAAAATCAGAATATGATTCCATTTTAAAATCAAATCTAAGAGAGTATTGTGCATTATAAATAGGTGTGGAAGTAATCTTAAATATCAAACTAGAACCGATACTCATAATCTTCCTAAGAATAGGACAATAAAATTCCATGGAGTTTTTATTTGGTGGTTCAAAATGGGAGATAAAAAAAGCATAATGGTCTTCTGAGAGGAACTTCATTGTCACGTACGTAACCTATTTTAGGGTTATTTTAAATTTATTTTCCACTCATGATTTTTTTTGGTGGTTTCCAAAGGTTTTATTGAGAATAGGTGAGTTTTCATGAATTGGGCCAAACTGCGAGCCCAATTCCAGATTTAAAAATAAATTTTGTTTCATTTATAACTTTTTCAATTTTTAATATTTTTGACTCATTACAACTCCTAATTGTTCTCCCCTGATATATTAACCCCAAATTTAAATTTGGGGCCTTTATAAATCCATAAGCATGGGGGAGTTTTGTTTTTATTTGAGAATTGGGCCAACCCGAAGGCCCATTTTCCAGTTTTAAATTGTTTCATTAATTTATTAATATCTTATTCATTAAAATGGATTTTTCGGTGATTCCACATCCCTATCGACCCTAAGAAGCCCAGTCGCGACCCCATGCCCTCCTCCCACAATTTGGAGCTCGATAGAGTCGCGAAAATAGTCGAAACTTTCTGGCTTTCAGAAATCGTCCAGATTTTGGAGAGGTAAATTGATCATTTCATAACTCCTTCTATTCTTAATATTTGCCCTCCATTCCAATTCATAAATGACCTAATAATTCTTGTGAGACCATACCCTGAGTTTTGGACGTTTTAAATTTCATATACTAGTGTTTTGGGGAGATTCATTCTAGATTTCTCAAGTAAGTTTGTCCATTTCTTTTCTCCTTTCAAATTGATTAGGGTTTCATTCTTTTTTTTAGGGTTTCTTCCCTTTTTATTGAAGTGAACAATGACCAGTGGGTAGGGGTTCGAACCTAAGGTTTAACCTTGGGTTTTATTGGTCCAATTTTCTATTTTTAGGTTTGATCTACCCTTCTTGAGGTGCGGCGGTGGTGCGTTTGTGTTTTCGCACAAAGGATTCAATGGTTTCATTTGATTTGGTAGGTGATTCCAATGTTGATGAAATCTTTGTGTATTATCATGCTGTATTTATCATATTTTCAGATTTATATAATTTTATTATTGCTACAAAAATTGTTTCTAATGATGTTTCCATTGCAATTGAATTTAAAATGCCAATTTGGTGTGAAATTGGGGGTTTTCCAAAGAAGTGTTTTGTTTGTTTATTTGGGGATGCCCTATAAATACTTAGTTGTTTTTATTGATCTGTAATAAGGCATAAAATACTGTTTATAATGTTTATCCCCTTTGGTAATTGCTGAAAATAATGAGTTTTAATTGTGCTTGTAAAGAAAGTGAAGTTTTGGTTGCACTTTTGTGTGAAAATGAAGGTTTTACAAAGAGAACACTTCTTGTTTAACATGAGGATGCCCAAAAATTGATTTGTTGTTTTAATTGATATTTATTGGGCTGCCTTTACTATTTTGGTAACTTACAATTGTGAACATCGTGTACAAGTGGGTTTCTTAAGGGGTTTTGTGTGCAAAACTACACAAGATTTTGTGAAATTTATTTATTCAAATTCAAAGAGTTTGTTGTGTGTTTTAAGTGGTAGAAAATGAGATAGCTACTGTATTTGGTGTATGTGAATAGTAGTGGTGTTTTACATTAAAATGGATGTGTGTTAAATCCTGAAATTGTTTGAGCACAAAGGGGGAAGCCCGGGTACCTAGGTGGGGCGGATTTGTACTAGTACGGCTAGTGGACCGGATGAGTTTTGTCCCTGTTTCACTTAGCATTTGGATAACGACAACTCTAACTAAACTATGTTGATTATGATTGGGGACCACTAGGTTATCGGTATGTTCCCTACTAGTGGCTCGTGCACGAGAAATGATTTTACTATGGTTACATTACACTGAGGTACGAGGTACATGGGGCCTGAGACTATCTAGTTCCTAGGGGTGTTCCCGGCTTTGTTGCTCAGTGGATTTGTGGTATTTTCCCTTGTTTTTGGGTGTATTTGGAATTATAATGCAGTATCTAATATTCCTATTTAAATGTGTTAACATTCTGAAAGTTTTATCTTGAAAAATGTTTTTCAATTAAAAGTTTCATTTTGTGGAATTTTTCACCGCTTTTAATTGCATATTAAAACTGCTTGCTTTTTCACCTTGTATTGCATGCACCTTGGAATCATAGGGTTTTATCCTATTGGGCTTAGGCTCACACCCTACTTACACCCCTTGGGTGTAAGTAGACTTTTTTTTGACCCAGGTAAAGGAAAGGCTAAGGGTGATGGCGGTTCAGGGTGTTAGTCCTCATCCTTGGGGCGGAGTAGTGGAGACGACTTGGGGGTGATGACCCCTTGTCATGTGGAGTCCATGGGGCTGTTTTGTTTCTGTTCCATTGTGTCTTTGGACCTTTTGTATTGACTCTAAACCTATGTATTCAGTTCTGGTTTTTGTTTAAACATCATTTGGTGTAAATTTTCAGATTCAGTTTATTGATTGTTTTTAATGGTTTATGATTTCATATTCGGGTAAATCATTCCCAAACCTAAATAAATGATACCCGGGCACTTGTTCCAGCCTGTGGGGATAGGGAACGCCCTTCGGGTCATGTCACGGGCTGGGTTTGGTGCCGGTTTGGGCGGCGACCAGATTTGGTTCGTGACAAAATGGTATCAGAGGTGGTTCTGGTTAACTCTTTGGGTCACGTTATTTGGGGAACAGTCGGGATAGTATAAAGTTACGATTGTTGGGACTTGGTAGTTCGGTTATGGGTAGTGTTCCTGATCACCACACCTCATGACAGGATTCGAGTCGCCATGGGAAGTCGGGATTTATCTAATTCCTTTGGTTTTCTTGGTTTGATGATGATTAGGGGAAATGAAAAGAGAGTTGGGATAATGGTCTCAGTGAGCTCACAGGGCCTGGAAAGCCATGTGAAGCTGGGGATATTCCCTAAAACACTCTCTGTGACAGTGAAGTGATTGGAATATGGCTGCCAACCATATTTCCAAGTCACCCATTGAAACTAGTTTCCTCTCGGATTGTTTTGTGCTTTAGTTTTGAAATCCTGGCACTTTGGTTTTCTGGTGACTTGGTTTTAATAAGTGTAAAGTTTTTATGAAATGATTTTCAAATAAAGAGGGAATGGTTTGGTTTATGAAATTGAGGAATTCAATTTTCAGAATTGTTTTGAAATGTAAAATGGTGTGCTTACACCTCTTTTGAAAGAAGGATCTATATTAAAGTTGGTTTTGAAAAGTGTTTCCAATAGAGTTTTCTAAATAATAAAACGGTGTTTTAATGGGATGAGATGTTTTGATATTGATATGAATATCTTGAATGTGGGTTCTTTTCCAAATTGTTGTGTCTTTATGAAACGTTTTGTAAGATGTGAATTGGGATTTTGATCTCATTGTTAGCAGTTTTGAGAAAAAGGTTGGGTTGGTTGAGCATTTTGTTTTTGAAATGTGGAAGGAATTTTTGTTTTACCCTTTGGTATTTCCATGAGTGACCACATGCATGGAGTTATATGGGATGATGGATGGTTGATGGCATGACTGGATGAGTGCTGGGATGGTTATGAGGAGGGTGCCCGGTGTGACACAAAAACATGCATGTGTGAGGCCCATGGGGTACCATTGGTGGATACGCTTACTGCAAAACCGTTTGTTTTCAAAGAAATAGTTTTAAAGAAAAACATGATGTATTGATGAGTAGTTTGGTATAGTTTTTATTATGGGTTTTTGATAATGTTGATGTTGTGGGATGTTTTGAGTCCAAGAACCCCTCCTGTTTGAACTGTGTTTTGGGTTTGTGTTTGGTCGGTGAGCTGTGTTGTAGGGACGATTAGTGGTCTCTTTTGAAAAATGTTTTGGGATGCCTTTACGGTGGTTCCCTTCATGTGTTTGGATCTGGTTTGAGGCATGTTTTTACTAATGGACCAGCTTGGTTGGGTCCTTGGGTTCTCTCATTGGATAAGGTATGCCCCCATTAAGGGTTAATGCACAGCTGAAGTGCAATCCATATTGTTTCGCCATTTGAAAATCCTCCAGTTGATCAATATAAGGAATATTTTATCGATCATTGTTGATTGAGTCTACACCCATTCATTTCGTTGATTTTTGGATCCTCTTGTAGTGGTAAAGTTATTGTGGAAGGTTGAAAGAAACCTTAGTTTCTAAAGTTTCATGATTCGTCGAAGGTGGAAGTGTTCTTTGGTTGTAAGTGTGGATGAGTGTCTCGATGGTGTCTAAGAGGACCCTTGGGTTCTTCAAAGTTTCTTTGATGCATTAATTCATGTTAAACCACCAGTGTGGGAAATATGTTCACGATAGGATATTGTGGCCACTTTCTAGAATTGTGTGTTGTTTGGGGATGTTGTATAAGGTCCCTCTCCATGAATTGTTTATATCAGTTGAAATGGTCATGTTTGGTGATGCCTTATGATGTCATGTACTCGATTGACTGTATAGGTGAAAGTAGTGAAATCCTCTGAGAGTCCCTGTTATGTTGGGCAAATGTCTCCCTTGGAAAAACTTCAAAATCATCTATTTTAGAGGAATGTGAGTACAGGTGTTCTTTACTTCTATTGTTTCTCACCTGAAGAAACAAGTTGTGATGTGTGTGTATCTTCTCAGCCCTTGTTTCAGTGAAATATCGGGATAAGGTAAAGTGAGTTTGGAATGTGTTATGTCTAGAAAACTTATTTGGGACTGCGGTGTAGTTTTTGGTGGCACCGAAAAGAAGAATTCTCATTCAGTGGGTTTCCAAATATTAACTATGAGGCCGAAGATGCTTCAATCATTTGAGCTCCAGCCATAGGTCTTGGAGAGAAGCTGGCTCGTAGTCAGGGAAAATCCCAGGGCCATTTAAACCCTTGTACAAAGTCCTATCCTTAGTATGAAAGATGGGAATAGTTCAAACCTATGGTTTCGTCATGGTTGAGCACATAGTTTGTGCACGTTTAGTAGTGGTCATGTGCTAGGAATCCATGTAGAAAGAATTATATTTATAATTAGTGCACATTTTCCCAAACCATGCAGACTAATCCTGCGCCCTTCCTAAATCTTTGATTTCTTTTTGGGTCTTTCTGTGTCGGCCCATGCTGGTCGGTTAAGATGGTCAGTTCTTATGGTGGGGAGACCCACTATGATTCTCATGAATATTCCTTCATAAACATTTAATGGAAGTATATCCCTTTTACTAGAGAGTATGTTTGGGCCTCCCACTATTAGTGTCTTGATTCTGTCTCGGGAAAACAATTTAAGTTGTCTCTTATGGTGGGGAGCCCATTTGTGTCTCTTCATACGAGTAACTCATATTTTTTTTTATTTAGACTTGTCTGGGAAGTAGGTATTATCATTAGAAGATATCTAACTACCTACACATTCATTGGGTAAACATTGATATTGTAGAGTTTCCAATGGTTTAGTTATAGTAGGGAAGTGTAACCTTGTTCAATGTTGTTGTTTTTTTTGGGTAAATTGATTGAGTATTGTTAAGATTGTATTTGAGGAGTTTTCATTTGGGATAAATCCTGAATGTACTTTATTGTTTCAGGAAAGTGGTGTAATTTTGGTTTGTGACAGTATTCCTTCCATCATTGATCACTGGAGGTGTTTTGACCTTTGGGGGTGAAACCTGGTAAGGGTGTACCTATTGGTTTCTCAGTTGGGTTTGGTTGTTGCTTTGACCTTGCTGTGACTTTCCGGGGCGGAAAGTTTTCAAGGTGGGGAGAATTGTCACGTACGTAACCTATTTTAGGGTTATTTTAAATTTATTTTCCACTAATTATTTTTTTTGGTGGTTTCCAAAGGTTTTATTGAGAATAGGTGAGTTTTCATGAATCGGGCCAAACTGCGAGCCCAATTCCAGATTTAAAAATAAATTTTGTTTCATTTATAACTTTTTCAATTTTTAATATTTTTGACTCATTCCAACTCCTAATTGTTCTCCCCTGGTATATTAACCCCAAATTTAAATTTGGGGCCTTTATAAATCCATAAGAATGGGGGAGTTTTGTTTTTATTTGAGAATTGGGCCAACCCGAAGGCCCATTTTCCAGTTTTAAAATTTTTCATTAATTTATTAATATCTTATTCATTTAAATGGATTTTTCGGTGATGCCACCTCTCTATCGACCCTAAGAAGCCCAGGCGCGACCCCATACCCTCCTCCCACAATTTGGAGCTCGATAGAGTCGCGAAAATAGTCGAAACTTTCTGGCTTTCAGAAATCGTCCAGATTTTGGAGAGGTAAATTGATCCTTTCATAACTCCTTCTATTCTTAATATTTTCCCTCCATTCCAATTCCTAAATGACCTAATAATTCATGTGAGACCAGAACCTGAGTTTTGGCCGTTTTAAATTTCAGATACTAGTGTTTTGGGGAGATTCATTCTAGATTTCTCAAGTAAGTTTGTCCATTTCTTTTCCTCTTTCAAATTGATTAGGGTTTCATTCTTTTTTTTTAGGGTTTCCTCCCTTTTTATTGAAGTGAACAATGACCAGTGGGTAGGGGTTCGAACCTAAGGTTTAACCTTGGGTTTTATTGGTCCAATTTTCTATTTTTAGGTTTGATCTACCCTTCTTGAGGTGCGGTGGTGGTGCGTTTGTGTTTTCGCACAAAGGATTCAATGGTTTCATTTGATTTGGTAGGTGATTCCAATGTTGATGAAATCTTTGTGTATTAGCATGCTGTATTTATCATATTTTCAGATTTATATAATTTTATTATTGCTACAAAAATTGGTTCTAATGATGTTTCCATTGCAATTGAATTTAAAATGCCAATTTGGTGTGAAATTGGGGGTTTTCCAAAGAAGTGTTTTGTTTGTTTATTTGGGGATTCCATATAAATACTTAGTTGTTTTTATTGATCTGTAATAAGGCATAAAATACTGTTTATAATTTTTATCCCCTCTGGTAATTGCTGCAAATAATGAGTTTTAATTGTGCTTGTAAAGAAAGTGAAGTTTTGGTTGCACTTTTGTGTGAAAATGAAGGTTTTACAAAGAGAACACTTCTTGTTTAACATGAGGATGCCCAAAAATTGATTTGTTGTTTTAATTGATATTTATTGGGCTGACTTTACTATTTTTGTAACTTACAATTGTGAACATCGTGTACAAGTGGGTTTCTTAAGGGGTTTTGTGTGCAAAACTACACAAGATTTTGTGAAATTGATTTATTCAAATTCAAAGAGTTTGTTGTGTGTTTTAAGTGGTAGAAAATGAGATAGCTACTGTATTTGGTGTATGTGACCAGTAGTGGTGTTTTACATTAAAATGGATGTGTGTTAAATCCTGAAATTGTTTGAGCACAAAGGGGGAAGCCCGGGTACCTAGGTGGGGCGGATTTGTACTAGTACGGCTAGTGGACCGGATGAGTTTTGTCCCTGTTTCACTTAGCATTTGGATAACGACAACTCTAACTAAACTATGTGGATGATGATTGAGGACCACTAGGTTATGGGTATGTTCCCTACTAGTGGCTCGTGCACGAGAAAGGATTTTACTATGGTTACATTACACTGAGGTACGAGGTACATGGGGCCTGAGACTATCTAGTGCCTAGGGGTGTTCCCGGCTTTGTTGCTCAGTGGATTTGTGGTATTTTCCCTTGTTTTTGGGTGTCTTTGGAATTATAATGCAGTATCTAATATTCCTATTTAAATGTGTTAACATTCTGAAAGTTTTATCTTGAAAAATGTTTTCAATTAAAAGTTTCATTTTGTGGAATTTTTCACCGCTTTTAATTGCATATTAAAACTGCTTGCTTTTTCAACTTGTATTGCATGCACCTTGGAATCATAGGGTGGTATCCTATTGGGCTTAGGCTCACACCCTACTTACACCCCTTGGGTGTAAGTAGACCTTTTTTTTGACCCAGGTAAAGGAAAGGCTAAGGGTGATGGCGGTTCAGGGTGTTAGTCCTCATCCTTGGGGCGGAGTAGTGGAGACGACTTGGGGGTGATGACCCCTTGTCATGTGGAGTCCATGGGGCTGTTTTGTTTCTGTTCCATTGTGTATTTGGACCTTTTTATTGACTCTAAACCTATGTATTCAGTTCTGGTTTTTGTTTAAACATCATTTGGTGTAAATTTTCAGATTCAGTTTATTGATTGTTTTTAATGGTTTATGATTTCATATTCGGGTAAATCGTTCCCAAACCTAAATAAATGATACCCGGGCACTTGTGCCAGCCCGTGGGGATAGGGAACGCCCTTCGGGTCATGTCACGGTCTGGGTTTGGTGCCGGTTTGGGTGGCGACCAGATTTGGTTCGTGACATTCATGGAGTCCATAACATTAAATATCACAAATTCATCCCCAAACTCCATGGAAAGTGTACCCTCATTGAAATTTATGATAGTTTTTTCAGTTTTGAGGAAGGTTCTACCTATGATAATGGGAGCATGAGAAATTACTTGATCTTCTTCCATGTTAAGCACATATAAATCTGCTGGAAAGATCATGTCTCTTACCTGGACAAGTACATCCTCAAGGACTCCCATTGGATATGTTGTAGCTCTATTTGCCAACTGCACCACTACTCTTATTGGTTTCAACTCACCAACATGTAAAGAAGATAATACAGAGTGAGGCATCACATTTATGGAAGCTCCTAAATCACATAAAGCATCAGAAAGGTGTAAATCCCCTATGGTGCATGGGATGGTGAATGTCCCAGGATCCTTGCACTTTGTTGGCATCACTAAAGTTGGTGTAATGAGTTCTGACATATTCCTTCTAAGATTGATCCTCTCATTTCCCTTGAGCCCTATTCTATTGGTACAATGTTCTTTTAAGAATTTCTCATACCTTAATATTTTCTTGATGGAATCAATAAGGGGTAAGTTTATCTCTATATACTTGAATGTATCCAAAAATTCTTTTTTCATTGCCTATTCATCCATATTCTTGGTTTTTACAACCCTGTTTGGAAAGGGAATAGGTTTAGGAGGAACATCATTAATCTTTTGCTTACCTTTATCTTTCTCCTTGGGTTTCTCATCAGCTGGTTTTGATTGGGGATTTTCTGGAGTTGATGTGAATCCCAGTGGAATGATAGGTGTAGATATATCAGTTGTTTTCTTCCCACTTCTTAATGTGATGGCACTAAAATTCCCCTTGATATTTTGAGTTGGTTGGGAAGGAATATTTTCAGAGTTCTTACTTACCAGTTCATGGAGGGCAGTGGAAATCTGGCTCATTTGTGTCTTCAACTCCCTCAACTCTGAACCTTGACTCTTCAACTCATTCTGTTGATTAAGAACAATTTGTTTCAAAAGATCATCAGTGTTAGAATCTACCTTGGGTGGGGGATTCCCTTGTTGTTTACTTGTTGATGTTTGAGCTTCAAATCTCTTTTGGGGTTGCTGGAAACCCTATTGGTAAGGTGAATGTTACTGGAAGTTTTGTTGAAAGGGGGGCCTTTATTGTTGTCTAGAACCATACCTCATGTTTTATTGATCCTTCCACCCTTGGTTGTATGTTGTAGAAAATTAATAAACATTCTTTTGGGGATATGGTTGTTGTTACTTTTGATATGGTCTCCCAGGAAACACTGCTGCACAATCTTCTATTTCTTATAGTTGGGGGAAATAGTCAGTTGGCTGACTTGTCTCAGTGAAAATGCCACAAGGTCTTGAAGGAGGGGGTTGGGATGTATTTTTTTCCAAAGAAATATGTCTTACAATATTGGTCAATTCTTCCAACTTAGTATCAATAAAATGATTTTCAAGAGAGGAAGGACTTACCTGATGTACTCATCTAACATTTGGTGTACCTCGATCACCAAATTGTTGGGAGTTTTGGGCCATTTTTTCAATCAATGCACATGAAGATACTAGTGTCTTGTCCACCAATACTCCTCCAGCCATGACATCCACCATGCTTATCTATATAGGTGTAATTACTTCATATAACTATAGGATGAGTAGTTTCTCACTGATTTGGTGATATGGGAAGCTTGCACACAACTTCTTGAATCGCTCCCAATACTCATACATTGACTCCCTTTGGGATTTCTTGATCCCTGAGATATCCTTTCAAATATATGTGGTCCTTAATGCTAGAAAAAATCTCTACAAGAAAAGACGTTTCAAATCGTTCTAACAAGTTACATCTTCAGGTTGTAAATAATATATCCAATCTTTTGCAGCTCCATCAAGTGAGAATGGGAATGCTCTTAGTTTTATTTGATATTCAGAAAAATTTATTAGTTTTAAGGTTGAGAAAACCACATTAAATTCTTTAATTTATTTATTGGGATCCTCACCAGAGAGGCCATGAAATTTTGGAAGTAGGTGAATTGACCCAGATTTCAGTTCAAAGTCTGATTCGAGATTTGGGTATGCAATGCAATTTGGTTGATAATTAATATCAGATGAATCAAATTATCGAATGTTTCTATTAATTTTATTTCCATTATTTTCAGCCATTGGTTCTTTTTTATGGTTGAATTTTAATTTCTTTCAATTTCAATGTTCTAAGAGTGGAGTAATTCTCCAACTAGTTGAATGTTGAAACTTCCCATAGACTAAGAATGTCTGATTCAAGCCCGAAGGATATGTTCAATCTCAGGATCAAGATATAAGAGATATTTGGAATTAGTTTTTGTCATAAATCAAATAAAAATTAAAATAATAAAAGTTTACCATAATAAAATAAAAGATGAGAAGTTTTAGTTGATGGTCTAAAAATAAGAAGAAAATAAAAGAAGAAAGAAAAAAATATTCATATTGGGTAAAGAAGGAAGAAATAAGAGAAGAAGAGAACAAAATGTAAAATAAAATAAATACATATAATTGGTTGAAATAATTACTTGCCTCCATAGAAACGGTGCCAATTTGAAAGGTTCTATTATGGGCACCCTCAAATGATTAATGGTTTTTGGGGTACTTGGGTGTAGTAGAGTGGATGATCAAGGTCGTCACTCAAAGGAGGAAGTAAATTAAAACAAATTCTTAAATGTATTATAAAAATAAAATAAAAGATAATAAAAAAATACTTGAAAGGATGGGGGGTTGTTTATCATTTATAAAACTAGAAGAAGTTTTCTGGAAGAAGATTTCATTTTTTTTTAATTTTGAAATGAAGTTCGATTAAAAAGATGCTACAAGAAGATGTTTTTTTAGAAAAAAATTTAAAAGGAGTAATCAATCTAACTCTACCTATTCATTTAATTATTAATCATTATCATTTAAATTAATATCCACTTAATTATGATCCCCTAATATTTTAACTCTCAAACCCTATGGTAGTTAACTTAACCACAAAGATGAAATGAGTTAAACCTAAGGCTAGCTTTGGAACATGCAATCATAGCACCCTGATTTGATTGATGTTATAAATATATCTTATGGTCATTGGTAAATTAGGGAACATATCAATTATGGAAAATAAGGATTAATTGTGTTTAGGGATTATATTTTAACTCTAAAAATGTATCTCGTGTGGTCTTGTATTACCGATTAAGATCGCGCTCTCACAATTCACACAATAATCGACCTCGCGTGTTTTTGTGTTAATTGTTCAATTTATCGCTTAGTTTATTATAATTTAAAAAATCAATTAATGGATAATATTAAGTGAATTATAGTATCTCAATGATTCAAAATAATTAAATGAATAGGGTATAATATATATTGATTACAAAGAAAACTACTCTTCCATGGGCAGTGTGGTCATCGTGGAGATGTTTTGCACGAGCAAAGGATTGAAAGGGTAGAACCCAATCTTGTATCCACTCTTGATTTCAAAAAAAATAATATTATTAAAGAATAATATAATTAAACAAAACATAAAAAAATTGAAGAAATTAAAGATCATCAAAAAATTTTGTTACACAAATGAAAACATTACAACATGAAGAAGAGAAGAAGGCTTCAATGAGGGGATCCTTTCTTCAAGATCTACCTCTCTTACAATGGTTGGATAATTTGGGTGAAACCAATTCTAATCTGCCTTTAATATCCTAATTTACGTACCAACCCCACCAAATTATAAAAAAACCAATTTATAGAGTGGTGGGGAGGCTAGGTTCTAAGTGGTTTCAAGTGTGAATGGAGAATCTCAGCCAAATATTTTATTCCAAATTACACCACCCATTTGACCACCAAAACGCATGAATCATCTGTCCTTAAAGAATAATTATTCTTTAGAAAATTATTCCTATATATCCTATCCAAATTTGGGCCTAATCCAAGCACTGATGAAGAAGTTATGTCCCAAATACAAAACCCATGTCCAATCTGGCGAGTCCAGCCCAAATTTGACTTCATGGACCATTTGAAACAACCAAATGCATGATTTATCTACAATGTCCATAATAAAAGTTATAAAAAATTATACGAGGAACACATTTAAAAAATATTAAGTTCAAATAATTCAAATAAAATTATTTATATTTGAAATACTACAGTGAATTTTTAAAGGGTAAAACTGGAATTTTCATCAAATTTTCAAATGAATGATCTAATCCTAAATATTTCATAAATGAACATAGTCACCACAATGTGAGGAAATTATATAATTTATTATCAATAAAATATTCAATAAAATTGTTTTTTATCAGGGTACCCCAATTTTTTGACATTTGATGGCTTTTCATCCTTGTTTAAGGGGTTCTTATTGCATTTTTTGTAGATAATGAATTTATTCATATTTCTTACATTCATATTGATATTATGGATTTTAAATTTTATCATTTTTCACAATGTGCTATTATTTTTAATCAAATATATAACAATATATACATATTTTTTATATATTCACAAATAAAAAATTAATTCTATAAATAAATAATTAAACATATTTACATATAAAATATATTTTTCAATATATAAAAATATATATAAACATATATGTACATAAATGGATTAAAAAGGTAATTAAATATATATATATATATAAATATATAGATATATCATAAAATTTAAAACAAAACAACATAAGGTAGTGGAAAAGGCGCTGGTGTATAAGTTGGAGGTCTTAGGTTTAAAACTCACTAGAGGCAGGGGTGTGCACGGGAGGGTAGAATTATCTAAAGTGCTGATAAAGGGGTGGGGAAAGCACTTATAAAGAGAATGGGAGTGGGAAGCACTGATAGGGGGGGATTATACACCCTTTATCAACAGGGCCTTTAACAACGATTTTTTAGCACTGTTAAAAGTTTCTGGATTTTAACCATGCTCTAATTATTAGTGCTTTTTTAGCACTGATAAAGGCCTTTAACGGGCCTTTAAAATCTAGAAATCAATATTCTCTCTCTATGATTATAATCTAGCCATTCCATCATATATATCGCCTCTACACTATCCAAAATTAGTGGATCGAATCTTGATTTTTTATTTCTAGCCATCCAATGGCTTAAAATAGGTTTATGTTGGTCTTTATAGGTTCCTCACATATCCATCACGCCTCTGATCTTCCCACTGTCAAAGGTTTGATATCCAATTGTAAAAAAATTCACCCATATACTGTAATCAATCCATAAACACACTTATTTTGTCGAAACGTACCTCTCATGTAGATTCATCGTGATTCTGGGGGTCTGATTGGGCTCAGTACCACTCAAAAATGTTGAACTAGTACCGTGGGGTCCAACTGGTTATAAATGAGAAGAAATTGTGGAAGAAAAGAAAAAAACAATTTTTTACCAAACATTGTTAAGATTTATTGTCCAACTATCAATAATGGGTATATACATGGTTAGAAAAACCAAATAATTTCAAATTAAACTATTACATGGGTGTATGCAAAGAAAAAAATTGGTGAAGATAAGAGAGGTTTTATATGATCAATCAATTTAATCAAAATGGAATAATCCATAGTTTGAAGAGTCCTACCTAAATATTGGATCGTTCATCCTTGAAGATAACTCTTACCAACTATTGAAGGATTTTGTTGCATTTTTTGTGTCCCAATCTACTCCAATCTAGAGTTTCATCATCATCTGATATGATCTACCAACATAAGGAGGAAGGAGAAGCTTTGGAATCCTCCCAGGGTTTATGTAGATAACCCTAGAGGATTTGACATAGAGGTGGATTTATAGAAATTTATATTAGGTTAAAAATAATAAGTTCATTTAATTCATTTAATTAATTAACTAATTGAACGTGTATTTAATGGGAAAGATGTCCAAACACACTGCGCTGACTTATTTTAGGTTGTGCCTAAGGTAAAAATCATGTTTCAGACTCAACTGTGGTCTTGTATTTCTGACACGAGCTTATATTTAATATTTATACCAATTTATTTATAAAATCATTCATGTGTAATAAAAAAATATTTAATATTTTTATAAAATTAATTCCGGTCACACCGGGCCTCAGAATCATATGCTATCTCAGTGCCTAGATCTAGAAATATATATAGAAATATATAAAAGTCTTACAAGAAAAAATGGGTCTCTATATCATCCCCTCCTTTATTTTTTTCATCCCTGAAAATAAAAACAAAAAAACAACTCAGAATACTCAAATTTAATCTAGATCTCTCACTTCCAGGAGTTCTCCTACACATTCCCATACTACCACAACATGAGAACCAAGGGGATTGTCCATCCACATAGGGTCCTCTCATGTCGATCCTTGATTGCCAATGGGTTCTCTACAAAGGTGGATCCATCCTCGATGTCTATTTCACCCCAGTCGATAAAATGTGTAGGGTCATGTGTGTATCTCCTTTTCTATGACACGTATAATACATTGTGAACCTTCTCTAGATGTGGGGGTAGGGTGAGTCAGTAAGAAACATCTTCTACCCTCTGCATGATCTCAAACGACCTGATAAACCTCAGGGATATATTTCCTCTCCAGCCAAACATCCACAATCCTCATCATGGGGAAAATATTAGTAAAAAAAATTCTCCCTTTTCAAACTCCAATGGCCTATGATGGTGATCCGTGTAATATTTATTCCTGCTTTAGGTTTTCCTCTTCCACTCATGATTGAATTGGAACTTCTCATTATTCACTTACACCAACTTTGGACCCACAAGAGACGTCTTTTCAATCTATGTCCACCTCAAGGGTGGCATGTAGGGTCTTCCATATGAGGTATGAAAAGGTTCCATGCCAATGGTAGAGTGGCAGCTGTTTTAGTGTGCAAACTCTACAAAGGGAAAGTGATCCTCATTGCTCTGGCTGAAGTCTAACACACATGCCCAAAACATATCCTCCAATACCTAAATAGTGTGCTTGGTCTACCCATCGGCCTGGGGGTGAAAGTCTATAATCATCCTCATCCAGGTCCTAAAGACCTCATACATGCCTCTCCAAAACCATGATGTAAATTTTTCATCAAGATCAGAGAAAATAATCGAGGACACCCCATGGAGGTGAACAATCTCCTGTACGTACAACTACCCCAAACTCTCCACTAAACTTTGTTCCCTGATAGTAAAGTAATGTGTCGACTTCATGAGTCAGTCAACTATCATAAAGATGGTTTCAAGGCCCTTCAATTTCTATGTAATACCTTTCAGAAAGTCTATGGATATTCCATCCCACTTCCACTCCAGGATCTCAAGGGACTGCAAACAACCTGCCAGAATCTAGTACTTAGCCTTCACCAACTGACATGTGAGGCATCAAGAGATAAACTTAGATATACTTATTCTAATTTTTGACCACAAAAAATACCACTGAAGGTCTATGTACATATTCCACACACTAGGGTGTATAGATAGGGTAGAATTGTGGAACTATCACATCACCTCCTCCTACATCATGACTAGAACCATCTTCTATCTATGAAAAAAGATGATTTTATTACCTCCTTTATAATATCCATTTGGTGATTCCCATATGGATATCTAGTCATGAATGAACTCATAGTTCATGTATCTTAGATGTTACTCCCTCAAACACTCATGATGTAGAGGAGTCAACACCATCATTTGAAGAAAAGTTTCACCCTCCTACTCCACCAGGGTCATCTATAAGGAAGAAAAAAGATTATAAGCCTCCTACACCAAACGAGCCTATGAATTCATACTAAGGTTAGCTACGAATACATTGACCTTTCCTTGGGTATGCAATATCTTGAAGTCATAGTCCTATAGGAACTACAACTATCACCATTGTATCAGGTTCAAGTCCCTCTATGTGAAGACGTACCTGAGACTTTGATGGTCCAAGTAAACCAAAAGCACTCCCCCAAAAGGTAGTGCCTCCAAATACTTATAGAAAACACTTCCATTACTAGATCTAGGTTGTGGGTCATTTATTTATACTCATGGGGTATCAATTTAATCTACCCATATGCAATAATTTCCTGCCTCTGCATCAACACACAATTGATCCCAGCTCCAGAGGAATCACAATACACTAAATGCTTCATGCACTCCTCTAGTAGTCTCAACACAAGATCACTTTTTAGCCTCATCCTCAACTCCTCGAAGGCCCTCTGGAACTACTCATCCCAAGTAAATGGATTCACTTTCCATGTTAGGGTGGTCAAAGGGGCTGCAATTTTGGATTAAGTCTTCCACAAAACTCCTATAGTACCCCACTAAGCCAAGAAAACTCTACACCTATAACATGATCTTGGGTGTTTCCCAAGTAATAAATGCATCGATTTTTATTGGGTATATGGATAAACCATGCTTAAATATGAAATTACATATAAAGTGAATCTCATGAATCCATAACTATCACTTTAAGACCTTTCCATAAAGACAGTGCTCTCGAAGAAAATCTAGAATCATCCTCAAGTTCTCTACATGATCCTCCTATGATGTAGAGTAGACGAGTATGTCATCAATGAAGATGAATATAAACTGGTCTAATTACAACTGGAAGATTCAGTTCATCAGATCCATGAACACGAACTGGGTATTCATCACACCAAAGGGCATCACCAGGAACTCATAGTGTCCATAGTGACATTAGAATGTCATCATTGAAATATTAGGCTAACAAACCTTCAACTAGTGGTATACAAACCAAAGATAGATCTTTTAGAACCATATCATGCCTTACAACTGGTAAAAGAGGTCATAAAACCTTGGTAAGAAGTACTTGTTTATTATCATGGCCTAGTTTAGGCGATGATAATCCTTGAAAATCCACAAACTCATGTTATCCTTTTTCATGAAAACACTAGAAATTCTTAGGGGGACACACTGGTCCTCATCAAACCCTTATCTCAAAGGTCCTCCATCTACAACCATAGATTCCGAATCTTGGTAGGGGCCATCCAATATGATGCAGAAGATATCAGAGTGGTCCTAGGAAGCAATTCAATGAAAAACTCTATTTTTTTTCTTCAGAGGTAGTTCCAGAACGGCTTTGGGGAAGACATCCATAAAATCCTTCATGATTTAATAAATATAGCTACATAAAGATCCTGATGAACCAAGGGATATAATCTCAAAACTATGGGTGATGGGATGAATCATCCTGCTCATAGATCCCACTCATTCCTCTATGAGATATCTCTCACACATAAAGGAAAATCTCATCCCATTATTACGTAGACATCTGAATCATCTTTGGGGAAAATAAATCTAGGCTCGAACCATGGACAACCAATCCATATTATATATGAAATCATAGGGTTCCATCATGATGACCAAAATTTCTCACATGAACCTATCTCCGCTAAGTTTTATCTTTCACTATCGCCAGATAAAATATACAAAATAAGTATTCCCTCTAGAAACCTAAAAATGAATCTACTAGGAAAGTACCTCACTGGGAGCTCTATCTATCACATAAAAAGTATAGGGATGAAATAATAACTATAAAATATGTCTACTAATACTAAATAAAGAGTAGAAAACACATAGATCATACCTCTGATCATATTGCATGCTATGTGGTCATAAGCCTCCAGAACCCATAGCTGTCCATGGCCCCGACCGCTAGATCATTAAGCTTGAAATGGGATGCCTAGTGGTGGTGGTGGAAAGATATCATAACACCACCCACCACCCATAGATTCTCCTCCATGGGGGCCTCCCTAACCTCTCCTAGGAGATCCCTGATCACAACATTGTCTCTTCCATATTAGTATGTCAGCTATTTTTCTGTACTCCTCGGTGTGTCTAGTCGAGTAGTCCCATAATATGTGACCTCACTCATCACAAGAAAATCAATTCCCTCTACAGAGTACCCTGGTGGTCTATGTTATCCCTGTACAACATGACAACACATATGAGTTTGATCACAGTGGGATCTCTTACGCCAAGATCCTACCGACTGGTGCCTACTAGATGCTACAGTCGAATCATTTATGTAATGTCCACTTCCACCTCCATCTACCTGATGTCCCTCAGATAGAAATCTCTCTATCACTAGTACCCACCCCAGCACCCCAGCATAGGTGAGAATGCATAGGGGCACCATATTGATAGGAATTTATCTACGGAGCCCCTGTTAAAACTTCCATTCTCAGAAGTAGCCATCTCGGATCATGTCAAGGGAGTATTGGGTAAGGTATGTAAACCTCATTGTGTACTCATCCACCATTATCCCTCCTTGATATAGCTCCAAAAGATCCTGAATATGAATTGAGTGAAAATAAGAGGGGTAATACTCCTCACAGAAAAACTGCTAGAAGTTGGTCCATGAGAGTGTCAACTCATCATGCATCTAGGTAACAAGATTCTACCAACATCCAAATTCTCAGTGGAAAAAGCTAAATTATAGCACAACCACTTGATATATCAGGGTCTAAATAAGACTAAAGGTATAGACCACCAACTCTAGCCAAACTAGTGTTTCCTGGAGATATGTCTTGCCATAGAACCTCAAAAAACTTTGGCACTGGAAATCATGGAGTGTGCAAAGCCTACACACATCTTCAGCTTGCTCGGCTGGTATAAACTACTAATCGATAGATGGTGGTGATTCTACCTACCCAACAGGGGGAAGAAAATCACAATATGGACCCTGAATTGAGTCCCCATAACTCATTAGATCTTCATCACTATCCAAAATTGGTATCCTGGTCAGCTATCATCATAGTGGAATCCTGAAATTTAATCAAGATATACCATGTTCATATGAGCATATATATATAACAACAATGGGGAGACGACTCAATAAGGATAGTCAAAGTCTCAATCCTATATGATTCATGTAACATTGATCCCTGTAACTAATGTCTTGGTTTTATGAGTCGACAAGAAGGTGGTCAAGATCCTGGTGAATGGATTCATCAGCCGCTCATACCATCACTGGATTCCCTGGCCTGATATTCACACTCAAGACACTTTGAAACTGTTGCACTAATCCCAACAAAATCCTCATAAGGGGACTACTCCAAACAACATCCCAAGGAATGAACTACTTTGATATCAATCAGTCATGATCCAACCCTAACTGCAGCTCGATCCACAACTACTCCAAGACCACCTCCATAGGATATGGGGTTGTAACAAGTTCTGAAAGGAATATCCTAAATGGGAGGCTTTTTTCTAATTTACCTGTATAAATACACCTAACTATCTCAATGAAGAAGTGAATAATAATAAAAAGATGCAACAAATAGAAAGTAAACCAAGCATGAAAAACCTCTCAGGTGTATAAGATCATGACATTGCAAACTAAAAATTAAAGGGGAAAATAAAAACCTAACCAGAAATGTGTTCCAACATAACAAAAACTGGAAAGTAAAATACTGAGAGATACCAGTTTCTAATCTCCAAGCTATGAACAACATACATAGTCCACAACACCCAGTATACCTAAGATACTATGAAACCACCAACAACATTTCTATCATCTGCATAAGACACGACACATACAGGTATAACTCATGCAGGGGTGAGTATATACATACCTAGTGGGACACCCCTAAAGTTGAAAGGGGGAGCAGTAAGAGATACAACATGAATAAAAATATAGTATATAGTAAAAAATATGCATCTCAAACCAAAGTAAGAGAAAGAGTAACCTCATATAAGCACAAGGGAATCAAAATGGTGTGTAGATGAACTACATGTCGAGTCTTTTCCACCCCTAGTAGGAGAGTGACCTCATCCAACAATGAGAAACTAAACACAGAAAGCATGCAATATTCCCCACACGTCTTCACAACCCATGACATGAGAGTAACCAAATACAAAAACATAGATAAAAATTCATATACATACATACATACATTCATATATATATTATAAAACAAAATAATCCCTAAACGAGAGAGAAATAGGATCTCTCTCTCACAGATCTACCTAGGAAAAGAGTCACCAATAGTTATATAAGTCCAACAATGATGCCCAACATCTCGTGAGTCTACCTAGAAAAAATCATTCAAGTTAAGCCACACCTCATCATTATGCTACATAGTTGAGGGTCCACAATCTCTAGTTATAGGAACCATTCCCTGGTATAATAGTAGGGTTCCAATCAGTGGATAGATAGAGGACCCATACCTTGTTCCAATAGGATGGTTCCACTCTAATGGTTGATAGAGGACCCATGCCCTGTTCCAAAAGTATAGTTCCATGCTAGTAATTTATATAGGACCCATTAACTTCTTGGAAATAGGGATCCACTCTGATGATTGAGAACCCATGCCTAGCCCAACTGGAGGGTTTCACTCTAGAAGTCGATAGAGGACCCATGCCCTATCCAACAAGAGGTTTACACTCTAATAGTAGAGGACTCATGACCAGCTCAGCTAGCTAGTTTCACTCTAAGAGCCTATAAAGGACCCATACCCATCCCAACTATAGGGTTCCACTCTATTCATTGAGGACCCATACCCATCCCAGCTAGATGGTTCCACTCGGAATGCCACTAGTGATCCTACCTGATCTTTGTCACCTTTGAGCATCGCCTAAACAAGCACCATACTCAAAAAATATCATATAATATCTTAAAATCCATAATCTAAGGTACCATCACATTATACATGAAAAAAACTCATGATAGTCCACTCATGTGCCAATATATGAGTCCAAATGAAGAAGATACGAGTGATTAAAGTTTCCTTGAAAGGAACAAAGGGGTACATGGTATGTGAGGGAACCCACACAACATGTGGTCCTGTTCCATCACTTTTATGTGTCCCTAGAGGTACATGGATCACCTAACATATATGGATACATGGTTTTTATGTGATATAAATGGTGTTCCCATACCACTCGGGGTCCCATCCATGTGTTTGTCCATGTCTGTGTATCCATCTCATGTTCGTGTACTTTACCCTATGTCTGTGTACTTTGGTACAAGACATGCCTAGATATGCCCATACCTTTGTATTCTTGAAGTAAATGATGAGTCTTTAATCATGATATAATAGGTCATTTGGGGTTCCCGCATAGTGTGTGATACTTATAAATCATTGAAACCCTAGTCTCCGTAGCCAGGGCCCGACACGCCGTGTGTTCTTTGAACCACATGGCCTGTAGTCAGAATTTTTCCAGAAATCCATATTCACTCTCCACACTTCAAATATAGCCATTACACCATATAAATCACCTAAAACCCATCCTAAATCAGTATATATAGTATTAATTTGTCATTTCCGTCCATCCGGTGGTTGGAAATCAGTTTTCGTTGGTCTTCGAAGGCTCATCGTAAGACCCACATACCTCCGATCTTTCTGCCATAAAAGGTTTGATCAATTATTGTAAAAACATTCATCCACATCCCATAATATATCTGTAAACACCCCTTGTTTTTCAATATATCCCTTTCACTTTGATTTTATGTGATTTTGGGGGTCAGATCGGGCTCAGTACCACCCGAAAAATGTTGAAATGGGACCACGAGGTCCAACCAGTGACAAGCATGAAACAATTAAGGGGGAAAAGAACAAAATAATTATCAATAATTTACAAGAATTATTTCCCAATGATCAAGAACAAGGATATCTAGGGTTAGAAAAAACCAAAGAATAATCAATTAAACTAGTATACAGGTGCATGCAAAGTCCACAATTGGCACAAATAAAAGGAGGGGATTGGTCTGCTCAATCAATTTAATAAAAAGGGTATAATACACATTTTTATGAGTCTTAAATAGATATTGGATCATTATTTTTTGAATAATTATCTTTCCAATGATTAAAGGAAGTCATTGCATTCACCGCATCCTGATCTGCTTCGATCTAGAGTTTCATCATCATCTGATATTATCCACCAATGGAAGAAGGAAGGAGAAGATCTGGAATCATCCCTAGGTTTATGTGGATAATCCTAGAGGATTCTTCATAGTGGTGTATTTATATATATTTCAGTTAGGTTAAAAATAATAAATTAGTTAAATTTATTTATTTAATTAACTAGCTGAATGTACCGCCAATGGGTGATATGTCTAAATGCCCCACACCTACTTATTTTAGGTCATGCCTAGGGTAAAAATCACATTCTAGACTCAAAAATTCTATTTGATTTATAATTTGAGCTTATATTTAAGAGTTATTCCATTTTCTTTAAGAAAATGTGCGTGAGTAATAAAAAAATATATTTGATATTTTTATAAAATTAATTATGGGCTGTTGAAACCAGAAAACGTGTCAATGTAATTCACTGAATACTAAAAGACATGATCTCAAAGAAAAGCTCATTCCACAGGCTTTAATTTGACTGGTCGTGGATCCCGAACGGAGTTACGGATCAGACGTTATGTCTGTTTGAAGGCAGACTATTGGGAATGGTCATTGAGGATGATTTTGGGGGAAAAGTATGGATTTACATGTAAAAATGGAATGTTGCGTGTAAAAATGGAATCTTGTGCATAAAAATGGAATATTGCATGTAAAAATGAAATCTTTCATGTAAAAATGGAACTTGCGCATAAAAATAGAACTTGCGTGTAAAAATGGAATCTTTCACACAAAATGGATTTGCGTGGAAAATTGGAATGGAATTTTACATGCACCAACATTCAAGGTTTTTCCTATAAATACAAGCGAACCCCCTTCTTCTAAAAGGGCCCTCAGAGGTCGGTCGCTGCTATAATGCACGCAAGTCCTCATTTTCCACACCTATGAGCAAAACCCCCCATCTTGCGTGCAAAACACCAATTTTGCGTGCAAAGGGGCCAACATGCCCAATTTTTCCCACAAATCATAATTTTTGTGCGCAACAGTGCTATTATGCCCATTTTTTTGTGCACCAGCGTTGCACCTGTCCATTTGCGCGCACACCTTCCCTATTGCATGCAAACCCCTCATATTGCGTGAAATTACTTCCCTATTGGGCGTACAGCTCCCCTATTGCACTCACATTCCCTATTGTGAGCAAAGATCCCCTATTTCATGCAAACCTCCCCTATTATGCACAATTTCTTCCCTATTGCACTCACAGTCCCCTATTGTGTGTACATCTCCCATATTGTGCGCACTCATGTCCTATTGTGCGCAGGCCTTCCCTATTACACGCAATCCTTCCTTTTTGCATGCAACCCATCCTACGCATAGCCTATATTACACGTAATAGTGCCCAAGAATACACCCTTTGGTCCATACTGTGCACTAACCCCCATGAAAAATGGAGAGTCGCACTGCGAAGTTTTCAGGATGGGATGCCAACATTTTCTATTGTGCCCTTATGCACATCTACCTTATACCTATAGAATACCATGATTTGAGATACTCCCCCATACACCATTAAACACCTTGAGTCGAAATATTCCTATTGGTTTGTTTCCCATGTCGTGAGTTGAGATTCTCATCATCAATTCCTCGAGTATATTGAGTTGAACCATTCCTCAAGAAACTCATCCAAACCCCATCACCTGAATTCTATGACAGGTTGAACCAGAGAGGGCCACTCTTCAGTAAGCCCCAACACTAACCATCTGTAGGATCCTTATTCCTAACAGTCCTCTCTACATTACTATAAACTATAGTACGCCCTATATGACAAATATAGAATGCCTTTTTCCCCAAACAAGAGATGCCTTAGGCTCCAAGAAAAAGATGCCAACAGTCTTATCTACATGACTTTAAACTGTAGTACACCCTATCATTCAATAATAGGATGCCTCTTGTTCCAAATAAGATGTGCCTTATGTGATAATCATAATACCCCTCATGCCATGATTATAGTGGCATAATTTCAAGAGAATTGGAAACCGTTCAAATATTCCATCACTCCACCTCATGCTTTGTGTGTCCCTCATTCAGATATTCATCCTCTTTCATGTCTAAAGGGACCCCCTAACGACCTGGTCCCATGCCACCTTGAATCACCTAGCATTCTGGGCCAACACCCTGGAAGACTTTAGATGACACTTTGAGTCAAGTCCTGTGTTTCGAACATGGTCAGCAGTCAACCCTCATCTGTTTTCCCCCATTTCAGGATAACGTGATGTGGATTCTAAGTTTTGAACATGGTCAATAGCTATCCTCTATCGTCACTCCACCCTCGCCGTGTTCCGAATTTCAGGCATGTGATTCACACTTTTCATCTCCCTTTTTTCAGACTGATTCCAACGCCCTTGGTGTTATCCCACTTGTGCACTAGCGCATGGGTGCTGGCCCCAATTATATGCCTCAACCCACCATTGAGTTGGGATTCCTTCATGTCCAGACACGAGGAAGACATTATGGGAAGCTTCCTTGCATAATCCCCATTCACCATTACCGTTCCATAGCGTCATTCGAGTAGCTTCCTTGCATAATCTCCATTCACAATTGCTTCTCCTCAGCGGCACCCAGGCACGCTAACGGCTATTTCTTCTTCATATAGCCATGCTAATGTGGACCCCTCAATGGATCACTCCATAACACCCCCCTCACCACAGCGTTGTTGATGCCTTCCATTCCCCAAGGGTGGGTGGGTATTGGTTATGTATGTCCTAGGGGTGCAGAGTGAACCTACCTCATCTGAGCTACAGGATATTAAACTACCAAGTACCATCATCCTCAGTACATGACATTAAACTATGGCCTCACCCCATGCATTATACGCGAGGTGCCCCATCTCAGACATTCTCTACACCTACTAGTTCCAAGGGAGTGAGATCATTCCTCACATGGAATGAGATCCTCTTTATCGGAGTGAAATTTGTCCGCGGGGAAAGGGAAACCACCTTGGTGTAAGCTTCTATCCTTTCTTGCAGGAGGCAGCATCCCTGATCCTCCTATCTTCTTCTTGGCCGAAGACTAGAGAGGGGGGATGGGTATCGGATCCCTCCTTTCTTCGGTGCCAAATCCCTCTCGCTTTGGGATTTTTCGCCACCAGGCCTCCATCTTGGAGTAAGTCCCAATCTCCATATCCTTGGGTTGATAACCACACGTAAGCCCCTGTTTCCTCTTTGGGATTCTAACCGCGTGTAATCCCCACTCCACTTCCCATGGACGCACCTTTCACGACATGATCATTAGGTCTTTTCTGCCTCTTTTTTCTCACACCGAGCATGACTCACATGGGCTTAGAGTAGGCATCGACCATGGCATCCTCTCTGGGACTCCTAGAGTGTAAGTCCCACACCCCTTCTGAACTACATGGTCTTTGATCCTTTTTAAGTCAAGGTACGTAGGAAGCGTCCCTGAGGTTCAATCCCACCATATATTGGTCTCGACTCCCTTCACGTCATTTCACCAACCCCAATTTGAACTACGTGGTCTTTGATCCTTTCTAAGGAAAGGTACGTAGGAAGCCTCCTTGAGGTTCAAGCCCAACACCCATTAGTCCCGACCACTTCACAATGGTTCACCAACACCTCTTCCGAACTATGTGTAATTTGATCCTTACTAAGGTAAGGTACGTAGGAAGCCTCCCTAAGGTTCAAGCCCAACAACTTATTTGATTTGAACCCCTTCACGTTGGTTCACCATGCCCCATTTAGAACTACATGGACTTTGATCCTTGCCAAGGCAAGGTACGTAGGAAGCCTCCATGAGGTTCAAGCCCAACAACCACTGGTTCCAACCCCCTTCACATCGTACCACCTTTTTCTCACATGACGTTAAACTTAATGCCCATTTTTCATCCTACATGACGTTAAATTTCATCCACCATCCCGAACTACGTGGGCTTTGATCCTTGTCTCCAAGAAAGGGTATGTAAGAATCCCCCATGAATTTCAACCCCATCAGTGGTAAGACGTTGTGCCCCCATCCAGTGGTAAACCATTGCAAATCCCATCCAGTGGTAAGCCATTGTTCCCCCATCTAGCAGTAAGCTGTTGAAAATCCCATCCAGCGGTAATTTTTTGTGCCTCCATCCAGTGGTAAGCCATTGCGCCTACATCCAGCGGTAAGACTTTATGCCCTCATCCAACGGTAACCTGTTGTGAAATCCATCCAGTGGTAAGCTATTGTCAACCCAAACCCAGTGGTAATCCACTGTCATCCCTTCTGTTGGGACCCATATTGTTGGTATGTCCCAGTGGCGTAAGACCAACCTCGGGCTTCTAACCACACGTAAGCCCCAGTATATCATCGGGTCATTGTCCTTTGCGCACACCCTAATTTTATACCCCCATCCTAAACTACGTGTACTTTTATTCCCTACCATGGGGATACATAGGAGGTATCTTCTAGGCTCAAGACCAACATCATTGTCGCCCACAAGTCGACTCCATCTCATTCTCCATCCACTTCACTTGACCATCCATTATCCATCATGATTCTTACCCAGGCCGCCACATCCCGGTGGGATCATTCCACCCCATTCCCTATTCCTTTTAACAAAAATCGGGTAACTAAACACATGTTAGCCCCAATATCAGTGTCCTCTAGGGGTCACACCCATCTAATCCACTCTAGTCAGTGTTCTGATCAGTCTGATCTGTCTCCTCTGAACGTTAAACTTGCGGCATACCCTGTGTTAAACATGGGAATATGAGGAAAAATTCAGATACATTCCTATGGAATATAATTCCCCACATTCTACGTGGGATGCCTCGGGATTACATACCCTTTAGAATCCCTATAATAAGGGGAAGCAACTCAGACGCACTAGTGCTCCAGCATCCAGACACGCCAGTGATGTCCAACATGACTACTCCCCCGACCGAAGGTTACTGCCCTGACCGGACCCCTTGGAATGTCCCGACAGAAGTAGTGTAATTGACCAGCATCCATAAAGATATGGCACTGATAATAGTTTCATGAACAACGTCTTAATCTATAAGGGAGACTCAGACTAGGTGATGAGTTTCGAGGAGGAATCCACAGAAGGAGAAACCAACATCCTATCATCCTGTTTCGATCAAGGAGAAAAAGTCCCTGAATAAGAAACGGATGTCGCCCGCCTTTGGAAAGAACAAATGCGGGGAAACAGCCAGCGCATCTCCATCCTCCTTGATAGATGGATGCGCATGCTCCGATGAAAGCGTCAGAAACATGGTCACATTTGGCCACATGCCATTTCAGCACTTAGATTTAGAAATATATGTATAAATATTTCAAAGTATTACAAGTAAAAAAATGGTTCTATATATGAAAGGTGTTAGAGGGATGATGGATAAAAGAGGTGGTGTTTAGGCTTTCTAGTCTTCACCATGAGCTTTACTACACATCAGTACAAGCTTTGGTTCTGGGCATTCTAGTGATCTAAGTGTAGTGTCTGGGAGGCCCACTTTGTAGGAAATGACCAGACCAAAATGGAATGGGGACTAAGCATGGTTGATCTCACATGGGAATCATCCAAAATAGACCAATAAAATGAAATACAATGTGGTCCAAGGTGTAGTGTTGTCCGCTCAAAATGTCTTGGGAATATGCACCACACCATAGTCTAAGGTGTGGTGCCAGACGTCAAGTTTTTTGAAATGGCCGATTTGGATGCTGATTTTTGGGGGAAGTTGGGTTCCTTGATAGGGAACCACATGTGATTATTTTGGGGGTTTTATTTATTCATTTTAAACTCAATTTATTTATTAAAAATGACCTTAATCTCCTCCCTTAATTTTGGCTCTCAAAACCAGGCTCTTCCACATGCGATTATGGGCAACATATTTTCTGATGTGGTCACTTCTCTTAGCCTATGGTGAGATCAAATTTGCGGTGGGTGGATTCTCTATCACTCCAATTTTATATATAACTTGAGTTATTTAATTTTGGAAAACTCATACTTATGGTTTTTTATGAAATTGTCTTAATTAAACCTCTCAAATATCAAGTGTTTCATGATCCATTTTCTAAAGAAAATGTGGTTTTATAAATATTCTTAGTGAACCTATAATTTTAGGATAATGGTTCTATAAACATGAATGTGGATTTTTGTAATGGAATGGTGTGAGTTCATAATGAATATGGAAAGGGCCTTGTCAAGGTTGACTGAGTCTAGGTTTCAATTCTGAACATAATGGGATTTTACCGCCAAGTGGCGGCTTGGGTCTGGTGGGACGAGTATCACTCACGAGTATGGGTTTTTTAGTCAGGCTTCTCTAACATGAGATATGTGCATGGGTGTGAGTTCATGACATGGGTGTGTGTGTGGCTGTAAACTATTTTCTAACTATTGTACCATTTTTTCAAATGATTTTCATTCTAATTCAACTATTTGTATTTATATATATTTTTAAATTGTGAGCTAACCTATTCTTTCCTTTGTTTCATGTGTGAGAATCACACTACTACAAAACATGGCTTTAAGAGCATCGACATTTAGCAGTGCTAGCAAAATGGGCTGAGAAAGTGCATCTTTATCATCGATAAAAAATCATTGATAAAGGGAACCCTTTATGAGTGATTTATTAACATTGATAAAGGTCCATAATAAAATGAAATAATTAAATAGATATAAATAAAAAAATTAACAATTTCATTAATTAAATAATTATTGTTAAAAATGAATAAATTGAATATACATATATATAAATTTTGAAAATTAATAAATAGTATATATTAAATATATAGATATTTAAAATGAATAAAATGAAATAATTGAACAAATAAAAATTTAAAATGATTAAATTATGAAAAATATTAAAAATATTATTAATTAAATAATTATTGATAAAAATGAATAAATTTAATATACATATATATAGATTATAAATATTAATAAATAATATATATTAAATATAGATATATAAAATGAATAGATTGTAATAATTAAATAAAAAATAAAAAATAATAAAATACAAAATTATTAAAAAATTATTAATGAAACAATTATTAATAAAAATGAATTAGTATATAATATTATTTGTTGGAGTAGAATAATCAAGAGGGGGTGAATTGAGTATCTATAAAAATTCATGTTAAAAAGTTATAATTTGAAGTTCCCCCAATATTTAAAATTCAATGGCCCAAATAGCCAGTAGTGAATTTATTAGATCTTGACTGTTTGATTAATTTCTCAAAAGAGTGATTAGTTCTCAGTTATATCAATTTGATAATTAATAAAACTTTTGAAACTAACCTAATAATTCAATACTGTTATAAACACTTTCTAAGACTAACTATCAGAGTTCAATTTAGTTTTATGAAATATGTGATAAAACAGAGTAATACTAAAAGGTAAAAACACAACAAAAATAAAACAAGAGGTTCAGTCTCAAGTAGAGATTTAATACTCTCTACCTAGTGATCACCTACCACCACGCAGTTTAAATTAATAAATAGTTTGATCCACACCCTGGATCGGGGTTCACAACACCACACAGGTTGTCCAGGTCATGAGACCTCTACCATAGTTCTTCATGGGTACAAACTACAAAGTCACACAATGACCTCTTCCACACTTATCTATGGGAGTAACAGGTTTAAGAAGCTATGATTGGAAATATATCTTGTAACCTTCAGTTTTATACAAGAGATAGTGTGTGCTTAATAGAAAGATACACACACTACTCAAAAGTATGTAAAAATGCACAAAACATAGCAAACAAATATGAGAAAGGATTTAGAAGCCTCTATGTGTCTTGAGATGTAACTCTTAACTCTTCAGATGTAGTTGAGATGAAGTATGCGTATTATTCTAGAAGTTGACACAAAAAAATTGAGTTTTGTAATCTAGATTCTAGGGACAAGTATGGTTATGTACGTATATTATTCTCCTTATTTGATATGCTGAAGTAGTTTTTAAATTCGATGTTCAGCTCAGTTGAGATCTCCTTGAGTGTTCTTCTTTTTGTTATTGAGTTTTCAGTGGTTTCATGATAGTTGTAGATGTTCTTCAGTATTTTTCTCTCTTATACAGGCATGCAACCCTTTTTCTCTTCTATGTCTCTTCTCTCTTTAAAAATTCGTCTTATTTTTTAGGGCTGATAAAAAGCATGTTAATTCCATGTGCATAGGTTCATCATACATCATATTGTCTGCTAAAATTCCTATAAAGGATTATAAAATATGCCAATATCATTAAATGACACAAATATGACCGTTAGAAATAATATTAATACTTAAAATTTTAAATAATCTATCAGTGACTCATCTGTCAGTGTCTCCTTCTGTCAGTGAATCAACCCATCAGTATATCATTATGTCAGTATTTCCATCCATCTATGACTCATTACATCAGTGACATGTTTCAACGGTGAGTCCTTCCTTCTATCGGTGAGACAATTGATCTATCAGTGACTCATGTCAAGTGACAGTGAGTCCTTGCATCGGTAGCACCATGCAACGGTAGGTCACTTAGAATGACAGTAGGTCATCTACGCAAGTGATTCATATGAAACGGTGAGTTGTCTATGTCGGTGAGTCATATGAAATGGTGAGTCGTTTCAACAGTGAGTCCTTCCAACAGTGTCAGCTTCACATACTTAGAACATATCCATGTTTGAACTGTCTGTTAGTGAGTAATATTCTGTCATTGAGTCATCCATCTATCGGTGTTATTGACTCATACTTATATAATTTTAGATGTTCTGTCTATCTTATAGTTCATTAAAGTTATAGAGTGTTAATACTCATAATTACACATAGATAATCGGTTATAATCTTGTTTATACTTAATATATGACATGATTTTTGATAATTAAAACCATTATAGTCGAAGATAGTGGGAAGAAATATCTACAGGCCAACAATATCCCCCATTTTGATGATCACAAATCCTGGAATTTATGCAATAAAATACTTAGAAGGATAAAGAGTAATGGTTATCCCCCTTTTGGGATTATCAAAAAAATAATAGGGAGGATAAAAAATATCATAAAGTAAAAGATAAAATAGATAATAATGAAATGCAAGAAGACAAAAATTCCATTAAGGGGAAAAGTGCAATGTATTAAAAGGTTCCAATCAAAAATATAAAGCAAACAAGCATCCCCATCATAGAATGATCCACACTACTTGTTAGAGTCAAGGGGTTCATTCCCCTTATCATAAGGATCAATTGATGGTCTAAAAAAAGGTTTGGCTAAGAAGGAGGATGGTATGAATGGATTTTTAGAGGATGTAGAGGCACTTCTTCAGGAACTATAGAAACCAGGGAAGGTATTTCCTGGGGAATAATCCAAGGCTAAACAGTCTCTATAATCATGGGTTTGATCTAAGATAAATCCTGAGAAACTGAAATCTAAGCTTGAGAAGGAACTAAACTAGTAGGGCCAAGTGGTGCAGTATAAGGTACCACAATGGCTTCACTTTGAACATGGATATATGGTTTTAATATCTTGATAAACTCTTCAATAATTTCACAACCATATTTCATTACCTTTTCAAAATCATCTTTATTTTCTATTTACTTTTCCAATAAGGGGGTAAATTCTCTCAGCTTATGAATCTGATCCTTAAAGGCCTTTTTCACAAGAGGAAGAGTAATATTGGTGTCCAAATACTTAAACAAACTATTCAATTTATGCTTTGTGATGAGTTTGGAGAAGAAACTCATTAATCTTTTTGGTAAGATATTCCTAAGTGTGTGGAGCACTTCTTGTATAATACTTCACATGGTCATGCACCTTATCTAAATTTTCCTCAACCTTGGAAACACTAGAAATTAAGGATTAAAAATATTCTTTCAAAACTGAACTAAAATTAGTAAGATCCATAGATTGTGAAGGCTGAATAGGTGGATAATAGGTTGAAGTAAGAGTATAGGAGAAAATTTCCTTAAATTTTTTTCTATGTTTGGAAAAATCAATCACTTTAAAATGAGAAACAAGATTCTAAAGTCCTTTCATGACACTTTCCATTATATTACTGTACTCAGTGGTTAAAGAATTGATGCTGGTGGTTAACTTCTTCATCTCATTCCCAATATTGGTGTTTCTTTTCACAATGGTTTTAGTAGTTTTAATCAAATTTGGATGAATTTCTTTTATCACCATATTGTAAACTGAAGAAGCATCATCTTGAGAGACACTGGTTGAGGAAGGATATAAAATAGAAGTTCCATATTGCTTTACACCATCAACCATAGACTAGATAGCTTTAAAATTGTCATTCAGATCAATATTCTCTCTCCTAGCTTCATCAATCTCATATCTCATCTGAGATTGCACTGAGCGTATTACAAATGAATATATGTCTTTCTTGAAGTTTTCAAAATCATCCTTAGTGACATAGTCACTAGAAGAGGTCTCAGCCACTAGTTCCCTTGCAATAAGTGAAAATACTTACTCATATGAATCTTTATAATCTAATACTAGTGCCACATACCCAAGATTCCTTTCCCATTCAACCATAATATCATAATCTAGAGGAGTAAGAGTATAAAGCCTTACTATTCCAATTTTATACTCTTCATCATCTTGAGCTGTTTTTCTTGAGGCTCTCCCTCAATGTTATCCTTCTTGGAAGTCTTATCCCCCTCACTTAATGCTTCCTTTCTAGGTTACTTATTCTTATGTAGAATTATTTTTCTATTATATATAGGTTGAGAAACTATCTCTGCTGGAGCAACACTTTCGTCTTGAACAAAAACCTCAACATATACATTAGCTTTAACAATTTCCATACTAACAACATCTGGATTCCTATTAGGATGATAAGATTCACTATCGCTTCCACTTTCACTACTTTCTTCATTATCACCATCTTTATCCTTTTCATCCCTATTTTCATTATCAACTTTCTCATATTTTTCTTCCCCACTTGATTCTGAACCACTTTCACCACTACCAGCTTCCTCTTCTTTATCTTATTCTTCACTAGATTCACTGACATATTCTTCACCTCCTTCAACTTTTGTTTCTTCACTTCTAGTAGATTGGAGAATAGGTTCATGATAAGGTAAGTCCAAAGGTGGACTTATAAGTCCAATAGAAACTCTTTTTGTTGTTTTAGTTGTGTCTAGATAACTTCTATCATCAATTGGTGATCCCACATCTCTGATAGGAGTAGCAGGCTCCTTATCCTCATCTGAAGAATATATTACTTGATCATCTGGACCGAGGCCAGGATCAACTAGATTCCTTGGTCTAACTGGATGATCTATAGGATTGAACTTTTCATATAGTATATCTTTAACACCAATTCATTCATTCCTCCATGGGTTCTAGTTAAGTTTCATTCTTTTACAGATTTCAGAACTTAAGCATAAACCACTATATTCAGTAACTACCACATCATCAACATCACTTACACATCCTTTCTCCTTAAGCATTATTGAAATAATTCTAGAGTATAACAAATAATTTGACTTACAACCAGGTTTTATCATCTCATTTATGTGCACCATCATATATATACACAGATTCCATTTAAATCCTTTCTATAGAAAATACACCAAGTATACATCATGATACTTGAGAGAAGAAAAGTCCCCTTTTCTGGGAAAAAATGGTGCTAAATAAACTTAAATAAAATTCTTCACTCACCATTTAATTCTGATGCAATGGGTCTCCAATATTCTTCATTTTTTGTTAGCTCTTTCAGATCTGTCTTATAGAAAAAGAATTCAATTTCGAGAGGAGAAGTACCTTGGTAATCATCAAACATTCCCTCATGAGGAACCTTAAGACACTCAGCCCAATGTCTAGAAGAGAAGAAGATTCTCTTACCTTTCACTATTGACTTGACCCAGGCGACATCACTTCCTTCCAACAGAAGTTCCATATTCATGTAAAATCCATGCACCATCTTTGGGTAGAAGAATCTATCATTGGTTGTGAACCAATCAAGCCATCCTTGATCTTACATCACCTTTAACAACAATGAATTTCTCTCTAAGAGCCATTCCACTGGTACTTATTTCTATGAGGTTAAAACATGGTTTTCCAGACCAGGATTTACAGAAGCTAAATATTTTCTCAATTCACCTTTCTGTTTCTTAGAAGCATGAGACCCTCCATCATCAAGAGATCACTTCACACACAAAATTCTAATCATTTTAGTCTAGAGGTCATAAGGTGAAAGGTTGGGGGTAAAGAAATAGAGTGTCAACTAAGAGAGAGTAGCGATAAATAAGTAGAGTGGATCGATTCAAATTTATATGATTTAGGGATTTTGAAATTACACAATCGTGAAATAATAAACCGGGTTCAACAAAATTAATGAAACAATGTTGTTTTGATAAAAACATAAAACATATAAAAATAGTGATTCATCAGTGTTGGTATGAAATATTTTTCATAACACTAACAGTTTCAGCATGACATATTTTTTGTAACACTAACAGTGTCAGTATGACAATGGTGTCGGCATAACCACAGTGTCGGCATGATAACAGTGTTGGCATGACAATAGTGTCATCATGAAAACTTCATAGAAAAAGATCAAAGTAAAGGAAACATAAGGTATTACTGATTGATCATTCCTAACTCATGTCTGATTTAATTCATTCTTTCAGAGTTCAATGGCTTAGTGAATATGTCAGCAAGCTGATATTCAGTTCCAATAAATTCTAAAGTGATATCACCCTGATGATAATGATCTCTCAAAAAGCGATTTATTACATTAATATGTCTTGTTATATAATGATAAAATGGGTTCTTGTAAATGTTAATAACACTTGTATTGTCACAATTTATAGGTACATGTCTAAATTGATATCCATAGTCTAATAGAGTGTGTTTCATCGACAAAATCTGACAACAGAAGCTACCAGTAGTTATGTATTCAGCTTATACAGTAGATAATGCAACTGAATTTTTTTTCTTACTACACCATGAAACCAAATAATTTACCAAAAGTGACATGTCCTTGAGTTTCTCTTTCTGTCTAACTTGCATCCACCAAAATCATCATCACAATAACTCACTATATCAAATGATTTTCCTTTAGTGTAAAACAAACCTAAATTGATAGTATGTTTAAGGTATTTAAAAATTATTTTAACATCATTTAAGTTAGATTCGTTGGGATAAGATTGAAAATGGGCAAACATACACACACTAAACATTATTTTCGGCATACTATCATTCAAGTAGAGCAAACTTCTAATCATTCCTCTGTAAGTGGTTTGATCAATAGATTTACCATCTTCATCAAGATCCAACTTACAATTAGTACTCATTGGAGTATCACTACTTTTGATGCTATCAAATCGAAACCTTTTTAAAATATATTTTGTGTATTTACTTTGATTTAATATGATACCATATTTATTTTGAAAAATATGAAATCCAATAAAGAATTTAAGTTCACCCAATAAACTCATTTCAAATTCACTTTGTATCATCTTTGAAAAATCAATACATAAAGAATTTCTTGAAGATTCAAAAATTATATCATCAAAATAAATTTGAACTACTAAAACATCTTTAGAAATTAATTTTATAAAAAGAGTAGGATCATAAATTCCTTTTGTAAAACCTTTTGTAATGAGAAAAGTACTTGGTCTATCATACCAAGATCTTGGAGCTTACTTTAAACCGTGTAAAGATTTTGTTAATTTGAAAACATAATTTTGAAAATGAGGGTTTATAAAACCAGGGGGTTGTTCAACAAAAACATCCTCAACTATATACCCATTTAGGAGTTCACTTTTAACATCCATTTGATAAAGTTTGAATTTAAGATGGGTAGCATAAGAAAGTAGGATTCTAATGGAATCAAGTCTAGTAACAGGTGAAACATTTTCTTCATATTAAATGCTTTATTCTTGACTATAACCTTATGAAACCTATCTAGCTTTATTTCTAAAAAAAATTCAAGATTCATCTACTTTGTTCCTAAACACCCACTTAGTGCCTATGGTCAAGGTGTATTTGGGTCTATCCACAAGTTTCCAAACTTTATTTCTTTAAAATTGGTTAAGTTCTTCTTTTATAGCCATCAACCAAAATTCATCTTTAATTTCATCATTTATGTTTGCAGGTTCAAGTTGTGATAATAAAGCTTGATGTTTAACATGATTTCTAAGAGAAACTCTAGTTTGTGTCCCTTTATATAAGTCTCCAACAACAACATATAAAGGATGGTTCTTGAGGGGTCTAGTTGGTCTAGAAAAGGAGAGGGTAGTAACTTTAGGTTCATCTATAGGTTCGGGTTCATCATATTTAGATTCTGATGAATTTCTAGAACTTTTTTATTTAAAAAATTGGTTGACAAGAGGATTAGATTATTTTTAATTTATGTATAGGTTTGACATATCATCTTCAAGGTTGTCTATAGAGGTATTTGGTTCATGTGGATCTGTTTCATCAAATTTGATATGCACAGATTCTTCCACATACTTTGTTCTTTTATTAAAAAATCTATAGGATTTACTAAAGTTTGAGTAACCTAGGAAGATTCATTCATCACTCTTGGATACTAATTTGTTAAGATTATACTTAGCATTAAGAATATAGACTTTGCAACCAAAAACTTTGAAATAAATAACTTTGGGTTTTCTGTTGTTCCATAACTCATAAGAATTTTTCTTGAGGATAAGTCTAATTAAGACTCTATTAATTATGTAGCAAGATGTATTCACAGCCTCAGCCTAAAAGTAAACAGGTAGATCATAATCATTAAGCATTGTTCGAGCTATATCTTGTAAGGTTCTATTTATTCTTTCCAAAACTCCATTTTGTTGAGGTGTCCTAAGGTTAGAGAAGTTATTACTATATCCATTATGTGAGGAAAAATATTCAAAGTCTTGTTTTCCAAACTCACAGCCATGATCACTTCTTAAGGATTTTACTTGAATTCCACTTAGATTTTCCACTTTTTTAGCATACTTGGTGAAGTAAGTACATGATTCACTTTTGTGAGCTAAGAAATAAGTCCAAGTATACCTAGAATAGTCATCTACAAGAACATAAACATAGTGCTTACCATTTAAACTAGAAAATTGAGAGGGTCCAAACAAGTCTATGTGAACCAACTCTAGAGGTTGATAAGTTGAAAATTCTTTATTTAATTTTAAGGATATCTTGTGTTGTTTAACTTTTTGATAAGGATTATAGAATTTGTCATTTGGAAACTCAAGTTTGGGTAGGTCCTTGACTAGCCCTTTTTTAGTAATAATTCTAAGAGAGTGTACATTACAGTGTCCTAATCTCTTATGCCAAAGCCAAGACTCTTTATAAAATGCACTTAAACAAGAAATATTTTGAGAAGCTAACGAATATAAGTTAACAGAATATACATTTTCATTTCTAAAAGCAGAAAATACTAATTCATTTTTAGAGTTAAAAACATTGTAATCAAAATTTTAAAATTTAACATGAAATCCATCATCACATAATTGTTAAATACTAATCAGATCATATTTTAATCCACCAACAAAAAGTAATTTAGAAATTAAAACTAAGTTAGAGTTACCAATATGGCCTAAGACAATTATTTTTCCTTAAGTATTGTCACCAAAGGTGACATATCCACCATCAATATTGATTATGTTCTTGAATATTGAGTAATCTATTATCAAATGTCTTGAATATCCATTATCCAAGTACCACTGACTCTTGTAAGAGCTCTTCAAACAGCTTTCCTACAGAATAATCAAACAAAAACAGATTTTGGTATCCAGAATTGTTTGGGTCTAGTGACATTAGTAATAAATGCTTTAGGAACCCACATTTTCTTTATAGGTTTCCTATAAGCATTGTATAACATATTTTAAAAATAGACTCTATTTGGTCCATAAAAACTATAGTTAGTAAAGGATTTTCTAGAACTGGAACTAGCAGCATAATTTTAATTCTTAGGTAGAAGAACATATTTTCTAGATTTAGTTACAAAATGTTTTTAGATGGATTTCTCTATCCAGGATGATATCCAATACTAGAAGTGTACTTAGGATCTATCTATTTACCGATTATTTGTGTAAGAGTATTTTTTCCATTGATAAACTTTTTAAGATCTTTATTCAATTTCTCATTAGAAATTTTTAATTCATTGTTTTCTTCAAGCAATTGAACATTATTTTCCTTTTCAGTAATAAGTTTAGACTTGATAGTTACAGTAAGAGAATACTATTTCTTTAAATATTTATATTTATCTTTTAGTTCATTGAAAGTTTATTCCAGTATGTTATAGTATTCAAATAATTCATCACTTTTCATATTTTTAGAATCACTTTCATTTTCAGAATAATAGTAATTGTGTGCAGAAGAATCTAAGGTTACCTCGGATGTTTTTTTCATAAAAAACATATTTTCCATGTCATCTTTTTCATCATGATATGATTTTGATTCACTGGACCTATCTTCAGAGACACTCCAGGTGGCCTTCATAGATTTATTATAATTCTTGTCTTTGTTTTCATACTTCTTTTTGTATTTTAATTTTAGACAGTTAGCTTTGACATTTCCTCTACTCTTGTATTCATAGCAAAGAATCTCCTTTGATTTTTCATTTCTTTTCTAGTAATTTTTCTAATTTCATTTGTTATCATACCTTCCTTTGTAATTGGGCTTACTGAAGAACTTCTTCTTTTAATATAATTTCATGAATCTTCTGTCCAGCTGAGCCATCTCTTCATCATTATCTAATGTTGATTCATCATTATTGGAGATTTCAATAGAGGCTAGAACCTTATCTTTTTCCTTGTTCTTAGAGGTAGTAGTCTTGAGGGCTATAGATTTTCTCTTAGGTTCACCCTCTTCTTCTTTTTGAATTTCAACTCTTCCTCATACATCATCAGTTTTCTAATGATTTCTTTGATAGGTAATTTTTTTATGTCATGTGATTATCTAATTGAGATAGAAGTTCTTGTCCATCTGTTAAGTAATCATCCGAGAATCCTCGTAATTTGTTCTTTGGTAGTAACATATCTTCCCAAAGAGATCATAGTGTTTACAATTTCATTAAACCCGAGATATATGTTAGAAATAGGCTCATCGGGATTTATCTTAAAATTTTCATATTTAAAAGTATATGTGTTAAGTATCATTTCCTTAACACTAGAAGTTCCTTCATGTGAGATAGACAAAGTATCCCAAATTTCATGTGTTATTTTACATATAGAAATTCTGTAAAATTATTCATCTCCTAAAGAACAGTATAAGGAATTAATGGATTTTCAATTATTGTTATAAGAAATCTTAGTTGGTTCATCCCAAGTAGTTCTAGTAGTATCAGGAATCTTATTTTCATGTACAATTGAAGACCAAATTTCAAAACCCAATAAGTGCATTTACATTTTAATTTTCCATTGAGTATAATTTGTTCCATTAAAGAATGAAGGTTTGTTGGTAGCATCACCTTCCAGCCTATTATTTATAATAAAATTTGAGAACAAAATTTTAAAGTGATAAAAATTTAGTATTAACAGAAATTTTAAGATCTTTTAAATATAACTAAAATCACAGATGAAAAGATTTAAAAAATATTTGAAAATAGAAAATTCCTAAAACATTTGATACCAAATGTTGTTTGGAGTATAATACTCAATATGGATGTGAATTGAGTATCTATAATTTTTTTTGTTAAAAATGTATAATTTGAAGTTCCCCGAATATTTAAAATTCAATTTCCTAGTTAGCCAGTAGTGAATTTATAAGAGCTTGATTGTTTGAATAATTTCTCAAAAGAGTGATTAGTTCTCAGTTATATAAATTTGATAATTAATACAACTTTTAAATCTAACCTAATAAGTTAATACTGTTATAAAAACTTTCTAAGACTAACAATCAGAGTTCAATTTTGTTTTATGAAATATGTGATAAAACGGAGTAAAACTAAAAGGTAAAAACACAGCGGAAATAAAACAATAGGTTTAGTCTCAAGTAGAGACTTAATCCTCTCCACTTGGAGATCACCTTTTACAAAGTAGTTTAAATTAATAAATAGTTTGATCCACACCCTGGATTATGGTTCACAACAGAACACATGTTGTCCTGGTCATGAGACCTCTACCACAGTTCTTCGTGGGTACAAACTACCAGGTCACACAAGGACCTCTTCCACACTTATTTGTTGGAGTAACAGGTGTAAGAAGTTATAATTGGAAGGATATATTGTATCATTTTTTATGATACAGGAGATAGTGTGTTATTAACATAACGATACACACACTACTCAAAATTATTTAAAAATTCACAAAACAGAGAAAACAAATATGAGAAAGGATTTAGACGGATCTGTGTGTCTTGAGATTTATCTCATGACTCTTCAGATGTAGCTGAGATGAAGTTTGAGTCTTCTTCTAGAAGTTGACACACACAAAACAGAGTGTCTTAATCTGTCTTCTAGGTACAAGTATGGTTCTGCACGTATATTCTTTTCCTTTTTTTATATTTTGAAGTAGTTTTTAAATTCTATGTTCAGCTCGGTTGAGATCGCCTTGAGTGTTCTTCTTTTTCTTCTTGAGTTTTCAGTGGTTTCATGAGAGTTTCATATGTTATTTAGTATTTTTCTATATCACACAGGCATGCACCCCATTTTATCTTCTGTATATCTTCTCTCCTTAAAAATGCTTCTTATTTTCGAGGGCTGACAAAGAGCATGTTCATTCCACGTGCATAGGTTCATCATACCTCATATTGTCTACTAAAATTCCTAAAAAGGATTATAACATATGTTAGTATCATTAAATGAAACAAATATGATTGTTAGAAATAAGATTAATAAATACAGATTTAAATAGTCTATCTATGTCTCCTTCTGTCAGTGACTCAAACCATCGATATGTAATTCTATTAGTCTTTCCATACATTGGTGACTCATTACATCAGTGACTTGTTTCAATAGGGAGTCCTTCCTTCTGTTTGTGAGATAGTTGATCTATCAGTGACTCATTTCAACTAACAGTGAGTCCTTACATGGGTAGCACCATGCAATGGTAGGTCACTTAGACTGACGGTAGGTTATCTGTGTTAGTGAGTTATATGCAACGGCGAGTCATATGTGTCAATGATTCATATGCAATGGCGAGTCATTACAATGGTGAGTCCTTCCAATGGTGTCATCTTCACATACTTATAACATATGCCTATTTTAACTATCTTTCAATGAGTCATATGTCTGTCATTGAGTCATTCGTCTGTCAGTATCAGTGACTCATACTTAGATAATTTTATATGTTCTGTTTTTCTTATAGTTCGGAAAAGTCAGAGAGTGTTAATACTAATAATTACACATAGATAATCAGTTATAATATTTTTTATACTTAAACACACATAAATAGATTGTTTAGACTTAATATATGACATGATTTGTGATAATTAAAACCATTATAGTCAGAGATAGTGGCCAACAATATCTATGGTCCAAATATATATATATATATATATATATATGTATGTATTAATTATAAATATTAATAAATAATATATATTAAATATATATATATATATAATGATTAAAATATTAATTAAAAACAAATTAATGTCTTATTTATTTTTAATGTTGTTTGATTTCTCAATTTAATATATATATATATATATATCAAACCTCATGTGTTACATTGATTTCACGTAAATATATATATATATATATATATATATAATTAATGCATTTTTGTATACAATCACACACACATATATATATTTATGAAATATATATACACCTAATAATTATGTAATTTATTCAAATTTTAGTATATTTTTTAATTTCATTATAACATGATACATTTAATATATAATATGTTTTTAATTGGTCAATTTTATTTATTTATTTTTAATAATATTATAGTTAGAGTTATTCATTTATAATAATTTAATATGTTTTATTTTATTTTTGAATTTGATCCATTTTTTATTATTTATTTATATATTTTTTATTTACTATGTTTTAGTATTTTCAATATGTATTCATCATCACTTATATATATATATATATATATATATACATATTTTTAATAATTTATATTTAATTAATAAAACTTATCCATTTTTTCAATATTTTTAAAGTGTACTCATTTTGAATTATTCAATTTCACTCATTTTTAAAATTCATGTATTTAAGATTATATATCCACTAATAATGTTTAAAATATATTTTTAAATAAATATTTATAAATAAATATATTTATAAATGTGTATTTACTATATTTATAAATTTATATATTTATAATTATTATAAATAAATTATTATTATTTTTTAAATAAATATTTTTAAAATTATAAAAAATTATTATACATATTTAAATAATTATAAAATTATAATAAATTTATTTAAATAATTATAATTATAAATCCTTTATTAGTGTTTTTTAGCATTGATAAAGAACAATATTTATCACTGCTAAAAAATCATTGTTAAAAATATCTTTATCAGCACTAAAACCTTAGTGCTGATAAAGATGTCTTTTATCAGTGCTTATAAATTTAGCACTATTAAAAGGGATATTTACCAGTGCTTTTATGAAAGCACTATTAAAATACTCTCTGATCTATTTAAAAGAACCCTAACTATGACTCAGTCACTCATGATTCTAAAGCTCTCGTGGAACTCCTCTACTGCTGGCGTGACTCCTCTATGATCCCTATAACTAATCAAGGATAGAATCCAATGTATTTTATTTTCTACTTTTCCTCTATTATTGTTTGATTGTTTGGGTTCTGTGTTTTTCATTTTTGTGTTGTTCTTAACCATGAATAACCTTACATATCATCTCCTCACCACTGAAATACAACAAGTGGTTCTATTTCATCTTTTTCCTCCATAGATAATGGTTTTGAAGAAAGAGAAGGATGTTTTCATATGGTATGGTTAGTTAACATATGTGTATGGGTCTGTATGGATAAATAAAATATATTTTCACCAAACATTACTAAAAATTTAATGTTATTTATATCCCTTAGCATTGACATAAGACTTTATTGATCAGGAAGTGTCTCTAAGGTGATGTGCTGACCTGAATTGGGAACTATTTTTTTATACTAGGTCAAAAATGTTACAAGATAGAATCAGAGTAAAAGTATAGATATTGGTATTGATTATATTCAAAAAAAACTTTCCATACATAATAAGTAATCCATAAATATGTTTAGATATCATAATTATGTTGGATACTTGAGTTACCATATTAAGTATAGGTTTTTTTTGTTTTTTTTTCCTTGAACTATCTTCTCGAGTCTCATGCCTCTTATTAAGGATTTGATAGGTAGGGATCAATAAGAATATATGAAATGTCATGTTATTATGTGTATTTATTTAATTTTTTTCTATAATAAATTATAAATTTATATTAATAGAAACATGAATAATAAATAAATGGCATATTCTTATTTACTTATTAGTGACGATTAGGTTTATATAACTTTTTAATTGATTGATTTTATTTATTAACCCCCTTTATCGATACTATTAGTTAGTTGTTTCATACTTATATTTAAAATAATGCTTCTAACATCTTTTAAATTATATTTAATGTATGATAAGACTTATTAAAAATTAAATGAATGAGAGATAGGGGCAAGAAGTTCACATTTAATATATATTATTTTGTTCCTATTTATGAAAGATTATTTTTTTTGGAAGGGGAAAATTATGTGAATCTCTAAATTAATATAGAATATGTCACCACTATAACCCCTAGATATCCATAGGAAGGAAAATCCTATGTATGTTATAACTTATATTGATCATCATTTCCTATAGGTAATTATAGATCTACTTCAAGCTATGTGGTATAATTTTTAATGACAGGAATATATAGTATCTATGGTTCCTCCAAGATTTTATGGTAATATATAATAAGAATAAATTTAATATTTCATTGAATATATTCATTTAATTTGTAAGAGTAAAAAATTATAGATCAATAATAATCATAAGTTGAAAAATTCATCCTTTAAAGGGATGTATGTTATTGGAGAGATCTTATGGTGGATTACAAAAATATCCAAAATTAGAAGGTGAGGAGTCCTTGAGTAGATAGAAGTGATGTCAAATGTAGGTGGGGTGTGATTAATTTCTTCAAGACCATTATAGTGGAGGTATTCCAATTTATATTCAATTGAGGAGACTTTTAGAGTGATTCCATTAGTATAGTTCCCTAGGAAACTTTAATCCTTATTTTATCTTTGATGTGAAACATTTCTATCGATGTGGTTAGTTGGGGAACCTCCAATGGTCCTTTTGAGATATTCCTTTTAGGAAGGGTCATTAGATATGATTGGTAGATTATTTATGTCTTAGTAGTCTATGTATGATGCTAGAAATGGTTCTTCTATAGTGATAGGTACAATCCTTGTATATTATACTCTTGTTGATGGTCTTAAGACACAAAAGCTTCCTATTATTTATTTATGAGTATCTTATATTTCTTTTGGGATTGAGATTATAACTTATGTATAATGTTATTAACCTCAATATTCTCTATAAGTAAACATATGGAAAAATATTAATCAGTGTCAATTTTATTTATGAGTAAATAAGGATTCATTTTGGTAAGATAAATATACAATATAATACACTCTATGCATAAAATTATACAATTTCATGCATCTTGCATGAAAATTGTTACCGTCTTGAACAAAGATATAATACTTCAATACTGCAGTAAAACTAACCTTCATTACCTCTATTTAATCCATCATCAAACACTTGATTTCCTTCCATATATTAACAATTAATTGGACTCTCTCTTTCAAACTATCCTTCCTCCCATTATTGTGGTTCCAAAGTTCCTTGATGACATACCACTTGTTCATATTATATTCATTAATCTCCATCAAATCCATTTCCATGTATTTGAATACCGAATATCCCAACTCATTATTCAACTCTTTTATCCTTTCACCTCCTCATTTACTACTTCCTGGGAACACAAAAAATGACATCGAAAAATTAATAAAAACACAATGAATGAATTTATTTGGTTTCTTGATATGAATTTTCTTATACAAATCACTTGGTTACTTTTTATAACACTTCACAAACAATTATTTTTTTCAGTGCAGTCGCATTGGACCCTATTAGAACTACACATTTAATCATACTTGGATGAGAATACTACTATTATGAGCCATTTAATATAACTCTCGAAGGTGTTTTTTCCACAATGAGTAGAGCTCTCCAACCCTATTTTTGGATTCATCTTCAGGATAATTTCTCTTATTATCTTGAAGAAATGGACGGTTTTCAAGCTCTCCCATCTACCTCACATCAATACCACCACAAGTTTGTGTCTCCACTAAGCCATAAAAAAAGAAACATTTCATAGGAAGTGAAAAACAATAAATTTTTGTGAGTGGAATTAAATGACTGTGAGTGGAAGTCATGTGTATTTGAATGTTCATTCCTTCATTTTTTGTAATGTAATATGTTAGAATCCATAATTGAAATTTCATTTAAGTTATTTTTTAACCTCATTGGAAACTCAAATCTCATCTTCTGAACATTTATTATTGTATTTTATTTATTGAATCTCACCCCCATCTCTTTTAGGTTTCTTGAACTACTCTAAGTAGTAGTCATCCAAAATGATCACGAGATGACTTTTGGTTAGAGTAGTTCAAGTAACATAGGTGAATGTCCACAAAATATGAGAGATAAATATCAAACAACAAAATACAATAATAACTATTCAAGATTTATTTCATCAAGGAACTTTAGAACCAAAATGATGGGAGGAAGGATAGTTTGAAAGAGAGAGTCCAATCCATCAACAAGAGATAAAATGCAATCAATTTATGAGGATAGATTAAATAAAGGTTGTGAAGGTTAGTTGTATTATAGTATTGAATTATTAAATCTCTATTCAAGAAAATAACAATTTTCATGCAAGATGCATAAAAATTTGGACTTTAATGCATGAAGTGTACTGTATTGTTTTTATTCAAGAAAAAATAAATTTTAGACTAATCAGGCAGACAATGTCTTCTGAAAATGATGATGTTACCAGTCCTGAGGAAGAACAGACTGTTAATGATGAAACTATAGAATTATTAGGGGATCAACAACATATAGATTAAAAAACAACAATGATGCAACATCACAGTAGTGAATAAAATTATCAAGGGGTATAAAATTTAAAGTTAGTTGGAATCAACGCGGAAAACCTATTGACCCCAATAAGTTAATATTCATTTGTTATCTTGGGGTCACAAGAAGGATGAATGTGCCAATTGATATTGATTCATGTTGTTGTGTCCAACCTGTAATAAAGGAAATACTTTTTAAAGATATAATGGTAATGTTACAATATACTTTCTCTATTTTACTAAAAAATTATATAATGAAAAATTGATTTAATTTTCATTATTCCTTGCAGACTTCATTTATTTTAGAATATTTACATAATAAATTTGTCTTAATGGCTGCTGGAAAATCCCATAGAGGCTTACAGACTCTTCTAATGAAGTTACATCTTAGGGATGCTGGTGGGAAAATAAAACCCCACCCACCACTTATTTACGAACACATTATAAATTAGAAAACATGGGATTATTTCATAAATCATTGCAATGCAATGGGTACAGTGTATAATATCCTGGGATACTAGGTACATAATCAATCCCTCCTAAAAGATCACATGAGAGTGGGGATTGAGGTAGCTTATGATCCAACTACTAATTTTCCTATTCCACTTGATAGTTTGAATATTACAATGGTTAAAGATACTATTGGAGCTTTCATAGCATGTCCATATAATATTATAAATATACATGAGGTACATCTTTAAAAAAATAATATGAAAAAAGTTTAATAGTTGATGATAAAAGGTATAAAGTGAGGTATGATATTATAGATGGATAAAGCAGTGGAGAAACGAAAGGCTGAATAAAGAAAATCTATTGAATTGACCAAGAAAAAAACGACCTTCTAATAGTACCTTCTCCCCACCAATTCCAGATAAAAATTTATCATCATTACCACTTCATGTAGATAAAAAATTTAAAGATAAAAATATGTTTTTTTAATAAATAGAGATATGAATTGGTCACCCAACTCATACCCCTCAAAAATTTATTAAGAAATAATAGTGTTATAATGATAAAAACAAGGTAAAAAGATTTTACACCAATAAGAAAATGAAAAATATTACACAAATATGCAATAAACACAAACTAGTGGAGAAGAAACTAGAGGAAGACATCCATGTGGATCTAAACCCGTAATTTTAAAACCTTTATTCCACCGATACCATGAAATATCCTCATCGAGGTCAAAAAAAAGGACCCTGTAGAAACTATGAAGGAAACCCCAAAGCAAAATCAATCTACACTAATTTAAAAAAAAAAGACCCCATATATTCAAATTTAAATCCTTCATGGATAAAACCGGGAGAACCTAGACCTCACACTCCTCATAGAATCAAAACAATAGTGAGAAAATATATGCAGCATCCAGCTGCAACTGAAAGAATGATTCCACCAAAAAACCCAACAACAAAGAAGATATCTCCCTTTACAGTTCCATGCAATAAAATTCTGGAAATGAAACAACCCAACACAAACCAAACCAAGGAATCCAAAAAAGAAGGTTGCATAGGAATCAAACAAATCTAGAGAGCCCAATTCTTAGTCCGGTAATTCAACAAAGTAAGAAAAATCAAAAAGTGAAGTGTTCTCAAAGAAATATGAGACAGAAAAGCATAACACAATAATAAAAAACCATTATGATATTTCAAAAACAAACCCAACCCAAATTCAAACTCTTCAAAAGGCTACTCAAAATAACATTCCTCAAAAGGATAAGTAGTATTAACATTACCAGGAAGAAAACCACCAAGCAGTGAGAACTCAACACTCAAAAAAGGAGTCAATCCTTAATCAAATTGAAATCCAAGTATAGTGAAACCATCCACATATAAATTTCATCCATGGAAAAAATTATGGATCTTATCAATGATCAAAAAATAAAAAAGGGGGAATCATTTCCATGGAATGTATCTGAAGTTAAAATTAAGTTTTTGATCAAATTCTTCCTCCAATTTAATAAAAATTCCCTTTATCATTTGAAGGTAAGTCTCCACAGAAACTTCACCATACCTATATTTATATAATACATTTTCATCTTGTTCATCCATCCAAGAGTCAATATCTTTTCTCAAAATTTTCTTAAGATGAAAGGCATCTCTCACTATAGGGTCTACTTCTTCAAAATTATCATCATCATCTGAAGATTCTTCAACTGAGGATGAAGATTTTTCATCCAATTCCTATGGGGTAATGACTAAATTTTCCTTTATATAGGCCTCAAGGGATCTTGTTGTAATTGTTTTCTCAAGGTTGGAGTAATCTCTACCATTCTAAAATTTCTTGGGATTATACGTAATAAAACCATATAAACCAGCCATTGGTTTTTTGAATTTCCTATAACTTTTTTTTAAGAAGGCCTCCTCAATCTAGAAGGATATCTCATTTGTCTTGTGAGAGAATTCACAAGATTCTGAATGGGGTTTCTCCTCATATTGCGGCGATTTCTCATCTCATAGAATCACATAAATAAATAGCTTAGTCTTGTGAGAAATATTCTAATCTTCATTGATAGGTTCAACATTATAAACCACATCCACAAATCCATAAAAAACAATAATATGAATATGAGATGAAGAAGGCCCAATATTAATATGTTTAGTATCCATAATAACCCTAGAAATTCCAGAGGGAACAACATCCTTACCTTTATGATCAACCTTTTTGACCCCTAATGAAGTTTTATGTTTAGGGGGTGCAGAATCAAGATTGAATCCACAATACTTTGTGGGGTGGCCAATTTTTTACATTTACTACAATAGGATGGTATATTTTCAAATAAAACCTCTTGTAAGAATCCAACACCCCCGTTTTGGATGAAAATGTGTGGCGATAGTGATTGTTAAATGTCAATTTTTGCACAAAATATAGAAATAGAAGGCTGATATAAGTTCTTAGTAGCATCTTCCAGCTTCAAGGGTTGTCCAATAAGGCTATAAATAAAAAATAGGGCTTCCTGTTTAAATAAATGTAACAAAAAAATAGTGAACCATAACCAAATAGGGGTGATGGGGGGCTTAAGTTTAGTGTAAAAGTTTGGGAAACACTTCAAAACCTTAATGGAACATCCACTAAAGGACCAAAATACTCTCGTCTATAGATGATAGTAATCATTTTTAGATTTGAATCAAAAAACCACATATGAAGAGTTTAAAATACCAATATGAAAACAACTGAATCCAATAATGTCTAAAGTCTTTCTAAGGAAAAACAGTGAGGGTTTTTTTTTATGCACTTTCCAACAAGTATGAAATGAAGATCAGGGGAAAGAATATGTACCTCTTCATTTGATAAGGAGATTGAGGATATACCTTTATGTCAAAATCTTTTCAGGTCAATTCACACTGCAATATTTAAGTCATTATGAACCTACACCAATTGATTGTGCCCAACGATGACATCTGTGAAGGATCAAGTGTCTGTGATAGGGTTTCTTTAAGGTTTACTTGAGGGTATTCTCTCCAGGGAGCGAATTCCTTAAGTTATCAGATAAAAATATGTCTTACATTGAATATGAAGAAAAAATATATGGATATTCATTCACAGATGTAATTGGGATTGAGAATCTAACTGAGATTCTCAAGCTTCAATGATTGCGCATCTCAATTTTGAATACATACATAAGGTACATTTTTATAATACATCTATCCAAATAGTGAGCTAATATGTTTATTAAAGTTAATAAGTATTCATATTTTGTACAGGTGTTTATATCACAACTATATAAAGGGAATATCATGTGAAGCCCAATTTGGATTCATTAATCCCTATATCATTTATACACCATAACTTACCTTGAATGAGGAAGAAATTAATAAGAAAAAATATTAGTTACTCAAAGCATTTATTAAGAAATCATCAGATGACAGACTATTTTTTATGCCTACAATGAAAAGGTAAAACTCTATAATCTAATCAAATAAAATATATTTTTAATTTTCTATTAATTAATTGTTTTTTGTTTTTTTAGAACCCACTAAACGCTGATAGAAATCAATATGGACACCTCAAATATTTATTTTTTGGATCCAATGCATGGATATGAAATCAACCAACCACACATAATGTCTATTGTAAATATGTAATACATTACAATCAGCATTTTATAGATAAACTTTGAATTATATGTTCAGTTTGTGTTTTAACAAGAATTTTGTTATGATAGGGTGGTTTCTCAATACTAGATATATCATGGTATGAAGTCGGTGTTACACCCTGAACCTATTGGTTAATTATTTTAAATTAATTTAATTATTATTCTGAGTTTCTTACATTTTTTCACTATTGCACAGTCAGCCCGCACGGTTATGAGTAACTGTACAATGCTCGCATGGATTCCCAAGTGGGTCTGAGTTATGGCATGTGACTTGTGCGTAGCTTGACCCTGTAAGTGGATTGTTTCGAGCGTCACGATTCGATCATAGTTTACTCAACCGCATGTTTGACTATAGGAAATCCATGCAGCTGTCTGGTATTCAGAATAAATAAATAAATAAATTGAATGGTAAATAAAATAAAATAAAATAAGATAAATTAAATAAAAATATAATTTTATTAAATGGTTAGTAATAATAATAGTAATAATATTATGATTTTTAATAAAATTAATAATAATAATATTATTATTATTATTATTATTGTAATTATTATTATAATTATTGTAATTATTATTATTATTATAAAATATGGAGAAACCTCGGGGGGGTCATGACCCACCTCTTCTTCTCCCATGAAGCACAGCACCCCCTGGTTACCCCCTGTGTGCGCACGGCCAGCCCTGAATCCCCCTCTTCCTCACCGGCCTCTCTTTCGACCTCCTCTCCTCCTCGTGTTGCCTCCCTGCACAACACCTCCATCCTTCCTTGTGCTCCCCCTTCCTGTCCAAACTGACCCCGGTAGGGTCCCCTACCACGTTTCCCTCCCTTTCGTTCATGCCCCTCCTTTACCAGAAACCTGCTACCAACATGAACCCCTACTCGTGATCCCCAGTTCTGGTCACGCCTCCCTTTCTAACACCCTCCACCCCCAGTAAAATTCTCTTTCAATTTCCAGGTTTTTCCTTATTTTTTGAAAAACTCTAGTCATGGGGTTTTTATTTGTGTATTTTTTAGTATTTAGGGTGTGTGGTTGGTTCTCAAGGTCTTTCTCTTCCTTCTGTTGATGATTCATCACGTTCGCACATAATTGAGGTATTCAAACCCGTGTTTTTCCTTTTTGATGCATTCCTTTGACACTTTCACCCTTAAAATTATTTTATTTACTCAATTTGAAACTTTATTATACCCTTAATTGGTTTGCTATGGTGTTCTTAAATTTTTATGAGTTTTTAAAAATATGTTTTAATGTGTTTCTTTGAATATGATCATATGTGTCAATGAAAAAAGTGTTTGACTAATGTCCAATTTTGTTTCAATAAATTTTTATAATTGGTTCTCATTTTGATAATGTTTATGAATATTTTATTGGGGTGTGTTAATGGTAATATAGTTTGATAAAAATAACCTTGAAGGTAAATATTTAATTATGTCAATGTCTATATGTACTCAGCGCAGTTGATAAAATGCCTTTATTCTTATAGAGTGGGATTAGGGGTTTTTATGAACTGTTAGTTTTAATTATGTTGTTATGGTAATTTCTTGTCTGTGGATTTGATTTGCTTTGTATGGTTTGAAAATGTTATAGCTTGAAAATCGTGTTAAAATATTTTGGAAAAGAGTTTTATAGATTTAAGGGAATTTTTTTGAGTTTTCTAAATAATGTGAATGGTTGGGTTTAGTTTTAAAAAAATTGGTATTTTTGTGGAAAGGGTTTTTGAGTGTCCTCTTAGATGGTTGGTGTTCTATTAAATGTTGGAACATCCATGGGTGCACTACATTGACACATAGATTCTCCCTGAAATGAAGATGGCACTTTAATCAGTGTTTTTCTTGAACTCTTGGTTTCATAAATGGTTCTTGTTTTTTAAATGAGGTTGGTTACTTTGTGTGGTTTATAAAAATGGTTTAAAATGGAATGTCTGGGGGAAATTCTTGTTTGGATTTTGGTGTGTGTTTTTGGTAAATGCTTGACTTAAGGGGCAGTTTGGCATGTTTTACTAGTTTCATGCTTTTCCTAAAATGGGATTTTTGAAAATTTTTTGGTAAAAATATTTGGGGCTTGTTAATATAAAGGCTCATGTGGAACTTCCAACTTAAAGGTGATGTTTGTGTTAGATTTTAGAAAGGATTTTGTTTTGGAAAATGGGTGTTCCCGGTTGGAAACTCGTAATGTTTTATTAAATGATTTAAATATACAAATAAATTGATGGCCCAGTTAGAACCCTGTTGATGTGATATAAGCATGCGTGCACACGCGCGCGCACACACACACACACACACACACACACACACATATATATATATATAGGGAACCTCTATATAGGGTCTCCCTTTATGGGTTATCGCATGGTGGATTTCCATGTTTGGGGTAGGCAAGTGCGGTGGCGGCAGTTAAGGTGAGTCACGCGTGCGAGGGCCTCCTACTTAAATAGTATTACTACCACCATGGGTTCCTAGGAATAATTTATATGATCGATTGATAGTTTCTTTCTGGACCCGATTATATGGGTTAGTACCCCTAGAGTTGTAGACAGACTAAGAGGGATGTGCCACTAGTGAGTCCAAGTTAGGGAATCTAGTTGGTTATTGACTTAGGGGATTCAATATACACCGGTAGGTGGTTCCAAACTGAGTACATTCAGGGGTCTTTTAGAGATGTTTAGGATCACCCATCGTTATATTCTATGTTGCTTGGTTATGTTCTTTATTTTCTTGTTGGTATTTTACTACACTTAGTTTTTTGTTTACCCTGTCTGTTTATTTTCATCACAACCCTAGTATATTTTGGTTTAGATTTTATTTATAAAATGGTAGTTTTTTTTCTAAATGGAAGTTGGAGTGTATTTGTTTTCAAAACGGGAAAAATATTTGTTTTTTATTGAAATTTTAGAAAACTTATTGTTATTATTGTATTTAAAACCAGTGTTAATGGATTGTGTTGGGAAAGGAAAACACTTAGATTTTGTGGTAATTTACTACCAATAATTTTGGTTCCCACCCCTACTTTATCATTTCAGTTTCAAGGTCCGTTAATGCTGGATCTCTCCTAGAGCGAACTTTGATTTGAGTTGGGTGGTGACCTAGAAGGTCACATGGAGGTATGTGCATTTTATCTTCTTTCAGCTATTAGTGGTTATCTATTTTGTTCAATTTTTATTTATTTTTTTATTTTTTTGTCTTTAATTTATGGGCCAAATCATTACCACTTGTTATTTGTTATGCCTGACACTAGTTTCCAGCCCTTGGGAATTGGGAATGCCCTTCGGGCCTTGCTGCGGACTGGCTTGGGTGACCACTTCAGTGTCGACCTGGGTTGGTTTGTAAAAAAATGGTATCAAAGGAGGCCATTGATATTTGTGGTGTTTGGTAGATAGAGATTAGTATTTTTGGGGCTCAGGAGGTAGGTTATGGGTCAGTTCCTGATCACCACCGCTCGTGATGAGGCCTGAGTTACTAATGGTAGTCCAGGTTTTGAGTCTTTTGTCTTTGTTTTGGATTGAGGGGTGACAATAGAGGTGACTCGGTGTCACATTGTGAACCCACATGAATTAGTGACCCATGTGAAGCCCAGGTGTCTGGTTAAAGGTCCTCTTAGTGTTATGTCTTACTTAGGACGTGGCCCACTACCATGTTTTTGGGTTAGGTGTAAGCACTAGTTCCTCATTCTAGGTTAGTTTGGTGTATGTTGTGCCCAGTTTTGGTTTTGGTTGGTGTTAGTGCGCTTTTGAAGATGAAAATAGTTTTGAAATGGAAATGATTCTTCCAAATGGTTTTAAATTTGTAAATTGGGTTTTAAATTTTAAATTAAAAAGGGGGTTTTAAAAAGAATATGATCTCTTTTAAATGTCTTGGTGCATCCCATGATGTTCCTTATGAACATTTTCATATGTGGGGGTTTGTGTATGGAATGTGAATGTTGGAACATATGAATGGAAATAGATTAAAACATGTACAATGGTTTATGGTATTACTTGGGTGCATATTTAAATTAAAGGCTTATCCTTGTTTTTCTAAAGTGATTTTTAAAGGGGAAATTATTTTTTGGAAATTGTACTTGGAGGAAGGCAGTTTTGAAAATTTAATGAAAATGGTGCTTTCGAAAGAAATTTTTTTGCCGCATTAATATTTTTTTGGTTGTTTTTGAATGAAGGTACCTTTATTGATGCTACTTCAGATTGATATTGGTTTTGTATTGTGTTTTATATGTTATTTAGAAAATTCCACCCAGAAATGTCCCCAAGGTTTTTGATAAGTCATACCCAGTTTTTGGTCCTTCTCATACATTTCATGTCCTTCACGGTGATCGGGGTCCGTTAGAGGTAGAGAAGTAGCTCGAGGAAGTGGAGCGCATCTTCAAGATGTTGGGAACTCCTGAGGTTGTCAGGGTTCATGGTGTTCTAGGATTGTTTTAGGGTCTAGCTTTGGACTAGTGGAAGTTGGTTTCCCCATGTGCAATGAAATTTTGGATGAAATGGGAAGTGTTTAAGGCCACCTTAATCCAAGGGTTCTTACCTAAGGAGGTGAAGTTGAAGAAGGTAGAAGAGTTGCGGGATGTTCGGAAAGTCTAATGATCAGTAAAATATTACGTTGAACACTTTAAAGTTCTTGTTTCCTTTTATTTGGAGGTATCATCAGAAAATCAAATGAAATATTATCTTTTCATTTGGGGCCTTTATCTTGATATTTTAGATAAAGTGATCTCATTAGGTAAAACATTTTTTGAGAAGTTGGTGGATGAGGTATTTTTGGATGAGATAGTTCTTTGTGTTCAGTTAATGGTGGTTGGATCTCATGAAGGTTTTACATCTGGCAAGTAGTGTATACCATAGAGACTTATTCCTAAAGATTCCTCTGTAGTGGTTCTGGATTCCATCTCTTCAGATCATTCAGTGGTGTGCCATCAGTGTGGATGTTTAGGGAATTCAAATCCATCTTGTCGCAGCCCACCGAAGTAGTTTCATCATTTTGATTATCTTGGTCACCTAGATAAGTTTTGCAGCAAGCATAGCCTAAAGAATACATTTTGATCAGAGGATGATAGTGTCTGACTGTGAGGAAGGAGATGCTTCAACCCTCAGATACCCAGCTATAGGTCTTGGGATGAAGCTTGCATTCAGTTAGGAGTTTTTGTGGGTGTGAAGCCTCGGTCTGGGTTTTGTGTTCCATGCTAAATTCAAAGTTTTTTTATTCATGTTTTCTATTTTTGAGGTTTTTCCACCATTGTAAGTCCATAATTTCCATGGAATATTATGATTAAATTGTTCTGTTTCAATCCAAACATTCCTATTTTTCTAAATAGGGTTTTTTAAATTGTGTGTTTTTCTTAAAATTGGGTTTTTTCCTTGTATGGGTTTATCTCAGTTTAGCTGTGTTTGTTTGTAGATGTAAGTACTTGTGGAAGAATCAATCCTTGTAGTTTTTCTTTGGTTTCTATGTTTAATTCTTGGTTGTATGGTCTGTTTGTGTGGGGATATTGAAGGAGTTTGGGTTGGGAGTTCCCTAGTTATGATTTGTGGTGGTGGTGTTATTGGGTTTTGAAACTCCAGTGCTAGTTGATTACTTGTGGTGGGGAGAACCCCCTTGTGTTCTCCCCCTGTTTTGGGTTGTAGTTTTCTCTAGATCAGTCAGATGTGACTTTGAGGGAAATAAATAGTCACCCCAAAAATTCCTCATTTTTTTTATTCCATTTAGGATGGACTCAATTCTCGACCAACTTTTGACTTGGTGACTTTCTGGGGGTAGAAAGTTCTGTAGTGGGGAGAATTGTCACACCCCGACCCTATTGGTTAGTTATTTTAAATTAATTTAATTATTATTTTGAGTTTCAAATGATTTTTCACTGTTGTGCGGTCATCCTTCGTAATTAGGAGTAACTTTACAGTGCCCGCGTGGATGCTGAAGTGTGTCTGAGTTATGGCATGTGACTTGTGCGTGGTTTATAAAACCACATGACAAGCGCACAACTTGACCTTGTAAGTGGAAATTTTCAGGTGGCACGGTTCAAGTGTAGTTTTATCAACCTCATGTTTGATTTCAAGTGAACCGTGCAACTATCCGATATTCAGAATAAATAAATAAATAAATTGAATGGTAAATAAAATAAAATAAAGTAAGAAAAATTAAATAAAAATAGAATTTTAGAAAATGGTTAGTAATAATAATAGTAATAATATTATGATTTTTAATAATAATAATAGTATTATTATTATTGTAATTATTGTTATTATTATTATAAAAAAATGGAGAAACCCTGGGGGGTCACAACCCCCCCCCCCTCTTTTTCTCCCACAAAGTGAAACACCCCTGGTTACCCTCCCCCCCTGTACGTGCGTGAACGGCCCTGGATCCCCCTCTTCCTCACCAAACTCTCTTCCGGCCTCCTCTCCTCCTCACATCGCCTCCCTACATAACACCTCCACCCTAACTGGTGCTCCCCCTTCTTGGTTGAACCGACCCCGACAAGCCCCCCTGTCTTATTTCCCTCCCATATGATTGTGCTCTTCCCTTTCCGGTATCCTGCTAGCGGCATGAACCCCTACTCGTGACCCCCTATTTCGGCCATGGTTCCCTCACAAATTCCCTCCAACCCTGATAAAATTATCTTTCAATTTTGGGGGTTTTCCTTCATTTTGGAAAAACCCTAGTCGTGGGGTTTTTATTTGTGCATTTTTATCATTTTTTTAAGGTGTGCGGTTGTTCTGTGGGGTCTCGCTCTTCCTTCTACTGAAGTGACATCATGTTTGCACACAATTGAGGTAGATGAACCCGTGTTTTCCCTTTACGATGCATTCCTTTGACACTTTCAACCTTCTAATTATTTTATTTACTCAATTCACAGCTTTATTATAACCTTAATTGGTCTTCTATAGTGTTCTTAAATTTTAAGGAGTTGTTAAAAATATTTTTTAATGAGTTTCATTGAATATTATCATCTATATCAATGAGAAAAGTGTTTGATTAATGTCCAATTTTTTTTCAATAAATTTTTATATGTGGTTCTCATTTTGATAATTTTTATAGATATTTTATTGGGTTGTTTTTATGGTGATATAATTTGATAAGAATAACCTTGAAGGTAAATATTTAATTATGTCAATGTCTATATGTACTCAGTGCATTTGATAAAATTCCATTGTTCTTGTAGTGTGGGATTATAGGTTTTTATGAACTGTTAGTTTTAATTATGTTTTGATGGTAATTTCTTGTATCTGAATTTGGTTTGGTTTGTATGGTTTGACAATGTTATAGCTTGGAAATTGTGTTAAAATTTTTTGGAAAAGATTTTTATGGATTTAATGGAATTGTTTTGTGTTTTCTAAATAATTTGTATGGTTGGGTTTAGTTTTAAAACAATTGGTGTTTTTGTGGAAATGGGTCTCGAGTGTCCTCTTGGATGGTTTGTGTTCCATTAGATGTTGTCACATCCATGGGTACACTACATGCACACATGGATGCAACCTCAAATAAGGAGGGTTCTCTAATTAGTGTTTTTCTTCAACTCTTGGTTTCTTATATGGTTTTTGTTTTCCAAATGAGGTTGGGTACTTTTTTTGGTTTCTAAAAATGGTTTAAAATAGAATCTCTTGGGGGAATTCCTGTTTGGATTTTGGTGTGTGTTTTTGGTAAATCTTGACTTAAGGGGTTGTTTTGGAATGTTTTAGTAGTTGCATAATTTTCCTAAAATGGGAATTTGGAAAAAAAATTAGTAAATATATTTGGAGTGTGTTTAGCTAAAGGCCCGTGTGAAACTTTCCACTTAAAGGTGATTTTTGTGTTAACTTTTATAAAGTATTGTGCATTGGAAAACTGGTGTGCCTAGTTGGAAACTTGAAATGTTTTATGAAATGATTTAAATGTCTAAATAACTTGATGGCCTAGTTAAAACCTTTTTGATGTGATATAAGAACACGTGTATATATATATATAGGGAATCCTTGTCTAGGTTCTCCCTTTTATGGGTAATCACATAGGGGATCTATGTGTTTGGGGTAGGCAAGTGTGGTGGCGGCAGGTAAGGTGAGTCACGCGTGCGATGGCCTCCTACTTACATAGTATTATTACCACCATAGGTTCCTAGGTATCTTTTAGATGATCAAGTGACGGTTTCTTGTTGGCCTTGATTAGAAAAGTCAGTACCCCCTAGAGTTGTAGATATTCCAGGAGGTATGTGCCACTAGTGAGGCCAGGTTAGGGCAGCTAGTTGGTTATTGACTTAGGGACTTCACCATACGTCGATAAGTGGTTCCAAACCGAGTATGTCCATGGGTCTTCTAGGGATGTTTCTAATTACCCATGGTTATATTCTATACTTATTGGTTACTTTATTTATTTTATTGTTGGTATTTTACTTCACTTAGTTTTATGTCTACCCTGTCTATTTTTTAGCATAACTCTAGTATCTTTTGGTTTGGGTTTTATTTATAAAATGGTAGTTTGTTTTCTAAATGAAAGGTGGTTTGTGTTGGTTTTCAAAAAGGTAAATCTATTGGTTGTTTATTAAAATTGTAGAAAACTCATTGTTATTAGTGTATTTAAAACTAGTGTTAATGGACTCTGTTAGGAAAGGAAAAAACTTGGATTCTATGGTAATTTCTGACTGAGAATTTTGGTGCTCACCCCTACTTTATCATTTTAGTTTCAGGGTCTATTAGTGATGGATTTCTCCTAGAGAAAACTTGGATTTGAGTTAGGTGGTGACCTAGAAGGTCACATGAAGGTATGTTCTATTTATCTTCTTTTTGTTATTAGTGGTTATCTATGTTGTTCAGTTTTTATTTATTTATTTATTTGTCTTTCATTTATGGTCCAAATTGTTCCCACTTGTTAGTCTTGATGGTCGAAACTAGTTTCCAACCCGTGGGGATCAGGAACGCCTTTCAGGCCTTACCACAGACTGGATTGGGTGACTTATTTAGGGTCAACATGGTTTGGTTCATGATAGTTGGTGTCTAAAGGGACAGATCCTTTTAGATTACTAAAAATGGAAAAAAATTAATGTATATATAGAAATATTTAACTATAAAAACATTTCAACAAAATTACTTATTTTGATCAATGTTTCTGTAGTGTCTGAAACAAGATAATGTCATAGATTATGGATATTATGTTTGTAAATTTATGAGATAAATCATAAATGATGAGAAGACCAACATCCCCCAATAGGTAATTTTCTAAGGCCATTGAAATTTCATTAAATATATTTCATAATCATTTGTTTTTCTATATTTTCTCAGTACTATCAATATTTCTGACAACCTAGTTACTCAAAATAAGAAATCAATTTGTTTAGATATGATAAAGTAGCATACTTTTTGTCGGAATGCATGTTGAAAACAAATTTAGGTGATTAACTACTATGTTTGTGATTCAGTATGATTTATAACCTTTGAAAAATATTTGTGGTGTGAACCATTAGTTTCGGAATGCTTATATATTATTTTTGATCTCTTTCTCAAGGATAATTATAATAGAGGAAATCAATTTGTTTAGAAGTGTTGACCTAAAAACAATAAAATTTTTGGGAAATCATAGAGGTGGATGTGAAGGTGGAGGTGGAGGTAGAGATTGAGGTGGAGGAGGATGTGGAGATGGAGGTAGTGGCGAAGGTGAAGGTGAAGGCAGAGTCAGAGGTAGAGTCAGAGTCAGAGACCGATGTAATGGAGGAGGCATAGGCGAAGACAGAGGTAGAGACTATAGTGGAGGAGTATAAGAGGCGTTGGCTTGAAAATAAAAAAAATTATTTTGCAATGAAGTAGAATTAGGATCATACCATGATCGTGTTTAAGAACAATTGTTTAAAAGTTCACACAACACTTGTCACTTAAGATAATATCTTTTGTGCAAGTGTTTCATGTGGCTTATTGAAATAATGTTTTCACCACTTATCTTTATAATTTAGGATAATTATTCATAATTAATTTATTATGTGTATAAACTAGTCTCATGTAAAAACCACACACAATTCCACCTGTGTGGATAAAAGTGTGCGTCTCCAATTTAAAATGACATTTTAGTAAAAAAACACAAGTGACATACTCAAAACAAAGTAAATTCGTTATGATTGTTTTGATACTTTAGAAAAATTATCCATGAGTTATTTGGGATGTGAGGAATTATCCTCACATCAATTTCACACATGGTGTGACTGGTATGACTCTAAGTGTGTCTTTTTATTCAAAATTGATATTAATTTTAGTGAAAAAAACTAACATACTAAAAACCAAGAAAACACATTTAGTTATTTTGGTACTTTAGGAAAATGATACATAAGTCATTTTCAATGTGTATTAATCAGTCGCATCTCAATCCAATATACATTGTGACCAGTATGACTCCAAGTGCATCTTTTTATTGAAAACTAACATTAATATTAGTGAAAAAAACTAACATACTAAAAACTAAGAAAACACATTCATATTGCTTTGGTACTTTAGGAAAATGATCCATATGTCATTTGTGACATGTAAGAATTAGACTCACTTGAATTTGATACACGGTGTGATAGATATGACTCCAAGTGTCCGTTATCAGTTTAAAATTGATATTTTAATACAAAAAAAGTGTCACTCACTAAAAACCAAGAAAACTTGATTTTATTGTCTTGATAATATGTGATAATGATTCATAATTCATTTGTGACATGAATGAATCAGTTTCATGTCAAACCCACACATGATTCCACTTGTATAGATCAAAGTGAATGTTTCCGGTTTAAAATGACATTTTAGTAAAAAACACAAGTGACATACTCAAAACCAAGGAAACACATTCTGTTTGTTTTTATACTTTATTAAAATGATCTGAGTCATTTGGGACATGTAATAATTAGTCACACCTCAATCTGATTCACAGTGTGATCAGTATGACTCTAAGTGCATCTTTTATTCAAAATTGACATTAATTTTAGTGAAAAAAACAATTTACATACACAAAACTAAAAAAATAAATTTTTATTATTTTGGTACTTTAGTAAAATGATCCATAAGTCATTTTTAAAGTTTATGAATCAACTTCACATCAATAAGACTCACAACGTGACCGATATGACTCCAAGTGTATCTTTTTATTCCAAACTGACATTAATTTTAGTGAAAAAATAACTGACATACTCAAAACCAATAAAATTTATTCATATTACTTTGTTAATTTAGGAAAACAACCCATAAGTCATTTCTTATGTTTATGAATCAGACTAACCTCAATCGTATCTACGGTGTGACCATTATGATTCCAAATGTCTGTTATTAGTTTAAAATTGACATTTTAATACAAAAATTTGTCACTCATTGAAAACTAAGAAAATGAACTCGGATTGTCTTTATAATTTTTGATAATGATTAATAATTCATTTTTGATGAGTATTAATTAGTTTCATGTCAAACCCACACACGATGCCACTTGTATGGCTCAAAGTGCTTCTTTCCAGTTTAAAATGACATTTTAGTAAAAACAAAAGGGGAATAATCAAACCTAATTAAACACATTATTATTGTTTTTAAAATTTATAAAAATGATCCATGAGTCATTTGGGATGTTTATGAATTAGTTGAACCTCAATCCAATGCATGGTGTGACCGGTATGACTCATTGTGCAGCTTTTTATTCAAAATTAACATTAATTTTAGTGAAAAAACAACTAACATACTCAAAACTGATCAAACACATTTGGATTGTTTTTTTACTTTAAGATAACGATCCATAATTCATTTGTGATATGTATGAATCAGCCACAACTCAATACGATGCATGGTGTGACCGGTATGACTCCAAGTATGTCTTTTTATTCAAAAATGTCATTAATTTTAATAAAAAAAACTGATATACTCAAAATTGAGAAAACACATTCAGATTGTTTTGGTACTTTATTAAAATGATTTATAAGTTATTTTTGATGTGTAAGAACTAGTCACACCTCAATTTGACTCACGGTGCGACCTATATGACTCCAAGTGCACCTTTTATGAAAAAATTTCATTAATTTTAGTAAAAAAAACTAACATAATATATAATAGTATTTTTCTTGTATTTGTGTTATAGATTTTATTTCATTTAAATTCAGTATTTTTATCTTATTTTGGTAATTCTAGTTGTTGTTTATGAAGATGTAGTGTATTGTTATAGCACACTGCACATATTTCTAGTGTTGGAGTGTGTTGTAGAATCACATTGTAGTTTTCACCTTTATCAGTGCTTTCTAAAGCCCCGATAAAGGTATCTTTATCAATGATTTTTAAATCCCTAAAAAAGATATCCTTTATCAGTTCTTTTAAAAGAACTGATAAAAGCCTTTTCCTTTTAAGTACACTGAGGTAGTTAGCACTTTTCTAGTTTTAATAAAGGCCCATTCTAGCACTGTTAAAGGCATGTTTTGTAGTAGTGTCATTTGAGGGACTATCCACTAAGTTGTATGCTCATACCCTATATGTTCACTTCATTGTATATGAAAACATTTTTTTTATTGACATAGGTAAGGGGATGGTGTCTTACTTATCATGAGAATCACCTTGATGTAGTGGTCGTAGTCTTGGATTCTGGAGCATGAAGCTAACTTGGAGTGGAATCTAATCTAGTGCCACCCTTATCACATTGTGTCATTGTAGTTTTTGAATATTTTTAGTGTGAGTATTGAATTTTTTATTCCATTGTAACTTTTATTTAGTTTATTCTATATCATTGGTATTTTATTTGGTTTTATATCATGAATCATGTTTATATTATGTTGTTTTGATTCAAAATTTGTATGTTGTGTTTATAGGAAAAATCATCCCCCATGTTTTTTCATTCCCTTGGAATTTATTTCCAGCCTTTGGTGTTTAGGGGAAGTCATCTAAGTTTAATACCACTTTGGTCCTTCCCAATCCAATGGTTCGAGTTAAGATGTTACAAATGATATCAGTTTGGTACGGTCTATCTGGTGGGATGGTAGAAAAGATATATGATGTGTTGAATCTTGAAATTTATAGAATAAAAGAGAATCTCTAACCTATTTATGTTTAACTTCAAGTCACCAGGGTGGTTCAAGTAAAAAAAAGTGTTTTCAATAACTTCTAGTACGGTTGTCACCTCATCATCATGGGTTTAACCGATGAGGGTCCAGTATCATGCATTAGTAAACAACTTCCCACTAGGATTTCATCATCCATATGTTATTTAAAATTATTGATTTTTAAAGTTATGTTACTGTGGCCTTTCTTGTGGTCTAAGGTATGGTATATACCACACAAAATGGATTGGGTGAATTCCCCAAGTCATGGTTCAGGGTATAGTACCGACCATTAGGGTTTTCAAAATTTCCTATATAGCTGCTGATTTTTTTGGGATGTTGTGCACCTTGATTTGGAACTACACATTATTATTTAGGGGGTTTTATTTATGAAATTTTAACACTGTTACTCTCTGAAAAAAATACCCTAATACTATCCCCCTTAATTTTATCTCTAAAAAACAAGGCATGACCGAATTTGATTCCAAGAGACTTCCTTTATGATGAGGTTCTTTCTCTTGGCCTTTGGTGTGATCAGATTTGAGGTGGGTGGATTCTCTGTCACTTGAATTTTACATATAACTCAAGGGATTTAGTTTTGGAAAACCCATACTTATGGTTTTAATAAAATTACCTGAATTAAAACTCTTGAATATCTATTGTTTTATGATCTATTTTATAAAGAAAATGTGGTTTTATAAATATCCATAGTGAACATATAATTTGATGATAATAGTTTTTTAAATGTGAACATGTATTTTGTAATGGAATGTTGTGAGTTTAAGATGCATATATAAAGTACCTTATCAAAATTTAATTGGATGAGGTTCCAATTGCGGTCACAATGGGATTTTACCTCCAAGTGATGGCTTGGGTCTAGAGGTACAGAAACCACTCATGAGTATGGGATGTTAAATAGGCCTTATTTAATAAGAGATGCATGTATGGGTGTGAGTACATGGCATGTGTGTGTGTGGTTGAGACCTATTTTACAACTATTGTACCTTATTTTTTCAATTGGTATTTTTTATTCTTCACCAATTTATATATATATATATATATATATATATATATATAAATTGTGAGATAACCTATTATTATCTCAGTTTCATGTGTGGGAAGTATTTGGGGGATTATCCACTTGGTTGTATGCTCACCCCCTATATGTGCACTTTAGTGTATATTCATACATTATTTGTCTTGAGATAGGTAAGGGGAATGTGTCTTATTTATAAATTTAAGTGATTTGATGTATTGGTCGTAGTCTTGGAGTTCATAGCATGGATCTAGATTGAAGTGGAGTTTGATCTAGTTCCACTCTTGGCACATTGAGACTTTGGAGTTTTCATATCTTGTTAGTGAGAGTAATATATTTTTTACTTTTCTATAAATCTAAATTGGTTTATTCTATATCATTGGGATTTTAGTTGGTTTTATACAATTCATAATTTTTATGTTATGTTGTTTTGATTCATCATTTATAGGTTTTGAATGCAGGAAAGATTTCCCCCATGCTTTTTCATTCCCTTGGAATTTATTTCCTACCTTTTATATCCATGGTACATCACCTAAGGTTAGTAACACTTTGGTCCTTCCCAAACTAATGGGTTGGGTCAGGATTTTATATCTGAGGTATAATTTGAGTGTGTAAACTTGAGATAACATATTTTACACACAAAATTTTGGCACTATTTATATGGAAGTCAACTTTGACTTATCCAAAAAAAATAAAAAGATAAAAACAAAACAAAAATATGAATATAAAAAAATCAAAAAAATATTAAATTTTAAAACTTTAAAAAAATATGAAGTGAGATATCCATTGTTGTGATCTGATTTCACTTTCCATTTTTCATACATTTGAAGTAGTTTTTACTCACTATTAGTGTTTACATATCTAAATAATCATTTTCTCACTATATACTACTATTTATTACATTTTTATGAGTTGATAATTATTTTTTGTGAATTGATATTGTGAAGACTACTAGTTTAAGATAATGTGAAATTTTTTTAAACATGGAAAATTAATTTTATGGATCAAATAAATTTAACTCAAACTATTTTTTAATGAACCATCCTTGATAAAATAACTTCAACCACACATTTTTTGATCTAAACAACTTAAGATTGAAATTTAAATTTATATTATAAGGGGAACTATTGTAATAAAGTTTATGGGGGTTTGAAATGGTGAAGGACAAGAGAATCCTTAATCACAATGGACTTATAATTTGGGGGGAGTGAATCAAGAGTAGATAAAATATTAAGAACAACAGAGCAATCTCCTTTAACCACTAGAAAATTCACTAATCTGTTTCCCTCATGACAAGTATATTAGATTAAATCATCTTAGTTTATCATCATTTTTATTTCCCAGACCAAGTAATTTGAGAAGTCTAAGGTTCTCCCAACTACCTATCTGTCCAAAAAATCACCTACCCTTTTAAAATGATCCAATTTAAGTGCCCAAGAAGCATGTGGATATGCTCTTGTAAATTTTTCTAAAGAGGAGAGGACACTAAAATTATATTCATAGTGGTATCTGGAACATTCCCATATTTTTCCTAGTATACTATGCCCATAATGAGTTCCCCTGAATGAAATAATATGCCATTCTAGCATGTATAGCCTATAAAAATTATTCAAGACTCCTTATTCCAATTCCTCCCCTATTGGGAGGTTTTTTCAAGCATCTGTAGCTCTTCTAGTGTAACCTTCCTTCTTGGTGAGAATCCCAAAAGAAGGCATTGATTATGTTTTCAATATTCTTATTGACTACTTTATGAGTTCTAATTATCTAAAGTATGTGAATATAGATCAATGATAAACCATTTTTAACTAGTGTTAATATTCATCTAAAGTGTCAGAGATGGTGTCCTAGAACCAACTACTTTATACTTATGATTACCTGTATATTAATGGTCCTAAATATTAATAAATATCATATCACATGATAAGTGTTCCTATACGTAGCATTAATATAATAATTTCCTTTAGAGTATATGTCACACCGAAAGGTCATAGTAGTTCCCCACTATGTTGTGAGACTTGACGTGTTATGACAGTATTCTTAAATATATATTATATGTTCATATGTATCTGACAAGACCCAGATGATGTAGGCTATCAGGTTTAGGGGGCTCAAAAGGCATCGATAATTCTCTTAAACTTTACACTTGGTAACCCATAAGAGAGAAGGATATGAGAGAATACTCACCCATAATAATTATACATCTTATATATGTCATTAGATATTCTTATCAATGAGAATGTTAATTGGTCATTAGACATGGGATTATTATTAATGCATATCATGAGTCATGTAACTATATGTATTGATGAAAACTATGAATACATATTCTCATGGAAAAGTAATATGTCTTAGGTGTGTCATAAGTGATATTATATTAATGAATAAGTGCATAAATGATTTTTATCTTTTGAGTTAATGGAATTAGATATCTCATTCCCTTTGATAAAAATATAACAGTTTGATTGATTTTATATCTATGGTAGTTTTATTGACAAGTTCATATCATGAAATTCAAAGAATGGTATATCAAGAATATAGGTTAATGACATAAGTAATGCAACCTACTTTATGAGATATCAATACAAATGGATTATATTACATAGTGAGTGTCTGTAGGAGGTTGTTATCATTATGAAATTAATATCTTTCTTTATGGGTTACTTGATGTGTTTTTAGACATGAAACACCCTGATATTTTAGTATATATTTTCCTTTAAATAAATATCATGTTGAATAAATTGTATCACATGAAACACCAAACTAAAACAAAGCACAATACATTTTAATGGGATAAAATTATAAGTATTAAATGTGATAGTTATAACATATTCATTGAATTAGTGGGTATAAATAGAAGTAACCACATTATGAATTATATGTAGAAAGGATAAGTAATGGAATCAAGTAGTATAATCCTTATGAGTCTCACTTTCTATGCTCGGAAATGTGGTAGTTTCACTAGAGTTTTCCCTAAACCAATCCCATGTTAAAATTTAACAAGTATAGGTTGATTGAAATCCTCTATGAAAAAATTTTAAACTCATGAAAATCTCTACAAGATCCATGATAGTTGAATCAACACTCATGACTACTACCATTACTTATCTTACCCTTAAATAATATACGGAGGTCTTAAGGGGCATTGTAAGTAGAAGTTAGGATGATATAAACATGTAATTATTAATATAATAAATTTTATATGTATTTATATACATTTATAATTTTATATAAAATTTACTCTTAAAGAATGAATTTAATTAAATATTTTTTTATTTAATAAAATTATATTGAATAAATTAAATTAATTATTTGTAAATAAATAATCAATTAGGAATAAAATAATATAATGTTAAAAAGGATTATTTTTTTCAAAGAAATTATTTTGTAATTTCATTTATTTTTATCTTTAATTAAATTGATAACTTTTAAAATATTATTTTAGTAAAATATTTCAATGTATAAACAACTTAACACAGATTTAATTAGTTTTTATATGAAATAATATCAAGAACACTTAATGTTTTAAAGTAATTTTTTAATAAAAAAGTTTTTCATTGTATTTTCTATTTTAATTTAAATTATAAATCCATAAATTTTATAATTTTAAATTCATAAAATGAAATTAACTTTTTGGATTCATAATTTCAATATTATATTAGGATGATTTTTTGGTGTTTTTTAAAAAGGTTTAATTTTAGGTGAGTAATACAAAATATAGTTTTTATAAAAATTTTAACTTCTATGACATCATAATGATGTAAGAATGACTTGAAAATTTATGAAACCTTTTTATTGAAAAAAAATGTATTAAAGGATTAAAATAAATAAATTAAAAATAATATTATAAATTTAGAAACCTATTATTGAAATTTTGGAACCTAAATTATATTTTATTGAAATAAAAAACTATTTTTGATCAATTTTATTTAATTAGGTATTATCAAGATTCCATTAAATTTTGGCTTGGTTTGAAAATAAAATAACTCTCCTTTATTTAATCATAAAGTAATAAATATCATGGGTATTAATTCTATTAATAATCTTTAACTTAAATAAGTATTATTATGCTTAAAATGATTTTTTCTAAAAAATATTTTTATTGTATTATGTGTACTTATATTAAAGTTAATTTTTATCACATTTTTAAATTTTATTCAATAAAATTTATTTAATATTTTTAATTCGCATAATAAAAATTGGGTGATAAGGTTAATTTAATTTTATGGCATATAAATAAGTTACCAAGGTAAAAATTCATCAGCATAGTAAAAGATAAAAGAGGTAAAAGTGATAAATCAAGAGGTGAATTCAAAAAATATCACAAAAACTTATCTATAAATGGGTGGATGAAGGATTTCATGAGATTAAATATTAAATTCCATTTTATATTAAGAAATAAATATTTATAAAAAATGTCAACCCTCTCACTTATAAAAGGCCTAATTCACCATCCCACTTATCCTTACACCTAAAGCCTCTTAGTTCAACCAAGATATACCAAAAAAAATCCAAACAATATTATACAAATATTAGAGGTTATGGTATAATCAAAAGGCCACATTTAAAAGGCTTCATCCAATTAGCAAAGTATTCATCCCAAGGAGTAAGGTAAGAACTCCTAATCACTTTCTCATTTCTATTCCTTTAAATTTTATACTTCCATCTCATATAATTAACTTATAAAATTAATAATATAATGAAATCATTATCATTAGTATACTGAAATTTTATTATGTTAATGTAATAACCATTATCCACCTTCCTATTATCCATTCAAAAAATGAAAATGTCACTCATATTATGGTCCATTCACCGCCAACATGAACAATGTATCTTATTTTTCATCACCACCATACACGAATAATAATACTAATGGATTTAATGAATAAATATGATATTTATTATTTGATTATAATTTTTTAAAGATATATTGACCATTATATTAAGGATATTAATAATAAATGATCATAATTATTTTAACCACCCAAAACGAGCATATCGATACATCATTCATAATTTAAATCTATTTTGGATAATATATTGAGATGTATTCTTTTTTTGATAATATAATTATAAATACTATAAAAATATATAATTCTGAATATTATTTAACTATTTGATAACATCTTTGATCATGTTAAACATACTGAAGTAGTTTTGGAGAAATTGACCAAACAATCCCGAGTGGCCAATGGGAGCATGGAATTATACAATAAATGAATAAAATATGATAATAAATTAACCTTAAAAAACTAAATATTAATGAATAAGTTTATTAAATAAATGATTAATTTGTATTATTTTATTATATATGATATTCAAGCATGCCCCACTAAGTGGAAATCCAAGGTAAGTGTTTTTCATCTCATTTTCAATTCCTTGAGACGTATACCATGTTTTATTTTATATGGTGTAATTACCACCCTATTATATTTATATATATAAAAATATTTCATTTAATTTTATTTTAAATTACATATCATGATATTCATTTCATTTTCTTTTGATTTATACATTAACAAATTCATAAGTGCTTCTCGTCTCAAAATTCTTTCTTGTGACATGTTTCTTATTATGAAAAAATTTTCATTTATATAGTGTATATAGTGATGATTTGACATATTATATCATGATTCACTTCTTATTCATGGTATTTTATGTTTCATTTCTTATTCTATATTTAAAATGATTTTTAATCAAAGGTTACCAAAATTTTAAGGGTTTTGCCGACTCAATTTCCTCTTTATTGGTTCATAAACTTTCTTTATCGACTATGTTCTTATAAGTTTATCTTATTATATAATTTCACTATTATATATGGAATTTTATATTTATATATATGAAAATCAAATATTTACATCAAAATATTCTTCTTTGAGGGATTTAATTCTCTATAAAAATGATGTTGTTAAGAATAATTCTCATCCTTTCAAATGTGTCGTTTTCCTCCATATCCATATTATCTATATTTTTTAATGAATTTTATTCTCTATGATTAAATTATTTCTTAAGGTAATTTTATATTTATGTTTAATTATGTTAAAAAAGTTTAAAAATAGTCTTCTTAATATTTTCTATATAGTTCTATTTTGACTTTAATTACAAAAATTCTGGAAGGAACCTAATTTTTAACATTTTCTGCATAAATATATTTTCCCCATTTTTATAACCATTTTTCTTAATGAATATTCCTCTTAATTTTTTTTTCTTTTTTTAAAAATTAATTTATATTCTAATTTTTTAAAAATTTTCATTTTAATAATAAATGTTAAATTTTTAGAAGAATATATAAAAATATTTCATCCCACTTGTGTATATTTTTATCTTCCAGTCCACATGTTTTATCTTTAATATAATTTATTTTCATGGATTCAATATTTTTAATTCTTTTAAAATTAATGTTTCTAATGTAGATTTTTATCTTCTTGAAATGGATTTTTTAAATGGATTATCAATTAGTTTTTACAACCATGTTATAAAATACTTATGAAAAATATTTCTATAATTTTGCTTCAATTTTCTTCTCAATATCTAAAAGATCAATCTCTTTTAGAGTTATGTTTCATGTACTATCCTATAAATTATCTTATTATGTTTTTTTGGGATATTTAACTTTTGGTATCAAATGATATAATTCTAAATCACTTCTTATATGATACCATTCAAAATTGTTGAGTAACCCATCTTCATATAAATGTGTTTTTCACCTATGTCAACATCCTCTAATCATTCTTATACTTCACTAGGAATATTCTCTATTAATACCATTTATCTTATTTCATTAAATGTATTATGATCATGACTTGTGTAAATCTTCATGAAACCCATTTATTTCTTGGGTTAGTTATGATTTAATGAAATTACAAATGTTTTCTCATGTGACACACATATTCATGTTCATATTTTGATGTGATGGGTGAGTAAATAATTATGCAGTCCTCAAATGCATTAATTAATGTTTTATGTCTCATAAGATGATATTTAAGGTATCAGGGAGTAAATCCAATCTATTATGAGACTTTATCCACTATGTTATGATATTTTGGTAGTAAGCCTTGAATTTTTCTTATCATTTCATGTTTTATGTTATTGTCACATTTTTATGATGCTATGATTTTATGTTATCTAATTTTTTATAATAAATTCCTTTTTTTATAATTCATGACTTATGATCCATGTTTTATTGGGTATGATTTTCTTATGATACATTATTGTACATTTATTATGTTATTATACCCACATGTTTATCTTATGCTCACTTATGATCTTAAATTGTTATCACTTATGCTTACCCTTAATAAGTGTTTGTTCTCACCCTTATTATGTTTCCATTCCCCCAGGTTATAAAGAATATTATCATGTATGAAATTTATATTTGGTATCATTTTTTGAGAATTTTTTGAGATATTTTGAATACTTATGGTGAAATAAAGAATCCTTGTTTTAGTGGAAAGAATGTCCCTTTAATGGGAAAGATAAGGATTTTGTTAGTCAAAGGTTTTCCCTAAATTTTTAAAAATATAAACCTAAAAGGTATTTTCTATGTTAGTGACTCAATATTTTCATTGATATTATAATTATGGATGGTTAAGTTTGGGTTACTTCAATTGGTATAGATACCAGTCTGTAAATATTATATTTTTAGAACCATATTCAGGAGTGTAGGTCTAGGGCATCTTATTTATTATCATAGCAAGGATTAGATAAATTCAAAGTTTTGGATGATATTAGATAAAGATAATTTAATAGTGGTGAATAACATCATGGGTTAAAAATTTTAAGGTTGTTCATATGATTAAAGTAGAAAATACCCCTTATGAGGTCTTATGTGATTGTATTTTTATATGATTAATGATATTTTGGTAGATTATTATTGGGTTTTAGGAAGAATACATTATCTAGGTATAGATATCCCATAGGGTTGGTATGTGATCTGATGTCAAGGTAATTATTCTTAGTTGGGACAAAGGGTTATTTGATTTTGGGAATATAAAATAAGCTAACCTTGGGGATTGAGAAGTAATTTGACATCAAGGAAATTTAGGTTATTTTGGTAAAATATTAATATCTTTTTAGGAGTATATATAATAAAGGTATATAGTGATTATCATGAGATTAATTTTATTTGGGGATAAAGGTAAAGTTGAATTTCATGAGCATATATTTCGATGATTTTGTGGGTTTAAAATATAGTAAGAAAGATCATAGTGAATTTGAGTTTAGTAACTTATTTGAGTTAGGTTATTAATATTAATAGGATAAAATTGAATGAATTTTTTTGACCTAAAATGTTTATAGTTTGAACCAATAGTTAAATTGAAAGTATCTTGGGTTGAAATGAAGGTGTAAAAGGATAACATATTTATAATTTATTTTTAATATTAATATTTTTATGGATTATTATCATAAGCATTTTAATTTTAGTATTTGGTTGAGTAGAGGATCATGAAAATGAAGCTGAGAAAGTTATGTCTCTAGAAACTCCTAAGTCTTATAAAAAACAAAGGAAATATATTTGGTACAAATGGTTATGACAAACGAAAATCTTGAAATATGTTTATTATGAGGTAAAATATGAATTCTCTGGTATTACCTAAAATAGTGAGGTTGATATATTAGTATAAATTATTCTAACACCCCAGACCTATATTCCCAAATATGGCGCTAAAATCATACTCTTTACATGTTTTATTTAATACCAACTGAAGCAACTATAATTTTTTTACTTCCATAATTACAATTTCAATAAAAAATATTGAGTCGGTTATATCCCAAATACTTTTTAGTTTTATAGTTTTAGAGAATTAGAAAATCTGTTACATATAAAGTGAAAACTTACACCCATTGAACGGGTTTCCTTTAAAAAAAGTTCTTATGCTTACACTCTTATTTCATTCATGAAAATTTTTTCTTTATTCAAGACAAGTCACCATTGAACTTTCTACAATCTCTATACATACTTAATCCCCATTTATTTTTTTTAAAACATGGGGTGAGAAAAATAAATCTCATTAAGGGATATAAAAATAAAGGAAACCCATTAATATATTTGAAATTCAGGAAAAACCATAAGGAAGCTTTCCTTTTCACAAAATAAAATTTGAGTTCAAATTAATCACTTATTTACTGTTGAAATCATACTTTTTGGCCAAAGTTTTTCATAAAACATTTTATAAGAAAACATAAAGTAAAAGTTCAAATTCATGAAGTTTTCTTTGAAAAAAATGGAAATTTTTCCTTGAAAAAAAACCTTTCACGCTAGGAGATCATGGACTTCATTTTAAATCATAAGCACATTTTCTTATCATATGAAATCAAAATATTTCTATAAAACCCCATAAATAACTTGAACATTAAAAATATTCAAGGGCATTATAAATAATCACATGGAAACAATAACTAATTTTATAATAATGGAAAGTATAATTCTAGACATCATAATCTTACCATCAAGGCCCTGCACCAAGAAATCATAAACATTCCATAAAGGGATCATTCTAAGAGATCATAAATAACTAGATAGGAATACACATAATATCCTGGCTATTTTGTATCATGATACCCCCCAATGTCTCATGGGGATATCTAATAGTGGGCCCACACATTCATTTATTATGTCTAATGCATTCATAATATGAAATAAATGAATAAAAATACATTACATAATCGACATAAATATCCACATTAAAAAACTAGCATATGAAATGTCAATATTTTCCCCAATTAAAAAATATAACAACATGATCATAAGACATATAAATAAATAAGGTGGATAAAGTATTTAGAGTAAATACCCAATAAATCATAAGACTATTTAAATAATTTTGATATAGATTCCAAATACCTTTATATATACATTAGAAATTCACTTTGAAAATAAGCAGAAATATTCCTTTCTTTTGAAAATATTATAAAATTAAAAATTCACTGAATAATGAGAATATTATTTTATTTGAAAAAATATAGAAACTTTTATAGTAATATTGATGATGAATAATGGCCATGACAACAAGAAAATGAGGTTAAGTGGTAAATGTTAAAAAATATTATTTTTGTACTTTTATAAAAAAAAGCTGAAATAACCCATTTGGAAAACATTGAAAAGATTCATTTTTAAACCTATATAAAGGAAGTATGATTTATAAAAATATTTTAAGAATAAATAATAATTTTTTTGAAACATTTAAAATAAGACATGCATGAATGAAAAATAGTTTCAAACATTTAAAATAACATTTTGAAGAAAAAACCATTATCTTATGTATCGTATAGATTTATACCTTCTCTAACTCCTAAATAAGAGAAATAAATTATTTATTTAATTACTTAACAAAACATTTCATATTCATTCCATCATAATTATTACTTTTATTTCATTTATTATCATTTTCTATTTAGTAACTAAATCAATTAAGGTTATGTGGGACATTTGAGGTCATTCAGTTCATAATCACTAAAATAAATTTGGAGTGTTAACCATGGTAAAAGGGTTCATGGTTCCATAATATAAATAATATTAAAAAAAAAATTGTAGGATCAAAATATTGTATGAATATGCTCAATTATAAGAGGGGGTGGGTGAATTGTAAGTTTAAAAAATTTCATTTTTAATCTTAAAGAAATATTTGTTTAACAAAGTTAAGAAAATCGGATTCACTAAACCATATTCTGATATTTATTAAAGAAATTTATTTTTACTTAGGTTCTGATAATAATGAAAATAATTTGGATCATATAAGGATTATTATCGTAATGAAACTAAGAAACAAGTTTACTTTAAAAAATATTCTACCTTAAAGCATATAAAATATTAAATCAAAGTTTATACACAAGAGAAAGTGAAAGAAAGTAACACTTTCTATTTAAAAAAATTACATCAGAATTAAGAAACTTGTAATAAAACAAGTAGAATGGTTGAATTAAAATATTTTAACCCAAAAATAAGGGTATCAAATGGATTTGGATAAAAGTCCCTTGATTTATACTTTCAAGAAAGTCTATCTTAACCACACCAGAGTAATCCCTCAATCCATAAAAGATCATATGCAACTTCTATCTTACTATCCCCGCAATCCCTCAATTAAGTAGGTAATCAGCACCTCTATCTTCATTTATCTAGAATCCCTAAAATGAATAATTGGATGCACAAAGAAAATATTAAAGAGACAACATGACATGGTTAATTTAAGATTGAAACTCTCTCACTAAAGTAATACAAACACAGGGAATAAGAAGTTCACACTCTAGTATCACGAGATCAAATTTATAGCATATAGACACACACACACAATAGTCGAGCTTCATATTTTTACAAATGATGAAGTGACCAAGTATTTATAGGTGTGGATTCCAAAAGTCATCTTGATCTCTAACAGGCATATTTTTCCTAAAATATCATAGGGACCTATATTGTTGGCACTTAAAATGGTCATAAAATAATATATTAGACAACATAGTTTTAGCATAACAAAAATATCATAAGAAACATTAACTTTTAATCAGAATTTAATATTTTATGAATATGATTATATGTATGAGTACATATAGTGAAAATTAGGATTCTTAAAACAATGATAATTGGATTTTATATATGATGACAAAAAGATCTGAGAAACTGTTAGAATCATATTTGGAAAATATAGAGAATAATATTTGAGAAATAGAGATAATAAAATTATATAAAGTGTTAGAACTAGATTCGAGAAATTTAGAATTAGATTGGATAAAATGTGAGAATTAGATTTGATAATATGAGAGAATCGGATTTTATGAACTATTAGAATTAGATTAAGAAATATATGTGAATCAGATTCAATAAACTATATGAATTACATTCGAAATTATGTGAGAATATAATTTGAAAAACTATGAATCAGATTCAAAATTCTGTGAGAACCAGATTTGAAAAACTGAAAATCATATTTGAAGTTCTGTGAGAATCAGATACAAAAAACTATGAATTAGATTCAAAATTTTGTGAGAATTGGATTCAATAAACTGTGAGAATTGAATTTGAGAAACTATGTGAATTAGATTCAAAAATATGAGAGAATCATATTCAAAATACTGTATGGTTCAAATTTTTATCAGTTTTAGTTTTTTTTGTCTTAAGGAAAAGTTTGTCAGACTTATCTAGAAGGAAGCTTAAAAAAATTTGAGAACATGATCCTGATTATTATCGTACTTGAAAATTTTTAGACAAAATTTCTTTCTTAATACTTATAATAAGCAAGAAAAATAATATTAAGGAAATCGGTTTGTAATTTTCAAAACATAAAGTAATAGGAAAAGTCATAAGGAAGATTTTGACTCAATATTTATAATTATCATATTTATACATTCGATATAATTTTAAAACCATCCATGTAAGGTGGTCATGAAAAATAAATTATATTTTTCTATGGAGATATTATTCCATACGTACACATGAGCAGTGTTTTCATTTTTCTAATGGATAAAAATGAAATGAAATAGATAAAGTTTTACCTTTTTAGAATCATAATATTATTATAAATATAATTTTATTCATTAAATCCATCCTTATGACCATAAATTTAAGGTGAAAATAAAAAACAAATCATATCACTTTGTGGAAGTGGTAATCCACATGTATGCACGAGCAATGTTATCATTTTTTCAACGGATGAGAGCGTAATAAGGTAAGTATTATCACATATTTGAAGAATCATAATTATTTAATAAATATCACACACACACACACACATACACATATATATATATATATATTCACTTTATTTATTATTTTAACCAACCATATGATTCGGTGATGAAAAATGAAACACATCACTTCAGGGTGACAGTAGTTTGTATATACACATGGGTGAAGTATTCATTATCCATTGGATAGAAAAGGTGATATAAAAGGGTTTTACCACAAACATAATAAAATTTCAGTATATTTTAGATATTTATGCTATTATATTAGTATGTTTATGATATATTTTAAGGATGTAGAAGAATAAATAAACTTAAAATAAATCAATTAAGACTTATACCTCCTCTTTTGATATCCTCCCTTCGATTGATTTTAAAGATTTTATATGAGATAATGATGGTCACACCATGGTATTTGTGAAATGGGAATATAATTTTAGATAGGTATTTTGGAAGATATTTTATAGAAAACTAAACTTGATTTTTTTTTGAAAAGGTTGAAGCGAGTCCCTTTTTATAGGAAAAAATCAATGGTAATTTCACATATTTTCAATATTTAAGGGTTATTAATGTAATTTTAAAAATACCAAGTGTTAAATACATGGATAATGAATTAAAGGATAGAAAATTTACCATTTAATTGATTTAATATAAGTTTTTATGTTTTTTAATTATTTAAAAATAATTTTTAAACATTAAATACCATTTAAAATCATTTTCAGAACTATTTAAAATTTTTGACTTTAAACACATCAAGAAAACAATGGAATTCAAAATAAAAACACATAAATCAACAATTATAATTCATAATTATATTTAATTCTTTTGTAACATCATATTTCATCCAAAATATATTACATTTAATCTTTTTAAAATCATTTACTTGATTTTTATCTTGTTTTTATAAACACTGTGTTAACATGACTTGTGAGTTTTAGACAATTGTACTATTTTTAGAAATTAAAAATAAATTATTAACATGAATATAATTTATTTACCATAATTATAGTCATCTATTTTCAATCATAATGTACATTTACTCTTATCCTTACCATGACAACATATTTACGATATTAAATGAGAGAAAGTGGCATTTTTGTAAATATAATTTTATTAATATAAAACGTGAAGTCATAATCATGTGAAGTGGATCCAAAATAGATAAAAATTGAACAAGGATAAGGTATTGGTTGATCAAGACCTATCCATCCATTTTTAGATAATATTTTTTTATCTAATCACATAGTTTTAACCATAATTAACTCGTTGTACCCATTACCATGATGACAACTTTTTACCTTGGTAAATAATTTTTATTGAAAAAAAATAAAAGGGAAATAATTACCTAATTTGATTATCATGATTAAAAATATTAAATACATATTAAAATATTCAATTTTTATAAGTGGTAAAAATTAATTTTAATATAAGTGTGCAAAACATATGAAAAACAATCTTTAGAAAAAATGACTTTTTTAAGAATAAAAGGATTTTACACCAAAATTAAGTACAATATAGATTAAAATAGAATTAATTAGATTATTTTTAATAAAATTGAACTTATATAACTTTAAAATAAATCCAAATCCAAATATATATTATTTAAACTAATTTTATTAAAAATAAAATAAATGAAAATTTCTAGAAAATCGATATTTTTCACTATTGCCCAAAAATAAACCTTTTCATAAAAATCCCAAAAATTTATCTTAATATTATTTTAAAATTATAATTTAAAAAATTATTTCATATTTATCAAAAATTATTTCTAAAAGTGGTATATATTATTTATAATATTTGCGCATAAAATACAATGAAAACAATTTTTGAAGTATAAAATAAATTCATACTTATACCTTATCTAGTAACCACCATTAGATGAATGATAATTTTTTTATTAAATATATGATGTATAAATTTCATTAAATTAATTCATCTATCGTTATTAACTTAATTTAATTTGATAAAAATACATTTCACACATAGATCAATTTTTTTTAAAATATATCCTTTAATCTTATATGATTTTAATTAAAATTGAGTTCTTATTTCCTAGGAACAAATACATAAATTTGTATTAAGTAAAAAATTTCTATATATATATATATATTTCATAATGAGTTTAATCTTATTCATACCTTCCAATCCAATATATAGGTTATAACTGTCAAATTTAAATAAAAATATTTTCATAGTATATCACAGTTCATTTTAAGATCGGTATTACATGTGGTTCACGCAATAGAACATAATTTTCTAAAATATAAGGGTGTTACATTATCCCCTATTAAAAAAATCGAGTCCTTTCATTTTTAATTTTTTCTTAACAAAAAGGGTGTATCATGACATCGTAAATAAAATTAGATATAGATTTTATCATAATAATTAATTTCTAAGTTACTTAAATATTTCCAAAACCATACTTGTGAATGAGTTTCTAAAAGAATGCCTTCATAACAAAGTGAAAAGCCTCAGTAGATTTATATTTAAATATCTTGAGTTGAGAAATTCTAGTTACCATTGATATATATAATATGAACTAATATACTTACTTGATTTCATTCCACAGCTTCATCCTTTGGTTATGTTTAGATTTGTTTTTCAATTTTTTTTAATCTCATATTCTAAACTATATATAATCATGATGAATTTTTCATTATCCAAACAATAAAATTAACTTTATATGAATCATAAGATACATAAAATGATGATTATATATTCATTATTTTTTCATCCATTAACCAAAATAATTAGCATAAGTTAATATAATATCTAATATGAATAAACATTTATATGAAGAAATAATACATTAATCTTAAAAACCTCAACAAAAAAACATAAATATTTTCACAAATAAAAGAACATTAAACCATTCAAAATATTCTAGAATAAAATTGAAACCCATTGATTATAATTATTTTATCATATATTCTTCCAAAATAAACTTAATAGTTATCTCCAAGAAACATCAATCACTCATAAAGTCACATACTAAAAAAATTTATACCCTAATCATATAATCTCTAATATATGCTAATATTTTCCATAAATAATATGAATCACCATAATACTACAATAAAATCACATATTCTACTATAAATTAACTCAATATTTATTCCTTAAATTTCATTTACCATAATAATATAATATTCCTAATATAGAAAAAGTATTCAAAAATGAATTTAACAATCACTTTTTTATTCCACAAGATCATCTGTATCTATTCATATTATGTTCCTAAAAATATATTTCTACTATAACTATAATTATAACATTGAATAATATAACAACCCTAAAGGTTATCTATGCTTCTCAAATTAGTTTTCCTAATTTAAAATAACAATTTATCTTCATTATCTATAGTTACCTCAACATCAAAATATCACATTAACCCTAAAGGTTATTTTTATATCCCCAAAATAATAAAATTATTCCCATATAACCTTTATAGTAAATCACACAATAAACCTAAGGGTTACATATACACCTTAATAATGTATTAAAACCCAATAAATATTTCTCAAACTATCCATAATAATATTAAAATCCATCACATAATACCAAAAAAGGTTACAATGGATCTTAAACTCATGATCATCCTTAAATTTAACAACCATTAAATAAAATACAACTACATCATAACTCTTTAAAATTGATATGTAGACACTTCATTCATTCAACTTCCTTCATGAAACTTTAATTAATCTTTTTTATCTTATTACTTAAAAATTAATTCCTATAATATTAATAATGTTATAAGTCTCATCAATATTAATCTAATCATGTTTTTTTAATTTAATAATAAGAAAAATTGGTAAAATAATTCATACGTTCTATATGTTATGCACAATTTTTTCATCTTTACTATAATAACATAATTTCTTTCTAAACCTTTATTAATTCAATATTTTTTATCCCTTTCAAGAAATTTCTGCCTAAGGAATAAATTTTCAAAATGTCCAAACTTCTTAAATTTAAAAAATTTAATTAATAATGTATAAATAACTTTCTTACCCTTCATTGAGTTAAATAAAATCTTCATTTTTCCTCAGTAGTTTATTTCTCTATTCCCTCTTTTACCACATATAAAACATTTTTCTCTTCCTTTCAGACATTACCTTGGGTGATTATTTCCACATTTATGACATATAGGTAGTTTAATATTTTAACCCACACAATCTTTATCACATAAAATTCTATAAGAGACCATATTTCTCTTAGTTGGTGTGTTGGGAAACTCAACTAGGTTGTTGATCGGAGTAGAGTACTCAAGAGGGGGTGAATTGAGTATCTATAAAAATTTCTATTAAAAAGGTATTCTTAAAAAGGTTCCCCAATAAATTGAAATACAACCCAGTTAATCAAAGTAATATGGTTATAAAAGTTTGAATATTTAAATAAATCCTCACAAGATTTATTAATTCTCATTAATCATAATATCATTTATCAAAATTACTTTTGAAGCTATTCTAATAAGTCAACCCAATTATAACTTCTTTCCAATGTTAACTATCAAAGTAAATTTATTGATTTCTGAATTATATAGTAAAATACAGTAAACTAAACTAAACAACACAGCGGATATAAAACAAGTGATTTATTCTCAAGCCGAGACCTAATCCACTCCACTTGGTGATCACCTGCCACCAAGAAGTTTATATTAATAAACTTGATCCACACCCTGGATCGGGGTAAACAAAAGTACACAGAACTGTCCAGGTCACATGACCTCTTCCACAGTTCTTCGTGGGTATGATATATCAGGTCACAGAGGGACCTCTTCCACACTTATCTATGGGAATAAACAAGGGTTAAAAGATGTGAGAGGGAGGATATCTTGTATCCTTCAGTTTAATGCAGGAGACAATGCGTGTTTTTATACAAACACACACACACACTGTTTGAAATCTAAAAATAATACACAATAGATAAGAAATGATGAGATAAGGTTAGAAGTTCTCTAAGTGTTAGTCTATGTAGATCTGGAATTATAGGATGAAGCATATGCAAGAATAGAGTCCTCTTGCGAAAAACAGAGTATCTCAAGTCTGGTTCTCTGGTTCAGATATGGCTTGTGTTCTTCATGGATTATATATTGTGAAGATGTTTTGACTCTGATCAATGGTATCACAGTGAATGCTTCGTGTGTTCTTCAGATGTATTGAATTTCATGTGTCAGTTCTCTTCTCAATAATTCTTATACTTCTTCATTATCATGCACACTTGTTTCTCTATCCACTTTCTTTGTTTCTGGCCACATTGTTCTTTTTATTCTTGGAATGCATGTGTTGGAGCTGACAGGATGCATGTATTATGCACCTCGTACCTCATACTGTTAGGTTACATGTCTACAAAGAAACATTATTTATGTTAGTACATTTAAAAGCTTCAAATATTACCGTTATAAATTAAATTGAGAAACGAAAAAATAGATTAAAGAATTGGGTCACAGTCTGTCTAGAAATAGTGTCACTTAGAAGTGGTGTCTTCCTGAAATGGCATCTCTTTCTTTGTATTTGAGCGGTGAGACAGTTATGATGGCACAGTTGTATAGAGATTAGAAACCAGTAGCACAGATGAAGTGTTAGGATCATGGTTTCTGGTCACGGTATATGATTCACGGTGTTTGGTCACGGTGTCTGGCCACGGTGTTTGGGTCACGGTGTCTGGTCATGGTTTCTGGTCATGGTGTCTGGGTCATGGTGTCTGGGTCACAGTGTCTGGGTCACGATGTCTGGGTCACGGTGTCTGGATCACAGTGTCTGGGTCATGGTGTCTGGGTCACGGTGTCTGGGTCACGGTGTCTGGATGGTCATGGTGTCTAGGTCATAGTGTTCGGGTCATGGTGTCTAGGTCCTTTTCCAGAAAAACATAACTGGTGGCAGACTCATGGTTTCTCAGACTTAGCCAAATATCTATACACAGACTTAAATAGTGATATTCATATAATGGATTAGACTTAATCTTTTATCAAGTAAATCCATTATAACACAAACTCAAAATAGTTTATAATAATTAAACATAATACTTAAGATCTTAGATAGGTTTATTTAAATCATAAATAAACTAATCATCTGTGCACATGATTTTAGATAGACTAAACAGGATTAACAAGTTTTATAGAATGTATAGGATTTGTGATCATTAAAACATGATTAACACATGAGGAGTCTAACAATATCCCCCTTTTTAATGATCACAAATCATGTGAGTGAGATATCTCTTCTTAGTGAATGTGCCTCTTCCTTAGTATGCATATAGAATACATATTTCTCCCCCTTTTGGGATTATCAAAAAGATAAAAGAAGTAAATAATATTATAGATAAGAAGATTTCATAATGCATTATATAAAAAAGTGTCATTACAAATAGTAAGCAACAAGAATATAGAAATCATCCCTATCAAAAGATAGTAGTCACTTTTCTTCAGAACTAGCTTGTTTTCTCTTTGCCCTTGGTAGTAGCATCAGAATAGGAATCCATAGGATCAGAGGTGAAAGTGAAAGAAGTGAGTGAACCAGTTGACAGAGAAGGTAAAGGGAGACCTTCAAAGACAGAAGGGGCCAAGGTAGGTGTAGAATAAGACTAAGGCAACTGTTGATCAAGGATAAAAGGTATGATCTGACTCAGATCTTGAGATAGAGACATAGATGTAGAGGCAAGGGCAGAGGATGATAAGGTAGGAAAACCAGATCTCAAGGGTGCAGCTACAGGAGCCATAATAGAAGTACTTTGTATATGAAGATAAGGCTTAAAAAGATTTATTAAGTTATAAATAATCTCATCTCCATACAACATGGATTTCTCAAAGTCATCCTTATTCTCCATAAATTTATCCAACAAAGGAGTGAAATATTTTAGCTTTTGGACTTGGGTTTTGAAAGCTTGAGTGACAATAGGGATTATCATATTCTATACAAGGTATTTGAAGTGGTTGGTCATGTCATGATTTGAGAGGATCCTATTTAAGTAGAAGTACACCTTCTTAGTAATCTCTTCCGGAACATCATTTTCTATTTTGGAATGAATTCTCACCAAATCAAGAACTCTATCACTGTTCTTGACAACCACAGATAGATATTCTTTTTCAAATCCACTGAGCATATCCTGAAGTTCTTCTTTGAAACTGTTCTGAGAAGATAACTATCCAAAGAGGGTTGAGAGGATTTTCTAGAGGCACAATAAATAGTAATATCCAAACTAAGAGACTTCAGCTGATTTAGAACTTTCTGGAGACAACCCTTATACTCATCAGTCAACTTTTTAAGACCAATAACAATTTCACGCATCTCTTGAAAAAATTTCTTATTTCTTTCAGCTACCTTGTCATCCAAGGAGTTTATATTAGGTTGAATTAGGGAGGTAACTTCCTGTGGAATCTAACTGACAACATCCTCAATAGGATAAGAAACAGGTTCAGGTCTTGAGTTCATACCTCTCTATTTGTTCTCAATTTTGGTCTCTTGAATCTCATGAAGCATCTTGGTATGAATCTGCCATATGATCTTTTCTAACAACAGGGCAAAATCTTTTTCACTCAAATTTTTTATAGGAGCCGGTTGGGTATTCATGATTTTTTCAACCCCAACCAATAGGGTAGATCCAAAAGATTTTAAATAATATTTACTAACGAAGTATGAAGGTTCTTGTGAAGGCTTGGAAATAGGAGCTGAGATAGGCTTAGGTTCCTTGGCATCTATAACATCAAGAGTAGATACATGTTTCAATTGAAACACAGTAGGCAGATCTATACCTTTCACTAAGGTTTCTTGGGAGTAATTAACATCAAAATAAATAAGAAATTTATAACATTTATCCACTGATCTTGGATCAACTGGATTAGGGACTTCAATAGGTTCCAGATTCAGGTGATGATCCCCCTCAACAGGTGTATATTTCTCAGGAGTGATAGATTTAGATCCTTGATATATTTCCAAGATTTCATCCCTAATAGCCTCACCTATTTCCTTTCTAGCCAAATGAAATGCTTGCTCCGTTATCTATTTAGAAGATAGAATAATTTCAAGAATAGATTGTTCCTATGAGTGTTCATCAAGAGAAACTTCTTGCACAAGAGAAAGATTGTATTCTATATTCTCTTATACAATATCCTTTTCATTTTCAACAACAAAAAATTCTTCTTTAGAAGTAGTTTTTTCTTACAGGTTAGCAACTTCTTCAGAAACAGTCATTTCCTTCTCAGTTAAGTATTGGAGAACAGGTTCACTGTCTTTCTCATCTAGAACAGTTTCCCTTGTAGGTACAACAGCCACTTCCTATTCTTCCTCATCAGAATATTCAACAATTTCATCTGGTTCCAAACCCGGTTCATAAATATCCTTAGGTCTGGAGGATTGTTCCACTGGACTGAACTTTTCATAAATCATGCCATTATCCTCCACACATGCTTTTCTCTATGGATTCCAACTGATTTTCATTCTCTTTACTGTAACTTTTGAAAGACAAAACTCATAGTCCTTAATAGATTCTTCATCTACTCCAACCAACCCTTTGGCATGAAGCATAGATGATATAAGCCTTGAATAGAATAGGGAGGTTGACTTGGAGGTTGTTTTGATCAACTCACACATATGGAGTATAACATATTTTCATAGGTTTATCTTATGTCCATTTTTCATAAGATGTATCAAAAATACATCCTGAAACTTGAGTGTAGCAAAGTCACCTTTTCTAGGGCTAATAAGATTCTGAAAAAATTTAAACAGAAGTCTAGTTTCACCATCTAGCTTAGAAGTTATGGCTCTTCGCTTTGTTTCATTTCCATTTAATCTTCCCAATGCTTCTTCAAAAACAAAGATATCACTTGGAGGTGGAGGAACTCTCTGGTAGTCCTCAAAAATACCCTCATGAGGTATCCTAAGGCATGTATCCTATAACCTTGAAGAAAACATGCATCTCTGGCCATTTATCTAGCTTCTCACAACAAAATCATCTACTGTATCATAAGATAATTGAACATACTGATGGAACTGTGCAACTAGCTTTGGGTAAATAGGCATATCCTCTTTTGTAAACCAATCCAGCCATCCTTTCTCTTTTATCACTTTCAAGACCAAATAATTACTTGACAGAAGCCACTTAGGTCATATTTCCTTTTCGGGTATCACTATTCTATCTACCAGATTCGGATTCATAGGACCTTCAGGTGCTAACATCGACGCTATTTTTATCTTCTTCTTTGATATTCGCTTCTCAAGATTTTATGAATATGGGAATTTCATTATGGGAATTCAATGAAGGTTTGACAGAGATAAGGGTTGAAATAGGGCTTACGGTTTGAGAGAAGAGATCTCTAGTGAATAAAGGAGTGAAAATTATTTCATTTTATCATTTAGGGATATCAAGCATCGTGGGAAAAAGCACAAGAAAGTAAAAGGTTAAAATAATTATTTACCATGATACAGGTTATAATATGTAAATAAAACAATAAATCATTTTTACGGTGAAACCGTAACTAGATTTAACGGTGAGGCCGTAACTGGCTTTCACGATGAGACTGTAAGAGGCGTTCACAGTGAGACCATAATAGTGTGATTTCTAAACTGTGTGACTGTATTATTTGAGACAGTAAATTCCAAACAGTGAATTGGGAAACCGTAAACTATGAAATAGTAGGCTTTGAAACAGTATACTTACTACTTAAGATTTATCATTCCCAATTCATGTATGATGTAGTCTATTCTTTCAGAATTTAATGCTTTGGTTAATATATCAGTGAGCTGATATTTAGTTCTAATGAATTCCCAAGTGATATCACCTTTTTGATAATGATCTTTAAAAAGTGATGTCTTACATAAATATGTTTTTTCCTAGAGTGTGAAACATTTTTTTTTTGAGATGTTAATATCACTTGTATTGTTGCAATTTATAGGTACATTCCTGAATTGATATCCATAATCTAGTAATGTGTGTTTTATCTACAAAATATTTGCACAACAACTACCACCATCTATGTATTCAGCTTCTATGGTAGATAATGCAACAAAATTTTGTTTCTTATGACACCCTTATACTAGTGACTTGCCTAAAAAGTGACATGTTCTAGAGGTTCTTTTTCTATCTAACTTACAACCATTGAAGTCAGCATCAGAATAACTCACTAACTCAAATGATTTTCCTCTGGGATAGAACAGTCATAGATTGGGTGTATTCTTAAGATATTTGAAAATTATCTTAACAACATTTAAATGGAATTCCTTAGGGTTTTCTTGAAAATGAGCACACATATATACACTAAACATAATTTCAGGTAGAGCAGACTTCCAATCATTCTTCTGTAAGTGGTTTGATCAATAGATTTTCCATCTTTATCAAGATCCAAATTACAAGTAGTAATCATTGGATTGTCACTACTTTTAGTGATATCCAAACCAAAATGTTTTAGAAGATATTTTGTATATTTTCTTTAGTTTAAAATAATTCCATCATTGTTTTGAAAGATTTGAAATCCAAGAAATAATTTTAGTTCACCCATTAAACTCATTTCAAATTAATTTTGCATCATTTCAGAAAATTCAATACATAAAGAATTTTTTGAAGATCCAAAGATAATTTCATCTACATATATTTGAACTACTAAAACATCATTGGAAATTTGTTTTATAAAAATGTTAGGATCAACTATTCCTTTTGTAAAACCTTTGGAAATAAGAAAAGAACTTAATCTATCATACCATGATCTTGGAGCTTGTTTTAAACCTTATAAAGCTTTTGATAATTTAAAAATATGATTTGGAAAATGAAGATTTGTCAAACCAAGGGGTTTCTCAACAAAGACATCCTCAACTATATACCCTTTTAGGAATGTATTTTTAATATCTATTTGATATAGTTTAAAATTTATGAGGTGCAGCATAAGCAAGTAGAATTATGATGGCTTTAAGTCTAGCTACTGGTGAAAAGGTCTCTTTATAATCAATTCCTTATTCTTGAATATATCCTAGTGCAACCAATCTAGCCTTGTTTCTAACTATATTACCAGCTTCATATACCTTATTTCTAAACACTCATTTAGTACCTATGGTAAATGTTTCTTTAGGTCTGTCAACAAGTTTCCAAAAAAAATTCTTTCAAACTGATTAAGTTCTTCTTGCATATCCATCACCCAAAATTCATCATTGGTAGCATAATTAATGTTTTTAGGTTCAATTTGTGACAAGAAGACTTGATATTCAACCTGATTTCTAAAATAATCTCTAGTTTGAGTTTCTTTATCTAAATCTCTTATAACAGCATCTAAAGGATGGTTCTTAAGAGTTCTAGAAAATTAAGGACTAGTGATTTCAGGTTCTTTAACAGTTTCAGGTTCATTGTGACTTGAATCTAAATAATTTCTAGAACTGTAATCTTTCACAGATTCCTTCATAGAATAGTTAGAGGTTTTTTAATTAATGTCCAGATTGGAGACATCATCCTCTAGGTTCTCAAGAGTGGTTTTAGGCTCATGCGGATCTGTTTCATCAAATTTGACATGGACAGATTCTTCCACACATTTAGTTCTTTTGTTAAACACTCTATAGGCTTTACTAGAGATTGAATATCCTAAAAATATTCCTTCATCACTCTTGGATGAAAATTTTTCAAGATTGCCCTTAGTATTAAGGATATATAATTTGAAACCAAAAACTTTGAAGTAGCTTACTTTGGGTTTTATATTGTTCCATAACTCATATAGATTTCTTTTAAGAATAGGTCTAATCAATGCTCTATTGATAATATAGCATGTTGTACTTACAACTTCATCCCAAAAATAAATAGGTAATTAATATTCACAAAGCATGGTTCTAGCAACTTATTGCAAGGTTCTATTTTTTCTTTCCACAACTCCATTCTATTGAGGTGTTCTAGGGGTAGAGAAACTATGACTATAGCCATTTTGTGAGCAAAAATATTCAAACTCTTGATTTTCAAACTCACATCCATGATCACTTCTTAAGGATTTAATTCTAAGTCCACTAATATTTTCTACATTTTTGGAATATTTGGTAAAATGATAGCAAGCTTCACTTTTGTGATCCAAAAAGAAAGTCCAAGTATATCTAGAAAAATAATCTACAAGAACATAAACATAGTGATTCCCATTTAAGCTAGAAACTCTAGATGGTCCAAATAAATCCAAGTGAACCAATTCGAGAGGTTGATAAGTTGACACTTCTTTCTTTGGTTTGATGGAAATTTTGTCTTGCTTTCCCATTTGACAAGGATTACACACTTTATCATTTGAAAATTCAAGTTTGGCTAGGTCTTTGACTAAACTTTTTATAGTTAACTTTATACGGTAGTGAATATTACAGTGTCCTGGTCTCCTATGCCAAATACAAGACTCTTTGTGAAATACAATTAAACATGAATAAGTTTAAGAGACTAAATAATCTAAGTTAACAGAATATACATTTTCATTTCTTAAAGCATAAAATTCTAATTCATTTTTAGAATTGAAAACATTAAAAGCATCATTTTCAAATTTAACATGAAATCCATCATCACATATTTGTGAAATACTAAGAAGATTATATTTCAATCCATCAAAAAAATGTACTTTGGAAATTAAAAATAATTTAGAGTTACCGATTTGGATAAGGCCAATGATCTTTCCTTTGGCATTGTCACCAAAGGTGACATGTCCACCGTCAATTTTTATTAAATTTTTAAAGCATGAATAATATCTTTTCATATGTCTTGAAAACCCATTGTCCAAGTACCATAATCTTTTACAAAATAACTTTAAGTAGCTTTCCTACAAAATATTCAGATAAAAATAGATTTTGGTACCCATACTTGTTTGGGTCCAGTAATATTAGTGACTAGTTCTTTAGGAACCCATATCTACCTCATAGGTTTCCTATAAGTATTATGTAAATTACTTGAAAAATAAACTCTATTTGGTCTAGAAAATATTGAAATAGTAGAGAGTGTATCATAACTTAAACTAGATAGATGTTTTCCAAAACTAAGAGTAAAGTTGTATGTCCTAGACTTAGAAACAAAATTATTTCTTCCAAAATTTATTTTACCAGGTTGATAGCCAATGCCAGTGGTATATTTATGAGAAATCTTTTTACCTAGAATTTGTACCAAAGTATCTTTACCATTAGTAAACCTTTCAAGATACTTTTTCAATTGCTCATTATATAGATTTAGTTCATTATTTTCTTTGAGTAATTAATCATTTTTCTCCCTTTCTACAGTGAGTTCAGTTTTAATAGTTGAGGTAAGAACATGATGCTTCTTTAAAGATTTGTATTTATCTTTTAGTTCATTACATGTCTCTTATAGCATATTATAGTATTCAAACATTTCTTCATTAGACATATTTTCAGAGTCACTCTCATCTCCATAATAGTAGGAATTGTGTACAGGAGATTACAGTGTTACCTCAGATGTGTTTGTCATAAAACACATATTGTTTTTGTTATCATGTTCATCATGTGAAGATTCTGAGTTACTAGAGCTATCCTCAGAAGGACTCCATGTTTCTTTAATTTCCTTTTTATACTTTCTATATGTGTCCTAATAATTCTTTTTGTACTTGATCTTGGGATAATTAGCCTTTATATGTCCCTTTCGTTTACGTTCATAGAAGACTATCTCATCAGACTTGTAACTTCTTTTCCAATCTTTCTTTCATCTTCCTTTTTGGTCATATCTTCCCTTAAAGTCAGGATTTCTGAAAAAGTTCTTCTTCTTATAAAATCTCTTAAACCTTCTGGCTAATTTAACCATCTCCTCATCACTATCAGGTGATTATGGTTTATTATTGGAAATTTTTATAGAGGCTTCCAACTTCCCTTTCTCTTTGTGTTTAGAATTTGTGGTTTTGAATGCAACAGATTTTCTTTTGGGTTCATCCTCCTCTTCCTTGTTGACTTTAAACTCCTCTTCATACATCATCAGTTTCCCAATGAGTTCTTTTATAGGTAACTTTATGATGTCACATGACCCTCTAATAGAGACATAGGTTTCTCTCCATCTGTTAGGTAGACATCTGAGAATCCTCATGATCTTTTCTTTGGCAGTAACTTCTCTTCCAAGAGAAACAATTGTGTTGAAAATTTATTTAAACCTAAGATACATGTCAGAAATAGGATCATCAGGTTTCATTTTAAAGTTATCATATTTAATAGTATAAGTATTAAGTCTCATTTATTTCACACTAGAAGTTCCTTCATGTGAAATATAAAAGGTATACCAAATTTTATGGGCAGTTTTACATACAGAAATTCTGTTAAATTCCTCATATCCTAAGGAGAAATATAAAGCATTCATGGATTTGCAATTGTTATTGTATACAGTCTTGGTAGGTTCATCCCAAGTGATTCTATCAGTGTCCAAAATCTTATACTCATCTATAATTTAATACCAGATTTCAAAACTCATACTTTCTAAATGCATTTTCAATTTAATTTTCCATTGGGCATAATTGGTTCCATTAAATAATGGTGGTATGTTTGTTGCAGCACCTTCCACTCTATTATCCATAATAAATAAATAATTTTAAAGATCTATAAATTTATAATTAACAGAAATTTATAGATCTTTAAAGTACAACTAAAATCACAATTGAATATGGTCAAAAAAACAGAGTCTTAAAAACAACCCTTTGATACCAAATGTTGGTCGGAGTAGAGTGCTCAATAGGGGGTAAATTGAGTATCTGTAAAAAATTATGTTTAAAAAGTATTCTTAAAAAGGTTCCACAATAAATTTAAATACATCCTAGTTAATCAAAGTAATACGATTATGAAAGTTTGACTGTTTAAATAACTCCTCATAAGATTGATTAATTCTCAGTAATATTAATATTAGTTATCAAAATTACTTTTGAATCTATTATAATAAAGAAAAACAATTATAACTTCTTTCCAAGATTAACTACAAATGTAAATTTAGTGATTTTTAATTATATAGTAAAATAGAGTAAACTAAATTAAACATAGTGGATATAAAACAAGTGGTTCAGTCTCATGCCAAGACCTAATCTACTCCACTTGGTGATCACCTTCCACCAACCAGTTTATATTAATAAACTTGATCCACTCCCTAGATCGGGGTAAAAAACAGTACATAGGACTTTCTAGGTCACACGACCTCTTCTACAATTATTCGTGGGTATGAGATATTAGGTCACACAGGTACCTCTTCCATAATTCTCTGTGGGAATAAACAAGGGTAAAAATATGTGAGAGGAAGGATATCTTGTATCTTCCAGTTTAATATAGGAGACATTGCATGTTTTTATACAGACACACACACACTGGTCGAAAGCTAAAAATAATACACAACAATGAAAAAATTATGAGATAAGGTTATAAGTGCTCTAAGTGTTAGTCTATGAATCTTTGGACTTATTAGGTTAAGAAGATGTAGGAATCGATTCCTATTATGAAAAATAGAGTATCATAAGTCTAGTGCTCGGGTTCATATATGGCTCATGCTCTTTGTGGAGTCTATATTGCAAAGATTTTATAGACTCTAATCAATGTTATCACAGTGAATGAATCGTGTGTTCTTTATATGTATTGAATTGAATGTGTTAGTTCTCTTCTCAAGAATGATTGTGCTTCTTTGTTATCGCGCACACTTGTTTCTCTTTCCACTTTCTTTGTTTTTCGCCACATTGTTCTTTTTATTCTTGGAATGCATGTGTTGGAGCTGATAGGATGTATGTATTTTGAACCTCATACCTCATACTGTCAGGTGACATGTCTACAAAGAAACATTAATTCTTTCAGTGCATTTAAAATCTTCAAATATGACTGTTAGAAATTAAATTGATAAATGAAAAAATAAATTAAAGAATGGTGTCACAATATGTTTGGAAAAGGCGTCACTTAGAAGTGGTATCTTCATGAAACGGTGTCTCCTTATTTGTCTTTAAGCGTTGAGATAGTTATGATGGTACAATTGTATAGAGATCAAGAACCGGTAACACAGATGCAGTGTTAGGATCATGGTGTCTGGTCACAGTATCTGATTCACAGTGTCTAGTCACGGTGTCTGGTCACAATGTCTAGGTCATGATTTCTGGTCACAATGTCTGGATCATGGTGTTTGGGTCATAGTGTCTGGGTCATGGTGTCTGGGTCACGGTGTCTAGGTCACGGTGTCTGGGTCACGATTTTTGGGTCACGGTTTTTGGATGGTCATGGTATCTGGGTCATGGTGTCTGGGTCCTTTGCCAGAAAAACATAACCGGTGGAAGACTCACGGTTTCTTAGACTTAGCCAAATATCTATACATAGACTTAAATATTGATATTCATAGAATGGGTTAGACTTAATCATTTATCAAGGAAATCCATTATAACACAAGCTCAAAATAGTTTACAATCCTCAAACATAGCACTTAAGATCTTGGATAGGTTTATTTAAAGCATAAAGAAACTAATCATCTGTGCACATGATTTTATATAGATTAAATAGGATTAATAAGCTTTATGGAATGTATAATATTTGTGACCATTAAAACATGACTAACACATGAGGAGTCCAATATAGGTTTAGGATGTTAATCATATCTTGATATAGATTACTAGACATAACCATACGTCTTTTCACTCCATATTCTACCCCATTTAGTTTCCCATTCAGAACACTATTGTATTTCCCTTCACATCCATTATTAACCTGGTTCCTGATAGTTCTATACATTTACCAAAAAAACTATTAGTATGAGTATATCAAATAAAATCATAACAAACCTTCTTCTAAAAATTTTAAAAACTAAGATACATATTCTATTCAGCTATTTTAGTTTTGTAAGAAATAACCATAATTATCCAAAACATACGAACCCTTAAGGTTATAAAAGACTTATAACTTATGATTCCAACCCATCATATTAACTTGTAAATAATTCCCATAAAACAAAATCTTAACCTCTAAATATGGCTAAATCCTTTCTTTGTCACCAACTATAACACTTCAGACCTGGTGCTAAAATCATACTCTTTACATGTTGGATTTGATACCAATTGAAGTGGACCAAATTTTAACTTCCATTATTTCAATTTCAATAACAAATATTGATTCAATTACATATTTAAGACCATGTTGTTTTAGAGTTTTATATAATTATTAAATCTATTAAATATAAAGTGAAAACTTCCATATAGTGTATATTTCTTCTAAAAAATAGGTTTCTATTTTTACACTCATATTTCATTCATGACACCTTTTGATGCCTTCAAGATGTGTCACCCTTGATATTAATATAATACCTATATATACTTAATCCTCATAAAAACATTTGAAAACATTGGATGATAAAAAATTATCAATAGGGATATAAAAATAAAGTAAATCTATTAATCCATTTGAAATTCATAGAAATCCATAAAGAATTTTTTATTTTTTTCAAAATAAAATTTGAGTTCAAATTAACCACTTACTTACTCTTGAAATCAATTTTTTCTCTCAATTTTTTTCATAAAACATTTTATAATAAATTATAAATTAAAGAAAAAAATTCATGAGTGTTTATTTACAAAAAATATAAAAGCATTTCATTGAAATAAAACCTTTCACCCGTAGAAGATCATAAACTTTTTTTAAATCATAATCTTATTTTATTATCTTATGAAATCAAATTAATTACATAAAAACCAATCAACAACTTGAACATGAAATATATATATGGGAAATATAAATAATCAAAAGGATAATAAAAATAGATTTTATAATAATGGAATGCGTAATTTTAGATATAATAATCCTTAAATAAAGGCCTTGTGCCAATGCATCATAAATATACCATAAAGGACTTATGCCAAAATATCATAAGTAACTGGTATGGCATACAACAAATACACATTATAGTTTATCTTATGAGACCTATCAATGCATTGAGGGGATATCTAATATCGGGCCCCAAACATTTACTTACCAATTATAGTGAAATTATCATATGAAAGAAATGAATAATAATACAATACATGATCAACATAAACATTGTTATTAAAAAACTAGAATATGAAATGTTAATATTTCCCCTAGTCAATAAATAGAACAATAAGATTATAAGCCATCCAAAGAAATAAGATGGATGATATCTTTAGATTATATCCCTATTTAAGAATAATAATCTTTAAATAATGTAGATATATATGAAAAATACATTTATAAAGACATTAGGAATTCTCTTTGAAATAATGAATAAATATTATTTTATTTTGAACACATTTTAAAACTAAAAAATTATAGAATAAAGGGAATATATATTTTTTGAAAAAATATAAAAAATTATATATTAATCTTGATAAATAATAATGTCTATGTTGGTGAGAAAATGAGTTCAAGAGGTTAACATTAAAAAATCATTTATTTATTTTTTTTATAAAAAAACTCAAAATAACCCATTTGAGAAATGTTAAAAAGATTAATTTTCAAACCATTATAAAGAAAGTAATAAGTAGTTTAAAATTACCATTAAAAATTTTATAAGAATAAATAAGAACATTATTTAAATATATAAAATAACATGTACATGGAGGGAAAATATTTTAAAACATTTAAAATATCATTTTATATAAAAAATCTTTACCTTAAGTCCCTTGTAGCTTCGTACATTCTCTAACTCCTGAATAATAAAATATATTTTTTATTTATTTTCTTAAGAAAACTTTTAATTTTCATTCCATTATCATTATTCATTTTATTTCATTTACTATCATATCCTATTTAGTTACTAAATTACTTAAGCTTATGTCAGACGTTGCGAGGTTGTTTGGTTCATAATCTCTAAAATAACTTTGGAGCGATAACCGTGTTCAATGGGGTCATGTTTCCATAATCTAAAAAATCTTAAAAAATTTATAATTATCAGGATTATACATTAAATGTAATTTTAGAACCATCCACATAAGGTGTTCATGAAAAATTATTTACATCAGTTCATGTAGATGGTGGTCCGTACCTACACATGAGTGATGATTTCATTTTTATAATGGATTAAAAGAAAATAAAATTCATAAAGATTAAATTTTAAAGAATCCTAGTATTATTATAAATATCATTTTTATTCATTGAATACTTACTTATTACTACCCATGTAAGGATAAAATGAAAAACAAATCACATCTCTTTATGGAGGTGGTAGTCTATATGTACACACAAGTGATGTAACACCCCAGGTAAATAAAGAATATGACATTTTTATATTTATCCATATTTGTGAATAAAATATTAATATTACTTTAAAGGGGACGCTATGCTCAATGGCGTACCCAATACGCAACAACGAGTTTCTTGGGAATCTTAAGTTTCACTCTAATAATAAAATAATATTATTTTAAATGGTAGTTAACGCCTAGTCGTTGTAATGGCGGGAATGAATAGAACTAACTAAAAAATGATTATATATGTTTTTCAAATATTTTTACTTTTTACAATAAATGTTAGAGGATTAAAAATGTGAATGAATTCAATTTTTAAGCGTAAACATTCTAATGTTCTTTAAAAGGTCGATTAACCGCCTTTTGATGGCAAACCTCTTTTAAATCCACTTTTTGACAATTTTATGTGTTATATTTGACAAAATAAAATTCTTCTTTATAATAGAGACATCAAAATTTACTTTGTGTAAATTTTTGGTATCTTTCCGATAAAGTTCATTTTTTAATGAATAGTGAAAAATGTTGTATTTTAATTCAAAACCTCTTTTTAATCTAATTTATTTATATGATTATATTATCTTTTGAATTTTTTTTAAAGTAAAATTAGAATATATTTTTACCATTTAATCCAATAGTGGTCATTGGAATTAATTTCACTTTGAAATTAGACTTAAACTAGTGTCAATCTTTTAATAGATATTGTTTCATAAAAACACGCAATTTGTTTTGACAGCGGGAATTAATTATTAAATTAATTAATGCAACTTATATGTTTTGAATTTTTTAAAATAGACATCATTTTTGAGTTCGGAATATCAAATATATCTTAGGGTGAATTTTTGGTATTTTTCTGAAAAACTTCAATTTTTGATGAATAGTGAAACCACTAAGTGGTAGTTAAAGAAACTGATTTTTCGTTTAAATGAAACTTTGCCACCTCTGTGTTTTGAATTTCAAAAATCCGACATACATGGTTGTCATTAGGAAGTAAAATTTGGTTCAATGGGATTAAAATAATTTTTTGATGAATAGTAACTTTTATGTTCTTAATCACGATTAGAGGTAATTAGTGTAATTTAAGGTAAAAATAATGTTTTAATAATGTGAAATGACCTAGACACATGTCCTAACCTCATTGGATATGTCATGGCCGACCAAGAAAATCCATGGGTCAACTTGGGGACCCCATGGAGCCACTTTGGTTGGAAAATGACATAAATAACTTTTTATTTAAAGTTAAAATAAAAATGTCACAAGCATGAGATGTTTCACTAAAACAATTTTTAAATGGGGTTATACAAGTCATATTTTTTACTATAAATATTAATTAGAAATCTAAAAATATTTCCTACATCGTGATATTTTTTTTATAATTTTTAGACATTAAATAAATTAAATTATTTATGACATCATGATGATGCAGCGATTACCTCATTAATAAAGGATTTAAATAAAATGAAAAGATAATGTTAAAACTATTACTTAAACTTGTCAAAAACCTATTGGATGAGTATATTTCGAACCCTTACCACCTTATCCTCAAAATACATCAATGTGGGACCTTTAAAATCCGAAACTCATTTGAAAATAAAGTAACATTTTGTAACTTTACAAGAGTGTCCCTCCTCTCCTCTTATAAAAGGCCCCCACCTCTACCACCTTACCCACACCTCTCAAGCCTTTGGCTCGGTCAACCCTTGCTCATTTTTCCTCTACACATCCCTATCTTACTCCTATAAGCCTCACTTTGGGCAGAAGTCTTCCCAAGGAAGCCTTCGATCTCAAATCAAAAAGAGTTACCCGATTTTAAGGTAATGTCTTCACTTGTGTTCTTTTGTTTTATTTTGCTTCTCCAACCCCCTAAACTCTTTTTATTCATTTATTTTGTAACAAATACAGTATATTCAATATACTAGGATGTTTTTATAAGAATAATTCGAGATACACTTACACACACCTACATCAAATGGTTAAAGAACATACTGTTTCTGTGGATGGCGAATTTCTGCCTCACGAAACGATGATTGTTCAACACTCATATAACACCTTAAAATGTGGACATTAAGATGTCACTATATTTATATATGATATATAATATGTTTATGTTTTACTTAAGCTTCTGTATTTTTCTTTTTTGGCATACCTTTATGGTTTCCATTGTGGGTAAACACGATAATTTCATTTTAGGAAGTGTGGACTACCGCCCCCTCAAAGTGATTTGATTCGTTAATACCATATGTGGGATGTATAAAGGATGTATTTAAAGTTATTATATATGATTTATTTTAAATATAAATAATTAATATAATTCTGTAATTAAAATATATATACCTCTCATTTAGTTTTAATTCCATTAATATGACATAGAAATGAAAGTAGCGTTCATGCGTACGTACGGCTTACCGTCTCCATGAACGGTGCATTTCATTTCTTACCTCTAAATGATTATATAATATTATAAATACATGTATATTATGGATATATATGATATATATGATATAAAAATCATGAATATAATTCTGGATATAATGAACCTTTGACCACACGAACAACATGTAATTGTAAGAAGTCCACTTTCGACTTAAGAACCAAATATCGACAAAACAAACATTATTAACTTAAATGATTACATAATGTTTATAACATGGCAATAAGTGATATAAAAGGAATAATTAACTTGAAAAAGGTTCTTAAGCAAGTAGAAATTAACTCAAGTTTATTATTTAGGACGTTAAAGAACGGTCGAGTCAAGTCGGACCCGAGGTAAGGGATCCTACTCTCTTTCTTTTTAAGTACACTCTTTAATGTCATTCCTTTTAAGATCATCTTTATTATGATTGGGATGTTCTTTTATATTACTCCTACTGTACTTTTTATGTTCATATGGTGAGAGACCATATTTTCTTTCATCAATCCATTTTGAAAGTTTTGAGTGGCGTCGTTAGGCTGCCGAATTTTCGTAAGAGATCTAACCTCTCTCTTTCTTTTTAAGTACTCTCCTTTATGTCACATCTTTTAAGCTCCTCTTTGTTATGATGGGTGATGTTCTTTTATATTCCTCTTGATATTTTATTGTAATATGATGATATACCCTATTTGATCTCATCAATCCATTTTTGTAAGTTTTAAGTGGCGTCGTTAGGCTGCCGAGTTTTCATAAGGGATTTTTCATCTCACTTTTATTCCCATGAGATTTATGCTAAATTTGCCACAATTTCCTTTGAGTGGTGTATTTACTGCCCATTATTTTAATCATTGTGTAATATACTTTCATTTATGAGTATTTACATCAATGTTGTATTGTCCTTCTTTCACGGGTGTATGTTTCGAAAGATACCCATGTCGGTAAGGGAACCTTTCACCCTCCTCTTTTTAAAAGACTTCTTTTGTTATGTCTTTTAATTCACATAAAATTATGTTGGGATATGTTCTTATATATCCTTATTGATTTAAATTTTATGTCCAAGTGATGAGATACCCTTTTTATCTCTCATCAACTCATTTTCTGAATTTTGTAGTGACGCCGTTAGGCTGTCAAATTTTTGCAAGGGAACTTCTTAACCCAATTTTGATTCTTTGGGATAAGCTTGTACTCCTTGAATATTTCGTTCTATGAATATGTGTGAATAACCTCTGATTGTTTTATACTTAATATCCACTTATATTTGGTGTATTAGTTTTTCACACATAATTATGTAATTGATTTATCCTTAATCCAAGGATACCGTCTTTGTATGGGACTTCGTCTCAATCTCCTTTCATTGAGGCATATTTTGTTTTATACACAGCCATATTTTATATGGTGTATAAACCCCTTTGACTTTTACGTTTATCCGAAAGGAATCTTTTTTATACAAAGCGTTTTACTAAACGACAAAACGGAATGTTTTTGTCGTACGTATACGGCGACAATGACTTCTCCGCCGTCGTGACCATTATTTGAGTTTTGGCTTCCTCTACAAGCCATACCTTTTTTTTAAAGAAAAATAAATACGATTTTTTACTTTTCTTTTATTTTGGTATTGAAAATGGTTTTCATAATGTTTTTATATCAATGTGTTGTATTGATATCTTGTGATTGAAAAGTGGAAATATTGTGTTTCCTTTATGCAAGTTTTATGTGATACAATTATGTTATGGTTCTTGGGAATTATTATGAAGACGGGTGGTTCCGTGACAAACTAAGGGCGGGTGAGCCTGATATAGATCTCCAATGCATTGGGTAACTCAAAGGGGTTAAACATTAAGGTTTCTCCGAAGAGATTTAGGGAATATACTGTGATGGGTATTCCAAACGTAACCAAGAGGGTTACTCCCTACGTAAGAATGTTATGAATGACTCAAGTTACCTTTATGTCTTATGATTTCTATGATTTATTCATGATTTTATGAGGTATGTTAAAGTGCTTATGTTTTATGGGTAAAGTATGATTTCATTCTTATGTATACATGTACTCATGTTTCCTTTACATATTTTTATATCCCTTAATAAGATTTTTATGCTCATCCCAAGTTTTTGAAATGTTTTCACAGGTCAAGGGAAGGGCACATGATATGATGATAGTTTCAAGGAAGTGTCAAGAAATAATCCATGTTTTATTTTAAATATGTTTTCGTTGATGGGAAAAATGAATACTATATTTTATGTAACCACTTTGTTTAAATGTGGAATGTAATGCAACTTTTATGATCTAATTATCTAAAACTCTAAACCTGAAAAGATTCTCAATGTGTAATCTTATAATAACTCAAGATTAAGTAAGGTTTAAGGCTGGGGCCTTATAGTTGGTATCAAAGTCCGGTTTAAATAACTTTAGAGGTTAGGGTATTCTCTAAGCACAAGTGACATTACCATAATGGTTAGGATTTCAGAAAGAGTCCTAGTTTTAGATAAAGTGAATGAGTAAGTATATCTTAGTGTTTACCTTCCTCATTAGTACATGATGGTTTTATTGATATACTCACACTGACATTTCTGTTTTTAGTGAATGGATGGATCTAGCAGGCACCAAAGAGGCAACAGGTTTGAAGGAAACTGTGGTGGTTCTCTGATTAAGAACTAGATAAAATGGGGGATTCAATGAGGAAACTCGTGGTTGTTCTAAACCAACTATCAAGGAGTCATGATCAACCACTTGAGCCTTGGTATGATTTGTAATGAATCATGTATGAGATGACCAATCAATGTGGAAGTTCAGGTAATAATTATAAAGGTAACCATTAGAGTTTATATGATCCTTACTTTTGAGGTAATTATGGGTTATTATATGTTATGATGGAAAATGAATGGCATGAGATAAACTTGAGGTTAAAATATGTTATGATCATTTTTGAAGATTTTATCTCGTTTTGGGGAATGTTTTAAGAATTATATAGTTTTGTAAAAAGGACAACATGCAGACTGTGTGACAACCCGTCGTGTCGGACAAAGCTGCGGGAATCGAACCCACAACCAAAGTGCGACTGGTATTTATCGCCTACCACTGGACTACGTGAAGTCCCTGGTTAGTTTGACTAATTATTTTTAGTTAGATGATTTTATGAATCAAGAGTAAGTTTATTTTGGGTTATCTATGGAAATGATTAACCTATCATTGAGGATATGTGATTAGGTTAATTACTTTTCAATATGAGAATTTAAGAGCAACTGATGTTATTTGGAGATAAAAGTTAATTTGTACCTTGGAAGACTATGTGACTAAATCCTTCAAATATTTGGGTTTCAATATTAGTTTGGTTTACTTTGAATAATTTTATGGACAAATTTTTTATCAAATGGTCCTCATTGAACTTTAGGTTTTGTTGGACAAATTTTGGAGATTAAGAATAGATTTTCTTTTTATAAAGGGTTATCCTTTTCTGGATTATCTGATCTTGTACTAACCATTTTGGTTTTGGTTTTGGTTAAAGTCTAAAGACATGGGAAGTATATAGTTCTCTTTTTTGGATTAGTTGATTCTCTATAAGTTGATTATAGTGAACAAGTCTTCCTAAATACTCGTCTTTTGGAGAAAATATGAGTTTGTGTAGGAAATCTAATAAAAGTTGAAAGTCAACATGATAAGTAATTATGTTTCCTTATGAATAAATTCCTCAATAAAAAAAACAAAAATTTTGTCTATTAACTTTTCCTACTGGGGAATCGAATACCGTTTAACCCATCACAATTTTGTGATTTTCTTGTGGTTAACTTTCTCCTAAACATGTTTTCTATCACTCTCCATCAGAACATGACCCAATGTTTTCTCCTCCATGTCCATGTTTTCCTACATGGAATCCTAGTATGGGTTAACTCGGGTGACCTCTGTACTTCTCATTCTTTATTTTAAAGTGATTGTTTTACCGACTCTTGTTCCGATGTGGGACTTTCAAGGATGTTTCCGAGCCCAATTTTAAAATTGTGAGGACACAATTCCCAAAAGGGGGGAAGGATGTAACACCCTAGGTAAATAAAGAATATGACATTTTTATATTTATCCATATTTGTGAATAAAATATTAATATTACTTTAAAGGGGACGCTATGCTCGATGGCGTACCCAATACGCAACAACGAGTTTCTTGAGAATCTTACGTTGCACTCTAATAATAAAATAATATTATTTTAAATGGTGGTTAACGTCTAGCCGTTGTAATGGTGGGAATGAACAGAACTAACTACAAAATGATTATATATGTTTGTCAAATATTTTTACTTTTTACAATAAATGTTAGAGGATTAAAAATGTGAATGAATTCAATTTTGAAGCGTAAACATTCTAATGTTCTTTAGAAGGTCGATTAACTGCCTTTTGATGGAGAACCTCTTTTAAATCCACTTTTTGACAATTTTAGGTTTTATATATGACAAAATAAAATTCTTCTTTATAATAGAGACATCAAAATTTACTTTGTGTAAATATTTGGTATCTTTCCGATAAAGTTCATTTTTTAATGAATAGTGAAAAATGTTGTATTTTAATTCAAAACCTATTTTTAATCTAATTTATTTATATGATTAGATTATCTTTTGAATTGTTTTTAAAGTAAAATTAGAATATATTTTTACCATTTAATCCAATATTGTTCATTAGAATTAATTTCACTTTGAAATTGGACTTAAACTAGTGTCAATCTTTTAATAGATATTGTTTCATAAAAACACGCTATTTGTTTTAACAGCGGGAATTAATTATTAAATTAATTAATGCAACTTATATGTTTTAAATTTTGTAAAATTGACATCATTTATGAGTTTTTAATATCAAATATATCTTAGGGTGAATTTTTGGTATTTTTCTGAAAAACTTCAATTTTTGATGAATAGTGAAACCACTAAGTGGTAGTTAAAGAAACTGATTTTTCGTTTAAATGAAACTTTGTCACCTCTGTGTTTTGAATTTAAAAAATCCGACATACATTGTTGTCATTAGGAAGTAAAATTTGGTTCAATGGGATTAAAATAATTTTTTGGTGAATAGTAACTTTTATGTTCTTAATCGCGATTAGAGGTAATTAGTATAATTTAAGGTAAAAATAATGTTTTAATAATGTGAAATGACCTAGACACATGTCCTACCCTCATTTGATGTGCCATGGCAGACCAAGACAATCCATGGGTCAACTTGGGGACCCCATGGAGCCACTTTTGTTGGAAAATGACATAAATAACCTTTTATTTAAAGTTAAAATAAAAATGTCACAAGCATGATATGTTTCACTAAAACAATTTTTAAATGGGGTTATACAAGTCATATTTTTGACTATAAATATTCATTAGAAATATAAAAAGATTTCATACATCGTGATATTTTTTTTATAATTTTTAGACATTAAATAAATTAAATTATTTATGACATCATGATGATGCAGCGATTACCTCATTAATAAAGGATTTAAATAAAATGAAAAGATAATGTTAAAACTATAACTTAAACTTGTCAAAAACCTATTGGATGAGTATATTTCGAACCCTTACCACCTTATCCTCGAAATACATCAATGTGGGACCTTTAAAATCCGAAACTCATTTGAAAATAAAGTAACATTTTGTAACTTTACAAGAGTGCCTCTCCTCTCCTCTTATAAAAGGCCCCCACCTCTACCACATTACCCACACCTCTCAAGCCTTTGTCTCGGCCAAATCATGCTCATTTTGCCTCTACACATCCCTTTCTCACTCCTAGAAGCCTCACTTTGGGCAGAAGTCTTCCCAAGGAAGCCTTTGAGCTCAAATAAAAAAAGAGTTACCTGATTTTAAGGTAATGTCTTCACTTGTGTTCTTTTGTTTTATTTTGCTTCTCCAACCCCCTAAACTCTTTTTATTCATTTCTTTTGTAACAAATCCAGTATCTTAAATATACTACGATGTTTTTATAAGAATCATTCGAGCTACAATTACACACACCTACATCAAATGGTTAAAGAACATACTGTTTCTGTGGATGGCGAATTTCTGCCTCACGAAACGATGATTGTTCAACACTCATATAACACCTTAAAAGGTGGACATTAAGATGTCACTATATTTATATATGATATATAATATGTTTATGTTTTACTTAATCTTCTGTATTTTTCTTTTTTGGCATACCTTTATGGTTTCCATTGTGGTTAAACACGATAATTTCATTTTAGGAAGTGCGGACTACAACCCCCTCAAAGTGATTTGATTCGTTAATGCCATATGTGGGATGTATAAAGGATGTATTTAAAGTTATTATATATGATTTATGTTACATATAAATGATGAATATAATTCTGTAATTAAAATATACATACCTCTCATTTAGTTTTAATTCCATTAATATGACATAGAAATGAAAGTAGCGTTCATGCGTACGTACGGCTTACCGTCTCCATGAACGGTGCATTTCATTTCTTACCTCTAAATGATTATGTAATATTATAAATACATGTATATTCTGAATATATATGATATATATGATATCCAAATCATTAATATAATTCTGGATATAATGAACCTTTGACAACACGAACAACATGTAATTGTAAGAAGTTCACTTTCGACTTAAGAACCAAATATCGACAAAACAAACATTATTAACTTAAATGATTACATAATGTTTATAACATGGAAATAAGTGATATAAAAGTAATAATGAACTTGAAAAAGGTTCTTAAGAAAGTATAAATTAACTCAAGTTTATTATTCAGGACATTAAAGAACGATCGAGTCAAGTCGGACCCGAGGTAAGGGATCCTACTCCTCTCTTTCTTTTTAAGTACACTCTTTTATATCATTCCTTATAAGATCATATTTATTATGATTGGTATGTTATTTTATATTACTCCTACTGTAATTTTTATGTTCATATGGTGAGAGACCCTATTTTCTCTCATCAATCCATTTTGGAAGTTTTGAGTGGCGTCGTTAGGCTGCCGAATTTTCATAAGAGATCTAACCTCTCTCTTTCTTTTTAAGTACTCTCCTTTATGTCACTTCTTTTAAGATCCTATTTGTTATGATGGGGGATGTTCTTTTATATTCCTCTTTCTATTTTATTTTAATATGATGAGAGACCCTATTTGATCTCATCAATCCATTTTTGGAAGTTTTAAGTGGCGTCGTTAGGCTGCCGAGTTTTCGTAAGGGATTTTTCATCTCACTTTTATTCCCGTGAGATTTATGCTACATTTGCCACAATTTACTTTGAGTGGTGTATGTACTGCCCATTATTTTACTCATTGTGTAATATACTTTCATTTATGAGTATTTACATCAATGTTGTATTGTCCTTTTTTCACGGGGTGTATGTTTCGAAAGATACCCATGCCGGTAAGGGAACCTTTCACCCTCCTCTTTTTAAAAGACTTATTTTGTTATGTCTTTTAATTCACATAACATTGTGTTGGGATATTCTCTTATATATCCTTAGTGATTTAAATTTTATGTCCAAGTGATGAGATACCCTTTTTATCTCTCATCTACTCATTTTCTGAATTTTGTAGTGACGCCGTTAGGCTATCAAATTTTTGCAAGGGAACTTCTTAACCCAATTTTGATTCTTTGGGATAAGCTTGTACTCCTTGAATATGTCGTTCTACGAATATTTGTGAATAACCTATGATTTTTTGAAACTTAATATCCACTTATATTTGGTGTATTAGTTTTTCACACATAATTATGTAATTGATTTATCCTTAATCCAAGGATACCGTCTTTGTATGGGACTTCGTCTAAATCTCCTTTCATTGAGGCATATTTTGTTTTATACACAACTTATTTTATATGGTGTATAAACCCCTTTGAATTTTATGTTTATCTAAAAGGAATCTTTTTTATACAAAGAGTTTTACTAAAAGACAAAAGGGAATGTTTTTGTCGTACGTATGCGGCGACAACGACTTCTCTGCCGCCGTGACCATTATTTTAGTTTCGGCTTCCTCTAAAAGTCATACCTTTTTTAAAAAGAAAAATAAATACCATGTTTTTCTTTTCTTTTATTTTGGTATTGAAAATGGTTTTCATAATGTTTTTATATCAACGTGTTGTATTGATATCTTGTGATTGAAAAGTGGAAATGTTATGTTTCTTTTATTCATGTTTTATGTGATACGGTTATGTTATGGTTCTTGGGCATTATTATGAAGAAGGGTGGTTCCATGATAAACTAAGGGTGGGTGAGCCCGATATAGCTCTCCAATGCATTGGGTAACGCGAAGGGGTTAAACGTTAAGGTTTCTCCGAAGAGATTTAGGGAATATACTGTGATGGGTATTCCAAACGTAACCAAGAGGGTTACTCCCTACGTAAGAATGTTATGAATGCCTCAAGTTACCTTTATGTCTTATGATTTCTATTATTTATTCATGATTTTATGAGTTATGTTAAAGTGCTTATGTTTTATGGGTAAAGTATGATTTCATTCTTATGTATACATGTACTCATGTTTCCTTTCCATATTTTTATATCTCTTACTGAGCTTTTTATGCTCATCCCAAGTTTTTGAAATGTTTTCACAGGTCAAGGGAAGGGTACATGATATGATGATAGTGTCAAGGAAGTGTCAAGAAAGAATCCATGTTTTATTTTAAATATGTTTTCATTGATGGGAAAAATGAATACTATCTTTTATGTAACCACATTGTTTAAATGTGGAATGTAATGCAAGTTTTATGATCCAATTCTCTAAAACTCTAAACCTGAAAAGATCCTCAATGTGTAATCTTGTAATAACTCAAGATTAAGTAAGGTTTAAGGATGGGGCCTTATAAGTGATGTTATCATTTTCCAAAAGATGAGTGGGTAAGAAGGTAATTAATACCTCATCATTATAGAATCATAATTATGTCATAAATATCATATATATTTACTTGATTCATCATTTTAACCATCCATATATAGTGGTGATGAAAAAAAAACACATCTCTTTGTGGAGATGGTAGTTTATATGTACACACTAGTGAAGTGTTCATTTTACATTGGATGTAAATAGTGACAGAAAAAGGTTTTACCATTAACATAATAACATTTTAGTATATTGGAGATACTAATGTTATTATATAATCATGGTTAGGATATATTTGAAGGAGTTAGAAGAAGAAATAAACTTAAATAAATCATTTAAGACTTACAAATCATCTTTTCCAAATCTCTTTTTTTATATATTTTCGAAAAAATCACTTTGAGGTTGAGTGGGAACCACTTACGGATCACAAAAATGATAGACCAAATCATAGAATGATTTACAGATACCAAAAACCACCAAAAAATACCATTGGAAATATAAAATTCATCATCACACCCTAAAACCACCACCACACCACGAGCCGCCACCAACCCACTTTACCAAATATGAAATTCTAAATCAAAACAGAAGAAATTATAAACCGCCTAGACTTATCCGTTGACCGACATACACCTCATATTTTGATATCCTCCTTTCAATTAAGCTTAAGGATTTTAAAGGTGAGTTTTATGGTCACTATATAGTATTTTTGACATTATAATGGAATTATATAGGGGTATTTGAGTATATTTTTGAATGAAAAATGAACTTGAGTTTTGTTTTAAAAAGGTTTAAGTGATTCCCTTTTTATAGGAAAAAATCAATGGCATCTTCACAGTTTTTCAATATTTATGGGTCATGAGTGTAATTTTAAAAATTCAAAGTGGAAAAAACATGGAACATGAATGATAGGATCAATAGTTTACCATCCAATTGAGTTATGATAGTATTTTCGTAAATTTTTAATGATTTAAAGATAATTTTTAATCATTAAATACCATTTAAGGTCATTTTCATGAGTATTCACAAAATTTGAATTTAAACATATCAATACAATAATGGAATTTGAATTAAAGCACAAAAGTAATCACTTATTCTTCATAATTATCTATATTTTTTTAACATGATAATTCATACAATAGACATTACATTTTTTTAAATCAATTACTTGATTTTTATCTTATTTTTATAAACATGGTGTTAACGCAGAGTAAGAATTTTAGGAATTATATTGTTTTTTAAAATTGAAAATAAATTATAAAAATGACTATAATTTATTTCAAATTATTATATTCATATAGTTTTTTTCATAATTTATATTTACTCTTATCCTTAAAATGAAAACATATTTAATATATTAAATGAGAGAAAGTGACATATTTGTAAATATTACTTCATTAATATAAAATGGAAAGTCACAATCATATAAAGTGGATCCAAAATGGATCAAAATTGACTATTAATAATTTATTGGCCTATAAAGACTCATCCAAACATTTGGAGATTAGATTTTGTGATCTTATCACAAGTTTTTAACATTAGTTAACTCATTTTACCCATTACCACGGTGAAAACTTTTTACCTAGGTAAATAATTTATATGGGAAAAAATAAAAGGGACCTATTTGACTAATTTGAAAATTATAATTAAAAATATTAAATCAATTTTATAATATTTAATTTACATAAGTGGTAAAATGTAATTTTAATATAAATGCGCAAAATGCAACGATTTTTTTAAAATACTTTTTTAAGAATAAAAATAATTTGTACCAAAATCAAGTATAATGTTAATTACCATGGAATTAATTGGATAATGTTTTATAAAATGATACTTATATGACTTTAAAAAATTATAAAACCAAATGGAACATTGCAATTACTTTTATTAAAAGAAATTATAAAATTAGCAAATTTCATTATTCGCCTAAAAATCAACCTTTTTTATAAAAATACAAAAAAATTATCCTAATATTATTTTTAAATTTTGATTTCAAAAAATATGCACATTTTATTAAACAAAATTTTTAATTTTTTTTAAATTAATCATAATATCTGCACTGAAAATTTAATAAAACCCATTTTTGAAGAATATTTATTTTTAAAGTATAAAATGAATTTTTACTTATTATTTATCTATTAACCACCATTATATGAATATTAATTTATTTTATTAAATATATAATCTATAAATTTCATTAAAATCATTCATCTATAGTGATTAAATTAATTTACATTGATAAAAATACATTGCACACATAAATTGGTTTTCTGAAAAATATCTCCTTTAATATTATATAATTTTATTTAAAATTGAGTTCCTATTTAATATGAATTAATATGTACATTTGTATTAAGTTAATATTTTATATCTATATTTTTATATTGCGGTTTCTCCTATTCAAACCCAAAAATCCAATGACTTGGCTATAACCATCATATTTAAATAATAATATTTTAATTGTATATTGTAGTTCATTTTAATCTTGTGATTGTGTGTGATACAGACAATCAAAAATAGTATTCTAAAATCTCAGAGTGTTACAATTATTTAATTAGTCATTTTTTATTATGGATACCCTTAACTATTTTCACTTATGAGTGATAATTAAAATTGAAAGGACACAATTTTTTTGAGGGAATGGAATGTAACACTTCAAGATTTTTGAATATATTTTCATTTAAATAAATGATATGCAATATAGATTTTATCACATGAAACATTGAACTAAAACAAATAGTTATGACTTTTCTTGGGATAAAATTATAAGTATTAAAGGTGGCCATTATAACATAATCATTAAAGTAATGGGTATAAATAGAAGTAACCACATTATAAAATTTATATATATAGGATAATAAATGGAATAATGTAGTATATATCTTCCTTATAAGGATCAATTTTATAATCTTGGAAAGGAGGTAACATAACTAGGTTTTTCCCTAAACCAAGGCCAGGTTTAAATTCAACAAGCTTGACTTGATATAAATCATATGTAGGAAACGTTCAAGCTCATAGAAACCACTAAGAGATCAAAAATATAAAAATCACTACTCATAAATTCCAAATTTTTTAATCTTACCCTTATATTATATGAAGAGGTCTTAAGGGGTTTTGTAAGTAGAAGTTAGGATGATATAAACCTGAAATTATTACTCTATTAAATTTTACATGTATTTCTATACATTAAGATTTTTTATAAAATATAATTTTAAAGAATGAATTTAGTTAAATAAGAAATTGTGTATTTAATACAAATATATTTATAAAAATCAATTAATTCCTTGTAAATAAATAATCAATTAGGAAAAAATCATTTAACGTTAAAAATGGATATTTTTTCAAAGAATTGTTTTTAAAATGGTGTGTATTTTTATCATAAATTAAATTGATCAATTTTAAAGGATAATTATAATAAAAATTTTCAATGTAAAAAAATAAAAATAATTTAATTATAAATTTATATTAAATAATATTAATAATACATAAATTTTAAAAAAAATTATAATTTTTTTTCGTTGTATTTTCGATTTTTATTTAAAATTTAAATTAATAAATTTTAGATTTTTCATTTGATAAAACTAACATCATTTTTGGATTCATTATGTTAATATTATATCAGTATGGATTTTTTTTATTTTTCTAAAAAGGTTTATTTTTAGGTGAATAATATAAAATACAATTTTTACAAATACCATAACTTTTATGAAATCATCATGATATAAGAATGACTTAAAAATTTAAGAAACATTTTGATTTAATATTATGAATTTAAATAGTAATATAAATCATTGAAAAATAATATATTTATTTTATAAACTTATGATTTATATTTTAAAACCTAAGCTATGTTTTATTCAAATAAAAAACTATTTTTGGTTATTTTTTCCTTTAATTAAGTATTTAGAAGATGAATTTTAATTTTTGGTTGGTTTTAAAATAAAATATCACCAATTTATTTAATCATAAATTAATAAATATCATGATTATTAATGATATTCATAATAATTGTCCTAAAAAGTATTTTTATGCTTAAAAATACAATTTTCTAAAAAAAATATTGTATTATGCGTGCTTATATTGAAGTTTATTTTTATCACCTTTGAAAATAAAATTCAATAAAATGTTTTTAATATTAGGAATTATTATAATAAAATTTAGATAATAAGTTAAATTTTATTTTAGGGCATAAAAATATGTTATCAAGGTAAAAAATAGTCACCATGGTAAGGGATAAAATGAGGTAAAAGTGTTAAATCGAGAGGCAAAATAAAAAAAATATCCCAAAAAATCATATCTAAATAAGTCGATGATGGATTTTACATCATTAAAATATTCTATCCTCACTAATTATAAATTTTAAATCCACTTTCCTTGAATATTATTTTCCTTTTTATATTAAGAAATTAATATTTATAAAAATGACACCCTACTTAGTTATATAAGGACCCCTTAACCACCCACTTATCCTCACACTTAAAGCCTCTTAGTTCAACCAATATCATACAAAAAACTTTTAAAAACTCTTATACATGCTCTAGAAGGTCTGGAATCATAAAAAATCCACCCTTAAAAGGATTAATTCAATTAGAAAAGGAGTTGATCTAAAGAGTAAGAAAAGAACTTCTAATCACCTTCTCATTTTATTCCTTTAATTTTTCTTCTTCTACCTCCTCCAAGAATGTTTTTCACATTATAATATAATTAAATTAGTATCATATGTATAATTAAATGTTATTATGTTAATGTAATAACTATTATATACTTTCCTCTCATTTATTTAAAAAATGAAAATGTTGCATGTATTATAGTCAATTCACCACTACCGTGAATGAAACATTTTATTTTTCATCACCACTTTACATGGATGGTAATAAAAATGGATTTAATGAATAAAAATAATATTTATTAAATTATTAAGATTATATGAAGATAAATTTACCATTATATTAGTGATATTAATAATGAATTATTATAGTGATTTTAACAACCCAAACCAAGAATATTGAGACATAATTCATAATTTAAAATTGTTTTGGAGAATCTATTGAGATTTATAAATTTTGTTCTAATGAAATTATAAATACCCTATAAATCTATAATTCTGCATATTATTAAACTATTTTATAAAACCTTTGACCATATTCAATATACCAAAGTAGTTTTCGAGGAATTGACTGAACAAACCCAAGTGGACGATGAGAGAATAAAATTATAAAATAAATGAATGACATATGATAATAAATGAACCTTATAAAATAAAATATACATGAATAAGGTTATTAAATAAGAAATTAATTAGTTCTATTTTGTTATATATGAGGTTAGATCATTACTGACTAAGAAGAAATCCAAGGTAAGAGTTATTTTTATAAATTTCAATTCCAAATACCCATTTCATATTATATACTTTGTTTTCTTTTATATGGTGTAATTACATAACTATTGTATTTATATATAACAAAACTCATTTATTTCATGTGATTTTAAAACCCATATCAGGATCTCCCTTTCACATTCTTTTGATTCATACAATACCAAAGTCGTAAGTGTTTCTCATCTCTAATTTCCTTCTTAATACATGTTTCATATTATGTACATATTTTCATTTATATGGTGTATATAGTACCAATTCAACATATTATATCATGACTTTATTTTTATTCATGTAATTTTGAGTTTCATTTCATGTTCTATCTTTAAAGGTCTTTTGAATCAAAGGAAACCAAATTCGTAAGGGTTTTTTGACTCTATTTTCTTTTCATTGGGTCATAAAATTTCTTCATTGACTGTGTTTTACTAAGTTAATTTTATTCTTCAATTTGTCTATTTTATATGTTATTTCCATTTCTCTATGGGGAAATTACATCTTTACTTCAAAATCTTCTTCTTTGATGGATTTCATTCTCTATAAAAATATGATGTTTTTAAGGATAATTATTATCCTTTATAATATATAATTTTCCTCCATGTTCATATTATTTATATTATTTTATGAATATTTATCTCTATATGTAAATGATTGCTTAAGGTTATTTTCTATTTACTTTTACTTCCTTTAAATTTTTTAAAAGGAATATTTTTTACATTTTCTCGACGGGTCCTTTTTTACTTTCATTAGAAAAGTGTGATTGGAATATCATTTTTAATGTTTTTCAGATGAATTCATTTTCCCATTTTTATAACAAGTTTTTTTAATGAAGCTTACCATTTAATTTTTCATGTTTTTACATAGTAGGTTCTATTCCTCTATTTTTTTGTTTTTTTAAGAATAAAGGTTAAATTTTTATAATAATAAATAAAGGGATTTCATTCCACTTATGTATTTTTTTATCATACACTCCACATTTATTATCTATATATTTATTTATTTTCAAGGATTAAATATTTGAAATTATTTTAAAATTAAGGTTTTCAATTCCCACTTTTAATCTCTTTATAATAAATTTTTAAGTGACTTTTCAGTTTGTTTTTATAACCAAATTACAAAAATATTTATAAAAAATATTTTTATAATTTCACTTCCATTCTACTCTAAAAATCTAAAAGTTATATCTACTTTGGAGTTATGTTTCATTTATTACCCTATCAATTCACTTATGATGTTTTTATTTTGGCTAATTTAACTTTCAATATCAAATGATCTAATTCTTGATATCTTCTTATATAATACCATTAAAAAGTGTTGAGTAACCCATCTTTGTATAATAGTGTTTCTCATATATGTCAAAAATCCTATAATCATTCTTATTCTTCACTAGGTATATGCTTTGTTAATACTATCCATATTCTCTCTTTGGATGTCTTATGATCATTATTTTTGAAAATCTTCATGAAAATCATTTTTTTCTCAGGATAATTATGCTTTAATGGAATTATGAATGTTTTCTTATATGGAAAACATATGCATGTATGTATTATGATGTGACGAGTGCACTTGAAATTATATAACCATATAATGCATTGAGTAATATTTTCTATCTTATTAGATGATGTGTAAGGGAATAGAGAGTTAACCCAATCCACTATGGGACTCTATCTACTATGTTATTTTTTCTTAGTAGTGAGCCTTGGATTATGCATATGATGTCATGTTTTGTGTTGTTTCCACATTCTTATAATACTGTGATCCTATATTATCCACTTCTTTATGATAAAGACTTATGATATGATTCATAAATTATGATCCATGTTTTATTGGTTATGATTCCCTTATGATATGTTCTTATACCTTAATTATATTCCCATACCCGCATGTTTACCTTATGCTCACTTATGATCTTTGATTATTATCTCTTCTTTTTACCCTTATTGAGCATTTGAGTTCACACTTCTTATGTTTCCATTTACCCAAGTTATGAATAATATTATTACATGTGAAATTTATATATGGGTTTTATGTGTGGAGAGGTTTATAGGATATGTTGAAGACTTATGGTAAAATAAGTAATCCTTTGATTAGTGGGAAAATATCTATTTTGTGAGAAATATATGGGTTTTGTTAGTTAATGGTTTTTCTTAATTATCTAAAACTCTAAACCTTAAAGGTATTAAATATGTAAGGGACTCAATATTTTTCATTAATATTGTAATCATGGATGGTTATGTTTGGTTCAATTCAGGTGGCATCAGAATAGTTTGCAAAGATTATGTTTTTTTCACCAGATCTGGGAGTATGGATCTGGGGCATCTCAAGATGCTAATATTTGTCTTTAGATTAGTTATCTTAATTTCACTAAGAAATATGACTAAATGGTCACACACTAAGTATATCTATAACCTTAGTTAATTTCTATATAAATTTAATATTATAATAAGCATTATTCTCAAGTTTTGAGGAATAATAATTATTTGGGTTATGTTGATCATAAATATCCAGTCACTAGTTATTTGAATGGATATATATTTGATTCAAATATTAAATAAATATTTATTTGGGAGTTCGTGAATATAATATTTATTTATTTATTGAATGAATAATATAATGGTATTTATTTATTTAAATAAATAGTCATTATTCAAGGTTTGAAAATATTGAGGAGGATTGATGAAGCAAGTTAAGGGTCTAGTGGGAAATATATATTTAATATAATTAAATTAAATTATTTAATTTATTTAAGAAATTATATTAAAATTATCCATGATTTTTTCACATGTTGAGAAAATAATAATATTATTATTATTATTATTATCCATTGTGGAGTTCACTTAGAATTATGATAATGGTTAAGGGCCTTTTTCAAATAACCTATTATCCAAACTAAGTATTTAAAAATGATTATATAATTTCTTGGGTTAATATTATTTTATGTGCACAATATTTATCTCTATATAATTCTCTCAAGCATAGAGGGTACTTTCTATAGAACTCTCTCAAGAATGTAGTGCATTAACCCTCCTCCTCCCTCTTAAGCCTCTAGAGAACCAGAAAAAATACATCATGCTTGGAAGTGATTTTTGTTGTGATCAATAGGGAATGATACAGTTGGTTTTAATATTCCACCTTAGTACCAAAAGATTCTACAACACCATTATAAGGTTCATGGAGCACAAATGGATTAATGTTAGAGGAATTCCACCCTCAGATCATTCATTGAAATGATGGAATGAAAAGAGTGACCAATAAATTTAATAATGAAGAAAGAATTGAATTCAAAGGTAATTCTTATTAATATACATTAATTATAAATTATATGTGAAATGATCCTCTCTTGGAATGTTTTTGGGGTTCTATCATCAAGTTTTATGGATTTATCTGATGAAACCAATGAAATCCATTGTTAGTAATTTACCTGACATGTTTTCACTATGCATTATAACTTTTAAGTGTTATCAAATTCGTCACATATTAATTTATAAATATTTATTAATTTTTTATCAAATTATAAAAAAAAATAGTTTTTCATTTATATTTTATTCATTATTTAATATAACATTGAGATTAGATGTTCATTAACTTTCATATCACTAAGAAAAGGATAATAATAATTGGATAATGATTTAAGATCCCATTTGGAGGTGATGAATATTCTAGCCGAATAACATGGTTACATGACACACAACTGAAAAAGTACCTACTGTGTACCCATGTTAAATACACCAGGACAAGTTGTAGGAATTGTGAAAAATTATGTGAGAGAAAATTACAAAGTTTCATTACACACCGCATATTAAATATTCTATGTAGAACATGTTTTAAAGGGTTATATGGTGTGTGGCTGGCGTACACACCATGTAACCACACATGGTTTTCCCCATGGGAATCATAGAATCCATGTGGTCAAAGTATGTGGCATGTATTTAATACATGCTAAGTAATGATTTTCATATGGGAAACAAGATCTAGTTGTGACAACACAACATGTAGTTTTTGCACATTCTATATAACACATACATTTTTTCATGGAATATATGTCGAGTCCCTATGAATGTGATGTAGATGGACATAGAATGAAGTACATGACATATAGAAGGATTTACACTCCATGTGACTCATACCCATTCACACGAAATACATGTTAAGCCTAGATATAACTATGTGAACTAATTATGTAGAAGTAAAATTAATTATTTCATTAAACCAAAATACATGGAATGTATTTAGTGTACAATATGAGTGACAAGGTTTTTATAGTATTAAATTCTTAATTAATTATTTTGGAAATACACGTCATGCATGGTCATCTTAAACACTATGTACTCCATGATCATTTCCAGTGGTACACACCACATATATTAATGGAGTGTTATGTATCATAAACATCATGATGACTACAATGTTTAACTCATAAAACTACATGTTGTGTAATAATGTGACACATTGTGTGTACTATATGTTATGAAAGTATATGGTACAAAACATTGACCATACAGAGCATAGTCACACACCATACAAGTGAAAATACATGCCATGTAGATGGTTACATGACTCATTTCCTTCAGTATATGATGTGTTAAATTGAAGATAGAATTTTATATAGGCTAAAAGGGTATATTCCATGTACCATGTCAGTACAAACCATGTACATATTAATGTTAAATTCAATTAAATTATTTAAAATTATAGAATATGGTTATATCTAGGGATTTTTTTATGTATAATTAAGATAAATTAATGAATTAATTAATAAGATAATTAATTTATTAATTTGTAAATTGTATATTAATAGAGAATGAATTGAATTGAAAGCTATCTGGTTTTAAATTCATATTTTTTTAATGTATGGAAGATCATGATCTTGTGTAACCTATGTATGTGTTTTATTTATTTTAATTTAATTATTATTTCATGGGTTTTTTTTAATAATTCACTACAAAAAAAACTGGGTTTAGCGGCGGTTTTGTGGCGGCGGTTCACAAAACCACCGCTAAACATTTTTGGTGAAGGTTTCGCGGCGGTTTTTAATAAACCACCGCGAAACCCAAATTTTTTCAGAAACACCGCGACCCTTTCCCCCTCCCCGACCGCGTTCCCCAAACCCTCTCTGATCCCCCCCGGCCTCGGCGACCACTGTGCCCCCCGCACCCTCCGGCGACCCCCGCACTCCCCGCGCCCTCCGGCGAAGCCCTCCGGCGAAACCCGCACTCCTCGCGCCCTCCGGTGAAGCCCTCCGGCGAAACCCGCACCCCCCCTCGACCACCGGTGACCCCTCGAATATATATTATTGTTTTTAGTTTAATTATTAACCATTGATCTAGTTTCCCTATATATTCATCATGCTTAATTAGGTACTGCATATTTGTTTTTTTTGTCTCATTCCATGGAAACATGGACCTCTGATTTATTGAGTGGTTATTTTATATTTTTGTGTGGAAGTCTTAAGACTTAATTTTATTTATTTTGAAAACCAATTCCCATGAGTTCCTATATGATTCCTTAGAACTAGTATCTAGACTAATGATATTAAGAGTGTGCCTTGGGTATGTCATGGGCCAACTCTAGTGCCCAGGTCATTGGTGACCCAAAGTTGGTTCAAGAAAAAAATAGTATTACAGCCTAGGTAATTAAGAGATATTATGTACCAAGATCCCATTTGATATTTGTATAGTAATTATAGATTATATATATAGATGTAATAAAATGATAGGAAGGTGTGGGGGGATCCCCATGAGATCTTTCTCATTCACTTGGGATATACTTCTTTATACCCCCCTGATTTTTCCATTATATGTTTTTATTATTTTATTTTCATAAAAAGTTGAATTTATAGATTTCTATGATGTTTTATATGGTTGATAATATTGATGTGATGATTTTGGGTGAGGTCTTAGACATTATTTAAGATTCAAACTTTAGTTTGGGATCCTTATTTGGTTAGACTAGGATGACATAAATCTAGATTAACCATTGGTGTGTCATCTCATTTGGTAGGGTTTATAGAAATGGTTGGGTAGTTGGTCTACTCAAGGGTAAGAAGTACTCATGGTTGAAATCATTTTATAAGGGATCCCTTAGTCTTTTTTAAAAATAGAAGGGTTTTTATGGTGTTTTTTTATAAAAATGGAAATGTTTATATGTTTGGAAACAGTTAATGGAAAATATTGATTATTTATTTAATTTTTAATATCTATATTTTGTTTTAGGAAAATGCCATGGGTTTAGGTAATTTTTTATAAAATTAATTTAATGTTTTTGGTTTATCATTTATATGGGGTACATGATATTTTTGAGGGATATCCTACTTTTTTCCTTTAATATCCCCTATATTCCCATATTGGTCAACATTTAGATTATATACAACACAAAAATGTAAATAAAATACCTCCTTCTTTACATGTTGTGAATCATAGTCTCATATGTGGAGCTATAAAGGAGGTGTAGCTATCCGGTGGTTGGTTGGATCTTGGATTTTTTAGGGGAAACATGGAGGTTATATTTGGGTGATTTATTAGATAGATAAATATTTAGTTGGGAGATCTTTAATCCAATGGATTTATTAATATGAGTGTGTCTACATAAGGTTATCCATTTCTTTTTACCAATATTGCAAGAGTAAGTTATTGATTATATATTATCTATTATAAATTAAATCATGTTACTCTTAATAATTGGTATCCTTTTCTATGAATTTATGATTTATTCAATCAGTTTAGAGGTTATTTATGGATTTTGAAGATTTTTCATCGATTAGGTTATCAGCGGTTAAAGGTTTGAGCTAAAGGTGTGTCCAAGATTGAATTTCAAACACTATATAGTAATTTTGTGTTTTTGGTAATTCTATTTAGGGTAATGGATAAACCATATGTATTTATAACTTTGATAAACCATTTTTTATCCTTTTTTTCATTCGGGACTATATTTATCAATGATATATCGGTATGATCATGATCCTATGAGGAGCATGAATAATAGTTGGTTATGTTCTTAGACACATTGAGATATCATCATTTATATGTCAATATATTTAAATGTTATTTCTATAATCAATAGGTGACATTTTTTGGTCGTGAGTTCTCTAAATCTAGGATATTAGGGGATATTGAGAAAGTAGAATCTATAATTTCTTAATAGATTCATACTAATATTGTTGAGATTCATATTTTCATTGGTCATGTAGTTTCTTATTCTTGCATTATCTTGGAGTTTTCTCACATATTAATTAAAAATATAGTATTGACTTGGAATGGAGTGAATTTTTAGTGGGATGATAAATAAAAAAGATTCATTTTATGAGCTAAAAAAAATATTGACATCTACACCTATTCTTATTTGACCAAAGCCAAGGATGCATTATAAGGTCAATAATGAGGCCTCCAATGTGATGTTAATATTTATGTTGATATGGAGGAATGAGTTTTAGTAAATGGGTCTTGAAACTTATAATAAAGGTCATGTCATTATAGAAACCTTGACCATCACTTTATCTTTATTTTTTTATTTAAAGAAGGTATGATTTCATATTATGTGTATTGGGTTTTCCATGAATGGTTTTATAGTATGGATTTCATACCTAGGTATATGATTAGTGAGAATTCTCTATTGTATTTTCATGGGTGTAATTTTTTTATTGACCCCGACACCCCCCACGCCCCCCGGCGCCCCCCACGACCCCTTTCGACTTTGGTAATTTTTAGTTCTTCCTTGATTCTTTGATTGCTTCTCATAAACGATGGATAAGTCATGCATAGTAATTGTGGATTATTTATTTTTGTGGTTTATATATTTCTTCTACATTTATTCATGTATTCATTACTAAAAGTGAGAATATCCATCCACAATTTGAGTAATTTCTTGGAATTTATATTGAGCAGTTGGTTCCTTTGGGATATCACTTAATATTATTTACACCTCAACTCTTTCCAAGAATATAGATATGTTCAATAGATTAAATCCCATCCTATAGACCAATTTCAATTCCAATGGTTTATTTTACAAAAATCCATGTGACTTCTCTCCCATGTAAATTTGGTCCATAACGACATGTCTTATCATGGATAATGAATTAATTAGGTTCTTCATGTTCTGTAAACATATCCCATTGGAAACCATAAAAAATAGTTGGGTAGATAGTGTTATGATAAGTGTGTAACCCGATATTCTTATTTCTCCTCAATGAGGTGTTGACGCTGTCTCTTATGGACCAGACTTGTTCGGTTGGTCTGAAGTGGTAAATGTGATCAATGAACCATCTTTATTATATTATGTATACTTTATGATCAATGGTTCATCTTTATTATATTATGTTTCTGTAATCTTACACTATCGTATATTTTGTGTAGGCACATTGTGATATACATGGATAAAAGCTGGATCACATTACCGAGGAACACACCTCAATATGTTAAGGGTTTGAATGAGTTTTTAGATTTTGCAATTTCTAATCGATCCGTTGAAGGGAGAATAAGATGTCCATGTCCTAAATGTAAATTTAGAACATGGTTGAAGAGAGATGAAGTTTATGAACATTTAATTCTGAAGCAATTCCCTGATCAATATTTGTGTTGGATTTGGCATGGAGAATCAAACAATACAGAAAGATTGAAGACTGATGTTAATTCACAGAATGAGGTCCCAAGTTTTTCGCCAATGGAAAATGAAATGCAAAACCTCATAAATGATGCATTCGGCACTGCAAGACACCACTATGAGCATCAAAACATATCAGAACAACCAGAAGAGGGTGGTACAAATTGCAACGTGACAAGTGATGTTTTTGAGACTGTAACACAAGAAGATCAAGATTGTAACATATCATTGGATCCTCCTCTTGATTCTGTGGAGCCAAATGTAAGGGAAAACTTCAGTAAGGAAAATGTGTTTCATGATTTATTTGACGATGGAAATCAAGAGTTGTATAGTGGGTGTTTGAAATATTCAAAGCTTTCATTTCTGCTTAAGTTGTACCATATCAAATGTCTATGTGGAATTACAAATAAGGCAATGTACATGTTATTAGAATTGATTCGTGATGCATTTCCTGAAGCAAAAATCCCAGAATCGTTTTATGAGATGAAAAAAGTTGTAAACAAGCTTGGTCTGAATTATACAAAAATACATGCGTGTCCCAATGATTGTATGCTTTACTGGGGAGAGGATTCAAGTAGACAGAATTGTAAGAAATGTTCTTCTTCTAGATGGCAGTCAAAAGGTGATGTTGGAAGTATGACTGAACATAATTTCATGGAGAAGAAGAAAAGGAACACACCTGCAAAAGTTTTGCGTTACTTTCCTTTGAAGCCTCGATTGCAAAGATTATTCAGGTCATCAAAAACCGCCGAACACATGAAGTGGCATTCTGTAGATAATAACAATGATGGGTTAATGAGACATCCACGAGATTCCCAATCGTGGAAGACATTTGATTCATTACATCCAGATTTCTCAGCTGATCCTAGGAATGTTCGATTGGGATTGGCTGCCGATGGATTCAACCCATTTGGGACTTTGAGTACGAGTTATAGCATTTGGCCAGTTTTTTTGATCCCTTATAATCTGCCTCCGTGGATGTGTATGCAACAAACATCTTTTATCATTTCGATGATTATTCCTGGAAAACAAATGTCTGGAAATGATATTGATGTATACCTGCAGCCTTTGATTGAAGAATTACAGGAGTTATGGAGCAACGGTGTTGAGACATTTGATGTTTCTTCTAAAACAATGTTCAAAATGCATGTTGCTTTAATGTGGACCATTAGTGACTTCTCTGGTCTTGGGAATTTATCTGGTTGGAACACTTATACAGGTTTGGCTTGTCCTGTTTGTAACTTTGATTTCAAGCCCAAACGACTACCTCACAGTAGAAAATGGTGCTTCTTGTGTCATCGAAGATTTCTTGATGCATCTCATAGATTTCAGCTGAACAAATCAAAATTTAATGGTTCCATTGATCGTAGACCACCTCCAAAGTTGTTAACCGGTTCTGAAATATTGACACAGCTTGAAAATTTTAAAACAGAATTTGGGATGGTTCATCATTTGACTGATAGCAGAAAACGAGTGCGAAGTGCATCGTCAAGTGAAATCAGAACGCAACAATGGAAGAAAAAAAGTATATTCTTCAAAATTCCGTATTGGGAATTTAATTCTTTGTGCCACAATCTTGATGTGATTCATATTGAGAAGAATGTATGTGATAATTTGATTTTCACATTACTTAATGAGCATGTAAAGTCGAAGGATCATCTCAATGCTCGCAAAGACTTACAAGTAATGAACATAAAACGTGATCTCTGGCCAGATGAGAATGAAAAGTATGCTCCTGCCATTTTTTAAATGAAAAATAGGGATAAAGATGCGTTCCTTCGAATTTTAAAGAATGTGAAAGTATCTGATGGGTATTCGAGTAACATCTCGAGGTGTGTTGATTTGAAGAATCGTAAGTTATATGGATTGAAAATTCACGATTCACATGTTTTGTTACAATAGTTACTACCATTGGCATTGCGTACATTATTACCTGAAAAAGTTACTGCTGTTGTACTGCAATTCTGCACATTTTTCAGGCAATTATGTGAGAAAACTCTACATCCTTTACAGCTTGACAACCTACAGGAGAGGTTTGTATTGACCCTTTGTGCAATGGATATGATCTTTCCTCCATCGTTTTTTACTGTCATGATGCATTTAACTGTGCATTTGGTTGACGAAGCTAAATTGGGAGGCCCCGTTCATTATCGATGGATGTATCCAATTGAGAGGTATTTTATTTATATGTTTCCAGTTAAGTAAACAATATTTGGAATTTAAATAAATGCATAATATTATTATTATTTTTCACAGATATCTTGGGCATTTGAAAGCATACGTGAGAAATAAAGCTCAACCAGAAGGCTCTATTGCTGAAGGTTATTTGGCAGAGGAGTGTCTCACCTTTTGTTCCAGATATTTGGATGATATTGAGACAAGATTTAATCAAGTTGGACGTGTTGACAACACATCAACTCAATCTCAAATGCATCAGAAATCAAAAATATTTCCTGCTATTGGCCGATCAGTTGGGAGGACCTCATACGCGACACTGACAGAATTGGAGTTATTACAGGCACATAGATATGTGATACTGAATAGTGAAATTGCATATCCATTTATTGAAGAGTTGAGGATACAAAAAAAGAGACGAATGAGAGGCCGAACATGAAATGAAAAAGATATAACGAAAGCTGTGAATAAAGAGCTAGTAGAATGGTTTGCACGATGTGTAAGTTTATAAATATTGCAATAAATACGAATATTAGTTTGACACATACAATTTGAAAATCTATTAAATTATATTTTTATTCTTTAGATCATGAATACTGATACTCGAGCAGACTTGTCAGAAGATTTGAAGTTTCTTGCTAGAGGTCCTATAAAACAAGTTAGAAAGTTCGACGCTTATAATGTGAATGGTTTTAGATTTCGTATAGTCGATCGAGAAATGGGTTTGAAAACACAGAATAGTGGTATATTTACATTTTCTGAAGTGGAATACTATGGAAAGTTTCATGATATTATTGAATTAAACTATCACGGGAATTTTTCTGTTGTTTTATTCAAATGCAAATGGGTCGATATTATCAGAGGTTTTAAAAGAGATTCCTTGCAATTTACTTCTGTAAACTTCTCTCGCTTGATGGATGTTGGTGATCGTGAACTGCATGATCCATATATCTTAGCATCGCAGGCAAAAATGGTATATTATGTGAATGATGTTGTGGATGAAGGGTGGAGTGTAGTTACTCACGTAATACAAAGAGATTTGTATGATATGGGTGATGAAGTGGAAGATTTGACCTCTGCAATTGAATTTCATCAACAACAGGAAGCAGAATTATTTGTCCATCATGATATTGAAAATATTAGTCTAGCAAGGATGAATGAAGTGGATGAAGCAATGGAGCAGGAAACCGACATGATTGAAGGGGAAAATGATTGTATGTACAATTATGTATTCATTCAGCAACCACTTGTTTCATTTCTGTAGTCATTCATTATCATTGTTATATATATTTTGTTTGTTAGTACTGGGCATCTATTATCATTTTTAATTTTTTTTTTCTGCATAATTTTTTTGAAATATATATTCTGAACTTGATTTTATTTGATTAAATGATAGGAATGCCAAGGAAGAAGCGGTACACCATTTCATCTACTTCTGCGACAGATGACGATCTGTTTGTCCCCACGGCATCTGAGGCAGCAGCTGCCTACATCCCTGCATCATCTCCCCCTGCACCATCTCTGACACCGTCAGTGGATGTCTCATTAGAGGATGATTCATCGCCTCCCCCTACAGGAGCCTCAGCAGTGGGGCAGCGACACGCCCCTTCCAGTTCATCACGGACATTCTGGAGGGTCACAGTCATAGGTACAAATTTTAATTAAATTAATTTATTGCACTTTGTTTATAGTAATTGTTTTCTAATTGCAGATGAAAAAAATGCAACCGTGGAAAAACGCTTAAAAAGTTCTGATGTTTGGAACCTGAATGGCGAGAAGATAGTGGTGCCATTTGATTCTTATGGGGTCCCGACGGATGACGCCGCAGGTTTACTTGGTCAGATTATTGGTCAGCTGGCAGTGGAGCCCATTTCCCTGCCTATTTCATATGATGATTGGAGTCATATGCCTCCAAACTGGAAAAATGAAGTTTTTGATTCTCAGATAAAGGTAATTTTATTACTTTATGGTTTAATTGAATGTCATGTTACTAATATATTCAAAATGAATTTATGTATATAGATGTTCTTCCACTTTACCGTTGCTGATGTGATAGCACGGAAGTGGACATTGAAAAATCTTGGAAAAAAATGGAAAGATTTCAAATGGAGGTTGTGGTGTGATGCCAATGATACTTCGTTGACCGTGCAGCAGATGTATGAGAAGCTACCCAGTGGGGTACCGAAAGAACAGTGGAAAGTTTTTGTCGATAGCCATCGTGATGAGAAGCGGATGGTATTGAAATATATATTATTATATTATCCTCATTTTACAATTATACATGTACATGAAGAGGAGATAGACATTGAATACATTACTGTTAAATTGAATTTTATTTATTTCAGGATCTCTCAAGACAGAATGCATCAAACCGGGCAAAACAAGTCATCCCGCACACTGCGGGCTCAAAAAGCTTTTCTAGAAGCCGAATGTCATTGGTAATCTTTTAATTAGTTTAAATATTTACAGAGAATATTATCTATTTAACATATTTAATTGTTGATTTATCTTTGTTTAATGCAGTCACAGAGTTTAGGGCATGAAGCATCCCGAACAGAACTGTGGCTGGATGTTCATAAAAAAACAGATGGAAGTTTTGTTAATGAACCTGCCAGAGAAGTTGAGGTATGAAGTCAATTATTTATTATAATAACTTATTATCAGTTTTTACAGTGTTAATATATATTGATATTTTATTTATAGGTAAAAATTAAAGAAATATGGGATGTCAATCCTGAGCAATCCTACTCAGCCTCCCAGGATGACCCGGTTGGTAAAGTCCTTGGGAAGGAGCATCTGGGTAGAGTGCGCGGGATGGGTTTTGGACCCGTACCATCTGAGGTATTTGGCAGGCCATCAGGGATTTCAGCTACATCTACTCCTGGTTCTGGTCATTTCATACCTGAAGATACTCAGAGGGAGATGTCTTCTCTACGAAACACAGTTCACCAGCAGGGGGATCAGATATCTGCTTTGCAGAAAGAGTTGCTTGAAATACGTCAGCATATGAGCAGATATGCCCCCGGTGGTAGTGCATCAGCTAGTGGTGAGCAGGTAAATCACAAAAAAATCAAAATCATTTAGTTTGCACACTTTTATTGGTTTTAAGTTTAATTATAAATATGCAACAATATTTAATTTTCAATATAATGTTCTTATAGGTGGCAGCAGGTAGTGGAGATGAAGGTGGAGAGGGTGACGATGCAGCATTAGATGATGAGTAGTAGTGTTGTTGATGTGTTGAACAAGTATGAGAATGGTTGTTTTGTATATGTAACATGTATATGGCACATAGTTTCCACCAAACATTTCCATGTCCTAACATTTTTTTTGATTTCTCATGTTTACTTCTATGCATTTTATTTATTTATGATGTTTCATTTTATGTCTTGATTTCTCGAGTGTGGTATACATCATTCCATTTAGGCATGTGTTTGAATTGGTACCACATCCAACGAGAATACCATATATGTAACCCATATTCATACCATTTCTACTATATAGCAGCATTCGGGTAGCCCCATTGTGTAAGCTCGATTCATACCATAACTGATTCATAGAAGTACCTAGGCAGTCCAACTGTGTAAGTCCCATTCATATCATTGTTGCTCCATAGCAGCACCTAGGTATCCTAGCTATGTAAGCCCAATTCATACCATCACTATCAAGGCCCAATGAGCCACAACACATTACACAGGCATGAAGAAATTCCCACCTGACAGGCTAATCTTAGACTATACAACCAACATACCAATTATGCTGATAAAGAACTCACGCTCTTACTGACATGGAAAGAGTGTATCTTGGAAGCCTCCCACAATACCTAACTTTAACCATTATCAGTATAACATGAATCTAAGCATGTATACACTCTATTAGAACACCTAATATGCATCATTAAAATAAAATCCAAATAATCATAGTTTAACTTAACTTATCCCCCAAATAACCATGTCAATTATTCATGTTAGACTTAACAAAACACAAGCACTACCCATGATTTTACATTCACAATACCAAATACAATGATATTACTAACTGAATACCAAACCACAATCCACCTATATACCATCACTATAGAACAAAGTGTCTAAACTTACTTTCATTTTTTTAATGAACTCATAGACCTAGGATAAGTCCTCTCTTGGATTACATACATAGAAGAAAACCCTCATCAGGTGGAAATGAGAATCGCTATTTCACTTGATTAGAACACTCCAATCACCAATATCCCAAGATACATCTCAATATTACTAGTCTCTCTCAACCCTAGTTCACATGTCACATCCTATATAGGATACAACTCATGGAGAAGCATCTATGAACCCATCTCAAATATCACGAGGAAAATCATAGGCCAATATACCCACTCGAGGGTTCTCATGCATATCACAAATCCCATACCCAATCCAACTATTAAATCTAGGTTACTAATCCTAACTAGAAATTGACACACCATACTTCCCCTGAAGGATAAAGATCACATACATGCACATATATATTAATGACATTATCTTATGATAATAACTATTGTGAAAAATCAATATCATTTGGTTTGGTTAAGTATAATTCCACCAATAAGGTATTTAGGAAAACATTAGATAAGTTGTTGAAATTTTAAAAAACTCAAACCTATTTTCTTTAACGAAGTCAATAACAACTATATCATGATGCATCCCATCCAACCTGCAACATGATGACCATCTTGGGATGTATACATGAAACTCTTATCTCATATCCAATGACATAACTCAAATACTCAATAGGAATCATGTATAACCTATAAGATCATAAACCATACTCTCTCAAGCACCATGAACGGTTAGCGTGTTTTCCAACCTAAAACACACGCCAATTCACAAGTTACCCATTTTCTATAGTAGGCATTAACAACCAACCCAAAACACACAAAAAACCATACCATAACATACATTCTATAACTACTCAAACATCCATCTTTGGAACAAATTCTATACCCATATAAACATAATTTGTTCTATCCCATAACACAAATCCATTGTTAAAAAAACTCAACCCATATCACAATCCACCCATGAATGTTATATCGGCCAACTTAGAGCATAACCAATTACATATCATTACACATCACCATGGTTAGCATGATCACATAAATTGTATCAAAATTAATAACCATTTATTATATAGAGTATTAGTATCCATATAATATAAATCAACCCTTCTTAAAACACATAAGAAATTAAAGAAGCTAAAAACACATATACATCTTGAGGGTCACATGGATTGGTTACTCACCAAATTGTGATACATACCTTTACTTAGGTTGGACTCCATAACATGCAACATTTGCTCATATCCTATTTTTCAATGAATACTACCATGTTATTTGTTTGTATGGTGTCTCCTGTTCAATATTCTAGTTTGATTTGTTTTTCAGGGCAGTGGTGTGGTAGGAGCAGAATTATTTTTTTTTTCAGGTCAACATTTCGCGGCGGTTTTAACCGCCGCTAATGCCTTACTGGTCAGCATTTAGCGGCGGTTATAACCGCCACTAATGCCTTATTGGTTAGTATTTAGTGGCGGTTATAACCTCCGCTAAATGTATTATGTTTAAATTTAGTCGCGGTTTTCACCGCCGCGACATAGGTGCATCAAAGGCCAGAATATAGCGGCGGTTAAAACCGCTGTGAAAAAAAAGTATCATCTACGCATAAAACCGCCGCTAAATGGTCAAAAACCGTCGCGAAAAGAGGCATCTACGATGCTTTTCTTAAACCGCCGCGAAATAGTAAAAACCGCCGCTAATATATTACAGACGCCCAATTTCGCGGCGGTTTTTGTAAACCGCCGCCAAACCCTATAGTGGCGGTTTAAACCGCCACCAAATGAAAAAAAAAACCGCCGCTAGGGGCCGGTTTTGTTGTAGTGATTATTATTAAATTAAGATTATGACATTTGAATCACCCCTACTCTTTATTATGTATAGGCTATGTGCCCACAGTTTCTTTTATGTAACCCTTTAGCCTGTTTCACCTCACCTATGTGTGAGTAAATCATGTGTAAAGGATATATCTCCTTAGAAAGTGGAGAAAATAAAATGTATATCTAATGTAAAACTAATAGAATAGATATACAAGTGAATAGGTGGAATGATGTAAACTCTAACAAAGCTCAGTTCAAGTAGTTTTTGCCTATGGTGAAGGGTTAGTTTATCATCTACTTGATAAAATGACCATTATAAAATATCATGATCATTCCACATATATTTATTTTATTTATGTTCAGTGCATGGTTATTCATTTATGTTTATAGGATTTTTAAATATGGCTACATAAAATAAATAAATTAACAATCATGAAATATAGAATAAAATAAATGGATTATATATAAATTATTTTATCATGACATGGTTAATTAATTTTTTAATATTCATATAATATTAACAATCATGTAAAAGGATAAACTAAACAATATTTACTCACAAATATAAAAATCCGTCCATGAAAATATTAATATAGATATCTCCTTCCATTATTTGAGTAAAGATGTATCCATAGTTAAAGTGTTAGTCATGCCATAGTGAGGGGTACTTTCAATTATCAATAATAATTTATAAATATAATGGGATGAATTAACCAAAGTGGCATTGAGTGTGATGTCTAGAGTCTATTAAGTACCATTAGAGCCAAGTGTTGAGAAAATCGAGTCTAATTTTTTTTGGGATTAAGGAGTCCACTAAATGGATTAAGGAGACATGAGTTAATACACCTAGAAATACCAACCCAACTAAATACATTTGATAACTTTTCATGGTTGTAGTCTGGGTTATGAGAAAGGAAATATGGATCCTCTCCATTATAATATCCACACTATTAGATATTTCAAATCCAATGGTGAGGAATATAAATATCTAATATAATAACGAGATAATAATAAATAAAATTTATTGTATCACATTTTGGTAATCAAGATAAGATATTAAAACATGATTTTATTTTTTTATAGAAAATGGAAATAAATATGACCATTATATTATCACTATGATCTATATTGGAGAAAGAAAATATTTTGACTGTAAACAACTTCTATGAGTGGTGTGGGCACTTGCACGTCATACTACGCCAAGAGTGGAAGTATTACCTGATGGAGTCCCTTGTTTCTGATGCACCTTATAAGGAGTAAATTGAGGAAGAGATATCTATCTACCCAAGACACTCATATGATTCTCTATATGCCCAATGTTTGATGTTATCATCCATAAATAGTAAGCTTTAGAAGCTTCATGAAAACATAGAAGCATACACCATGTTGCCTCAACACTATGATCTCTATAAAATGGAGGATATACAAGAGCAGTATGATATCTACAAGGAAATATTTACATGAAATCTTGGAGAAAGAGCACCGATAAACCTCATGCCATCAAGATGATTGTCTATATTGAGAAATTGGGCATCTTGTGGTTTAAGCTACTCGATGATTTTTTCACCCACCTCATAATTACCTCACTCCCTTATATATTATATATTTTTATTATGAATTATAATAAGGATAATATTGAGAAATAACTCAATGGTATTCTTTCCCTAATTTTATAAGAAGACAAGTACATGAGGCATGAAAAACCATCAGTTCTTATAGTGAATAAGAGAAAGGTCATGATAAAGGGCCCTAAGAATAATTCTAAGTCTAAGGACTCTTTGATCCACCCTAATAAAAGAATAAAGATCCAAAGTTAGGATAAAAAATAAGATACAAAATATTTTTCATGTGGAAATAAGATCCACTATAATAATAATGTCATTGTAGTGAGGAAGTAAGGGGAATATTTAGGTGCATTTTTTATCAAATATAATCTATTAATATCTATCAGTTTGGTATTATATATAGCTTGTGATGATCACATTTTTATTAAAATACAGGAACTAAATAGATTCAAGAATTTTTTAAAGGGTGAGGTGTGGATATTTGAGTTTCCAATGGAGCATGAATAGTTTAATGGGCTATAGGATAATACCACCTTATTTTTCCAACATGAATGATTCTAGTTATGAATAATTTTTATTATATTACTAGTGTTTCAAAAAAATTATATCCATTTCCATTTTAGATATAGGTGGATTTCTATTCATGTTTGTGAATAATATATAATAATTTTATAAAGATAATTTTTTTTGTAATATCCTGATATTTTAAAAGGAAACAATATGTTTGATAGTATACAAGATACACAACATCGAGCTTAAATGGACAATGGAATATTATTATGTGATCGTTATAACCTATCCATTAAATTGGAAGGTATGAATAGGAGTATATGATTTATGAAATAAATATAATTTTTTTAATAAATATAAATTCATTGGTAAATGATTTGAAAATAATACCATAATGTTTATTAAATTCATTTTATTCTTCAAAACTATATTTTCTTATAAAATTTATTTTCTTTCCTTTTATGAGTGGATATTATAACTAATTTATAGAAGTTTTATAAAATTTATTTGAAAAAATTAATTTTGTTTTTTAATTCAACATGTTAAAATAATCTTATAATGAGTTTTTTAGAATTTTTTGAAAAGTTGATTTTGCTATGAATAGTGGCAAATATCGATTTTTATTGAAAATATTATTTTCTTTTCAATTATTTAAAAATTAAAATTATATTTTGGATTAGATTTAAAATTTAATTTATTAATTTTTATTTAAAATAATTCAATTATGGTTTTTAAATGGATATTATACTTGAATTTAGTATAAAAACACTTTATATTTAAAAGGGAATTTTTCTGAAAAACCGATTTTTGTTGAGTTTTTCTAGTTTAATTTTAAATTAAATTCATCCAATTCTATGTTTTGAATTTTCAAATATGGATTAAATATTTTGAATCATGGGGTCCAAATTTATTAAATAGGTCACTTTTATTTTTGGATAATATGAATATAACCTTAGTAATTTTTGTTACCATAATGAAGGGTAAATTGAGTAATTAAGGGTAAAAATAAAATGATAAGGACTAGAAAATGACTAAAAAAATTTAAATTTTTTTATTTTATGAGTAATATTTGTCCATAATAATTCAATTTTCTTTTATATTGTCATTTATGGGAACTTTTATTAGACTATGACCTTTATAATATTTTATTTAAAGAAATTCAAACATGCCACAATCTTGTTTTTAATAAGTATAATATTTATAATATGGTGTTGTCTAGAAGATATGTTAGAATATATATATTATTTTTAAATATAATATATTTATCTTCGTCATGGTATTTTTTTTATTTAATAAATAATTATCTTAGATTCTTGCACAATAATGATGCAATAATTATTTAATTAATGAAAAAGTCAAATAAATGATATTACAAATATTAAAATAAATATTATATGAGATAATTAATATAATAAACGAATTTTATAGATTAATTTTACATGTTATTGATGTATTAAAATATTTTTTCCAAGTTATCTTGTTGTATTTATATTTTAAAATGTCAATGTGATGAATAGTGTCAGAATTTACATTAATGATATTTTAAATTAAATAATATTTTATTAAATGATATAAAATTCATAAAAATATTAAATTATACAAAGAGATTAGGATAAGGCTTAAAATATCACCCATGATTCATTTATGGGGTTTTTTTCATTTTATAGTAACAATATTGACTCTCAAAGAGTAAAAAATCAATGTTGTCATGATAAGAGTTAAATAGGTTAAATAAGGGTTAAAACCAAATGATAAGGGTAATAATGTGACCTAAAATTATATAAAAAATTTTATATGAGAGTATTTATACCCATAATAATCTTATATTCTAAATAAATTACATTTTAGTCATTTTAAATTGAAAATTAATTTATAATAATTTAATATTTTGAGAAATTCCAAGAGTGTCCATCCCCTATCCTATAAAAGGGAACCTTTTATTCTCATTACAAGACACTTAAAAACCCATTTTGTTTAGAAAATATCTAATAAAATACCTTCATATAATCCATAAACTCATTATATATGCCTTATGTTTTTTAGAATACTATCCTTAGTGGTTTTAAGGTGTTAATCAAAGGAAGTTTTCTAAAAAGAGGTCTAGTTTTATCTGCTTGTTTTAGTTTTTTTTCTTCTTCCAACTCCTTAAAATATTTTTAAAACATGATAAAATAATAAAAATAGTACCCTAAAAATACTAAGATGTTATTATGTGTATATAATAACCTATATTCATCTCCACTTCCATCGAATGGGAAATAAAGTCAACGTTCGTGTGTACGGTAGACTACCATCTCGTGAACCAATGTGATTCATTTTCCATAACCATCTATCAAGATTGGTTATAATAATTAAATTAATATCTATAAATTATTTTCATGACATATTTTTCATTATTGAACAATAATATATCAATTAACTTCTTACCATTCAATGTACTTAAAAAATGATAACATCGTTCGTTTGTACGTGTGAACTATCACCTCTACAAAGAGATGTGATTCGTTTTTCATCACCATATCATGTAGATGATATATATAAGTATATTTAAATAAATAATATGATATATATTAAATTATGATAATTCTGTAAATATAAAAGAGTACTTACCTTATTTCCATAATGACCATTGAAAAATTAAAACGTTACTCATGTGTACGTACGACCTACTATCTCCAAGACTATAACATAGTTCATATTTAAAAACCATATTTCATGGTTGGATGTAAAATTATAATTAATTTATAAAAGTGATCATTATATAAATAATATTATTATATATTTAATGGAATCTTGATTATTTTGACCACATTTAACATACAGAAGTCATTCTGGACTTATGAACCGAATATCGACAAAACATCCGATGTGAACTTAAATAATTAAGTAATTATTATAACATGATAATAAGTGAAATAAAATGAATAATAAACTTTAAAAAATTTATTAATCAAGTATAAATTAACCTACATTTATTATTTATGAATATAAATATTGCATGTGATGAGTCGGACTCAAGGTGGGTGTAATGGCCCGGACCTCTCCGGTCCATTCCTTTGTGAAATGTGGTATTGGAGGTGTGCCGGGAGGTCAAGGTGACTTGGGGGTTCATTTGGGTGGACTTTTAAGGAAAGATAAAGGGCAATAACTTTCGTACGGTTGGCGCACGGTTTGGCTAAACTGTGCGGCCAAACCGGGCAAGGTTGGTGTTGGAGGCAGTGGCTAATGCATGGTTAGCGCACAGTTTGGCTAACCATGCGGACTAACCGTGAAAGGGGTGTTTGGAGAGGTAGAATAAAATGCACGGTTAGCACACGGTTTTTTAAACCGTGCGGACTAACCCTGTGGGCACTTAAAGTTGGATCCTAAAATTGTGGATCTGAACTCTTTTGCCTCTAAATGGTTTGTTTAAGACCCTAAGTGTCCATAACTCGGGATTACCCTTCCTTGGAGGTATAAGAACCTCTCCCAAATGTTTTTGAGGTGATTTAGAGGCTTTTATTTGCGAATCGAAGCCGGTTTCTTGAGGTATGTGATCATTCTTGCTTGATTTCCTAGATCTACTTATATTTACTCCTTCTCTTCTCTCGGTTTCTTAGATCTACCCCTGTTATGGGTAGATCTAAGAGTGTGGATGCCTAATATAATGATCTTTAGTCTTGGTTGTGTTAGGAGAGGATATATAAGGAGGATTTGTGGAGAATAGACCCGGTTTCTTGAGCGTTCTTCGACCGTTGTCGTTTCGTCAAAAACCTTTGAGGTAGGGATCTTTCCTTCGTCTCTCTCTCACTTTTTTGCATCGTGTGGGGTGGGTGTCCTCTTGTTTTATGAGATATGGTTGAACCAGTAAATAAATATAATAACTAGTTAAAGAACGTGTTGGGAAAAAATCCCTCAAGGAATCATTGAATCATTTTTTAGGTGATTGTGTTTGTTGACAAAGTGGACAACTGTGCTATGATTGTTGACAAAGCAAAACAATGACATAAAAATTTGTTGAAAAAGGTGATTTCATGGTGGAATTTTGAGTTCAAGATCTATGGTCAACGATCCATGTTTGATTCAAGAACATCGACAAAGGAATGGATGATCTGGAGGCAGTACAAAAAGAACAGATACAAGGTGGCACCGTTTTCCAGTGTTTGCCAAATTTTTGGGCCTGAAAATCAAAAAATGAAGACAAGTGGATTTTGGAAAAGGTACCTGCGTGAAGTTGACTTGAAGTAAAAGAAACTTGTGGGCCATATGCTTTTCAAGATCAGAGCATCAAAATATGTAAAAGGAAAGAGGGTCGCGCAGGTATTGGTGTGGTCGCGCTGGTGACTTGTGCGCCGTGAAAGGACCTGCGCACCGGTGCCAAGGAGGGTTGGAAAGTTGCATGCCATTTGTTTTTCAAGATCAGATATTTGAAATATGACAAAGGAAATAGGGTCGCGCAGGTGTCTTGCGGGGGAAGAAACCTATGTGTTGGGACTTGCGTGCCGAGGGGAGACTTGCGCGCCACCGCGTAGGTTGACCAAATTCCTATAAATACAGGACCACCCATTCTAATTTTCAACGGAGTTTAACACTTAGAAAAATCAGAGCTCCCGTTGCACTGGTGTGGTGGTCGCGCAGGTGGTGTGTGGTCGCACAGGTGGACTTGCGCGCTGGTGTTTGAAGTTGCGCGTCGGTTGGTAGTTGCGCGCCAATATTGGCTTGAGCATAAAATGGATTGAGTCGCGTGGTTTTGGAGTTACAGAAGATTGTGTCGCGCGGGTGGTAGAGGAAGACCTGCACGTCGGTTGTGACTTCCGCGCCGATACTTGCGTGCTGGGTTAGACATGCGGGTCAAGTAAGGTTGATTCCCAGGCAGTTTTTTCAGGTTGCGTGGAAGCTGGAAGTTTTCCCGATACCTTCAGTGCAAAGAGAGATTCGTCTATGGGTGAAAGTTGGACTTCAATAGAGCATCCACATACAACATAGGATGTATTTATTAGATATAATGAAGAGACCTACAAGTCTATAAACTGTGAGTGGATCCTTTCTAGAGCAGTGAGCAAAGGAAGAGGAAGAAGGTGATCCTCTCCACCGGCAGTGAGCCAGAGAGAGACAAATAGGGAGTGACCCTTGGGAAAGCAGTGAGATGACCCAAAACCCTGTAAAGGCAGTGATCCTAGGACAGAGTGACTATTCCCAAACTATTGTATCCACATCTAGTGAAGAATAGTTAAATTTAGTATGACAAGAAAATTGTCGGCATATGCTCCTTGGACATAGCCCAGTGAGGGTGAACCAAGTAAAAATCTATGTGCATTCCTGCTTACTTCCATACATTGCATTTAAAGCATCATCATCAGATAAAGAATAAAATAAGTGATCATAATAAACACACAAGTTCAAACAAAGTGATCCTTGTAATAAAGAGGTCAAGATCCAGTGGGGCAGGAAGAACTTTGAAAAAGAATATCCATACCCTGATTCACCCCTCCCCCCTCTCAGGGTATATAGGCCCCTATTGGTCCTAACAGAACGGGTTTGGGGAGATTTTTGTTGGTATTGTTTTTTTATTTCCATCAATTCTTCTCCTTTTATTATGTTGTGAATTGAATGGGCTTATGCCTAATAAAAATCACGGTCATTGGGGGCCTTTGCTTGTACCATTATATGTTTCCTTGTTTTTCTGGATTGTTTCATGGACGTAATTCATAGAATGTGGAAATTGGTTAATCATGTAAATTTGGATGATTAAATGAATACCTAGAACCCTTGTATGATCACCCCGATTAAATTAAATGAAAGAATGAATTTTTTGGGTGTTGGTTGGGGTTTAATTATGTGAATGGGTGTTTCATGGGTTGTTGTGGAACAGGTGAGCAGCAGGGCTGCGGTTGGCTTGGTTGTGGGTTGGCATGTATCATATGGTTGTGACGGGCAGTGGAGCTACGATGAATGGTATTGAATGGATAATGATGTGGTACGGATATTGTTTCTGAGGTGTTTTTGGTCGTTGTGGTTGGCAGTAGGGCTGCAGGGATGGGTTGTGCATATGAATAAAAGTGGAAGAGTTAACTAATGAACTATGGGGCATGGTAGTTGATTAAATACGGAAAATAAATGGAATTGATTGGATGATAAAAGAAAATGGTTTTTTGTTGCTTGTGTTTTCCCTAACTTTATTTTTGGTTGGAAGGGATATGTTTTACAAACGTTTGATCTAGTTTGGTTGTTATTAGTTGCTCGGTAGTTAAGGAACTGATAAACTAAAACTGTTGAAACATGAAAAGATTAATGGGGTTTGGGGCTGTTCCTTGTGTGCATACTTTCGTGGTATAATTGTCGAGGCATGTGCTCAGATCTTTTGTGTAGAAGCCTTAGGATGGGATGAGTGGTTGATATAATTATATAAATCTGTACGTTTTATGTTTCTTTATGCACCACACCCATGTTGAGCACTACGTGCCGAACACCCATGGGATGGGGGTGAGATTCCCAAACATCCAAAGTATGGATGGTTACTGTTCTTCCCTGTGCTCCCTCTTCCAGGTTCTATAGCCCAAGATCCTTTAGGCAGGTTACGACAGATGTTTCCCAAGAGTCTTCGGGATGAGGATGTGATATGTTCCCAGATGTCTTCGGGATGAGATGTGGTTATGGACGAGGATTGAGTGTCGGCGGAATGTGGGATGAGTTGTGGTTATAGCCGAGGATTGTGTGCCGGTGGGATACTATGAGCTTCGTATGGCCAGGTTGCGGCACTAGCTCAAGCTTTGTATGGCCAGGTTACGGCACTAGATCAGGAAGAGGGGGAAGCATCAGAGCATTAGGCGTGAGGGCTTGAGCAGTATTCATTGGGAAGGTGGTGTGGGGTACCCATACTTTTATAATATTACTATACTACTCTATTGACTTGTGATATTTGGTGAGTGTGGCTTGTAAGGCTGGGTGGATAGATTCCTTTCTAGTATTTGGTTCCTTCTGTTTTCTCACGGGGCATTAAGATAGATCCCCACCTGTGCACGAGAGATTTAGGTTTCCCTACTGAGTATACTTGTATACTCACCCTACGTTTACTTTCAGGTTTTTAGGAGGACTTCAGGGACCGTGCAGGACCTTGCTAGTTGGTCGTTGGAGTTTTGCTGGTTGCAGTTTTTGCTTTCCTTTCTTGGTATCATGCTTTGGATCTTTTCTTGTACTTATAATTTGTTTCAGTATTGTATAAAACATGAATATGGGATTGGTTTTGGGTTTATTTTCATTTACTTGTTCCTTTTTATTTTGGTGTTTGACTCATCCTATTTCCCGATCTTAATTAATAAAAAGGATAATGCCTCCCATAATTGTGAAAACTCATACCCTTGGTGCTAGTCACCACTTTGGGGCCTACTGAAGGTGGGAATCGGGGGTCATCATCTTCCTTTCACCATTTCCAGCTCAGGAGGGGCATCTTTGGTGGGAGGGGGTCGTGACAGAATGGTATCAGAGCCCATGGGGGTTGAGAGATAGGATGGAGTCTGGAGTTAGGAATAGTGAGGATTGCATGGGATGGTAGGAAAACAGTGTCGGGTGATCTTGGAGCATGAAATAGGATAGGTAAGACCGACTAGGACACGGGATTTTTGGGCCCCCCGTGATCCGATGCAAGGACTCTTGACCTACCGAATGGCCAAGTGAGGCCACACTGATTGCAGGGTAGAGACCCTAGGAAAGGTACATGCAACATAATGACTTGTGTTCTTGTGTTTCTGGGGTATTTTGGGGATTTAAAATTAATAAGGAGTATAAGAAAATTTAAGAAAAATATTCTACACAACTCGGGCTTAGGCATTCCTTGTTTACCTTTCATCTATGGAACCTGGGAGACGACCAAAAGTAGTGCGGGAGATCGAGGCCCAGGAGGTTTACTTGGCTGATCAACAAAGGGCTGACCTAGAGGATGAGGACGATTAGTGGTAGAAGATGCTTCGAGCCTTTCAGCGGCAGACTCTCGGGAAGTATGAGGGAAGCATCTCAGACATAGAGACAGAGAGCTGGCTAGAAGAGTTGGTGATAGCTTTCAGCTTGATCCGGGCTCTGACGGAGTACTGGGTTCCTCTGGCTGTGATCCAGATGCGTGGAGCAGTGCGTCAGTGGTGGACACTTTATCTTGGGGAGAAGAGGGGGGATGAGGTCACATGGAATGACATCAAGAAAGAGTTTCAGGCGGAATTCCTCTCTTCCACGATGAAGGCTAAGAAGAGGCAGGAACTACTCTCCCTCCAGAAGGGGAGTATATTAGTGAGAGAGTTGGGGATCAAGTTCAAGGATCTCCTTTGCTTTGCTCCCGACCTCTTTTCGGATGAGGAGTCTTGGGCGAGACATTTGGAGGAGTCACTTCGGCCTTCTCTCCAGTATTCTGTTACTCCCTTCACCCTACCAACATACTTGGAGGTCCAGAAGAAGGCTGAAGTGGTGGAAAGGATGCACATGCTGGGAGGTGTGTCACGAGAAGGAATCCAGTTGGGCTCGTCAAAGGGGAATGTTTTCAGCAGCAGGACTCCAGCATCAGGTCCCTCTAGGTTCCGACCAGTAGGGAGCAGGCCTCAGCGGTTTCAGTTCTGATCTCCCGATCCTCGCCCTTTTCCTTAGAGCTCGGGACCGAGGTGTTTCATCTGTGGCAGCCGTGGGCACCTTCAAAACCAGTGCCCAAACTGAGTACAGTACAGTAGAGGTGGACCAGTACAGCACCTGCCTCATCCACAGCAGTTTCCAGCCAGGCCCTTCCAGCAGGGGCAGCAGGGGCAGCGAGCTCCCGCTCCTTTGAGGGCAGACGTTGCAGGAGGAGACCGACCTCAGGGTGCTCCTCAGGGACCTTGACTAGGGCATGGTCGGGGAGGTGGCCGACAGCCGAGAGGCATAGGAACTGGGTGTGGGCAGATGCATGCCGCAGAGGCAGTAGTTACAGTAGAGCCAGAAGTCGTTCGAGGTACGATCAACTTGTTTAGTACCCTTTATTGTGCCTTGTTTGATTCAGGAGATTCACACTCCTTTGTTTCACCCACTCTAGCATGTGCCTTGGGCCTAGATATAGAGACGCTTTCCATACCCCTAGTTTTGAGTACACTAGTCAGAGGTCATACCAGCTTGTCTCGTGTTTTCTAGGGATGTAGGTTGATGTTGGGGCCACACCAATCCAGTGGATATCTCCTTTTACTATAAATGAAGCCATACGACTTCATTCTAGGCATCTACTGGTTGTTCTCAGTGTGTGTCGTCATCGCTTGTTTCCGAATAAGTGTTGTGTTTTCATACTCGGGCGGCCGACATGTGACTTTCATCGGCGAACGGGGTTACCAAGAAGGTAGCCATCAAGTGGAGCCCCTCCTTTACTTGTTAGCTGAACTATTAGTGGAGTCGGAAAATACAGAAATGGTAGAAGTCTTGGGGATCATTGGTGAGTTTATGGACGTCTTCCCTGAAGAGGTGGAAACCATACCCCCTCGATGTGATGTTGAGTTTGGGATAGACTTACAACCTGGTGCCCATCCGATTTTGATGGCTCCCTACCAGATGGCACCTTCTGAGTTGCGGGAGTTGCGGATTCAGATTGACGATTTGATGAAGAAGGGTTTTGTTCGACCAAGTACATCACCTTGGGGTGCTCCTATCTTGTTCTCAAAGAAGGAAGATGGTGGTCTCAGGCTGTGCATAGACTACCAGAGACTGAATCAGGTAACGGTCAAGAACCGTTACCCCCTCCCGAGGATAGACGATCTTTTTGACCAGCTGAAGGGAGCCGGTTGGTTCTCTAAGATCTATCTGCGGTCTGGATATCACTAGTTGAGGGTGAAGAAGGGTGACATATCGAAGACTACCATTAGATGTAGGTATGTGGACTTTGAGTTTGTATTCATGCCGTTCGGTGTTACAAATGCACCAGTTGTGTTCATGGGACTCATGAACTCCATCTTCCGGGAATACCTGGATCGGTTCATAGTTGTGTTTGTTGACGACATTCTGATCTACTCAAGATCAAAGTAGGATCACGCTGAGCACCTGAGAACAGTTTTAGAGTTCCTCCTACAACACCAACTCTATGGAAAATTGTCCAAGTGCAAGTTTTGGACACGAGAAGTGCACTTCCTTGGGCACGTGGTGTCCGAGTAGGGAATAGTTGTGGACCCATCGAAGGTCAAGGCGGTTGTTTCTTGGGTAGCACCCAAGAACATGGCAGAGGTTTGTAGTTTCCTTGGACTGGCAGGTTACTACCGGAGGTTCGTACCCAACTTCTCCTGAGTTGCAGCACCTTTGACAGCCTTGACGAAGAAGGATCGAGCTTTCGTGTGGGATGAGCAGTGTGAGGCATCCTTCAGTTATCTAAAGGGAAAGTTGGTTAGTGACCCAGTGCTGAGATTACCAGAGGAGGGAGTAATGTTTGAGGTATTCTGTGATGACTTAGGCCAAGGCTTTGAGTACGTTCCAATGCAACAGCAAGGGGTGATCTCCTATGGGTCTAGGCATTTACGTCCTCATGAACGTAACTATACCACCCATGATCTAGAGCTTGTGGTGGTTGTGTTCGCACTGAAGTTGTGGCGGCATTACCTCATCGAGGAGCGCTTCGTGGTCTTCACAGATCACAAGAGTTTTAAGTATATCTTCTCCCAGTGGGACCTGAATTTGTGGCAGCGAAGGTGGATAGAGTTCCTTTAGGACTATGACTTCAAAATCTCCTACACCGAAGGAAAAGGAAATGTAGTGGCTGATTCTTTGAGTAGGAGGAAGGACGCGGTTCGAAAGTCGGCAGATGTCTGGAAGGTGATGGAAGAATTGGTTGCGCTACACCTCGATGTATGGGAAGATGGTGGTAGAGGTTATCTGTTTTAGATGAAAGTGTATTCCTACCTACTACGGTAGGTGGATGATTCTTAGTGGGGAGACATAGAGAGTGAAGTGATGCGCGATCGGGCTAGCCAGGGCAATGCTCCAGAAGGGTGGTCGGAGGATGGTATGAATCAGATGATTTTCTGGGGGAAGTTGTTTCTTCCAGAGGCAATACGCGAGAGAGTTCTTGGTGAGTTCCAAAACTCACCCCTGGCTATACACCCGGGAACTTCCAAGATGTACCAGGGCTTGAGAGGGTAGTTCTGGTGGCCCGGGGTGAAACTGGTAGTAGAAGAGTTCGTATCAAAGTGCCTTGTGTGTCAGCAGGTGAAGGCTGAACACCGCATCCCAGGAGGTCTGTTACAACCTTTAGATGTCCCCAAATGGAAGTGGGATGACAAATCTATGGATTTCATCACGAGACTTCCCATAGTTCAATGGGGTTGCGACGTCATATGGGTAGTGGTGGACCGGCTGATGAAGTCATCCCACTTTCTAGCAATCAAGGAGTTAAGTATGGTTAAGGCCCTAGCTCAGAGGTACGTGAATGAGGTAGTGTGGTTTCACGGAGTTCTGAAATATATAATCTCTAGCCTGGATACCTGGTTTACCTCGCGGGTCTGTAGAGGATTGCAACATGCTTTTGGCACCCATCTATGCCTCAGTACTGCTTTCTACCCTCAAACAGATGGGTAGACAGAGCGCACCATCTAGACTTTGGAAGATATGCTATGAGAAAGTGTTTTGGACCTTGGAGGATCATGGGTACAACACTTGCCTCTTATAGATTTCTCATACAACAACAGGTATCACTATACCATTGGCATGGCTCCTTTCAAAGATTTATACGGGAGGTCGTGCCGCTCGCCCGTATGCTGGACAGAGGTCGGAGAAGTAGGTGTCCTTGGTCCGAAGGTGGTGCAGAGCACGACGGAGAAGGTTTGGCTTATACGAGAGAGGATGAAGGCAGCTCAGGACCGGAAGAAGTTATACGTCGATAATAGGAGGAGACCCTTGGAGTTCAAGGTTGGGGACCACATTTTCTTAAAGGTCTCTCCTCGGTGTAGGAAGTGAAGATTTGGAAAGGGAATCAAGCTTTCTTCTAGGTTCGTCAGACCCTTCGAGGTGTTGTGGCGGGTTGGTGAGGTGGATTATCAACTAGCGTTTCTGCCTCCGCTGCAAAGGTTACATGACGTCTTCCATGTGTCTCAGCTCCGTCGGTACCTTCACAACGATTCACACGTCCTCGACTGGGGAGAGCTAGATATTGGGGACGATGCAACGTTCGTGGAGCGACCCGTGATGATCGAAGTTTGTGAATAGAGGGTGCTTTGTGGATGAACCATTCCTTTGGTTCGTGTACTATGGAGGCATGGTGGTCTTGAGGAGAGTACCTAGGAACATGAAGCACAGATGCGTGCCCAGTACCCAGAGTTGTTTTGAGTTTTATCCTGTTTTGTTTCGTACTTGTTTATGATGTAATGCTTGACCTGGTTAACTATGAAATGTGTTTCAAGTGCATAATAAGTGTCCTGGAATGTGGGGAGGGGAGGGAATGATCCCTAGTTAAGACGCATTAAAGTGGATGCGCCTAAACCCGTGCGGGCGAGTCAGTGCCACCTAAAGCGGATAGTATCTTAACGTGGAGGAAGGAAAACCCCTCACCCACATGACTGGATGGTTTAATATTTTGCCTTGCATGGTTTCATGGGGGAGAGGAGCAGTATGTTTGTGATTTTTCAGGATATAGGTGAGGAAGTGGGGGCACTCCTTGGTAATAAGGAGGTTTTTCGCTGAGAGGTATCTTTCGAGGAGGAGTTGTTCAGACCCCTCTCTTTTCTTTAGGTGGGTTTTTGGATTCTTGAGGATGAGAATGTTTTGAGAGGTATATGATGTAATGTCCCAGACCTCTCTGGTCCATTCCTTTATGAAATTTGGTGCTGGAGGTGTGTCAGGAGGTCAAGGTGACTTGGGGGTGCGTTTGGGTGGACTTTTAAGGAAAGCTAAAGGGAAATAGATTTCGCACGTTTGGTGCACGGTTTGGATAAACCGTGTGGCCAAACCATGCAAGTTTGGTGTTGGAGGCAGTGTCTAACGCACGGTTATCACACGGTTTGGCTAATCATGTGGACTAACCATGCTTGGAGTGTTTGGCGAGGCAGAAGCTAATGCACGTTTAGTGCACGGTTTGTTAAACTGTGCGGACTAACCATGCGGGCACTTAAAGTTAGATCCTAAAATTGTGGATCTGAACTCTTTTGCCTATAAATGGTTCTTTTAAGCCCCTAAGCGGCCATAACTAGGTATTACCCTTCCTTGGAGGTAGAATAACCTCTCACAAGCGTTTTGGAGGCGATCCGGAGGCTTTTCTTGGTGAATCGAAGCCGGTTTCTTGAGGTATGTGATCGTTCTTACTTGATTTCCTAGATCTACTTAGATAAACTCCTTCTCTTCTCTTGGTTTCTTATATATACACCTTTTATGGGTAGATATAAGCATGTGGAGGTCGAATATGATGAGCTTTGGTCTTGGTTGTGTTAGGAGAGGATATCTAAGGAGGATTCATGGAGAATCAACCCGGTTTCTTGAGAATTCTTCGACCATCGTGATTTCGTCAAAAACCTTTGAGGTAGGGATCTTACCTTCATCTCTCTATCACTTTTGTGCATCATGTGGGGTGGGTATCCTCTTGTTTTATGAGATACGGTTGAACCGGTAAATAAAGATAATAACTGGTTAAAGAACGGGTTTGGGGAGATTATTGTTGGTATTTTTGTTTTATTTCCATCAATTCTTCTCCTTTGATTATGTTGTGAATTGAATGGGCTTATGCCTAATGAAAATCACAGTTATTGGGGGCCTTTTCTTGTGCCATTAGATGTTTCCTTGTTTTTCTGGATTGTTTCATGGACGGAATTCATAGAATGTGGAAATTGGTTAATCATGTAAATTTGGATGATTAAATGAATACCTGGAACCCTTGTATGATCACCCCAATTAAACTAAATGAAAGAATGAATTTTGTGGGTGATGGTTGGGGTTTAATTATGTAAAGGGTTATTTCTTGGGTTGTTGTGGAACGGGTGACCAGCGGGGCTGCGGTTGGATTGGTTGTGGGTTTGTGTGTATCATATGGTTGTGATGGCCAGCGGAGCTGCGGTGAATGGTATTGAAGGGATAATGATGTGGTACGGGTATTGTTTCCGAGGTGTTTGTGGTTGTGGTGGTTGGCAGTAGGGCTGCAGGGATGGGTTGTGCATATTAATAAAAGTGGAAGATTTAACTAATGAACTGTGGGGCATGGTAGTTGATTAAATATGGAAAATCAATGGAATTTATTGGTTGATAAAAGAAAATGGTTTTGTGTTGCTTGTGTTTTCCCTAACTTTATTTGTGGTTGGCAAGGATATGTTTTACGAACGTTTGATCTGGTTTGGTTGTTGTTAGTTTCTCGGTAGTTAAGGAACTGATAAACTAAAACTGTTGAAACATGAAAAGCTTAATGGGTTTTGGGGATGTTCATTGTGTGCATACTTTCGTGGTAGTAGTGTCGAGGCATGTGCTCAGATCTTTTGTGTAGAAGCCTTAGGATAGGCTGAGTGGTTGGTATAATTATATAAATCTGTACATTTTATGTTTCTTTACGCACCCCACCCATGTTTAGCACCACATGCCAAACACCCTTGGGATGGGGGGTGATATTCCTAGACATCCAAAGGATGGATGGTTGTTGTTCTTCCATGTGCTCCCTCTTCCAGGTTCTATAGCCCAAGATCCTTCAGGCAGGTTACGAAAGATGTTTCCCAAGAGTCTTCGGGATGAGGATGTGATATGTTCCCAGGTGTCTTCAGGATGATATGTGTTTATGTTCGAGGATTTAGTGCCGGCAGAATGCGGGATGAGATGTGGTTATACCCGACGATTATGTTTCAGTGGGATACTATGAGCTTCGTATGGCCAGGTTACGGCACTAGCTCGAGCTTCATATGGCCAGGTTGTGGCACTAGCTCAGGAAGAGGGGGAAGCATCAGAGCGTTAGGTGCGAGGGATTGAGCAGTATTCAGTGGGAAGGTGGTGTGGGGTACCCATACTTTGATAATATTACTATACTACTCTATTGGCTTGCGATATTTGGTGAGTGTGGCTTGTAAGAATGGGTGGATAGATTCCTTGCTAGGCTTTGGTTCCTTCTATTTTCTCACGGGGCATTAGGATGTCTCCCCACCTGTGCATGAGAACTTTAGGTTTCCCTAATGAGTATACTTGTATGCTCACCCTACGTTTACTTTCAGGTTTTCAGGAGGACTTCAGGGACCGTGCGGGACCTTGCTAGTTGGGCATTGGAGTTTTGTTGGTTGTAATTTTTTATTTTCTTTCTTGGTATCATGCTTTATAGATTTTATTGTACTTATAATTTGTTTCAGTATTGTATAAAACATGAATATGGTCTTGGTTTTGGGTTTATTTTCATTTACTTGTTCCTTTTTCTTTTGGTGTTTGACTCATCCTATTTCCCGATCTTAATTAATAAAAAGGGTAATACCTCCCATAATTGTGAAAACTCATACCCTTGATGCTAGTCGCCACTCTGGGGCCTACTGGAGGTGGGACTCGGGGGTCATCATCTTCCTTTCACCATTTCCAGCTCAGGAGGGGCATCTTTGGTGGGAGGGGGTCGTGACAGTAGGGGACTTTTTAAAAAAATATTTTGAAGTTACTCTTTAAACTCTTTTTACAAAAGTCAAAAGGAATGTTTTTTAACTTACACAACATGAGATGATTTTACTACTTTCATGATGATTGAATTCTTTAATGTTTCCTTTATAATTTTTCATAGTTCTTTCAAAGAAAATGGTTTCATTATTATGTGCTCGATTATTATATTATAAAAGTGATTTTTACAAGAAAATGTTATTTTGATATCTGAAAGTGTTTTACAAATGGGTTTAAAATATTTTTCAATAGTTTTATTCATGATATGGTCATTGGAATTTATTTACAATGGTTGCATCCATATAGCACCAGGTGAGCCCGTTATAGCTTATATGATGGGTGCACCCAGATAGCACTCAAATTCATTGGGTAATGATTTTGTTCTCCGAATAATTATATTGTAAGTTGACCATATGGGTACTATAATTTGTAAGGATTCTATGATGACAATGTACCAAGTCACCTAAATGACATTTATATGCTAACTAATGAGTTTTTATGGAAATAATTTGATTTTAAAAATTTAAGATAATGATCTTTTTGACAATATGATTCCTTTTTGGGATAAAAAGGTATGTTTTTTAGGAAATATTTTTATGGGTTTTCACTGGTTTAATGGTTTTATTTATTTTATGTTACTTACTGAACTTTTTGTTCTCATCACACATTTTGAAATTTTATTCACATTCTTTAAAGGAAGATTAGGGAAAGGATGATGTAAATATAAAAATTGTGAAGACAAGTCAATGAAAAGAAAACATGTTTTATTTAAAAAAAATTGTTTTGTGAAAAAATGTATACTAAGTAAAAGTAGTCACTTGAAATGTATGGGTTTGTTATGTATGAGTTATGACCTAATTATCTAAATCTCTAAACCTGAAATATATTTGGGAAAATAAAGTGATTTATATTTTTAAAATAATTAAAATATGTATTATTTAAGGTCGGGTCCTTCCATTTGTTATGGTATGACACATCTTAATAATGACCTTTATATACTTGAATATGAAAAAAAGTGTTGGAAATTGATAACAAAACAAGTTCACATGACTCATTTCACACCCAGTTGTGGAATCATTGAAAAATTAATATAAACGAGAAGTGATTGACAAAGATATATCAAGAAGGGTATTTATATTATTTTTAAATAAAACCAGTTGAAATATGTCAAAATTGTTTATAGGGAAAAATAACCAAAACTCCATTTAGTGGAAAGGGTGAAAGGGTCATGAATCTTCTTTAATTGGTTCATATAGATGTGTGTAGACCTTTTTAAGTTAAATCTATATGTGGATACTCTTTATAAATTTTAGTGATAGATTGAGTAGACATGGACATGTCTACTTAATATAGTATAAGTTTGAATCCTTAGAGAAATATAAAGAGTTTAATAATTAAGTGGAGAATCGTCTTGGTAAGAAGATAAATAATCCTTGATCAAATCGAGGTGGAGAATATCTTAACAAATATCTCTTCGACTATGTAAGGGATTTTGGTATTCTATCTCAACTCACTCCTTCTTATACAATATGGTGGAATGGTGTTAGTGAAAGGAAGAACCACACCTTGTTAGACATGGTGAGGTCGATGATAAGTCATACATATATTTTATTATCCTTTTTGGGAAATGAATTATAGTTTGTGTCACACATACTAAATTGAGTGCTAACTAAAGAGGAAAAATTAATTGTGTATGATTTAATGTATGGGAATAAATTTGTGTTGTCATATACTCATGTATGGGATTGTAGAGAATTTATTAATGTTATTTATGGAAACAAACTAGCACCATGGGGTATAAAGTGTATCTTTATATGACATCTTAAGAAAACAAGGGGATATTATCTACATGACCCCTCAAATAATGTGGTAATAGCGGTAAGATAGTCCACATTCCTTTAGATGGAGCACATATCCAAAAGAGATAGTGGTAGTAAGATTTACTTTGATGAAATTGATACTAAAGATATATAAGAGTGGACATAGGAAGAAATTACAAAAGACCATGTGGAAGAGGTTGTTCCAAAGATACCAATACTGTATAGTATCACCTAAGAGGTTAGAGAACAGGAGAGATGTGGTTTTATAGTCACCGAGGATGGTGACTCCTTATTAGTTGATAATAATGGACCTTTATCCTATAATGAGTTAGTAGGTAGCCTGGAAGTTACAATATGGAAAGAATCAATTAATTTTAAGATAGATTCCTTGTACCAAAACCAAGTTTGGGTTCTAGTCAATTCTCTAGTAGATATAATTTCTATTGGGTGTAAATGATTATTTAAGAAGAAAATGTACATGGAAGGTAAAGTTAGTACCCATTAGGCATGAATAGTGTCTAAAAGGTTTAAACAACATCAAATAATATACTATAATGAAACATTTTCTCCAGTTTCTATACTAAAATACATCCAAATTCTACTTTCCATAGAATCTTAGCATGATTATGAGGTTAGGCAGATGGATGTCAAAAAGGATTTCATTAATGGAAACCTTATATAAGATGCCTATATAGAAAAAAGAGGGGTTTATGAATTCAAGTGATTATAATAAGATATGAAAGTTATATAGATCCATTTATAGATTGAAGAAAGCATCCAGATCATGGAACATTCACTTTGATGAATCCATAAGAATTTTTTTTCAAACAGAATAAATGCAAGCCTTGTGTCTGTAAGTGGTTCAGTGGGAGTGGAGTTGTTTTCCTAGTAGTATATGTTAATGAAATATTACTAATTAGAAATGAGATACTAGTCTTATAGTCAGTTATGAGATGGTTGAACACATTCTTATCCATGAAGGGATTAGGTGAAGTAACCAATATTCTAGGGATCAAGATCATTCATGATAGATCTAAGAGGTTTCTTGGACTAAGTCAAGGTATATAGATTGAAAAGATACAAGAGAGATTTAATATAGGACAATCCAAGAGAGGATTGTTACCTATGTCACACAACATAAATTGCCCTAAGAAAATATGTCTTCAGACATAATGGGAGAGACAAAGGTGTCCAAGATTCTTTACGCATTAGTTATGGGATCAGTCGTGTATACCATCACTACGGGAAAACTGAGCTACTGTGACGGGTTATTTACGACGGGTCAGTAGCCCGTCTCAAATAGTCCTTCAAAAAAAAATTTGCGACGGGAGAACCTATCCATCACAAATAATAAGGCTTTTGCAATGGGATATAGTAGCCCGTTGCAAATACCCGACGACGTTTCAAGTATTTGCGACGGGATGTAAATCTCGTCGCAAATTGTATGCCGACAGGTGGTCTTTTGTGACGGGTCCCGTCACAAATGCTACTATTTGTGACGGGTCTCCCGTCACAAATAACCCATGTCGCAACCAATCTAACATATATATAACCCAACTCGTTTTTTTCCATCATTCCATTTCATTATCTACTGTTCTGTCGCTCTCTAGTGAAATATTTTCTCTCAAATTTTTCTATAGTTTAAAGTTTCAATTTGGGACATTTTCCATAGCTTATATCCTTCGAAAGCTTCAGTTTTAAGGTATTTATCTTTTTTTAAATTTTTTAGTTACTTTATTTTATTTTAATTATAGTTATTGTTAATTAGCTGTAGTTAAATTAAATTAGATGTAGATAGTTTTATTTACCATTGTTTAGGTTTATTTTTACAAATAATTATATGTGATTCGTATGAATTAATAGCTATTATATTAATTAGTAATAATTATTAAATTGTAATAATTAGTATTAAGTTGTAATAATTAGTATTAAATTGTAATAATTTGTATTAAATTGTAATAATTTGTATTAAATTGTAATAATTTGTATTAAATTGTAATAATTTGTATTAAATTGCAATAATTAGTATTAAATATCAATAATTTGTATTAAATTGAAATAATTAGTATTAAATTGCAATAATTAGTATTAAATTGGTAATAATTAGTAATAAATTGCAATAATTAGTAAGAAATTACAATAATTAATAATAATTCATAATAAATTCAAATAATAAGTAATAAATTAGAATAATTAGTAATAAATTGGAATAATTAGTAATAAATTGGAATAATTAGTAATAAATTGGAATAATTAGTAATAAATTGCAATAATTGGTAATAACTTGGAATAATTAGTAATAATTGGTAATAATTAGTAATAATTAGTAATAATTAGTAATTAGTAATAACTAGTAATAATTAGTAATAATTTATAATAATTTGTAATAATTAATAATAATTTGTAATAATTTGTAATAATTTGTAATAATTGGTAATAATTAGTAATAATTAGCAATGATTAGCAATGATTTGGAATAATTAGTAATAAATAGAAACAATTTTGAATAATTAGTTATAAATAGCAATAATTTCGAATAATTAGTGATAAATAGTAATAATTAGTAGTAATTAGTACTAATTAGTAATAATTGGTAATAATTAGTAATAATTTCGAATAATTAGTAATAATTAGCAATAATTTCGAATAATTAGTAATAATTAGCAATAATTAGTAATAATTAGTAATAAATTGCAATAATTAGTAAAAATTAGTAATAATTAGTAATAATTAGTAATAATTAGCTTTAATTTTGAATAATTAGTAATAATTAGTAATAATTTCGAATAATTAGTAATAATTAGTAATAATTAGTAATAAGCAGTAATAATTAGTAATGATTAGTAATAATTAGGAATAATTAGGAATAATTAGGAATAATTAGCAATAATTAGCAATAATTTTGAATAATTAATAATAAATAGCAATAATTTCGAATAATTAGTAATAAATTGCATAATTATCAATAATTAGTAATAATTACTAATAATTACTAATAATTAGTAATAATAAGTAATAATTAGTGATAATTAGTAATAATTAGTAATAATTAGCAATAATTTCGAATAATTAGTAATAATTAGTAATAATTAGTAATAATTAGTAATAAATAGTAATAATTTTGAATAATTAGTAATAATTAGTAATAATTAATAATAATTAGCAATACTTAGCAATAATTAGTAATAATTAGTAATAATTAGTAAAAATTAGCAATAATTAGTAAAAATTAGCAATAATTAGTAATAATTAGCAATAATTAGTAATAATTAGCAATAATTAGTAATAATTATTTATAATTAGAAATAATTAGCAATAATTTCGAATAAATAGTAATAAATAGCAATAATTAATAATAATTAGTAATAATTAGTAATAATTAACAATAATTAGTAATAATTAGTAAAAATTAGTAATAAATTTGAATAATTTGTAATAAATAGTAATAAATTAGAATAATTAGTATTAATTAGTAATAATTAGCAATAATTTGGAATAATTAGTACTAAATAGTAATAAATTGTAATAATTTTGAATAATTAGTACTAAATTGTAATAATTTCAAATAATTAGAAATAAATTGTAATAATTAGTAATAAATTGTAATAATTAGAAATAAATTGTAATATTTTGAAATAAATTGTAATAATTTACAATAAATTGTAATAATTAGAAATAAATTGTAATAATTAGGAATAAATTGTAATAATTAGCAATAAATTGTAATAATTTGCAATAAATTGTAATAATTTGCAATAAGTTGTAATAAATTGTAATAAATTGAAAAAATTAGTAATAAATTATAACAATTAGTAATAAATTGAAAAAATTAGTAATAAATTGCAACAATTAGTAATAAATTGCAATAATTAGTAATAAATTTCAATAATTAGTAAAAAACTGAAATAATTAGTAAAAAATTGTAACAATTAGTAAAAAATTGCAACAATTAGTAATAATTAGTAATAATTAGTAACAAATTCTAATAATTAGTAAAAAAATTATAATAATTTGTAAAAAATTCTAATAATTTGTAATAATTAGCAATAATTAGTAATAATTAGAAACGATTAGCAATGATTAAAAGGAAATTATAATAAATTCACATAAATTGTAATAAATTTGCATAATTTTCAATAGATTGGCAGCTCCCATTTGTCGAATGCCTTATATCCTTGAAATTTTCTCCCACTAAAATCACTATGAAAAATCTGTCCTCACGTACAGATATTAATTTGTGTATGCACAATAATGGAGAGCAGTGTGGTGAGGCCTTTATGCTCTCTATTCTCGTGCATATGAAAATGGATATGCGTAGGTCGGAGCGCATTTTTCATACTAATTTCGTAGGAGAAATTTTCAAGGAGATGAGCTATCGAGCAAAAGAGACGCTTTTTCTCGATGACTTGTCTCTACTTTCTCTGACTGAAATCACTATGAAAAATATGCTTAGATGTAGGAATATCCATTTCTATATACATGAAGATGGATAGCAGGGAGGCCTCTCCATGCTGCTCTCCATCTTCGTGCATACAGAAATGGATATTCATACGTTTGAGAAGGTTTTTCATAGTGATTTTAGTCGGAGACAGTGGAGATGAGTCATCGAGAAAAAGAGTTGCCGCCAATCTGTTGGAAATTGTGTTGTTGATAATTAACAATTATTAGTACAAATTATCTATAATTAATAATAATTAGTGGTAAATAATATAAATTATTATAATTTAATGTATATTAGTATAAAAGTTTTAAAAAATACTATAAATAAGTAAAAAATAATAGAAATTATTATAATTTGATAGAAAATGGAATTTAATTATCTTCTATTTTTTGGATAGTGTTTTTATTTTATCAAATTATACAAAAAAACTAATTATTTTATATTTTTTAGAGAAATATGAAACAAGGAAGTTGACAACAATCATTATTAGATGATCACGCTTGGATAAATCAGTGCAATAATCCAAATAGTTCTGGTTTAAATCTTGTATATATTGAGGGTGTTGAAGATTTATTATCATTTACATCATCAAAAATATAATTTGTTTCAGAAGGGACAATTAAGTGTCCTTTTAAAAAATGTGCTCTGAGGATGTTTGACACATTTGATAATGTTAGTAGTCATTTATTGCATTTTGGTTTTCAACCAGATTATGTTTTCTGGTATCAACATGGTGAATGAATTTCCAGAGAAGATACTAGTAATTTGGCTCTAGATCTAGAATGGTTTCAAAAATTAATACATGATATGGTAGATCCGTCTTTTCAACAATCTAAAACTCAGGATGATATTCATTTAACTTCTGAGTTGAAACCATCTCATTTTTATTAGTTTTTGAGGTTTGCTGAGGATGCCTTATATCCTAGTTGCAAGATAAGAAAAATTGAAGCAGTTACTAAATTTATGGATATTAAATTAGATAATGGAATGTCAAATAGTCATTTTGATCAGATATTATTTTTGGTAAAAACACTATTACCTGAAGAAAATGTGTTGCCTACAAATTACTAGTATCTTCCTATAAAAAAATTAAAATATTTCCCATTTACACCCAGATTGCAGCTTTTATTTATGTATTAGAACACAACAACATTGATGTCATGGAACAAAACCAATATTCCAATAGGTAAAACCTTAAATCATCCCTCTGATGGTGATTCATGGAACCATTTTGACCAAGTGCATCCGTCTTTTGATTTAGAATCCCAAATCATGCGATTGGGTCTTTCTACTTATGTTTTATGTCCATTTAGTTCTTACAGTAGTCAGTATTCATGTTGGACAATATTTATAACTACGTAAAATTTACCTCCTTGGATGTTGATGAAGGAACCATGTATCTTTTTTACCTTATTAATTCCTAGACATCCAAAAAATAATTTTTATGTTTATTTGAAACTATTTATTGATGAATTAAATTCATTGTGAAGTAATGGTGTTATTACATTTGATGTTGTTGTGAAACAAAATTTCTTGCTGGAAGCTATATTGATGTGTAAAATTAGCGACTTCCTAACATATGGAATGTTATCTGGATAGAGTACACATGGTCCAAAATCATGTCCATACTGTATGAGATACATCAAAGCATTTATGCTCATCAATGATTTTTTTTCTCAACTGTCATCGTAGATTCCTTCCAACTGATCGTCCTTTTTGGAGGAAAAAATATCATTTCAGAAAAGGAAGAACTAAAAGAGATGGACCTCAAAAAATGATATCAAGTATAGAATTTAAATCAATTGCCTCTTCATTACCTCCCATTGCATTTGGTCCAACAATAAACCAATATAAAATTTGTGGCTTTGGGAAAGAACACAATTGGATAAAAAAAATCATTTTTTGGGATCTGCCATATTGGTCTGATTTTCTAGTCCATCACATGTTGGATTTTATGCATATTGAGAAGAACTATTTTGATAATTTATTTCATATAGTTTTGGATACACCAGGTAAGACCAAAGATAATGTAAAGGCATGATTAGATCTTGCCCAAATTTACAGGCGACCAAAACTTGAACTATTTTAAAATGTCATATAATATAAGTTAATGAATCCAAAATCATCTTATACACTCTCCAAATAGAATTGATTATTATTTTTTCATTGGATTTATGATTTGAGACTTTCATATGGTTATGCTTCCAATTTGGTCAGATGTGTCAGAAATATTCATATTACATGATTAAAAAGACATGATTATCATATTATAATGGAATGAATTCTATAGATTGTATTAAGATCTATGTTGAATTTTATGATTTGGGATTCACTAACAGATATATCATATTTTTTTGAGACATTTTTGCTGCAAAAAGTGACTATGATTCATTAAGAAGACTATAAGAAGATATTGTTTTAATTTTATGTAAACTGGAAAAAATATTCCTACCGGTTTTATTTGACATAATGAAAATTTTGATATTACATTTACTAGATGAAGAAAAATGTGGAGGTCTGATACAGTTTCGATGGATGTATCCATTTGAGAGATGCATGTAGAAATTAAATAAAAAAGTATGTAACAAAGCATCGGCTTAAGGTTCAATTGCAGAAGCTTATTTGCAAGAGAAAATTTCTTTTTTATGCACGCATTACTTTCAATATGAATATCCCTCAAAACAAAACCATATGGTCTATAATGAGGGAACTATTGATGATGAAATGGGAAATCATTATTATTTTTCAATTATCCTAAACTTAGCTTTGGTGGAGTTTATGAGCGATGAATTTTAGATAATGAACATCATAGAGCTCATACATATGTTCTGCTCAACAGTGAATAAATTACACCATTTTTACAGTGAGTTATCCAATCACTTATTCTATAATATTTATTATAGTAAATTAATCTTATTTTATTCATAGGTTATATTATAATCATATCAATAAACAAATTCCACAAATTACAGTAGCTTCTCTTGAAGAACATCAACAAAAAAAAATTCCTACTAGTTTTAAAAACTAGTAACGTAAATTATTTTTGGTTTAACATATAAAATAAATTTATTATCTGTTATATTGATAACTATTCTAAAAAAAATTTGGCATCTCAACATTCTGATAAAATTGATAATTGATTGTGTGTATTGAGTAACCCACCATAAAAGATGGTTAAATCTTATAATTCATATGTGGTGAGTGGTTTTCGATTTCATACATGTGCATATAGGGAATAAAAAATAATGAATGATGGTGTTTTCTTGAGAGGAACTCATCATAGAGAAACTGAAGTTGACTTTTACAATATACTGGAAGAAATTATTGAACTGTGTTATCTGGGAAAACATTACATAATGATGTTTAAATGTCAGTGGTTGGATACTAAGAGAGGTTTTCATGTTCATAAAACCCATGAAATCATTGATATTAAATATAAAATTATTCTTAGAGAAAATGAACTATTTTTACTTGATCATCAGGTACATGAAATTTATTATTCAAAATATTGTGCTACTTCAAGAGAGTTGAGTTATTGGTGGATCATAATAAAAATTAAATCTCAAGAAAATCAGTTTACTCAAAGTGGATGTGGTTCTGCTGAAGTAGAAGGAATTGAAATTTTTCAAGAGACTTCTCCAAATCCATCTTTTTCATGAAGAGAAATGGATATCGATGATGACACCTCATAGTTAAGGTTTAATGGTGATGATGATATTAATGATGTTACAAATGAATTTGAAATGACAAGATATGATAAAACTAAAAATCATATGGAAATTTATTATGCTAAGGAGGAATATGAAGACATTGACATCATCAAATATGAAGATAATGATGAAGATGAATATTGACATAGTTAAATTCTAGTTATAATCATATATAATATATATCTATATATAATAGTTGTTTTCAAGTGTTTGTTAACAACAATCATTTTGTGTTTCAGATGGACAAGTATTTTTATCATCTATTACAGGAAGCTGAGCTACCTTTGGATGAGCAGAATGTTGGGTCATCTGACCCTCAGACTACTGGTAGTTCAGGGGGGACTCGAAGGAGGTATGGACTTGCGCGGTTGATGATTCCTGACCCGATCCCTGAGCGATGTCCATGTATTGGCTTCGATCCACATGTACAGAGGTATGTTTGCCGGTATATTTTAATTATTTTTCAATAATTTATTTATATACTAATTGTTTTATTATTTGTTCTTTTTTTTACAGATTTACATATATAGATACTAGATAGGAGAACTCTATACTGTGCGATTATTTTTCTAAAGCATGGGTTTCATAGGATCAGATTCTCATTGATGTGAAACATTCCATGTTCGATCATTGGCTAGTATGTAAATAAATAATTTTTATTTTGAAACTAATTTAATTAATAATTTGACATTTTAAATTATTTGTAGGTTTTATGGTATCCCATTGATGATAGCATGTGTATAGATAACTGGAATGCATGGTAGGGTACTATGGGTCAATGTTGCAGTCAGTTTTTGCACAATTTGAGAAGGCAATGAAAAAATAATGAGTGACGGTGTTTGATAAGTCTTGTCACGCCCACAGACTTGATTACATTTCATCTTAGGTTTGAGAGGGATTATGTTCACATTGGATGGGTGGTTGTTTTCAGAAGATATCATCAGTTCGGTGACAAAATCGGGGGAGATGGGAGGTGACACATTGAGCTAGTAGTCGTATATTCAGTATGCATAGGGAGCATATGGTGAGTATTTTTTTAAATATTTTATATAAATTTAAATGTAAACAGTTTATTTTATATTCATATAGTAATTCGAACAACCCAATATTTCAAAGTTTGACATTTATAGGAGGATGTATAGTGATCCGACCACTGGAGAGATTAGAGGTGCTCGCTAGTGTCAGATTGTGGTCAGTATATTTTCTTTTTGAGTTTAAAATTTAACTGAAAATATTAATTTAACTATTTTACATTTAAATTTCAATTTAAGGAGTTGTATGAGGCCACAACTTCTCAGACACTGGATGAGTGTCAGGCAAAGACCGATGCTTAGACCAGTGCTCATCGATTTGATGAGACATCATAGATGCAGGCGACCCAATGTGCCTTTGAGAAAGGCCTGGTTGTTGGTATCGACTCCCGATTGACATCTGTGGATTAATATGACACCGCAGTGATGTCGGCATACAGCTCGAGAGGAGCTTGTGGAGATTCATCATCATCTGTTGCACAATATCAGGAGCAACTGTGAGCTCAGAATGAGCTTATAAAGAGTATGCGTAGAGAGTAGGAGTAGATGTGTCAATGGTAGCAGAAGCAGCATGAAAAGTTCCTATGATAATAGTAGTAGCTACAGTATGAGGAGAAGATGCGTCGATAGTGACAACAACAGGAGAAGGAGAAGTAGTAGTACATGCGACGTCTAACTCATGGTTTAGGGATGAAGTTCCCTCCACCATCTCCTCCAGACGACCCTCCCCCTCAGTGATCTATTTATTTTCTATGATCAAACATTTGAATGTAAACTTTGTTTGTAATATTAACTTTCTACATTTTTATATAGTGCGTTTTTTTATTGTTGTAAATATCATATTTTTTATTTTTTATTTAATTTTTTATTATTTTATTACTTTATTTAATTTTTTTATTATTTATTAATTATTATTTTTTATTATTTTATTTTTATTATTTTTATTATTTTATTAATTATTATTTTTGATTATTATATGAATATTATTTTATTATTTTATTATTTAATTTAATTTACTAATATTAATATTATTATTTCATTAATATTAATATTATTTTATTAATATTATTATTTTTATTATTTTTATTTTTATACACTATTTGAGATAGGCCCGTCACAAATAGTATTTGTGGATATTTGTGATGGGAATTGTTGAAAATAGTATTTGTGGCAGGTCCCGTCGTAAAAAAATATTTTCTACGGGCCATCGCAATAAGGTATTTAAAACCCATGATGAAACTATTTATGATGGGTGTGCATCCCGTTGCAAATATTTACTTTTTGTGACAGACCATCACAAAAAAACTCTTTTTGCGATGCTACTTTCTGCAACAGGTCATTTGCAATGGGCTCCCATCACAAATGACCCATTGAAAATTCCCCCAATTTCCAATAGTGCATGCTATGTTCCAAGATTGATGTTTCCTAAACCTTGAACATGGTATCTATATATCAAGTAGAACCAAGATACCACCATTGGATGATAGTCAACATTATCCAAAAGTATCTGAAGTATACTAAGGATATATTTATGGTTTATAGAGGAGATGAGAAACTAGTCATTAGGGGGTATATAGAAGCTAGTTTATAAGTAGATCAATATAATCTAAAATCATAGTCAGTATATGTTCTCACCCTCAATGGAAGATCTGTGAGCCAGAAAAACTCAAAGAAACTAGTTATCACTGATTCTACAGTAGATTCTGATTATATTGAGTCTTCTTATATAGTTAAAGAAGCAATGTGGATACAAAACTTCATCTAGGAGCTTGATTTGGTGCTTAGTAGTAATGAACCTATCACATTGTATTATGATAATACTACAATAATAAACCTCACCAATGATCCAAGGTCACATCAATAGACAAAGAATATATTTTGAAAGTATCACCTCATGAGGATTTTTTTTCAAATGAGTGAGGTTGCATTAAGAAGAGTTTCCATGGTGAATAATGTGGTGGACCTATAATCAAAAGACTTATCTCAGTAAAATCATAAATATCATGTGAGATCTAGAATAATCAAATTTGTTAGTAGTTGGCTCTATTGAAAGTGGGAGATGGAGTTGGTTTCCTAGAACCAACTACTTTTTACTTTTAATTACTTATATATTTATGGCCTTGAATATTAATAAATATCTTACCACATGATGAGTGTTATTCTTCATAACATTAATATGATAATATCTTTAGAGTATCCACCAGATCAAAATATCATACCAGTTCCCTACAATGGCGTGAACCTTAAAGTGTTATGATGATATTCTTAAATATATGTTCTATGGCCAAATAAAATCAATCTTATGAGAAATAGATGATGTAGGATATTAGGTATAGGGGGCACATAATACGTTGATACTTATTTTAATAAGATTCACACTTAATAATCTATAATAGAGGCGGTTATGAGAATATACTTGCCTATAGAAATACCACATGTTATATGTGCCATTGGATATTCATATCTGCGGATGTGTGTATTTCTCCTTAGACTTGATATTTTTTAATTCATATCATGGGTTTCATATTTAGATGTATTGAAAAAAACCATGAATACATATGCTCACGGTAAAGTATGATACATGGGTGTGTTACAAATGGTATGAAATTAATTAAAAAATCAAGAAATTATTTGTATCTTCTAAGTTAATGGAATTATATATCTCAATCCCTTTGATTGGAATTTAACTTTTTAATTAATTCCATGACCATGGTGATTTTATCAAAAAAAATATTTCTGGAAATTAGAAGAATGGTATATCAATCATATAGGCTGATGACACAAGTAAAGAAACTTGTTTGATGAGATATCAAGGCAAAGAGATTATATTATACAATGATAATATATAGGAGGTCGTTGTCAGTGCAACATTAATGTATTTCTATATGAGTGTCTTTATGTTTTGTTAAACATTGATCTTGGACTTTAGATGAGTTATCCCAATTCTAGTGAGAAATAGGCCTAAAGGACCAGACATAAAGAGTATCTATAACCTCAATTAAATTCCAAATAAATTTAATATTATAATAAATATTATTCTCAAGTTCTAAGGAATAATAATCATTCAGGTTATGTTGATAAAAAATATTCAACCATCAGTTATTCAAATATATATATGTGTGTGTGTGTGTGAGTTGAAGTTAGTGAATGTAATATTTATTTATTTATTGAATGAATAATATAGTATTATTTATTTATTTAAATAATAATTCATTACTCAAGGGTCAATAAATGTCAAGTTGGATTGATGGACCAAGTTAAGGGTTCGATGAGAATGATATATTTAATATCATTTAAATAAATATTAATTTATTTATACAATAAATGATATTAAAATTATCTATGGGTTTTTCACATGTTAAGAAAATATTATTATGATTATTTATTATTAATAATAATAATATTATTATTATTATTCAACATGGAGTGTTCTTAGAATTAGGTGAATTATTAAGGGCCTTTGTGCAATAAATTATTATCTAAAATTAGTATTTATACCTGATTTTATCATTTCTAGGGTTAAGATGATTTATTGTGCACCCCATTTCTCTCTATATAATTCTCTCAAGATGAGAGATAATTTTCTCTTGAATGCTATCAAGAATGGAGATAATCTATCCTCTTCCTCCCTCTCAAGAATTGAGATAACTATACATAATTCTTCAAGATTAGAAGATATTATTTTTCTAATTAATAGAGAATGACACAAGTCATTAGAATCTTTCATGCTAGTACCCATAAATTCTATAGTGATGTTCTGATGTTTGTGTAGCATGTTTGGATTACCACTATAGGGATTATACCCTTGGATCTCTTATCACGATGATAGTACAACAATCGTGGTCATTCAATTCAAAAACTAAGAAATAATTTCAAGAAAATGAAATTCTTATTAATATAAATGAATTATAAAATATATGTGAAAATATATCCTCTTAAGATATTCATGGGTTGTTATAATAAAGTTATAAGTATTTATATGAAGAAATAGATGAAATCCATTATTGGTAATTTACCTGATGTGCTTCCATTTCACCCTGAAACCTTCACAAAGGAAAGGATACAACTCTTCCAAATAATAATGTTATTATTAATTTTTCTTATTAGACTATTAAAATGAAAAATTGTGATCCTACTAGTAGATAATGGGGCCCCATGGTATTCCACAAGGAAACTAACTCTTTGTGACGCGCTTTTTTTTAAAGGGGTGATGCCTTGATCAAAGACGACCAAAGCACAAATATTATTAAAAAAGATGGATTACAAGAGTCTAAAAAATGGAATCATATTACAATCTTTTTCATGAAAGGAAAGCAGAGCAGTGGGAAGGCTTTTGAACCAAGTAATGTCCTGATAGACTCCCAAGTTGGCCAAACCATCTGCAACCGTGTTTTCTTCTCGATACACATGAGTGATGATATAGTTAATATTGCCAAGCGAACGGAGGCATTCCATATAGTGGGTAGTAATCGGCCAAGAAAGGTGGATTATGCCATTCTAAATTGCTTGGATGATAGTCATCGAGTCACTTTAGATACAGAGGTTATTCCAACCAAAGTGTTTGGAAAAGGTAATGGCATGTATCAATCCCAGCATCTTAGCTTCAAGTGAGGTTGCAATGCCACATTTTCCCATGAAGTATCCAAGGATCTGACCGTGGTGATTCCTGAAAACAGCACCACACCCTGCAGGTCCTGGATTGCCTTTGGAGGCACCATCAGTATTGATCTTAATACATCCAGGCAGGGGGGGCTCTCTAGAACACCTCCAAAGTGCGATGCGGCTGACAGAAGTTTCCTTTAATTTGAAGACACCTCAGGATCCCAAAGTCATGAATGGTGTTGGGGCAGTGTCCCTTTTGAATCAAGGCGTCTTCTTGTATGGCAATGAGGATCCTCATCCGACCTTCATTTTTATTAAATGAGTAATTATTATTAATAATAGCATTCCAATCATACCAGATTACATGGTGTATCTTAGCAAACGCAGCATGAAAGAGGTTCTTGATTTGCTGAGAGCCATTCATTTCTGCACATTTTTTAAGTTGAGCTTTGATAGAATTAAGATTCAACCACCTTCATTCAAAAATTTCAAGAATATAGTTACAGATAGCAGAAGCAGTAGCACAAGAGAGAAATAGGTGTTTAACATATTCCCTGTGTTGATTGCATATTTTTCATTTAGAGCAGAGATGGATGCCAAAATATTGAAGGCAAAAGTCAGTGGGCACTCTGTTGTGAGAAAGAAAACATATGAGGTTGAATCTCGATGGTTTTATCCAAGGTTTGTTAAAAAAAATTAACCAAAAGTAGTCTCTTTCTGAGTTACAGAAAAAATGATTGTAAAACTATTTTGTGTTGAGCATACCATTGCGAGGAGGTTCCCATGTTAAGAAATCATTGGTGTGAGAGAAAGAGTAATTTTCAATGATGTTCAGAATATTGTCAGGAAGGTGGTCATGTTGTGAGTTTAATATGTCTCTGATAGAGTTGTTGATGTTGTCAAGGGTTTGATCTGGAGTCATCATGGAAATTAAAGGAATTCCAGTCCAGTTATCCAACCAAATTTTCATGAAGGAATCTCTGGAGACCATCCATCTAGAGTTATGCATAATGTTGGTGAAGGAGTTTTTGATGGAAGGCCAAATTGAAGAGCTAATGAAGTTTGATTTACCCATTTTAAGTTTTTCAAGAAACCTATTCTTTAGAAAGGAAATGGCTTCAGAGGTATTATGAAAAATGTTCCAAGTGATTCTTGCTTGAAGGGATTCATTAAAGTATTTGATATTTTTAATACCGATACCACCATTTTCAATGGGTTTGCAACAAGTTGACTAAGTCACAGCCACAAGCTTTCTTTCAAGAATGCTACCAGACCAGATAAAGTTCTTTATAGTGGTGTTCATTTTTTTAATGAGGCAATCTGTACATTTATAGACCATCATGGAATAAACTACCTTGGAGATAATAATGGATTTAACAAGGCAAGTCTTGCCTTCCATAGAGAGATATTTACCCTTCCAAGAGGATAACTGATTTAGAACTTAGTCGACGATCATCACAAAGTGACAAGATTTAGGTATACCCCGAAAAATGGGAACACCAAGATATGTGAAAGGGATATTACCTTCTTTCATACCCAAGTCATTGATAATGTTACATTTTCTGTCATAGGGGAAATTACTCTCAAAGAATATATAAGATTTATTCCAGCTAATGGTTTGACCGAAAACCTCTTCATAGTGTGAGAGTGCATTTTTGAGATTTAGAATATTTATTTTATCCCTCTGAATTAAAAGGATGATTTCATCAGTATAAAAAATATGAGTAGGAGTATTTACATTCCTAGAGACATGTATGGGCTTTAATTTGTTTTGTTCCACCAGCCGGTTGATCAGACGACTGAGATAGTCTTCTGTTATCGAGAAGAGAATGGCAGATAGTGGGTCACCTTTCCTGACACCTTTTGTGCATTTAAAATATCCTTTAGGTGAGCCATTGACTAGGATGGAGATAGATGCCGAGTTGAAGAGGGTTCTGATTGTAGTGATGAGAGAGGTGTTAAAACCATGTCCTTGAAGGACTTTAAAGATAAAACTTCAGTCCATGGTGTCAAAAGATTTTCTGATATCAAGTTTAATCACTATGTTGCCTCCCCTGTTAGTTTTATTCAAATTATTAACACACTCAGAGGCAAGGAAAATACAGTCTTGAATGGATCTTTCTTTTATAAAACCAAATTGGTTCCATGAGACAATTTTTCTTGTGAGAGTGGAAAGTCTGTTAGCAATGATTTTTGTGATGATTTTAAAAAGGGTGTTGATAAGAGAAACGAGTCTAAACAGGTGAATTTCAGAAGCATTATCCACTTTCTGAATCAAGGTGAGAAACTGGGAATTTAGGACATGTGGGAGGACCCCATTGGTGAAGAAGGTTTTTACAATTTTACAAACATCTATCTGAATCACATCCCAATAATGCTGAAAAAAACCATTGTTGAAACTGTCAGGACCCGGAGCATTATCAGGATTCATACTAAAGATAGTGTCTTTGATTTCGTGATCCATCAGGGTGTTGAGAAGGAATTAATTGTCCTTATCATTGATCACTATGGGAATGATCTCAGGAAGGAGGTCTTTATTTATATCAGGAACATTAAAAATTGTTTCATAGTAGGAGACTATATGATGATCGATATCATCCTCATTGTCAAGGAGCCTATCTCCATCCATTAAAAGGGTTAACAACATGTAGGACTTCCTGATTCTTTGTATATAGTTGTAGAATTTAGTGTTTATATCACCACATGTTAACCATTTAGCTTTAATCATTTGTTTTCTTATATTTTATTTGAAATTGAGCGGGGAGTTAAGTTTGACCGTGATGTTTAGTTCAAGAGTATGATTAGTGTTGAGGTCATGATTGGTGTTTGTGTTTTGAATTTCATTGATATACTTCTCAAGAGTCATGATTTCATTATTAATTTTCTTGGCTTTAGATCTGTACCAAATTTTTAGAGTCTATTTTAGATGTTTTAATTTGAGACTACATTCAAGGGCCTCATTGTTGCGAGACATTGAGGATCAAAAGTTTTTGAATGATATGAGAGAACTCTTCATCAAAGAACCAATAATTGTTAAATATAAAATTCAAATGGGGTTTCATGTCTTTGGTGGAGACACTAACCAGGATGGGGTGATGATCAGATTTTAGCCTATGAAGAGTAATACTGGAGATAGTGTCCCATGTATCTAAGGCAGGGGGATTCGTGAAGGATCTATCCATCTTAGAGGTAACTACTTTGTTGTAGTGTATTCTATACCAAGTGTATTTTTTACCAGTTAGATTGATTTCTATGAGGTTGTTGTCATCTATTGAGGTTTTAAATTCTATTGTGGAAATATAAGTGTGAGAGGGTCCAATTTTCTCGCTTGAGTTGTGAATGGCATTAAAATCACTCATAATAAACCAGGGTGCAGTAATATTAGTGCTAAGGTAATAAAGGTCATTCCAAAGCGTTCTTCTTTCTTGGTATCTATTCTTAGCATAGAAAAATGAGCAGAAAATATGTGTGTCATCAATATTAAAATTTCAAGTAAGAATCTGATTAGAGATATTGTAGACACTAATATTCTACAAAGAGAAATGCGAGAAAATCCATAAAGAATCTGCATGAAGATTATTAGTGATTTCACCAGTAAAAACATAATTTTTTGACATAAATATGAGTATTTAGAGGCATAGTTAATTTTTTGCTCCGCAATAGCAAATAAAAGAGGATGATGAGTTTCAATAATTCTTTTTAACACATCGAAGGTGTAAGAGTTTGAAATACCCTGACAATTCCAAAAAAGGGTCTTCATTGAAATCTAGTTTTAGAGTTAGAACCCCCTTTTTTCTTTTTCCCAAGACTTTATTTCTGGAATACCTTCTAACTTCCTGATTGTCAGAGGTCTGTTCCTTATTATTACTATATTTTTTGGTGTTTTTCATTTTAGGTTTAGGTTCCAGTTTAATCATAGTAGAGTCTGTAGATTTCTTAGTACATAGAAGCAAAGCATTGGAAATGTGATTTGAAATGGAGTTATCAACCTTTTTAGTATAGACCTCACTATCTATAGGTAGGGAGAGAGTTGTACCTGGTGCCTGTGAAGTAGCTTCATGCTGCTTGTTGGTTTTGTCTAGTTCTAGACCGCACTGCATTTGGTCCACAGGGACCTTCATCACCTGCATGGACTTAGAGTCCTGTACTGGTAGTTTTCTACCATGATCAGCTGATTCAGATGCCATGAAATTAGTGTGATGGGGCTTATTTAGTGTCTTAGCACACCCAGAAATGGTAGAATTGCTTACAGTGTTTGAGTGAGTTGGAAAAGTGGAAACTAGTTCACCATTGTTCATTTTAGTTTCATTCTTTAGGCTTAGAGAGGTTCCATTGTTAGCAGTTTGCATTGATGGATCCTTAGGGGTTGTAGATGATGGTATCATGTTATAGGACATCATGGAAATAGTATTAACATCATTGATAATAGGATAAAACCCATCAGAAGAGGTATTAGTAATAGTTGATATGCTTGAATCAAGTTCTTTTTCCATCCCAGGTTGCTCAGTTGCTATATGTTTTGTGAAGCTGTTGTTTTGGATTTGTGTGGGAGCTTCTACCGAGGATGGAGTTCCCTTAGAAGGGTTAATAGGATCCAGTTTTTTGGTGATAGTTTTAGGAATTTGATTAGCAGTGTAATGTGTTGTGTCCAGAATGTCCTTATGGGTGGTCCATAGTTCTCTAGATTCTGAAATTTGTTCAGTGTAGTTCTGAGTTTTAGATCAAAAAACAGATGTGCCTTGAGCATGGGGATAGGAGTCTTCATTATCTATTTTGTTGATGCATTTAGTTTTAAGCTCTGAATTATGAGTGGCATTAACAAGGGGTGGATTATGGATCTTTCCAGTACCTGAATCTAGGGTGTGTTTTACCATAAGTTGAGTTGAATAAATCTCAGGACAGTCATCCTTGCATGGAGGAGCAGAGTTCATGTTTCAAGTATTGCAAGTCACTTGTTCAAGTGAGTTATCCCTCTTACCCAAGTTGTGATTTGTGTCTTGGCTGTGGATAGGACTTAAGATTTGACCAGATTCTTCCTTATCATTGTGTATCCTTACAGTTTCTATGACTAGGTTTTCTATTTCTTCCAAGAAGATTTAGTCTTTAATAGAGATGTCTTTCTCTTCAACAACATCTACCCAATTTATACCCAAGGTTCCCCCTATATGTGTTATATTGTGTTTTTTGACCCAGATTTCATCTTTCTTTTTGGGAGGTTCAGGTATCTCCATCATGGGAGCTTTATCTTTTTTTATTTCTCCTAGTTTCCTTCCAATCATTCTCAATTGGATGGATTACTTGATTTCTAATCACTCTACAATTTGAGATTGTGTGACCAATAATTTTACAGATTTTAGAGAATGGAGGTTTCCTCTTATATTCAATTCAAATTTCAGTTTTTTATTCATTCGTAGTGAAGTTGATTGTGTTAGGGAGCTTTGAGTCTAAGTTTATTTCCACCATAATTCTAGAAAAGATCCCTAGGTCATCATTTAAGGTTCTGTGATCAATTTTCAGTGGAGTCCCTATGCATGAAACAATGTCATTTAGAATTTTTGGGTGCCAAAAAAATAATTAAGGCCATGAAGTTTAACCCAAAATTGTGCCATTGTGTTTCTGTATGTTTGTGGATTAAAAGTAGAGTCCCAATCAGAAATTCTAAGCAGCCCCAGCTTTAGGTTAAGGTTTCTAGACTTCCAAACCGTCTTTAAGTCATCTTGTGATTTTAGTAGTATGTAAAAGTATCCTTTCCCTATTGGAATCAGTTTCTAGGTCATAAAATTCCATAAATGAGCAATACGCATATGCAAATCAGATAGGGGACAAGGATGATCACCTTTAAGATAGGAGACGCGGCCCATAATAGATAATTTGAACATTTGTGTGTGTTGATGAAGAGCATATAGATCTGCTTCCACCAAGAACCCACCATCATCAAGATGCTTGACAAGAGAAGGCTTCCTCGTGATTTTTGTGCTTGGATCAGTGATCTTTAGCGCATCTAGAAACAAGATCCCTTGGGATCTACCAATGAAAGGTCGGATGCGTGTATTCACATCTGGAGAATCTTCCGTATGAACTTGCATGACAGAATCATGATAATGGGGTGTATGCTTCTTCTGAGGAATCGCAAAATGGTGTGATTCAAACCTCCCGGTCTTGAGGAAGTCTACCATAACTGAGCAATCGAGGGATTCAGGTGGAGGATCCCAAAGCGCATGAGGGTTCTAGTGAGAGAAGGTCTCCCATGTCTCCTTCATTTTTTATCCGATTGACATGCTTTATTGGGTAATAAATAGAGGTATAAACGTTAATTTTATATAGGATAACCAGTTTCTCACTTCTCTTACAATAATTATTTAACGATTCTTTGAAAACCAGGATGGAACTACACCTTCCATTAAGTACGAAGAACATATAATCTATAAAAAAATAAGTAAGATGTTCTTGACGATTCATAACTTCCTTTAAAGGGAAATATAATGCCTGTATTGATTCTGTGATGGGTATTTATATTAAGAGAGTATTTTCAAATCACAAATAAATATGAAGAAATAGGATTTCCTTATCATAAGCCACATGTTCTTTTGAAAAAAAAAGAATCTCGTGTGATATCAAGAACTAAGGAGAGTTATAACAATGAAAAAACAAGTTATATAACCAATTAGAGAACCCAAATTGTTGCATGAATTTTATAACAAAGATCTTATCTAACATTTCATAGGTTTTTACATATTTATTTTGATCCAAATATAGGAACCCTGAATTTTTCTACTTAGATCATGTATTATTTCTTGAGATAATCCAATGTTTTCTTGGATGCTATTTTTTGGATAAATCCATAATGAAATTTGGAAATAAATTTAGGAAAAAAGAGGTTAATCTATCATTGATAATATTAGCTAAGATTTTATAGGAAAAATTTTACATAAAAATAATAAAAAATTAGATGAAGTATCATGGATACATGGCCTTTAAAATTAGGAAAAGAGAAGTAGTGCATGAAACTATAGGAAGATATACCCATTTGAAGTGGTCTAAATTTACTTGATAATATCCTTTTGGATGATATCCTATTCAAATACATATAAATATTTAGGAAACAAATTTTCCATGGGGAAATTATATGTATGTTGGGTTTTAATATAAATTTGTATCTCATCCTTGCAAGGTATATCTTTGAGATTCTCATTGGTAGTTCCTCCGATAATATATGGGATCGAGTTGAAAAAAATCTATGTCTCACTCTCTATCATCATCCTCCCTTGTGTTGTGACTATAACCAGTGAGTAACTTTGAGAATTTTTTCACTTTCAGTAAGCTAGTAAAATTTATATCATTAGAAATAAAACCATATTCTAGCTCAATATCAAGTTAACTAATGAATTTCCTCTACTTCACACAAGCATGGAAAAAATTCATTTTCTAATCTCCTTCCTTAAGAAACTTATTTCATGAATTTTCTCAAGAATAATTTTCTTCCTCTAAGATCATACCCAATAGATCTATTTGGTTATCCATGAGTGGTATGAAGATTTAATTATCCCAGATTTCTAGAATCCTATCATCGAATCCTTTTATTTCACCTTCCAAAACTCTTTAACTATTTTGGTTGTTCCCATTTTTTGGAACCCATCCTCAAAGTTTGGCCATTAGATGTATGATCTTACTTTGTATTACATCCACTACTAGAAATTAGAGTTATACCATTGGACCTATACATACGGTTCATCCAAAACCATTGGTATAGGTTCCATGAAGAGACTTTATACCAATGGTTTGTTCAAACCTTTGGTATATGTGATAAACATATACTAATAGTTTATCCAAAAACCATTGGTATATTTACCATGGAAATACCCTATACCAATGTTTTTGGCCAAACCATTAGTATAGGTGATAGTTATACCAACGATTTGGAAAAAAACTTTGGTATAACTACCATATAAAGAACCTATACCAACAGTTTTGAAAAAATCATTGGTAGAGGTCCCAAAAATCTAGGTACCTATACCAATGGTTTAGAAACTTTTGGTATAGGTATTAAAAATTTTATGATTTTTTTTGTGAAATAGCATTGAATACCTCAAATGTTAAATTACATTTTAATATACATATACATATTTATAATATTATATTTACAAAATTCATTGTATCTTAATAGTTAGGTTGTTGAAATATAAGTTAGAGGTCATAGGATCAAAACCAAGCAAGATTATTTTTTACATTACCTATACCAATAGTTTGGTAACCATTGGTATATCCCACCTATACCAATGATTTCCCAAAACCATTTGTAGACCATTGGTATAGGTCTATATCGATGGAAAACAAGACAATGACCCTCAAACCATTGGTATCAGCTATACCAATAGTTTAGGGACCTATAACAAAGGTTCTAAACCATTGGTATAGGATTGTTTCTATTAGTGATCCCATGTCTATCCATTAATCTGGTTTTTCCAAGAGTTCTAGGTCACTTGCATGAAGTCCCCTGATCGAAACCAGAGACTAGAGAAATGGAACCATTGTGATCCCAAAACTGTATCGTTCAATCTAAGAAGTAAAGGTGCATGGTCTAATAGTGATCTCATCAGATTAGAGACAAAAGAGATCGATAATTTATCAATCCCCTAAAGATAATCAAGGAAACTGTCTAAATGACTCTAGAACCTCTGATCACCCATCTTGTTGTTACACCAGGTATAATGATCCCCTTTAAATATGAGATCCATAAGACTTTTATATGATATGAAAGTCTTAAAATATTATACATATTTCCCCAAATAACAATAACCACCCTTCATCTCATTTTGTTCAAGGATGGTGTTTAATTCACCTCTGATGAACCATGAATTTTCACCCATATCAAACGTAGAGAGAGTTTTACATATATACTCCCCCAAATCTTTACATTTATCATATATGAAGGAGGAATAAATAAATTTAGTATTCCTAGTTACATTTATAGTAATGTTTTGGGATGAATAGTTGACTAGCTTCAAATATATATTATTTCTTTAGAATATCTAAATATACTCATTGGTTAGACTTCCATGTAGGAAAATTTTGAAATGTGGATTTGTCGCATACTCCTAAATAGATCACACACTATATTTAATGTACAATATCACTATGATTTATACTTTTTAAGAGTTCATTGATATTAATACACTCTCATTTCACCTAAGATCCTAGACCACTAACATTATAAATGAGAATAGAGGACATGATTATTGGAATCTAGAACCCTTTGGTTTCTTATGTTTTATACCCTCCTGAGGTGAGGTTATAACTTCCCAACATGACTTGGGTTGAGGTTTTGTAAACATCCCTTCCCAATAAAAAGTGGGTTTAATGAATAAGAAGCATGTTATTTACATTTTAATCAAAATTAAAAAAATTGGAATAAAAACCATTGAGATCATAACTTTAATGGCTCATGTGGTATAAATAGTAATCAAAATGGTGGTTGGAATGGTAAAAGTCACTCTTTTTATCAAAATGATCCAATATTTGAAATTAAAAATCATGTAAATAATTGTCCCCTTCATTTTCTGATCAAAATAATTTCTAAAATGATGAAATGTTAAGATATTTGAATAGAATAAGTCAACATTTATATTTGATTCAAGAAAAAATAGATCCATAAGATAAAAAATCTACCCAAAATGGTTACCATTCAAATATTACATTATTTAATGATTTTGATCACTTAATTCACTATTTTTTTTGTAAATTTAGGGCATGAATGTGGTATAGGAGTGGAATAATCTAAGAACATTTTTAAAAAGTTTTTATTGATTATGAAGATGAATATATTATTATTTATAGAAAAAGACGAAGTTTTCCCTGAGTTTAAATCATTTGATGCTCCTTATGAGTCTATTTTTAATGAAAAGAGACACATTTTGATTCTTTTGATAAATTTTCACATGTTCTTACTACTGAAATTAATTCTCCATGTGAAAATATCATGTTGAAAATTCTTGAAATTATTTATGAAAATAATGATTCATTTTGTGATGAAATTATTTCTATATAAATTAATTCTTTTAATAATATTAATTATAAAATTCAAGAGGTCATTGAATAAAAATAAATTTTATAACTTATTTTTGATGATTTTTATGCACAAAATGAAAATAAAAATAAGGAATCTCATGTTAAATTGGACTTAGAGGCTGAGTTTACTATTTTCTATACTCTACATAAAGATAAATTGAATGGATTAAATTCAAATTCCTCATTTTTTTAACCATTTAATATGGCATTCCGCCTTTTTATTACATAACTTTTCATTACATTTTTTCAAATAGTGGATCTTTAAAGTCTGGTGTCTTGGAAATCAGGAACATAAAACATGAAAACATAAAACATTATTCTAATACACTTATAGGGATTCATCATAAGTCCTTCCTAAGAACAATCTCATAACTTAGATACATCAAATGAAAGGGTGAGTAGAAGGCCCAATAAGGAAAACAAGGGAATCAATTTACTTGTGAAATCAATAAGAACTTGATAAAAAAACATAAAGACATGAGCAATGTAAGTAGTGGAATATCATAAAGAAAATAACTTGAATCATAACTTGAATATGTGGATATAACATTTAATTTAGACATTCATGAACATATCACCAAGTTTCACCCCCAAAGTGTCATAAAAATTGCCAAGGTTATTCACCAAGGTATCGTGAAACTTGTCATCTCTAGAGATTAAATTATTTACCCAATTCATTGGAGTTCTATCAGGGAACACCCTTAATATGTATTTATTTTCATGTTATACACATATATCATAATCATACATGTCATAAATAACCCATAGAGAGTAAAATTAATGGGTTTCACTTCAAAATCGTGACGTTTTAAAAGTGCTTAAAAATATGATCATTATGTCGTTTATAACCCATAGAAAGGGAGTGAGGGTTATATGTATGTCAATTATAGAATCAAATAGATAAATATTATGTCTTGATTAATACCCCTAGAAATGAAATAGGTTTGGGTATTAAAAAAAATAAAATAAGATAATTTTTGAGAAAAATATAGAGAGATTTTGAGACAAAAATTATGAAACATAACGGCTATATAACATGGTTTTAGAAAACGTAGAAAAGAGATGGGACAAGAGTCACCCACTAATAAAAAACTCATAATACAGTATGGGTACAGAATAAAAAGAAATAAGATCATGGTATGGATATTTTAAGGAAATACCATATGAAAATGAAACTCGAAAGAAAAGAGAAGATGCGATTTCTTTTACGAAAATTCGGCAGCCTAACGGCGTCAATTAAAAATTCAGAAAATCGGTTGATGAGAGCATAAAAGGTCTCTCATAAATTGAACATAAAATGTATAGTAATAAGGATATATAATAATATACCCCAACATAATAAGATGGAAACTAGAAGACATAATATAAAGGAAGTGATGACTTAAAAAGAGGAGGGTGAAAGAATCCCTTACCTTGAAGAGTAACTTTGAAAGCTTGAAGGTTGGGACCTTGTGGGATTGAGGACACCTTGGGAGGACTACTTGGGAGGTAAAAATACTAGAACTTCGTTGAGGTGGATTTTTGAATGAAATGAACGAGGGAATGGCTAGGTATTGATAGGAAAAGTGAGGGAATGTTTAATTAATTTCCAATGGACACCTCATCGGTGGTATTTGAAAAACCATGGTATTTTCCCATGGGTTTGGACACTTGCGACACCTCATAGAATATCTTACTATTCACAAGTCTTACAGAATGATTACATCATTAATGATGTCATTAATCACACCGAAACTCCAAACTGTATTTTTACTATTCACTGAAAATTCAACTATTTCAGAAAAATCCCAAAAATTTACCCTAAACTATTATCGATGATCTAAATTAAAAAATGAACTCCATATTATGAAAATAATTTTCTAAATATTTTTAATTTAATTTTTAAATAAAATCATTATTTATTCCAAATAAACAACTTTAAATCTATAACTCATTTTGTAACACCTTGAAAAAAGAAATCAAGGTCCCATAAAATTATCATATAACCATAAGACAATAAAGTAAAAATTTATGATTACATTTTATGAAAATAAATTTCAATTTTAAATTATTATTTTAATTACAAAATTGTAAATAAAATATTTATGACATACAAAAATACCAAAACTTATACTAAGATCGTTTTTTCACTTTTAAGATTTCTAAATTGTATTTATACACTCATGGGTGAAGTTTCTATTTTTTTGGCCTATTTACTATTCATTACTATTCATTACTATTCATAAGAGTATATTACTATTCATACTTTACTATTAACCAAAAATTAAGTTGATCTTATTAGACTCTAAATTTCTTACTGGTCACAGTTGTAGAAGACCATTTTCTGAAAAATCATTTCACATTATTAATTATTTAAAGTTTACATGAATATTTTAAAATACCCTTTTTTACAAAATTCATCAATAATATTCATCCTATATTTATCCAGACATTTGAAAATCACAAATTTTACCACAATTAGAAATAAAAATTTATTTGTACTAAGGGATTACAAAAAGTATCTAAGGCCTCGTTACATATCCCCTTATAACACCTGCATATGAACTAAGTGTAAGGTGTGTTATGGTGATAGAATCTTAGGGTGTCTTAGAAAACATTTCTCAAGTGGTGATTTCTATCAGCTTGAACTTCTCCCTTAGGCAATTTCGTTCAAGCTTCACATGTTGAAGTTGTTGAAGTTGGTGGCCTAGAACCAACTACTTTGTACTTTCTTCATTAATAAAAGCCTTATCACATCTTGTTTGTTCTTATGTGTGACAATTCATGTGATAATGTCCTAAGGACAGCTATTTCATTAAAGGGTCATAGCGGATCCCTGCTATGATGAGAACCCAAAAGTCCCATAACACTGTTCTTGAATATATGTTGTACGGCTGGATGATGTTATTTGAGGGACAAAAATAAAACAGGTCATTAGGGTTGAGGACTCATAAAACTTTGAGGCACCTTCTCATGGTGTGCGCCCTTGGTAATATCCAGGAGGATATTATGAGAGCGAGACCCGCCAGTAGGAAATCCACATTTCATAGTGTCATTGGATGTTCCTATCTGCGGACGTGTGTATTGGTCCTTAGACTTTAAGATTATTATTAATGGGTATCACAACTCACGCACTTAGATGTATTGACGAAAACTGTGAGGACACACTATTCGCAGCGAGGTAGAATACGTTGGGTGCATCACGAGTAATACTGCATTAATAGATAATGCGAGAAATAATTTGTCCCTTCTGTTCCATAACGGAAGTAGATATCCCAGGCCCTTTGATGGAATTGATATAGCCTAAATAAATCCATTTCCATGGTAAGGTATGGGCGAGTTCAGTTCTAGGAAGTCAAAGAAAGAATAATCGAGCACATGGGTTGATGGCACTAGCATGCAACCCGCTTGATTAGAGATTTCGATACAAAGGGATTATATTACACTGTAAGCGTTCGTAGGAGGTGACACGTCATTGTGGTGTTAAATTCTTTCTCTATGGGTGACTTGGCATGTTTCTAGATGCTAACCTTGGACTTTAGGCAGGCTCCGCCTAATTCCACTGAGAAAGAGGCCTAGAGGGTCACACACTAAGTGTTTCCATGTATCTCAGTTAAATATTGATTTAACAAGTTAAATAAATATTATTCCCGACTGTGGTTTAATAATTATTTAAGGATGTCTGGTCGCATTTATTTCGACACTAGTTATTTGAGAGAATATATTGTGGGAGAAATAATATTTATTAGTGAGTAATGCAGTTACATTTATTTAAGAAATAAACAGCCGTTACTCAAGGTCTAATAAATGTGGTGGAGAAAAATGGAAAATAAAAGTACATGTCGTGTATATTAAATATAAACACCGTGTAGTTTTATGGAAAACAAGTACACGCCGTGTATTAATTATTACACGTCGTGTAGTTTTCCAGTCGGGATTTTGAGGATATAATATTGTTTTATTAAGTGATATTAATTATAATCAATGTGGGGGAATGTCGAGGAATTAATAATTCGACATGGGGTTTCAATAAGAGTTAATGAAATAAATAAAACACGTAACACGTTTATTTATTGTCATAACTCTATTAACCTCAAACCCAATTATAAATATCCTCACAACCCCAACACTTTTCCAGAGCCATTGTTGTGCACAAAAGATTTGGAAATACTCTCAAGCCAAGAGAGAATTCCCTTTCCACAAAGAATGCCCTCAAGTTACGAGAGAGATATCCTCCATCGGATCAAGGCGGTCGAAGGCGGACATCGCAAGCAAAGGTTCTTCCGTGCTAGCACCCGGAGATCCCTTCGGCGACGTCCAGAGATACATGGAGCACGTGTGGATCACCGCTAGAGGAATCCTATACTTGGATTCTATGACGCAACGATGGATCACAGGATCGTGACTGGAGACATCGACGAAGAAATAATTCCACCGAGGTAATTCTTCTGAATTAATTAAATTAATTATAACCAACATATGATGATCCTATCTCAATGGTTCTGGGATTCCCTCTTTTTTTTTCGTTCTTCATTCTATTCCGAAGATCCGGTGTTTTATATCGTGACGGATCTCGGTTTGAACGTTGTTTAACGCTAAAATTAAAGTTGGGAAAACCCACCAACGTGCTTTCGCTGTGCCCGGAACCTACAAGTGGTATCAAAGGGGTCATATCGTTGATTATAATTATTTAGTTTTTCATTGGTGATTTATGCATTTAATAATTTAGTTATTTCAATTTGTGTTTAATTGTTCTGGAAATCTGAATCTCGAGATTTGTTCATCCTCCCTCGTTTCCCGTTCACCTCACAGAAACGAATTTTTCTTTTAATTTTGATTAAAATAAAATAGAGGAACTCACCCGGAGGAGTCAAACATTTCTGGCCGTACAACACCAGAATACACAGCATGTATTTGGAAGTACACGTCGTGTAGTTTAGGTTCAATGCATCGACTGATCCGCCAAATCAGGCCGTGTATTGGATTCTTTCTAAGAATTTAAAACACTGTGTGTTGACCAGAAACAGGTGGCACATGGTTTCCGGATTACACATCTTGTGGTCCAATGAACACAGCGTGTGGTCCCTTCAGGTTATGGTTGGGTCGTGTACCCCGTACACGGCTTGCTCGGCTGGAAACTGTGTAATACGGAAACTACACGGCGTGTGTCCCACAGAAACGCCGTGTACTCCAAAAATTTCCGAAGTACATTAACACGCCCTGTCCCCGGGCGTGTACTTTGGATGGATGATGAAGAAAAGTACACACCGTGTAGTCAGAACTACACTCCGTGTACTCACCCAAATTACGCAAATTTATTAAAATTTATTATTATATTATACAAACCCTTGATACATGTACCATGGTGTAGGCGTAAAGCTGAGGCACAACACGTGATAGGTGTTTTATATATATGTGTTTAATTTAACATCTGCGTAATGAACGGGAATTCATCAGGTTTCCTCCAAGGTACAAGTTACGTACAAGGATAATTTTAAATGAATTTATTTGTTTAAAATTATGATGGATGAGAATCTCAAGGAAGTTCAGAAAAGGGTTTAAGATAAAATGGTTAATTAATTAAAGATAATTAATTAATTCGAGTGTGATTTATCTTAAACAATAACGATTAAAGAATTGAATGCTAGTTTTATTTATGCGTAAATATCATTGCATGTATGGATGATCATGAGCTAGACCGAGACCTTTGTATGTGAATGGTTTCTTTTAATTTATTTATTTAAATTAAATTTGTTGGCCTGCGATCCATCTCCTCATTAATATGTAGGGTCTGCGTGCCCAAGGATTATTTTATGTAAAAACCCCTTTTACCCCTCACCTGTGTGTGAGATAAATACATATGTAATGGATGGAGATCCCAAGCTAGTGGAGGCAGCTCAAGTCAGGAGCCAAGGTGAAACCAATCCAAGGAGATACAAAGGTGTACGGGTGGAAAGCTGTAAACATGAACCCGAAAGGTTCAAGGTGTTTCTCCCCTAGGTCTTGGGTTAGTTTATCAACCGCTAGATAAACTAACCAATAGAAAAGCTCATGATCAGACCATTTATTTTATTTATGTCAGTTGCATGGTTTATTTATTGTGGGTGTGTTGTCACGATCACACAATTAATGAATTAAACGAGCATGCAAGATGGAACTAAAATAAAAACTGGCTTATACATAAATATTATCTTAGACATGGTTAATCACTTAAGTATATCCCACTTAATATTAACAAGCATGTAATCAAAGATAATAAAATGGAAATTTACGTATAAGGATAAAATCCCTCAAAAGAAATATTAAGTCGGTATAGCCTTCAATAATCTTGGTTAGAATCGAACCATAGTTCAAAGTGCTTGACCAACCCTAGTTGGGGTGTTTTCAATTATCGGGGAATTCTAATTCAAGGTTTTGGGTTGACTTGACTTGGTTCGCATCAATGGTTGACTTCCACAACAGTACATGGTGTGACCAAGAGGAAAAGGTTGAGGAAATCCAAAATAAAAGGATTTCAGGATTGGGGAGTCCACTCAGTAGATTAAGGAGTTGCGAGTTAATGCAGTTGGCATTTGAAATGCCTACCTAAAACCCTTCAAGTTGCTTGACCAACCCTATTTGGGGTAATGTGAAGGGAAATATGGATCCTTGCCACTAGAATATTCAGGCAACAGAATATTCCGAAATCAATGGTGAGGGCTATTGGATTTCGATAAAATAGTGGGAGACTAATAAGTATTAATTTATTTATTTGTATCAGTTTTGTAATAAAGTACTAAACCTTTGCTCATCTTAATTTGTAGAAACGACAAGAAAATGACTTCAAACATATCATTGCGAACCATACTCGAGAAGGAAAACCTTCTCACTGGCACCAATTTCCAAGAGTTCCAGAGGCGTTTACGCGTCATCCTTCGCCACGAAAGGAAATTGTATGTGCTGGAAGAGCCTATTCTAGTTGCGCCTGGAAAAGAGGCAAGTGATGAGGAATTATCTCTCTATATGAAACACATGGATGATGCCACAGTTGTCCAGTGTTTCATGCTATCGTCCATGTCCAATGAGCTCTTGAAGCAACATGAAAACATGGATGTGTATAGCATGATGTCTCACCTTAAGGATCTCTACCAAGAGAAGGCGAGACAGGAGAGGTATGAGATCTCTAATTCTTTGTTTACAACTAATCTTAGAGAGTCTGTGCCAGCTTGGCCTCATGTAGTCAAGCTCATTGGCTACATTGAACGCCTGGACATCTTAGGGATTAAATTCCCGGATGAGTTGCGTACAGATCTCATCCTATCATCACTTCCCAAGAACTTCTCTAGCTTCATTGTCAATTATAACATGAGAGGCAATGAGAAGAGTCTATCAGAGGTTCTGAACATGATTCTCCAGGTAGACAAGGACATGGGGCGTGACAAACCCGCAGTCCTTATGGTGAACAAGAAAAGGAAGGACAAGGCAAAGGGTCCAAAGACTTATAAATGGTCTGAAGCCCCCGAGCACCGTTCCTCCAAGAAGGGGAAGATCTAGAGGCAAGGCAAGGAATAGGAGGCAGTGTGTTTTGCATGTGGCAAGCAGGGCCACTGGAAGAGGAACTACACCCAGAAGCGTGGGGATGCTAAAGGTGCATTCATTATTGAGTGTAATCTTTCCATTTCTACACATTGGGTATTAGATACAGCTTGTGGGGATCACATCTGTATTCAAATACAGGAACCAAGTAGATTTAGAAAGATTTCCAGAGGAGAGGCGGATCTTTGAGTTGCCAATGGCGCAAGGCTGGCTGTGTTGGCTATTGGCGACTACCACCTCTCATTGCCGACTGGAATGATTTTGGTTTTACATAACTGTTATTATGTGCCTAGTGTTACCAAGAACATAATTTCTGTATCTTGTTTGGATATGGATGGATTTATTTTCAAGTTTGGAAATAAGGGTTGTCTCTTTTATAAGAACAACGTATGTTATAGTATGGAACATTTAAATAATGGTTTGTATGTATTAAATTACAAAAACCAAGTGTTGGAAATCGATAACGAAACAAACTCACATGACTCATACATCACCCAGTTGTGGCATCACCATCTTGGTCATGTAAACGAGAAGCACTTGAAAAAGCTCTGCCAAGATGACTATTTAGACTCTACTTAGCTAAAACCACTTGATAGATGTCATGCTTGTTTACAAGGTAAAATGACCAAGCCTCCTTTCGGTGGACAGGGTGAAAGGTCCACGGAGCTTCTAGGATTGGTACACATGGATGTATGTGGACCATTTCCAGTAGAAGCTAGAGGTGGATATTCTTACTTCATTACTTTTACTGATGATTTGAGTAGATACGGATTTTTCTACTTAATGAGGTATAAGTTAGAATCCTTAGATAAATTTAATCAATTCAAGAATGAAGTAGAAAATCAGCTTGGTAAGAAGATAAAGAATCTTCGATCGGATCGAGGTGGAGAATATCTGAACCAAGAGTTCATCGATCTTCTACGGGAGTCTGGGATTCTATCTCAGCTCACTCCTCCTTATACACCACAGTGGAATGGTGTTAGTTAAAGGAGGAACCACACCTTGTTGGACATGGTGAGGTTGATGATGAGTCATGCGGATCTTCCATTGTCCTTTTGGGGATATGCATTACAAACCGCAGCATACACATTAAACCGAGTACCAACTAAGGCGGAAAATGGAATTCCCTCCGATTTATGGAATGAAAAGAAACCCATTTTGTCACATACACGTGTATGGGGATGCGAGGCATTTGTTAAGGCCTTCTCAGGCAACAAACTAGCACCTTGGGTCACGAAGTGTATCTTTATAGGATATCCCAAGGAAACGAAAGGATATTACCTATATAACCCTCAAGACAAGAAAGTGATTATCGCCAGACAAGCCGTATTTTTTGAGAGGGAGCACATCCTCAAGAAGGATAGTGGGAGAAAGATTGACTTCAACGAAGTTGATGATCAAGATACACAAGAGTTGGTACAGGAACAAGTTCCACAAGTCCCCATGGAGGAGGTTCCAGAAACACAAGTACTGCATAGGAGCTCAAGAGAGGTAAGGGAACCAGAGAGATTTGGTTTCCTAGTCACCGAGGATGGTGAATCATTATTATTGGACAATGATGAGCCTCTCTCCTACAAGGAAGTAGTAGAAATCTCAGAAGATGAAAGATGATAGAATCTATGAATTCTGAGATGGATTCCATGTATCAAAACCAAGTTTTGGTTCTGGTCGATGAGCTAGTTGATGTAAAGCTTGTTGGATGCAAATGGGTATTCAAGAGAAATATGGACATGGAAGGTCAAGTTAGCACCTATAAAGCAAGGCTAGTGGCTAAAGGATTCAGAAAACGTCAAGGAATTGACTATGATGAAACCTTCTCGCCAGTTTCCATGTTTAAATCCATAAGAATCATACTTGCCATAGTAGCTTACCATGACTACGAGATTTAGAAGATGGATGTAAAAACAACATTCCTTCACATGAACCTTCAGGAAGATGTCTATATGACACAACCAGAAGGGTTTGTGACACCAGGTGAAGCCAAACGGGTTTGCAAGTTGCAGAAATCCATTTATGGATTGAAGTAAGCATCCAAGTCATGGAAAATTCGATTTGATGAAGCCATAAAGGAATTTGGTTTCATTAAGAACGAATGTGAGCCATGTGTTTATAAGAGGTTTAATGGTAATGTGATCGTTATCCTAGTAGTATATGTTGTTGACATATTACTTATTGGAAACGATGTACCAGTCTTACAGTCAGTTAAGGACTGGTTGAACAAGTGTTTCTCCATGAAGGAATTAGGAGAAGAAGCCTACATTCTAGGGATCAAGATAATTCGTGATAGATCCAAGAGGCTTCTTGGACTAAGTCAGGGTACATACATTGACCAGATACTAAAGAGATTTAGTATGGAACAATACAAGAGGGGATTGGTTCTAGTGTCACATGGACTACATCTTTCTAAGAAAATGTGTCCTCAGACGCAAAAAGAGAAAGATAGAATGAGTAAGATCTCATATGATTCGTCTATAGGATCCATCATGTATGTCATGTTATGTACCAGGCTTGATGTTGCCTATGCACTGATCATGGTAGGTAGATATCAAGCAGATCCAGGGGAACAACATTGGAATGCTGTTAAGACTATCCTTTAGTATCTGAGAAGAACTAAGGATATGTTCCTAGTGTATGGAGGAGACGAGGAGCTTATCATCAGAGGGTATGCTGATGCTGGTTTTCAGATAGATTAGAATGATCTAAAGTCACAATCTGGATATGTTTTCTATCTCAATGGAGGATCTGTGAGCTGGAAGAGTTCAAAGCAGCCAGTTGTCGCTGATTCTACAGTGGAGTCCGAGTATATAGCGGCTTCTAATGCAGCCAAGGAAGCTGTCTGGATTCGTAACTTTGTCCATGATCTTGATGTGGTGCCTAGAAGTAAAGATCTCATTACATTGTATTGTGATAATACTGCAGCGATGGCTCTTGCAAAAGAACAAAGGTCACATCAACGAACAAAGCACATACTCCGGAAGTATCACCTCTTGAGGGATTTTTATCAGAGGGGTGAAGTTGCTGTGATTAGAGTGTCCACAGAAGAGAACGTGGTGAACCCCATGATTAAAGGCCTATCTCAGCAGAAGCATGAATATCATGTGAGAGCTAGCGGGTTAAAGGTTGTTAACAGTTGGCTCAAGTCCAAGTGGGAGTCTGTTGGAGTTGGTGGCCTAGAACCAACTAATTTGTACTTTATTCATTAATAAAAGTCTTATCACATCTTGTTTGTTCTTCTGCGTGACAATGCATGTGATAATTTCCTAAGGACAACTGTTGAATTAAAGGTTCATAGTGGATCCCTGCTATGATGAGAACCCGGAAGTGCCATAACACTGTTCTTGAATATACGTTCTATGGCTGGATGATGTTATTTGAGGGACACAAATAATACTGGTCATTAGGGGTGAGGACTCATAAAACTTTGAGGCACCTTATCATGGTGTGCACCCTTGGTAATATCCAAGAGGATATTATGAGAACGAGACCCGCCAGTAGGAAATCCACATTTCATAGTGTCATTGGATGTTCCTATCTGCGGATGTGTGTATTGGTCCTTAGACTTTAAGATTATTATTAATGGGTATTACAACTCACGCACTTAGATATATTGAAGAAAACTGTGATGACACACTGTTCGCAGCGAGGTAGGATGCGTTGGGTTCATCACGAGTAATACTGCATTAATAGATAATGCGAGAAAGTATTTTTCCCTTCTGTTCCATAATGGAAGTAGATATCTCAGGCCCTTTGATAGAATTGATATAGCCTAAATAAATCCATGGCCATGGTAAGGTATGGGCAAGTTCAGTTTCGGGAAGTCAAAGAAAGAATAATCGAGCACATGGGTTGATGGCACTAGCATGCAACCCGCTAGATTAGAGATATCGAGACAAAGGGATTATATTACACGGTAAGCGTTCGTAGGAGGTGACACATCATTGCGGCGTTAACTTCTTTCTCTATGGGTGCCTTGGCGTGTTGCTAGACGTTAACCTTGGACTTTAGGTAGGCTCCGCCTAATGCCACTGAGAAAGAGGCCTAGAGGGTTACACACTAAGTGTGTCCATGTATCTCAGTTAAATATTGATTTAACAAGTTAAATAAATATTATTCTCGATTTTGGTTTAATAATTATTTAAGTATGTATGATCGCATTTATTTCGAAACTAGTTATTTGAGAGAATATATTGTGGGCGAAATAATATTTATTAGTGAGCAATTTAGTTACATTTATTTAATAAATAAATAGCCATTACTCAAGGTCTAATAAATGTGGTGGAGAAAAATGGAAAATAAAAGTACACGTTGTGTATATTAAATATACACGCCGTGTAGTTTTATGGAAAACAAGTACACACCATGTATTAATTATTACACGTCGTGTAGTTTTCCAGTCGAGATTTTGAGGATATAATATTGTTTTATTAAGTGATATTAATTATAATCAGCATGGGCGCATGTCAAGGAATTAATAATTCGACATGGGGTTTCAATAAGAGTTAATGAAATAAATAAAATGTGTAACACGTTTATTTATTGTCATAACTCTATTAACCTCAAACCCAATTATAAATATCCTCACAACCCCAACACTTTTCCAGCGCCATTGTTGTGCACAACGGATTTGGAAATACTCTCAAGCCAAGATAGAATTACCTTTCTACCAAGAATGCCCTCAAGTTACGAGAGCGAGATCCTCCACCGGATCAAGGCGGTCGAATGCGGACATCGCAAGCGAAGGTTATTCCGCGCTAGCACCCGGAGATCCCTTCGGCAATGTCCAGAGATACATGGAGCACGTATGGATCACCACTAGAGGAATCCTATAGTTGGATTCTATGACGCAATGATGGATCACAGGATCATGACCGGGGACATCGACGAAGAAATAATTCCACTGAGGTAATTCTTGTGAATTAATTAAATTAATTATAACCAACATATGATGATCCTATCTCAATGGTTCTAGGATTACCTCTTTTGTTTTCGTTCTTCGTTCTATTCCAAAGATCTGGTGTTTTATATCGTGATGGATCTCAGTTTGAACGTTGTTTAACGCTAAAATTAAAGTTGGGAAAACCCACCAACGCGCTTCAGTTGCGCCCGGAACCTATAGAAGCTCAGCTTGGGCTTGGTCCAAAGCAAAGCCCAGAGATGCTACCTCCTTCCAAAGCTCTAACATATGGGCTTAGTATGGCCTGAGTCTACTGGATGAGGTCATTGTCTCTTCTTTCTGTATTAACCAAGATCACTTTTATTTATAAAAAATAATTTTAACGTTAAGATTTTAGTTTCCAACGGTCATATAACAGTCAAAACACAACGGTATCACTTCATTAATTAAATCATATAGTTCTGTGGAGTATAAAAGAAAATAACACCCAAATTTAGGAAACAAATATTATTCAAAAGTTCAGGTCGTTACATTCTTCCCCCCTTAAGAAATTTCATCCCCAAAATTTTAACTCATACCCTAAGAAAAGAAAAGGTGTGGGTACTTCTGCCTCATAGACTCCTCTAGTTCCCACGTGGCTTCTTCTCATTTATGGTTCCTCCATAACACCTTAACAAGGTGGGTAGTCTTATTGCGTAGAACCTTGTCTCTACGATCCAAGATATCCACTGGCTGCTCCTCATAAGAGAGGTCATGTTCCAGTTGTACCACCTCTAGATTTAGTACATGTGAAGGGTCAGGTATGTACTTCCTCAAGAGGGACACGTGGAAGACATCATGAACTTGTGCTGGATTTGAAGGAAGTGCAAGATGATAGGCCACTTCTCCTACACAATCAAGGATTTCATAGGGGCCAATGTGCCTAGGGATGAACTTCCCTTTCTTCCCAAACCTCATGACTCTCTTCCAAGGTGAAATTTTAAAAAATAATTTTTCACCAACATCAAACTCCAAGTCCCTTCAACGGTTGTCAGCATAGCTCTTTTGCCGACTCTGAGCGGCCTTAATGTGTTGCTGGATGGCATGGACCTTTTCTATCATCTCTTGCACATGATCAGGCCCAAGAAGCTTTATCTCACCAGATTCATGCCAACAAGTAGGAGTTCTACATCGCTTACCATATAGAGCTTAATAGGGTACCATTTGAATACTCGAGTGGAAGCTGTTGTCATAAGAGAACTCAACTAAAGGGAGATGTTGATCCCATCCACCCTTAAATTCTAATGAGCATGTTCTCAGAATGTCCTCGAGTGTTTGAATAGTACTTTTAGATTGGCCATCAGTTTGGGGGTGATAGGACGTACTGAAATTCAATTTGGTACACAGAACTTATTGAAGACTTCTCCAGAATTTTGATGTGAACCTTGAATCATGATCAGATATGATAGAAAGTGGAACTCCATACAGCCTTACCAATTCATTCATATAAATCCTGGAAAGTTGATCAAGAGATAAATCTTCTTGAATAGAGATAAAATGGTCAGTCTTGGTGAGACGGTCCATAATAATCCACATCACATTTTTTCCTTTGGAAGTTCTCGGGAGACCAGTGACTAAGTCCATAGTGATATTGTCCCACTTCCATGCTGGTATGGGTAGTGGTTGAAATACCCCTTTAGGAAGTTGTCACTCTGCCTTCACTTGCTGACATAATAGGCACCTTGAAGTTTAGTCAGCAATATCCCTTTTCATATTATCCCACCAATAATGATCACAAAGGTCCATATACATTTTTTTTCTTCCAGGATGTATAGAGAAAGTAGAGCTATGAGCTTCATCCATCAGCTCCTTTATTTCTAGAATAGATAGATCTCATAGTCTTGTATGAAATTTTAGTACACCTTCTTGATCAATATTGAACTCAGGAAACTTCTCATCCTTCATATCCTCAAACTTCTTCTGTAACAAAGGATCTTATTTCTAAGATTTCTTGATCTTATCTAGTAATGACGGTTGAGAAATCATTTGGGTTAGGGTTGATGATGTCCCTTCCCTTATAATTCTCATGTTCAGCTTTACTAGGTCATTGATCAAAGGATATATTTGAATCCTCATCATGGAAAGAACAACTGGGTCTTTCCTGCTTAATGCATCAGTGACTTTGTTTGCTCTTCCAAGATGATAATGAATTGAACAATCATAGTCTTTGAGAAGTTCCAACCATATCCTCTGTCTCATGTTCAATTCCTTTTGTGTGAAAATATACTTCAAAGAGCATGTGCATTAGTCACTCTGAAGGACATAATAATAAACTCATAATGCCCATATCTTGATCGAAAGATAGTTTTTAAAATATCTTCTTTCTTCACCCTTAATTGATGATAACCAGATCAAAGATCAATCTTAGAGAAGAATTGATCCCCACGAAGTTGGTCAAATAAGTCATCAATTTTTGGAAGAGGGTATTTTTTCTTCATTGTGATCTCGTTCAGTTCTCTATAATCAATGCATAGCAGCATCAATCCATCCTTCTTCTTCACAAAGAGAACTAGTTCTCCCCAAGGAGACACACTCGGTCGGATAAAACCCTTCTCCAAAAGATCTTGGAATTTTTTATTGAACTCCTCCAGCTCCACATTTTCCATCCTATACAGGGTCTTTGATATCAGATGGGATCCAGGTATGAGTTCAATGGATAACTCTACCTCTCTTTCTAGGGGAGGTCCGGATAACTCCTCAGTAAATATGTCAACGTATTCCTAGACGATGGGGACATTTTCTATTCTCAGACTCGCATTTCCTTCTTCTTATTCACCGATCAACTCCATAAAGAATGATATAGGAGGTTCTTCTAGACAAATATCAGGTTTAGATATCTCTCCTTGGAATATAAATATAGGTTTTCCATTCAATACTACTGATATTTCCTTACATCTGCATTTGATCTTAGTATTATACTTTGAGAGCCAGTCCATCTCTAATATAATGTTGAATTCTAGAATAGGAATGACTACTAGATTTTTGATAAGATTGTGCTCACTAAAGTAAATACTATAGTTTCTAAACACTTATGATGCTTGGATAATCCCACTAGGTGTCTTGAATGATAACTCTATTTTTAGAAAATCGGGGGTTGATTTTAAATTCTTTGTAAACTTGGAGGAAATAAAGGAATGCATAGAACTAGAATCAAACAAAGTACTTTCTAGCTTTGAGAGAACAATAAGAGTACATGTTGCCACATAATTTTGCACTTCAAATTCAGCTGTAGTGATTTCAAAATTACGACCTTTCTCCCTTGGCCGTTGTTGAGGCTGATGGTGATTCCCCTCCACTACCCTTGGATTTGGACAGTGATTGTCAAAGTGCCCAAGTTGTCTACACTTATAGCATTGGACATCAGGTAGGACTTTAACCATCTTCCCTTTGTCGTTAGTGTTGGGAAGTTGTGGCTTCACCTCACTATGACAATTCTGTTTAATGTGGCCATCTTTACCACACCTGTAGCACTTCCCGCTCCCGAGTAGGTAGTTCCCCGAATGCTTCTTCCCACATTTATTACACGTGAGGCATTGTACTTTATTTCCTCCTCTTCCTTGATTGAAGCTCCTCACTAATCTTGGATCCATCAATATTTTATTATCATTGGATTTATGAGACCATTTTGTCTCACCAAACTCCAGTTCTACTTTCATCGCACTTCACATGATCACCTCATATCTATCATAATCTCGGTTGGATAGATTCGTCCGCATATGAGGTCTCAGTCCACTGAAGAATCTATAAACCTTACCATTTGGATCCATGAAAAAACTAGAGGTGTAACTTTAAATCCTTGTGAAGTTCATCTCGTAGCTTCCCACAGATTCATTCTCCTTCTGCTTCAGCTCGAGAAACTCCTTCTCCATTCTTGTTCTCATCAATCGAGGGAAATACTTATTGAAGAATATCCCTATGAACTCTTCCCAATTCATAGCTTCAACTTCCACTCTTAGCCTTGTGTTTTTAATCAGTTCCCACCATTGATCATCTTCTCCCTCTAAGTGATAAACAGTCAAGGTAACCTTTTCTTGTTCAGAACAACGGAGCACAGAAAAGATCTTCTCGATAGAGCTGATCCATTGTTCATCAATCAATGGGTTGGTAGATCCACTGAAGGTTGGTGGTCGTTGACGCATAAAGGATTCAATAGAAAGTTGTTCCCTTCGCGGTGAGATCGGTCTCTCGGATTGATTCAAGTTATTTCTCATAACTTGAGTCAGTTGGCTCATCATTCGTATGAAATTGTTCGTTCCGGCTTCCATCAGAGGGTCGTCAGCGTATGGTCCATTGCAGCCACCATTTGCACGGTTCCTCCTATTTCCCGCCATTTTCTAAAAGAATAAAACCTTAGTGAGAAACTTATTTGACTTATGAATCTTTTAACTATAAAGTATTTAATATCTTAAAACTTCATGCTTTAAACAATTACATTTCTCTATAAATACTTCATAATGATTCATAAAAAGCTTATGATTAACCAAACATATCCCCCAGGAGTGTCGTAACCAAGAGTGCAGCAAGACCCGTTGTCATGTACCAAGATACCCCGGGTCAAGCCCGAAACTCCTTGTCAGAGTTTTCACTCCTAGGTACATATGTTCCAGAGCTACCTCTACCTACTTGTATCCAGATAGGGATGTATTTTCTTTATAAACAACTTACTCAATACTCACCAAAATACTAGGAAGTATTCCTATATTTAAACTTTTCTATAGGGTTCTTCCTAATGTTTTCATATCCTAATTTCCATAAATAACTAAACTATCCTTTGATACCAACTATGGAATCCCGCCTTTTTATTACATAACTTTTCATTGAATTTTTCAAACAAAGGATCATTAAAGTATAGTGTCTTGGAAATCAGGAACATAAAATATGAAAACATAAAAAATTATTATAATCCACTTGTAGGGATTAATAATAAGTTCTTCCTAAGCACAATTATTTCATCTCATAACCTGGAGACATACATCAAAGGAAATGGTGAGCAGAAGGCCTAGTAAGGAAAACAAGGGAATCAATTTACTTGTGAAATCAATAAGAACTTGATAAAAAAACATAAAGACATGTGCAATGGAAGTAGTGGCATATCATAAAGAAAAGAACTTGAATAATAACTTGAATATGTGGCTACAACATTTAATTTAGACATTCATGAACATATCACCAAGGTTCATCCCCAAGGTGTCATAAAAATTACCAAGGTTATTCACCAAGGTATCATGAAACATTTCATATCTAGAGATTAAATTATTTACCCAGTGCATTGGAGTGCTATCTGTAACACCTCGATCTTCCACGATACGCTTCTCTTTCAATAATGCAATAGCTTGCATTGTACGCAAGTTCGAGATTCTAACATACCGCGACCAATCAAAAGAGCCATTATGAATAGTAAAACCCAATTTTTGAAATTATATATATTTTATATTTCAAAATGGACTTCATTTTTGGATTCGGAATATCGAAATTAGCCTACGTTGAATTTTTGGTATTTTTCTGAGAACTTCCAATTTTTTATGAATAGTGAAAAATACTTAAAAACAACTTTTTTAATAAAAATAATTTATAGTAATAAATTATACTATTAAGTGGTTTTAAAGTTTAATTAGAATATATTTTTACCATTTTATCCAATGGTGTTCATTATAATTAATTTCACTTTGAAATTGGACATAAACAATTGTCAATCTTTTGATATATATTGTTTCTTAAAAACACGCTATTTGTTGTGACAGTGGGAATTAATTATAAAATTAATTAATGCAACTTATATGTTTGTAATTTTTTAAAATAGTCATCATTTTTGAATTTAGAATATCAATTATAGCTTAGGGTGAAATTTTGGCATTGTTCTGAAAAACTTCAATTTTTGATGAATAGTGAAACCACTAAGTGGTAGTTAAAAAACTGATTTTTCGTTTAAATGAAACATTACCACTTCTGTGATTTTATTTTCAAAAATCTGACATACATGGTTGTCATTAGGAAGTAAAATGTGTTTCAATGGGATTAAAATATTTTTTTGGTGAATAGTAACTTTTAAGTTTAATTAATCGCGATTAAAGGTAATTAGTGAAATTTAAGGTAAAAATGATATTATAAAAATATGAAATAACCTTTACACTTGTTTTACCCCTATTTTATGAGTCATTTCCAATCAAGACAATCCATGGGTCAACTTGGGGACCCCATGGAGCCACTTTGGTAGGAAAATGACATTAAAAACTTTTTATTTAATGTTAAAATAAAAATGTCACAAACATGAGTTGTTTTACTAAAACAATTTTTAAATGGGGTTATACATGTCATATTTTTTACTATAAATACTAATTAGAAATATAAAAAGATTTTATACATCATGATAATTTTTTTATAAATTTTTAGGCATTAAATAAATTAAATTATTTATGACACCATGATGATGTAGCGATTACCTCATTAATTAACGATTTAAATAAAATAAAAAGATAATGTAAAATCTAAAACTTACACTTTTCAAAAACCTATTGTATGAGTATATTTCGAACCCTTATCACATTATCCTCGAAATATATAAGTGTGGGACCTTTAAAATCCGAAACTCGTTATATAATAAAGTAACATTTCATGACTTTCCAAGAGTGCCCCACCTCTCCTCTTATAAAAGGCCCCCACCACTACCACATTACTCACACCTTAAAAGCATTTTGGCTCATCCAAACTCTGCCCAAATACTCTCTAAACTTCCCTATCTTACTCCTAGAAGCCTCACTTTTATCAGAATGCTTCCCAAGGAAGCCTTTGGTTCGAATCAAAAAGAGTTACCCATTTTAAAGGTAGTGTTTTCTCTTGTGTTCTTATGTTTTATTTTGCTTCTCCAACCCCCTAAAATCTTTTTATTAATTTATTTTGTAACAACACCAGTATCCTCAATACAATAGGATGTTTTTATAAGAAGGATTCGAGCTACACTTACACACACCTACATCTAATGGTTAAAGAACATACTGTTTCTGTGGATGGAAAATTTCTGCCTCACGAAACGATGATTGTTCAACACTCATATAACACCTTAAAAGGTAGCCATTAAGATGTAAATATATTTATATATGATATATAATATGTTTATGTTTTCTTTAAGCTTCTGTATTTTTGATTTATGGCATACCTTTATGGTTTCCATTATGGGTAAACGCGATATTTTCATTTTAGGAAGTGCGGACTACCGCCCCCTCAAAGTGATTTGAATCATTAATGTCATATGTGGGATGTATAAAGGATGGATTGAATGGTATTATACATTATATTATACTGTAATTATATTATACCTTTATATAATTATAACTTCATTCCATTAAATATGAAATAGAAATGAAAGTAGCGTTCATGCGTACGTACGACTTACCGTCTCCATGAACGGTGCATTTCATTTCTTACCTGTAAATGTTATGTAATATTATAAATGAATGTATATACTGGATATATATGATGTATATTATATCTACATCATGAATATAATTATGGGTATAATGGATATTTTACCACATGAACAACTTGTAATTTTAAAAAGTTTATTTTTGACTCAAGTACCAAAGATCGACAAAATGACCGTTATTAACATAAATAATTACATAATGTTCATAAAATGGTAATAATTGATATAAAAGGAATAATAAACTTGAAAAAGGTTCTTAAGAAATTATAAATTAACTCTAGTTTATTATTCAGGAGGTTAAATAACGGTCGAGTCAAGTCGGACATGAGGTAAGGGAACTTCTTAACCCAATTTCCATTCTTTGGGTTAATCTCATACTTTCAAATTATGTCATGATATTATTATTTCCTATCATTTATTTTTACTTTATTTATGTGTACTTATAGTGAATACACATAATATATCTATTTTATTTTAAAAAATTATCTTTGTAAGGATTTCGTCTCAATCTCCATTCACTGAGGCATATTTTGTTTTATACACAAATTTCTTTTATACAGTGTATAAACCCCTTTGACTTTTAATTTTATTCAAAAGGAATATTTTTATACGAATAATTTTACTAAACGACAAAAAAGGAATGTTTTTCTTGTCGTACGTATGCGGCGACAACGACTTCTCCGCCGCCGTGACCATTATTTGAGTTTCGGCTTCCTCAACAAGCTATAACTTTTTTTAAATGAAAAATAAATACCAAGTTTTAATTTTCTTTTATTTTGGTATTGAAAATGGTTTTGATAATGTTTTTATTATATCAATGTGTTGTATTGATATCTTGTGATTGAAATGTGGAAATGTTATGTTTCCTTTATGCATTTTTTATGTGATACGATTATGTTATGGTTTATGATATGTTTAAACCTATTCATATGAGGAATGCATTGGACTTAATAAGTGACGGGTGGATCCCGCTATAGCTCCTCGATGCATTGGTAGGTCTCATGAGACAAACTAGTGTCTTGGCACAAGGCCTTGACAAAATCTTATTTGTAGTCTTGGCACGAGGCATTGGCTACGTGGTTATGATAGTCTAGCATTATGCATTCCATCATTATGAAAGTGGTTATTGATATTGCATGTGATTATTCGACTAGTAGAATATCCATGTGAGTAAGTAAATGGCATTATTTCATTTTATTTTTGCCATATTATGTTGAAGTTCAAGTTTAAAAGGCTTTTGTTTTAGTTATACCTTGCCTTAAATGTTAATGTTTATTTATGAAAGCTTCCACAATATTGTTATCCTTACTGAGCATCTGAGCTCACCCCTTTCAATGTTTTAATATTTTTTAGGATGTGAAGAAGTATTTTATGAATGACCTACAGGGATAGTCAGAAGAGGATATGAGTGTGGACTATGGAGACTTTGTTATTGTAGTTTTTCACTTTATGATGTAATGTAACATTTATGAATGTATCTAGTGTTTTCAAGGCTACTAAACTAATCGGTCTTTTGATACTTGATCTTTTGTGATCATGCCAATGTTACGCAATAATGCACTGACTCTGGGTAACTGGGGTTGGGGCATTACACTATCAGGGTGCACCCTTAATATGTATTTATTTTCATGTGATCCACATAGATCATAATCATATATTTCATAAATAACCTATAGAGAGTAAAATTAATGGGTTTCACTTCAAAATCATGATGTTTTAAAAGTGCTTAAAAATAAGATCATTATGTCGTTTATAACCCATGGAAAGGGAGCGGGGGTTATATGTATGTCAATTACAAAATCAAATAGATAAATATTATGTTTTGATGAATAAACTTGGAAATAAAATAGGTTTGGGTATTTACAAAAATAAAATAAGATAATTTTTTAGAAAAATAGAGAGGGGTTTTGAGACGAAAATTCTGCAGCATAACGACTATATAACATGGTTTTAGAAAACGTTGAAAAGAGAGGGGAAAAGAGTCACCCACTCATAAAAAACTTCTAATATATTATGGGTAAAAAAATAAAAATAAATATGATCATGGTATGGATATTTTAAGTAAATACCATATGAAAATGAAACTCGAAAGAAAATAGAAGATGCAGTTTCTTTTACAAAAATTCGGCAGCCTAACAGCGTCAATTAAAAATTCAGAAAATCGATTGATGAGAGTGGAAAGGGTCTCTCATCAACTGAACATGAAATGGACAGTAATAATGATATAGAATAACATACCTCAACATAATAAGATGGAAACTAGAAGACATAACATAAAGGAAGTCATGACTTAAAAAGAGGAGGGTGAAAGATTCTCTTACCTTGAAGAGTAACTTTGAAAGCATGAAGGTTGAGACCTTGGGGGCTTGAAGACACCTTGAGAAGACTTATTGGGAGGTAAAAAGACTAGAACTTTGTTGAGGATGATTTTTGAATGAAATTAATGAGGGAATGGCTTGGTATTTATAGGAAAAGTGAGTAAATATTTAATTAATTTTCAAGGGACACCTCATCGGTGGTATTTGCAAAACCATGGGCTTGCCCATGGTTTTGACCACTTGGGACACCTCATAGAATATCTTACTATTCACAATTTGGCCGGAATTATTACATCATTATTACATCATTAATGGTGTCATTAATCACACCGAAACTCAAAACTGTATTTTTACTATTCACCAAAAATTCAACTGTTTCAGAAAAAATCCCAAAAATTTACCCTAACCTAATATCGATGCTCTGAATTCAAAAATGAACTCCATTTTATGAAAATAATTTTCTAAAAATTTTTAATTTAATTTTTAAATAAAATCATTATTCATTCCAAATAAACAACTTTAAATCTTTAACTTGTTTTGTAACACCTTGAAAAAGTAATCAAGGTCCCATAAAATTATCGTATAACCATAAGACAATAAAGTAACAATTTATGATTACATTTTATGAAAATAAATTTCAATTTTATATTATTAAATTAATTAAAAATTTGTAAATAAAATATTTATGACATACAAAAACACCAAAACTTATACTATGATCGTTTTTTCACTTTTAAGATGTCTAAATTGTATTTATACACTCATGGGTGAAGTTTATATTTTTTTGGCCGATTTACTATTCATTACTATTCATTACTATTCATAAGGGTATATTACTATTCATACTTTACTATTCACCAAAAATTAATTTGATCTTATTAGACTCTAAATTTCTTACTGGTCACAGTTGTAGAAGACCATTTTCTGAAAATCATTTCACATTATTAATTATTTAAAGTTTACATGAATATTTTAAAATACCTTTTTTACAAAATTCATCAATAATATTCATCCTATATTTATCCGGACATTTGAAAATCACAAATTTTATCATAATTAGAAATAACAATTTTATTTATACCAAGGGATTACAAAAAAGTATCTAAGGCCTCGTTACATAACCCCTTATAACACCTGCATATGACCTAAGTGTAAGGTGTGCTATGGTGATAGAATTTTGGGGCGGCTCGGACAACATTGCCCGAGTGGTGATTTCTATTAGCTTGAACTTCTCCCTTAGGATATTTCATTCAAGCTTCACATGTTGAAGCTTAGCTTGGGCTTAGTCCAGAGTAAAGCCCAGAGATGCTACCTCCTTTCCAAGCTCTGACAGATGGGCTTCGTACGGCCCAAGTCTACTAGATGAGGTGATCGAATCTTCTTTCTGTATTAACCAAGATCACTTGTATTTATAAACAATAATTTTAACGTTAAGAGTTTAGTTTCCAACGGTTATATTGACCAACGGTCATATAACAGTTGAAACCCAACGACATCACTTCATTAATTAAAGGATATAGTTTTGTGGAGTATAACAGATTTAGAAAACAAATATCTACTATATTTACTAAACATGGGTGTTCCCATACTGACATGTCACCACCACAATACACCACGTCACCCAATTCATGTATCCATTTACTGAAAACCCCTCCACTATCCACTCGCTACCCGGCATTACCCCTCACTTTTCGACTCTGACAAATGCAAAACTGCGAGCCATCTTCGCAATTAGGGTTAGATTCTTCCTCCTCCTTCCTCCCGCGACGATCTCAATCTGCAGCCATTTCATCCCACGGTTTTCTCGAAAATGCACATAATCTCTCCCCCGATCATTCATCGACAGAAGGTAACCTCGATTATTCTTCTTCCTCCTTCTTCCTCCCACGATGAGCTCAATATGTAGCCATTTCATCCCACAGTTTGCTCGGAAATCCACTTAATCTCTCCCCCGATCAGTCGTCGACATAAGGTAACCTCGATTATTCTACATTAGTTTCTTCTGTCCGTTCATATTTCACCCACTTCAACCACTAACTTTTTCCCTACCAATCTCTGATCAACCCGCATCATCCACCAAGAACCACAAGCGTTTACTGAAAATCTACAACTGCCTTCAGGTCACGGATGTCGACGATCGAAATCGCCTCCAGGAAACCCTAACTATTATTGCTCCTTCCTCCAAAGTGAGAACCAAGTTAAATCGGATTATGGATCTGCTTCAAAGCGTGGAATCGACTCGACTTGGAAAAGTTAGAAAGTCATGTTCATATTGTCGTCAATTTTTTATAAGCATGCACCATCTTCTAAATTTTTTCTTGCATCGTTGATTTCCCTATGTTTATTAATTTATGTGAATGTAGATTAATAACTATAATGGATATGACTATGATAACTTTTCCAAAAACAATGCTTACAACCATAATCTATGGATTGAAGGATTCATTTGCAGGTATGTTGATAATCTTGCAAGTTATCAAGTAGAGGACATATTAGTATAAATTGAGTTCTTTAGTTTTTTCCTTAAGTAGCTCTGTTCGTCCCCATTGAAAATTTTGATTGCTCCTTCCTCTACACCAGACTCCCATGTACGTTCAAATTTATTGACTCCAGTATGTCTTCTTAGTTTATAGTATTTTACATTTACATCTAATTTTATTGAATTATTTTAAAACTAATCATATATTTAACACTCACTGTCTCTTATTAATTTTGGGAATGTTGCTACTATATTTCCACATCTCTTACTCAACCAACGACAATGAACTACTGTCAGATAGCTTATACATCTACTTTGAATACCAGGATAAACATCTTGCAAGGGTGATATCGTCAACCCTGGTGATGAAAAATTCAATTAAAGGGAAATGAATTATCTTTCTATAGAGGCTGAGATGGTTTCTGCAGTTGTGGAAAAAAAAGAGGCATGTACAGACTGGTATATTATATTTTCATATTTACCAGTGCATTCATTTTTCATGTTGTATTTTCTACTTTCTATTAGCTGCTCACATGATTCATAAAATTAATTACTTATCACTTTAGATGTTTTATATGTTGTCTATGGTTTGCATATTTCCTTTATCTAATTCTTTAATTCCATATATTGATGTGGTTTTGAAATTTTAGGTAGAATACAAACACGAATGACAAAACCAGTTATGTGGAAGGCTGAATCAGGTTTCACTTCAATTCTTTAAATTTAGTATGTGGTGGTAGATTTTTTAATGTTTTGGATATATTGAAAAATATCATTTTGGATTAAATTTGTAATTTGTGAATGTTTTGGATTCTCTAAATATTTTTTACATATTTTATTGTTTTATGATCTTAATTTTTTGTACATATTAATGGTTATAAACCGGTTACTGCTCTCTGATTTCAGGTGGACACCTCCTATACATGCCTTCCTATCAACAATCGTTCCCATATTCTCCATTGTTGTTCAGCTATTGACCTCTTCCAAATCACCTCTCAGCTGTTGATATATTGTTAGTTTTTGAATTCTTTGACTAACCATCAGTAAATATTATTATTCCAGATAACTATTTATTATATTCATGTAGTATCACCATACCTTTCTTCATAACTTTTCTTACAGTACTAATGAATCCCATACATTTATTATTTTATATTGTTTTTCTATCGCCAAATAGACATTATTTCATCGTAAAGGTGATGAGAATACTAAGGTCAGTTTCCTATTCAGTTCATACAACTAAATGTCTGTTGATTTAACTATGTTTCATATCTGTTTTTTAGTGTTGACAATAATAGATATTCCAAACAGTGCTACTATTAATGATACTATTAATGGTTCTTTCATTCTCTTCTTCGATGCATGCAACTCAACTGCATGTTATTCTCTAAATTAACATCTCACAGTTTCCATGAATTTCTTTTATAGCACATTCATTATTCATGTTGGGATTTGTACTTTATATCATCTACTCACTTGGTTCGAAGAATAAATTTCTTTTCATGGGCTCAATAATGAAGATCACCCATCAAACCCAAGCTGTGATGATTGCATTCATATAGTAAGGAAATTTTTTAATTTTTGAAAATGAATGCACTTATTTTTCTTTCCATTTTCTACATGTAATTATTTATAAGGATTCAAAGTTGAATTTAATGGTGATATTGATTCTCACACTACAACAATATGCAATCTGGATTCAAATATATTTTTTAATTCATTTTTATGTTTTCAGGTCTTTTCAAGTGGTTGAGAGCTCTATGTTGAAGGTTCTTGTCATGGGTTAATGTCTCCAATCACTGGGAAAAAAAACCGGCAGCCCCAAAGGCTCTGAAGTTTCAGTTCATATTTTTATGCATGCTGAATATTCAGTTTCATTTTAATATTTATTATCATTAGTTGAAAATTAAAATGAATTAGTTTTTCATCATTTCAACTGATATAAATATGAAAATTAATGATCAATATTCATATATGACTTTGAATTTTGACTGAAATTACACTTGTGCTTTCATATTTCAGTATTATAGGGATTAGTAATATTCAAATGCCATGGTTTACACTACATCCTAATTCATTTGTTTAAGATTTGATTGTTCTTCTATTATTGCATATTTTGGGGCAGTGGGGGGATTGGTTATGGGGCTCGTGACATCTTTGATGGTGGTGAAGGTTCGTGCTCTCCCCGCCAAGCCCCCCGCTATATACGATCATCGCCAACAAGGCCACTGGGAGGTTAACGATCTCAGATGATTCTTAGAAGGAAACTTTTGACGTTTTGAAGTCGCGTATGAAGAAGAAGAATGAAATTATGGCACAGTATGTGAAAAACACATATGCTTCCCTAACTATTATATATTATCACGTCAATGTTGTGGATATGGGTCAAATGTAAGAGTTGTTCTGTGAACTCAGCCTTCATCATCGAGTCTATTTGATGGGGTCAGTTTTCTGGATCCAACCTTTCTTTGTTTCTGCTTATAAAATTCCAAACTGACGCAACTTCTGGCCGACGACTGTTTGCAGATATGATTATTCTGGGTACAGACGGTCTTTGGGCAAGGTGCATTCTACTTCTCAAATGGACAAATAGGATTAATAATCTCAAACTTTATAACTTTTAGTAATTGTTTATATGGGATTTAGATACAAAGGGAGCAAGAGTGATGCGTTGAATTTCAATGACCTCTACCAAAATAATAATAATAATCAAAGAACAGTTCAAACACACGAGATTAGTGGTATTCTCATCCAAGTGAACATAACACTTATGCTGATATTGAGGCTGCCTATAGATGCCTGGAAGAGACTTATGGGGTTAAGAAGGAAGATGTTATTTTGTATGGACAATCCGTTCAGGTTTCTAATTGAAACAAAAAAAACAATCATTTGATGATTCTATGTTTTCATTCACCCTCTTCTGCATTGGTTAGGGTTTAGTTGTTTTGAATTATTTCATATGATATAATTTATTTGATTTGTTACTTATTCTTACCAGATATTACTGTTTCAATCATTTTCTTTTTCATCAATACCTTGCAGTAGTCCCCTCTGATAGTGGAATCATTTACCCAACAGATACACATAATTACTCTCCTTTGGTTAGCATCATTGAAATGATAGTATATGAAGAAGAGTGGATAGGTAATTTTCAATATGTCATGTTACTATTTACCACACCAAATTAATTTATCATCCATAAGCTTTGTTCTTCATTTAGCACTTTAAAACTGCTAACTTTGTTTACTACCAACTTAAGTGCCTCATTCCCTTATGGATTAGTATAGATTAATATAGTTGTTTCGGTTATTACTATTGTGATGATGTCTTTGAAACTTCTACAACTATTCATTATAATTTGAATAGTTTGTTACTTCATTTATAGTTTTTTTTAAGAAAATTTAAATTTCACAGTTATGATATGTGTTGTGGATGGTCATGATCCTACATACTAGGTCACATGGTGGAGCTAGACTAAAATTTGGAGAAATACCCCATCATGGAAATGGGAGCAGTGAAGAATTTCAGAGTTGTGGATCTTTACAAATTATTTGCAGCATGGGTTAGTTTTTATTATTTGATTATGTTTGAAAAAAAAAATTATTTTACCACATCTGTTACATCTCCACTCCACACATATTGGGTTAACTAGTTATTTCCAACACATTTTTGTACATTACACATAAAAAACTGAAGAACTTTCTATGTTCATATATGTTAATCACTTTTAAGGTAATGTATCTAGCTATTCATTTCTTTCAAACTACCCATACATATGAATTGATTTTACAAATTAATGAAAAAACATAGAATATTGTATCGTACACCACTTTTTAGAAATTCATCGTGAATAAAACGATTCTATTGTATGCTTTCACTTTTCATCCTCCATTATTCCCACTGAATGTCCATTTTTTCTACATGTACTCATAGCTTCAATAACCATGGCCATCTATTATGGAAGAATGATTGATGTGTTTGTCCTATTTTAACTCATGCATATTCTTTCTATCTACCCATATGTTCTGTTAGATTTTATCGTTCAATGTACCCCTCCATTATATACTCCATGGAGCTTTAGGTAATATGTAACGGCTCATCTGTTATATATTATTTTTTTCTTCACATAAACAGGATCCTTTTATTGAATAAGGCTTTTAACATTTAAACTGTATGGGTGTGTTTTTTGTCATTTTCTAGCATATAGGCAGCTTTCTTAACACCATTTCACTTAATTTTTTTATTTTGTTCAGGTACATATGTGCAAACATGGTGCATGAAACCAAAAAGATACTTATGTTAACAAACACACCTTCATGTTAGCAAAACCAATGAATGCAAAATATAGGTAAACTGGAAGTTAAAATATAGTGTTTTATATTGCATATTACTTGTATTGGTATGTTTGTATTCATTTTCCGGCATATAGGCACATTTTTTCACACCATTTCACTTAATTTTTTTAATCTGTATAGGTACTTCTGTGAAAACATGGTGCATGAAACCAAACAAAATTTTTATTATTTGATCATGTTTCAAACAATGTTTTTATTTTAGCACATCTGTCTCCATTTTTTATTCACTTATATAACTGTTATCTATAATAAGTTCTTAATTCTTTCCAATATTTAAACAACAATTGCTATAAATAAATGTATATTCTGTATTTTAAATTTTTTTAAAAAAACTTTCCTTTCAATCTACACCTGTATACTGTTAAATAACAGTAAACTGTTAAAGCTATGATATGTGTTTCAATGATTTTAATTGCTGCATATTCTATCTTCAAATCTTCTAACAATATTTTCTATGTAGCAAATTCTGTCATGTGATTTTGATAATGAGGATTAACTGCAAGATAATGTGCACATATGTTGACACAACAAGGCTACAATGACTCAATATACTAAATTAGACAGCATAACAAAGGGAAATGTAAATAGGAAAACTGAAAAATAGACTGAAATGTGATGTTGTAAACATATAGTAAACATATATGTTCATTGTTTAAATTGTTTTCATTACTATTTTTTGAATTCCTATTTGCAGTGAAATTATTATTACATTATGTACAGTACATAAACATTAATTGAAATTTATGTTGCTCTATAGAAAGCATTCATCCATTTCATCTTCCTGTTATCTGTGTGTTCGATCCACATTGCTTGAATTTTTATACTGTACAAAAACGACATGGTTGTTGCCTCCTATCAATTCAATTTCCTGTTTTGGTGTGGTAAAAAATACCATCATGGTATGTAATATATAAACACCAGATTGTTTTCTGAAATAAAGAATTTCTGTACACATTTTGATATGTAAACTTTATTCCAAACTATCTATTTTCTAGATTTCATGTAAAATTATTTCCTAATTGCTCATACATAACATTTTCATTTTTTTTTTGCCTAATTGTATCCATATTGCTAATGAAGAACTGCACCTAAAGCAACCATTTTTTACCCAAATCTCATTCAGAGAATTGACCTTTTATGATTTTTTCCAGGATGATTTTTTATTTGTTCCCCAACAGTGCACTGATCGGGATCCGGAAGAATTCGCATTTGGCATGGATGCATGGATAGTCCTGTTGGTGGAGAAATTCCTTCCAGACCACAATGAGAGCATCTCCGTTGTTCAAGAGGTATGGATGCATGGACATCAATGCCCATGGAGTCGTCACAATGCTAGGTAATATTATATCCCATAATCATCAACCTCATCAAACCATAGAAGAATTCGCATTTGGCATGATCACTTGTGAGCCTGTGCTACTGCTTTGTCTTTTTTCAACTGTTGTGCATTGAATTGGGGCAGGGGCTCACTGTGTGCGGAGGAATTTAATGATAGATCATGTTGGGTTTGTAGAGTTGTAGAATTTTCAATATTTCTTTCTCCTTTCATGAGCATGAACATTGTATCTTTGATTAAGAGAGTTCCTTTCAATATAGTCAACGTTAATGCATGCTTTCATTCATGTATTCAATGTGACAGAGTTTAAACTAACTGGATTTTGGTGACATACGCAGCAAAAGGAACTGATGCACGCAACAACAAAAGGAACTAATGCACATAAGGATGGCTAGAAGCCTGCCCTCATCTTGGATCTGGTGCATTGTTTTTCATCTAGGCGGGTTAGGTCAGTCCTGTTGGTTTTGGTTGAATGTCCAAAAGTTTTGTCAATTGAAATAGTTTGATCACGGGATGTTAAAGGTGTTGGGTGGTATGATACATTATTGTGTAGCGTCTCTAGGGAAATAAATATTATTTATTCTTCCATTCTTTGTCTTTTGCCTATATTTTTTTTGGCTTGATATGGAGGTCTTAGGTGCATTGCAAGGGTTAAGCTCTCTGGGGCATTTGTGAAAAGATTTCCACCTCCCTCATTCTATATTGTTCCATATACATCATGAATAGTTTCACTCCATTTTTTTTCACAAACTGCCCACTCATACAATTTATTATTAATTAAATCATTTCCACATGTTTCATTTTTATTATTACAATCACTGTCTTATCTTTGATTTATCTTTCACTTTTTATTTCAGTGAACACATTACTGTTATTGTGATTGTTGAAGTTGAAAATGAATTCAAATTTCCATCCTCAAAATTTAGAAATTCATATACTTTTAATCTATCCTTTTTCTTTGTCATCAATTTAAATGGTCTCTCTATATTTTATGCACTCCTATTTCGTTATCATACACCGCTACATTTTAATTAAAATTTATTCAACATTATTGATTCTTATCAACTTTTATATATACTAATCACATATTAAAAGAAAAACCAGTAATCGAATATGTCGTGCAATAGCACGGGCGAGTACTAGTTATTCAAAAGTTCGGGTCGTTACATTGAAAATGGTTTTTATTTGTTTAAAATAAGTTATAAGTTATAAAAATCTAATTATTTAGCTGAATTTTTAGGTGGGGTGTATGATATTACAACTGAATTGAATTATTTCAATAAATTATTACTTGAAACTCAACTCATTGAACATGGAACATTTTTTGAATCGGAGACTGGAGTTAAATTGATAGAAAATGGAATTTGATTTTTTTTAAAATTTCATGTTAATTTAGATGAAATTTCTTTCTTAGGTGATGATGGTTTTTTGGATTTTGATTTTAAGCATGAATTTATTGAACAAGATGTTGTGTTTAATTCATTTAAATTGAATGAAAAACCTTTTTCCTTGAAAATGAAAATGACACAATTGATGATTTGTCACTCCCATGTTATGAAAAAACTTTTTGAGAATGAAATTGTGATTCTTAAATTTTCTTCTGAAACCTTTTTGGATTGTTTAAAATCAAAAGTTGAATGTTTTGATATTATTCATAAGTATTTGAATCTGAATTTTATAACGAACGGTAGATTTCAGGGTTGGTACTTTTTGAAGGGAATTTGATTTTTTTATAAATGCTTAAATGAAAAATATTAATTTATACTAAAATAAGAAATTATAATAATTTTATGAGGGTTATGTTGATCTTGATATGAGGTATTTAACTTTGGGTTTGAATTTGGTAAAATTCCAAGTTGGGTGTATTTTTTCAGAATATAATATTTTTTAAATATCTATTAATTATTCCTATATGTGCGAACATAAATATCTCCTAAATAGAGTCTTATATTGAAATTCTGAAATTGCGGAGGATCTCCGGAGATGACTTCTCTCAGGGTTTGGTGTGGATGGCTCTCCGGAGCTCGTCTTCTTCGAATCAGCTTTCTCGGTGGCCTCTTCTCAGCTTCAATGGTCCCTGGTAGCGTGTTTCGGCCAGGATCTTCCGCCTATTCCTTTGTTTCGGATATTGCTTGACTCTATAGGCTTGGAGGCTCCGACGAGGGTCTCTCCCCTCAACCACAAAGCGCCTTGTGTCATTATCTCCTCTTCTTCCCTCGGTTCTTTGGGAAATGGAGGTTCAATTTGTTTTGGTGGTCTATTGGGGTGCACTCCGGCTACGACTCTCCTCAGGCGGTGCTTTGGCTCAATCTTCCGGGCCTCCCTATCCCTTTCCGCAATCTCTCCTTCCTTCGAGCGATCAGTGATGCCTTGGGCTCTTTTCTCTGTGCAGACGATCGGATAGCTAGGTTGCTGGATGCTTCTCTGGTGAGGATTTTCGTGGAAGTCGATTTATCATCTCATCTTCCCGAGCGTATTCTCCTTAGGGCTGGCGCGTTCTCATGGTGGAAGAAGCTATACCCCTCCTCCTCAGCTCGGTTCTGCTCAGGTTGTAGGCTCCAAGGTCACTCGTTGGCTAGGTGCAGGAATCCCAGGTTTGGTTCTCATTGGCATTAGGGCTTCTCCTCAACATCTGCTGCTTTCCCGTCGCCTCAGAAGGCTCCTTTAGCTTCCACATCCACCCCTCCCATCCTTCTTGCCCGTCCTCCAGGTGCTACTCTTGGTCCCTTGGCGGCCTCGACATCCTATCCTACCCCTCCTCCGGTGTCCTCTCACACTACTTCGTTGTTATCCGCAGCTCTGGAGTCCCCGCCCCCTGTCAATTTCTTCTTATAGCTCAGCTCCATTGTCATCGGCCACTCCTGAGGCCCCGCCCCCTCTGGCTATCTGCTCCTCTAGCTCGGCTCTGGTTGTCTTCTGCCCTCCGGAACCTACAGATGTCTCCAGTCTGATGCAGTGCTCAGAGTCTCTTGCTCCTTAGGCTCTCCCTCCTTTGCCCGCTACTCAGCTAGCCTCTCTGCTGCCTTTGGATAGGGAGGAGTTTCAGGTTTCATCTCCTCTACCCCACTCAAATTCTTTTGCCTCGCTACTTTCTCCTCCCATACACACTTCAAGAGTTCATCCGGTGGTCTCCAAGTGCAAAGATTCTCCCTCTTCCAGTGGTGTCCAGACAAGATCTCAGAATAAATCTTCCGCTCTGCTTAGGGTCTCTCAATCTGCTACTCCCTCGAAGGCGAGTTCCAAAGCCACCTTAGAAATGGTTTAATGATCTCTATAATATTGTGGAATTCACGCGGCCTGAGAGCCCGGATCAAAACAGACTTTATCTCCAGCGAGTTAGCTAACTCAAATGCTTCAGTTGCAGTGATCCTAGAACCCAAGCAGCAGCCCTCCAAAATAGCTAAGTTTTCTCCTAGAATTAGAATTCAGAACTACTTGTATGAAGCCCCTCAGAGCAATCAGATTTGGATCTTCTGGAAATCCAATATCATGGTGGAGTTGGTCACTGCCACTGATTAGTTTATAACAACCAAGATGAGCTCGGGATTGCATAGATTCTACTTTTATTTTGTCTATGCCAAATGTGATGTGCAGGAAAGAGAGGCTTTATGGATAGATTTGAGCAGTTTTTATGTGGGTAATCTCCCTTGGTTTGTTGGTGGTGACATTAACACAGTTTTGGATAGTTCTGAAAAACAAGGACGCAACAACTTTTCTCACAAGTAAAGATTAGATTTTTCCTCTTTCATGACCCAGTCGAGCTTGACAGACATGAGTTTTATTGGCGATCGCTTCACTTGGTGTAATAACCGGAAAGAAAGGAACAGAACATGGTGTCGGCTTGATCGGTTCCTTGAGAATCTGCAAGCTATTTCTACTTATTCTAATGAACAAGTGACCCATATTCCCAGGATCTTTTCTGATCACTCTCCATTAGTGGTTTCTTTATCCTCTAGAGACGATAGAGGGAATCACTTCTTTTTCTCAAGCCTGTGGAATTCTGCTCCTCGCTACCAGGAAATGGCGGTGAAAGGTTTCTTTTGGACTTTACTTCATAAGAAACTCAAGCGCCTCAAAGGTGATATGTTTTCCTGGGCCAAGAATCAACACTCGTTTTCAGGCAGTTAACATCCTTAGCGCTGAGATCAATCGGTTGCAATCGTCCTTGGAGCACAACTGAGATGATAGCAGTTACAACAACTCGACTACAAAAAAATCTCACTGTCCGACTTGCTTCTAGAACAGGAAAAATCTGCTCGTGAACATGTTAAAATTAGATGGCTCGGGGAAAGTGATAAGAATACTAAATTTTTCCAGGCTCGCATAAAAGAGAGATGGAATTCTGTCAACCTGAATATTCTTCTTGACGATGGATCGTACACAGATGACCGAGTGGTGGTGGGGAACCTTGTTGAAACCCACTTTAAATCCATGCTTGCAGGCCCAAACCCGTGCATGTAGGGGGTACCCAGGGGGGAGTGCTGGATTTTTAGGTGTCATCCCGAGTATAGCTTCAGCAAGCGACATTGTGTTTCTTGAGTCCGTCCCAGATGAGCAGCAAATCCTTGATCCATTCAAAGCTCTAAATTCCGATAGTTCTCCCAGTCCAGATGGCTTCCCTGGATTATTTTATACTGCCTCTTGGGGTCTGGTCAAAACCGATCTTGTTCAGGCTGTGCAAGATTTTTTTCACAGTGACTATCTCCCTCGTGTTGCTTGCACCACAAAACTGTTTTTGATCCCAAAAATCAAATATCCAACTCTGTTGACTCACTATCGTCCCATAAGCATGGTCAATTTTCCATACAAGGTCCTGTCTAGTATTATCAACATAAGACTTTCTATTCATCTCACAGACTGGGTTGCAGAAGAGCAACACGACTTCATCAAGAGAAAGTCGATTCAAGGTGCGATTAGTCTGACTCAAGAGATGGTTAGGGACATAAATATCAAATTGATTGGCTCTAATGCAATTATCAAGCTTGACATGGATAAATCTGATGATAGGATCGAATGGAGTTTCATCTCGAATGGGGCTATCTCCATGGTCCATTGATCTGATCTTTAGATGCTTCAGCTCCTCCTGGTTGGATTTTTCTTTTATGGGCAGGTCCTGCAGGTTCTTCAAACCGGTGAGAGGCTTGCAACAAGGTGATCCTATCTCACCCACACTGTTCATCCTTATGCAAAATCTTCTCAGTTGGAACATCTCCAAGAACCTTGAGGATGGGAATATCATCCCTTTCAGATGTAGACATCAATTTAGTGGGGTTTCTCACTTCATGTGCACGGACGACACTATCATTTTTTTTGTAAAACTCAGAAATCCCCCCACACTCCTCAAGGTGAGGAGAGGACCCTCATTTATAGAAAAGATAGGGAAGTTACAAAGAGAAGTTACAAAGTAAGTGGGGCAGGAAGTTACAAAGGAAGTGGGGCAGGAAGTTACAAAGGAAGTGGGGCAGGAAGTTACACATACTCCAACACTCCCCCTCAAGCTAGGTGTACCTAGCTTGGACACATAATGAAAAACAGACAAATCAATAAAAAGACCGCAACACTCCCCCTCAAGCTGGACATACCCAGCTTGATGACAAAACAAGACGAAAAACAGAAGAAACAGAAATAATAAAATCGTTGATGATGCCGCTCCCCCTCAAGATTGTAATGTGATGTCGCTGAAAATGATGGGTCATCGCCGGAAAAGTGCGGGGCCGGACAACAGAGCGCCGGGAAATCCACACTGGCGGGTGCCGGTCGTCAGAGCGTCGGGAAAATCCGCACTACGGGCCGGTCGTCAGAGCGTCGGTAAACCGTAATGTCGGGCCGATCGTCAAAGCGCCGAGAAATCCGCTCGGGAGGGCCGGTCGTCAAAGTGCCAAGGAAATCCGCAATGGCGGGTGCCGGTCGTCGAAGCGCCGGGAAATCCGCAGGAGGAGGCCGACGATGAGATGCGGTGATTCCGCAGGAGATGCCGGGCAGAGAGGCGGGGATTCCGCAGGAGGCACCGGGCAGGGAGGCGGGGATTCCGCAGGATGCAGGAGGAGGTCGGCATGGAGGGAGCAGTTGAGCAGAGGTGGCACGGGAGGCCGGCAGGGCTGTTGGCCGACTGCTGGAGGAGCCGACAGGAATGGAGGCCAGCTGCTGGAGGAGCCGGCAGGAATGGAGGCCAGCTGCTGGAGGAGCCGGCAGGAGTGGAGGCCGGCAGGGGTGGAGGCCGGTCGTCAACAGAGCCGGCGGGAGACTCGCACAGGAGGCGGGTTGCCGGAAACAGTCACAAGCCGGGGAAGGGAGGCTGCCGGCGCGAGGAGTCATCCGGCAGGGAGCAGTCGGGGAAGGGAGGTCCGCCGGGAAGAACAAGGCGGGAAAGGCGCAGCCGGCCAGCCGGAAGGGTCGCCGGGAAATCCGCAGGAGAGCAGCCGGGAGAAGGATCTGGCTGAAAAATCCGGGAAGGGCCGGGAGGGCGCGCGGAGGGCCGGCCGGGAAGCGCGCGGAGGGCCGCTGGACAGGAGGAGCGCCGCGGGAGGGAGGCGGGATCCGCGACAGGAAGCCGGAGGGAGGCGGGGCCGGTCGTCGCAAGGAGGCGAAGCCGGGAAGCCGCAGGAGGGGACATCGGCAACGGAGCAGTGCCGGATGACGGGAAGCCGCGGGACGACGGCGGTAACCCTACGGGGCTTTGAGGCCGCCGCCCCCCGGACGGGGAAAAAAAAAACCTAAAGGCTGATGGGAGAAAAAATAATAAGAATGAGGGAGGGAGAGTCGGGAGTAAATCCCTTTGATACTATGTAAAACTCAGAAATCCCCCCACACTCCTCAAGGTGAGGAGAGAGCCCTCATTTATAGAAAAGATAGGGAAGTTACAAAGAGAAGTTACAAAGTAAGTGGGGCAGGAAGTTACAAAGGAAGTGGAGCAGGAAGTTACAAAGGAAGTGGGGCAGGAAGTTACACATACTCCAACATTTTTCAATAGTGGTAGTAGATCCATTTGCTGCATCAACACCCTCTTGGAAGATTATTTCTAAGTGGAGTGGAAAAGTAGTCAACCGAGAGAAGAGAAGCCTTTTATATTTCTTCCCAGTATTCAGAGAGATGAATCAGTAATATGGAAAGGAACTGAGGTATTACTAAGAGGCACTTTCCTATGGAATACTTGGGGGCTCCTCTTTCTAATGGGAGAACGAGAATCCAACACTTTGACAAGGTAGTTGAGTTCATTACTGGCCGCATTAATAATTGGAAAAACCGCTTTCTATCTTTTGTGGGCTGCATTTCTTTGGTGAGCAGTGTTCTTATGTCCATCCCCATGCATGTTCTCTCCGCTCTCAAGGTGCAAAAAACTATCATCTTTGGCATGGAAAAAATCATGGCTTCTTTTACTGGGACTCCCATTCAGAAGGGAAACTCATTGGGTGTCGTGGTCTCGTATGGTTAAACCCTTCTATGAGGGAGGTATCAACGTCCGCAATGTCTTTGAAGAGATGCTTGGTTTGCAGGCCAAATTATCTTGGGAGTTGATCAAAGGTCGCACGCTGTGGGGAAAAGAAATGAATCTCAAATATGGGAACACTCTGGACACCACAAGTAAGGAGTATAGAAGAATTTGTTACCCTCATCCCATACATGATACATAGGGGGACGTCCTGTGGCGCAGAGAACTTTCAGCCAAAATCAACTTCCTGGTTTGGTACATTCAGCATGAGGCGATACCAGTCGACGTTAAGGTTAGACAGTTAGGCGTTCAATTGGCATCAAAATGCTCATGCTGCAGTACACCTCAGGAAGAAACAGCTACTCACTTATTCTTCAACAGTGATTGGGCTTGCGAGGTGTGGTCCACTTTCTGGCATTTCACAGGGCTCCATTCCTAGGGGTATTCGGACGTCCCTTTCTTTACCCGATGGTTTCAAGGAGCCGAGAATAGTAGCATGGAAAGCTAGGATAGATCGAGTATTATAGCAGTGGGTTGCTGGAATAGCTGGGAAACCCGTAATAAAGCCAAATATGAGGGAATTCCAGGCTCTAAATTGGTTGTAGTCTTCAAAACCAAATGTTTTCTGCTCTATATTTTTCACTCAGTTCCCAACTGGGAATAGGCTTCTTCTCTCAGTACTATATTGATCTCCATAACGTCCTCTCCTCAAACAATCTCTCCCCCAAGTCGATGGATTAGTTGGCATCCACCCAGGTGAGGCTACAAACTCAATACTGAAGGCTCTTGTGTCAATGGTTTCATGCACATGGGTGGAGTGGTTTGTGATGGTCGGGGTTATGTGGTCTTTGCTTTCTCTACATCATTTGGCCATGAAGATTCTTTGTAGGCTGAATCTAGAGCCATGACGATGGGCCTGGATCTTTTCACCAACAAAAATATTCATCTAGCAGTGGGGGAAACTGACTCAAAAATTCTCTAGAATGCTATATTGGGGAAATGTAGTGTCCCATGGACTATTAATTACTACATCCAAAAGTGCAAGAGTCTTATCACCAATGACATCAACATCCTCAACACATGGCGAGAAGGTAACAAGGTTGCAGACTTTCTAGCTTCTAGGGCCCCCAATGTGTTTATGTCACTTGTTTTTATGGTTTGGTAACTTTTCCTTTTGAAGGTGTTGACTTAGTTCGGGGTGATGTCCTTGGGCTACACCATTTTAGACCCCCGTAATTTTTCTTGCTGTTTGTCTTTGTACTTTGGATTTTCCTTTTTTGAAAAAAAATAATGAATGAATGCGGTGATGAGGTGTACTATCCCCTTAGTGGGGGTTTTTCATGTTTTCATGCCATGGATCCTGAATTGGATCTGTGAGGAGTCTATTCTTAGTAGTCTCCCTATAAAATGTGATGGATAGGATCTCATCAATATTCGAGGCCTTTGATGAGATGGTGTTGGAATTGGAATAGGTTGTGGACCAAGCTCCTAAGGTTTGGGTTAGGGAGAGCCTATGGGCTATGAGAATATTGTGTGGTATTAGTTGCTGCTTAGTGCTAGTGAACAAAGACTGTGATGAGATAGAAAGAATCTATTAGATGACCTGATAGAAGAGATGAGAATACTAGAGGATACAACATGTTGTGTTTCTACAATTGATATGTTCATGAGGATACAAGCCTAAGAACATTGATGGATGACGAGGTATGTTGATGTGGGGATATGTCTCGAGTGACTAGCCCTTGAGTGATGAATTGGAGAGAATTCATTATATGTTGCATGCCCAACTTGTTGCATGTGTGACAGGCGATATTTTTGTGTGTGGATGATGAAAAATCTTGATTCCTGGATTCACCTTGAGTGATAAGTTGTTTACAGAGCTAGGCCTTACCTTGAGTGATAAGGTAGTGGTTATGGAATTGGCCTTACCTTGAGTGATAAGTGTTGTAAAAATGCCGGGAGCTCTAAATGATAGATGATTCTAGAAGAAAAATAAAAGGTGAAAAAACAAAATAAGAAGAAAAAAATTCAAAGAAACAAGATTTACATGTTTTGGTAATAATCCTTACATCCATGAAGAGGTAGAACAATTCACTATTTTTGGGGGAAAGATACAATGTACAATTAGGGAGTTTTAGAATCCCTAGCTCAAAAATGAGCTTATAAAGCAACACAGTTCTATAGTAACCGCATTACAACAGTTCCAAATCCACGTAGTAAATCCACTATACTATAATATAGATAAAATATGTACACATAACTATATTACCCATGTCACATGCTACTACAATACCATGTCAAAATCCACACTACTATAGTATCATTATCGGTGTCACCTATCAGCTCTACTATAGTTGGTTAGCTCTACTATACCATTCCAACAAGAAGATATGGTAGACCATGACATCAGTGAGAGAAAGTGGTTTAAGTGATGTAAATCAAACCATACCTTGGGTGATAAGGTAGTGTTTGTGGATGGAAATTTTATTGAGCGATAATTTAGCGGTCAAAAGATGATGAAATGCTCTAGCATGAGTGATAAGGCAAGGTCGATTGTTAAGGTAAACCTGGCCATACCATGAATGATATAGTGGCTGTGGAAGGTGCCTTACCTTGAGTGAGAAGGTATGGATGATCAATTATTGAGTGAGAGGTTATGGGTTTATGGTTGTTGATGGATATATGAAAATTATTTAGTGAGAATTTTGGTTCAGCTAAGATGTGGATGATGGACCTTATCTTGAGTAAGAAGGTAGCAGTCGAGACTTAGATGTGAGGCCCTCCCTTGAGTGATAAGACAGTGGCTGGTCTTCATGGATGACCTCCCCTGAGTGATAAGGGATGGTCCAAGAATTGGATGTAGCGCCACCTTGAGTGAGAAGGCGAGTCTAAGAATTGGACATAAGAACCTACCTTACACCTTCGGATAGTGGTCAAGGCTTAGACACCCTACCCCGAGTGTTCAAGTATGGGATGAGTTGTAGGTTCCACAACATGAGGTGATTGGATTTCATCTTAGGCTGAAGAAAGTATGATCAGGTGTCATGGTGGCCTAGTTAGCACATGATCACCCGATGCGCATGGATTCATGGTGGCTTGGTTAGTAAACGAAATTCTAAGGCACTTGTGTGTGCATGTTATTTTAGTTATTCTTCAGCTAGACCGGGCATATAATGTGTACATGTACTTATTATGATAGAGGATGTTATAGAAATCGTTGGGGGTATCCTACTAAGAATTTATTTATCTCCTCCTATACAAGGTGCATGTGCAGAACACATGTATTCTTTCAAGATTGAGTATAAATACATAGTGGATTGGGTGGAGGCCCAATATTGCATGATCGTGTTGGGGAATCTCAATGAGGATTTAGAGATTGGAATTGAGGAACGACTTGTGGATGGCAGTCGATCCTTTTTATTTTAGTTTTTTATTTATTTTTTATATGTGATTGAACCAGTGGGTGATCAATGTGATGCATTATTATATGAATTCACATGGTATATTTGTTATATCATTGTTACTTATTGATTTATGCATCTTGCGATTATGTATTGTGGTTGTTTGGTCATTTCCACTATTGTTTCACTCCGATTTGAGGACATAACATCACCATTATATGGATCGGGCCCTCACTGCTTGTCAGTAACCTATAGTGTATGAGGACGCATACTTGAGGTCATGTAGCACCTTAGATCCAGTATTTTTGAGTGGCCCATGGGCCAGGGCATTAAAAATTTGAATGTTTCATTGAAGATCACTTTGAAAAGATAAACTATTTTGGAATTTCAAAAGGGGGTGGACTTAATTATAATTGATTTGTTAATTGTGAACAAGTATTTATTAATTCATCATCATTTGAAAAATCATGTTTATCTTCTACCTGCTTCTATGAAAAAACATTAGTAAAAATTGATAATAAATCACATTTTTATAGAAAACTAAATGAAATAAGGATATATTATTTTTTTAAAAAACATTCAAATAATCATTTTTGAAACTAAAAAGATAAACGAGTCACATTTTATAAACAAATTAGAAAAAATTTCTTGTTATCCAATGGTATAATTGAACTATAACTATTCGTTTAGGTGTTCATCATGGTGTTATAGGGTGATTCTATAGGGTGTAAAAGCTTCAAATGTTAAACTACATGTTTGGATCCAAATTTCATTTAAAACTGGTGGAAAACTACACATAAACAAATTAGAAAAATTTTCTTGTTATCTAATGGTATAATTGAAGTCTAACTATTCGTTTAGGTGTTCATCATGGTTTTATTGGGTGATTCTATAGGGTGTCAAAGCTTCAATGGTTAAACTACATGTTTGGATCCAAATTTCATTTAAACCTGGTGGAAAACTACACATAACGACATTAATAGGGAACCCCTCTCAAACATACATTTTTGTTTTTTTTTGTTTTTTAGTAATTTTAATTTTTCAATTTTAATTCTGTAAAAAATCATGAAAAAGTAAAAAATAAAAAATAAAAATAAAATATAAAGAACATGCAATTTTAAATTTATCTATTGATTTTTTTTAAAAAAATAGAAAAGAAAAAAAAATCATAAAACCAAAAAAGTAAAAAAATCATAAAATAGAAAGTATTAAAAAATAAAAAATCAGACAATAAAAAAAATCACAAAACACTTTTAAAATTGATAAAAAACTATTTATTATGTCACTTTATTTTCTATTTAATAATTGTACATGTGTTTTGTGTTTTTGAGTGTGTGTTTCGTATTTTAGTTTGTTTTAATGTCTATTTTTGTTTTTCATATAAGAAAATACTTATGTGTTTTGGTTTAACAAATAAATGTGTATTACATGAAATTTTTCTTATTAACAACACATTGTAAATATTTTTGTTTCTTATAAATATATGTTTTGTGTCTGTTTTAAATATCAAGAAGCAAAAAATAATCATAATATTCATAAAACTCTAAAAAAAAATATATATATATAAATAGATGTTTTTACCTATGTTTTGTTTCTATGCACATAAATTGTTTTATATTCCTTTCTATATAAACTAATTATTTCCATTTTTTCTTTAAAAAATAAACATTCTTGAACTTGTTAAAAAGTGACGATCTATTAAAGATTCTCTAAGTAGGGATGTTTCTTAACTAATTTAATTTATTTATTCTTTTAATTATTTCTACATTTATGTTAAGTTTATTTAAATACTTGATCATGTGAAAACTATTTGTTTCCTAAACATTATAATTATTTAGATAAAATTATTCATGTTTATAATTGATTTCTTTAATGTTTTATTTACATATTTTAGTCTCTATAACTATTAGGATGACCAATCATACATTAATTTTAAATGGATAATTGATTTTTGCTTATTTTTATTCATGTTATGTGTTTTTTTTCAATACATAATGTGTTTTTTAAGCTACTTCCATGAGTATAAAATCTAATACTTTTATTTATTTCAATTATTATATGATGTTTTTGAACAAAATATTTGTTTCCTGTATAGGTTCTATGTATATTAGTTTTCTTTATTCCTATTTTTTCAAGATTTTAAGATACAATAAGAGATTTTAATAATTAACATTTGTTTTTCACATTATTTTTCATTTTGTTAAAAAACAAGATTTCTTATATAAAGAATTTGTTTGGTTTTTTTTTAAAATATACTTGTTATTTTTTATTTTCACTTCCTTATTTAAACAGTTATTATATTATTTTTTCTTGATTTAGTAACCTTTCTTTTTAATTAAAATTTCATAAAGGTTTCTTATTCCAAAAATATTTTTGAAAATGAAATTTAAACTCTCATTTTTTAAACTTTATATTTCATAATATTTGATTATTTGAGAGTTGAGTTTGAAATATCTGAATTAAATTTTGGTATCATTGATATAAATTTTAGTTTATTTCCCTTACCTATAATATTTTATCTTTCTTTCTATACATGGTCCCATTTGACCATATTTTTCATTGTGAGTGAATTGATTTAATTTAGGCTATTTTCATCTAGAACTTTCTTAAATTCTTAAATAAAATTGTATTGACATAATATCACCTAAATGATATAGGACTTTAATTTTAATAAGTTATTTAAATTCCGAGATAAATATTCCCTTGAACCAACATTTGAATCCTTTTTAAGTCCCCTAGAGCCTTGAAGAATTATTATCAATTTGTTAATCACATTTTATGAATCAAAAATCCTAATATACTCTTCACACAAATTTTTTTCTTTCTTGAACATAAACTGGAGAGTGTGTATTCTCATTGATCTTTATTTTCCTAAGGACAATCAAACCTTAAGTGTGGTGGAGAGGGTAGGCTTCATTTTCTTGACTAATGTGGTCAAATTCATTCAATTTTTTCATACTTCTTTCCTCATGAGTTTTATTATTTATTCATTTGTTTTCAAAACATTTAATTCATCTATCATTATTTCTTCTCTTCCTTTTCCATTATTCTTTCTTATCATGGCTCTTCAAATCAATAATTGTTCCCTAGGAAATATCATTTTATAATTTTGGTTGACATTTCTTCAATTAAGTTTCTTGGTTTTTTCTGAATAAAATTATACTCTCTATTGATATAATACTATATAATTTTGAATTAAATTATTAAAAAATAAAAGCTAGCTGGAAAAAAATAAGTAATTTTATTTTTATATGTCCCAATAAAATCTTTAAAAATGTCCATGAAACTGTATATTTTTAAATAATAGTCTGACATTTCAATTCACCTCATTCCATTCTATTCCTTTTCATTAAATTCTCTTCTTTATTCTATTCAATTATCCACTTATGTGATCCTTTCCTTTTATGTCATTCTCTATGTCAAGTACATTATTTTCTTCAGTTTTTTGTTTATTGAATCATTTATGAGTGCCTTTAATGCGTCTTTTTCATTTCCTTTTCCTTTTATTTTTATTTTCACACTAAAGCCACATAAAAACCTAGAAAATTCCTATTGAGGGTGTGATTTTATACTAAGTGGTGGAGATTGTAATATCTTTACAAGCCTATGCTATGCTTCACTTAATGAATGAATTAGGGAAATTCCTATTTCACTTCAACTTTATATTTTATTAAATAAATATAACAGTGAGAAACCTCTGGGAGGATGTATGCCAATAAAACATGGAATTAATTTGAAAATTGATAACTTGATTTAATGAAATGAAAGAAAACGATTTAGAGTTTTTACATTTTTAAAAAGCGAGAATTTTAAATTCAGATTTATTATTTACATAAGTGATTTTTTTAAAGTTTAATTAATTTGATTAGTCACCAACATCTATATTTTTTTTATTTTATTACTCTTCTTAAGCATGAGGGCATGCTTAACCCTAAATGCAGAAGAGTTAATAATTCCCATTTTTGATAGATTTTATTATTTATTTATTTATATTTTAAGTTGATTTCATCTATATAATTGAGTTTTTAATATAATAAATATTATATATTTTATATTTATGCTTTTATAATTTTAAGTAATTTTAGGTAAATTTATTATTTTATTTTATTAATTAATTTTTTTTGATAATTTGTAAAGAATTATTATCAAAAATAGTATTGAATTATTTTATTTGTATATGTATTTATTTAATAAGTTTTTAGTTTTCCATTGCAAATTTTTTTTGACCTAAATTTTTTTAATATTATATAGTTGGTTTCATATTTATGTTTTTTGTTTGAAATTAGTTTCAATTTTTAATATTATGCATTTAGTTTAGGGTTATATATATATTTTTAGTTTAAACCTATTTTATTAATTGATAATTTAGTTGAATATTAAACAATTTATATAAAATTATATGAGTGTTGCATATTTTAAATTAATGTTTTGTAATATGGTTGTATTAGTTAATATTACATAAATTGTTGAGTCAAAATATTTAGTAAGTTTAATCTTACATAGAAGATGTAACATATGGTTTAATATTATGTAACAGTTTATATATATATATTAATTAAGTGTAGATTTTAAAGTATTTTGTAAGTTTAATCTTATGTGGAAAAGGTAACTTATGGTTTAATATTATGTAACCATTTTTTATTTATATTAATTAAGTGTAAAGTTTAAAATTTATTCTTATGGAATTTTTACAATTTTAGTTTAATATTAGGAAATCAAGGTTTTGATTTATTTTATGCATCAAAGGGCCAATTGGAGCAAAGTTTTGACAATATAATATTAAATCTCAAAAATCTAACCCCTTTGTAAGAATAATCCATTCGAGTAGTCAGTTGAGTATCAGTAAAAATTGATTCATGAAATATTAAACTTTAGAATATTAAACTTGGGCAGAAGAGTGGAAGATAAAATAGTTGTAAGATTAAACTATAAAAAATGAAGTCATGTGTATGACCAAAATTTCCAACCATGGAAAAAGAAAATGGATCAACCAAATTAAACCAATATGGGATCATTCATCGAAAAAATAGAAGATTAAAAAAAACCCAGATTCATTCATTATTAATCCAAAGCTTGAGATGACCATCTGAGATCCGTATGGTGGGGGAGTTGAAGGAGCTTTCCAACTGTAGATTTTTGTGCATGCATCTCTCACATGAATGGATTTAATGAATTTCATATTCATTGAATGAGTTAAATGAATAAATGACAATGGAAATAAATGTATGTCAATATAATAAATATGGACAACAAGTTTTCATTAAATACAACCTATCAAGGATGGATATATAAGGAGACCTTGAGGAGATTCCTTGAACCATCCAATTCAGAGCTAAAGAGCTCCTTTATATTGTTCGAGAGGCTTGAGAGCTCTAAGTTAGATAAAGAAATGGAAGAGCCAGAGGGGATGGTTCTTATAATTCTTTTTCTTAGTGAATAAAATTCCATTCTTTTCCCATTCATTTTCTAAGTGATTAAATAATCACAATAAATGGTATCAAATCTAGGTTAGAGGTGAAATTGTGGCGAGAATTGATTTTTTAGTGATTGGAAAATTCAAGTTTCCCAAATTCATGATTTGAAGAAAGATTTTGAAAGTTCATGTTAAGATGATTTCAACAGTGCCAACGACATCAAAAATAGAGCTAAAATGAGCTCCCTAAAGGTGGTCAAAATTCAGGTCAAAATTGGGGTGCTACAGTACCCCCTTACCAAAGAAGGTAATATTGTTCCGGCATCGAAAACATTTCCATTGATTTTTCTGATAGGTACTCTAATGTTCCACATCAGCGCCACACCATCAACCAATCTCGATCAATGATACCTTATTGATAATATATTAATCAATCAGAGTCCATTTTTAATGTTCTAGGAGTTGATTCCGCTATTTGTGGACATTATGGATAAAATGGTACACTCCTTTTTTCAAAATTATACTCCTTTTTTATAGAAATGAAATTTAATGGAGGAGCCATCCATGGGAGGTATGATCATGGTGACTTCCTCATACATATTTATTTTTAAGTCTCAAATATAATATCTCATTAATTCGAAGGATATATTTGGCCCCATTGAGAATAAGAGAGTCAACCCCTATTCCATCAGACAAGTTGAGTGGAAGAAGATAAATAAGAATATGATTAGTAAAATTTTCCAAAGGATTGATCATAATGTCTACCACCATGTTGCTCAATATATTGACATGTATGAACTCTAGATAAAGTTGGATAATATGTACCAATTAAAGACCAATCAAAAGATTCTCTTGTTAAAGAGGTTGATGAATCGTCAGATACAGAGTGGAAGCTCTATAGAAAAACACAATGGTGAGTTCCAGAGTCTGGTAAATCAATTGGTGGCTACTGGTAAGACTCTGATTGTTGAAGATCAGTCAAACCACCTACTTTTCACACTTATCGATAATTAGGATACATTGGTGATATCCCTTAGTAACTCAGCAGCCAAAGGGAAACTTACCACGGTAATGGTAAAACATGAACTATTCAACGAGGAGGTCATAAGGAAGGATGCAAGTTATAACCAGAAACAATCTATCATCATGGAGAAATTAGGGGGTTAACAAGGAGGTGGTCGAGAGGCAGGAAACAAATGTTGAAGAAAGAGTAGAGGAAGGTTTGCATATGAAAGGAGGCGAATAAAAAAACTCTACCATTTGTGTTATGGAAAGGAACTTGAGAAAGTACTGTTGAAAGTTACTACAAGAGAAGGGTTGTGGTAGTAAGCAAAAAATAAGAAATGAAAATACACAGGTGACTATCAATGGATAAATTACACTTTGTTCTTGTCACACCCTGACCCGTGTATTTGGGTTATTTTATTATTTTCTTACCTTTAAATATTTTTTTGTTGAGATTTGAGTTTAGTCCCAGATTAATTTCTTTGATTTATTTTAAAACGTGTGCTTTTTGGTGTTGATGTCGTCGGGTGAACGGGCAGAGCGTGATTTAGAAGCCGCACGACTTTGCCGAAGCAACTGCGTGACTTTCCATTTTCAAAAAATGAAAATAAATATTTTTTCTAATTAAAACAAACATTAATTGTTGTCATTTAATATTTTTATTGTTGTTAAAGATTTTATTATCATTAAAATGAAATGAATAATTTTATTTTTATCATTATCATCATTATTATTATTATTATTATTATTATTATTATTATTATTATCATTATTCTTACTCTTATTATTTTATTATTATTATTATTTAAATGGTAAGGTTTTAATAAGAGAAAAGAAAGAAAAAAAAATTAAAACCCTAATTTATACTCTCTCTCTGTAATTAGAGCCCCCCTTGCTGTGTGTGTGTGCAGCACGACCCAAACCCCAACCGCCTCCCCATCGCACTCCCTGCCACAGGCCCTCCCAGTGCCGCTTCTTCCTCCAGCTTCCCCGACCGGCGCAGCTCCCTTAGCCGCCTCCTCCCTCTCAGTCGGCCTCCCCCTATAGCGCCACCCCACTCTATCCTGATTCCCTCTCCCTTTTGGAGCGCCCGACCTCCATTCGAGACCCCCTCGACCCTACTTCTCCCAATGCGTCACCCCCTTGGTACTTTCCCTTTGCTACGCATGAGCAGGCCACCCGCCATTGGCCTTCCGGTCGCCTCCTGTCATGAAAACCTGCCGCCGCACCTCCCGGCCAGCCACACCTCCTGGCCAGACCTCATCCTGCCCGTTCTGGAACTTCCCCTGCCGGCACACACCCTACCGGAATAGGTCCAGCCGACACTCCCTTTTTCAGCGAGTCCAACCGGCACCACGACCTTCCTGCTCGGCGCGCATAGCCGTTGAGACCGTTTTCCAATGCATTTTTTTCCTTTTTTTTTGCTTTCACTTACTCAAATTGAGGATTTTATTGTGTTTGGAGTCCTTAGTGTTTATTTTGTAGGGAATTGGACCTTGCCACGTGGTTTCAGACGCGCGCCGTTCCGTTTCATCTCGGTTCCGAGGTAGGTTCCCATTGCAGTGCCTTTTAGAATTTAAGTTTCATCTATTTCCAACTGTTCACACACTATATGTGTGCTAATTATTATCATGCAACTTGTGGTTAATTTATTTTTTATTCGAATTAGTAGTTCAATTCTGGTTTTGTGAACAATGAGGTCATTTTATTATAATTGCACACACTATTTGTTTAATTAAATGTTTCATTAGTTTTGCACCTAGTTTGTGACTCTTAGAACCTGATTTATCAATTTAAGTGATTTTGTGGGATGAAATTTGTTTTTGGTACCTTGTTGAGTGTTAATTAGAAGCCGTTTTGATAAACATTACACGTGCTACTGATAAATGTCCCAGTTGACATTTTTGTAAATAATGTTTCATTTCAAGGTGTTTTGGTGTGTTTACACCTCTTTATAAAAGGTGCATGTGTATGTTGATAAAGGTTTTTTATAGTGTTTTAAATGGATTCAAATTAAAAGGAAGAGTAGTTGTGTATTTAAACCGGATTGATGTGAAATGGTGATATTGGTTTTCTTGAAAGTGTTCTAAGTAGTTTTATGTGTTAAAAGAAGTGTGTATTTGTCTTTTAAAGTGGTTTGACATGTGTTGATGGATTTTTCCCGATTGGCATTTTCGTTCTAAGTGTAATAGAAAATGTTTTGTTTGAATTTATCAAAGTATTGGCAGTGTTCGAAATGATGTTTTTGGGGTCCTTTTTTTGGATTTTCAAGGTGGGTTTTGCTTTTATAAATAAATCGGTGCTGAGTTTTAGGGTGTTTTAGAATGTGTTGTTGATAAATGAACATTTGACACTTTTATAAAAATGTTTGTGCCCTGGGAAATGTAATATGAATATTTTTAGAGAATTTATCAATGTTTTGGTGGGGAGATGATGTGTTTTCCCTCTTTAGAAAATGTGGATTTTGCGTTAATGATAAATGTCAGTTTATAAAAAATAAATGGTTTAAGGCCAGTTTGGCAACCTTGTAAAAAATGGTGAAATTGTTTTTTATGAAAAACTCATGTGGATGTTTCTCATTCCATGATTTTATGTATATAATGGATGGGATATCCTTACTAAGGAATCCTTGTGATCCATTATGAGGATGCCTCAGATTAGACTCTTCATGTTCTTTTGATTAATGGCATGAGATTGGTCCTTGGAGTGACCCAGGGCAATGCCTATTGTGCATTATTATTATATATATATATGTGATTGGATGCTCAGATGGAATTGGTTGGCTCACCCCCTTTAAATACTTGAGACATGGGAACCTGGCATATTGAGAGAATATTCTGAGAATGATTTTCGCACTGGTAGGTTATGGTACTGACCAGTGACCCATAGTAGGCGGATATGTTTGGGTTCATTGCTATGTGATTTTCCCTCAGCCTACCTGAGAAAGGATGACCGAGCGTTTTGATTTCATCATGTGTGACATGTCAACGAGGATGAGGTATTATGTATTGGTGTCTTCTGGATTATTCTTGATCTCCTAGGTTCACCCATGTCTATTTGGATTTTTTTTTCTCGCAGTAGTAATTATGATGCTTATATTTATACCTACATTTCCCTTGCTATGTGATTCCTATTGTACTTTCTTGTGTTTTGTTTTTATAGGAAAGTGGTGAGATGACTTTGAATTAGGTTTCTAGAAATGGTTTTGAAATGAAAGTGTTTTATCCTCTTTGTACAAATATGAAAATGTAAACATCACTTTCCCTTTGAGAATTTCATTAACACTAATAAAAAGAATCTAGTTTTGAAAATGGTCAAGGGAAATGGTTCATACTTTGTTTTTAAGTAAAATATTTAGAAAAACTTAATTTTATAGATTTTAGTTGAAACTTGAAATTATTTTTCTTTTATTTTAAAGGTAGTGCATTGGGAAATAGTAGATTGGGCTAACCTACTGAGTTTTAATACTCACACCTATAGTTCTTTTCTGTTTTTAGTCCTTGTGCAGGTTCCATCTTGGGTGCATTCACTTTGGGAGACGCTTGGTCATGAGTTGGAGAGTGACCCGTGAGGTTACACAGAGATAATGGTTGTCCTGTTCAGTTAGTTTTATTTTCTTTTGTTCATGTTTAGTCATTTTATTTGGTTTATTTATCCAGATCTTCTATTTATTATTCCTGCCACTTTCTTTATTTGCTTTGGGAGAAATCATTCTGATTCATTCTCTGCTGATTCCCTGATGCTTGTCGCCAGCCCAGGAGGATCAGGAATGCCTCTCGGGCCTTGCCGCGGATCAGCTCGAGTGACCGGTTTAGGGTTAACCGGGGTTGGTTCGTGACAAAATGGCATCAGAGGAGTTCGACTCTTAGCATACCTCACTTTTCAGAGTGCCCTTTGTTATTTGGGATGTCAAGGTAGATAGAGTAGGATTGTCGGGACTTGAGGGGTAGGTGCAGGAAGAGCATCACGAACTCTTGCTCGTTCTGATCCTTATGTTTCCATGGTAAGTTCGGTTTAATTATTTTATTTGGGTTTTTATATAATGTTTTTCGATTGGGATATGACATGGGGAGTTGGTCTAATAGTCCCCGTGAGCCCTCACGACCTGACAAGATATGTGGAGCTAGGGGTATGGTTCTAAAAGGCTCTCTGTATCAATGATATGTTTGGAATATGTCCTCCAACCATATAGTTAAGTCACCCACTGACACTAATTCCCTGTTTGAGTTATTTTGGGTATCCTATGAATTTTGAAAGTTGTTTGAATCAGAAAAAGTTTGTTTTGAAAAATGGTTGTTTGAAATGAAATGTTTAATTTGGCGACTGTTTTAAAAGAAATGGGGTGAATAATTTGTTTTTTGAAAATAAAGTTGTTTTGTTTTGGCCTTTGTGTTCTTATGGGTGCTCACATGCACAGTGGTATGTTGGAATATGAATGGATGTATGGTATGGTGGATGGATTCCTGGGGTGGCACAAAAACATGCATGTGAGTGAGAATCTAAAGAATACCAATGGGGATGGTTTAACCCACTAAGATTTTTTTAAATTAAAGATTTTTTCAAAAGGAATGTTTTGATGTAATGATATCTTGTTTTCTTGTGTTTAGATCTTGTCACTTATGCAATGTTTGATTTTTAGGATTTTATTTATTGAGTTGGACTTGATTGGGTTCTTGAATTTTTTTATCTGGTGGTTATCCCATTGAAGCTTTGATGGATGATCGTAGTACGATTGATAAACTTAAGGATTTTATGCTTGAGTTTCAGAAGCTAGATCTACCTCTCTTTTATGGTCAAGCAGACCCTTCCGTAGCAGAGGAGTGGATGCGAAAGATCGAAAGAGACTTTAACCTCATTGAGTTTCCTGAGTCATTGAAGGTTAAGTTTGCAACCTTTATGCTTGAAGGTTCACTATGGATGTGGTGGAATTCAGTGTCTCGAAACAAGCCCCATCAAGAGCTTACTTGGGAGTTTTTCAAGGCTTTGTTCATTCTTCAGTATTTCTCTGAGAAAGAAAGGGTGAGAAAGGGGATGGAGATGTGTTATATTCTGCAGGGTGATAGATCTGTGTTGGATTATTTCCAGCGCTTTGTGGAGATAGTCCCTTATGATTCAGGGTATGAAACAGATGAATCTATGAAGGCTCAACGGTTCGAGGTGAGCCACTGCCCCGATCTACAATCAAAGGTGTCAGCGTCCAACTTAACGTCATTTACCGATGTGGCGAGACAAGATTTTCATGTTGAATTCGTGATGTAAATAGTTCTAAAAGTAGTCCTCCCTCATTCAACCCTTATGAGCAGCAGTGAAGACTCTGGAAAGCAGATGAGGAAGAGATTGAAAGTGGATAGAGTAAGTCGTGGAATCAAAAGGCCTCATGATATTTCATCAACCTCTTCAGAGTGAGAGATCCTCATGTGTTATCAGTGTGGAAAGATGGGTCACAAGAGGCTGTCGTTCCCAAGTACCCCTAAGCCCTGTTATTTTTGTAGACATTTGGGTCACTTACAATGATTTTATCGGGGCGTTGCTAGAAAGAATAACAGAGGAAGTTCTTGGAAGTGATGTTCTGTAGGGTTTTTGTTTAAAGTTTCTTATGTAAGTTTCCTTTCAGTGTAACGGATTTTTTTTCATGGTAGTTGTACTGATGGTGTTTTGGGTTTTGAATTGTATGGAAATGTCATGTGTCTTTTGATGAACTTTAGTTTTCAATGCCAGCATGGTTTTCGTTTCCAAATTCTATCCTTTCATTTGTTAAATCAAAAGATGGATGTTTCTTATTAGTATAATAAAAACCTGATTGTGAGGTAGGAGATGCTTCATCCATCAGAGCTCCAGCCAAAAGGCCGTAGAGTGAAGCCGACATGTAGTCAGAAACCCTGGGGAAATTTTAAGGAGCTTGGTTAAAGTTGAGCCTCTATCGTTGTGGTGAGACAATTTTAGCATTTCTATTGTGGTTTCTCTATAATTGTAAATTTTCTCTCATCAGAAAGAGTGTGATGGACTTATCCCTCACGCAATGTCAGTAATGGTGCCTTTTTGGATGCGAATTTCCAGTCAGCGTTCTTGTGTGGACCGCCCATGTGAATGGAGTGAGGTCTTGGTTTTTATTTTTCCTTAGGTAAAAAGGGAGGCAATGATTTAAATGTTCTTTATGTATTCCTTTTAACTGGGGTAAGGCCTGGTTCGGGTTCAAGTTGGATTTCTGTTTGGCCGCTTTTAGGTTGGTTCTTTATGGTGAGGAGACCCACCATGATTCTCTTTGGGTTTTCTCTTAAGTTGTTATCAGATCCTACTGGAATTCTTATGGTGGGGAGTCTGAGCAGGCCTCCCCTCTGCTGGTGATATGTTTCGGGAAATGAGGTTAAGTCCGGTTAGTGGCCAATGGAATGTCCTCGAATTGAGAGGTTGGATCATGTTTGTGTGGAATCCTTAGGTGTGATCGATTAACTGGATAGTGTTGTGGCTTTCCAGGGGTGGAAAGTGTTATGGTGGAGAGAATTGTCACACCCCGAACCATGTATTTGGGTTATTTAATTATTTTATTACCTTTAAATATATATTTTTGTTGATATTTGGGTTTAGTCCCAGATTAATTTCATTGAGTTATTTTAAAAAGAACACTTTTTGGTGTTGACGTCATCGGGAGCACAGGCAGAGTGCGATTTGGAAGCCGCACGACTTCTCCCAAGCAACTGCGAGACTGTCCATTTTTAGAAAATAAAAATAAACAATTTTTGTAATTAAACAAACATTAATTTTAGTCATTTAAAATTTTTATTATTGTTAAAGATTTTATTATCATTAAAATGAAATGAATACTTTTATTATTATTATTATTATTTTTACTCTTATTATTATTATTATTATTTAAATTGTAAGGTTTTAATAAGAGAAAATAAAAAAAATTAAAACCATAATTTCTACTCTCTCTCCAATTAGAGCCCTCCCTTTGTTGTGTGTGTATGCGCGGCGCGACCTAGACCCCAACCGCCTCATCATCGCACTCCCCACTACAGGCCCTCCCGACACCGCTTTTTCCTCCAGATGCCTGGTCAGTGTAGCTCCCTTAGCCGCCTCTTCCCCCACATTTGGCCTCCCCTGTAGCACCGCCCCACTGTAGCCCAGTGTCCTCTCCCTACCGGCGTGCCCGACCTCCGTTCGAGGGCAAATTTAGCCGGGGGGGTCATTTTTATTTTATTTTAATGGGGTAGGGTAGAAAATATTTAGGGAAATGGGTGCCTTTAGCGCCACTTCAAGTGGCGCTATTCAAAGAAATGAATAGCGCCACTTCAAGTGGTGCTAAACTGTTTTTTTTTTATTTTTATATTTATTATGTTATATTTACTATAATTAGATAATTTTTATATTTATTATAATTATTATATTTATAATTATTATATATTCAATATAATATTAATTATAGAATTATAATAAATTTATAATTATAAATATAATAATTATGATAAATATATAAAAATAATAAATATATAAATATAATAAAAACAAAAATATAATAATTATATAATTATAAATATAGTAAATACAAAAATATAACTATATAAATATAATAAAAGTTATAAATGTAATAAATATAATAAATGTAGTGTAAATGTAATTATATATTTATGTATACATTACATATATATTTTCGCATTGTAAATATGCAATTTTAATTATATATAATGTATAATTAATATATGCCTAGAATAATTATTTACTTTAATTATATATTTATTATATTTAGTGTTATTAGTATATATGTATACATTATATAATTCTATATATATACATTATATATATTTTTTACATTATAAATATGTAATTATAAAAAATATGTAATTATAATTAATATATGCCTATAATAATTATTTATTTTAATTATATATTTATTATATTTAGAGTTATAAGTATATATTTATAATATTTATAATTATAATTATATATTTATTATAATTATATAAATATAAATAGAATAAATATATAATGTATATATAAAGATAGAATAATTTGTAATAATCAAATATTAATAATAAATAATTTGTAATTTAATTAATGACAATTAATTATTTATAACTAATTTATAATTATAATAACTTAAAATTATAATAATTTGTAATAGTTACAAATATAATTACTTATAATAATTTGTAATAATTGTATTTTACACATATAATAAATAGTTAAAAAAAGGAATTTCATAAAAAACGTCGACGAGAATTATTTTTTAAGAAATCAGACACTTATTTGAAACTTAAAAATGTTTCAAATACTTGTCTTTGAAAGACTATAATAGATAAACTATAACACCGATATAGATTAGACTTTAGTCATTGATTAAACATATAATAAATATTTGAAAACATAATGAATTTAATGAAAAATGTTGAGAGAAAATAATTTATAAGATTTCAATTTGAAAGACTATAAAACATAAACTATTACACGGATATAACTGAAACTTTAAACATTGATGAAACATATAATAAATAGTTGAAAACAAAAGGAATTTCTAAAAAAAAATGTTAGTGAAAGATATCATTAATTATTAAATTTAAAATAGAGAACTTTAAAACAGTAGAAGGGTTTTAGATAAAACAGTAAGTGTGTCTTCCTCCACTCTCACTCGGAGGTTTACCACGGACGTCTCTCCTTCGTTGAACGGTACGAACCCAGGGGCGTCAGAATTGGGGGGTTAATTTGGATATGTGACTGATATTTCCGTAAAAATGAGGGGCTGTCCAGATTTAAGGAAACTGAATTGAACAGTTAAGCTGCATGTAAGACACTGATATTTCTCGTCGACGGTTTTGAAAGCTTATAGATTACTTTTCACTAACATTTCTGGTCGACGTTAAGCTGCATGTACCAGAACCTCCACATAAACACACCATTTCTGGTATTTGTTGCAGTGAATTGGATATCAAAATCTATACTGGATATCAAGAAAGGTTGAAGTCGCCTTTCGTTTTGGGGGGAACACCACCACAGTGTCTTACATGCAGCTTAACTGTTCAATTCAGTTTCGTTAAATCTGGACAGACCCCCATTTTTACCGAAATATCAATCACATATCCAAATTAACCCCCCAATTCTGACGCCCCTCGGTTCGTACCGTTCAACGAAGGAGAGACGTCCATGGTAAACCTCCGAGTGAGAGTGGAGGAAGACACACTTACTGTTTTATCTAAAACCCTTCTACTGTTTTAAAGTTCTCTATTTTAAATTTAATAATTAATGATATCTTTCACTAACATTTTTTTTTGGAAATTCCTTTTGTTTTCAACTATTTATTATATGTTTCATCAATGTTTAAAGTTTCAGTTATATCCGTGTAATAGTTTATGTTTTATAGTCTTTCAAATTGAAATCTTATAAATTATTTTTTCTCAACATTTTTAATTAAATTCATTATGTTTTCAAATATTTATTATATGTTTAATCAATGACTAAAGTCTAATCTATATCGGTGTTATAGTTTATCTATTATAGTCTTTCAAAGACAAGTATTTGAAACATTTTTAAGTTTCAAATAAGTGTCTGATTTCTTAAAAAATAATTCTCGTCGACGTTTTTTATGAAATTCCTTTTTTTAACTATTTGTTATATGTTTAAAGTTTCTGTTTTTTTTCGTTTCATAGTATATATTTTATAGTCTTTCAAAGTCACGTACTTGAACCATTTTTAAGTTTCAAGTAGGCGGTTTTGAAAGCTTATAGATTACTTTTCACTAACATTTTTTTGGAAAATCCTTTTGTTTTCAACTATTTATTATATGTTTAATCCATGTTTTATGTTGTTTTAGAGTATTTATTATACGTTTAATCAATGTTAAAAGTTTCATTTATATTATTTTGTATATACTATCTATTTTATTTTCTAATTATATGTCTAAATAACATTCATTTCTCTAAATAAAGAGGGTTTTTAACATATATATCATGGCATCTGAATAAATCAATGTCGATGCCCCCCGGTACCACAACGTGGCGTCTGAATCTCACGTCCTCCCCGTGTTCGGCGTACGTGTCGCTCTGGTGTCCTATCAACGGGATCCTCTGCTACTGGTGCATCCGGTGCCTCCTCATGATGCTGTGTAGAGGGCTGACCAAAATCATGCATGGATGACTGCCCAAAATCATACGTGGATGACTGCCCATAATCATGCGTCGAGCCATATGGTCCTGAGGCTCCTAAAAATGGTAGAAATGGCATACTGAAGAAGTCCTCGCCGGGAGGAGAGGGGGCTGCCACAAGCTGTGTCACCTGATCCAGCTCGTAGTCCATAGTAGTCATCGGAGATGATAGATGTGGTCTATAAACGTCTCCCTGCTGTGCAACCTCATCAATAAGTTGGGCATGATCATCTCTATGTGGTGCTGCCACATCTGCAGGAGGTGCTCTCGGATGTCTATCTCGCCGCCTCTGCCCCTCCCGAGGTCCTCGTCTCCGTCTCTCAGCTGGCGGCGGTGGTGGATGTACATCGTCATCAGCAGGCATAGCAGGCACATCATCACCCCCACCCTCAGGAGCTCTAGCTGGAGGATATGGATCAGGATATACCTGTGGCTCCTCGTCATAAAAACTGTCTCGTATCATCCGGAGATGGTCGTAGAGAGCCAACACATCTCGATGAACTACATCACGTCTAATATATGCCTCCTCCTGAGGATGTGTGATATGTTCAAGATGATCAATGCTGTCTGTCTGAAAATGAAATGAAATTAAAATTAATACCATAAAAGAGTTAAACAAATATAATATATCTTAATAAGTTTACCATCTGCTGAATGCCAATCCCCTGACGTGTAAGATGCATGATGGTATGACGTCGATACCAATCTGCATAATCCCCCTGGGCAGATAACTGATACTGTACTGTGGGATATCCATATCGAGAAATACCATATCGGGCACGCGCGTCCCACATCTCAATATGAGATGCATGAAACTGCCGCCAGTTCGTCGACTGTCTACCTGTAAGTACAATCGAATGCAACCCCTCTGGCTGTCCTGGTGCCATCGGGATATGCTGTATATAACCGAACTGGCGCATGACCCGATCGGGCTAGTGCCACTCAATGATATGGAAGTGGATGAGTGGCACCACTGCAGCACGATCTCCAATCATAGCTGTGCAGTATGGTGGAAGTGATGCATAGACATAACCTGTATATGAAGTCCACGAAACCTGAAATGTAAACTCAAAAAGTAAGTGACATATTAGCAAGATAATGTTGGTAAGATTACATTGTAAGAACTTAAAATAGTGATAACGAAATATAAAAAATTACTGATTGACTTACATCAGCTGACACTAATGCATCGAATATCTGTCGAAAGCTGTGCACACTATGTCTCGGTGTGTGTGCATGCTTCTGAGACTGACTCCACCTGGATACAAAATAGTAATACACTGTAAGTTGATAAAAAAATCAGAATTACTAAATAACTGAAAGTAATGAAGTAAACATACCATCGTCCACGAGGACAATCCTGAAATAGATTTGCTGCAAGAGGTGCGATAGCTCAAGGAACGATGTGCGGAAAACGCTCCCAGGACCACATCTGTACTAAAGCCATACAACCAGCAATCTGATGTGCATCTTCCTGACAACTGGTACAAAGGGATCTGTACAGATGTGCTAATATAGCAGATCCCCAACTGTATGTAGCTGTATGATCAAGATCCTCAAGTAATGGGAGGTACATCATGTGTACCAAAAGGGTGGAGTAGTCGACTCATAACATGCCTCCGAGTAGTCGCAAAATATATGCACGTGTATGCCTAATGAGTGTCTCCTCGTCTGCGTCATCAGGAATGACAGCAAAATTCTCATCAAGCCATGTCATGCGCAATCGCGAACCCACAAGGACACCTCATACGCCAACGAAATCAACGCCTAATAGTCGCTGTATGACGACAGCCCAGTTGCCACTAGTGGCACCCGTAACTGCCTGTCCATGGATGGGCAAACCAAGCATGTAGATGACGTCCTCTAAAGTAATGGTCATCTCCCCCTCTGGAAGATGAAAAGTGTGTGTCTCTGACTGCCATCTCTCAACCAATGCTGCAATCAAATGATGATCAATAGTCTTGAAGTCACACATAGCGACTCCATAAAATCCCGCACATCTAAGGTATGGAGAAATAGCTGCCGGGGGCACATCGTGATGAAAATGATGTGCTCTCCGAACAACAAGCTGTCGAACAGGTCGTCGCGCCAACACAAGACGCGACACATGCGTCTCCTGACCAGATAATAGTGGCTACTCCATCTGATTGTACAAATAGTAAAACATTAATTTCATGTTAGTCATCACATTTATCATTTAAGGTATGAAATTTATCATGTAATGTATGAAATAAGTGTGTAAGTAATTTAGGATATGTTCAATATATAAAGGAATTTATGATATGTTCAACATATAAAGTTGATGATATATTCACTTTGGATGATTTCAAAATTCAACGATGACATTGGATTTTGAAAGATGTCGACGTCACAATAATTGACCAAAATTATTAAAGGAATTAATGATATGTTCAACATATAAAGTTTTGGATTGATTCTCCAACTCAATATACTCAGTCAACATCATTTAGAAGGAATATGAAAAAACCTTTGATCCATGTACGGTTGACATGAAAAAACATCCTCCTTCTGCATCATAGCTTTAGTCGACCCAGTAAAAAACCAACTGTCACATATTCACGACCTCCGAATGAATATATGACAGTTGGTTCTTCACTGGGTCGGCTAAAGAGGGGAAATGCCAATGTTGCAGAATGAATCAATGTTTTTTTTGGAGAAAACCCATTCTCATGGTTGAAAATGAGGGGCATAATGTTTTAATAATTTTCAAGAATATCAATTATTTATGTTCATCATTCTATTTAACAATTATAAAGAAACGGATGAGAGGGGCATAATGTTTGAATATCTTTATTTGTCATTTTCTAGGATAGTAGTCTCATATTCTATTATATCCTCAATTTATTCTTCACTATTATTCACTCTAGATAATTCTCAGATTTTGTTAAATTCTCGATCTTATATTTTATATATTTTAAAATTTCTTGTTATTTTTCTAAAACAACAACCACTTATTTAAATGATGATGATATATTCACTATGAATGCTTTCAAAACTCATCGATGGAAAAATATTGATTACATGTACAATATGTTTACAGTAACTGATGGAGTACAAAAATCATTTTAACCATTAGATTATTTCCCTATGTGTTTAGGGCAACGCGTCTTCGTATGACCCTCCTGGCGGCATATGCTGCACCTTCGTCCAGGTGCCTGTTCAGTAGGCCAATCCATCTCATTCCGAATACGAGTCGACTTTGGCCTTCCTTTAGGTCGAAGTCTACTGATGTTCGGTAGAAGCGTGGGTGTGTCATCAGAGAGCTGAAAATTCTGATATTCTCCGATTGGCATCCAGGGAGTATTGTAGCATGAGTTGATACTGTCAAGTCGATAAACTGAATCAATAAGCTGCTCCCAAGATACGTGTACATAACCACAGGCTGCAATCACATGGCCATAAGGATATCTCAATGCTTGAAACTTGCCACATTCACAGTAACGCTTCTCCAGTAAAACAATTCGGATCCGACCATTGCTACAAGCTACATCATCACCGGGCTCAACGACCTCAAATCGTTGCTCTGGACGATTAAATGCGGTGACACGATAAGTTGCAGTTTCCTAAAGAACTGTATCTAAATCGCGTTGGAAATGGTGTCCATAACGCATCCCTCTGTTCAATCCCTCTTCATCTTGCTTTCCTCGTTCCATAAAATACTTGACACTACAATAGAAGGTCTCTTGTACCAAACCTACAATTTAGATTTAAGTTATTATACTAATAGTATATTATAATTATGTTTTTCTGATCAACATATAATTAAATATTCATATTTACCTGTGATTGGTAATTTTCGAACTCCCTTGAAAACCCCATTTATGCATTCTACGATGTTGGTAGTCATATGACCATATCTCCTCCCATCATCATATGCCAACGACCATTTCTGTTTTGGAATTTGCATCATATAATCATAAACTTCCGGATTAACTCTTTGAATATCTTGAAGACGCTCCTCCATTCTTTGTTGTTGAGGCTCATATGCTATCATACAAGAAAAAATCTGAACAAATAATGATCATAACTATGATAGGATTTGTTAATACAAAAAATGATTTTCATACCAATTTTCAAGATTGCTTTCTTCATCGACTCATTCTTTAATCTCTTTCGTAAATTGCTAGCAATGTGTCGAATATAGTATCGATGATGAGCATAAGGTGGTCTCCATGAAAGTCCCTCAGATTGTACTGCCTCTTTGATTGCACGGTGACGATCTGAGATAAGGCAAATCCCTTCCTCGCCCGTAACAAACTCACGAAGACATGCGAGAAACCAACTCCATGACGAGAAGTTCTCTTTCTCCACAATTGCAAATGCCAAAGGTAGAGGGGCTCTATTTCCATCTTGTGTGGCAGCAATCAATAAAGTTCCTGTATAATTTCCATACAGAAATGTGCCATCTATTTGTATAAACTGCTTGCAATGCCTAAAAGCATCCACACATGGTAAAAATGTCCAAAACAATCTATCAAAAACAACCATTGACTGGTCAACTTGGTTGTATTGATTAACATATTCAATAGTATTTAACCGATAGATCACTTGATTGTTGTGGCGTAAAAGCTCTAGAAGTTGTGGTAAAACTCGATAAGAGTCATCCCAATCACCATACACCTTCACAATAGCCTTTTGACGTGCTGCCCATGCCTTCCAATATGAGATTTGATACCCAAAAAGTTGTTTGATTCGCTCCATCACAAGAACAACAGTAACATCTTGACAAGCTCTAATCATTTCAACAATAACTGTTGAAACAAAGTCAACATCTAATGAAGAATGTTCATGTGACAATCTTGGGTTCACACATGTGTGTGGAGTAAATATTGTGATGCGCCAGCTGTGAAAAGTGTTATCAATTATAGCTCGCATACGCATTTGACAGTTCGAATCATATTTGTCGCAACGGATCAAATAATAAGATCTTTTCGACTCTTCTACAACATAAGAGTAATGTCTGTCAATGTGATATTGTTTTATCACATTTTTCATTGTATCTTTACTGTCAAACTCTCTTCCAATATACAGAACACCTTCATCTTCCACTCGATCTGTGCCTCCAATAATTCCTGGAAATTATGAAGTAGGAGTAATAACTGACCAATTGAATTCTGGAAAGCGATTCATGCCTTCCGTCGACCATGAACTCAATGGTGGGGGGTGGTTCAACGGTCGGTTAAACCTCACATGAGTAGGCACTGATTGTTCTTCCGCATGCGCTTCCTCTTCATCTTCAGCTTCCTCTTCATCTTCTTCTTCTAAATTGTCATCGTCCTCAAAATTATCAACCAACGCATCTATAGTATGTGGGGGACTATTTATTGAAAATGTGGCCGAGGGAAATGATGGTACCAATGCTGATGGAACTTCTTGATGTGTTCTAAAAGGAACAGATGACATTGTCTCGTGAAATTGTGATGACCCAACTTCCAATGTCGATGGGATCTCCATTGTAGATATGGTCACATACAACTCCATCATTTGATTGGCAGGTAGAAACTTAACCAATGACAGTACGTATTCCCATTCTTCATCATTAGTTATCGGATAGGCCACATGCCAAAATCTATCAACATATTGTAGATGTCTGTATATGATAGATTCTATCGCTTGGTTACTTGTCAGTTTCAACTTTCGATGAATTTTCCTTTGAAGAGTTCCCAAAGTTGTACAGCCTCCAAGCATTACAACAGCTTCTGGTTGTATACTATAACTACATCCTTGTTCCGTCTCAATTATTTGTCCGTTGCAATAAATATAAGCAGCCATCTTTTTTTATCTAAAATAAACCTTCGTTATTAATCACATATGATCAAACAATCTAATTATGTCTTCATGCTTTTAGAATTTATGTAATTTATGTTGGAATCCTAGTCCCTCCACCAAATCAATATGTTCAAACCATATTGATGTGTAACTCGCTTTACACAACCCACAAGTTTGTGTTATTTACCCAAAAATAGTAAGTCAAACATACTCATACATATCCACATCCATCATATGGATGAGGTACATGAACATGTCATGTAAAAGCATAGAGTTATCTGAACTTGAAAAACTCAACATGAATAAGCCCGGAGCGATAGATAGCCAACCCCATTCACTTTCCTAGATAAGGAAAGCCTCCAGGAAAGTAGGTGGTCTGACCCAAAGCCCCTCTATCCGGGGATACTTTACTCAAGAAAGAATTTCAGTTCATGACAACTCTAACAGTTAATATGTAAAAATATATTAAACTACTAAATTCAAGTTCATAACTACAATTACAAATCGAGGTCAAGGTAGATGACAAACTAAATAAATTATCATACTTAGAATGGAATGCAAATATATATTATATAAACAATTCTTATTATAACTACTTTGCTAATTACTGTAACTACTTTGCTAATTACTGTAACTACTTCGCTATTTACTGTAACTACTTTGCTAATTACTGTAACTACTTCGCTAGTTATAATTCATTACTTAACTAATAAGATTTCATTAATTAACTAATTAGATTTCATTAACTAAGTATATTTAATTAACTACCTACTTAAATTTAGTTAATTACCTAATTAGTGTTCATTAATTTCCTAATTAAAATTACATAATTAACTAATTAGAATTGATTGCTTAAGTTGAAATATAATTGATTATTTAAGTTGAATTAGCTAATTAGAAATCATTAAGTAGCTAATTAGAAGTCATTATGTAGCTAATTAGAAGTCATTATGTAGCTAATTAGAAGTCATTAAGTAGCTAATTACAATTAATGAACTCCCTAATTACAATTAATGAACTCCCTAATTACAATTAATTTACTCCCTAATTACAATTAATAAACTCCCTAATTACAATTAATTTACTCCCTAATTACAATTAATTAACTCCCTAATTACAATTAATTAACTCCCTAATTACAATTAATTAACTCCCTAATTACAATTAATTAACTCCCTAATTACAATTAATTAACTCCCTAATTACAATTAATTAACTCCCTAATTACAGTTAATTAACTCCCTAATTACAGTAAATTAACTCCCTAATTACAGTTCATTAACTACCTAATTACAGTTCATTAACTACCTAATTACAGTTCATTAACTCCCTAATTACATTTCATTAACTCCCTAATTACATTTCATTAACTCCCTAATTACAGTTCATTAACTCCCTAATTACAGTTCATTAACTCCTTAATTACAATTAATTAACTCCCTAATTACAATTCATTAACGAGCTAATTACAATTAATTAACCAGCTAATTACAATTAATTAACCAGCTAATTACAATTAATTAACCAGCTAATTACAATTAATTAACCAGCTAATTACAATTAATTAACTCACTAATTACAATTAATTAACTCACTAATTACAATTAATTAACTCACTAATTACAATTAATTAACTCACTAATTACAATTAATTAACTCACTAATTACAATTAATTAACTCACTAATTAGAAATCATTAAGTAGCTAATTATAATTAATTAACTAGCAAATGAGAAATCACTAATTACAAATCATTAATTCACTAATTACAAATCATTAATTCACTAATTACAAATCATTAATTCACTAATTACAAATCATTAATTCACTAATTACAAATCATTAATTCACTAATTACAAATCATTAATTCACTAATTACACATCATTAATTCACTAATTACACATCATTAATTCACTATTTATAATTAATTAATTCACTAATTATAATTAATTACTTCACTAATTATAATTACAAATCATTAATTCACTAATTACAAATCATTACTTCACTAATTACAAATCATTAATTCAATAATTAGAATTAATTAATACACTAATTAGAATTAATTAATACACTAATTAGAATTAATTAATTGACTAATTAGAATTAATTAATTCACTAATTAGATTTAATTAATTCACTAATTCGAAATCACTAATTACCTAATTAGAAATCATTAATTAACTAATTAGAAATCATTAATTACTAATTAGAAATCATTACTTCACTAATTAGAAATCATTACTTCACTAATTATAATTACTTAATTTACTAATTATAATTACTTAATTAACTAATTACAAATCATTAATTGACTAATTACAAATCATTAATTGACTAATTACAAATCATTAATTAACTAATTAGAATTAACTAATTACTAATTACAATTAAATAATTACTAATTACAATTAAATAATTAATAATTACAATTAACTAATTACTAATTACAATTAACTTATTACTAATTACAATTAACTAATTATAATTAAGTAATTACTAATTACATTTAACTAATTACATTTAACTAATTACAATTAACTAATTACAATTACTTAACTACTTACTATTAATTAACTAATTAAAATTGATTAATTAAATAATTATTATAATTAATTATTAAACTAATTCTATAAAGTAAACAAATAAATTAATAAACAAATTCAATAATCTAATTACATTAACTAAACAATTAAATAAAAAATTTAAAATATTAAACAAATGTAAATAAAAACTTACCTCGAATTTGCAGAACTTCAAATCCCCAAAAAACTCCTCGGTTGGATGAGAATGAGGATGAGGGAGAGGGGTTGGATGAGGATGAGGGAGAGGGGGAGGATGAGGGAGAGGGGATGAAGAGAGTGAAGAGGGAGAAAGAGGAGGGGAGTGGAGTGGAGGGAATGAGGAGAGGAGGAGGGGGGAGAGGGGTTTTATAGGGGTGGGGAAAGATCAGCGCCACTTGAAGTGGCACTGATAGGCATATGGATAAGGGATCAGCGCCACTTGAAGTGGCACTGATCCCTTAGGGATAAAACGATCAGCGCCACTTCAAGTGGCGCTGATGCATAATTACCGGTTTCCCAGTTAGCGCCACTTGAAGTGGCGCTATGGCGTTTTTTGCCATTAGCGCCACCTGAAGTGGCGCTAGAGTGACCCATTTTCTTAAATAAGAAAATGGGTAACCCATTTTGATAAAAAAAAAATAAAATGCCCCCCAACGGCAAATTTTCCTCCGTTCGAGACCCCCTCAGCCCTGATTCTCTCAGTGCGTCACCCCCTGGTGCTTTCCCTTTGCTGCACACAAGCAGGCCACCCGCCACCGGCATTCCGGCCACCTCCAGTCGTAGAAACCTTCCACTGCACCTCCCGGCCATCCACGCCTCCCGACCGATCCTCCTCTTACCCATTCAGGTGCCACCCCTGCCGGTGCACACCCTACCAGCATTAGTCCGGCCGATGTTCCCTTTTTCGGTGAGTCCAAACGACACCGTGGCCTTCCCGCTCAGTGTGCGCAGCCGTTGTGACCCTTGTCAAGTGTGTTTTCTTCCCACAATTTGGTTTTTCTTACTCTAATTGATGATCATATTGTATTTTTAGTCCTTAGTGTTTAGTTTGTAGGGCATTGGACCTTTTTGTGCGGTTTCATACGCACGTCGTTCCGTTTCATCTCGGTTCCAAGGTAGGTTCCCATTGCACTACCTTTTAGAATTTAAGTTTCATCTATTTCCTGCTATTCACGCCCTATATATGTGCTAATTATTATTGTACAACTTTTGGTTAATTTATTTATTATGCAAATTGGTATTTCAATTCCAGTTTTGTGAAAAATGAGGTCATTTTATTATAATTGTGCACACTATTTGTTTAATTAAATGTTTCATTAGTTTTTCACCTGGTTTGCGAAGCTTAGAACCTGATTTAACAATTTAATTAAGTTTTTTGGATGTAATTTGTTTTTGGTACCTTGATGATTGTTAATTAGAAAATGTTTTGATAAACATTGCATGTGACGCTGATAAATGGCATGGTTGGGATTTTTGTAAAGAATGTTTCATTTCAAGGTGTTTTGGTGTGTTTACACCCCTTTATAAAAGGTGCATGTGTATGTTGATAAATGCTTTTTATAGTGTTTTAAATGATTTCAAATTAAAAGGAAGTGTAGTTGTGGCTTTAAACTGGATTGATGTGAAATGGTGATCTTGGGTTTCATAAAAGTGTTCTAAGTAGTTTTATGTGTAAAAGAAGTGTGTATTTGGATTTTAAAGTGGTTTGACATGTGATGATGGATTGTTCACGATTGGTGTTTAAGTTCTAAGTGTAATAGAAAATGTTTTGTTTGAATTTATCAAAGTATTGGTAGTGTTCGAAATGATGTTTCGGGGGTCCTTTTTTTGGGATTTTCAAAGTGGGTTTTGGTTTTATAAATAAATGGGTGTTGAGTTCTAGGGTGTTTTAGAATGTGTTGTTGATAAATGGCCATTTGACACTTTTATATAAATGTTTGTGCCCTGGGAAATATAATCTGAATATTTTGAGAGAATTTATCAATTTTTTGGTGTGGAGATGATGTGTTTTCCCTCTTTAGAAAATGTGGATTTTGTGTTAATGATAAATGTCAGTTTATGAAAAAGAAATAGTTTAAGGCCCATTTGGAAACCTTGTAAAAAATGGTGAAATTGTTTATTATGAAAAACGCTTGTGGATGTTTCTAATTCCATGATTGTATGTATATAATGGATGGTATGTTCTTACTAATGAATCCTTGTGATCCATTATGAGGGTGCCTCAGATTGGACTCTTCATGTTCTTTTGATTAATGGCATGAGATCGGTCCTTGGAGTGACCCAGGGTGATGCCTGTTATGCATTTATTATTATATATATGTGATTGGATGATCGAATGGAATCAGTTAGCATTAGCTGGCTCACCCCCATTAAATACTTGAGACATGGGAACCTGTAATATTGAGAGAATATTCTAAGAATGATTGCCGCACTGGTAGGTTATGGTACTGACCAGTGACCCATAGTAGGCGGATATGTTTGGGTTTATTATTATGGGATTTTCCCTCGGTCTGCCAGAGAAAGGATGACTGAGCGTTTTGAGTATTTGGATTTCATCGTGTGTGACATGTCAACAAGGATGGGGTCTCATGTATTGGTGTCTTCTAGATTATTCTTGATCTTCTAGGTTCACACATTTCTATTTGGATTTTGTTGCTTGTAGTAGTGATTATGACTCTTTTATGTAAACCTATATTTCCCTTGCGGTGTGATTCCTATTATACCTTCTTGTGTTTTGTTTCTCTTGGAAAGTGGTGAGATGACTTTGAATTAGGTTTCAAAAAATGGTTTTGAAATGAAAGTGTTTTATCCTCTTTGTAAAAATATGAAAATGTAAACATCAGTTTTCCTTTGAGAATGTCATTAACACTAATGAAAAGAATCTAGTTTTAAAAATGGTTAAGGGAAATGGTTCGTAATTTGTTTTTAAGTAAAATATTTATAAAAACATACTTTTATAGATTTTAGTTCAAACTTGAAATGGTGTTTATTTTATTTTAAAGGTAGTGCACTGTGAAATAGTAGATCAGACTAGCCTACTAAGTTTTAATACTCACGCCTACAGTTCTTTTATGTTTTTAGTCATTGTGTAGGTTTCATCATGGGTGTGTTCTCCTTGGGTGATGCTCGGTCATGAGTTGGAGAGTGACCTATGAGGTCACACAGAGATAGTGGCTATCTCGTTCGATTAGTTTTATTTTATTTTGTTCTTGTTTAGTCATTTTATTTGATTTATTTATTCTAAGATTCTATTTATTATTTTTTCTGATTTATTTATTTTCTTTGGGAGAAAATGTTCCCATTCGTTATTTGCTGATTCCTTGGTGTTTTTCACCAACCCAGGAGGATCGGGTTTGCCTCTCGGGCCTTGCCGTGGATCGGATTGGGTGACCGGTTCAGGGTCGACCTGGGTTGGTTTGTGACAGTTACAAAGATGAAGAAGAGAATTGATTTCATACATCATGCCATGACAAAAAATGGGTGGTCTATACTAAATTATTATACCACATCGCTCTACATCATGAGTATTTATTAACTTATCAATCCAGTGACTTTGGAGTAGTCAAGATGAGGAATACCAGTTTGGTATAGATCATTGAAATGTGCTATATACAAGTAAAGATGAATGTTGGATATATAATCACCCTGAAGGATGTTCGACATATTCCTTGCCTACAACTCAAACTATTATTAAGAATAACATTTGGAAGACAAGGCTATGACAATATATTCATAAATGGTGAATGAAATATGATAAAAGGATATATCATCATCACCCAAGGACATATATGTGGTATATTGTAAAAAACTCATGTGAAGATATGTGAAGATAACCTCAATATATTGGAAGGAGAAGAATCATCAAATTCATGGAATCAGAAACTCAGCCACATTAGTGAAAGAGGGTTATCTACCTAAATAAAGAATATGTGTATAAGTGTTTATGAGGATTCATCACTAGATCCTTGAAACTAATTATTATATGAGAATAATAATAGAGTCTCATTCAATACTACTTCATTGAGGATAACAAAGTTTCAAGATCTAATTCACTCTGATGTATGTAGTCCCATGGATGTGGAATCACTGGGAATTTAAAAAATATTTCCCAAACTTTATTATTAATTTATTTGGAAATGAGTGTGTTTTCTTATTAAAAAAAGGATTAAGTATCAGATTACTTCAAGATGTTCCATGCCATGGTGGATCATGAAAACAGAAATAAGTTAAATTGTCTTCATTTAGACAATGAAGGAGTGTATACATTTAGGGAGTTTGATGCCTATTATAGGATTCATGGCATTTGATATAAGAGGAAAATCCCAAATACCCCACAACATAATAAAGTTATAGAAAGGATTAAAAAAACTATCATTGAAAATTTTTGGAGGATGATGAGTTTTTTTAACCTTTTTAGGATATTCTATGGAGAATTATTGGAGCTACATACTACCTTATAAAAAGATCACCATTAGTCCCCGTAAATTTTTATATTTCACAAAAGAGATGGTTCAATAAATATCCTTATTACTATCATTTATGAGTATTTGTATGTTTGGATTTTGAAAATGTATCTATAGAGCTCAGGAAGAAGCTAGATGTGAGATATACTCCATGAATCTTCATTGATTATGAAGATGAGGAGCTGTGATACAAGCTTTGGGAATAGAAGGAAAATAAAGTGATTAGAAGAGGAGATGTAATTTTCCTTATGAATGAGATGATCAAGGACATTCAAAATACTAGAATGTATCAAAGAGAAAGTATCAAGGAATCAATTAATAATCTAACACCTATACCAGTATCACATATTATTGAAGATGATAAGGTGTAAGAAGACTCATCAACACCAATCTAGGAGACAATGGAGGAGGATATTGAGTTGGGGGAGACTCAATCCTCTTTACCTAAAGTTATAGAATCACTATATGAACCTTTTAATGGTGTGACTCTAAAACCTAACATTTCATAGGTTTGAAGATATTCTTGATTAATTATTATATCAACACAATATTCAAAGTTAGAGTAACAATTATTGACTGATGTTGAGGATCCAAAAGGATATTAGGAAATGATAACTCATTTAAATAAACTCATGTGGATTTATTCTATGTAATATGAGATGGAATCATTAATGAAGAACCAGACATATGATTTGGTGGAACAACCCAATGGTAAAAAGGCACTATAAAACAAATGGATGTTCAGGATGAAGAAGGATGGTGAAGAAAAGGAGACCAATCACAAAGATCAATTAGCTGTTAAAGGATTCCTTTAAAAGAAAAGAGTTGAATTTTATAAGAACTTTTCACCCATAGTGAAGATGGATTCAATCAGATTCATTTTTAGATTGGTGCCTAGCTTGGACCTATAGGTTTATAAGATAGATGTGAAGAAAACTTCTCTTTTCAGTAAACTTACCTAGGAGATATATATGAAGTATTTTGAAGGTTTTGAGGTTTCTATTCAAGGAATACCCATGTGAAAATTAGACAAGATATTATATGAATTGAAACAAGACTCTAGTTAGTGTTATAAGAAGTTTGAGTCATTTATAGTGAGTCATGGATACAAGATTACCTAGAAAGACCAGTGTGTTTACTTCCAGATATTTTAGGATGGAAAATTCATTACTCTTCTACATTATATTGATGACATGTTGATAATTTGGAAGGATATAGTGAAGTATCACTAAACCAAGTGAAATATAAGGTATCTTAAAGGTACATAAAAAATATTTTTATGATATGGGGGAGTAGATCCACTCTTTGAGGGCTATACAGATACATATATATTTGTAGATCATGAAAACATGAAGTCTTTATAAGTATACATCTATACTTTTGAAAGAGGATATGTATCATGAAATTAATGTTTGTAGAAGTTCATCACATTATCCATGACTGAATCAAGGTACATTGTTTCTATGGAGGATGTCAATGAGATGTTATAGTTAAAACATTTTCTATAGGATCTTGGATTTATCCAGGAGTATAAATTCCATTTTAATAGTTAAAGTGATTTATACTTTGAGCTAGAACTCCATGTATAATACCTATATAAAGCACATCAACATTCACTATAATTAGATATATGAGGTGATAGATTGAAAATTACCATGACTTGTGATGATCCATATAAAGTAAAACCTGATGAACATGTTGGAAAACAAGATTGATCAAGAGAAACTAGACTTGTATAGATTTTCTAGTGGATTGTAGCTAGAGGGGGAGAATTAAAGGAATTTTCTGGTTGTTGGTTTAGGTGCGTGCATATTCCATATGAATGGATTTAATGGATTTAATAATAATTTAATTATTTTAATGAAAAAATGAAAATGAGAATTAATATATGTCAATATATTTAATATGATTGACACTTTTTCATTAAATAAAACACATCAAGGATGATTATATAAGATGAAATTAAGGAGTTTCTTTAAACCATTCAATTTAGAGATAAAGTGATCCTTTGTATTATAAGAGAGTCTTGAGATCTTCAAGTGAGATAAAGAAAGGTGTAAGAAAAGGATTTGGTTTTTATAATACTTATTTTTATTGAAATACATTTTAATTCTCTCTCATTCCATTTCACAGTGATCATGGAATCACAATAGGAGTTGACTGAGCCTAAATAAAAGAATGAATATAGAGAAGCTGATTTATGGATTTTGTGAGAATATTCCAAAAAGAGTTACTAAATTAGTTAGAGAAATAACATCCTCTAATTAAATCAATTTAAACAAATTGAATAAACCTTACCGAACTAAGGAATGAGAATTGCTAGTATAGCTCAAAGATCAATGATTCCCTATGTGAAACTAGGTAACCTTTTGAAAGAATCCTTATTTAAAAATTCATAACGCACAATAAAATCTTATAGAGGAAGTTTTTCTACCAATTGAAGCATGAATAACACTGGTGACGTTGGAGGAAGCTTGAACCTAGGAGAGAGATTCTGATTTTTGATGTAGGAATAGTTTTAAGCATTAGATCTTGTGAATATTGATCCAAGTTCACAAACCATGTATATTGAAGAATCGTCTGGGTGAAAATTCACCTCACTAGGTCAAATAGAACTTTTTGACATGAAATTATTATTGACTGTTTATTTATAAATATATTTAACTGGTGAGAAGAAGAAAATTACTCAGGAATCTACCCAGATGGCCATAGAGGAAATATTTTCAAAGTAGAAGAGATGAAAAATGTGATTGAAAATGAGTGACATAGGAAGAATAACTACCAATGAAACCAAATGAGAGTAGACCCACCGAATAAGAATTTGAAAATCATGTGAACTCACGGTTGGACGAGTGTAGATAAAAGATGGATTAGTTGAAGAGTTGACTGATTGAGTAAAACCTAGAATATCATTGGTGACTACATAGTATAAATGGTAAAAGTACCCCAATTTTGGGAGACAATAATGAGTAGTTCGAGAATAATAGTGTAGATTTTTAGAATAATGGAGAGATGAGAGAGTGTTTATTCTTCTCTCTATTCCTTTGACAATAGTAGTAGTAGTTTTTATGTATTTTTAATATATAGTTTTAGTAGATAATATAATAGAATAGTTTATCTTTCCACCAATTATCTAGTAGTGTATCAGAAGATATATAGTATTAGTATTTCTTTTTATTCTTATTTGATCTTTCTAGTAGATAGATATAGTAGAAATAGTAGTAGAAATTTTATATGTACACTAATAGTTTTAATGGTAGTGTTAATTATAGATTATGAATTCTTATATATATTATATAGAGGGGATTAAAAACCACAAAATACACACACACCCAAACATGTTAGTATTTCAAGTCTCATCCCTCCCCACAAGGAATGATAAGCACCCACTAGAATTATTTTTTTACATTGAGTGGACCGAAGTTCTAGTGTCCAGAAGGTCCAATTGAGATTAGATCAATGGACCAAAGGCCCATGGAGGAGATGATTCAAAGGACCAAACATGCAATCTATATCATTCCATGACACCATTCTTCTACGATGCTTCCCCATCAGTAAATAATAACAACACCATATTTCTAGTCTGGATGTTTTACTACCTCTCCTATCAAGAAGTAATGACACCCCTCCATCCCATATCAAGAGTCTTTGTGGGAGGAGTGATGGTTGAAATATTCTAAAGAAACCATCTCTCTTTCAATCCCCTCATCTATTGGTGTATACATGGAACCCTAGTACATTGTCTGCCAAGATATTATGCATCTTTTGACTAATTCCACTATTATAATCATCATATGGTAGGTTATCCCTCCACCCCACATTATAGATCTAGATGGGTAAAGGGCCAATTGATAGGCATTAATACAGTCATCTCTCCATTGATCCACCCACCCAGTGACACTTAAATGTTGTCATGATACACCACCTACCTATCACATCACGTTGTCCATCTAGTCCTTCCATGTTGTCAACTTCCTACTACTATGCATATACACAAAATTTTCCCCTATTTTGTTTTATTTTAATGGCTCAAAAATTCCCCACTGAAAGGGTGATTCTAGGGTTTGAAATCTCATTGAAGTAATATTACTATGATGCCTTCATCACTATAAATATCATCCTCTTATTCTTTTTAATTTTGTCTTTAATATTAGATTATATTTTTAACCCTATGATTTCTCTATATATTCTGGAAATTTGAATTCAATTTTATTAAAAATCTTTAAAATTCTTATGATTAAACTTCGAACTATATGAGTATAGTATGAGTTTGATTATTTAATCACCCTTGAGTCTAGAGACTATTTTTTTAATTTTATTTTGATTCTTGAAATTCACTACTCAATTATTAACTCTTAAGATTGACAGTGAATCATTATTTTAAAATCCATATTGATCAATGATAATAATTCTTGAATTTTAAACTTGTAACTTGATTTTATTTTTTAAAAAATAATTGAGTTTTTAAAATACGATTTATAGCATAGATTTAATTTTTTATTAATCATAATACCAAATTTTTTAGATGTATCATATTGTAAAAATAATTCTTCCTTTTAAAAAATTAATGAAAATCAATAAACACACTTTCCTTGAGAGAGAATGACTCAAGGTCAACACTAGTGATTCTAGGGAATAATTTGAGTGTGAAATATTGAAAAAAGATATTTTACACACTATAATACCATTTAATATCAATAGAAAGAGGTTTAAGCCTTATATAGAAGGTTATTCTATGTAGTGGGTTGGGAAGGTAGTATGGTTGAAGACTCAAAACATATCAGTTTTGGGAGGCAAACCAATTTAATAAGTTTTCCATTTCTTTTCTTATTGGTCTTATTTTTAGTCTATCCCTAAATTCTCTAGATAATTGAGACAAATTTTTAATTTTGTAAGAAGTTTACTTGAAGATATTGGAATAACATAAAAAAAGAGACTCTACACTAACTATGTTTTCAACTATAAATCAACATTAGATTGTATCATTCCTTTACATTAGTTGATTATTATCCATATTTTTATTAACATAATACCACATTTACTCTATTATGAAGTTTTAAAAGGTATAGTTACATATAACTATAGGGGAAGGAATAATCTGCGATTAGGATATTCTCAATTGAGTACCTAAGTTTGTTTGATTTATAATTCATCAGTGGAGGATATATTTAAATTGAAAATATAAGACTTAGTTGAATGATGACATGTACTTGGTCACTGATCTAATTTTAAAAATTCATTTAAATTCTATATATTATAAAAACCCATGACATGAGTATTGACTAATGATTTATTCCTAGTCTTGAGAGTATTCTAAATTTATTAACATATTCTTAAAATATCCTCTTTACTTAAGAGACTCGAGTCATGTATGATAAATTAAAACTTAAAAAAACCCTTTATCAAATATTTTATAAATTGATATTTGTGTCAAAATGATTCAAGAAAAAGAAAAATTAATTCATTTATAAAAAACTCTTAAAACCACATAGACATCCAACATTTTATTTAATCCCTAGAATCTATGAAAACCCTTATAGGTAACCACATTACAAGCCTAATATCCATACCTACCCTACTATAAAGAGAATTAATTGATTATAATTAGAAGTATGGGAGAATGTTGTTTCATGAAGATCATGGGAAATAGTTTTTATTAATGAAGATATTGAGGTGTTATTTTTCTATTTGGGACAAAAGAATTAACCCAAATTTCAATAAAAGTATAAATATTCCTCTTTTATTAAAAAATATCAAGGAAAATTTTTTTAAAGAAAAGGGAAAATATTATATTCCAATGAATTATTTATTGTGTGAACCTCCAAGATAAAAATGAGAATTTGGGTAAATTATCTATAAGGATAATTAAAGAAGAAATTTTCATTGATAATTTAACTAAAAATCATGCATTTTTTTTAAAATATCCAAACCTCATCATTTTAGCCTTTGTTTTACATAATTACTCACTCCCCATTACCCAATAATATTTCTTCAAATTCTTAGTAATAGTGTATAATATTAATTATATTAGTGGATATATAAGATGCATAAAATGTTGGTCATAGAACATCTACACAAGACTCAAGAGGGGGGATAATTGAGTTTTTGAAATTTTATCATATAAAACTACCCTCTTTTTAGGTTAGTCAAGTTTTGATATTTTCTAAAAAAAATACAACATTGGAAATAAATGTAAAAAGAAAAATATTGAACACAATATATTTATAGAGTTTTGTGGAATAAATATCCCCTAGTATACTCCACCAACACTCAACTCCTAGATCTTGGTGAATTTCACTAGCACCAATCCTTTTCCTGGGGATTTCCTAACTGAGTGAAAATGTTACTCGGTAGAAAACCAAGAGGTTTTACCAGGATCCTATAAGGCTTTAAAAATTACTAGTATTCAACATTCAATACAAGGAGTGATCACTCCAAGTGATAAAAAGTAATAATAAAGATTACATATGAAACCCACAGTTGAAAGTTTCAACTAACAGTAGATGAAGAAACATCTAGATAAGATAAGTATATTTAGAGAGTATATCTAGAGAATGTTTGATTGAAAAAGATAAACATGTATGAAAAAACACTAAAATGAATCTTAAAGTATTATATATCATGTGTTGTATGAATCAATTATCATTTCATGTGTATGTTTTTCCTTTTTTATATAGTATAAAACTCTTGTATTTATATCTCATATTTTGAATTTAAACTTAAGCACACTTGATAATACCAATGGTCGAGTGGATAATTATTTTTAAAAACTAAATATATGGGATCTTAATTAGCGTGTTTACTTATTTTTCAAATATGGAATGAAATACCATGTCAGAGATGGAAGAAATATTCTTTATTGGATATTTCAACTCTTGGAAAGAGGACTCTTTTCCCAAATCAATCTTTCCTTATTTGGTCAACTCCTTTTCTGATGATTTTAAAATCATAAGTTGAATTATTGAAAACCCACACCAATGGTAAGGATTATAATCATATTGATCACCCATAAGACAAATTAATCTTAGTAACATAAAAGTATGGAAATAATATTCTCGTAAGATAATTCGCTGTGCATCTTCGTAAGATAAATCACTTTAGTTATTTGACTTATGAATCACATAAGATAAACAATCTTGATTTACTATTTTCATAGGATAATTAAATTTTAAAATATAATATATTTTTATTGTAAGATAAATTACTTCTACAATTTTATTGATGTCTATAAGATAATTCATTTATAAAGTTCCTGTTTATAACATAAAAGTATTTTCTGATTTTCCATTCGACTTTACTTTCTGACCTTTATTTTTATAAAAGATAAGTTATCAACTTTGTAAGGTAATGTACTTACATAATAAGATAATATTTTATGATAAGTTTTTATAAGATAAAATCACTTAGCACAGACTTGGGATTTCAGTAAAAGAATACAATATTCTCTATAAGAGAATTATTTTACATGTAAGGTAATCTTGACATCTTTGATAAATTCCTTTGATATAAAACTAAGTTTTAGTGTCTATAAAGTGAATTTATTTTCACTTGTAGGATAAATGATATTTATTCACTATCCACATAAGATAAATTCCTTTTGAATTTATTCATCAACCAACTCACAATTTTTATAAATAATTAGGCATACAATTATGAAACACTTAAGATAGACTTTTCAATAAATAAAAATAGATTTCATGAATCATCAAAAAATATAAGCAATTAAGATATATTGGAGCAACATAAGTTGGTCCAATAATCTCTCACTTTTTTATGATCATAAAACCTATAATAAAATAATCAAAAAGAACATTACAATTGGAAATTATTATAAAGTAAACATTATTAAATTTTGTGTTCCTTTCTAACATAAATAAATTTTGGCCTTACTTATCCCCTTAAACAAAGTTTGGGTTTCTGGAATTTATTAAATAATTTTCCATAAGTATAGTTTGGGCTTACTTCTCCCCATTTTTTTGATATAAAAAAGAATGAGGAAAGAAGAAAAAATTCATTATTAAGCATGATCAAGTTTAAATAGTTAGAATATGAGATATAAAAAATGAATATAATATGGTATTGACTTGTAAGAAAAAACAACATAGTTGAGTAAAACATAAAATAGAATAAAATATAAAGCATTTATAAAAAAAGATAAATATATAATAAAAAATAATGAAAATAGTGAAATATATTAGTGAAAGAAAATTAATAAGAAATAAAATAGCCAAGAAACAATTAAACAACCATTCAAATGTTCTATAGAAACCATAAATATTTTTAGTTTATCATAACAAAAATAAAAATAAAAATCATTCATGTTGCTTAGGGTTCACAAGATTATGTTTTCAAGGTGTTTTATTGAAGGATTATGATTGTATAGGTGGTGTGGTTGAGCTAGGAATCAGGGCATCAACACTCTCTATAACAACGGATCATAGCGGGGAATCTAAGTTAAAGGAATCTCCTTGACCAACTCTATCACGAGGTTCCATCATTTTTATGCTTTATTGAATTCCCACATAATCATACTGAGGATATGTGAGATCAAAATGATTAGTAGTAGAGAAGGGAATCATAGTTGATGTGATGTGAGTGGTTATCAAGATTTTGACACCAAGCTTGAGATTCTACTTTGAGTAAATCTCAATGGGATTAAATATTTTTTTAAACCTATACGATATGACTGTATGATGACCAGGAATGATAGGTCCCACAGAATATCTTCCTCATAGGAAAAATAATGAATTCACACACATTTCAACTATTTTGACCATGCCATTATTATAATAGTTGATTAGAGTAGTAAAACCATTACATATCTTTTGAGTAATGTTGGAAAAAGTAGTTCTTCAAATCAACTTTGTTGGCACAATTGAGAATAAAATTATTCAACACTTATAATTGGTTATCTAAAAAACTAAATGAAATGTAATTAGGGATAAAGATAACTTTTATTTGCTGAGAGGCATCAACACTAACAACTACTCTCCCTTTGGAGATTTCACGATTCTCCTTGGGTTTTGTAAATGCATCTTCTTCCTTGAAAGAAGAGTCTGAAATCATGGAGTTCATAAATATCTGATGTAAGTGAAAAAACTTGTCTTCCAAAACTAATTTTCCCTAAATATCCATTTATATTTCCCAATCCAATGAAAATGATGCTCGTATCCTTTTTCTCTTTTAAAAACTCCACTTTAATCAAAGGAGAATTTTCTTGATGTAATGCAATGACATATATTTGAGATTGATCCATACTGGTTATGTTTATTTTGGGAATAATTGGGATATTAATAATCTCAATAACTATATTGTTATTAAGATCTTGTAAAATCTCTTATGAAAGAAGTTCACATTGCATGGACGTGATACCGATAGTTAGAGTATCCAGATCTTGAGAGATAGCTTCAAACTTTCATTCCATTGCATCTTGATATAAAAAACCTTATCTTTAGGATTCATTAACAGGTTCCTTTGAAAATATTTCCATAATTTATTTGATCAATTATCTCAAACCATTAAAGTCAGTCTTTGAAACAAGATATAGTTGAGTAGTTGGTACTCTCTGGATATACTTGAACCGACTCAAGATAATATTCTTGAGGATATCAACATCCACCTTTAAAATAAAATTTTATTATAGAGTCCTAAAATATGCTTGAAACTCTACCAGATCACTCCTAAATAGGATAATTTCATACAACTTATCATTAATTTGTGAATGAATATAAGAATTATATGATTCAATTTCTACAATAGAAATTTCAAAACTACTACAATCAACATTAGAAAAATCAGGTGAAGATACTTTTTATGCACTTCTACACCTTGATTAGCATAGAATAAATGACCTTATTAAAATTATTGAATTTATATTACTTGAGGTAAATATTCTACATAAGATTGTCTACTAGGTTCTCACTTTTTTTTGTAAACTAACAAAAAATATTTATTTTTGATATCATTTTATTCTTTGCTAGATCCCAAAACATCATTGATTACAAACGAATGGTTTCATGCTTGAGTCATCTTATATACTCAAATAGAGGAGAGATTTAAAATAATATAATAACTCCAGTAGTAGTAGACATGGTCTTATATTTACCAATTATCAAGATATTTATAAGGGTAATATCCAAGCTTTATCTTATGGTAGAAATAGGTAACAAAAAAGGTTTAATGGCAGCAATCACAGGAATGCCCACAACCACCCAATATGTTTCTGATTGTACCTATGGTTCCGTTTCTACAATTATATCATCACTCAGATGAATTTAATTTTAAAATACAAATCAAACTATATTTCATAAATTAGAAAGTGTTATAGTGTCTAATGGGTCTTCCACAATAACATTTGCAGTAACTTGTTCAGACACCTCGGTAGCAATGATTTCATAAGATGACTCCCCCCAACTTGAGTAGGGTATAACTGTATATATTATTATAATCCAATTGGTAATATCTTATTAGTTGAGAGGATCCAAAAAAATCCAATAAATTTCAAAACTCAAGAACTAATATTCCTTAAGATATGACATCATGTAGCTATGGTCTCATCTAGGCATACACCAGATTTTTAAAAAACCAACATAAACATCCTACCAAAAGGATAAAAGTTAATAAAATTATTTTTAATATAGAACATATAAATCATTACATAAAATTAGATATTTATGATATTTTATATCAAGAACAAATATAACAAATATTTTCTTTGAAATATATTTTTCTCAAACTCACCATTTCTTTGGGCGATTACCGACTAAATAAACTTCACTAGTAATTTACTTTCCAACTTTAGGCCATTTATGACTTTATTTTCAACATCAGTCATAAGAAATAGAGATTTAATGATTTTTATAGGGCTAAAATCATTTATAGAGGAAAGAGAGGTGTTTAAATCAAAGCTACCTTCATATAGACTTAAAAAAATCATCTATTACTACCGAAGACATCAATTTTTTTTCTTAATTGATGGATTCAGTAACAAGATCTCCAGAGTCTCCAAAGTCAAAAAAAATCCCATAAAACCCACCAACTTATATTTTGAAGAAAAAACCCATTCTCTTATCATCAAAGACATATTCTCATATTTGAAGATTGATAATTTTTTTAGAAGTATATCTGTCCTATCAAGACAGCTGGAATCAATTAATTTTCCATTGAGAAATTCCCTCACATATCTTGAATGGTTTGATATGCCTGTAGAATCAATATCTAAATGATTGTTTTTTCCCATGATTGAATAAGGTCAGATGATTTTAAGGTTTAGGGAAAAGAGGGTTGGAGTTAAATGAAACAAAAGATCCATGTGTCGTAAAGGGTTGGAGGTTTTGTGAAAAATATTTATTTTTTTTCATTCTTTTGAGATAATGAAGTGTCACCCATAGTAATGTGATGGGTAATTATTATAATTATACGATATGTGTAATATTATTATATGAATAAAACTAAAAATGAAGACTCAAAAAAAATAATAAAGAAACCAAATAATAATTGACTAAATATAAATTATCGCACACCAAAAGATGAAATATATAAATAAAATGATATTAATTAAAATTAAATAAATTTTTTTTGGATTTTATAAAACTATACATATCAATAGGTAGTGGTTTAGTGAAAATTTCTAATAATTTATTTTTTGTATAAATAAATTCTAAAGAGATATAAATTTTTTATGTATGATCTCTTAAGAAATATGCCTTAAATCTATATGATTTTTTTAGAATGCTTTATCAGATTCGTTGAAATATTTATCGAAATTTTGTTATCATATTTGATTAGAACATGATTTAAATTGATTCCAAAATCTATTAGGCTATTTTTCATCTAAATCACCCATGCACAATAACTTCCTGCTGCAATATACTCAGCTTCGGTAGTTGAAAATGCAACAAAGTGTTATTTATTATTGGACCATGATACTGAGGATTTACCCATAAAATGATAGGTCATTAAGGTACTTTTTATATCTAGTCTAAACCTAACAAAATCAATATATAACTATGAATTAAATTTAAAATCACATGTTTTTGGAAAAGGTAAATAAAGTGAGGAAATTTCTTTTAAATACCTTAAAATTATATTGGCAACTTTTAAATGATATTATTTTGGGTTTGATTAAAATATAGTACAAAGACATATTGAAACAATAATGTATATCGTACTTGTAGTGAGATAAATTAAGCTCTAAATTATTCCTCTATATAACTTATTGTCAACTTATTTTCAAGCTTCATCCAAGTTAAGTTTAATATTGGAACTCATATGAGTTGAATATGTTTTTATTCTTCCAAATCTAAACCTTTTGAACAAATCAAGTATACATTTTCTTTGGTTTAAAAAATTTCCAAAATATATTTGATAAATTTGAAAACTAAGGAAATAGTTCAACTCACTCATTATGATCATTTAAAATTATTTTTTCATGAGTTTTGAAAATTCATTATGATTTTTTTGATTTTTTAACCAAAAAATAACATCATCATCATATATTTTCACAAGAAAAGTACCTTTTAATGAAGTTTTATTAGAAATAATGGGTTATTCAAATACCAAATTAAAACCATTTGATAAAATAAAATAACTTAATCATCCATACCATGATATAGGTGCCTATTTAAGGCCATAAAGAGCTTTGGTAAATTTAAAAACAAAAATTTGAAAATGTGGGTCTTCAAAACCAGGAGGTTGTTCAACATAAACTTACTCCATTAAAAATACATTTAAAAAGAAAGATTTAACATCCATATGATATAATTTTAAATTCATATGAGATCCATATGATAATAGGATTCTAATAGATTCTAACCTAGCTACATGGGAAAAGGTCTCTTCATAACCTATTATTTCTTCTTAATTATTACCTTTAGCCATTAACCTATCCTTATTTCTAGGGATCACACCTTGATCATCCTTTTTGTTATTAAATACCCATTTAGTTATAATAATATAATATTTAGAGGTTCTATTGAATAAATACCATACCTTATTCCTCTTTAATTGGTTTTAATATTCTTACATTGTTAAAACCCAACTCTCATCAATTAAGGATTTTCTAAAATTTTAGGTTCCAGTTGAGATGAAAAGGTAGAAAATTATACAAGGATTTCTACACTCCTAGTATTAACACCTACATCTGATCTCCTATAATGATATCTAGATTATGGTCTTTAATGTTTCTAGGTTTTCTTGAAAACACATTTTATGTTTCTAGTTTTTCTTGAAAACACATTTTTATGGTCTTTAATGTTTCTAGGTTTTCTTAAAAACACATTTAATGCTCCCAAAGACAATTTATCTTAATAAATTAAATTAATTACTATTAGTGAATGAATATAAATGAAATTTATATATTATATATTAAATAAAATGTTTTAACATTAATAAAACATTTTTTATAGAAAAAAGATAAGATCAATTCCAATTTTATGCATAAGCGAAACATTTTTAAAGGCAGTTTTGTTGCCTTTTAATAGAGAACTTGTTTTAAAAGTAAATTTTAAAAATTATATTTAAAAAAATAACTTTAATTTTTTAAATCATAATTTCAAAATTATCTTAGGGCTTTTTTTTGTTATTTTTCTAAGAAGTTTCATTTTTTGATGAATAATGAAAAATACTGAATTTTAATTGGAAACCGACTTTTCATCTAAATAATTTATAATGTTAAATTATATTTAAATTGGTTTTAAAGTAAAATTATATCAATTAAACATATATTAATCCAATTTAGGTAATTTTAATCATTTTTATATTGAATTTCGATATAAAAACTTAGTGAACTTTTGAAGATTTTAAATTTAAAATCCCGCTTTCTCGTCCTGTACGCGGGATTAAATTTAAACTAATTTTTGCCACTTATGTGATTTGAATTTGGAAAAATAGATTCCATATTTGGAAGAAACATAATTTATAATTTCTTTTAAGGTCAAATTAGTTTCTTACCTAAAATATTAGTGAAATAAATTAAAATTAATTATAGTGATTAAGGTGAAAATGAGTTTATTTAGTGGTTAAACTTTAATCTTAAGGGGACAAATGACCTAGAAACTTATCCAAAACCAATTTTATGGACATATTTCTACAATATACCCTATTGTATATAAAATATTTTATTATTGGATCCATATTATGTAAATAATACCTCCCAATAGTGTTTACCTTTTGGTATTTACAAGAATGCCACTCCTCCCCCACTTTAAAAGGGAACTCACCCCCTCACTTCTTCACACCTCTCAAGCCATTTTTATCAACAAAAAACTAACAACATCACTTCCAAAATTCCATAAAATAATCCTATAAGCTTCAATTTGGGTAAAAATACAACTAAAAAAGTCCTTTGGTGCAAACTAAAATGATTTACCCGAAGAAGAGGCAACGTTCTTCAACAAGCACTTTTGTTTTATTTCTTTCTCTAACCCTTAAATTCTTCTTATATATTTATTATATACTAAAATCAGTATCTTAAATATAATGATATTTTTTTCATGTTAATATTATTACCTAAAACCATACACACTTCCATCAAATGGGATACACAATCATCATTTGTGTGTTCGATGGACTACCGCCTCACGAACTGATATTGTTTGTTCTTCCATTACCATTTTTCAAGGTTGAGAGTAATGATAGATTTATAGCTTATATATGATATATATAATATTAATAATGTATTTATGATTATGGAATTATTATATAACACATACCTTCACAATTTCTATTTTTTTGGGAATATGATAATGTCGTTCATGTGTATGATGGACTACCACCTTGTGAAACGATGTGATTCATTCACAAGTTATATAGAATGTATTAAGGATAGTTTTAATAAAAATATGTGATATATATAACATAATAATTATATTTTAATTATAATAAAAACAAACACAATATATATATATATATATCACTTACTTTTTTTTCTTTTAATATGATAAGAAAATGGAAACAATATTCATGTATATGTACAACCTTCCATCTCCATAAACGGTGTATTTCATTTCCTATCACCAAATTTTATGGATTACTATAAATACATACATAATTAATATATATGATATTTATATCATGGTTTAAATTATAGAAACTATTTAATCATGATTAAATTAATAGGAATAAAAAATAACAAGTTAAAACACACTTAAAAAACAAAGCAAGTTATTACCTAAAACGATGAAAATAATGAAAGATTATTATCGAACAGAGAGTTATATGTTATAAAATAATAATATATGATATTATAATTATTAATATGGTTTTGGTATAAGTTAATAACATTTTTAAAATAGATATACATGAGGTTAAAGTAAGTACGACCAAAAGGAAAGTGCGAGGTAAGGGTATTTCTAGTCTCACTTTTATTTATGCGAGACTTATGACATATTCACCACTAATTTATTTCGTGTGCTATATATACTTCACTATGACATTAAATATCATGATTTTAATTTATTTCATGATATTAAAAGTTTAAATTGATGTTACTCTTTCAAGTATATCATGATTCAAAAGTTACTCAAGTAGTATGGTATTGTTGTCTCACTTTTAATTCCATGAGGCATATGTCATATTCACCACTTATTTATTTTGTGTGGTGTATATATTACCCATATTGTAATTTATATCATGAATAAATTTATCTACATGGTATTTAAAGTTTAATTTGAAGTTATTTATTTCATGGGTATTATAATTCAAGATTTACCAAGTCGTAAGGGGATTTCTAGTCTCACTTTTATTTCTGCAAGACTTATGCCATATTCACCACTCATTTCTTTGTGTGGTGTATATAGTACCCTATGACATGTTATATCATGAATTTATTTTATTAAATGTTATTAAATGTTTCAATTGATGTTATTATTTCATGGTTCTCATGATTCAAAAAATTACTCAAGTAGTAAGGGATTTCACCTCAATTTACATTCTTTTGAGACTTATTTAATATTATGCACAAATTTACTTTAATGTGGTGTATATACTAAACCTATTTCATTTAATATAATGATTAAATCATAATTCATGGTATTTTAAGCTTAAGTTTGAATTATCTCATCCAAGGGATTTGACTTAAAAATTAACAAGTGGTAAAAGTTATTGTATAAGTCCACTTTCTTTTGTGATTGGTAACTTTTTCATGAGAAACTCACTTCCTTATGATCATTTTTATTGGAAATTTCATTTCTCTTAAATATATATATCATTTATCATGGATATGATTATTTCCTAAACCATATACCATTTTTACATATGGCTTGTACTTGAAATTTATTTGACCATCTAGAAAAATATTAATAAATATGTATATTTTAATCAATAAAGATATTTTATAAGGCACATTTTTCATGAATTAAATATATTATTCAATATATAAGGAATTATTTGGATAGGTATGACATGGGAGGGGCCAGGTTAATGATAGTCCCTCAATACATCGGTAATCTCATGGGAAGAGTTAGTTAGCTAGAATTAGTGTGGTTTTCACCAAATATGTTTTAAACTATCTTGTGAAAGGTCTTGATGGAAAAGGTATCATATAACTAGGAAACATAGCATCAAATAATTAATAAATTCCTTCATTTAGATTCAGTTATTATTTTCCATGATATTTTCACTATGAAAAAAATTTATGGATGCATTTTATTCTTAGTTTATTGATTAAATGACATAAATTTTCAATTATTTACCTTTCTATATTGATTATTTATTATCCATTTATTTGAATGACATGTGTTTCCAGTTATTTACCTTTACATAATTTTTACACACTTCCTTCTTAGTTTATTGATTACATGGAATGTGTTTTCAATTATTTACATTTCCATATTGATTATTATCATTGATTCATTATTTATTTCTCTATACTTAACCCTTACTGGTCATTTTAGCTCACCCTTAGCTTGTTTTCTTTCCCTAGGATACCATAAAGTGTGTTAATAAAGATATGTAAAGATATGGTAGATAGAATAAAGTTATTCTTGAAAAAAAATTATATTGTAATTTTTATATTCATTTATAATATAAGAATCATATATGTACCTAGTTTACAAAGAATACTAAACTATTTGGTCCATTAAGACACAATTTCCTTGTATCATATGCCAATGTAATGGTATCAAGCACCGAATCTGGGATTATTAAGGTTGTGTCTCTACATAACTAATATATGTGTTGATAATGATTATAAATGGAGTATATAAAAAATATTAGATATTAATAATGTCCTAAATAAGTTATAATATGGTTATGTTTATTATATTTGTTATTAAAGTGCTTTAATGGAAGTTGATAGTTAAGGTAAGAGTTTTCAGTTCAATTCCCTTCATTGAGGTATGTTTTCATATTTAGAACATAATCTTATAATATATGGTGTAATTACTATACTAGAGGATTATATTCTTGTTATAAAATGTTCTTTCATGAGATTTAAAATTCTTTTCACGAATCTCTACTTCATATCCTTTTGATTCATTTTTTAGAAAATTGGTTAGGTTTTTTCTCATATCCATTTTCTTTCTTTGAGACATATGACATATTCACTATTTGTTTTATTTTATGTTGTGTATGTACCACCATATGGATGATTTTTATCACACCTTTAATGAAATTAAATGGATTTAATAACCCTTCACAAGCTCTTCTTTTCAATAGTTTTTTTATTAAAATTTTACCTAAGCTGTAAGGGTTTTTGTTAACTCATTATCCTTTATTTGAGTTATAGTGTTGCTTCTTGAAATAATTTCTTTTATTTTTGGTTTCTTTCACCATAATATTTTATTAAATGATACTTTATCTTTATCTATGATGAAATTGAAAGTTTTAATCTAAATATTATTCCTTTTTGAATTTATTTCTCATAAATATATAATGAAGTTAAAAATAATTCCAATCCTCATTAAAAACTATTTTCCCTCCATATATATATTCCTTTTTTCTTATAAAAATTTTATTTCTTTATTTTAGAATCTAAATACACCACTATATAAATATTCATAGTTAGCTCTCAAAATGGGCTTTATAAGTTCTAAAAAACCATTAACACGCTAAACGCCTTTAAAAGCTATCCACCTTTATCAATGCTAAAAAATTTATATTAAAGCGGGCCATTATCAAAATTTTTAGTGTGAAAAACACCCCTTTATAAAATATTTTTAGCACTAATAAATGGTGCATTTATCAACACTAAAAAAGCACCGATAAAACCAAAAAAATATATATTTTTAAATATTTAGGTATTCCCAGTCACACCCCATACCAACTTAGTTAGTGCTTATCCCCACCTTTTTTCAGCACACCCCCACTATCCCCCCACTCTTTATCATGCATGGAACCCATTATCCCCTATATCAGTGCTCTTGACCCCATTTGTCGATGCTTGAAACACTGCCAATATCCTTGCTCACTCGTGTGGGTCTGGATTCGAACCTGATACCTCAATATGCAATGTGAATTCCTTTACCATCGCTCTATATTATTTTTTTTCTATATTTTATGTTATTTATTATATATATATATATATTTATATACATATTTTTCATCCATACATTTATATATATATTTATATAATTATTTATAAATACATTTATAAAATATATGTTTTGTGTATGCGTATTTATGTGTGTGTGTTTATATGTATATATTTTTACATATGTAAGCGTGTGTATATAATATATATATATATATATATATATTTATATTTATTTAAGTATTTTATATATCAATATTTATTTAAAATATTAGAATATATATAAATATATATCTGTTTATTTATACACACACATATATATTTATATATAAACATTATACATACATATATATGTGTGTATATATATATATTCATAAGTTTTTATAAGGTACATAAAATTGTTAGATATTAGTTTAAATAAGATTGATAATAGATATTTCTATATGGTTTACTTATTTAAAAATATATTTTACATGTAAATATATTTAAATATTTATGTTTACAATTTTTTTTTGTAAATATATGTAAATATGTATATATATTTATATTTTAATTTATAAATAAATCTAAAATATGAAAAAATCTAAATTTCAACACCATAATATCCATGCAATTGTAAGATTGGGGGATAAATTCAGTATCCACTAAAAAAATACAAGAAGACCCTCTTAAATGATGTTTAAATTTCATTGAATGTTAAAAAATTAGGGTATCCCAACTTAAAACCCAGTTTTGGAGTTTTTAAATGCTTTTTTTATAGAAGAGAAATAGGGATCAAGACCCCCTTGGTCTAAATGACATAGTTCTTTTTGTAGGCTTTGATTTGACATCTCATGGATCCCAAACAAACACCCATATCAAAAGTTATGGATATTTGACATTCAATTCACATTTTCAACTTATCTTAAGAGATCGATTAATTTATTACTTTTTTTTATCACTAAAATGTTCTTAAATGTCTATTACTCGATAATAATTAACAAATTATTAATTAGTATTAATTTTTAATTATTTTATAAACCAGTTTTACTAAATATATTATGTGCAAATACATATTAAATATTATATAAATCATATTTAATAAAATAAATTATATATATATATATATCAATAGAAATATGTTTTTATATTAAAATAAATTTTTTAATATTATAATTTATTTTATGAAGCTCACTTTTATCAGTTCTAAAAATGTGTTGATAAAGGTGGTTTTTGTCAGTGAGAAAAAAAGCACTGATAAGGGGTGCCTTTTATCAATGCTAAAATATCACTTATAAAGGGTGGAAAAGTGTGCGTTTTATCAAACCTAAAAAATAATGATAAAAGGAACCCTTTATTAGTGATAAAAAAAGATCTGAAAATGGGTAGCACTTAATAAGGTGAAATATATAGTAGTAATTTTTATTATTTCTTATGATATTCATATTTATCTTTACCACTTTTTCATATAAAGTTTTATTAACCTTTTTTATGATGTGGCATTCAATAAAAAATATTGAAAATGTTTTTTCTTTCCTAATCATACATTTTATATTTCACTCCAATTTTTTTATAGAAAATGTTTATGTATTTTTCAAGGGTATATTATTCATATTAATTTATAAATAGTGTTTTTTTAAAAACATTTCATGTCAACTTCTTGAAAAAAAGTTTTAAAAATAACTCTTAACCTTTTATTTTTATAATAATGTCTAAAATACTTTATGAAATATATTTTCAAGATTTCACTTTCATTTTACTATTTATATACAAAATATACATCTCCTTTAGAGTAATGTTTCATGAATTACTGTATAAATACCCTTTTGAAGTACTCATTTTATTTGATTAAATTTTAAGTATCAGGCGATCTAAATCTTGATGTCATTTTATGTGAGACCATTTGAAAATGTAATGAGAACCATTTTCTTTCAAAAGGTTTTTATGATATAATGACTGATTTCATGTATCACACTTATGTAGAATTAGTATGTAATGGGTGGGGTCCTATATCATACTCCAATTCATTGGTTAAGGTTTTATATCTCATGAGATAATTATGGAAATCAAGTATTGATGCTCACTCCACTATGGGAATCAAGAAGTGTTTCCCACTCCACTATGTCATGGGAATTAGGTAGTGATTACAACCCCACTATGTTATGGGAATAAAGTAGCAATTCCTACAACACTATGTTGTAAGAATTAGGTAGTGACACCTTCTCCACTATATTATAGGAATCTTGTAGTTATGCCTACTCTACTAGGTTATGGAAAAAAGGTAGTGATTCCCAGTCCACTATGTTATGATTTCCTATGATAATGATTATGAAATATTTCATTATTATATGCTTATATTATGATCCATGGAGTATGTTTTTATTACATTTTTCACACTCTTATTACATGGTATATGTTTTATCACTTGATATTACATCTCCTCTAACTTGTATTGTGGAAAACTATTATTCTTCCAGGATCTTTTAAATTATATTTTCTCCCATGCTCATGTTTTCTCATATACTCATACTCTAACCCATTATGGATCATTGATACATTTTTCCTTTACTAATCATTTGATCTCTCCAATTTATTATGTTTTCCTTTAACCAGGTTATAAGAATGAGCATAACCTAGAATATTTATTAAAGGGGATCTAGTATAGTGTGATTATGGAGAAATTTTCATAATAAATTTATTATGTAATTAATATTCAAAGACACTAAACGTTTAGGTTCTGGTATTGTGTGATTATTATGAAATGTAATGTATAAATTATGAAAATATATACATGTTTGACTTGATTTATCTCACTTGGTATCAAAGATGGCATGTAAAGTATATGTTTTTAGAATTTAACCCAAGAGTGTGGTTCTGGGGTGTCTCAGTTTGTATCAGAGTAGAGTTTAGTTATTCTTAGGGATTAATTTAGTATTTTTTTGGGATCAGGGCTAGATAAAATTAGTTATATGTTTAAATTTAGGAAAATATCATAAAATATTGGTAAAGTATATAGTTTTTGGTTTCCTAGAAATGACATCCTTTTATGTATACAAATAAGTGGATGCAGGATCTGACACAAATGTACCCAGGGGTAATAACCCTAAAAAAGGTTGGTTGAGTATTAACTCAATCTTCACTTAGTGCATGAAAAGTAGGCCTAACCGAACAACTTGTTTTGAAACTCCCAAGGGATATTATTTAGTTATTCACATGCTCATTATAAACCATTATGAATGATTTAAATGGATTTTGAGGATGTAATATATAAGTATTAGGTTAAAGAACCTAATTGGAATATGAACATATATAACCAAGGTTAAACTAAAAATTAAATAGGTTGATCCAATTATATCATAGTTTAAATAAAAATATCAAAGGTTGAAATGAAGGTTTCATAGGAGAATAAATCTATGGATTTATTTTTCATTTTCATATGATTATTTAATTTTATATTATTGGATATTATCATAACAATTTTGGTTCAGGTATTTGGTTGGAAACACGATCATAAAAATGAAGTTGTTAAAGATATGTATCTGAAACTCATCATACTTATAGATATATAAGGAGGAATATTTGTAAAAATTAGTTGATAATTTTAATACATTCCAAATATAGAAAAACGAGTTCTATAGCCTTACCCCTGATAGTGAGTTGGAAATTAGATCTTGAGTTTTTCCTTTCTTATAAATACTCTTAGTTATTTTTATTAGTTAACAATAATTAAAATTATAAGGATGAAAATCATTTAGGGTTAATGTAACACCCTTAGGATCTAGTATATATTTATTTTTAAAAAATTATTTATTAAATAACTTTTTTCATATGCAACACCGAACCAAAAAAACCCACGACACAAATTATTAAGATGAATATAACTATTTTAAAGTAGTCATTAAATTGGTGGGTTTAAATATATATAACTTCATTATGATATATATAAATATAAAAAAAATAAAGTTCACTTTTAATAATAATACACTGATGAAAATCAATTAGTACAACTAAAAAACTAATAAGATCATTTTATCCATAAAAATGTAATTTTTCTAAAATTGGGTTTTTATGCGCTATACTTTTTTATTTCAAGAAAATTAGTATATTAAGGTTATATTATGATAAAAAAATTATTTATATTATTAATATATTAAAACTAATTTAATTATAAATTGATAGTAAATAAGAAAAAGAACAATTAATATTTGAAAAAAATTATTTTTCTTTATAAAAAGTTTCATTATATTTTATTTTTCCATTTAAAAGATAAATTCCTAAATTTTAAAATTTGAATTTCAAAAAATAAAATTAATTTTTGGAATCAAAATACAAATATTATATTAGTATGGATTAATGATATTGTTCTAAAATGATTTTTTAGTTGAATAATGAAAAATACTGTTTTTATAAATATCGCGACTTTTATGACATCATTATGGCATAAAAATTTCATAAAATTCATGAAAAAAAATTTATTATCCAAATATTCATTTTATAATAAAAATTATAGATTAAAAAATTTTAATTTTATTTTAAAATCATTTATTTTAAATTTTAGAACTTAAGTTATATTTTTCTGTAAAACTGTTTTTATGCTTTAAACATTTACTATTTTAGAATCAATTTTTATCAATTTTAGAAATTGTATATAATAAAATGGACTTAATATTTGAAATAATCAGTTATAAATTATACAATAAGGATCATTATATTTTTAGGTATAGAAAATAAATTACTTAGGAAAAAATTAATTACCATGGTAAAAGTAAAAATGGTAAAAATGTTAAATCTAAGGGGTAAAAGATCAAAAAAATGTTAAAAAAATATCAATAAATGAGTGTTTTATGAATTTAATGGCCTTAACCTAACCCATATCCATTTTTTAACTTTTGGAGCTATTTTTTTTTGAAAGTGGTGTGCCTTTAATATATAGTTATGAATATTTATAAGAATTCCACCCCTCTCACCTATAAATGAACCCCTTCACCACACCACTTTTCCTCACACCTTAAGCCACTTATTTCAACAAAAATATAACAAAATAATTACCCAACACACCTTTAAAAACCATATAGTTCCTTATCTCATCAAAATACTACCCTTAAAATGCTTAATCTAATTTTCAATGGAGTTTTTCCAAGGAGTAAGGTAAAAATTCCAAATCTCTCCTTTTTCATTTAAATTCATTTATTTATTATTTTACCTCATAAAAATATATAATACCCATGATAACATAATTAAATTATTATAAAAATTATACTGAAATGTTACTGTGTTAATGGAATAATCATTTTCTACCTTCCTCTTAACTGTTTGAAAAATGAAAACGTGGATCGTGCATACATGTAGACTACCAACTCCATGAATGATGTAGTTTTTTCATCAGCACTTCACATTTATGGTTATAATAATGTATTTAATAAATAAATATGATTTTATGACATAATTAAGACTATATCAAGATAAATAATTACTTACCTTCATTCCCTCTCATTCATTAGAAAATGAAAATATCGCTCATGCATACATGCAAACTACCACCTCCAAGGATGACGTGTTTTGTTTTCATCACTACCTTACATGGATGGTAATGAAAATTTATTTTATGAATATATATGATATTAAGGATTAATATATGTTATGAATATGGTTCCTAGGGTATTAAAAAAATCATCGATCATTATAAAGTAATCCATTGATATTGATAAATTACCCAAAATAATCTCATCACCAATTTCATCTTCATGTATCATAACTAAAAATATAATACAATGATATTTTTACTTTATAAATCATTAGAGAACTTATACTCCAGTCAATTTAATAATATTATAATGATGAACCTTATATCAATAAACAATAACAAACATCATGGTTATGAAACTTGTACAAAATGAATGAAATTATCAACATCTGATGATGAAAATAAACTACAACTAACTAATATATGTGTAAATATTGATAATAAATATATTATATAAAAGTTATTATACATGAATAAGGTTATTAAATAATTTATCAATATGGATATATTTATTATACATGAGATTAATTTGTTTTTATGGAAGTTGAGAGTTAAGGGAAGGGTTTTCATCTTTATTTCCTTCATTAAGGCATGATTCCATATTATGAGCCACATATTATTTTATATGGTGTCATTACCACACTACATTATTCTATTATTGTTATTAAATTTTCTTTAGTTTCATTTAAAATTATTTTCATGAATCCTTCCTTATTCTTTTAATTTAATTAATACCAAATTTTCAAGTGCTTTTATAATATTCATTTTATTTCTTCAAGACATATGCCATATTCACCATTTGTTTTATTTTTTGGTTTATATTTTAACACCCAGAGACTTTATGGTATGTATATTATTAAATAAATTCAATTTATTTGATAGTATACGTTGCACGCAACACTGAGTTTAGACGAAACACAATATAATATTAAATATTATTATTTTAACATGACCATTATAAACTAGAAAATTAAGTTAGTGGATGTGAATATGATGAACTAAATTATGAAAATATAGTTTAAAAATGTTTATAAAATTAATTCATTGGTTACAGATTAATTATAAATGAAAATAAAATCCAATTAAACTTAAAGGATATGTTTTTATAAAAAACTCTTTTATGACCATAAGGGTATTTTATCTTAATAAATAAAAGTAATCACTTTTAGTGAGAAATAATTATGAAATATTTATTTTATATATCCATTAATTTTTTTTAAATTCATTCATTGCATTTTATAGGCATAATATAAGAATAAATTATATTTTAAGCATAAAAGCTATATTTTTCAAAAATGCAATTTTGTCACCTTTTAATAGAACACCTGTTTTAAATATAAATTTTAAAGATTTTATAAATTTTATTTGAAAAAATAAAATTCATTTTAAAAATTGGGATATTAAAATTATCTTTGGGTATTTTTTTGGTAATTTTTTGATTATTTTCATTTTTTGATTAATAGTAAAAAATATGGCATTTTATTTGAAAACTGCTTTTTCATCTAATTTATTTATATCATAAAATTGTATTTCAAATTGTTTTTAAAGTATAATTAGTTAAATTATAAATAAATAAAACCAATTTAGGTAATTTAAATCAATTTCACATTGAAAATGGATATAAAAACATTTCAAAATTTTGAACTTTTCAATTTCAAAACCGACTTTTTCTTTGTGTATGTGGGGTTAATTTTAAATATAATTTTTCTAATTTAATGAAATGAATTTATTAAAATGGATTACATATTTATAATTAAAAGGTAAAAATTAGGTTTTAAGTTTAATTTCATTTTCAGGTATAAAAATGTTACCACAATAAAAAAATTATTTACCATAGTATAGGTAAAATAATGACAAGGGTTAAAGTTAAATGGTAAAAGATTAAAATATCTAAAAATTAAAATATTTAATGGTTTTTTGATGTATTTATAGACCTTAAACATCCTTAAAAACATTAATTAGAAATATAATTCATTGAATGTAATGCCACCTCAATGTAGCTGGTTTTATATATAAAATAATCATTATTTTAATCACCTAAACCCACCTCTCCTTAAGTATAAATACCACCCCTCACCACCCCATTTCAATCCAAAAGCCTTGAATATCCTATAATATCTAAAAAAACTCTCCTGATAACTCTCCCCACATACAAGTTCTTATGGTCTCTCCAAAATACCAAATTCAAGGTCTTTAAGGGGCCCTCTAAGGAGGTGATATTCAGGAGGTAATTTTCTCAAAACACCTCTCTTATTTTATTTTCTTCTTCTACTTTCTCATTTATTACATCCATCAAAGAATAATAATTCCATAATCTTTTATATTATGTAATTTTATTTTTCTAATGGAACATCTTATATCGATACCTTTTATTACCTCCTATATTCAAATAAATGAAACTATTGTCCAGGTTATGCCAGTTAATCACCACTGTGAATAATGTTTTTGTTCGATTTCCATTACTGTATTCATTTATGGCCATAAAACTATTTTTATAGTTAAATAATATTTCAATAGGTTTATTGTAACCTATTTAATATTCTATAACTAATATATACTCATATTTAGTAAATAAAACAAAACTAGTTCATGGTGTTTAAAAAACCGCTAAAATAAACTAAACATTTATCATTAAAGTTTTACCTAATGAATCATTATAATGTAAGAAATAAAAATGATATATGGAAATGTTTATTTTTATATAAGTTAATTAATACCATTTTATTCCACTTCTATAGTTTTATTCCCATTTTACAAGATAATCCATAATTATACACAAATGAACTGATCATGAAACCATGGAACAAATGCGCCCAAATCAATGAAAACAATGAAATATTATTAATGAATGGGTTGTAAGATATAATAAAAGGATCATATATGGTATTATAAATAAAATTATATTTATTTAATGATTTTATAACATTTATTAAACCATTATAAAATAGTATAAAATACATTAAACTAAAGGAAAGCTTGAGGTAAGGGACTTCATATCAAACTCCATTCACTGAGGTATAATTTGATGGTATACTTCCACCTTATTTTATGAAGAGTATATACAACCAATTTGAATTATTATGTCATTATATTATTTATTATCATGTTTTTTAATGTTTTTTTAAATTTTATTCTTTTATGGGGCTTATGATTTAAATTTTCAAAGTGGTATGGGACACCTTGAATGTTTAAATATTTAATTATCAAATATTTTTATCAATGTCAGTATTCTTGATATTATTTTAAATATTTATTTATATGGATATAATTGAATTATAAAAGAAATTTTATTTTTATTTTTAATTTCATTAAAAGTTTTTCAATAGTAATATTTTTACATATTTTATATGGAACGTTTTGAAAAACGAAAAAAGGAATTTTCTATTTTTAACGTACACGACGACAACAAATTTCCTGCCACCATGACTGTTATTTAATTTATAGATTCCTTTGGAATCTTACATACATTGTTAAATTAAAAAACTATTCTCTTATTTTTGGTATATTTGGTATTGAAAATAGTTATTTTTAACGAAAATGATATTTTTATATGTAAGTGTTTTTCATATGGGTTTAATAAGAGTTTTTCATCAAATTTTCTATGATTTTATTATAGTATTTTCTTCTATTTCAACAATTTTTTTTAATATTATAGTTAATTGAGGTTAATATATTATGATATCATTTAACACTTTTTATTGAATTTTTTATGATCATTTTGACTATGTATGTTCTATTTAGATATCATTCTTGATTTATGGTTAAAGTATTCACATTTTGTATGCTAGTTTTTAATATGAATGTTTATGTTGTTTATGTTTCTACCCTTTCATACGAGGAATGAATTGGACTTAATATGTCACGACCCGTCCTCGGGGCCCATGCCGTGACTACCCCAAGCCCGCCTTCCATAGGCCATGGGCTAATGACTAGCACCAAGGCGTAAATCCCAACAAAAGGGAAGACATTGCCTTTGAAAAGTAAACAAGCACCACGGAGTAAGCAAGCGGAAAAGTAAACACTAAGTAAAAACTATACAAGATGTGCTGAAAGTAAAAGGGGCCGGAAATACAAGCCCAACTGTAAAGTACAACTGAAAGGAAAAACAACAACTGAAAGGAAAATCCGCAGCATCGATCTGTCCTCTGGAAGTCCCACCTGAAGGGTGGGTACAGATAGCCTCCACTGCTCCTCGGGTCCACCTGACCGCTCCGAGTACGTCCCGCTCAGTGGTCCACCTCCAGGTACCGTCCTGCTCCGCAAGCTGACGGCACGTCAATCGGACGTCCGTAGCTCAAGATATGAGCGTTTCCGCTCCGAGGGCCCGGTTGGTTTCGTGTATGAACCAACATGGCCGAACTCAAAGTATTCCGAAACCTTGAGTGCGATATACTGAAACGACCGTCTCGATCCAAGGATCACGTTTCCGCTGACGGTGAGTCCTTTGGAGGCCCATAGCTCAAGTTACGGGCATTTGAACGAAAACTGTCCGAAGACGGGGGGTCCGGGCTCGGGCCGACCCGGCCCGACCCCCCCCCCCCCCCTTGGTCGGCCGAACCGGGTCAACCCGGTCCGACCCGGTCGGACCCGATCCGGCCCGGTCAGGGCGCGGCCCGGCCGGTCGGACCAGCCTGGCTCGGCCAGCCCGGCTCGGCTCGGCCGAGCGGCGCGGGGGGGAGCCGCCACCCCCGCGTGACACCCCCGCGGCACCCGCGGGGTGTCTCCCTGGACAGCCGAGTGACGCGGGGGGGAGCCGTCGCCCCCGCATGACAACCCCGCGGCACCCATGGGGTGTCGCTCGGACAACCAGACGCGGCTTCAACCGCGTCCCGCGCGCGCCGGACCCACGCGGCCGTGGGTCCGCGCGTGCCGCTGCCGCGACTTCTGCCGCGGCGGCCTTGTCCGGCGGCGCGCCGGGGCGCCGCCGCTCCCGGCTGCCGGCGCCGCCGCGCCGGCGACCCGCACCGCCGGCGGCTTTCGCGGGCCCCCAGAGTCGCTCCGGTGGTCCGATTCTGTTCCCGTCTGCGCCGCTGCTCCTCCCGGGACTCGCTCTTCACTGCGGAACCATCACACTTCTGTTGCGGCACGTTCCGTTGTCGCCCGTCAAATCCGCATAACAACGAAGAACGCCGGAGGGTCGTCGGGCCGTGTTCGTTGGCCCGCACCCTTCGCGTTAGTGATAAACAATGGGAGAAACAATATTCAACATATGAATACATATTCGAAAACAGTTTTAATGAAATAAAATTGTTTTATGATTCGGGTTCTTCATTTTGAACGGAAACAACATGGGAATTAAGGGCATTTCCAAAAATAAAATCCCTACCTCGTAGTCGTCGCACGTGAGCGTTCTTCGCAGAATTGCTCGTCGCGGAAGAAGGGGATCGTCGCGTCGTCGCGGAAGGGCATCGCGTCGTCGCGGAAACCGACGTTGAGTCGGCGAACTCAACGGACCAAGAAACAACAGATTTAATTTAATTATAATTAAATCCGTGTTTTGGTAAAAACCACAAAGATATTAAAAAGAAAATCTGAGACTCTTACCTCATGCAGCTGGTCGAAGATCCGTTGCGGAGGAAGAGACGTCTCAGAAGAACGTTGCAGGAAGGGAACGTCGGCGTCGCGGAACACGGCGTCACGTCGTTGATTTCTGGGTTCGGCGATCTTCGTCGGAGGCCGGCGTTCTTCGCGTTCTTCGCGTTCTTCGTGTTCTTCACGAAGAAGGATAAAGGCATGAGAACTCTTTCAAACCTCTCAACGAATAATCCTTCAAAAAGACTCGTTGGTCTTATTTTATTATTACGCCAACAAACGAAAAAGGTAAGTAACGACCCATCAATTCGTTGTATTAATTCAACGAAAGTAACAGCTCATTTAATTCCTGAAATAAACCGCCCAATTAAATGGTCTGTTAAGAATTTAAGAAACGCGTCAGTTGACTTTCATAATGATGGGTTTTCGCGGGTGCGTTACTTAGCGGAAAGAAACGGTGGGGCTCGTGCAGGCCCCACCTCACAAATATCCTACCAAGAGGGTAGGATATTTCATGATAGAACCCTATCCGATTCAACTCAGTTTAAGCCGCTTTTAAGTGGCTTCAAGTGGCTTCCAAGTGGCTTAAGTGAAATAAAATAAAGTTGTCGAAAAAAATTTATTTTATTTCTTAACTTTAAGACCGAAAATTAAAAACCACACTCGAGCAAACACAACTTCGGAAGAGGCGTTTCTAAGCAAATACCGGCACTGCGATTTCATCGGTGCCCTCAGAATTCGATTCCGGGCACCGGTTCAAAAGTTAGAAAAACCCGCTCGTCCGTTCACTGAACGTACCCGATCCAAACTTCCGAAAATGATTCCAGGCACACCGGGCCTCGGAATCAGGTGCCGTCAGAAACTGCGCTCTTGTAAAATTCAAATAAAATTAAGAAAAAAATTTCCTTGAAATTTACGAGTCTTTACATAATAAGTGACATGAGGGGACTTTTATATCCCCTATATTCATTAGCAGGTCTCCTGAGACAAACTATACTGGGTTTTGGCCAATCATTTACCCATTTATTATATTCTTGGCACAAATCTTGGTAATGTTAGATTCTTGGAATGAAGCCTTGATAATATTAAATTATTAGTATGAAGCCTTGATAATGTTATATTATTGGCACAAATCCTTGACATTATTAGATTCTTGGTATGAAACCTCAACAATAAGTTTCAGATGTTTAACATTATACATTCCATCATTATGAATTCAGTTATTGATATTCCATGTGATTATACGATTAGTTAGAATATATGTGGTTAAGTTTTATTTTCATGTGATTATTTATATGGAATTATTTGATTATCTTTTATTCCTATAATATCATTATCAAGTTATTGATTAAATATAACGAATTTTAGTTATTTACCTTGCCATATTGTTTACTCATAGCTTCTGCTGTACGCTTACCCTTTCTGAGAATTTTTTCTCTCCCATTTCATATGATTAATTTTCCCCTAGGATTCCAAGAAGTATGATATGAATGATATAAAGAGTTACACAAATGGTGGAATAATGGTATACTCAATGAAATTTTTTTGTGTATTTTATGCTTTAAAATGTAATTTGAATTTCAAGTATGTATCTAGTTTACCAAGACTACTAAAATATTTGATCATTTGGGATGTGATTCCTTGTATCTTATGCCAATGTAATAAAGTAATACACCAAATATGGGATTCAAGAGTTGGGGTGTTACAGTTGGTATCATAGAAAGTTTAGTAGAAACATTGTGAACTAGATTTAGGAAAATATATATTAAGAAATATAACCCTATGAATGACTTTTAGGATGAGTCTAAGTATATGATAATATCCTATAGGTTTAGTAATGAACATGGGTAACCTAGGTTAAAAATATACCTATAAATGATTTTTATGACTATGTTCTAGATATCCATGATTTGTGTTTCTCATACTATGATTTTGTTTTTATAAAATCGATGGAACTTGAAGAAACTAGGCTAATGTTGGATAAATTAGAAAATATATTGATGAGAAAACAAATGAGATGATGACTAGAGGATATTATGATTATTACTAATCAATTATCATGATATATGTTTAAAAACACACACCATAACTAACTCTCATACTCACAAAATAATAGAATGATAGATGTTTTCTAAGAAATTGAGTGGTGGATATCATGGAGAAAAGAAGATTCAGTTTTCTATATGTCAATAATGTGAGAAGAAACACCCAAGTGAATGTTTTAGAGGAAAATGAATATTATTTAGGAGTGGAAACAAGGATATAAAGCACATAATTTTTAAGACTCACCCCGTTTGGTGAGGACTCTCCAAGTGCATCCACGAGACCCAGGTTCAAATTAGGGTAGAGGCATATTTAAAGGTTACTATAGAAGTATTATACTGGTTACTATTGTAGGCACTATAGAAGGCACTATTCGGTACTACAGTAGCCAAAACTATTCACCTTCAGACCACTGGTTTCAGCATGACTTCCTTAAGGCCTTTAGTACACCCTGTAATTTGGGTCATTAAGGCTTTCAGGCCACCTTATGACCTTTGGACCACCTTACAGCCTTCAGGCCACCTCAAGGCCTTCGGGCCACATGATGTAAAGATGCAAACTAAAAAGATTCTACAAGGAAAAATATCTAGAGGAGGATTTAGATAAAATGAATTAACCCGAGTAGAGATATCAGATTTGGAATAATTAGAGGATATGACATTTACCATCGGTACCGGGCCTATGCTTCTCTGCACATGACAACTATCCGAACAACCGTGCAAAGATGGAGAGCTAATCATGATCCAGACACTGAGGAGGAGCAGTTTTAAGTAGTCATAGTTTGGGATGAATTACTTTAAGGCCTTTGAGTCCTGTAATGTCATGAAATCCTACGATCCATGTAAGGGTTCCCCTTCAACCCTTAAAAGGGGGATTATCAAAAATGAATAAAAAATGAAGGCCTTCGGGCCATTCAGGCATCCAGGATGGTTGAATGTTTTAAATATGGAAAGTATGAGAATTATGAAAATATATTTCCTAGGGGGAAAATCATCAAGATAATCTTCAAGGTTATATAAGTAATGGTTATACTGTTGATGATGAAGAGACTACAAATGAAAAATTAAAGGAAGGAGGCATTAAGGAATAAGACGATGAAGCATAGTTAATAGTTTAATAATTAAGTAGAATGATTAAAGTTATTGAGTATTTGGATTCAAGAATTATTTTATCAATGATACTATAGTTATAAGAATCATGAGGTATATAAGGATTGTACTGAAATACTTATTCTTTAAAGATTTAGAGGTTTGTGATGAATAGCACCATCAACCAAGAGAAGCGATTCTATTATTAGTTAATATATTGGAAAACACATGATTTGGGGATGATCTTAATATTTTGTTAATATTGAGATAATAATGATAAATATATATTTATGGGATAGTATTGGGGACCATTAAAGTGGTTAGTGATTTGATGGTTTGTGCTGGGTTTACTACATGTTTATATTTAAGGAATATATTCAAAAACTTGAGATCATATTTTTGGAATCATGCTTGTTTTCATTAATATTTAAAGGCGATCAAGGTATTAATATATTTGGTATGTGATAATAATATCTATATTATGTTGTTAGGAAAATATAATACTAATTTTATTTTGAAAATTCAATGACCTTCCTTCTAAATTTTTAGACTTCGAATTTGGATAAATGTATTTTGGATGAGTCTTAAAATTAACTACTTATGGAATGGATTAAGATGAACATTGGATATTATTGTATGAGGTTAAAGTGTGATTTATTATATTTGATATCATGTGCTAAATTTTTTTGTGATAGTAAACATTTAAAGGATAAATTATTGACTTGTGGATATGATGATTCATTAAAGTGATTTAGATATTAAAAAACAAATTTCATCATGAAAAATCATTTAATAGTGTAAGGGAAAAAGTGAAAATAGATCAAAGCACAAACAAAGAGTGATAATGTACATATGAGATGAAATAAAGTAAGTATATCTTCTCAAATTATTTGGATGTAAAATTTTATCATACTACCATAATTTTTTATAATATTAATGACCATTCTTAGACCTATTTGGTCTATGGTTTTGTGGTAATTAACCTTCTAATGACCATGTTCTATATCATTCTATATTAGAACTTTATAGTTATATTTCTTTTCTATATCCATATTTTCACTTCTCACTAATGTTAAAGTATTCTAAATCCAAATTTTTGTGGTGACCTTCACATTTCCCTTTCCCTCTTATTAAGGGGATGTTTTATTAACGCTATTTAAGATAAGGGTTTCCCACAAAGTAATTTTCAAGTATCAACCTTTGATATTTGAAGTGTAATTTCAAATTTTGAGGAAAAAATATATTGAAGGAGGGTAGAATGTAACACCCCAAGATTTTACGGTATGTCTCTTATTAAATAAATTCAATTTATTTGATAATATACATTGCATACAACACCGATCTGAGACGAACCACGATATACTATTAAATATTATTATTTTTACACAACCATTATAAACTATAAATTAAGTTTGTGGTTGTGAATAATATTAAATAAACTATGAAATATATTTTACACATGTTTATAAAATTAATTCACTGGTTACAAATTAATAATAAATGAAAATAAAATCCAATTGAACTTAAAGGATGTGTTTTTATAAAAAACTATTTTTATGACCATAATGATATTTTTTATTAATAAATTAAATTAATCAATATTAGTGAGATATATTAATGATATATAAATGTTATATATTTATTCATTTTTTTTAAATTCATTCAATGTGTTTTATAGGATTAAGATAAGAATAAATCCAATTTTAAACATAAAAGCTACATTTTTCTAAAATGTAATTTTTCCGCTTTTTAATAGATTACCTATTTTAAATCTAAATTATGAAAATTTTAAAAAAAATTAATTTTTAAAATCATGATATAAAAATTATCCTAGGTTGAATTTTTGGTACTTTCTTGATTAGTTTCATTTTTTGATTAATATTGAAAATACTGCATTTTATTTGAAAATAGATTTGTCATCTAAATTAGTTTTATAGTTAAATTATATTTTAAAATTGTTTTAAAGTATAATTAGTTCAATTATACATCAATAAAATTAATTTAGGCCATTAGAATAAATTTCACATTGAAATTGGATATAAAAACATTTCAAACTTTTGAACATTTCACTTTAAAACCTGATTTTTCATTGTGTATATGGGATTAATTTTAAATATAATTTTAAAAATTATGGGAATTTAATTTGGTAAAATGGAAAACATATTTGGAATAATAAGGTAAAGATTAGTTTTTAAGTTCAATTTAATTTTTTAGGTATAAATAATTTACCTTGGTAAAAAAATTATTTACCATAGTATAGGTAAAATAGTGACAAAATGCTAAAGTTAAAAGGTTAAAGCTTAACATAACCAAAAATAAAAACATTTAATGGTAGGTTGAGGTATTTCTAGAACATAACTAGACTCAAAAAAATTAATTAACAATATAATTCATTGAAATTAATTCCACCTCAATGTGGCCGACTTTATATATAAAATAATCATTATTTTAATCACTTAAACCCACCTCCCCTCAAGTATAAATACCACCCCTCACCACCCCATTTAAACCAAAAAGCATTGAACATACTAAAATATGTTCCAAAACCTCTCCTCCTCACTCCACCCATTTCCAATTGTTTCTGGTATCACCAAAAGATCAAATCCAAGGTCCTCAAGGGGTCCTCCAATGAGGTGATATTCAAAGGTAGTTTTCTCAAAAACACCTCTCTTCTTTTCTTTTCTTCTTCTAATTTATCCTCATCTATTTCATCCATAAAGGCATAATAATTATAAAATATTGTACATACTAGAATTTTATGTTTCTAATTGAATATAATATATCCGTCCCTTTTATTATATCATCTTATTCAAAGAAAGGAAATTATTGTCCATGTTATGCCAATTAATCACCATCGTGAATAATATTTTTGTTTGTTTTAGATTAACACCTTGGAGTCTAGTAATAAAAATATGGTTCTAGTAAAATAAGATTTTAATATGTAAATTATAACCTATTTCATATTCCTAAACTAATATATACTCATAATATTAAATAAAATGAAACTAGTTCATGGTGTTTGAGAAAACCACCAAAATAAACTAAACATTTATCATTAACGTTTTATCTAATAAATCATAATTATGTAAGGAATAAATTTTTTATATGGGAACATTTATAATTATACAATTAAATTAATACAATTTAATTCTAATTTGGGAGTTTTATTCCCATTTGATAAGATAATCCCCAATTATACAAAAATGAACCGATCATGAAACTATGAAACAAACTCACCCAAAACAATGAAAATAATGAAATATTATTAATAAATGGATTGTAAGATGTTATAAAAGGTTAATATAAGGTATTAAAAATAAATATATATTTCAGGAATGAGTTAATAATATTCATTAAAACATTATACAGGAGGATAAAGCACATGAAACTAAAGAAAAGCATAAGGTAAGAGACTATCTCAATAACCATTCATTGAGGCATAGTTTGATATTATAATCCCATATTATTTTATGAATAGTATATATATACCATTTGAATTATCATTTCATTAATTTATTTATTATTATATTATTTAATGTTATGTTAAATTTTATTCTTTCATGTGGATTATGATTTAAATGTTCAAAGTGGTATGGGAAAGTTTGAATTTTTAAAGATTTAATTATAAAATATTTTTCTACATGTCAATATTATTGATATTATTTTACATATTTGTTTATATGGATATAAAAGGATTATAAATGATATTTATGACTATTTTTAATTTCATTCAAAGCTTTACAAATGGAATTTTTTTACATATTTTATACAAAATGTTTTGACAAATGAAAAAAGCAATGTTCTATTTTTAATATACATGGTGAAAATGACTTTCCCACCACCGTGACTAATATTTAATTTCAATATTCCTTTTAAATATTACATATTTTATTAAATGAAAAACCCTCTTATCTTATTTTCTGATATTTGGTATTGAAAATTGTTTTTTTAAATGAAAATGGTATTTTTATACTAAAGTGATTTTTATATAGGTTTAATAAGAGTTTTCCTTAATAATTTTCTATGATTTCACTACTACAAAAATGGGCAAGGGAAGCACCCCCTTATATCAGCGCTAATCAAAACCGCTGATAAAGGTTACCCAGTATCAGCGCTAAAATTTTAGCGCTGATAAAAAGACCCTTTATCAGTGCTAGAAAAGCACTGATAAAGACTCCCTGTATCAGCGCTAAAATTCTAGCTCTGATACAGTAAGGATTTATCAGCACTTTGTAGCACTGATAAAGGGTACTATTATGAGGGCTAAAAAAGTGCTGATAAAGGACACATTTATCAGCACCAAAATGTTGGCGCTGATAAAGGTAGTCTTTATCAGCACTTTTTAGCGCTGATAAAACCTTAGTGCATTTTTTTATAAAGTCGGTCGCACAGTGCCCTCGTTTTATAGCGACCTAAAGCTCTCACGGTACTGGAACCCTGTGACTCCCCTCTGCCGCCCGCTAAGATCATGTTGCCGAACCTCCGCCGCCCTCGCTTCTCATTGCCGGACCTCTGACGCCCGCTGAGTTCGCGTTGCCGGTCCTCCGCCGCCCTCGAGCTTCAGTTTGCTGAACCTCCGCCACCCGCAATGCTTTCAAGCTTCGGTTTGCCGGACCTACTTTAAGGCATGTTTTCCAAATATGTTTTCAATATTGTTCTCCTCTCCCATTTGTATATCATTTTTTAACATGCTTTTTTATTCTATGGGTGAGTATTATGGATTGACCGACTGAAGAAAATGAACCATACTTTATGGAAAATGATGTAAAGGGGATTATTCACATGTGTTTACTAATTTTCATTATATTTCTCAAGAACATGGTGGTTGTTTACTTTTATTGTTGAAAATCATTATTGTTTTTTGGTGGGGTTGTTTGAGAAGTTTTTTGTTAGTTTGGTTGTGATAGATTCCATTGGGGGAAAATGTGAGATGGTTGAGGTGGTAAATTGTGCAGTGGGGAAGAATCAACCTTTCCATTGTTAAAAAGATGTAATGAGTGGGTTATTGTGGGAGATGACATCATTAGTTGATATGGTTTTTCCTTTTAGTTTCCCAGTGGCATAAAATATAGTTGTTAATGATAAAATTGAAAAGGGTTTGGTGGGAATTGAATAACTTCATGGAGAAAAATGAAATGGTGGCTATAAAACTATGCTCACCCCCTACACAATGAGTGTATCGAGTGGTTCCCTCTTCTAAAATTAAAATATTTGAGTTCCTTTACCGAGATATAAACCTATGACCACTCTTAATTCAGGAAACATCCAACTCTAGGTGATAATCCTAGGTTTCCTTAGGTGACGAGAATATGAAGTCCCTATATTATGGGAATATGAGATCTTCTTTATCTCCCAAATAATGTTCCCTTTATTATACCTCATGAGATTATAAATAGATTCATTAGGGGATATGCCTAAGAATCCCCTAAGTGATGATAATAAGATCTCTTATTCATCTCCTAGGTAATGATCCTAGGATTATACCTCACATGAGGAGCATGAGATTCCTTAGGCGATGTGCCAAAGAATCCCCTATGTGATGAGCATACGATCTCTAAACACTTCCCTTAGTAGATGATCTTATGTTATTACCTGGTGTGATAAGAACACGATTCATTAGTTGATGAATATAGAAATCCTTATGTGCTATGAATATATTTTATGAACCAAATTGGTGTAGATTCCTCACATTAAAAATGTGATCCACCTTGTGTAATGAGCATAAGATTAGAGAGGTTATAAGACTTGAATTCCTTCTGCAATAAGAATAAGTTACCAATTATCAATCATGGTATGACTCATGTATTACAAATAATACACCTCATGTCATGAGCTAATGAAAAATTCATAACCTCAATTTTAGATGAATTTTATAGTTTATCAATACACTCATCACCATTATTATATTCAACTAAAATTATATTCCCTGTAACTAGAATAATAATTGTAATTAAATTGTGTCCACTAAAGAGTAGAACCAAAAACTAGATTCAGAAACATGTCTTATATCTAGAACAGAGACCCAGAATAGGAATCATACTCCAAGAAGGAAACTATAGAAGGAATATCTAACATCCCATATTCCCATTCCAATCAAGGGGACAATATTATCAACCATGGAGGTGGAATCTTTCCACCTTTGGAAATATGTAAGGTAGGTTATGAGGATTGTGGCTATCCCAAGGAAACAGATTCAAGCCTGAGTGATTTCCCCAGTATAGGATTCAAAAAATTACCCATGAGCCCAAATATCCAATTCAAATGGGCCTTATTCTATGGGAACCATACATATTAGGCCATACTCTAAATGAAAACATTCCCACACATAGAGGACCATATTCACTAAGTGGTCCATACTCCTACTAGTTGAAAAAACCCTATACCACATAGAGTCATATTTTTTATGAATCCAAAATACACTCATTAGGCTATATCCCCTTTTAGTTAGACCAAAAATGTCTTATCACACATATTTACCATACTAACTTTCACTTGGTATCATTCGAAAAATCATCTATACAACTTGATGTTAAACTATATCAATTATTTATTATTATAAGTATATTGCACATAGTTGTGATAAATACCCTCGGTGCATTCACTAACCCATGATATGTTGGAGGATGGTTTTAGGGGGTCACTACACTATAATCTAATAACCAATAAAGGGGTATAAATGGGTATAGGCCATGAAATAGTGTTATCAAAGAATTTTATTAGGAGATATGATAGGGTTTGATGTTAGGAACATTTGAGGATTTCAATGGTTTGGTTTAGAAAGTATTTCATTTGAATTCATTGGTATGTTTTGGGTGTACCTTTCCTTAGGTTTCAAATTATGCTCTTAGTGGTTCTTCAGGGTTAGTGGTTGTAGTCTCTTATTTGGGTGAAGGGATGTGTTCTTAGTATATTTACATCTTATTATGTTCTTCATGGTTAGTGGTTGTAGTCTCTTATTTAGAGATGTATGATGTTCTTGGTGAGGGACACTATCTATCTAGTGGTGTCGTTGTATATGAGAAAGCATCGATGTAGATGGAGATGTATGATGTTCTTCATTTGAGTAGACTCATTCAGATTACAAGTGGGTGTTTATATAATATATCTTCTTTTTGGGATTCATGTGTTTCATGAATTAATATTTTATCCATTTGAAGTTGGTTAGACATGTTTTGATCATTCTGAAGCACAAAATAACCCTATTAATGAAAATAATATATGGAATGGATGGTATCTTGTTGTGAATTAACCCTTTTCATTGAAATAAATTAGGTTTCATTCTACCATTGGTGGATTTGATATTATAAATGAAAATCATGGTTTAAAATAAAGATAAGTTGATTCTTTAAATAAAATTCCAAATGGTTTGGCATGTGTTTGTTTATTGATTTTTTTTGGGAATGATTTACAAAAATAAATTAAAATGTCTTTTTTTTAAATGGTTTATGGTATTGGTATTTTAAAAAATTGAGGGGGATTGATTGTCCTTTTGAAAAAAATACCTTTGATCCCGACCACCATCCATTGTTTGTTGGGGTGACTTTAATTTCATTTCCAACCCAAAGGAAAGGAAATGTAGAAGCCCATTCCAGAGGAAGGACATCATGGAGTTTGTTCAGTTCATGGCTGGGAAGGGCCTCATTGATCTCAGCTTCTTAGGTGACAGTTTCACCTGGTGCAACAACTGTAGGGTCCATCACTGCTTGTGGAGTCTATTGGATAGGTGTCTAGCCAACATGAAATCCACTAACCTATTCTCAAATACCATGTTTTCCATCTTGTTTGGGGTATTTTGATTCACTCCCCATTTTGGTTTCCATTTCTTCTTGGCATGATCATCAGGAACAGTTTCACTTCCACCAGTAGTGAGTATTTAGGAATGATGATATTGAATGTAGGTCAGAGACCTAGGAGTGGTAGATGTATCATTCTTGATTATTCTTGTGTTTGGTTTGGGGTGATTTGAGGAAACTATAATGAATCTAAAGTAATTATATTTAATGAAGATGAATAAATACTAATGGTTAGGCTCTATCAATCTCTATTTTTATAAGAAAGTGGTTCTCTTCTACTATATTTGTAATTCTTGTTTTGTGTACTTGAACCATAAATACTAATATTTGAGATTCAAATAGGATGGAGATGAATAAATATTGGATGGATGCTAATCGTTTAACAATAGAGTACGAGAACGGAGTGAAAGAGTTCATCAAGCTTGCAAAGGATCACGCAAAGGATCCTTCTCAAATCCTTTGTCTGTGTTTAAGTTGTTGGTATTCTAGACTACTTACTCCAAAGGAGTTGGAAGAACATTTGATATGTCACGGAATAGATCAGAGTTATAAATGTTGGAATAAACACGGAGAAAAAGTGAATGTAGCTACTGGCTGGGATAAAACTGCATTTTATAGATCATCAAATATGAATACAAATATGGATAATTAAGAAGACCATATGGAGGATGTGATTACATATGTCAATGATGATGAAGATCGTATCGGGGAAATGACAAATAAAATTCAAGATGAACTCCGTGATTGCCCAAAATTGTTTGAGAAGTTAAAGAGTTGTGCAAAGACGCCATTGTATGTTGCTTGCACTAAGTACACAACATTTTCATCTATACTAAAGTTGTATAAATTGAAAGCAGGAAATGGATGGAGTGATGTCAGTTTTACGGAACTACTTGCTTTCTTGAATGACATGCTCCTGGAAGATAATGAGCTCCCAAGCCGTACATATGAAGCTAGATGAATGCTACACTCGATGGGAATGATTTTTGAAAGAATACATGCCTGCCCGAAAGACTGTATATTGTTTCTCAAAGAGAACAAATCACTTACAGAATGTCGAAAGTGTGGTGCTTATCGATACAAGAAAGATAAATCCAATCCTATGAAAGTTTTATGGTACTTTCTAATCATTCCATGGTTTAGGCGTCTATATGGAAGTGAAGAAACTGCAAGACAATTGTCATGACATGTAGATAAAAGAAATAAAGATGGGTTATTACGTCATCCGACCAACTCTCCTCAATGGAAGAAAATTGATCATGTGTATCCTAAATTTGGAAAAGATCCGAGAAACCTTCGTCTTGCGTTATCTACAGATGGAGTGAATCCTTTTGGTTTTCAAACCAGCACTCATAGTACATGGCCTGTTATGTTGGTAAATTATAACTTGCCACCCTAGTTATGCATGAAGTGGAAATTCATCATGTTATCTATGCTTATATCAGGACCAAAACAACCAAGTACTGATATTTATGTTTATCTGTCTCCTTTGATCGAGGATTTGAAGTTATTGTGAGACTCAGGTGTAATGTTGTATGATGATTATAAAAGTGAATACTTCACATTGAGAGCGATGTTGTATGGGACAATAAATGATTTCCCTGCTTATGGAAATTTGTCAGGCTATAGCATTAAAGGAACTCAAGGGTGTCCCATGTGAGAAGAAGATACAGAATCAATTAGGTTGAAACATTCATCGAAATCTGTGTTTCTAGGACATCATAGATTTCTATCTCATCGGTATAAGTACCGATCTTGGACGACATCATTCAATGGAAGTTCAAAAAAACGTGCAACAACATCTCCACTAACAGGTGATCAGCTGTTTGATAAAGTAAAAGATCTGAACACTATTTTTGGTAAACCATTTTCGAAAAACCTTACAAAAATCGGTTGGAAAAAGGGATCAGTTTTTTTTAATTACCATAATGGAATTTTTTGTACGTCAGACATTTTCTTGATGTGATGCATGTGGAAAAAAATGTATGTGATAGTGTTATCAGAACATTGATAAATGCCCCTGTAAAAACAAAAGATGTAATTAAGGCAAGGTTGGACATGGTTGACATTGGAATACGAGAAGAGTTGGCTCCCGTGAAGGGTGAAAATTGAATGTTTATTCTTCCAGCTGCTTATACTCTTTCTAGGGTGGAGAGATATCAGTTTTGCAACTTCTTCAATGATGTAAAGGTTCTAGAGGTGTACTCATCAAATATTAAGAACATTGTTTCAATGAATGATTTGAAGTTAAAAGGTTTGAAATCACATGATTGCCATGTTTTGATGTAAGATCTAATTCCTATAGCTTTACGTTACATTTTTCCCAAGAATGTTCGTAATACGTTAACCAAACTTTGTTTCTTTTTCAAAGCTATATGTAGAAAAGTTTTAGACCCAGGGAAATTTCCAGCTAGGGAAAAAGAAACTGTCATCATATTATGTGAATTAGAAATGTTCTTCCCGCCAACATTCTTTGATATGATGGTTCATTTTATGATTAACTTGGTGAGAGAGATTTGACTTTGTGGTACTGTGAACTATAGATGGATGTATCCTGTTGAACGGTATATGAAGATTTTGAAAGGGTATGTAAAAAATCAAAGTCGTCCAGAGGGTTGTATAGTGGAGCGATATATTGTTGAGGAATCCATTGAATTTTTTACTGAATAACTATCTAATGTGGAAAGAATTAGTCTCCCGAAATCTCGTCACACTGGACACATTGAGGGTGATGGAATTTCTGGAAGAGAAGTTGTGACAATCAGTATTACAGATCGAAAGGAGGCTCATCTTTATGTTTTGCCTAACAGTTGGGAGGTTTCTCCATATATTGAAACTCACAAAGAAATTCTTAGGCAGTTGAATCCATTGAGGGATGAAAAATGGTTATCAGATACACATAATCACCAGTTTATAGGATGGTTTCAGGAACATATTTTTAAGCAGTTGGATGAAAATCCGAATTCAATTTCATAACGTCTTTGATGGCTAGCCACTGGACCAAGTGTGTATGTATTATCTTTCAGTGGTTATGTAATTAATGGTTATACATTATATAAAGATGAACATGATGAATATAATACCATGCAAAATAGTGGAGTTACACTAGTGGATGAAGCGATGCATGTTTCTGGTAGTAAGGATAGAAATCCAATTTATGCAAATATTTCATACTTTGGCATTATCAAACTAATATGGGAGTTGGATTATATGACATTCCAATTGCCTATTTTTCAATGCAAATGGATTGATAACAACAGTGGTGTTAAAATAGATGAATGGGGATTTTTGAAAGTTGATTTTAGTAAAGAAGGGTACAAAGACGAACAATTTATAATGTCATCACAAGAAGTACAAGTTTTTTATGTTCCATATCCCACAAACCGAAAGTGGTCGATTGTTCTGTTATTGTCCAAAACTACTGAAGGTTCCGATGAAAATTCAGTTGAGGACGATCCTTTTAGTGGTACGTCACAATAATTTCAGAGTGGTCCCAATGCAGATGATGTTTTGTATGTTAGAGGAGACCACAATGAAGGGATTTGGATAGTCGATAGAGGTGTCAAATACCTTCAAACTTTGAAAAAAAGAAAGAGAGTTCAGTAAACAGGTTATATTTTATTTGTAATATAGATCTTGTTATCTCATGTTATTATCTTATCATTACTGAATTTATATAATCTGAATTAACTATTCAACCACTTTTGCAGATAATGACTTCTGCACATTCTGATGCTCCTAACCTTGAGGCTGAACAAGTCTCTCAAGAAGCTGCTGCTACGGCTACTGCTACTCTTGCTACTCCTCCAGCTCATGATGTTGCTGTTGTTGCTCCTTTTGCTGCTCCTACTGCTCCTGCAGCTCATACTGCTACTACTGTTGCTCCTACTGTGGCTCCGGTTGCTCCTGCTGCTCCTCCTACTGCGGCTCCTACTGCTACTACTCCTCCTACTGCTCCTCTTGCTGCTCCTGCTGCTGCGGCTCCTGCTGTTCTTAGTGTTGAGGTCCAACAACCATCAACACATGTCATTGATACCATTCTAGATGAACATATAGATGATTTTGATATTGATGAAATGGTCAGGAATGAAGGACCAGCGTCGCAGAAATCACAGGTGCGTCGTAGTTTAACAGTGTTATCCAAAATTCTTAAGGCAAAAAGCAAAGGCATCAAATTTGAAGTCGGATGGAATGCATGAGACCAACATGTGAATCCCAACAAGGCTATGTTTAGCAGCTACATCGGAGTTGTCACTCGGCAACACATGTCGATTGACATATATTCATGGAACCATGTTGTGTCTGGGATGAAGGATATGATTTGGGAAGAAATTACGGTAACATTATGAATTTATTTCTTTAATTTACTAGAAAATAAAATAATGAAACAATGTCTTAATCTTCTTAATATCTTGCTGAGTACATTTATAGTAGACGATTCACACAAGGATTATGTACTAAGGATTTAAGGAAAGATTCATTGAGGTTTTTGCACTATTTTAACAAGATGTCACCTCAAATATTCTAAAGGTAAAATAAACCCGCACCCACCCATTGTCTACGCTCACCTGATATCCCAAGAAGCATGGGATGAATTTATTAGCTTTCGTGGGGATGAGAAGTTTCAGGTACATTGTGAGTGATAATACGTTGTTTGAGGATACCTGTATTCATCATTTTGATTGTCAATATTTCATTTATGAAACAGAAACTCTGTACTGAAAATAAGGAACGTGCTTCAAAACCAACATACCCCTATCGTAAAGCAAGGATGGGGTACGCTTCATTAGAAAAGAAAATGGTACGTATTTTAAATTTACAATAATATTGTTAGGTGCCAATAAACAACATCATAATTATTTTTCTATGTTTATATGTAGATTAATGAGTCTAAAACAAAATGCACTTCCATCCCACTTCATGTGCTATGGAAGGAGGCACGTGTGAACAAAGAAGGGAAGTTAGTAGATGAGAACACACAGAAAGTGTGGGAAATATGTGTAAGTATGACACGACGATAAAATAATTTGTTTAAAATTTCTATTACATAAAAAAAATTAGTTATTTTCCTATATCTGACAGTCACATGAATCAGCTAATCCTATAGCTGATACAGACCTATTATCAATGGATTTGAAGCAGCCAGAAAAATACGGTCGTGCCAGAGGTGCAGGGTTTGGGGTGACACCCCGAGTATATTTTGAGAAGAAGAAGAAAATGGACGATACAGATGAAAAATTAGAACAAATGAGTGAAAAAATAGAAACCCTTGAAGAACAATTGCAATGGCAGGGAGAGTTTCTAGCAACTTTTATGGGTGGTAAGCAAAGGGAATCCACAACTCAAGAACAACCGCCGTATGAACATCCCACCCCACCCCCCACCAGCTTTGAGGTGATCCATTTGCCTCAAAGAAATATCTTATCCATGGTAATCAATATTATAATAATTGTTCCCATGAAATATGAATCAGACAAACACTGGTAATTTTGCTGTACTCATCTTCTATAGGGTGATAATGATTGTGATTTATATCTATCAACACCCACCTATCTCCTTGTAGCGAGGGCTACAGTGTTCAATATCCCAGATGCCACACTGCATAATATACCACTTTTGAAAGATCATCTTAAAGTGATGATTACTATAGCTCATGAGCCAAAGGCAGAGCTACCTATTCCACTTGATGAAGATGGTATTCATACGATCGAAAAGGATATTGGGACATTCATTGCATGGCCATCAGAACTTGTAAGAGTACATGCAGACAAAGAGGTATTTATTTACTTTTCTTTTCAAGATAAACCCTTAACAATTAATGAAAAAAGGTTCTGAACCAATGATTGTTGTTATAGATGGAGAAAGGGAAGGGGGTGAAAAACGTCGGCTCAAAACCATCTAAAGGACCGACCAACCGATCCCAAGGAGCTACTGAAAGCACAATAACACCACCTGTTCTCTATCCAAATTTACTAGCATTGAAGACTCATGTGGATACGAATCTAAAAGATGGTAATAGTCATATAGTGGTTTTCGAAGAGAATATATACAGAGAGGAAAATTAAGATTTTGTTGCAGCTGAAAATGTAAATGAAATCCTTGAAAACAGTTGGCTAGGTGTCATAGTTGTAAATGTATATATGAGGTATGTTTCCATGAATTGATTTTCCAAAAGATGATCTAATGTGAAAATTATGACTAAATTCATTTTATATTGTTGATAGACGCATTTATGAAAAACAATTGAAGGAATTTTCCCATGATCCAAGATTTGGACTGGTTAGTCCTCATATCACATCAACACACCTAACAAAAATAGAGCCATCAAAAAGGGATGAAATAGTGAACGGATTGCTGAAAACATTTGAACGCAAGATTACAGATGACAGACTTTTCCTAATACCAACCATGAAGGGGTAATAATCTATGATTAAATCATATCAATTATATTTTCACTTCTTTTATTACTTATTCCTTTTTGTGTTTTTAGGAAACATTGGTTGCTAATTGCGGTGAACTTGGATACTCCGAAGATTTATTTTCTGGATTCAAAGCAAGGATATCCATCAAATCGACCACACATGATGGAGTTTGTGAATCTGTAAGACACTACATATTACATTTTAGGTCTAAACATCAAGTAATATAATTTATATTATCTTTTATTGAGGATTATGTTATGATAAGTAGGTGTATCATTATCGTCTAAAAAAGGAATGAGGATAGAGGATAAGCATAAGGAGGTGAGCAAGTACTACGTCTGGACAAATATCAGGGTACATATAATACAATTTCACTATCCAAACACATCTCAACACAAGTTACTTATTCTCCTAATGATCAATTTTTTTAGAGTTTCCAAAACAAAAAAACGATAATGATTGCGGTTATTATGTTTGTAAATTTATGAAAGCGATCGTTTTTCATCAGCAAACTAGCATCCCTAAAGAGGTATTTTTAAAAACAACTACTAGTTCGTTTAAGTTATTTATTAATTAATTATTTTTTTATTTTGCAGTACTACTATGACTACCGAAAAGCCTCATACTCACAAGACGATATAGATGTGTTCAGAAACGAGTGGGCCACATACTTGATGGAAGATTTTACACAAATATAATGAAGATCTGACTTGGGGACATGTACAATTTGTTGTCATTTTTGAGAGGGGTTAAGGGGATCAAAAGATGAAAAATTGTTGTATGTAAATGTTTGTAGGAAAATTGTAATTTTTATTAAATAAAACATCCTTTCTCTAATGATTCATTTTCCCATTTTAACATATGATATGCACTAGCAACATGAAAGAATGCTGAACCACTCAAAGGGTCTCTATTTTGTTTAAAATGGACACGATTTTAAGTGAAAACAACAAATGACCTATAGAAATCCGACCAAACACATTCGGATTGCATTGATCTTTTATAGGAATGATCCAAGGGTCCTTGGTGACATGTAAGAGTCAACCCCGCCTCAATACAAGGGACGGTGTGGCCGCTATCACTCAAAGGGTCTCTATTTTGTTTAAAATGGACAAGATTTTAAGTGAAAACAACAACTGACCTATGAAAATCCAACCAAACGCATTCAGATTTCCTTTATATTTTATAAGAACTATCCAAGGGTCCTTGGTGACATGTATGAGTCAAGCCCGCCTCAATCTGAGGGACGATGTGTCCGCTATCACTCAAAGGGTCTCTATTTTGTTTAAAATGGACAATATTTTAATTGAAAACAACAACTGACCTATGTAAATCTGACCAAACGCATTTGGATTTCATTGATACTTTATAAGAGAGATCCAAGGGTTTCTGGTGACGTGTATGAGTCAACCCCTCCTCAATCCGAGGCATGGTGTGGCCGCTAGCACTCAAAGGGTCTCTATTTTGTTTAAAATGCATACGATTTTAATTAAAAACAACAACTGACCTACAGAAATCCTACCAAACACATTCAGATTGAATTGATATTTTATAAGAACGATCCAAGGGTACTTGGTGATGTGTAGGAGTCAACCTTGCATCAATACAAGGCACGATGTGGCCGCTATCACTCAAAGGGTCTCTATTTTGTTTAAAATGGACAAGATTTTAAGTGAAAACAACAACTGACCTACGGAAATCAGACCAAATGCATTAGGATTGCATTGATATTTTATAAGAACGATCCAAGTGTCCTTGGTGACGTGTATGAGTTAACCCTACCTCAATCCGAGGCACGGTGTGGCCGCTAGCACTCAAAGGGTCTCTCTTGTTTAAAGTGGACATGATTTTAATTGAAAACAACAACTGACCTATGAAAATCCAACCAAACGCATTAAGATTGAATTTATATTTAATAAGAACGATCCAAGGGTCCTTGGTGACGTGTAAGAGTCAACACTAACTCAATTTTAGGCACGGTGTGGCCACTAAAACTCAAAGGGTCTCTCTTGTTTAAAATGGACACGATTTTAATTGAAAACAACAACTGACCTACATAAATCCAACCAAACGCATTATGATTGCATTTATCTTTTATAATAACGATCCAAGGGTCCTTGGAGATGTGTAAGAGTCAACCCTGCCTCAATCCGAGACACGGTTTGGCCGCTATCACTCAAAGGATCACTATTTTGTTTAAAATGGACAAGATTTAAGTGAAAACAACAACTAACCTACGGAAATCCAACCAAACTTATTTGGATTGCATTGAAATTTTATAAGAACGATCCAAGGGTCCTTGGTAACGTTTACGAGTCAACCCCGCCTCAATCCGAGGCACGGTGTGACCGATATCACTCAAAGGGTCTCTATTTTGTTTAAAATGGACACGATTTTAATTGAAAACAACAAATGACCTACGGAAAATCTGACCAAACGTATTCATATTTCCTTGATCTTTTATAAGAACAATAAAAGGGTCCTTGGTGATGTGTAAGAGTCAAACCTAGCTCAATCTGATGCACGGTGTGACCGCTAGCACTAAAAGGGTCTCTATTTTATTTAAAATGGACACAATTTTAATTGAAAACAACAACTGACCTACGGAAATCTGACCAAACGCATTCAGATTGCATTGATATTTTATAATAAAGATCCAAGGGTCATTAGTGACGTATGAGAGTCAACCCCGCCTCAATCCGAGGCATGGTGTGGCCGCTATCACTCAAAGGGTCTCTATTTTGTTTAAAATGGACAAGATTTTAAGTGAAAACAATAAATGACCTAGGAAAATCCGACCAAACGCATTCAGATTGCATTGATATTTTATAAGAACGATCCAAGGGTCCTTGGTGACGTGTACGAGTCAACCCCTCCTCAATCTGAGGTACGATGTGGCTTCTATCACTCAAAGGGTCTCTATTTTGTTTAAAATGGACAAGATTTTAAGTAAAAACAACAACTAACCTACAGAAATCTGACCAAACGCATTCATATTTCATTTATATTTTATAAGAACGATCCAAGGGTCCTTGGTGATGTGTAAGAGTCAACCCCTCTTCAATACGAGGCACGGTGTGACTGCTAGCACTCAAAGGGTCTCTCTTGTTTAAAGTGGACACGATTTTAATTGAAAACAACAACTGACCTATGGAAATCTGACCAAATGCATTTATATTACATTGATTTTTTATAAGAACGATCCAAGGGTCCTTGGAGACATGTAAGAGTCAACCTATCCTCCATACGAGGGATGGTGTGGCTACTATCACTCAAAGGATCTCTATTTTGTTTAAAATGGACACGATTTTAAGTGAAAACAATAACTGACCTATGGAAATCTGACCAAATGCATTTGGATTGCCTTGATATTTTATAAGAATGATCCAAGGGTACTTGGTGATGTGTAAAAGTCAACCCCGCCTCAATACAAGGGACGGTGTGGCCGCTATCACTCAAAGGGTCTCTATTTTGTTTAAAATGGACAAGATTTTAATTGAAAACAACAACTGACCTACATAAATATGAGAAAATGAATTCGGATTGCATTGATCTTTTATAAGAACGATCCAAGGGTCATTGGTGACATGTAAGAGTCAACCCTGCCTCAATCTGAGGCACGGTGTGGCCGCTAGCACTTAAAGGGTCTCTATTTTGTTTAAAATGGACACGATTTTAATTAAAAACAACAACTGACCTACGAAAATCCGACCAAAAGCATTAGTATTGCATTGATATTTTATAAGAACTATCCAAGGGTCCTTGGATACGTGTACGAGTCAACCCCACCTCAATCCGAGGCACGATGTGGCCGCTATCACTCAAAGGGTCTCTATTTTGTTTAAAATGGACAAGATTTTAAGTGAAAACAACAACTGACCTATGGAAATCCAAAAAAATGCATTCGGATTGCATTTATCTTTTATAAGAATGATACAAGGGTCCTTGGTGATGTGTACGAGTCAAACCCGCCTCAATCCGAGGCACGGTGTGGCCACTAGCACTGAAAGGGTCTCTCTTGTTTAAAGTGGACACGATTTTAATTGAAAACAGTAACTGACCTACGAAAATCTGACCAAACACATTCGGATTGCATTCATATTTTGTAGGAACGATCCAAGGGTCCTTTTTGATGTGTACGAGTCAACCCCACCTCAATCCGAGGAATGGTGTGGCCTCTAGCACTCAAAGGGTCTCTATTTTGTTTAAAATGGACACGATTTTAAGTAAAAACAACAACTGACCTACAGAAATCTGACCAAACGCATTCGGATTGCATTGATATTTTATAAGAACGATCCAAAGGTCCTTGGTGACATGTAAGAGTCAACCCTACCTCAATCCAAGGCACAATGTGGCCTCTAGCACTCAAATGGTCTCTATTTTATTTAAAATGGACAAGATTTTAATTGAAAATAACAACTGACCTACGAAAATCTGACCAAACACATTCGGATTGCATTAATCTTTTAAATGGGGGGTCATGGCATGTGATCTATCAGGGTAATAATATATATCAAGTCATGGTTGTCCTTGTATACTAGGGTGATCATGTGTTTGGGTCTATGATACTTATGGGCTTATATCTGGATGAAAATACTCCCATTTGGGAGGGTGGATATGCTTATGGGTCTTATTCCTTAAATGAGAATACTCTCATAGGGGAGGGATGAGATGTATATAGGTATTATTCCCTAAATTAGAATACAACCATATGAGTGGGATGAGATTCTTATCGGGAATATTCACTAAATGAAAATAATCCCATAGGGGAGGGCTGAGATGATTATATAGATTATGCCTCAAATGAGAATACACCCATATTGGATGGTTGATATGCTTCTAGGGATTATTATTTGGATGATAATACTCCCATATGGTAAATAATATATGCTTCTTAGTATTATTCCCTAAATAAGGATACTCCCATAGTATAGGGATGAGATCCTTGTAGGTCTTATGCCTCGGAATTGGAAGAACACATATGGGTGGTCTGAGATACTGTTGAGGGTATTCCCTGGATGAGAAAACTCCCATAAGTGGATTTCCATGATGGATTATAAATAAAACTCACTTATTGGAGGTCAATAATAATTATGTATATAGTGGGGAGACCATGGTATATTATATGTTTTGTGTGGTTCCTATGATGTACTCAGAGAAACCCTAACATTGGATGAAGTAGGTATGGTTGATCAAGCTTTAATACTTGAGAATCAATGTGTCTTGATGTAGATGGGGTATGACTTGGTCAAAATATATTTTTATAATGTCGACACGATCTTTGTGAAATACTTGGTAAAAGTTCATCACTTGGAAAATTAATTTGGGTTTAATCATGGTCATGTATTTGAGGATCAATGATGAATTTTTTATTAGTTTTATTCCAGTTCTTTCTCAACTAGGTTGTGCATATTGCCTGATCATGCACTTACAATAGCCTATTGCAGGTTTAATATTGGGGGTTTATTAATGAGATTCACCCCCCCAAGTATGTGCACCTCAGTGTGTGTAAAAACCTTATAACTTCTTTGAGGTTGAGAACATGATGAATAGTGGATAGAGAAAAGTCCAAAGATTTATGTATTGATAAAACACACCCATGTGGAGCCTTAGGATTGAACTGGAAATCCCTATGGACACCCCCTACCCCCCCTTGAATAGCCACCCCAAACCCTTGAACAACCCCAAAACCCCCTGAATTCTGAATTGATTTCTTTAAGTACTTGATTAACTTATAAATTATGTGTTAATGGTGTACGGGTATAATTTTTGTATGGGTATACTTGGTCTAATTTGATTATGATTTATGAGTTAATTTTGTATGGGTATACTTTCTTTAATTGGCTTTTTGAGATGCTGTTTTTTTGCAGGTGTTCGGGTGTGCTGCTGCAGATTTATCAGAGCAGCAGAGAGGGCATTTATCAGCGCTGATAAAAGATAAGTTTATCAGTGCTAAAGGAGCGCTGATAAAGTTTACCTTTATCCACTCTTGTTTAGCGCTGATAAAGGGTTGTTTTATCAGTGCTGATAAAGTAACCCTTTATCAGTTCTTACTAAGCACTGATAAAGGGGTACCCCCTTTATCAGCACCGAGCTTTATAGCGTTTTTTAGCGCTGTTAAAGCCCGTTTTTAGCACTATTAATTCCCGTATTTGTAGTAGTGTTTTATTAGAGTATTTTCTTATATGTCAACACCCTTTGTTAAATATTATTCTTAATTAAGGTTAATATCTTATGATATCATTTACAATATTTTATTAAATGGTTTATGATCAGTTTGAATGTGGATGTTCTATTTAGATACTATTCTTGGTTAATGTTTAAATTATTAAAATTCCATATGTTAGTTTTTAATATGAACATTTATGTGGTTTATGTTTCCCCCCTTTCATAAGAGGAATGAATTGGACTTAGTAAGTGATGGTCAGGGCCCTCTATAGCCCCTAAAGGCATCAGTAGGTCTCTTGAGATAAACTAGACTAGGTTTTGGCCAAGGCCTTACCCACTTATTAGATTCTTGGTATGAATACTTGATAATGTTATATTCTTGAAATGAAGACTTTAATGGATTCTTGGTACTAATCCATGATAATTTTAGATTATTTGAACAAAGATTTGACAGTATTAGATTCTTGGTAAAAATCCTCGATAGTAAGTTTTAGATGTTTGTAATTATGCATTCCATCATTACGAATTTAGTTATTGACATTCCATTTGATTATTCGATTAGTTATAACTATTAGGTTGGTATGGAGTATGATATTCTCCAATGATACCAACTATAGGATCGAAATGATAAAGTATATTCTCAATATACAAGAGGGGGGGGGGGTGAATTGTATTCTTTAAAAATTCTTTGGGAACTTTTAAAGTTGGTTAGAAAACTTTCTATTGTTTAACAAGGTTAAATAATGTAAATTCACAAAACCTTTAAGTTCTAATAACTTTATTGATTCCAAAAATATGATTCCGAGAATGTAATTCTGGAAAAGTAGTTCTAGAAATGAAACTTAATAGAAGTTTACAAAGATAAATATTATACTTTAAAGCATATAGAATCTCACTATTTCAGAGTACAAGTATAAGGAATTATAAGATAGTTATACTTTCTTCAACAATCAAAATACAATGGAAAACTTGAAACAATACAAGTAACAAGTAGTAAATCTTTTAACCCAAAGAGAAGGGTATCCAACAACCTTGGATAAAGGTCCCTTGATTTATACTTTCAAGAAAATATGTATTACCCACACTAGGGTAAGCCCTCGATACGAAGATCGGAGTCTGTCTTACTATCCGCACAATCCCTCAACTTCAAGGTAGTCGGCACCTCTATCTTCCTAACCCCAAAAGCCCTTGAATATACTCAGCAACATTCAGAGTCGCACGAAGAAATTCTGAACAAGATGTTTAGTATGCACAAAGCATGAAAGTATCTCTCTAGAAATCACTTCAGCATCATGTAATCTCTAGAGTCATAGAGTAATGTTGAGCTCGTTCAAATGAGATCTTATTTATAGGCACATATTCAACGGTCGGCTCCCTCATCGAAAAGTCATATTTTTCCTTGAATTTTAGAGGGACCTGTACGTGTCACTCAAACAACGGTTGGTTAGTAACTAAATGCACAACATCATTTTGTAACCAAAAAATGAGTAAGAAAAAATATGGTTACTTAACCAATTTAATTTTTTGGAGTGTAAGGAAAAAATTATAGTTCAGAGTCTAACCAAAAACCATTCAGTGTCTATAAAACATGGATATTCAGATTCCGTCTTTAAAGGAATTCATAACCTAAATTCTATATAATTCTAGAGTCTTAATTTCAAGGAAATTCAGAATCTAAATTCAGTAGAATTCGGTGTCTGAATTCATAAGAATTCAGAGTCTAAATTCATTATAATTCGGATTCTGAACTTATAAATTTAAGAGTCTAAATTCATTAGAATTCAGAGTCTGAACTTGGAAAGTTTGGAGACTAAACTTAGAAAGTCCAGAGTCTGAATTCATTAGAATTGAGAGTCTGAACTTGGAAAGTTCAGAGTCCGAATTCCTTAGAATTTGAAACCTGAGTTTGAATCCTGAAAACAGAATTCTCTATATCTAAGTATTTAATATTCCTATGTTTTGGATATGAAAATGAATTTTACACTTAAATAAAATATGAACAATGAAAAAACATGGTATGGAAAAATTTCCTTGAGGAAGGAAAATTTTCCTTATAAAAGTAAAGCATAGAGTAAAAGAGATTTTCCTTAAGATAAGGTGTTTGTGATTTTCAAAACAAAAAGGAATGGAAAATTCATAAGGAAACCTTATTGAATCAACAATCTCCCCCAAACATGAAGGAATGGAAAATTCATAAGGAAACCTTATTGACTCAACAATATCCCCCTTTTTGGAAAGCACAAACATCCTTACGAAAAAGAATATAAGGAATTAGGGAAAAAAAATTCCTAGACTTTGAAAGTAAAACTTATGTCCCTTAACACATGGGAAAAGATGAATACGAATACCTCCCCCTTAGGATTTAGACACACTAAGGACCATATTATAGATTTCCAAGATGGATCTTAGCATTTTATTGCATACAGAAATCTTCTTGGATAAGAACTCCCCCTTAGACGAACTCCGCCTTAGGGAAATTTGTTCTTTTATTAGCATTATTTTTTTCTTTCTCCCCCTTTGTGATTTTTAGAAAGGATTAAAGGGAATTGAAAAGAGATTATGGTAACTGAAAAATTAGTACTAAACATCCAAATGGAAGGGAACCAAAAATTTCATTGTGATTGGAAAATTTATACAAGGAAAATACAACAAAATATCAGAATTGAAAAAGTTTATCCTTCCTTCTCCTTGGGAATCAACTTCTTCACTATTGTTTTCAACTTTTTAAGCTCCTTATGATCTTCCTCTACTCGCTTAAGAAAATGATCCTGGTCTTCTTCTTTCTTCTCTAAGGCTTTGATCTTTTCTTATTGAGCCTTAAGAACCTCTGCCTAAGCCTTCAAGGCTTCTTCCTGCTTAGTAAGCTTCTCTTCTATTTCAATCCTAAGATCTCTTTCTCTCTTCCAAATTTGAGCAATTGAATAAAACTTCCCATTCAGATCTTTCACTTCTTGAATTCGGGAATTTTGTTCCAGAGTCAACTTTTTCTCAAAACTATTTGTGAGATCCTTGATCTTACTATCTTCAGTTTCAAAAGTATCCTTAACACTTTTTTGGAACTCATCAAGAATCCGCATATCTTATATAGTTTTCCTTGACCAACTGGTCATTTTATTGAAAGATCTTTTGTGGGATTCATAGTTTATAAAAAAGGATTTGAAGTATGCCTCTAGCTTGACACACTTATCCATCACCATTGATATTGAATATGATTTTTGATTTAGGGTGTGTTGGAGCATATGGAATCTCGAGTCAATACTTGGAAATATCAGAATAGTCCAAAAAAGATTCTTCAAGGACTGAACCACAAAATCATGTCCTAGAGATGATGATTCCGAATCAGAAAATTTACTTGTTGAGGGCTCTTTATCTATTTAAATTTCCTTCCTCTTTGAAGAACCAACAATATATTTCTTCTTAACCACATCTTTTGTAGGTGTATCAAAAACCACCTGTTTACCCTTATCAATCTTCGGGATGGATTCCTATTGGTTAGGGGATATATTTTCACTATCAGATAGTTGAACAATTTTGTCTTCTCTATCTATTCCTTATCATATCCAACCTTAGCATATTCTGGATGAATGAAATCATGATTAGAAATTTATTCTTCAGACAACTTATTCACTTCTTCTTCATCCTTCTCTTCATCTTTTCCAAGAGTAGCAAGCTTTGATGATTCAGCTTGAGAAGTTCAGATTGATAATTTTTTTGAAGGGTTTTCCTTCTCATGAAAATACTCAACTTTCTTAATGAGATCTTCAGTATCATCACTGGCTTTTTCTTATTCTTTTTCTTCTTCCTCCACTCATTTTTCTTGGACTTTTTCCAAAGTCACATATTTCTTTCCCGATGTCTCTAGTAAAGCTTATACTAGGAAGGATTCTAATACAGGAATGTTCTCAGAGGATTTCTCAGTATCCTTCAGAAGTTATTACACTATCTCTGCTTCAGTCATATTTTTCTTTTGTTTCTTTTCTTTTGCTTGCTTTTAAATCTCATCAGCAGTATTCTCTTTTAAGGTTTTTTCTTTAGCAGGATCCAAACCAAAACTAGTCTCCCCTGATTTCTTATTCTTCTTGTCTTCCCTCTACTTAGCTACTACCTCATCTAGATAAGATTTTTTCTTCTTAGGCTTTGGTGGTGAGGATTGGGTTTCCTTGGTTGCTGGAGTTTTTTTCCTTCTCTTATACTTTCTTCAGCTGCCTCTTCCTTCCTACCTTCTTAGAGGTCTCAACGGCCTCCTGTTTCTTCGATAAGGATTCAACTTTTTTCCTTAGGTAAATCATAAAATTCTTCAGATTCTTTAGAAAATCCAACATTCATCCTTCTCAGAGTATCATCACTAACCAACATAACTTTGAAATTCCTTGGATTCGAACTACAAGGAATTATGAAAGACTCTAAGCATCAAATAATCAGCTTTGAAAGAATGGTTGGATACATAATGATCTGATCCTTCAGATTTCCATTCTTTATATTCTCGATTGTAATCATAATATTCTTGACCAGGTTAATTTTCCTTAGATTCACCAAGATATCCAAGATATACATGTCACTCTTCTTCAAGGTATCCTTGTACCCTTTCCTCGGAATGATGAATCCTTGAACCTAAAATTAAAGAATATATAAATTTGTAGATAAGTGAACAATTTTTGAAGTCTTAACATTTGTAAGACCGAGGAAATCCATAGCCTTCACCTTAAAAAAACTTCCTTGGATATCCGGTTACTCATGGGAACAAAACTCTGCCTCACCCTCACAGGTAACTCCAATCAAACTAGAAGCCTTGGTATAATATAAAGAATATGTCTTCCCATAGAACTTAAAAGAAAATTTGTCTCTACCGTATTTCATGAAAAAACTTGTTGTTTCATAAAATTCAACTAGTAAATCTGGATACACTAAATCCTGAGCTCCTGGCTTCAATACACAAACAATCTCCCATACATTCATCTTGATGTTCTTTGAGATGATGTAATCATACTTAGAAAAGAAGTTTTTATGCACCAAACTTTCTATATACACCTACCACTACAATATTGGCTTGATAGTTGACATGTATTTCTGAGAAGATTCCTCAACAGACATTCAAATTTGAGCAAGATCTGAGATTTTGGAACGGGCTTAAGTAGGAAGGCAGGGCTTCTTCACGTGAAAGCTTTGGAATTAATGTGGGACAACCATTTGGGGGTCCTTTATATAGGCATTAGACATGATATTTCAACTTCCATACTTAATCCAATGGTTGAAAAAACTACTGATTTGATCTGACAGTTGAGATGATAGCCAGAAGAAAATTTTGATAGAATCCGATCTTTTGAGGTTTTTAATAAAAAAATTCAGATTTAAAAAGAGTGAATACAAAAATTAAAAAACAAAACAAATGAAAATAAGAACAAGTAAAAGATCATTACAAAAATTTTTATTAAAAGAAAAATACAAATGAAAAATCTAGCTACGAAAAAAGCATTACGAGAAATTTTGAGTACAAAAATCTTCATTACGAAAATTTTAAGTACTAAAATCTTCATTACGAAAATTTTAAGTACTAAAATATTTATTAAGAAAAATTTAAGTACTAAAATCTTCATTATGAAAATTTATAAAATTTTCATTGCAATAATTTAGAAAATATTCATTACGAAAATTTATAAAATATTCATTACAAAAATTTAAGAAGGAAAAAAATTGAAAGATTTCTAGACTAAAAAAAATTTTAGACTACGCTTTTTTTTGAAATCTAACAAACAAATGTACTCCTCCTATGAAAAGGAGTTTATTACTTTAAGGATATAGGTTTCAACAAGAAGTTAATAAGTAATATTACCTTACGATTATCATTCCTAACTTCTGTTTAATGTATTCAAATCTATCAGATGGAAAAGATTTTGTGAAAATATCAGCAAGTTGATCTTGTGTTCCGATAAATTGAAGAATGATATCCCCTTTTTGTGTGTGATCCCTAAGAAAATAATGCCTAATATCTATATGTTTTGCACGAGAGTGATGTGAAGGGTTTTTAATTTTGGTAATGGAACTAGTATTATCAAAAAATGTTTTTTTTGGTAAAACTCATACCATGGTCTGTGAGTGCGTGTTGCATCCACAACACTTGACCACAACAACTTCTAGCTGCTACATATTCATCTTTAGCAGTGGAAAGTGCTATCTAGTTTTACTTTTTTCATGAATAAAAAACTAATGAATCTCCTAATAAATTACAAGTTCCGAATGTACTTTTTCTATCCATTCTACATCCACTAAATTCAGAATCCGAAAAATGATTTTTAAAATAAAATCATTTCCAGAAGTATAAAAGTGTCCAAGTTCTATGGTTCCTTTTAAGTAGCAAAAAATCTTTTTCACTGCCTTTAAATGATATTTCATAGGATTGTATTGATATCTTGCACATAAGCATACCGATAACATTAAGTCTGGATGACTAGATATCAAGTAAATTAGACTTCCTATCATACCTATAAAATATGTTTGATCTACTGGTTTCCCAGCTTCATCTAGATCAAGTGAATTTGAGGTACCAATGGGAGTAATTATACTCTTAGTGTTGTCATATCCATACTTTTTAAGAAGATATTTAATATACTTATATTGGGATATATAGATTCTTTCTGATTTTTGAGAAATTTGAAAACCAAGGAAAAATGTTAACTCACCCATCATACTCATTTCAAACTCAGATTTCATTAGATCTGTAAAGGAACTAGTTAAAGATTGCTAAGTTGAACCAAATATAATGTCATCAACTTAAATTTAAACAATCAAAACATTTTTCTTATATTTCTTTATAAAAGGGGTTAGATCATCATTTCCTTTAACATAATTATTTTGAAGCAAAAATCCTATAAATCTATCATACCAAGCTTGAGGGGCTTGCTTAAGTCCATACAAAGATTTAGTAAGTTTAAAAACATGTTCAGGATGTTTTGTATCTTCAAAACCAGGAGGTTGTTCAACAAAAACTTCCTCTTGAACATAACCATTAAGGAAATCACATTTAACATCCATTTGAAAAGGTTTGAAATTTAATAATACTGCAAAGTCAAGTAAAATACGAATAGATTCAAGTCTAGATACTGGAGCATAGGTTTCTTCACAGTCTATTCCTTCTTGTTGATTATAAACTTTAGTAACCAATCTAGATTTATTTTTTACAATGAATCCATTTTTATCAAACTTATTTCTGAAAACCCATTTTACTCCAATAAGATAAGTTTACTTAGGTCTTTCAACCAAGGTCCAAAATTTATTCCTTTCGAATTCATTTAGCTCATCTTGTATAGCCTTTATCCAATCATCATCACCTAAAGCTTCATTAGTGCTTTTTGGTTCTAATTGGGAAAGAAATTCTAGATGCTCTACTTTATTTCTTAAGGAAATTATTATCCTTATTGGTTTATTTACATCACCAATGATACTATCACTGGGATGATTCTTAAGAAACAATTGATTTGGGTTTTTTAAAACCTGTTCATCAACATAGGGTAGGAAATCTTCTGGGGTAAATGTTTCAGAATTATCTTCTTGGACATTTTCCATATCCGAAGTATCTTCTAACAAAGGTTGATAATTAGTTTTTTAAAACACATCTGAAGATGTAGTTTGAGGTTGTTTAAAAACAAAAGGATCATATTCATCAAATTTTACATGCACTTTGTCTTCAACAGTACAAGTATTTTTATTGAAAACTCTATAAGCCTTAGATGTTGTGGAGTATCCTAAGAAAATTCTTTCATCAGATTTTGGTGTGAATTTTTGAAGATTATATTTAGTATTCAGAATGAATACTTTGCAACCAAAAACCTTGAAGTAAGAAAGTCTATGTTTTCTACCATTCCATAACTCATAAGGAGTTTTATTAAGAAAATTTCTAATCAAAACATGATTTATAGTATAACAAGCAGTACTTACAACTTCAGCCCAAACATTTTTGGCTATAGAATATTAAATCAACATGGTTCTTGTTATCTATTGAAGAACTCTATTTCTTCTTTCAACAACACCATTCTGTTGAGGTGTTCTGGGTGCTGAGAAGTTATGAGTAATGCCTTTTCTACTATAAAAAGTTTCAAAATCTGAATTTTGAAATTCTTCTCCATGATCACTATGAATAGTTATCAAAGAAAGATTTTTCACATTTTTAACTTGGGAACTAAAAATTTTTAAATAAGAAAAAGCTTTAGATTTCTTTGCTAGAAAATAGACCCATGTAAATCTAGTGTAATCATCAACTAAGAAAAATACATAATATTTGCCTCCAATGCTTTCAGTTTTTGTTAGGCCAAAAAAGATCCATATACATTAACTGTAATGAATCAGTGGTTGAGACTTCACCGAATGATTTAAAACCTGAATTATGTTGCCTTCCATATTGACAAGGATCACAAACTTTTGAAAAATCAAATCTAAGCTCCGGTAGATCCTCAAATAGTCTTTTATTAGAGAGTTTACATAGGTTCCTAAGGTTAAAATGTCCTATCCTTTTATGCCATAACCAAGAATGTTCTTCCATTGCACTAAGGCATGGTAGATCTTGACTCTTAAGGTCTTCTAAGTTTAGTGTGTATACATTCTCTTGCCTATTGGTAAAAAGAGTTAATTCTTCCTTGAAATTGTGTACTAAACACTTGTCATTCCTAAAATTCACAAGGTAACCTTCATCACAAAATTGACTTATACTAATGAGGTTGTCCTTAAGACCTTTAAAAAACAAAACATTTGAAATCAAAGTTTTTCCAAGAAGAACAATGTTACCTATACCAACAATTTCTCCCTTAGCATTATCTTTGAATGTTACTTTTCCCCCTTTCGTCTTGATAATCTTTTCAAAGAAGTTTTTGTTACCAGTTATATTCTAGGAACATCCACTATCCATGTAACAAGTATTTCTGTTGGTAATTTCTTTATTTTCCCAAAAATAATAATGTTAGAATTTTGGAATCCAAACTTTCTTGGATCCAGAAATTTCAGATAGCAAAATTTTAGGCACCCACATTTTTGTTGAAAAATAATCTTTATGAAATCCTAAAGACTGTGTTTTGTTTAAGGAACAACTTTTTGCCCAGTAACCACCACACCGACACTTAGTGCAGAATGGATCACATTGAGGAACAAAATAATTGTTACTAAAAATCAGTTTTGAACTTGTATAACCAAAACGAGAATTATTCCTTAGAGGTCGAATTTGAGAATACATTTTATCAAAATTTTATTTACCTAAGGTAATGTTTGACAAACACTTCCTCAAGGAAAATATTTCTGACTTCAATCTAATAACTAAGTTCTTGTCTTCTAAAACATTAGTTTTAGAACTAGAGATAGGCTCAAAAACATTTTTCTTAGAAATTACATTTTCTAGATCCTTAGAAAGTTTATCCTTCTCAGAATTTACTTCCTCAAGATTCTTTGAAATAATTTCAAAATCAAGGGTTTTCTTATAAAGATATTTAGAAAGATTTTATATTTCCTTAGTAAAAATAGTATTCCTAGAATTTTCCTTATCAATCTTTTTCTTGAGTTTTGAATTATCATTCTCAAGAATCTTAGAAAACCTAGAAACTTATTCATAGGTAGGTAAAGTATTATCTTCATCAGAATAAAATTTTTCATATGAGGATTCATAGTATTTAATATTACTATTTAAGGATACATTGGTTATAGATTCAGCATTGTGTACCTTATCCATTAAGTAATGATTTTCAATAGTTAGTCTTACTATTAAACCAAGATTCTTCTATCCAGAAGATTTGTAATCTGATGATTCATTTGAAGAGTCTCCACCACTGGCACTCCAGGTGTCATTAGCTTTCAAGAATTTTTTAGATTTAGCTTTGTATTACTTCTTTCTGTTTCTCTTAGAATGTTTTTCCTTTCTTTCCTTTCTCTTAATCGTAGGACAATCTGGTCTTATATGCCCATATCTTTTTCATTCATAACATGTGACTTCTGAATCTTTCTTATCTTTTCTTTATTTATTATTTTATTTGGATTGAAAGTTCTTTTGTCCAAAAATCTTGTTCATCCTTCGAGAAAGATTGGATAACTCATTTTCTGAATATTCACTTCCACTAGATTTAGATCAAATAACAACCTTCTTAGATTTAAATCTTATAACTCTCTCAAGAGTCTTGGCTTTCATATGATTTGAAGTTGTTGTAAAAGCAACACTGCCATTCCCATTCTTCTTTTTAATATTATCAGCATATCTATTCATTCTAGTCTCATGTTGAAGAAGAGTTCCAAAAAGTTCATCAAGTGAAATCTAAGTAACCTTTCTATTCTCATCAATAGCAGTTTTGTTGGATTCCCACTCATTGGGCATGATGTATATGATTTTTTCCACAATAGCTTAATCATCTAATACTTTCTCACCCATAGATTGTAAACTATTAACAATAGTCATGAATCTCTGTTGCACCTTACATATGGGTTCTCCATAAGGAAAGTAGAAACCATGACATTCAGCTCTGAGCATGGCTCTTCTAGTTTCAATAACTTTGGAAGTTCCAAAGTGTGTAAATTCAAGCTTCTTTAAAAGACAATTTTATGCTTCAAAATATGAAATTTGGATATATATATTTCTTGTCATAGAACAAATCAATGTATTGCGTACCTTATAATTCAGTTGATATTCATGCTTTTCTTGGTTGGTTAAGGTACTAACTTCCATGTCAGGGATTTTATAACCTCCAGTAAGCATAACGAAATTATCTACCCCAGTATTGATAATAAATGTCTTCATAATGTCTCTCCAATATTCATAATCATTATCATAAAAATAGGTGGTCTAGTAGGATTTAAGTTATCTATGGAACCAACATTGATTCCTGCCATCTTAAAGAAATTTTTTTTCCACACAAACTAGTTAGTAATAAAAGTTTGTAAATAAGGATAAGAATATCCTAAGAAAGGAAAATATATAACAATGAAAACTTAAGCAAGAAAACTTATATGTGAGTATAAGTATTTCAAAGACCTGCTCTGATACCAATTGTTAGGTTGGTATGGAGTATGATATTCTTCAATGATACCAACTGTAGGATCGAAATGATAAAGTAGATTCTCAATATACAGGGGGGGTGAATTGTATTCTTTAAAAATTATTTGGGAACTTTTAAAGTTGGTTAGAAACCTTTCTGTTGTTTAACAATGTTAAACAAGGTAAATTAACAAAACCTTTAAGTTCTACTAACTTTCTTGATTTCAGAAATATGATTCTGAGAATGCAATTCTGGAAAAATAGTTCTATAAATGAAACTTAATAGAAGTTTACAAAGATAATGATTCTATCATAAATCATATAAAATATCACTATATCAGAGTATAAGTATAAGGAAGTATAAGATATTTATATTTTCCTCAACAATCAAAATGCAGTAGAAAACTTGAAACAATACAAGTAACAAGTAATAAATCTTTTAACCCAAAGATAAGGGTATCTAACAACCTTGGATAAAGGTCTCTTGATTTATACTTTTAAGAAAGTCTGTCTTACCCACACCAGGGTAAGCCCTCGATATGAAGATCGGAGTCTGTTTTGCTATCCCCGCAAGCCCTCAACTTCAAGGTAGTCAACACCTCTGTCTTCCTATCCTTGGAAGCCCTCAAATGTACTCAGAAACATTTAGAGTCGCACAAATAAATTCTGACAAGATGTTTAGTATGCACAAAGTACGAAATTCTCTCTCTAGAAATCACTTTAGTAGCATGTAATCTCTAGAGTCATAGAATAGTGTTGAGCTCTTTCAAATGAGAACCTATTTATAGGAACATCTTCAAAGGTCATCTCCCTCCTCCAATGGTCATATTTTTCCTTGAATTTCGGAGGGACCTATACATGTTTCACTCAAACAACGGTTGGTTAGTAACTGAATGCACAACATCGCTTTATAACCAAAACATGAGTAAGCAAAAATATGGTTACTTAACCAAATTCATTTTTCAGAGTGTAAGGAAAAAATGAAAGTTTAGAGTCTAACCAAAAACCATTAGGTGTCTATAAAACATGGATATTCGGATTCTATCTTCAAAGGAATTTGCAATCTGAATTCTATAGAATTCTGGAGTTTGAATTTCAAAGAAATTAAGAATCTAAATTCAGTAGAATTCGAGGTTTGAATTCATAAGAATTCAGAGTCTGAATTAATTTGAATTTGGAGTCTGAACTTAGAAATTTTGGAGTTTGAATTCATTAGAATTTGGAGTCTGAACTTGGAAAGTTTGGAGTCCGAATTCATTAGAATTCGGAACCTGAGTTCGGATCCTGAAAACATAATACTCTATATCTAAGTATTTAAGATTCCGAGGTTTTGGATACGAAACCTAATTTTACACTTAGATAAAATATGAACAATGAAAAAACATGGTAAGGAAAAATTTTCTTGAGGAAGGAAAATTTTCCTTATAAAAGTATAATATAGAGTAAAAGAGATTTTCTTTAAGATAAGGTGTTTGTGATTTTCAAAACAAGAAGGAATGGAAAAGTCATAAGGAAACCTTATTGACTCAACAATATCCCTCAAACATGAAGGAATGGAAAATTCATAAGGAAACCTTATTGACTCAACAAGAACATCCATGGTTAAGTTTCATTTTCATATGATTATTCATATGGTTTTATTTGATTATATTTTATTCCTATTATATTATGCTTGAGTTATTAATTAAATGGAATGTGTTTCAGTTATTTATTTACTCACAACTTCTTCTGTATGCTTCCCTCACTGAGCATTTTAACTCACCCCTTTCATATATTTTATTTTTCCATAGGATTCTAAAAAGTATAATATGACTGATATGTATGGATGCACAAAGGAGAGAATAATGGAAGAATAAATTATTTTTTTATTTTATGTTTTAAAAATTCATGTAAATTTCAATTATGTATCTATTTTACCAATACTACTAAAGTATTTAGTTCTTTGGGATGTGATTCCTTGTATCTTATGCCAATGTAATAAATTAAGAAACCAGATCTAGGATTTTTGGGTTAGGCGTTACATATATACTATCTTATGGGTGATTTTTATCACACCTTTCATGAAATTATTGGTATTTACAAATCCATCACAATTTATATTTTTCAAAAGCTATTTTATTAAATTATTACTAAATACATAAGGGTTTTTGTTAACTAAAAACTCTTTTCTTTGAGTTGTAATATTTATTCTTGAACTTTTTTACCCTATGTTTGATTTTTTAAATCATAAAATTTAATTTTATAATAATTTCTATCTCTCTCTCTACGTAAATAGAAAATTTTAATCCAATTATTCTTCCTTGACGAATTTCTTTCTCATAAATTATAATGTTTTTAAGAATAATTCACATCCTCTTTTAAGACTATTTCCCATCCATATCCATATTACTTATCCTTTTAGTGTCAAAATTAATTATTTTAAAATCTAGATATATATTATTTCATTGTGATATTCATACATCTCTTTAACCAATTTTAATATGATGTTTTATTAACCCTTTTTATGATGTGGAATTCAATAATGCTATTTTTTAAAAGATACTGAAAAACATTTTACTTTACCTACCATAAATTTTATCTTCCACTCCACATTTCCTCCAAAAAACCTCAATTTATTTTTTTCAAGGATCCATTATTGTTATTAATTTCAAAAAAGTTTTATCAAGAAGTTTTTTCATGTCAAATTCTCAAAAGAACCTTTTGAAAGTAAGACATAACTTTGTCTTTTAATGATGATGTTAAAAATGTTTTATAAAATCTATTTTCTTGATTTCAATTCCATATTACTCTATATATACAAAATATCCATCTAATTTAGAGAAATGTTTCATTAATAACCCTCTAAATTCCCTTGAAAAATAACCCTTTTGGGTTATTGATTTTTAGAATCAACCGATCTAAATTTTATAGTCATTTTGTGTGATACCATTTGAAAATGTGATGAAACCCATTTTATTTCCATGGATTTTTATGATATGATGATTGATTTACTATGTAAATCTTAAGGATAATTACAACAGAGGGGTGGGGTCCTATATCTCCCTCTAATTCATTGGATATGGTTTTATATCTCATGATATAATTATGGTAATTGAGTATTGATGCTCGCTCCAATATATAAATTTAGAAGTGATGCCTACTCCATTATGTTATGGGAATTAGGTAGTGATTCCTATTCCACAATATTATGGGAATTTGTTAATGTTGCATACTCCATTATGTTATAGAAATTTGGTAGAGATTCTTTATCCACTATGTTATGGAAATTAGTTAGTGATGGATTCTCCACAAGGTTATGGGAAATGACTAGTAATGCATACTCCACTATGTTATGAAATATGCTTATAATTATGCAATGTTTATTTGTTATATTATTATTTTATGATCCATGAATCATGTTTATTATTTCTTGTTTCCACACTATTATTCCATATTATATATTTTATCACTTGAGATTACATTTCCTTTATCTTGGATTGTGGAAAAATCTTATTGTTCTACAGTATTTTTAATCCAATTTTTATACCATGATCATGTTTTATCATATTATTATACTCCAATACTTTATGATTCATTGCAACATTTTTCAATTATTGATCATTTTATATCACCCCTTTCTTAAGTTTTAAATTCCCTAGGTTATAAAGAAGAGAACCACCTATGATATTTCTATAAGGGGATCTAGTATGGTGCGATTATAGAGAAATGTTCACAATAAAGTTTTTATATAGATAATATTCAAAGACACTGGATCATGGAATTATTGTATGATTTAACGTATGAATTATAGAAATATATATAAGTTTTCATTGATTTATCTACTTGGTATTAAATATAGTATGTAAAGTATGTTTTTTTATCACCAAACTTGGGAGTATAGGTGTGGGGAATCTTAATATGCCCCTTCCATTGGCATGATCCAGTCTCCTTGGATAGAACCATCAGTGTAGTATTATCACAATACAAAGTAATAAAATATTTAGTTCTAGGTACAACACCAGTCTCCTGGACAATTTTTCATATGTATACTTCTTCCTTAGCTACATCAGAAGCCGAAATATACTTAGAATCAGTTATAGAATCAATGACCATAGGCTACTTAAAACACTTCCATATCAAAACTCACCCATTAATGCAAAACAAATATAATAACTACACTTTCAAAATCATTTCAATATATTTTGAAATTAGAAACTATGTGTCCCCTAAAAACTAGTTCCTTATCTTCTTCTTAAACTAAGAACATATCCTTTGTACACCTCAGCTACTTTAGGATAGTCCTTACAGCCATCCAATGTGGCTCTCTTGGGACTTCTTGATATCCACCTACCATTCTTAAAGAGTAGGAAACATCAATATTGATATATAACATAAAATAAATGATAGGTCATACCATATAATCATAAGGGATTCTACTCATTCTCTCAATCTCCTCTTGTTTTAGGGATATATTTTCTTGTATAGATGTATACCATGTGACATTAGCAACAATTATATCTTGTATTAATTTATTTTTAATCTCTTTAATACCATGTCAATGTATGTACCTTGAATTATTCCAAGAAACATAATATATATTTCATGATAAATATTTATCCCTATATTTTAGGCCACTTAACCTCTATATTTTGTGGAGAATAATTTTTTTAAAAACACATTAACTGATTATAATACCTGAATATCATTTCCCATCGGTAATATATCATCAACATATACTAATAGAAAAACTATTGGACTCCTACTAAACCTTTTTTAGTTATAGGGCTCACATTCATTCTTTATGAAACCAAATTCACTTATGGATTCATCAAAATTAATTTTTGATGATCTTGATGCTTTATTTAACCAAAAAATGGATCTCTACAACTTGACCACCTTATTGGAATCCTTTGGCATCATGAACCCTTTTGGTTGTGTCATATAGACATATTATAAAAGGTTTTCACAAAGGAAAGTAGTCTAGACATCCATTTTCTAAATCTCACAATCATGATAAATTACTATGTTAAGTAAAATTATAATGGATTTCAGCATAATGACTGATAATTTTTTTTACATTGTCTATGCTTTTATATTTCTTAAAACTAATAGTAAACAATCATTCCTTATAGGTACTGAATTTACCATCCATTCCTAGTTTATTCTTGAAAACCAATTTGAACCCAACAAAATTAACATCAACTAGAGGAACTATCAAAACCCAAAATTTTTCCTAACACATGAAATCCAACTCAAAATTTATGAATTCTTGCTACTTTTTAACTTTTGAGCTATTTATTACGTCCTTATAGGATAAAGGTTTATTATTTTTAACTAATTATGCACCACCTTCCTTAATTACTAAAAAACCATATGTAGCTAGTTCCCTAACCTCTTTGGTTCCCTTATATAATACTTGTGTATCTAGGATAGCTTTTTTACACTAGGAATTATTGAATTTTTTCTAATTCCAATTCTCATATATCTTGAGACTCAACTTCATTGAAATCAATATTTCTCTCATAATATCCTCTAAAGATGTCCTCCCTCTCTAAGAACATGACATGTCTTGACATTTTTACATTTTTTCTTAGGGATAAAATATATAATATCCCCTTTTTCCCCTAGAATATCCTATAAAGATACACTTAGTTCCTCAAGATTAAAGTTTGTTTCTAGAAGTATCCTTAACAAATGATTCAAATAACTAAACATGTAAATACGAAAAATGAATTTCTTCCCATACCACAACTCATATAAAATTCCATTTTTTTCATTAGTTAGCTCCCAATTTAGTGTATATACTCCAGTATATATTGCATATCCCCAAAAAGGATAATGGAATAAGTTCATGAATCCTCATTGATATCACTATGTATAATAAGGTGTATTTTTTATTTTTCACTAAAACTATTCCAATATGGTGCATAAATAAGAGTGAGTTGAGATATTATCCCAAAATCTATTATATAATCGATGAACTCTTAGTTAAGATACTTGACACCTCATCTTGAGGGGATTCTCTTTATCTTATAACCAAGAAGATTATCTACTTCATTCTTTTATTCCTTAAATTTATCAAATTAATTATACTTAAAAATCATTCGAAAAAAATATATATATACTAAATTGTAGTTGATAATTTATATATCCTAAAGGATAACTAAAATATGGTATGACTTTATAGTGACCCCAACATGTATATAATTGTATGCTTCCTCTTTTAATTAACACCATTCCATTATGGTGTAAAAAGATTAGTGAGTTGGGATAATATCTCACACTCTAATAAATAGTCAATTCACTCTTTAGATAAGACACTCACCACATAGATTTTATCAAAGATTCATTATCTTCTTAACAAGTTGATTCTTTACTTAATTCTTTAAGTTATTGAATTTGTAACATCTCGACCAAGGTGACACACACCTGTTCCCCGATCTAGTACATCACATGACCTCAATCACATCTCTTTATAATCTAGAGGTTTCCAACTATAAGTGAGGGTCTAATATCAATAATGGGGATACTATACCTTCTTTATCAGAGTAGTACAAAAAAATAAATAATAAAAAAATGACCAAAATATATAACCAATAAAGAAACCGAAGAAAATATCATATTATATGAAAATAATAAACATAATATCCAAAAATAAATAGTACATATTTCATTCCAAATTCATTTCAATTTCCAATATAGAAAACCCAAAATAAATATACACTAACAACCCCAAAGAGGGTCCCGAATCACATCAATTTCCCTCATCCAAGATCAATCCCAAATCATCCATCTAATATAAGGCTTTTTACCTTATACTATCCTATAATCATGAAGTATATTTACATGCTGATTAGGTAGCCTGAGTAGGGTGTGAGTACAACTCATCAGGACACCACTAATGACATTGAAAATAATATCCAGTCAATAGTAGTGTATGTAGTTTTATAAATAAAAAATACAATCAATAAGTTAATTTTATTTACAAATATTAAATTATTCATTAACTAACCACATAATTCTATGGGTTGTTGAGGAAACCCAAACCCTCAATACCTACTTAATCTTATGGAGGAGTCTGAACCAAATCACATAATAAATTCAAAAATAATTATAACACATGGGATATCATTATTCATTTTATTTAAATTAATATTATAGTCAATTTGAACTATAGTGAAATTAGAACATTTTGGGTCTAGATTTCCATGTCTATCACCCCATGGGTATTTGAATCAGCACTTCAAGTCTCATTAATTGTTTATCAAACAAGCACACTAGTGTGATCCTGATGCAGGAGTTCATACTCCACAGATCTTTATCTAATAATCATATAGGTTAGATTTTGAAGAAGAAGTCCATGTCCCACACTCATTATCACTATATTATTTTGATGCAGTAGTCCATTACCCACACACATATATCGGTTTATAACTATGGACTTATGAAGAATTAGTCAAAGTCCCACACATATTTATCAATCAATAAAACACATCACATATATCACATTTATCTTGGGTAATCATCCTTAACCCATTCCCAAACATTTCACATCATGATATACCATTAAAATATATCACAATAAATCAAGATTCAATACATTAATCAGATGAAATTATATGGACAATTCTCCATTAAATTATTTTCCAATATTATACTCATATAACCCATTAACCCACTAAGGTAATGTCAAACTTCTCATAATCCTCATTATCAATTAATTAATATCAAATTAATTGATCAATTAAAAAAAATCCCAAATTCCCATCAATTCCAAAATCAAAATATTCAATTAATTAATTATCCAATTTATTAATCTAATTACACCAATTTTAATTACCCCAACTTAAACCAAATCATTATCACATGGTAATTAAAATAAATCGATTCAATAATCAAGAAAATTTCCCAATAATAGATATTAAAATTTCATAATTACATACATGTAACTAAATCAAGACTATGGGATTCTAAATTTATACCACCTAGATCTAGATTGATGATGAAAGATTTTCAATGGGAAACCCAAATTTGAAGTGGAACAACAAAGTTCACAATGAAGAATGTGATCTAGATCAGAAACCTAAATCCTATATTAATCAAATCCTGATCCAAAAAACCTAGATATAGATCCATAAAAAATATAGGAAAAATCCTTTCCAAGGATGGATGAAATATGAAAGATATGTGGAGGGAAATCACACAAGATGAGGATATCTTACTAGGAGAGGTGAATATCATAAATTAAAGCTTTTATTCTCTAATAAAAGAGTTCTAATGGCCTTATAATCCTTTTGGGAACCTCCAAAAAATGATAGAAAAATTTTAGGGAAATTTTGGGCCAAAATATATTGAATTTTGTAGGGGTTTTTGAGTTTTTAAACCAATTTTTGATTAATTAATCCTCCATGCACTTTTTCCTGGGTAGGGATGCAATTTTTTCCAAACCGCGTTCCTATACTATGAACCTCTTCTGGGAGGGGGTGGCGGAGCACGATTACTCCTAATAGGGGTCATGGTTTGACAAACCATGCACCATCAAAGAAAATATCATCTATTTCGTTTCACATAATTTTCTAGGTTGGGTGCATGATTTGGAAAAACTATGTGCCTACTGCACTCCCCCCATTCCTTCCAAAATTCTCTAATTTCTCCCAAAAACCCCCAAGTAAAAATCCAACCATGGTATACTCAAAACAAGGAAAAAGAGTACCTATAAAAAATCCCAAGAACACTCCCAAAAATTTTGGGATCTTAAAATGTACCTACCTTATAACATTTCATCCTTGAGTTATACTCCCAATAATATATATAACTTCAAGTTAAAAGATACCAAGCCACTGATCCCAAATTTATTCTTCTCTCCCAATATTTCTAATGAAGAGGCTCATGTTTCCATAATATATGAACTATCAAAATGGTCATTCACCATAACACATGATCATTGCAACCCAACATAAATATCATATTCTCATTAAAATATGCAATTTTCTCATGCTCAATATCATCCAGATCAATCACATGATATGGATCAAGGTGATATTTATGAATATGTGACAGGTGAAAAAAATCATTCATAGAACTATACCTTTTTGGAAGAGCCAATTGGTGTGCCACAAGCCCAAAATTCTCTCCATGACCTCAAATGTTTTAACAAACTTGGGTGCCAACATTCCCTTTCATTGAATTATAGACATGTTGGCACCCAAGTTTGTTAAAACATTTGAGGTCATGGAGAGAATTTTGGGCTTGTGGCACACCAATTGGCTCTTCCAAAAAGGTATAGTTCTATGTATGATTTTTTTTCACCTGTCACAGATTCATAAATATCACCTTGATCCATATCATGTGATTGATCTGGATGATGTTGAGCATGAGAAAATTGCATCTTTTGATGAGAATATGATATTTATGTTGGGTTGCAATGATCATGTGTTATGGTGAATGACCGTTTTGATAGTTCATATATTATAGAAACATGAGCCTATTCATTAGAAATATTGGGAGAGAGAAGAATAAATTTGGGATCAGTGGCTTGGTCTCTTTTAACTTGAAGTTATATATATTATTGGGAGTATAACTCAAGGATGAAATGTTATAAGGTAGGTAAATTTTAAGATCCAAAAATTTTTGGGAGTGTTCTTGGGATTTTTTATAGGTACTCTTTTTACTTGTTTTGAGTATACCATGGTTGGATTTTTACTTGGGGGTTTTTGGGAGAAATTAGAGAATTTTGGAAGGAATAGGGGGAGTGCAGTAGGCACATAGTTTTTCCAAATCATGCACCCAACCTAGAAAATTATGTGAAACGAAATAGATGATATTTTCTTTGATGGTGCATGGTTTGTCAAACCATGACCCCTATTAGGAGTAATCGTGCTCCGCCACCCCCTCCCAGAAGAGGTTCATAGTTTAGGAATGCGGTTTGGAAAAAATTGCATCCCTACCCAGGAAAAAGTGCATGGAGGATTAATTAATCCAAAATTGGTTTAAAAATTCACAAACCCCTACAAAATTCAATATATTTTGGCCCAAAATGTCCCTAAAATTTTTCTATCATTTTTTGGAGGTTCCCAAAAGGATTATAAGGCCATTAGAACTCTTTTATTAGAGAATAAAAGCTTCAATTTATGATATTCACCTCTCCTAGTAAGAGATCCTCATCTTGTGTGATTTCCCTACACATCTCTTTCATATTTCATCCATCCTTGGAAAGGATTTTTCCTATATTTTTTATGGATCTATATCTAGGTTTTTTGGATCAGTATTTGATTAATATAGGATTTAGGTTTCTGATCTAGATCTCATTCTTTATTGTGAAATTTGTTGTTCCACTTCAAATTTGGGTTTCCCATTGAAAATATTTCATCATCAATCTAGAGCCAGGTGGTATAAATTTAGAATCCCATAGTCTGATTTAGTTACATGGATGTAATTGTGAAATTTTAATATCTATTATTGGGAAATTTACTTGATTATTGAATTGATTTATTTTAATTACCATGTGATAATGATTTGGTTTAAGTTGGGGTAATTAAAATTGGTGTAATTAGATTAATAAATTGGATAATTAATTAATTGAATATTTTGATTTTGGAATTGATGGGAATTCGGGATTTTTTTAATTGATCAATTAATTTGATATTAATTAATTGATAATGAGGATTATGAGAAGGTTGACATTACCTTAGTGGGTTAATGGGTTATATGAGTATAATATTGGAAAATAATTTAATGGAGAATTGCCCATATAATTTCATCTGACTAATGTATTGAATCTTGATTTATTGTGATATATTTTAATGGTATATCATGATGTGAAATGTTGGGGAATGGGTTAATGATGATTACCCAAGATAAATGTGATATATGTGATGTGTTTGATTGATTGATAAATATGTGTGGGACTTTGAATACTGCTTCATAAGTCCATAGTTATAAACCGATATATGTGTGTGGGTAATGGACTACTGCATCAAAATAATATAGTGATAATGAGTGTGGGACATGGACTTCTTCTTCAAAATCTAACCTATATGATTATTAGATAAATGTCTGTGGAGTATGAACTCCTATATCAAGACCACACTTGTGTTCTTGTTTGATAAACAATTAATGAGACTTGAAGTGGTGATTCAAATACCCATGGGGTGATAGACATGGAAATCTAGACCCAAAATGTTCTAATTTCACTATAGTTCAAATTGACTATAATATTAATTTAAATGAAATGAATAATGATATCCCATGTGTTATAATTATTTTTGAATTTATTATGTGATTTGGTTCAGACTCCTCCATAATATGAAGTAGGTATTGAGGGTTTGGGTTTCCTCAACAACCCATAGAATTATGTGATTAGTTAATGAATAATTGAATATTTGTAAATAAAATTAACTTATTGATTGTATTTTTTATTTATAAAACTACATACACTACTATTGACTGGATATTATTTTCAATGTCATTAGTGGTGTCCTGATGATTTTTACTCACACCCTACTCAGGCTACCTAATCAGCATGTAAATATACTTCATGATTATAGGATAGTATAAGGTAAATATCCTTATATTAGATGGATGATTTGGGATTGATCTTGGATGAGGGAAATTGATGTGATTCAGGACCCTCTTGGGGGTTGTTAGTGTATATTTATTTTGGGTTTTCTATATTGGAAATTGAAATGCATTTGGAATAAAATATGTACTATTTAGTTTTGGATATTATGTTTATTATTTTCATATAATATGATATTTTCTTCGGTTTCTTTATTGGTTATATATTTTGGTCATTTTTTTATTATTTATTTTTTTGTACTACTCTGATAAAGAAGGTATAGTATCCCCATTATTGATATTAGACCCTCACTTATAGTTGGAAACCTCTAGATTATAAAGAGATGTGATTGAGGTCATGTGATGGACTAGATCGGGGAACAGGTGTGTGTCACCTTGGTCAAGATGTTACAAATTCAATAAATTAAAGAATTAAGTGAAGAATCAACTTGTTAAGAATATAATGAATCTTTGATAAAATCTATGTGGTGAGTGTCTTATCTAAAGAGTGAATTGACTATTTATTAGAGTATGAGATATTATCCCAACTCACTAATCTTTTTACACCATAATGGAATGGTGTTAATTAAAAGAGGAAGCATACAATTATAGACATGTTGGGGTCACTATAAAGTCATGTGAACTTGATTCAATATTTATTTCTAAGACTTTATTTTGAAAGTCTAGAATACAAAACAAAATTATTTAAATTTTTTATTTCATAAAATTTTAGAGAGATTATTGAGTCAACCTATCACCTTTGTATCCATTATTTTGAAAATCACAATGCACTTCATATTGAGCTAAATTAACATTAAATTTAATATTTAAGTTTTTTTTGTGAATAATTATTGTCTAATGATTTAAATTCCAGTAAAATGAATATAGATTCATGTTTTGATACTTTATAAATCTATACTGAATTGAATCAATAATAAATTATAGTGTTGCAATGGAATTCTCATCTGATGATAGATAAAGAGTCTACATCCATCATAAGATAGAGGGTGTATCCGATGTAGTTAAAACTATATTAGATAATTTTAAATTTTACCATTGGAGTGTGTTACAATGTCACTTATAAATTTAACTGAGGAATTTTTTGAGTGGAAGATAACAAGTTTTGAGATATGATGATCTTACTTATTGTCATTTTAAAGTTTACTCCATCTTGATTCTTTAAGAAATTTTAATTATAGTTTTTTTCTTTCAATGTGTTTTTTAAATTCACCCATTGTGCGAGGGAATATTGTAAATATATTAGCTTATTGTTAAGTACTTTTTAATTAAGGATCTTATAGTATTAGAACCTATTTTGATTTTGATTTTTTTATTTTATGAGATTTTGGGTTTGGAAGGTGTATTTTACAAACACTCATGTTCAATGAAGTCCTTATTTAGAATTACTACCGATCATTTGATCAAAGAGTTGATCTAGGATAGAGTGACCTGTGTATGATATTTCTATCAAATATATTCAATACATGTAATATGTTTCTACTTTAGAGTTATAATTGAATAAGTTCTAATTATATAATTGGGATACCTAGGATCTATTTTGTAGACATTCTTTGGATAAAAGAGGAAGATTCCTTTGATTGTGATCATATTGGTAATATAACATCCTTTTACGAGCTTAAGGATTGTTATCATTGACTTAATACATAATTTCCACATTGAATTGTTTTATTTAATTTACACTAGGTTATTACTTTTATTAGATAGTGTTTAGATTTCAATTGTTTATTTTTCACTACATTTGTTTTTTTATACTATGATATTAGACAAAAATTATATTTTCTGATCAACTAAACACTTATATGGGATAAAAAACTATATTTATACACTTGACTATAATTCACCCATTGTAATTCCATATCTTTCATTTACTAGTATCAAAGTGAGATTTTATTTTTTATTGGTGTACCAAGTATTAGTTCATTGAAACTTAGTTATAACCCTTGGATTTTGACAATAGGTCTATTATCTTTACACTAACTACGTTGTAAAAGAGTAGATATTTTATTTTAGATATAGTAGGAGTAATTCTAGGTAAAATTTTAGATAATATGAATCCAAATAGACCATCTATTTTTTATAGAAATAATTCTGAGTATTGGTATTATCAAATAGAGATTTTTTTAATAAATACTATATTGAAAAATTATCTCATGCTTACTAGAAATTATAAAATTGTATGGACAAAAGTAACTAGTTTTGCTTAGGATGGGAAATCTGAATTTCAAATTTACTTTTGAGTCAAGAAAACCTTTTATTTTTTACTATCTATAAGAAAATATATAATCAAGTTTCTTCTTTCTAGACAACATGTATAATCTGGAAGAAGCTCAAAGTTAATCATTTTGGAACACCTAAATTTCTAAAGACAAAAAGGGTTATGCTATGATCTGATTATCATAGATTTAACTTTTTTCCTAGTTAGTCCATTAATTAGATGAATCAAAAGTCCATGAACATTATTAATAGTATTAATTAACTTGGAGATAATGAACTATTAGATGATAAACTTTTGTTAAAAAATATTGACATTATTCCAAAGTAATGAGAGTTGAAGCAGATAAAGATCGATGATATGAAAAATATTTTGAAGAAAATATTGAATGAATTTATTAGAACTCTCATGCAATATGAGAATATAATTAAACAATATTTTGAAAAGGAGAGAAAAAAATAATGGATCTTCCTTTCCATCAATATATTTAGCTTTAAGCTCAAACTTTTAATGAGAGTACATATTAAAGTAACAATTATATAGAACTTAGTGAAAGTGAGATTTATTAGTTTATTAAATGGATGAATAGATAAATGGGAAATAATAACTTATAGAGGGATAACTGGAAGGGACTAAAATAAAATTTTGATAATAAATAATATTTAGAAACTATATTTTAGGAGTGTAAAAATCTAGGTCACATCAAACCAGACCATCCGAGACTCAAAAGGAGAGATAATCAGAGATGATTTCAAAAGGAAAGGAGATAAAAGAATTTAGAGATACTAATGATTAATGGAGTGTAAGTGAATATACATTATATTTGGATGATAGTGGTGGATCATAAAGTGATTATAGTTAGAATATATCTATTTTTTATTCTAGAGTACCATGTAATAATTTTTTACTTATGGGAAATGTTACTCCTGATTCACTTACATATTTATCTATTAATTTAAATGTTTTATTTTAATCATATGATAAATCATACAAATTAAAATGATGCACCATCATTTGAGGAAATTAATATGTGTATAACTAGTCTTGAGAAAAATAGATAGATAAATGGAAGAGGAATGAGATTAAGCTAAGTTAGATCTTATTAATTTTTTTAATAAATATTTGAAACTTAAATATAAAGTTGTTGAAAAGGATATTGAATTTATAAAGGGTATGATTGATCTATCCAAGATTAAAAATAAATTAACCAATTAATAAGATTATATTTTAAAATTAACTTATCAGCTTAATGTAAATTCAAATTTCATTATTTCATTGAGTAAAAAATATGATACTGTAAAGCTGGAAACCAAAGTTGAGAGTTTGAATGAGTTTCATAAAAACTTTACTTCTGAAATAAAGAGTTTAGATAATTTGAATAAATATCTAAGGACAAATAAAACCAAATATAGAATGGGAATTAAATGCATTGGAAGGGTATATTATCAAATTAACTACTTTGTGCTAAGGATTATATCTTTCTACAATAAATATTAAAGATTTGTCCAGTTGAGGAAGAAGTGTTCGTTGAAAAAATTTAATTCCTTATGAAAAAATCGAGACTACATTTCCAAAGTGTTAAATACTCTTTATTATAAAATATTTAGAAGAATATGGGTGCCGAAATTTTTCTTTTTCAATACCTTCAGACTGAAATAGGTTTGGATGACATGGAATTAATATTTGATTATTGTTGTGGTTGTATATCAATATATGAATTACTATATTTGGTACCTAGAAGCCCTTTTTTTACTTTTAAAGTTTCAAATACTTTTCCTTTATGTTTATGAATTTTATACTTAAAAATTAATCTTAAATATGTATAATGTTTTAGATGGAACATACATATATTTTAAAACTCAACCCTTATGATTTAGAGTTTTACTCATCAGTAAGGTTTTTAGTTTTTGTGTAAGTATTTATACTTATAAAATTTTTATTTAACATTAAACTTATTTTTTAGAAGGTGGGGTTTTTTTTGTTTGGATAAATTTTATATATATATATTTTATCTACCGTTATATGAAATGGATGATGGGAATGCAATTGTAAAATTTCTTTTAGAAACATCTTCAGAAGAAGAGGATCTTACCATATGCATCAGAGGATAACTTTTAGGAGGTTAATATTTGTTTATTATTATTTTGTGAGATTTTTGTTAAACTAATAACTTACTACACTTTTTCATATTTCTTTAAATTCTAATATATTAAATCCTAGTCTTTTTAATTTACTTTATTAGAAGTGAACTGATGACATTTATAATAGATTTGAAATTTAAACTTTTAATGTGATTTAAAATAATTGGATGTAACATCCCGTTACTATTTTAGGTATTCCTAAACCATATTGTATTAAAATATTATTAATTTAAATAGGAAAAAATGGTTTATCAATGAAAAGTTGTGTTTTTGTTAAACACGTCATGGAATGGTAAAACACCCAATTAATACTTTAGAATATTCAATTAAATATATTTTGAGTTAAAAACTAAGTAATGAGTTTCCAAGGTATGTAAAGTCTTGGGGAGGACATATTAAAAATATTAAATATAATATATTAAGTACACACTTTTTTATTCAAAATAATTGAATAACTCCAAAATGGTGTGCCATTTGAGAAATCTGAGACCTCAGTTATGTCTGAAATATGGTGTTTACCTTAGGAGGTGTATAACATTCTAAGGTACCAAACATTTGGATGTCTCTCTCATGAGATAAAGTTATTAAATTATATTTAATATATTATTTATTTTAAATAATTACATATCTCCCAAATAGTATGTCGTATGGGAAATCTAAGACCATTGATGGGTCCGAAATGAGGGGTTTAACCTAGACGGGGTATAACACTTATAAGAATCGGGCATTTGGATGTATCACTCAAAAAAATAACCCTTTTTATTTTAATTAATTATTTATTACGATATTTAATTAATAAATCATTAATATATCTCAAATGGTTCATTGGTTAAGAAATCTGAGACCAACGTTTTGTCCAGAATGAGGTGTTTACCTTATGAAGGGTATAAATTTTATTTGCAAAGAACATTTTATCAGGTCACTAAGTAATTTTAAGTTATTTAATATATTAAATATATATTAATTGTTTTTGATTTAATTAATTAATAAGAACAATCAATCAATGCTTCATCTTCTTCCCCAAACTGAAACCTTCATTGCTATCCGATTCATTTTCTATAAGCTTTGGTTTTTAACCCTTTGGCCTCATTTTAGTTAGAAACACATTAAATGAGTTAATTAATTACTCCATTTAATTTCTTGGTTGAAACTATAGATTAAATTGAGGGATTGGGTTTACTGAATATTTATGCATTTTGTGTTTATAAAATACCAAAATAGTTTGGTTCTTGGTTTTGATTGATCATGATGAGTCTCATGAACTCCAGATATACCTTGCATGTGATAAGAAAAGATCCTTGATGATCAGTTCAAACTCCTTGGTTCAATCTCCTTGTTCAGGTTTATCGTGGGAGAAACTTGTTTAGGATTGTTCTTCTTTTATTTTTATTTAATTTTATTTAATTTTATTATTCTTTAAATCTTCTAATTTCAATAACTTCTATGTTATTGGTCAGAATTACGCACCATTTGTTTTGTTGGACTCGTATCGACAATAAGAATCTAAATCATACTTTTTTTAAAAGGCTACAAGGTTTTTATTAATCTACTTTTCACATTTTAAATGGGTTATTTTAAATAAACAATTATGTGTATTATCAAAAGATAAATATTGAAATAATTGTAAAAAATAATCACAAGGTTTTATCTAACAATATTTGTTAAAATTATCATATGATAAATGTTTCGAATTATTAAAGTACAATTACACGTCTTATTGTAAATAATCATGAAAAAAATTATAAATGGATAATTATAAGGAAATTATCATGTGACATGGATTATTGAAATTATCATGGGATAATTATGTGTTTTATTAAAGGAAAATTTCACTAAATTATTAAAGTATAATTGTAAGGTATTATTAAAGATAATTGTAAGGTTTAATAAAGAAATATTTTCTAGAAATTTTTATAGATAATTGTAAAGATTAATAAAATAATAATTTCATTGAATTATTTAGGGTAATTTATAAAAAAATTATCAAAAGATAATTATGTCAAATTGTTGAATAATAATTATGAAGAATCACCAAATGATAATTTTCTCTTTTTGTTGAAAGGATAATTGTAAATAATTATCAAATGATAATTACAATGAATAATTGTTCGATAATCGAGAGATTTCCAAATGATAATTATTAAAAGAATTTATCAAAGGATAATTATTTAAATTATATATGAATAATTATAAAGGACCACCACATGTGTTATCATTTTATTTTAAAGATGTTATAATATCGAATGTGGTTTATAATTATTCTGAGGAAAATATTGTTAACATATTCATTGACATAAAATGATAATTTGGGATTTTATCAAGGATATTAGAAATATCGTTGCATGTGAAAATCAAAATTATAATTTGAGAATTATCCACAGAAGATAAAATAATATTATCACATGTAATATTTTAATCCCTAATTGGGAAATTATATAGGAGAGAGAAACTATCATCGCATGTGATATTTTATTTTCTTTTGAAATATAATAACTAGTATTGGTTCTAGGAACCCTTGATGAACATAAAATATTGGTGTGTCAACGCTTATGATAATACAGTTACGAGGAGGGGTATTAAACCACACCGGGTGGTTTATCATTATCACTGACATTAATGACCTTGAGGTAGGTGGTTCCATTATGATTATCCAAATTTATTATCCTTGTGTTGTTTGATTTATTTCAATTGTTGATTTAAATTCAATTTATCAAATCTTCTTTCAATGAAATTGATAAAAATTTGATTCTAGTGAAACACGATATTTGAAATGGTTTTGGCATGGAAATTTGGAAAACCCTAATTCCATTGAATTGGGTGTGTTTATAGAAATTGGCTGATTTAAATTGTTTAATTTAAATTATGTATTTGATGGAAATTATTTCAATTAAATTGTTGAATTTAATTGTGGAAATAAATTGTGTAATGATAGAATTGGTTTTGAATGGATTTCAAACTAGTGAAAATGACTTTAAATGATTTGATAAAACCTAGTGGTTTTATATTGTGAAAATGTATGTTTTTGAATAAAACCTATTTTGGTTTTAAATGGAAATAAATTAGCACTTTTGAAATGGAATAATGAGATTGATCGTATTTTTATGTAGTCTTAAAATAGTCCACCCATCATATAAGAGAGCATGAAAGCCTTAGGTAGTTAGTGAGTTATTTGGACACACTCTACACTACGAAAACATTATAAAACATACTTGTGGTGGGTCACATCCCTGACCGATTGGTGATGAGTATCCTTTGGCCAGTTTCATAGGTACATGCGTATACACATTTTCCTGAGTTCACATAGAGAGTGTAGAATATTATATCTGGTTAATACTATCATACCTTTTGGAAAATTACTATATTCCTTGCTTGCTTATATATATTTGAGATATCAATGTATTCCAATGTTTTTTAGAACTTCTTTACATTCCTTTTGAATTTATATAAACTTTTTTATATAAATGTTTTACTTAAGACATTGTTTTAGAAATATTCCATCTCTTGTAAAGTAAAGCCTGTTCTTTGAATGCATTTTCCATCATTTTGAAAATGTATAACATGTTTTATTTAAAAATTATTTTGAATTTACAAACTTGTTTATCTTTAAAAATTTAAATAATTACATTGGATAATCTATATTTGTCATCTGTTATGGAATCATTGCTGGTATCCTATTGGGCTTAGGCTCACACCCTACTTTTTCCTTTGGGAGTTTGTATACTTTATTCTTCTATATTCGAGAAAATTTAATGGATATATTGGAGGTGGATACAGCTGTTGAGATTTGTTATTGGTGAGTTATGTCCTTATGGGACTTGGGGATGTTTTTATGTTTTAGTAATTTGGTTGTAGTGCTTTGGGTTGGTTTATGCCTTGCTGACTACTGGTACATTACTCCAAGTGGAGTTTCTTTTGTTATGCATGCTATACTGTTTTTTATCTTCCAAATTGTTGGTGAAAAAATTGTTCCCACTTTCTTGTTGTGTGATGCCAGGTTCTAGTCGCCAACCCAAGGGGATTGGGAATGTCCTTCAGGCTATGTCAGGGCTGGCTCAGTTATTGGGTTACTAGGGTACCCGGGTTGGTTTGTGACATTGTCTTTTAGAGAGATTCAATTTGGATTATTAAATGAGTTGAGATCAATGGTTGGGTAGTTCAACTATATATAGATATGTACAAACTCTTGATTTACTTTATTGAATTTTGGAGTGAATTTTCATCCCTCTATTTTCTTAACTTACATTTTCTTGTGTACATTATTTTCGATCGAAATATGTCTATTTTCAGAGAAATTGATTCTATAGAGATTATATAATAAAGGTTGATTGATTTATCTCGATACAATCATCCAAAATATTTACTGAATAGGGTCATCATATTTCAAGTATGGTAATAAATATACCTTCATTTAGAGAAGCATTAAATGTTTTATACTCATCTCATTTGATAGTTCTATGGCATGATAATTTTTTTGAGTCCAATAGAGAGAAAAAGGTTAAGTTTATAGTTTTGTACCATGATTATGTAATTACCTTGAGGAAAGTTTTAGAGGTAACATGATTTACATCATAATTTGATCCTCTTTTCATTATGAAAAATCTTCTAAAAATTACAGGTTCTTTTAATAAAATTAGGATTGAGGAAACTCTATTTATGGTAAAAAAGAAGTTTCATAGGACAAAACATCTACATTCAGAAGGTTTTATTGTTTTTAGTGGGTCCAAGGTTTTTTACTATTTAGTAAAGGTGTTAAAGAAACCATTAATGTAAAAAACTAGTATAGGTTTGACTTTATTTGTGTAATGTAGAATATCAATATTATAAAATTCATATGGGAATATATGTAAGTAGTATATACCGAATTAGTCAAGTAAAAATCTTAATATATTTAAGGTTTTTGAATCAAATTATTTGGAACATACTTTAGATGGAAGGTGTCTAAAATCATGGATATATGGAGTGGGCTAAAGAATTTTTTTGAATCATGAGACCATATCTAGGATGGAATAGGTCAATGTTATAGAAGAAAAGAAATTATTTAAGAGAGTAATGAAAAATAAACATTCATACATTTAAAAGAAGGAAAAGAAAGAAGATAATAAATTTACTAAGAAATAGGTGAAATATTAGGGTGTATAAAAAACCTATATAGATTAGTAATTAAAGAATAAGTATAAGGCTATTGAAAAGAATAATGAGAGAAAGAAAATGGATGTTCTGAAATTTCTATTGATAGACTGATCCCTATAGAAAAATCAAATTGGATAAATTTTTTTTTGAGATAATAAAGAGACTTCTTGATAAGTATGGAGAGAATTAGGCTAAAAAATTTGATGCAATAAAGTGGTTTCTAGAAGTAAATAAGACCAAAAATATATTTTTCAAAATATCAAAATCTGTGGTGAAATATTAGAGTGAAGAAGAAGTGATTCAAAAACTTGATCATAAGAAGATGGAGTTTTCTATAAATCATAATAATTCTTGATAAATACTTAAATATTCTTTTATCAGGGAGTGATTTTTAGAATATTAAAATATTTTTAAGAAATTAAGTTTACTATAGGAAAGGATTTTTAAGGTCACGAAGAAAATAAAATAAGATAAGTTTCAAACATCATCTGAAACTCTTACTTAGAATTTTAGAAGAATATACTTGGAAGGAAGCCTCTATGGGTAAGAACTTAGAGTCTTAACCTTCAAATAAATCATATACTCCAAGATCAAACTCGTTTAAATAAACTAGTACATCCGAAGCTAAATCGAAAGAGGAAAAGTTGAATTCTAGTGAAGATCAAGGAAAATCAATGAAAGATAGTTTCTAAGATAAATTTAATGTGGAAAAAGAATATTACCAATATATAAATCATGATTATTTTCTGAATCTCACTATTAAATGAATGAAGACACTTCTAGTAGATAAATTTTAATTTAAAGAAGAAGTTGAAGTTGACTTAGAGTTTTCATCTAAATCAGTCCTGAGAACTATATCCTACAATATATAGAAGTAGATTAATTTTCATTCTCATTAACTTCCAAGGATTTAAAATATGATACCCTTCATACCAAATTATAATTCAAGTATAAGTATGCTACATTCATATATTATTATCTATCAAAATTATAATTTGTAGAAGAAGACGATAAATTCTTCTATAGATCTTAAGTCAGATATACTTAACTTTAAGGATGATTGTGATTTATATTTTTATAACATCTGAAGGATAAAGAATTACATTAAATACTATACAATAGATATAAAATCTATAGTTGAATAATTAGGTGAAGCCAAATTTCTTTTAGTTGACCAAAACTATATGATATAAGATTAGATAAAATAAATTGAGAATATGATTAGAGTAATGGAAGAGAAGAATCAAAATATAGCCAACAAAGAGAAGATATTTATGAATCTACAAGTGATGATAACCAATTCCTAAAATAAATAAATAATTTTAAATCTATTTCTACTTCTTATGAATTAAAATTACTTTAACCCTTTATACTACCATTATGTTGAATGTTTTGATTATTTCTCTAATTATTGATTGATGAATTATTTTATCAATGATCATATATTATTTTGGGGATTATGGTTTTTTATATCAAGTGTTTTATATATGTGAGAATTTCTAGACATTATTGATTCTGAAAATTATAAAAAATACAACTCTTACCATTTTATTTATTAAAAATCACAATGGAAGATATATCACAGGGGAAGATTATTGAAAGATAAAAAGGAGTTATAAATTTATATTGTACTTTGTTTATATCTTATGCTTCATGTTTTTACTTATGTGAATTTATTTTTTAAAATCACAAAGGAGTATAAATTTGATAATGTAAATTTTCATTTGATTTTTTAAGAGTTTTCCCTGTCAACTAAGGAATTATTTGAGTTAATCTTTGATGAATGAAAAAAGGAAAAAATTAGACCAAAGGACAGAGAACTAATATTATAAGTATTATAGATTTTAAAATTAAATAACATATTTAATATTAGAATAAATCATTTTTAGGTATTTTAATATTCATTAATTATATTTTATTGAGTTATATTCATTATAATAATATTATGTAAATTTTCAACCAAAAAATAAATATAATTTCATTCTTACAAAATTTGTTTACATATATAGCTGTATGTAAAATATTTAATTTCAAATTTTAGAATCTGAATTTTATAAAATTAACTTTATTTTTTATATCAAATTATCAAAATTATCCTATAGTGAAATTTTGGTATTTTTTTAAAAAGATTGACTTTTCAATGAATATTGAGAAATACCGATTTTTATTGAAAAATATATTTTATTTTCAAGTATTTACCAAGTAAAATTATATTTTGGATTAGTTATAAAAATTAAATAATCCATTTTTATTAAAAATAATCCAATTAGGTCTTTGGAATTAATTTTATACTTGAATTTGGTATGAAAATAGTTTTATACCTAAAATGACATTTTTTTGAAAAACTGTTTTTTTCACTTTTTACTAGTTTAATTTTAAATTAAATTATACCACATAAGTAAATTGAATATTGAAAAATGGATTTAATATTTATAGTTAGGAATTCAAATTTTATAAATATTTCCTTTTTATTTTTTTCATTATGAATTGTAAACTTAGTAAATTTTTGTCACCTCGATAGGGGTAAATTGGGTAATCAAGGTTACAAATAATATGATAAGGATGTAAAAATGATCATAACACTTTTTTTATCCTATTAAATTATTTTATTTCGACTATTTACATAAAATATTCTAAAATATGGAAACATAGTGGAATATTTCTTAGATTTTGAGATTTATTTAATTTTATGTAATGAAAAGTAAAAAATGTCATTCTCTTTATTTTATTATCTATTCATTTTTAAAAGATGGATAAATAGAGGATATGTTAGATTATAAACGGGTTATTTTAAAGATAATTTTTTATCATGTTAATTTATTTTTTATTTTAATTTATGAAATAATTAGATTAAATGCTTACACAACACCGACGCAATATTTATTCAATTAATCAAAAAATTAAAGAAATGATTTTAAAAATATTGAATGTAATATAACTTGATGGAATTATTATGTTCCAAGATTTTTTTAGATATATATGAAATTTTATATATGTTTTAATGTATTATATTTTAATTCCATTTCTGTCATGCTTTTTTAAAAGTCAAATTAAATGAATAGTTCTAAAAATTATATTAATGATATTTTATAATAATTAATGTTTTTTTAAATGATTTAAAAATTATAAAAATATTATATTCATCCAAGTAAAATATGGATGGTTTATAATATCAACCATAGTACATTTATTGGTTAATTTTCCTTTTATTATAACTTTCTTGACCCCTAAAGGGTAAATTGTTTTTAATAGCACAATAATTGTCAAAAAGGGTTAACAAGGGTTAAAAAAATATAAGTGTAAAAAAATTACTTAAAATTAAAAAAATTTATCACATGAGATTTATGTGACTCATACTGATATTATATTATAATAATATCAATTTTTATCTATTTTAAAGAGAAAATTAATTTATATTAATGTAGTACTTTAAAAAATTCCAAGAGTGCCCCTCCCCTCTCTTATAAATGGACACCACATCCCCTCTTTTATTCACACTTTAAAAGACTTTTAGTTCATCCATTAACTACCAAAATAACTTAATTTAATCTACAACCATGTACTAGAGAACTTTTGTTTATCATAAAACCATCATGGGAAATCTTTTGACACAAACCTTAAGATGTTGTCTGAAGAAGAGGTATAGTTTTTAACCGAGCGTTTTCATTATATTTATTATTATAAATCCTTAAAATATTATTCAAACTTGATGATGTAATAACATAAATATATCCCATATAATAATATTCTATTATGTTAATTTAACAACATATACCTATCTCTTTCTTCCATCAAATGGGAAATGTAATCATCATTCATGTGTATGGTGGATCACCGTCTCACGAATCGATGCAATTCATTTTCCATCACCACCCATCATATCTGGATATAATGATGTATTTAATATATATATATATTTTCTATGTCAGATTTATTATTCTATAAATATAATATAATATCTATATTCTTACCATTCCATTCATTGAAAATGACAATGTGTTTTGTGCGTACGTGTGGACTACCACCTCCATAAAGTAATGTGATTCGTTTTTCATCACCACATTATATGGATGATATATATAATTTTATTTAAAGATAAAATATTATATTTATGATAGAATTATATTTCTATAAATATAACATAGCACTGACCTTCTTTCCATTATGATAATTGAAAAATGGAAACATTACTCATGTGTACGTACGAATTACCATCTCCATGATTGTAACATAGTTTATTTTTTATAAAAATATTCCATGGTTGGTTTTAAAATTTTAATTTATATATAAATATTATAATAATTTCTTGATTATTATCATTTATAAGGTGAAATAATGACTTCGTTGACTATAGTCAACCTATTAAAGTCATTTTGGACATATGAGAGAAATGTCGTCAAAAAATCCGATGTGAACTTAATTGATTAAGAAAATGATTATAACATGTTAAAAGGAATAGTAAAATTGAAAAATTTTCTTAATAAATTAAATAATCACCACAATTTTTTTATTTAGGAATATAAGGAATGTACATGACAATCAAGATTCAAGGTAAGAGACACTTTAACTTAAAACATCATTTTAAATGGTTTAAAGATTTAATTTCTAAATTTTTTTATTCCATGTCCATATTATTAATTTTTTAATGGATGTATTTATATAGAATTAAATTAATTATAAAGTTTTTTTTTCAATTTTTAATTTCCTTTAATTTTTTTAGAAGGAATATTCTTACATGGTTTATATGGAATGTTTGGGAAAAAAGATAGAATAAATATTCCATTTTAATGTATATGATGCCAACAACTTTTCCTGCCACCATAACCATTATATTATTTTTATATTACATTATAATATTTCAAATTTTATTCAAATAAAAAACCACTTCCCTTTATTATTATAATTTTAGTTTTGAAAATTTATTTTTAAAGGAAAGGTATATATCAATATATGAAAATGCTTTCTTACAGGTGAAAAAAATGTTTTTATAAAGAATGATTTCATGTTTTTTATTATGTTATAGTCCTTGGGTATTATTTATTATGATGGGTGGTTATATTATAAACTGAGGATGGGTGATTCTATTGACCCAGAAATCTTAGTCAGAGGCAAACCTTTGACCATTTATTAAAATAAAGGAAAATTATAGTAAGCAAGCCCTACATAACCAAAATAGAAACTGAATACCATCAAAATAAAACCAAATAGGTTTATCCTAATAGATTGTTGTAATTTACCATTAAAGTTATTCTATTTTTAACCGTGAAGGTTATTCCATTTGTAACCATGATGGTTATTCCATTTATTAAATATAAAGGTTATTCCATTTGTAAGAGTGATATGAAAATGATGCCTTAAGTTACCCATATGATTTATCTATGATTTTTAAGAGTTTTTATGGAAATATTATGATTCAAAAAGGTAATAAATGGACTTATTTTTAAAGGAAAGTATAAAATAATTCTTAATGGTAAAATATATAACTGTTGAAAAAGTTTTTATGAGTTTTTATTCATGATTGAAAGTAAATATTTTTATTTTATAATTTTTCCTTTAATAATTATTATGAAATATTTTATGAATGGTTTTGGGTAGAGAAGTTTATTTCTTGGGTAATAAAATATTTATTTTGAGCTTAAAGTTTATTTTGTAAAAGGAAAAATGGAATAAGTACTCATGAACTAAAAATTTATATCTTTCTTTTATATATACCTTACTGATATTTTTGTTCTCTCCCAAAATTTTATAATATTTTTCATAATGTTTTAAGGATAGGTAAGGAAATTATGATGTCTATATTTAAATTGTGAATATGTTCCATGAAAAGAAACTTATTACACCTTATAAGTTTTATTTTGTAAAAAAATGGATACTAGTGAAAGTGTATACATTGTGATGTACCATTTATATATATAATGGCGATGGACTAATTATCTAAAAATATTTACTTTAATAATCCTAAAATTTGGGAGAATGAATTATTGACTTAAAACTCATGATAATGTAATGTTTAAGTCTGGTTCCTTATAGTTTGTATGAGAGGAAAGGTTTCAGTAAATTTAGATTTCAGGATAGTGTTAATATAATACACAAGAAAGATTCTAATTCTGTTAAAATTATATAGAATTTATAGATTACCTTGTTTTTTAATATAATATATTTTCTTTAGAAAGATTTTCTACAGAGGAAACTGGGAAGTTGAAGTAAGAAGGTATCAAGAGGAAAATATGCTTCCAAATTAGTGTCCTGGAATGGTTTTAATTAGAACTGAGCAACTTTTTATAGTTATAGATCAGTTGATATAGGCTATAAATTTTGGTGTCATTCCTTATAAAGAATAACCAGACTACTGCAAAGGAACATGTCAATAGTGGATCATTTTATGAGAAAAAATCCTCTAATATTCAATGGATATTATGACTTAGTGGTAGATTATGGATGGGTTAAATCTTTGTAAAATATATTTTTAGTCATAGGTAGTTTATATAACCAAAAGATAACTATTTAAATTTACCATTTTGAAGGTAAAACAATCCAATGGTGGAAAATGGTTAATAATAATAAATAAAGTGAATATATTGATAGATTGTAATATGATGAATTTATGAGTATTATCCTTGATAAATATTTTCCTAAGGATATTAGACTTAGGATGGAAAAATGTTCTTTTAATTGAGGTAAAATGATGAATATTTAATAGCCATGTATGAGGAAAACTTCACTCAACTTGGAAGGTATACACCAAATCTTATCCAGGATCTTGATAGTAAAATTAATCAATTTTACTTAGGATTGAATCCAAAATATCGAAGGGAACTAGCTTATTATGAATTTAAAACTTATGAGAAACTTGTTTGATGTGCCCAGAAGGTGTAAATGGAGTTTGTTGATGATATGGTATTTTATAGAAATAAGTAGAAAAAAAGGTCCATATAGTAGGAAATGGGAAAGAACCCATCAAATAAATATGAAGGTAATAAAATTAGGGTTAATATTTGTGATAGGTGTGGTAAAAATCACACTGGGTAATTCCTTATGAAATATGGTAAGTACTTATGATGTGGTAAGTTTAGGCATATAGCTCATGTTTGCAATAAAAATAGTATTGGTAGCGGTAAGACAAATTTTGATAAGTAGGTAGTAAAGTGATTTAAATGTAATGAGATGGTCCATTATGCATATGAGTATCTAAAGAAGAAGAAAAATTATTGGAAGCATCAAGTCTATAAGAATAAGGGTGTGGTGAAATCATTTTCCAAAAATTTAGTAGATTTTCGAATATCAAATGAAATGTTAACATGTGAAGTTATTCTTTATTCAGATTATCACTACTACAAAATAGTCCTTTAATAGCATTAGAAATGTCCTTTATCATTGCTATAAAATCACTAACTATATGAGCGACGTCAAAAGCCTAGGACTTTTATCAATGCTGATAAAGAGATCATTTATCAGAGCTAAAAAAATCGCTGATAAATGGGACCTTTACCAGTGCTTTTAAAAGAGGTGATAAAGGACCCATTTATCAATTATTTTATTTATCACCTCTAAAATAACCCTTTATCAGTGCTTATAAAAGCACTGATAAAGGAATTTTTATCAGCATTGATAAAAGTGCTGATAAAGTAGACCTTTATCACCACTTTTAGAAGTACTGATAAATGTGTCCTTTATCAGTGCTTTTAAAAGCACTGATAAATGTGTTCTTTATCAAAAAATTTAAAGTAATTATAAAGGTCCATACTTTAGTGTGCTGTAATATCACACTGTAGCACCACTTTAGTGTGCTGTTACAGCACACCGTAGCACCAGAAGCACCAGAAACACACCCAAAACACCTTAAATATCAACAAAAACAAGCCCCAATATAGAATTTAAATGAAATGAAAATTAAAAAACAAATACCAGAAAAAAACTATATTATATACATTTAAAACATTAGTTTATAAAATTACATAAATAAAAATTATTATAGACACTCAAAAAAAATTCTAACTATCAATGTTACCACGATTTCCATTGATTTTTTTTTTCGAACTACCAACACCGCATGAGCAATTTTGAATAAACCACCTTAACTCGAAAAAATGAATCCAATTGTATAAGAAAAAAATTATTATGAGTAACACTAAGAAGAAAAAAAAAATTAAAAATAATATGAAATAATACATTAATTCTAAGGAAAATTATTTCATTGTGAAAATATCAAGATTACCTCTATGATTGAGTAGTGAAGGTAACTTGAAGGAAAGTGATAAATGTCAAAACTATAAGGCTGAATGGTTTTGAGGGAGAAGAAATATATGGAAGTTTTGGTGCAGAAAGGAATGAAATATGAATAGATTAACCCAAATCGAACAAAATAATCCACCTATATAAGAAAAAAAAATTATGTGAGTAATAGTAAAAAGAAATAAATTAAACATAAATATGAAATAATAAATTAATTATATGGATAATGATTTTTCTATGGAAACATCAAGATTACCTCTGTAATTGAGGAGGCAGAGTTATTTATTTTCCTATAATGTCAGGGTATAGAACATGAAAAAAGTGATAAATGTAACACTGTAGGGGTGAAAAGGTTTTGAGGGAGAAAAAGCATGAAAGTTGGAGATATCACCCCAACTAGAACAAAAGAATCCACATGTATAAGAAAAAAATTATTATATGAGTAATAAAACAAGAAATAAATTAAACAAAAATATAAAACAATATATTAATTATATGGACAATGATTTTACAGTGAAAACATCAAGATTACCTCTGTGATTGAGCAGAGGTAGCATCATTACTATTCCAACAAAGTTAGTTGAGAGAACTTGAAAGAAAGTGATAAATGAAATAATATAAGGGTGAAATGGTTTTTATGGAGAATAAGAATGAAAGTTGAAAAAAAACAACCCAAGTCAACAATAGGATCCACAAATATAAGAAAAAAACTATTATGTGAATAATACTAAAAATAAATAAATTAAACATAAATATGAAACAATACATTAATTCTATGGGAAATGATTTTACTATAAAAACATTAAGATTACCTCTATGATTGAGCAAATACAACATCATCTCCTTTCGTACAAAGGCATGAAATATGGATAAAAATATTCTAAAATAAACACACTCTATAAGGAATAATGAAAATTAAATCAACATTTCATCATATATTTTTTAGTAATATAGAGAAATTATATTAAAGAAAATGGGTAATTGAATTTAAGAAAAGAATTACTCCACATCAAATCCTTCTTAAATCCATTAAACAAATGAAAATATAACATATGCAATTAATGAGTAATAAGAAACTCAAATATGATAAACAATAATAATAAACTCTCATTCAATCAACTAGATCAGTGGTCTCATGGATCAAGGAATAATGCTAATGATAAAAGGGAAAGAACTATCATTCTTTTTGTAGCATTTTGGTGAATTTGGAAAGAAAGGAATAATTCTTGGTTTTAGGGGAGATCCATGATACTTGATAATTTCTTCATTTGGGTTGTGAGAAGGGAAATATGGATAACTTATATAAGAATATTTGAGTTCCTAGATATTCCAAAACTAATAATAATGGTTTTTGGAATTTGAAAAAATAGTGGGAGATGTAATATAATCATTAATAACATCACAATCCATAATCATTAAAATGTAATAAATATTATTTGTTTTTTTAGATAATGGAATGTTACTTTACTAAATAAATTTTATTATGATCTAAATTGGAGAAGGAGAATCACATATCTAGTGAAAACTTCTATAAGTAGTACATACACTAACACATTATATTATACCAAGAATAGAAGTTAAATTTGTTGTAATCCCTTATACTTGATTATCAACCACGTAGAGAGAGTGAGGTTGAGAAGGATGACTATAGAAGGCACATATGGGATGCATCATATTTATAATAAATCATGTTATTAATTATGTCTATGATCTGAGGATATAGGATAAGGACATGGATGAATACACTATGTTGAATAATCTCAAAGAATATGATAATGATAGGGAGATAAATTTAGATAATAAATGATATTATCACTAAACTTTATAGGTGTAAACTAGAAGATGGATAGTGTAATGAACCTATCCTAAATTACCCAAACAACACTTGGTCAGATCATAGTATGACCTCTAACACACCTCAAAGTCACTGAAGGATGGTTTAAACTTTGGGTGTGAAAAACCATAAATGGGAGGTGGTCCCCCCCAAATAGACAAAATTTGTACCAAAGGTGGAAAAAAATTATAGCATGACCCTTGGAGTCAATGCACCTGCATACCAAAAATCATCATTACCCAATATAAGCATACCTGTTAGAAAAATAACTATTGAAATAAATGAGGCAATATCTATATAGACACACATACATGTCGTGATAGAATAAAAACTCACTTATAGTATATAAGAAATATAAAATAGATAAAAACATGATATTTAGTGTCAGATATAAACAATGGATCATACATCGATAGTCAATACAAATGACAGATCAAAAATTGTTCCCTAAACAACGGATCACAAACAAATCATAAAAAAAATCATAAAAAAATCATTGAATAAGAAATCAAAAATGAAACAAAAAATACACAAAGAAAATCAGAAGGCCTACCTCACTAGGTTGAAAAAAATCCAAGACCTTCTTTAGAAACCTAACTGCAATCAAAAATTGAATGTCAGATGAGATCTTCATGAAATTGGAGCACCAAAAATATTCAAGTGGCATGATTTAAGCTTTGATTCACCGAGGAGGAGCACCTACAAAATGTGGATTACATTGAGGTGGAATTCTATCACATGTATGAATGGGTTTACTGGAATATTTTCCAAACCATATGGAGCATTAATTTTGGTGACCTCCTTTGTCTTGGATTTCTCCTTTCCTTCCATGTGATAGAATTCCACCTCAATGTATTGAGACTCACATGTTTTGAATGGGGCTTTATCACCATACAATGTCCCAATTTGACCATTGAAACAATATTTGAGACACTGATGGTATGACGAAGGTAAGACCACATGTTGATGTTTCCAAGGTCTTCCAAGAAAAATATTGAAGGCTGTGTCGTGACGAACAACCATGAAATTTGAATTGGAACAAGGTCTCTAAACTGAGTTCTGAGTGTAATCTCGCCTAGAGGATCTTGTTCATTTTTATCATATCCTTGAAACATCAGAGTAGAAGGAGATAAATCAGATTCAGTGAGGCCCAATCGACGAAGTGTATGAATGTGGATGAGGTTGACTCCTAAGCCATTATCAAGGAAAGATCATCGTATGTCTACATCAATGACCTTTCCAGATAAATACAAAGGTCTGATATGTCCATGCACAAAATCATCTTCATATTCACCTGTAAAAGATATCACTACATGGCATTCTACATGATTACTCTCTACATAGTAGACTTCAGCCACAACAATTTCAGTTTTGAACTCCTGAGGACTTGACAAAGCCTCAATGAGTGCCTCCCGAAGATCCTTGGATAGATTCAAGGCATCCAAAATTGATAACTTGGCCGGTAATTGGGCCAAATATTTCAGGACATCATAATTTTGGTCTAAAGGTCTGCATTTCCCAACAGGAACATGTGGTTTCGCAGGTGCCTTAGAAGTTGATGCTTTGGAAGTAGATGTATCTTGAATCGGGGTAGGAGTTGGAAATACTCCTGGATTTGGAATATTAGACCGACTAGGTCTATTTACTTGCTGAGAGGAAGAAGGTGTAACCTCCAACCGATCTTCCAAAATAACTGTTCCAGGACTGAATCTTCCATGCGTGGGAGAACTTTCTTGTTCTTGTTGAGCCCGCTGAAGGGCTTTGCCACGAGTTTCTGCTGCATATACAGTTCTAGTAGGGGTAGAATTAAAATAGTGTCTTTTAGAATATCCGCGTCTTCCCCTGTATCCTAGACCTCTGGAACTCCCTCTAATTCCTCTATTTTTTACAGGGAACTCAGGCTCATCAAGATCAAAAATGCGATTGTAATAAGGATCTATTAAATAAATCATATTAACAGAACCAAAGATCAATTCTTCATCTGATGAAGATTCTGTATGATTAGCCAGTTTAGGCTGTGCCGTTTTATGGGGTGGTACCTGTGGCTTTGAAGTAGACAACATAAAATCTTCCAAAGTCAAAGACAATTTATGCTTTGACACGAACTCATCCTCTTCTGACTGTTCTTATTTATTCGAATTATGCCGCCTCTTTGAAGATTTTCCCTCTGATGAAGGGGGTTTTGGTGTGGCATTTATAGCAGAATAATAAATTGGTTTCTTCAATTTCATTCTTAAAATGGCATGAGTTCGGTTGATCATTTTCCTGACCATCCAATCATCATATTTCTATGCATTTTTATTTTTGACTTCTTGCCACTCGCCTTCTTCCTCTAGATCTGTAGTAGTAACACATGCTACCTGGGCTGAAGAGCCTTTTAGTTTTACCTGTCCAGAGTCCACCATCTTTTGCAGGAGGTCTTTGAAGAAAAAACACTCCTGAATAGGATGCCCCAACATCTGATGAAATTGGAAATAGTTGGGAAGGTCTCTCCATCCTTGTTAGGCCTTTTAGACCTTGGAAATTGAACCAAATTATTTTCCAGAGCCGAAATGAAGTAACCAGGAACTTTTTAATTTCGAAAAGAATAAAATTTGTTCTTTAACTCCTCAAATTGTTTCCGTCTTCGATCTCTTTGATCATCTTGATGAAACAACCTCTGTTGTTGATGCTCAAGAGGTGGAGCCCTTTGAGAAGATGAAGGTCTTGAAGTGGAAGCAGGTAAAGGTACTTGTTTAAGGATAACTTTAGTAGTCTCTACTTTCCCCATTCTCCTTCCTGGAACTGATGGAATTACATGAGTTTTATCCTTAGTCTTCATAAAATAATCTTCAATTTGCTGAGCGATTGAAGCAAGGTCTCAAAACCCTCCTATGTATTTCACAGGGATCAACGGTGTGCATAATTCATCATGAAAATTTTCCACACAGATTGGAAACAATTCCTCTTGAGGGAGTGCTAAGCTTAAGGAATATGTTAATCCCTTCCAACGAGCAATGAAATCTGAAACTCTTTCATTCTCCCTTTTCATAAAATTTTTAAGATAAAAAACTGTTGTCTTTGGCAATGTTAAGCTGAATTTAAGAAGGATTTTTTTTCGGAGATCCTCCCACCTGGTAATTGACCAAGATTGCAAGCTTGTATACCAGACAAAAGAAGGCCCTTTTAATGACTGTAAAAAACACCTGAGCTTAACTGCTTCTTTTTATTGAGGAGTTCCCATCATGGGATCACAACGAGAAACAAAATGCATTAAGTGTTGTTCTGGATCTCCCAAACCATTAAAAATTAGGAATGTGGTACTTGAAAAATTTGATGGGAGAGGAATTGCATCAACCCATTCAGGGTAAGATCTATTATCCAGTTGAACTGGTGCATGCTTTCCTTCCATAGATTCCAACCGAGCTATTAATGACTCAATGGTATTCATTAATTTTTGAGAAACATCTGGTTGAGCTTGGACCTGTGTAGGTGCAAGAACTGGAGTTTGAATGGGTGTAGCAACCGGGACTGCCACTGATGGTAGTATTTCCAGTTTTTGTTGCGTATAACCTATAGGATTGGACCTGTGAGGGTGTACTAGTAAAGGAGGATATTCTTGATCTATTCCAGTAGCTGCAAAAAATTCCCTTGACTGATTGACTCCATCACGCTCAGGAGGAATACTACTTTGAAGTAGTTCTGCGTTCATCCTCCTTAACTCCTTCATTTCCGCCTCTTGTTGTGTGAACCTTTCCTACAATTAGATTGATTGGCCTTATCCAGAGGTAGGGTGGAATGCAACCTGACTTTTTCCCTTTCCCCTTGTTGGACACCTTTTGAAGAGGGGGGAGTTGGTTGTTTGAAGGAATACCCAGATTCTGGGTAAGCCTTTGATTTTGTGTACGCACACCTTCTTCATTTGCCTCTATGTGTACAACCTCTTGAGAAAGAACATCTACATCTGATTCCTCTAAGTGAGACTCATATTATGGAGGATCAACAACAACGGAATTGATGACATTTATTGATGCATAACACATTGCATCCCTTTTATTAGCATTTCTGCGATATTGTCTTCTTCCATGTCCTTGATGAGACATTGCCTTTTGTTGAATTGATCCCTCAGGAACCTCTTGATGAACCGTGATTTGAAGGGAATCTCCTGATAATTTGGCTCTTTGTTCCTCCTGTGGCTTCTTCCCTAATCGAGAGAAGACTGAATTTCATTGAGGAAGAGGTTGAATATTTGAAAAAGTCCATAGTATAGTGGATGGGGGTTGTTCCTTCTCAACTCCTCGAATCCTATTTGTTGATTCTAAGGGTTGGGTTAAAAGAGTCCCCAGTCTGGAAAGATGGGGTGGCTATTGAGCTGCTATATCTGAGACTTTCTTAAAAGCTCTTCTGATTTTTTGGAATTTAGTCTAGAAATTGGCTGGATGCATCAACCTACATCCACTTAAATCACCTTGCTCAAATGACTGTTGGATGATTTCTGACACTTCCATCACTTGATGATGTGCCTTCTCTAAATGATAATCCTGTTCGATATTCTCATTTGCTTGATGCAAGAGTAATTCGACAAATTTTTCTTTGTATGCATGAATTTGGGAAGAACTAGTTGAGGCTTGTTCCTGAGCAAGCATCTGATTACACACAAAAATAGTTGACTGTGGTCAGTCGTGGGAAATAAAATTGCATGAGACCACTTTTGGCGGGCTTTGTTGACTGGAGAGTACAGTGAAATGAAGTTCCCCATGAACAACCCATCCCCTGATATGAATACTAGATGGGGCATTGGTAATTAACTGGAACAATCTTTTTAGTGCGCCAAGGCATGAACGCTGAAGGGCTCCCTGCTGCTTTTCAACCCTTAGATATCGGGAAACTGAGAGATATGCCAAGTCAATTTGGTATTGTAACCCTTCTATTATCTTGACATGATTTTCATATTCATCATAAGATAATATTTTCTTTTTCAATTAACAAATATTATTCCACATGTTGAGACGAATATCATGAATACAATCTTCTCTCAACATTTCTGGAATATCATACTGAGAGTCAGCCAAAGACCAAAACATGACTGGTACTTCACCTTTCTCCATTTGTTTTCTCATATTTAGTACTTCCTCCTTACCATTCGATGAAGATTCTTATACCTGTTTAGACCAAAGCTGGTTCTTCTTTGTTGCTTTATCAAATTCAACAAGATTGGTAGAGACTTCATTTATCAAAATAGATGATGAATGACCCAAGGGTGGTTTGGAGAATGACCAACATTTCGGGCTATCTTCTGATTGAGAAAGTATTTTACCTGATAGAGGTAAAGCAACAGACATGACTGACTTTACATTGAAAGGTGCCTCAAGATAAGAGGGATTTCTCGTTACTGCATTGTCCTTTGAATAATTTTCCAGGCAATGCGAATTACTAATGTGGAGAGGACTTTCACATCTAAATTAATCATCATGGGTAGGACCACCATGGTGGTTTACAACAAAAGATAAAACCTTTTGCTCCTTGGTCTTCTGGCCACGTAGAGGGTTATCGTGGCTCTCATATGAAGATGATACTTCAAGATCGACCGAACTATCATGAATAAAGCCTTAATGAGGAAGTGTCTATTGAAGACCTTTGGAATTAATGTTCCCACTATTGGGAAGTGAGAGAGTTGAATCTTGAGTTGCAATAGATAATTGTCTGAGTGCATCAAGAACTCCAGCATTGAGCAAGGCCTTATTGCAGATTGGCTCTTGATTTCTCGACTGTGATGACTAAGTCTTTTTCTTAGACACCTTCTTACTCACTTGAGGAACCACTTGTTGACAAAAGTGGTTATTATGGGCAGGTGTATGTGCCTGCTCAGGAGAAATGGTCAGGTTAAGCTGACGATCTCCATTCAAATCAAGTTTATGTGCCTGACTTGATTGTCCGTATGACATGGGGGAGTATGCCCCACGACCCTCCTAGACTGGAACAGAGGTGCGTATCTGCTCCGGAGTGACATGTTGATGAGTCACTCCACTGATAGGGATAAATTTATGTTTCTTCCCCTGTGATGCTGCTGAAGTTGTTATAATATTCTGACAGGCATCCAGAATATGGGCAGGGATTTGTTTCTGCTCTTTCACCATCGTCAAAATGTGCTTGGTGAATTCAGTGGCCAGAATGGGAATATAAATCCATTCCATGTCTAGAGTAGGTTTATGTTCCTATTCCTGTCCTCCTTTTCCTGTCAATGAATTTTGACAGTACTCATGTATAGGGGCAGAGAGTTGAGTCTGATCCAAATTTGTCGTCAGAGCTTTTCGACTGACTTCTCCAGGTGATACCAAACGAGACTGTTGGTTAGCCTGATTAATATTGGCAGGTGTATGTGTCTACTGTGTATTCTTCTTCAAGTATGGTTGATGATTTTCCTTCAATACTGGAAGACATGACTGCTGACAGAATTATTGATTGTAAACAGGTGTATGTTCCTGCTTATCAGTTGCCGCCATATTAAATTGGTGAGCTTCTTTGGGTGAAGTTAGACGATCCTACTGACTGGTTGATGAATTATAAATAGGTGTATATTCCTATCTATAATAATCCACTGAAATTTCCTGGTGGGATTTGTGGGTTGCTGCCAGACAAGTCTGCTAGACAACAGGATTAGAACAGATGGGTGTATGTGCCTACTCGTTGCTTGCCATCAAGTTAGGTTGATGGAATTCTCCGGAGGGGGAAGAAGAAAGAAACTACTCTCTGTTGCCCAGATTTCACCTCTGGCGGTTCTTCTTGCAGACTCGGGTCTGAGGGACCTGAGCCAAACCCCTAAAGGTGATACCCTCATTATGTTGAGGGCGCACAACTACACGAGTCTGGTGGCGATTGTTGATGGGAGCCCTCGGGAAGGACTCCTATATTCTTTAATTAAGGCCTTGAGTGACTCTTTATTCACCTACCTGTAATATCGGAGGGACTGGTTGTTGCTTTCTGGGGATAATGACCCGAAATGGTTGGAGATGGTGGTTAGCACCGCTTGCTTCTTGATCACTGTTCGTCGCTGTCTAGACAACCAGGGTAAATTATTGACTTGGAGCGCTTGTCGAGTGGCCTCTAGAGTCGGAATGGTACCGTTTCGATGGTATTCCTTAACTAGTAAATCTGAAACCCAGTGTTGCAGACACTGAGTAGGTTTCGTTGTCCTCAGAGCGGACGAGGATCCAATAAGAGTAGTAGCAGAAGCATTCACAGGTGTGCACTTTAGAGAAGCCATTTCTGAAATGCAGAGAGATCTTGGAAAAGAGTTCCTATTTGATATAACAGACATAATCAAGATAAGTTCGGCCACTACATCTTTTGGATGAGCACATATGTTATTGATTGCTTTGTTGGCCCCCACATTAAGTTAAATAGGGTCCTAACAAATAAGTAAAACATCATTTAACTTGGTTAAGGATTCACATTGGGTTCACCATTTTTGTTTCTTCTGGAAATGGGGATGACCTCGTTTGTTTAAGGTTCAAACATTCCAATTGGTTTCTAACGGGTTTATTCATAGAACCAGAAACATCCAATGATTCTATATCCATTTGGACCTACTTTCCAAAGGTATGTGCTTATTAGTTGTGGACCGATGAGGCTTAAGAATTTTCATTGGTTGAGAGGATGGGAGGTTAGACTCATCACACCTTTTTGGGGGAAACTATTGTCTACTCTGGGACTCTCTTTATATATTTGAGTTATGTTCATGAATCCTTATTAATTTACCAAGTATGAAAAATGAAATTTTCTTTATATCTTGCAATCAATGACTGATATGTATGAGATTTAGAGAATATTTTATATGTATTCAAGGTTCTTCATTGATAGAGAATCATTCATATGTATTGGAGATTCTTAGTCAATGGAATCCTTTAATACATTATATAGAAATCTCTTGGTCATTATGATGACCATACTAGTTTTAAAGCCACTTAGTGGGGCACTTGAAGTTTATTGTCATTCAGAAGGACATGGATTATTTTAGAGTTGGGATCGTACCCGTAGATGGTCTACCTACGTATCCTTGTTAGAAAAGGAATCAGAACCCACGTAGTTCGGGAATTAATAAGTGTGGGGATTATGTAGGATTAACGGCCCAAAGAGATGTGTCGTGGTTACTTTTACACTCTAATCTCATGTGAGTCTTGCTCAGTGTGAGAAACAAGAGGTATCAGTAAACCTGGTGATTTGTGCCATGAAAGATGTGGTCATAAGGAATGATATGGGGCTTATGTATGTGTGACTTCCCAAGTATATGAAGACTAGGATTTACTTCTGAAAAGAAACCTAAGGACAAGGTGCATAAAGATATTTGTGATTTATGGAGATTCAGATACTCTAACTTGGGGCTTACTCCTCAGGAGGGTGCCTAAATTAGGGGGGACTTATGATTGGGGATTGTTCTTGAGAAGGACGCCCAAAATTAAAGGAATTATGACTGGGGATTACTCTTGAGAAGGAGGCCTAGGTTAAAGGGGACTTGGGGCTTACTCCTAAAGAGGATTCCCATTAATAAGGTCCATAAAGTTATTTGTGCTTTATGGAGATTTAGACTCTTAATTTGGGGCTTACTCCTAAGAAGGATGCCCAGATCAAAGATTCTATCATCTTTAAGGGACAAGATTGAATGAAGGGAACCTCTAACCATAATGATATAAAGATATGTAAATCACAAGGTTTTGAGAGATATTCCACAGAATTCCTTTCAGGTAAGAAAGATGACAAAGGAACCATGCCATAAGTGGCTTTGAAGAGGGTTTTGAAGGCTAAATCTTGAAGAGGAGAGGTGGATTTGAATAAAGGAAGTGAATAGGCAGGAGGGGCACCCAAAAAGAGGCAAGCACAAAAGTTCTAGTTGGGTGCACAAGTCCTAGTTGCAAAAGTACTTTCACAACATGGGTGTACTTGGGAGATGGTTAACCCATTGGGTAATACTTGGGTGAGACTTGGCTCAAGCCCTTAGTATTATCCTTAAAGGAATCCAAAAGGGTGGCGTGCAAGTTTTGTTGAAGGGATAAGGTGGCGCTCAAGTGTGGCCATTTCCCCTTAGGGGTTAAACACTTGGGCGCACAAGTGTTGATGAGTTTCAACACTTAGGCTTTGTTCCCCCTCTTTAGATCTTCCATTCTAGGTAAGAAATTACCTTAGAAGTGTTAGGAAGACTTCAAGCAAAGACTAGGGCACTGAGAGCTTAAATATGACTTTTGGAATTTTTCTTCCTCAAAATGGGGGGCGCACAAGGGGTATTTATATGCTACTGAAGACCTTGGGAGAAAATCAAACAGGGCACACAAGTCACCTGCGTGGCCAATATGTGGCGCGCAAGTATACTTGCATGACCATGATGAAACTTGCGCGACCCATGTGGAAACCAACCCTTGTTCATACCTTTGTCAATTTTTGATGTTTCTTCAAAGGATGAATCTCTTTGTGCTTGAGGTATTCCCCCTTTTTAGTCATTAGAATCTATGAAAGAAAGGAGCATAAACAGTGTCAACATATGAAAATTATGGAAGACCTATATTCAGGGAAAGTAGATATGAAGAAATGAAGTATCCTACAAAGCTAAAGCAGAATACACAGATTAATAAGAATCTGTCTATCATGAATAGATTTGAATATCTTGAAGACCTCTATGATAATTGAAAAAGAAGTGGTCAAAATTATGATGAATGTTGGTTTATTCCAACCATGCATTATGCATATGTTGATAAGAAGAAAATATCACAACAAATGCATAATAAAGGAACAATATTTGAAAAGTATTCCATTGGGAATATGAAAAACAATGAAGTCAATAAAACTATGAAAGAAAATATTACCAAGAAGAATTTTATGATGGATTCAAAGAATTTCATCTCAACCAGTAAAAGATGATTCTATTGTGGTAATAAAGGTCATACAATGGATTAATACAAACAAGCCATGGAAATGAATAGAAGCAAGATGAAATTAAAAGGAGAATCAATCTAGGAGAAGATAGGATTGATTGAAGACATTCCTGAAGATTATTTTGATAAGTTTCCTAATAAAGGTAACTTGAATGCTTTGAAGAAGCCATGTGGAAGCTCCAAACCAGAATATGTTAAGGTGCATTTAGTTATCTGGCCTGATAAATTTCAAGTTCCTAGATAACTAAAAAAGTTGAAGATGAAGTACTAGCTAAAGCTAAGGAAAATGGGAAACAGATCATTTCACATGAAGAATAATTCGAATTTCATGAGAGGTTATCAACACATGACAACTAAAGTGTCTCACAGGTACTGTGCGGAAGGTGAAAGATGGTTTAACATAATGAAAATAAATTCATAACTGTCTTACTAGCTCAAATAGAGATGTTGAAAATTTAAAAACATGCACTAGTAGAAGCTACTTCACTACCAGAAGAAGTAAGGACAAAAAATCCAAAAAATTTTAAGGTGAATGGAAGTAAAGGGTCCATGTTGACAATAAAAGATCAAAATAACAAATGGAGAGGAGACACCAGAATGAAGAGTACCAGACACATTAGAGATACCAGGAAAGGAGTTCTTGGTTTGAGAGAAATTTCTCAGCCATGTTGCTCCTATTAAGAAGCTCACATATGTTCGATATTATTACCATATATTTTTTTTGTATATGTGTGCTTACATTGTAGGGAATTGAAGGTGAAGGTCATTATCAAGATGAGAATTGAATGAATAACATGGAGAAAAACAAGTTGGAATAATTATTCATGATTTGATAATTACTTATAATTTTTCACAATGGTACATTATCAACATGAATATCTTGAATATTATCTGATGATATTTTCAACCATGTTAAATCTAAGGGATTACACCCCTTGAGGGGGAGAATATATGAAGGAGATGATATCAAGGATTATTTCATGAAAAATCTTGAAATTAATATCATCTCTAGAAGTTGAAACTTGAGGTATTCCAATCACACTTCCATACCTTGTTCTTAATTGTATTTATCATGTTAATTAAGGGAAAGTGCTTGATTGATGACAAGATGAGATGAAGGGGTAGATTTATATTTTCACTTTAAATATTTAATATTTTTGTTGAAGTATGTGCTAGATTTAGCAATTCATTGATAAATATGATTATTTCCAACCCCTTGGATAATATTTGATACATTCTGAGCATGATTTCACATACATGGTTGTTTATGGACAACATTGAAAACATTGGTTATGTATCTCTTGTTTTCTACACCGAGTTATCCCAATAAGAATTAGATTTGATTAACTAAATTTTATTTTCTAAGTGAACAATGTGACATCATCCATCTCTCAGAAATATTCAAGAATATATTCTTTAAAGGGTGGAGAACATGTTTTTGAACAAGTCCCCACTTACCCTTTAAATTTTATTTCCAATAAGGGGGAGAAAATATTGACACACATATTGACTCTTATATATTGTGCTTAAGAGATATTGAAAAAAATACATGGGGGAGATTTTTGGGAATAGTGTTTCATTTGTTGGCAATAATGTGTTAATATGTGTATGGTAAAGAAATGATTGAAGTGGTGGTGATTCAAACATTGTTATTGAACCATTGAGAATCCCACTTTTATTATGGATTGTACTTGCTGAATGAATGTCATGATTGGAAATTCTCCATAAGTAATTCAGAATATTGTTGAACTGATCGTAAGTTCCAAGACATGTTTCAATGAGTGAAACTTTGTCACAACATTTGAAGAAGTCCATTCAATACTTGATTACATGATGAGTTTGGAAGATCCATCCATTGTTTTCTGATTGGATGAAGTGTTTGATAAGATTGTGATGATCTTAAATTATTAAGAGACATGATAAACACTATTTTCACATTGGTTACATTCTTGAAGTAATTTGGAATTATAATTCCAAAATGAATAGAAGAAGAGGAATTATTCTTGAGGATGAAAAGGCTTGGATTTATAAGTTAGAGTGGCCATAAATTGCACATTGAATTCCATTATATATATCCTTTGGTTTTTAATAATTTTTTTCATATGGGACTCTATTAGAAAAGTTAGGCCAACACACTAAACCGACCGGCAGCCTCAACCCTCGGCACATGCATGACACAATGGACAACTGTGCCTATAGAAGGCCATCCAGGCCAGCCAATGAGTGGTAGGGGAGTTTGAAGGACCACAAGAGTGAACGGGGTGAGCCTATGCATAGTATGGGCCAAGGGACCGCGGAGAGAGTGGGAAAAAAGAGAGCCCACAGAGAACACAATATGAGGAAGTACCTTGGAGGGGGAAGGATTAATTTCAATTTAGGTTGGATTAGATTGATTAATAAACCATGCCGAAGCTGCGTCTCTAGTTAAATGTGGGACATATACACAGATACTGTCCATAGTTTAAAAACACTAAAGAAATCCCCAAAATCTAATATTTTCACATATAATCAGAGCCGATGATCTATTTTAAATATACAAATATGTCGTATCCGTTTGATCTAATCCGATCCAATGATCATCGATTGTCCACGCTATCGTCTTCTACCTCTGATCGCATGAAGGGTTCCCAAAACCGCTGTATGCTAGAGCTGCGACTAAACCATCAAGATCTCACTTAAAACCACTATTGAAGAGTAAATCTACCGCATTATAATCATATGGAAATCATGATACCATGCATGCAATTACATTTTCATGCATGAAAAAATAATAAAGAACATGCGTGGGCTATGGAAAATGAAGTTTCCAGAGGCTGTGTAATTTTGGGAATTCAAGAAGATGAGTTACATGCTTCTCTTAATGCATGCACATGAGGAATACATCATAAATAAGGAGTCTGTGATCAAAATGAAATATCCCATGATTCTCAGCTTATCTTTTTCCTATGGCTTAGAAATTTTGAAACCAAAAATATCAGGCATTCAAAGCCCTGATCTCATGAAATATCCTACAGAATTTGAAAGCAGTGAAACACAATGATCCTCACCTATAAATAGAGATCTCTTGACTAAGGGTTTTTATATTAAAGATATTTGAAAAAGATATCATTTCTCTATAGAAACAGAGCACCGATTAAAGGTTTCGTGTAGATATTGCTTGCGTGAGGAGAAGAAAGGATCCACATGCCTTCAAAAAGTGTTAACCACTCTTGAAGCATCCTCACAAAGAAGGTAGAACCGCACCCTCTATACGAATAAGAAAATACAATCACCTGACTAGTTTATTTAAACCCTCATCATACTTTTTGAAGAAGATATTTCTTGTACGCAAATGGTACAATTGAATCCTTGCTATACTCTACGAAGGTGATCTGCACAACCAGTGTGAAGAAGATATTTGCACTACATGAAGAACCAATTGCATGAGAAGAAGTAAGAACTGATTATTCTCTAGTTGGAATGAAGGTTTGTGAGTTATTGAGACAATGTACATATACACTGCTCCCTTGATAATATGAAGAATCTAGCGCACCAAAAGAATCTACCTATTTAGGTCTTGTGAGTAAGAGAAAGTAGGGCATACTCCTACGTAGACATCTTGTGTTTGGGATGCATAAAATCATATCTAAATGTACATGAATCCATGCATTCCCAACTACACGTGAACAAGGAAGTGCATGTACATTCATAACACACATATATTGTACTCAAACTAAATAATAAGTGCATGTTTGCAAAGAACCATAGAAGAAGGAATTGTGTGTGCATATTGAGGAATAAGAAACCAAGTGTACAATGCATGAGAATCACTCATTAAACCTAGTCTATTGATATAATAATAGCGTGTGTTTCTTTTTGACAAGCAACATATTATACATGCATGAAATCATGCATAATCACATGCATGTGTGAGAAGTCAAGTGAGATACTCGAGAAAAGAAGTTTTGAAAGCCATGAAACTCTTGCATGTAGTGTATTTGATTTTAGACTGAAGTTGGGCAGAATTACAGAAGATATTATATCTGAGTTGGAAGTGTTTGAGAATTCAAGAATATAGATAGAGATGATATTGGTCAAGATCATTCTTTTATATTACACTAGTACTTTGCCCGTGCAAATTCACATGACTATTCAATTTTCATTCAAATCATCTGGTTTTGTGTCATTAAAATAAATTGCATTGTCGTTGTATTTCATATAACGTTTAGAATAAAACGATGATAATGAAGTTATTAGGTTACCCGTGATTGATGGAAATGAAGTAAAGACTAATTGTGATGGAGATAAGACATGATGGAATGGAAGAGGTAGAGATAAGAGACATGGATGAAACTGAAGGTGGAGGTGAGGGAGGAGGTGGAGGCAAGAGGTGAGATTGTGATAAATGATGGAAGGAAACGTAGAGAGTTTTAAGGTATCTAGATTTTGACTGGATTGGATGGGCTTGTGAAGATGTTGGGATGAGGATTAGTAGGAAACTTGGTTGCATTCAGTGTGGTTTCTTTAAAAGATAATATAATTGATAGTTCATCTTTTTAACCTAATCATGATAAATAAATTTCACTTTATGATACAAAATATTATCACACTCCCTTGATTTAATTTCATAGGATATTTTAACATTAGTAATATATATATATATATTGTTATGTCTAGAAGAATACCAAAATATTCCAATTATAAGATTATTAGTTGGTACTGGAATCATGGTATCATCCATGAAAACAAATCTATATAGTAGAATAAATAAATAATATGAATAACTCATGAGTTCTTCTCCATGAATATTTATGAGCCTTTGGTGTATTTCGAACCTATGATGGTGGAAATTATAGATTATTTTGATCAATTCTATCTATCCTAGAATCATCTAAAATATATATGTAATAAGAAATAAAATTGATGAATGGTTCATACATATGGAATATTTCTCCTGAATGTAGCACTCATACAATGGATTTCATGGTCGCAAACATCCGCTCGAATTCCCCCACGAACATGGTAAATCCAACAAAAAAAAAATTCTTCTAATTTGGAAACCATTGTGAGAAATAAATTATTCCATAGCAAGAGATTCCAAACAAAGTTAAGTTTGGACAACTGTAAAAATTCTAACTAAAAAGATAATACATGTAAATGTTAGTTCTCTCATAGGGTCGAGATAAGGGAGAAGGGAATGAACCTCATCATAGGAGAAATAAATTGTAGTGAGACCTCCCTGTCGATACTTCATAGGCTCGATGTGCAAAGTCATGGACTCTCTATGAGTATGCCGCCAATTCTTTCTCCTGACAACAATTTCTACACTTTATGACAATGGTATTGTCAATAAAAATTAATATACCTCCATGAATTCGTGAACTAATTTCCACAAAATCAGATTCAATGATAAGTAGTGTTTTAACGGACTATTTCATATCAATAGAATAGTAACTACTGGTGGTTCAATCAAATATAAGTAAATTTCAGGTTAAAGAGTTCAGTTATAGAAAGAGAGAAGAGGGTACCTTGTGGAATTATTTGGAATAATTGGAAGCCAACAATTTGTTTGATTCAACATCCATTTTATAAAGTATTACAACTTCAAGACTAACATTAAGAATGGACGGGGCTTGAATAATCATTCCACAAAATGTTTTAGGTCCACCATCCATGGCCGCAAGTTGTGGAATTGAAAGCTCAATCTTAATGATCTGAATGTTGCTTCAAAAAATGATTCAGTGAATAGTATAATCAAGGCCTCCAACTAATTCATCGACAATTGAAAAATAAAAGGTCACCAAACACGACCCAGCAACATGTTCAACCATAATCGATTCCACCAAGCTATAGAGTACCCTGCAAAAAAACTTAAACAATTGATGCTTTATGTCATAATTTTTTGTTACAAGTATTGCAAATATATGATCATCCAACTGAAAAATACAGATTTAAACTTTATATGGATTACATGAACTGTAGTCTTCAATAAAATATGAGATAAAACTTGTTCAAAAAATGTACATATTACATGATACATGTGATTGTAAAAAATTAAAATATTAAGGAGATGATGACACAAATCTATTTGTCATAAAATGATAAAATGTTAAGAATCTACAGCTTATAGATTGCAGAAATCGTAAACATGTTTTTCAATAGAAAGCAGTTTGGGATTTCCAAGATGCAACTTTTTTTGAACCATCACTTTACCATTACTAAAAAGGTTATTTGATTCAAACCCATATCCTCACATCAACTAAATCCAAACAAAGGAATCCTGAAGAATGATCAAATCCCATTAAGTTGACATATGAGAACAAATGAATCAAAAAAAATACATTATGCAAGATCTTTAGTTGGTAAGGGTGATATAAGCTATTGGTTCTACAACTGGTAAAGGATTTATATCGGATTACCCCATAGTAACACCCATAGATTCTGTTTTAGGGATGCCTAAACCTATCCCACACTTATTCAGAAAACTCTAGATAAGAATCAGAGCATATTTGAAAATATTGTTCTAAATAATGATATAGATTGTTCTATTTTCACTGGTTCTGCTTCAGGTATTTTCAATTACAGGGAAGTTCATATTATCTAGGATGTGACTAATTCTCATGACCTATGGGGAGAGTTCTTAGGGTGAAAAGAGTTTCCAGTAAAATTATTTTTTCTTCTGTGGTGTATTCAGTATAATACCATGTCTACAGATGATAACGTCCAGGAGAAATTAGAGGTGTGTTTTACACATGCTGCAACTCAGCCCATCTGTCTTCCCCATCTACCCAAAATTTCAACATTTTCAAAATCTAATAGTGGGGATTGATTCTCCAACAGGTAACACATTATTTAAGAAAATAATAAAAGATCTATCCAGATCCAATGTTATTTATTCAAAACACTACGCTAAAAAAATGGCACAAATCTCCAGCACCATTACTTCTCACCCAGCTCTAATAATAGAAACTCAAACCATGTAGACATCAACGTTCATAATTTTTCAAAAACTTCAATCTATAAGAGAACAATCCATCACTATTCAAGAAATATATCATGAGATAACAATGAAATGATATAGCAAATTGATGGAGTATAACTCTACTTTATTGAACTATTGAACCTATTTTGTACAATATCTGTACAATGATGCATGACATCATATATGCCTTAAAATATGAAAATTTTCCTATCATTACTAAAACATGTCCAGCATAATTACCAAAAATTCTAAGTTGAAACAATACTATGATCAAAGTAAGATAGTATATTTCAGGAGCTAAACTATCACAATATTTTTAGAATTCTGTAAATTAGATGACAAACGCACCTGAAGAAGTTGTTCCACTGTTTTGAGTATCTTCAGTTAGAATCTGGACGGTAGCATCAACAACATCTTGCCACATAAGAAATACTAAATTATCACCAATGATTTCCTAAATAAGCATGTGGGAAATAGAAATTAACATATTTAGTTAATGCTCTAATAAATGACCAGCTACTCAATAAAAAATCATGATTCACTGCTCAAATTAAATACATGTTTTAAAGGTTTAAAAAACTATTCAATGATCCAATTAAATACATACAATGCTCAATGAGAGTATATGTAGTCTAAAAAATGGATCACTTATCATATTTAATACAATTAAAAGGATCTATTAACTGAAACAAAATAAAATGACCCAATGACTGAAAATGTACCCTTTCTCCAGTGTTCCATGACGTTGTTCTTCTCCAAAATTGAGTTTAAGTACACCATGTCACCTTGTAAGAAGGATCGAAACCCGACATTAATATTGAATATACTGAATATATTGAAAACATAAATTTGTGGTATATACTATTGCAAAAAAATGTTAAAAAAATTAAAAATTAATTTAATCACTCTATATACTTATATATGTGCAGACCTGTATAAGGTGAGAGAGAAATTTCGGGTTATGATAAGTCACTATGAAGACCCACCGGTTTAATGTTCATGTATAGTAATGAATGAAACTGTAATGTTTTGTTACTTTTTTCTTACAATGAAAATCAGTAATAAATAGATAGTTACATAAGTGTGTTCTAAGCTGTCAATAAAGATACTGATTTAATTGTCATTATCAATGACAAAAACCACTTTATAGCTGTTATGTTCAGTTGAACGATGATGGTTTGAAACATTGAAATTTTTTACATCAAATAGACACACAATAAGATATATACATAAATAAGAATATGGGAAATCAATATGGTACTCAAGCATTAATATAATCTTTCACCATAACAGTTGTCATACATCTTTTCAGATTAATGAAACATACATTCAAGAAAATATTGTGGATGATCCAAATTGTGGTAGAATGATCCAACAGAAATAAATAAATAAATGAATTTTGAAAATACATGGATCAAGTAAACATAACCCCTGAAAATAGAAACCAAAACAAATTTTCCATTATCATATGGGTCCCATGACATTTGAAGTAGTGAGACATAACTTTAGGGAGACAAACATCCTTAGAATCCCATAACTGCAACCCAACATCGTTCAGTGATGACAGTAAAACACATTCAAAGCTCGAATTATAAATAAGAATAAAACAGTTCAGCGAACATAGAGTTACATAGGTAAAAAAACACCAATAGAAAGAAGAAATAATGACTACATAAAAAGTATCAACTCCAATACTTATTGGTATATCTTCAAAATTTGCTCCCGCAATTGAATCTGTATCTCCATAGCAGCTGCTATACTTTTTTTATTCCCTTTCATGCAATAAAAAGTAATATAACATTCAACACACAACATGTCATAAGTAAAAACTAAGTAGGAAATGAAAAAAAAAATGAACCGATACATGTGGATATGTGAAGTTTTTCTGGATAGATACAAACCTGAATCAACAACCATGACTTCTCACTCCATGGCATCAATTTTAAACAAATGATAAATAAACAACTGAATTCATGTATAGTAATGAATGAAACTGTAATGTTTTGTTACTTTTTTCTTACAATGAAAATCAGTAATAAATAGATAGTTACATAAGTGTGTTTTAAGCTGCCAATAAAGATACTGATTTAATTTCTATTATCAATGAAAAAAACCACTTTATAGCTGTTATGTTCAGTTTAACGATGATGGTTTGAAACATTGAAATTTGTTACATCAAATAGACACACATTAAGATAAATACATAAATAAGAATATGGGAAATCAATATGGTACTCAAGCATTAATATAATCTTTCCCCATAACAGATGTCATATATCTTTTCAGATTAATGAAACATACATTCAAGAAAATAATGTGGATGATCCAAATTGTGGTTGAATGATCCAACAGAAATAAATAAATGAATGAATTTTGAAAATACATGGATCAAGTAAACATAACCCCTGAAAGTAGAAACCAAAACAAATTTTCCATTATTATATGGGTCCAATGAAATTTGAAGTAGCAAGACATACATTTAGGGAGACAAACATCCTTAGAATCCCATAATTGCAACCCAACATCGTTCAGTGATGACAGTAAAACACATTCTAAGCTTGAATAATAAATAAGCATAAAATAGTTCAGCAAACATAGAGTTACATAGGTAAAAAAACACCAATAGAAAGAAGAAATAATGACTACATAAAAAGTATCAACTCCAATACTTTTTGATATATCTTCAAAATTTTCTCCCGCAATTGAATCTGTATCTCCACAGCAGCTGCTATACTTTTTTTATTCCCTTTCATGCAACAAAACGTAATATAAAATTCAACACACAACATGTCAGAAGTAAAAACTAAGTAGGAAATAAAAAAAATGAACCGATACATGTGGATATGTGAAGTTATTCTGGATAGATACAAACCTAAATCAACAACCATGACTTCTCACTCCATGGCATCAATTTTAAACTAATGAGAAATAAACAAATAAGGAAACCTGAGGAATTACACTAACCAATCAATACTCAGCTAGTGGAATGTTTTCTTCTATGAATTCTCTAAACATATAACTACACAGATAATACATGACAAACTGCATAAAGGGAGAAGTAGTATCATGAGAGGAGGTTATTTAGAAAATGAGAACTATTTCAAACTTAATTGTTTATATGTTTGTAAGACAAAATGGTTTAATGATTGTTTTTATGAAGACATTACTATATTTCAATGTTAATAACGAACATGAAGAGTTGTTCTTATAATAAGTATGAGATGTGCAGAAGATTAATTATAATACATAAAGTGAACTAATTTTTCAACAAAAAGAGATGGTGTTATGTTTACATATGAAGAAAGATGTTGTAAGTGAAAAAAGTCAGTCTAAAAAAGTAACTTGTAAGGCCAGTAATTTGGAAACAATTTAGTCTATGAATACCTTTTATGATGGCCTATCAAAAAAAAATACTTAAATATAATATATTGAAATGATCCATTTGTAAAAAAATAGGACTTCACTTCAATGAAATTTCAAGAATGGGGAAAACACACAACATTAATTAATGAACACCTTTCAAATCTACAAAATGAATAAAGAAAAACATGTATAGTTATCAATTTATAAAGAAATAAAATTTCATGAAACTGATTAAAAAATGGAAAACCTGGGCTTCCCAAACATGTTTAGCATGTTATATTTATCATTGAATATGTTAATTGGAATGTATATTCAGAAAACAAAAAAATTAGTTTAAATATTCAAAATTTTATAGGCAGTAAGAATACCTGCTACTAATTCTACTTCAATATAAACAGATATACCCACATGCATGGATGTGACAACCCCCCTCCATATTCCCAATATCAATATCATATCTGCAACTCCTGTACCATCAGAAAAAGTATTGATATTAAACATTATATGGTAAAAATAAAAGAATATCATAAAAACATTTACCTGTAGACAGCCCAGGAACATTGGAAGACCGCATAAATATTTTCATCAGATACAAGAATAATGCACAATGTGTATATGCACATCCTACCCCTTTACCAGCCACCCCCACCTTTTTAAACAATAGGATGATAAAATCAGTAGTAACATAAGAAATATTAATTTCATAAATAAATTTCAGACCCTTATGACCACTTTTTATACAATGGTTTAACCCACCATGCAACTTCTGGGAAAAAAATGATTCAAATAGACAGCAGAAGGTGCATACAAAGAGCTCAAGGTTCATACAACTCATGTAAACATATCAAAACATGTCCCTTTAAATAAAATTCTTATCATTCTAGCAACATGATATCATCAAATACAACAAAACGCCCAAGATCATCATTCTGCATAAAAACATTCAACACTTCCAGCATAAACAGTCAGCATCAGAAACCTATAGCGTAATAAAAAATGTGAGGCATTCTCCTCCTCCAGCATGAGTGACGTCCAGCATAAAGAAAATTGTGCAGCATGAAAACATGGATTTCCCAGAAATGAAACATTTGAAAACAGCATATTCAAAAGGAAGCATATTCAAATAAATATAATGCAGTATGGGAACACATATGCAAAACGGTTTGAATGAATAACTTGGATGGATATTGAGGAAAATTTATGCAGTGAAGATGGATGGAATTGCAACTAAGTAAACTCTAAACCTGAATAAGCATTGTACTGTGATTGCAATGAACCATAGTTATACCAACATCAAAGAAAAATATATACATTACACACAAAAAAATACAATGAAATCTCATTATTGAATGTCACATAATGTAGTATGAGGTACCCATTGATATGAAATGTCCTGTAATTTTACTAAACGACACTTATACCTACATTAGCGAATGTATATAGTATACAGAAATGAATCATTTAAAAATAGAATATTCAAGTAAAAAGAATGCTATATGGAAACACATCTGCAAATATGTTTGAATGAATACCTACAAAGTATATTGATGAATATATATGCAGTGAAGTCATATGGAATTGCAACTAAATATTATATAAAACTGAATAAAAATTGTACTTTGATTGCAATGAACCACACTTATACCAACATCAAAGAAACATATAAATATTGCACAGAAAATAGAAAATCAAATCTACAAATTGAATGTCAAATTATCCACTAAAAGGTACCCTTAAAAAAGCAGTGGAAAGTTAATTACATTAAAAATAAAGAACCAAAGACACAAATATCCGAAAATAGTTGCAATGAATACCTCAGATGGTTATTGAGGAATATTTATACAGTGTAGATGGAAGCAAGAATGGGAGTAAATATTCTGTAAACCTCACGAAGCACTGTCCTGTTATTGCAATGAACCACAGTCATAGCACCATCAAAGAAACAATTATAAATTAGACTGAAAATATACAAGAAAATATGGAATCTGAATATAATTTAATGTAGTAAAAGGTACCCATAAATGGGTTGAATTTTCATACTGATGTGCGAAATGAGACCAATATACACGTGAAAATAACTACCGGAAGATTTCATTCGGACACCGTATTGTAGAATGGAGTAATCTGAACATCTATTCAATGACATGATCTCACATATAGAGAATCTATACCTCGATGAAGTAATACGGAAGGCGTAACAAAGAGGTTGAGTTTTGTTTCGTTGACCTTCATCGAAGCCAGCCGGTAGGTCGAAACCGTGATATGTAGATAAGAGTACACAACGCACTGCTCACCGAATGGTGTCGTGAAAGGTGCAGTAGAAAAGAGGCAGTGTGTCAAAGTTATTTGTCGAAGCAGGCCACTACCTCGAAACAGAAAATCAGATCGGAACATCGTCTGGGTGGGAAGACTGGTCTCCATCGATTTAATCCTTCATAGTACAACATGGGAGCAGGAGGTGATGTGGTCAAAGCCTGAAGTAGTGCGAGGTGGAGGAGCCGGTGGCGGAGCAGGCTCAGCAGGCGGAGAAGGCGAAGAGGATTTAAGCGAAGTAGACAACGACGATTGGAAACACGAGCGGGGTGTGGGGAGATCGTCGGGTATGTGGGAGATAATGGGAGAGGTATCACCGGAAGCTGGTGGGAATCAGAGGGAAGGAGGTAGGGGAATGTGGGAGAAACCCTAGCTGTGGAGGGAATAGAATTCGCGGGACAGAGGCGTGGGGAAAATATCAGGCATGTGAGGGTGTATGAAAGAGGGAAATATGGTTTTGGGTGGTGTGGATGATGGAGAGAGCGACACGTGTTGGTAAAAAACCTTCCTTTAGTAGGTATATAGATTCTTGAAGAAATTGTGTGAAATATTTGAAAAAATCTAAATGAGTTCGGGTATTCATTAGAATAAGAAGAAACTTCCCAAGAATTGTTTCACTGAAGAAACTGATCAATACAAGTGATCAAAATTATTGATCAAGGCCAATAGGCCTTACCAAAAGATTGTTAAAGATTCTTCAATAGGTACACGGGAAAGTGTGATTCAGTAAGCTCATGGGGGAATAGAATCAGATCAATCTATAGTGAATCAATAGCTTTAAAAGGAGGTAGACTCTCGTGTGACTCGAAATCAAGGAGTATCCTATGAGAATTTTAAGCAGAAGACCACAGTGAGACTCTGGAGCAGGCCAGGTAGACTCCGGTAACACTATGAGATATAGTATAAATAACCTCCTATGGTACTTGAGAGAGATACAATGTGACTCTGTATCAAACATTGTAATTGACCATTAGATTATTGTGGAGAATCTGTGTTGGGTAGAAGAACCAACATAGGAAGCAGTAGGTATTTGAACCAAACGTTGTAAATCCTTGTGTTTAGTGCCTTTATATTTAGAAAATAATTCGAGGGAAGGATGAGAGACATAGAAAGAGTGGATCAAAGCTTTAACCAACCATTGAGGTTTAATTAAAAATAATAAAATTTTAAAAAGTTTAAAGGAATCACTGATTCACCCCCTCCCCCTATCAATGATTTCACACTGATTCAGGCACTTCAAAGTGCATGCATATATGTTAAAAATGAGTGAAATTGAATAAATTAAGAATAAGTACACTTTAACAATATTGAAAAAATGGATATGTTTTTGGTGTGTGCATTGTAAATAAAAATGCATTAATTACATATATTTGAAATCAATATAACACACATTTGATCAATGTTAAATTGAAAAATAAAACAAAATTCAATTATATGTCGAGTACTATGCAATTATAGTTAATATTTTTAATTCATATTAATTTTTAATTATAAACCATTATCCAATAAATATATGACTATTTAATGTTAAGCACATAAATATTTTTTAATATTTAAATCATATTTATATATATTAATATATATATATATATTTAATATATACAATTCAATGACATTAATTATCATAATTATCTAATTTAAAAAATGTTTAATATTTAATAATGTATAATCAATCTATTCATTTTTATCAATAAATATTTAATTAATAAATTTTTTAATATTTTTCTAATAAACACATTTATTTATTTATTTAATTTTATTTATTCGGACCTTTATTAATGCTAAAAAATCACTGATTAAATAAATATTTATCATCACTAAAAATAAAGCACGGATAAAGGGTACCCTTTATCAATGCTAAAAATAAAGTGCTGATAAAGGATACCCTTTATTAACACTAAAAACAAAGTGATGATAAAGGATACCCTTTATCAACTCTAAAAATAATGCGTTGATAAAGGTTTCCTTTATCAGTTCCAAAAAAAGTGTTGATAAAAAGTTAAATTTATCAGCACTGATAAATATGCCATTTATCAGTGTTTTTTTCTAGAGCCGATAAATAATCAGAAGACTAGGAGTCATGAAAGCCTGCTCCCATTCAAATATAATAAAAGAGTTAAAGTACAAAAAAGGGCATAACGTAGTAACTCTATAAGGAAAAGTATAAATCACCCCATCCCGATCATCTTGAGCTAGGCAATTACAGTACTCAAGTAATACAAAAGAACAACTAGAACTGACCACCAAAATTGCTCTCTTCAAAAGGGAATCCATAACTTGATTGGACTCTCGGTAGACATGTGTGACTTCCAGATATAGTACCTCTGTAAGAAAAAGGCAATCGCTCCAGGACGATATCATCTTCCATGGCACATTCCGTGATTGATCTTTGAGAATCTGAACTGCAACAGACGAGTGCAACTCGATCCATAGGTCATGACGACCATATTGAACAACATACCAGACTACTTTAATCATTTCTCATAGCTCCGCTTCGATAGCGTATCCATTACCAATATAATGAAAAAATCATCCTTTCATAAATACTCAATACATACGAAAAACACCACCACATCCAGATGGCCCTGGTGCTCAAAACGATTCTCCATCAACATTGATCTTCAACTATCGAGGGGTGGGTGGAATCCATCTGACATACTTTATAATAGAGAGATTGAAAAAACACCTAGGGGAAGTATTAAGAAAACATTAAATTATAAAAAACTTCATGTTGTTTTCTATGGAATGTATTTACCTAAAAATCTTATTGTATTTCCCCTAATAGATTTTGATGATATTATAGGTATGGATTGAATCTCAGTTTACCATGATATTAAATATTCTTGAGTTAGAGAAGTTTTTTTTTTCAAATATAATTTCAGTTTTTATAAAATAATGAATTCATACCTTTGATAACATATCAAGAATTTGAGAAACTATTAAAATATGGAAATGATAGTTATCTTAAACATATTTTTGAAAATAATGGAACTGTTCAGTTTAATGATGTACCAGTAGTAAAAAAACACCAGGATGGTTTTCCCAATGAGTTTCCAAGTGTTATACTTAACCAAGAAGTTGAATTTACTATTTAATTAGTGCCTAATTCTAATCCAATTTCAAAACCCCTTATCTATTGACTCAAGTAGAGCTTATGCAATTGAAAAATAAGTTTCATGAGTTTCTTGAAAACGTTTTCATTCATATTAGCACTTCACCATAGGGTACTCCTACTTTTCTTATTAAAATGAAATATGTTTCCATGAGTATTTTCTTTGATTATAAATCTTTTAATAACATCACTATTAAGAATAAGTATCTATTTTCTCATATCAATGACTTGTTTGATCTGCTCCAGGGAGGTCAATATTTTTCAGAGGTTGATCTCAAGTTCGGGTACTATCAACTGAATATAAAAGAGGATGACACTATGAAAGTATCATTTCATACATGATATGACTATTATGAGTTTGTGGTTGTTCCCTTTGGGTTAAAAATTTACCTAGATGTATTTATGTTTCTTATGAATAGAGTTTTCTAGGAATATTTAGATAATTTTATGGTTAGGTTTATTGATGATATCTTTATTTATTCAAAATTTTATGATGATCATGAAAAATATATAAATATTATTCTTCAAACCCTAAAATAAAAGAAGTTATACATAAAATTTAGAAAATGTGAATTTTGGATACAACGGATTTCATTCCTTGGACACATCACAAATAAAGATAACATGACTGTTGATACCACTGAAACTAAAGTGATTTATGAATGGACAAGAAATACATATTTTAATATGATTCATAGTTTTATTATATTAGCAAGATATTATTTACAGTTTATTAAAAACTATTCTTGGTTATCTAGGCCACTAGATATGTTAACATGAAAGGGAGTTAGGTTCATATAGACAAGGTAATGTGACAAAGATTTCTAAGAACTTAAAATAAGATTAGTTAATGCTCCAATTTTAGTCCTACCATCAAAGAATGTTGTCTTTTTTTTATTTACAATGATTTTTTTGAGGGCTATTCATTTATTTAACATAGAATGATCAAGTAATTTCTTATACTTTACATCAATTAATAACACATGATAAAAAATTTCCTACACATGACCTTGAACTAGATATTATAGTGTTTTCTTTAAAAATATGAAGACACCATTTATATAGAGTAAAGTGTCAAATATATACTGGTCATAAAATTTTGATGTATATATTCACTCAAAAAGAGATTTACATGAGGCATAAAAGATATTTGGAACTGATTAAGGATTATGACTTCATAATTCAGTACAATACCGTAAAATAAAACAAAGTAGCTAATGACTTGAGTCATAAAAACAATTCAATATTAACGATGCTATTTTTAGAATGTGAACCTTTGGTTAATCATTTGATGAATTTTGGACTAGAAATTATTCATGCAATAATTTCATTTATTTTTTTAGCATAAGTACAATCATATCTATCAGAAGGAATTAAGAAATATCAAAAGAAGGATCATGTTTTTTAAGAGAAGGTTAAATATGTTAATAAGGTAAAGTTTCCATAGTTTAATATTGATTATGGAGGTGCTATCATATTTGGAAAAATATTATGTGTGACTTTTGATTCATGGTTTAAGAGAGAATTTTCAAGCAAGGCTCATATTTCCCCATTTTCCATTCATCATAGAGTCACTAAGATATAAAAAAACCTTTAGAAGTATTACTAGAAGAATGGAATAAAAAAATATATTACTGAATTCACCATGAAATGTTTGAATTTTTAATAGGTTAAAGTGGAATAAAAATTATCAAAGGGGATGCTTCATCCTTTTCCAATTCCCGAGTTGAAATAGGAAAATATATCCATGGATTTCATGGTGTGATTTCCAATGAAATCCTAAGGTAATAATGCAAGTTGGGTTATTAATGATCAATTAACTAAGTATATATATATTTTCCCATTCTTGATACTATGTTTTTAGATTATATTTATAGAACATAACTCAAAGATATAATATTGCTAAATGGAGTTACTCTCTCAATTATATATGATCGAGATCCTTGATTTACTTATAATTTTTAGAAAGACCTTTAGAAGTTTTTGGGTACTAAATTAAATTTCAGTATAACTTTTCATCCTCAATCTGATGGATAGTTCAAGTGAATGATTCATACATTATAATACATTCATCATTCTTATTTAATTGATTACTAGGGATGTTGGGACCAAAATAATTAATTATTTGAGATTTATTATAATAATAGTTTCCATTATAGTATACAGATGACACATTTTGATGCATTATATTGAAAGTGTTGTCTGACTCTTGATTTTTGGGATGAAGTAGGAAAAAGAATGTTGTTGGGACCAAAATTGGTAGAATAAATGGTTGAAAAGTTAAATATGATTTAGCAACATATGTGGATGAATTAGAGTAGGTAGAAAAATTATGTAGATAAATTGAGGAAGGATATTTCTTTTGAGGTAGGTGATCTTGTGTTTTATAAAGTATCTCCATATAAAAGTATTATAGGTTTTTGTAAAAAGGGCAAGATAAGTATATGGTTGTTTAAACAATATGAAATCTTGATAAATTTGGATTAGTTTTCTACCGAGTGGAATTTACTCTGAGTTTATCCTAGGTTTATAATGTATTTCATTTTTTATTGTTTAGAATGTATGTGATAGACACATCTCATGTTTTGAGCCCAGAATTTTTTCAATAAAAATATAACCTTTCTTATGAGGAATTTTCTATTTAGATTCTTGACTTTAGAGAGAAGGTATAATATCCTAGAAGCCACACTCTCATATTTGGTGTTGAAATAATAAACATTAAATTTCCTGCTTTGATACCGATGGAGGTGTCCCAAAAATTTCCATCCAAAATAGACAATATCAAAAGGAAATATTGGATCACTTAAATTTTGTAGGACGTTTTAGGTTTAGGATTTTAGATAATTTTGAAAAAAATCTCACATAAACAATCCCCATGCTGTTAAATAAAAATTTCTCTAATTTAACCCAACTTTTATTATTTCACATCAAGTCATCTTTATCATCCATATAAAATCCATTATAGGAATAATCCATTCAACATTATTATTTGTAACATGGGTAAGAGGAAACATAAGAAGGGTGATATTAAATTCTTAGTAAGGGTAAACATAATCATTAACAATTGAATGCCATTAATGACCATAAAAAGTGAATAAGGGTATAATGACATAATCAAAGTTCTTGATCAAATCATAAAAGAAATATTACCCATCAATACCTAGGTCATAAAATATGAAAACATGGAAAAGGAAAGAGTCATTAGAATCAATAACATGATCCATGTGATGTCAATATTAATCATAAGAAACATTATAAACCCATAAAAAGCATTGATAAAATGTTTTGGTATCATGGAACAATTTTCTTCATAACTCATGTTAAACCCATGTTAGAAATAATAAGATCCTAGTTAAATCTATAGGAGAAACCCCCTAGCACCCCTAACTTTTCTCTCTTAAGATAAGGTACATTATCCAATGCATTGGAATGATATCCAGACACACCCATAATTTAAGATATAATAGGCTAACTCAATTCTATTTAGGCTTCCCCATCATATAAGTAATGTATAAGAATCACAACATGAATAAAGTAACAAGATCTTGAATTTTATCCTAAAAATCATAAAAATAATCATTCTTATTTAACAACCTAATTAACCCATATAAAATAAATGGGTTTTATATCAATATCTTTGATACATGGCTAACCTATGGAAAAGAAACGAGTTCCATGATAATCTCTTTGAAACATGGTTAACCCATGGAAAAGAAATGGGTTCCATACCAATATCATTAAAAAATATTAATACATCTAGAGAATGAATAATGGAGGTATAATTAAAAAATATCCACATTATAGAATAAGTAATAACAAGTATTATTAACGTTGATGAATGAAAATACCATTAAAAGATCATTAAAGACATTTTGAGTAAAATTTTAAGATTTAGTCTTTTTCTAGGCACGCCTCTCTCTGAGTTTTTCATTAAACTTTTTTCCATAGGGTTTTCCACATTTTTAAACCATGATGATTGTGTTTTATAAATTAATAATGTGGGTTTGAATAAACATAGACTTAGATTGTGAGGAAACTTGAGAAAATCAGAGAGGATTCACAAAGATATCATTTATTGGGGAAAATCACTTAAAGTTCATGGATATATGTTTATTTGAATTAATGGAGTCTAGGTATATGTTTGAAGTGTTACCATGGGTTCTTAGTATGTTGAGAATCATTAAATGGTGTTTGGATTGTTTTAATAAGGAAAATGGTAGGAAAACCATCTTCCTAGCATTTACACACTGTGTAAATGGGTTACAAGTCATGTAATGTTCATGAGAATTTAATATTCCGCTATGGCGATGGGGTTTTCAGCATATCCTACTAAAAAGAATTACATGATGTGTAACTATAATACACACAGTGTAATTCCCTAACCTATAGTTTTAAAGTGGGCCATATGGCGGATTTTTTATTTCCAACTCACCTGTAGATTCCTCCTCTCGACCCTAGGGCACCTTCCAAGAGATTTTATAGCACCTCTCTTGTTTTTGGACATCAAAATCATGAATATTATCCCTGGTAAGTGGTTTTGGTTAGGTTTTCCTTTCTCTCCCTTTGTTCTCTAGCCCTTGTGGTGTAATATCTTGACTGTGTGTGTTGTTGGTTTTGATCATGATCAGTTTTTACCTAGGATCCTTCTTGTAATCATCCTAACCTTCTTCCTTGTGGGCATTTTCCATTTGAAGCATTGTGTGATTGTCTGCTATGGTTTTATAATTTTCAAGTATGTACTATATTAAAATTTTTACAACATATCATGTACTGAATAAATTAAAAATATTTAATTGTATTATTCCTTGGAGTCCCTTTAGATCCATTAGGTTATTGACCTAACTTATGGCTACTATTCAGGTGAGCAAACCCTTTATTATTAAATTAATTGATTAATGGATTAATGTGTGTTTATCAAGATATCACTTTTGGGTGATTGATTTATATAGGATTAACCTTGGCTTGAATCTTTTATTGAGATAATTGGAATGTTATTGATCATGAATAAATGATAAATGAAATGTTTAATTTAATGATAAATGGTAATTTTCATAATTAAACATTAATTATGTGATATTTTGATATCCTTGTTGTTATGAAATGTGTTGTGATAAATTCTATAATGATTATATGGGGCATTGGCCCAGTTTGAATGAAGAAATGATTATATACCGGGATAGGCCCTGATACATTATAAAATGATTATATATCAGGATAGATCCCGAGACATGTTTAATTACTTATATACTGGGCTAGGCCCTGGGACATGCTGAAATTCCTATATACTAGGCTCAACCCTGATTAAATGATGAAATGATTATATAGTAGGTTTTAACCCAGATTTGTGTGATTTATACCTTGGTTATAAGGATTTGTTATTCCATGGTTATATGGTTATGGTTGGAATGATTGTGAGAAAAGATCAGAGACATTCCAACCTAGAACTGATGAGGGTTATGTTATTCTATGGATATATGGTTATGGTTGGCATAGTCATAAGACATGCTCATACATATTATGGCATGGAGTCAAAGCAAGTTGATGTGGTATTAATTTAATTGTTTAATTAATTAATACACTTGTTTATTACATTATTGTATACACTTATTATCAGACTGGTTCTGTTTTGAGATGGTGGTGTTAAGTTACTGAGTTATACTCCCACCCTATTCAGGCTTCTGTTTGGCACCTAAGAAGATTATATGGATCTAGCATTAGAAAAGAGAAAGGGAACTTTCTCTTTATTGTTTTCTTGTTAGATGGGATAGAGTTTGGAGATGGGACTGACATGGAGTTTGGGACCAGGGAATTTTGATTATTTATTTGAGTCTTCTAGTCTTATATTTTCATTAGTTCTGGATTCGAATTTAATTACATTCAAGCATTTCATTACAATATTTTAGATTATTCAGTTGGATTTATTGTTAGATTTTCACTGTATCTTATTGTTTCCATTATTTCGGCACTATGATATTTATTCATTTATCTATATTTCTTATTTATGCTATGTTGTAACTTTTTCTCCATGGGATATAGTCTCTCCACTATACTCATCACACCCCATTGCTAGCCAGTAGCCTCTAGCATATGGGGATGCATTCTTGATGTCTCGTAACCAACCCATTTCATCCACATGTAAGAGTGCTAGATCGAGGGATGTTACAAAGTAGTATCAGAGCACACTAGGTTTATTTTCTATTTATTTAATATTTGGGAAAGGTATATTGGATACTAGGATGTGTTAGGACTTCATAATGATATTTTCATGGGAGTATCTAACCCATGTATGAGGAAAAATCCGAGTGCTGAGGGATGTATTTTTTATGCTATTCACTTCTTATAGTTGGTGTTATTTCCCCTTAGGGGATTCACATGTTGTGCGGTGATATCATGTTATGATATTATTGATTCTTGATAATTATACTCGTAGCCCAGTATAGTGTGAGATGAGTATACATTCATCATACGAGGAATATAGGGATATATATTGAAATGCGTTGTTCTTGATATGGACATATTTATTACATGTGATATATACTTTCCTGTTAAAAAATGATTTGAGATACTTGTTATATCTGAGAAATGAAATAAATAAACTATTATGACATGATAAAACACTTATAAGCCATAATTAGAGAGACTAGGAGTTAGTGGTTCTATATTTTTTTCACCTATTGAGGTTGACCATGTTGCTAAATAGTGTTCTAAAGAGTGTGTTTGTCTTATAGAGAAAATTCCTCCTTGTATTTGAGTTGAAATTCATTATAGTGGAAATAAGCATTCTCCTAACATAGTTGAACCTAAGGTTCTTGTAGTTAATATGGATTAGTTATATGTTCATATTGATGATAGCTTTCTTAGGGTTATGAAATCCATCAAAAGGAATACTTTTCACACTATTCCTACGATGTCTGAGCTGACGAGAGTGTTTCAGCTGCAGTATCCACCTACATTCAATAGGGAGGGGGGCCTCTAGGTAGTTGAGTTTTGGATTTAGTGTATATGATATTTAAGAATCTTGTGACCCCCTAAAATTGGAGATTAATTATTTATGAATATATTCTTCATGGTCTAACCAAGTATTGTTGAGACATTCTAGAGTAGGTAGGAAATAAATAGGAGTTATCTTGTAAGAAATTTGAGATGAATTTCTTGAGCCACTTCTATCTCAAGACATTGAGGGATGGGAAGGCTTGTGAGTTCATGTACCTAACACAGGAGGTCATGTTAGTGCTGGACTATGATGAGCATTTCACTGACCTTCAATGGTTTGTTCCATCTTTAAAATATGGTAAGATCACTAGGGTGAGAAATTTTTAGGATGATATTTTCTATGAGATTAGGTCATAGGTGAACATGTTATGTTTGATCAGTTTTGTAGATGTGATAAATCAGGCACTCATCACAGAATGGAATCTGAGAGAGGCCCTAAACATCAGTTAGGTTATTTTAGTAGGGAAAACTGTGAACTCTTATTCTAGTGGAGGGAAGTGTCATTATGATAGTTTTTTTCCAAGGAAATAGTGGGAAAAGAAGTTAGTGTGGTGGGAAACCATTTTAGGATTTTGTTCCATTGTAGTGTTATCAGTGTGGAAATATAGGAAACAAATGGACTTAGTGTCCATACCCTACTTTAGAGTGTCATTCTTGTGAAAAAAATGGGGCACCTATAGAGGTTTTGTAGGGGCATGCGATAGTAGAGTAGTGGTAGGGGAACAAGATAGGTTCTAGAGTCTAGGAAGGACTCAACTACACCTCAATAGACTTTAAGTTGAAGTTCATTAGATTGTTATGATTGAGGTAGGGGATGTGGTACCCTAGTACATAAATGAAAGTACCAGAAAGAGGGAATAACTCAGGGGAGTCGGGCTGGATCATAGGGAAGACGAGTTAGTCAATTATAAATTATACAGACTACTCCAACTATTATAGATGCATGACCATCTACTGTGAGAGGCATGATTCATGTATTATCTACCCTTTATTGTGTTTTTTGATATAAGAGTTGAAAATTACTTTTTATACACTCTTTTTTAAATGATTTAGGCTAGGATGCAGAGAGATTAGATGGTGTTTTTACCATCAAAACACCACTGGGAGTGCGATTAGAAAGTATCAAATGTTTAAAGGCATGTTATTTAGAGATTGATGGTTACTATTTCTTTTTGAAACCATTCATGATGGAAATGATAGGCTTCGATTTGATTCTAGGTATGGATTTGTTAGTTATATACTAGGATCACATCGACTATTAACAAAGGAGAGTTACATTTCTATATCCATAAGGAGGTAGCTATTTTCACTAGGGTGAGTGGGATCTTCAAGATGGACATGCAGAACCAATTCAGTTACGATTAGATTATATCACGAATTTGATAGTCAATATTTCTCTAGATAATGGTGGAATATAGTAATATTATTTTTCTCTAGTGGTACGCTATCTTTCTAGATGAGTTCTACGAATTACTGCTCAAGCGAGATATCAAGTTTACAATGAAGTTGGTTCTAGGAGTAGAGATAGTTTCTACCCCACTTTAAAAAATGGTACCAAAAGATATTCAGGAGTTTAAAGTCTATTTGGATGATTTGGATTTTAAAGGTTTCAAATGACCTAGTACATCTCATTTGGGTTCTATATTTCTATTTTCCAAGAAGTATGATGGGACTTTGCATTTGTGTGTGGATTATCATAGGTTGAAATAGATGATGGTCAAGAACTGATATCCTCTTATGTGCATCGATGATATTTTAAATTACCTGATAGGTTCCAAGTTCTTCTACAATATCGATTTAATATTAGGATACCATCAGTTGAGGGTGATACCAATGGACATAACTCAATAAGATTTTAGGAGAAGGTATGACTTGTATGAGTTCATAGTGAAGCTATTTGATTTGACTAATTCACCTGTAATATTCATGGCCTTGATGAATATGATATTTTATCCTTATTTGGATCAGTTCATAGTTATTTTTTTGATGACATATTAGTGTACTCTTAGTCAGAAGATGATCCTAACCAACATCTTGACATTGTCTTAAGTACATTGAGAGATCATTAGGTTTACACCAAGGTAACCAAATGTAGTTTTTTTGATTGATAAAGTGAACTTATTGGGATATTTCATCTCAAAGGCAGGAGTGTTAGTGGACACATAGAAGGTTTAATCCATGGTATATTGGGATTATCCCAAGAATGTATTAAAAATTAGGATCTTTCTGGGCTTAGAAGGTTATTATTAGTTCTTTATCTAAGACTTCTCTCATATAGAAGCACCAATGTTAGGGCTGACCAAGAAGGGATTGAATTTTGTTTTTTAGATGATTACAAGAGATATTTTCTAGAGATGAAAGGAATGATTACCTCAGTACCAATACTAACTTTACCTAATCTTGGTAAAGCACATACCCTATACTATGAAATATCCAGAGTTGGGCTCAAATTAGTTCTGATGCTAGAGGATTGAGTGGTTTCTTATAGCTTTAGACAATTGAGACCACATGAGAGGAATTACGCTACTCATGATTTGAAGCTAGAAGTAGTGGTATATTTCATGGGATTCTAGAGGAATTATCTCATGGGTGAGAGGTTTGTGGTATACATGGACCACAAGAGCCTCAAGTACATATTTTCTCAGTGATACCTAAACCTTTTATAGAGGAGGTGGGTTGAGTATCTATAATATTTCTACTTTGAATTGAATTATACACCATTAAAGGGAATTTACATTGTTGATGCTTTGAGATGAAAGATGCATGAAGAGGAATTATGTGAGTATTATGATGAGTGGAATATAATTTCTCTCTTTGCAGAAATGAATTGATATGTTTAGGGGTCTCAGGGTCGGGTAACTCTGACTTCGTTATCTATTATGCCCGTTCTTTTTGACCGAATCAAGACCAGTATGTTATCTGATTCAAAGTGATTAGTTTTGAGATACAAATTATATGGTGGGGAGACACTATATTTATGGTCTCTTGGACATAATAATTCTATTATTTTCTATGGCCATGTATGGGTTCCTACGGGCTTAGGAAAGGATTTAATAAGGAAGTTTCACACTTCTAGATGGTAGGTACATCCTGGTTTGACAATGATGTATCATGATCTCTATAGACAATACTAGTGGTCAAGAATAAAGACGGAGGTATCATTATTTTTAGTGAGATGTTTCACTTTTCAGCAAGTGAAAGATGAGCATCAAAGGATAACTAGACTTTTGCATCCTTTACCCATTATTGAGTGGAAATAGAAGGATATCACTATGTTATTTTTCATTATTTAGGAGAATGAAGATATTTTTCTCATTGATAGATTTTAAATTAATTGAATATTTTTCTTATATTTTTAAAAAATTTTGGGTGTACAAGTTAGAGAGAAGTTGTGGAGTATATTTTAGAAGGAAGTAGTACCACACCCAGTACTAGGACATGGCAGTACTCATAGTAAATATAAAAATATTTTTAGAGCAGCTCTTGTGGAAGTTTTTGATGCTATGTCAAGATGAGAGTATTTTGGTTGGAAATGGTGTGGTGGAACATGACCTAGTGAAAATTGTTTCAGTTGAGGAATTTACCTATAAGAAACAATTAGAAAGACTATTCCACAATAGCTAGTATTTCAATGGATTTTTAATATAAAATTAAAAAGAAGATATGGAGATTTGAAAATTGAGGTAAGGTCCATAAATTCCATAGAACATGGTGTTTCAAATTGTAATAATTCATGTACAACATGAGAAAGACCATTATGGGTGTTGTGGAAGAAATGATAGCTAAGGTGGACATATGAAATCAGTGCAAACTTGGAAATGAGGAATTTTTTTTAAAGAAACTTCACTTATTTTTTAGAAGACCGTGGTGTTGAAGGCGAAAGTAAAACACTGAGGAGATAATGATTACACAAAAAGAGTAATTTTTTTTCTTTGGAGTTTTCCTGTGCAAAATGGTGAACCCAAAATACATATAGTGAAAAGAATAGAGGGATTAAAAAATACCTATTTAAAACAACCAGTTAGAGCATACCAAACCATATAGGTGAGCGTTTTGAGCATTATGTTTTCTAATATTTTTTCCACATGGGAATTGAGTGTGTTAGGAGGAGTTATAAAGGGAATTTCATTCTAAAAGTTATAGTATCTAGGGAATTTCCTACAACATTCCATAGAAAATTATAATAAAATCTCGACATAAGTGTTTTGTTATGGGACCATACCGCAAAGTTCAAATATCTAATAATTACATCTATAATTGAGAGTTTAGAACACATTGAACTTTTATGAAGTCATGATTCAAGATTAAATAACCTAATTAAAATCCAATACTGATGATTTGATTAAAGAAAATCCAAGGTCTAGATTTTAAAAGATGAAATTTATAAGTTAAGTGAGAATTAAATTTTAAATTTTAAATTAAAATAGATCTCATGTTATATTAAATCTTGTTATGATAAATGAGGAATTCATACAAAAGAGAGGATAAATTAAAGAATAGGAATTGTGTGTTCCTTGGAGGAAGGTTAAAAAAACATGTTATTCATTGAATATATTTCTTATAAGGTAATTGAGTTTCTACAAGATTGAATATTATTGGAGACTAGGGTTGACATAGATAAATTGAAGTGCACAATATTGAACATCACATTTTAAAGAGATTATATTTTAATTTTAATAGGACTATGATTCCAACCTTCAAATTATCCTATTTAAAGTTTTTTTCTATTATAATTTATATTGAATATTAAATCTACAACTCTCATCACTAGGAGTTGTTTATACTGAAAAATAAAAGTTGGAGTAGTACTTGGAATTCACTGAAGCATCAATATCTAGAATAATGATGTGGATTTCATATACTATACATGGAGTGAACTTCATATCATTAAACTAATACAAATTTTTACACATATATAAATTAACACTTTTACTAAAGTAGTTCACAAAGAAAAAGAGTAGGTATTGAGTCTTTAGAGGTAGTGAACTTATCCTTAAACTTGTAACCATCTTGGATATTGTAAGTGATATAGAGGAATAGGCAGTGAGCCTTAGTAAAGAGTGACCTTTCCTAAATCATGTTATAAACAAATAGTTAGTTATAAAGTATTATTAATACACCAACACAATATCGAGTGTATGATCCTTGGATTCATCCTAGTGTGGGTGAACCAAGTAGAACTTATGTTTTCCTGTGTTTTATATTCTATTCATGTGTAGGATATTTAGTGTGTATTTATTTCAATATGAAATATGTTGAATTTTGTTTCTTTTAACAAGGGAACATGATACTAGATAAAATAGTAGAAATAAAATGTTTAATTATGTTGACACCCTAATTCACCCACCTATCAGGGTTTACAAGTTCCTATAATTATAATTTTGTATTTTTTAATGAAATTAATGTAAATTTTATTAAAATATTTTAAATTCATTCTAGATCCTTGGTTTAATAATTTTTTTACTTATTTACATAGATGGTATATGACAACCTAAGGTAGTTCATGTATGAGGATGTGTAGAAAGATACTCAAGGTGATCACATATGAGCTGAACCTAGGGATTCTATTTCCTGGAGGGTGATCTTATATAAGTATTAATGGAAATTAAAGTATGAAGGATATGTTTCTGATTAGAAGATAAAGAGGTGGAAAAATGAGTTTTGGATTTATTTTAGATTTATTTTCATGAGGATATAACATTATATTACTTTATCACTTAGTTTTATATGTGGAAAATATTTACATTAATAGATCCTTTAACTTAGTGACCATGATAAATCATAGGTCACTTAGAAGAAGTTTTAGAGTTAGTTTTTGGTAGATCTTACATCTTCAGTGCCGATAGAAATGTTATAGTATGATCCATTTTTATCTTATTTTGGTGATGAACTATGTTAAAATTAATATTGAGGTATATAAATCTTTTACACTAATCCTATGATCATTTAAAAATTATAAGGAGAGATATTGAAATTTTGAGGAGACTTTATACCTAGAGATTCAATATCAGGTCAACCCTTTCCCTTTGAAAATTAATATTGAGGTTATTATAAAAGTTTAAGTGCTTGATAATAATTTATCATGGATGAATTATATTTAAAATATGATTCATCAGAAATTATTATGGAGTGAATCTACTTTGAGGAGGTCCTAGTCATAAAGGTAGTTAAGGTTTCCATAAGTAAAGTGTATCCATTTACCCTCCTATTATTTTAATAGGAATTATAGTTATTATAATTTTGTTAGGATCATTGACATGTTTTTTTGTTTCTATTATGAGTGATAATATTGAAAGTTTAATTTTTTTTATCTTCCTTAGAAAAGAGAGTGGATTCAGTAGTATGATAGTGGATGAACCTCATCAGTTCCATTAATATTTCCAGTATAAGTTTTATCCTCAAATTTATTAGTAGTGGTTTGGTGATCATAAAATCAGATCATAAATAAAATTTAGAGACTATATTAGAGTTCAGGGATGTCCCCCACCTTTAAATACCTTTATCTATGTATGCGTTAAGTGATGAATGATACAAGGGACGATGAGTCAAAGGTGATGGATAAAGATTGTTGAATATAATAAAGTTTCTATTACAAGTTATACTATAGATTTTATATGGGAGAATATATTTATATTCATCATTTTCTTATATGTTTATTAAAATAGGAGAACCACCCACCTTTATTTCACCTAATTCGGTCAAATTATTAGTATTTAAGGTGTATAGGCTTATAATACCTTTGGTGTGGTCTATACTAGTTATAGGAAAATATATATTGATAGAGTTGTGACATGATTGTGAACTAATGATAATATTATATTGATCAATTAGATAATTTTATTTGTAATATATATAAACATATGATGTCATCATTGGTAGGAATTAATTTTTGTTTATGAAATCCATAACTTATTATCATTATATATGACTGATTTCCTCAATGTTAAAAGGTGAAAAATTAATGTTTGTTGGAAATAAATTTCATAATATGGATTATAATTTTTTAGAGTATCTTATGTCATAGTCTCATAGATTAATTTTGATCTCAACAAGAGTATAAGAGAAAAAGTTTCTAATAATTTTAGAGGATTACATTGATTATTTTTCTAAATAGTTTTTGAATCTATATCATTGAAATGAAATTGATTTTGAGATCAAGTTTTCCCTAGATGTTTTCCTTATTTTTAAAAATATTTCACAATGAGTGTATTATGAGTTGCGTCCTTGTAAATATTACTAATAGTTGAAACTGATAATGTCGAGGAACCTTTATTCCAATGATTGATTAATTTTTTGATCAATTTAATCAAGATAGATGGTTCTTAATGATTGATATTTGGTTAAGATATCATTATACTTGGGTGAAGGAAGAATATGTTTAGAAGACTGATATTAGGAATATATATTAGAATACTAAATTTATGGTGATGCAATTATGAGACATGAATACCGCAATGCCAATAGTGTTAGGTACACTAGGCTAGATACCCTGGGGGGGGGGTGAATCAGGGTATGATAGATTAAAACAACTTCCCCTTTTGATCTTGTTTTTTTGTTAGAAAAAACTCACTTCTCTCTCTCCTTCCCGTTGCAGAGTATGAATGAATCTTAAAGCATGCACAAGACACATCAATTTTACTTAGTTCACCGACACTAGGCTACGTCCAAGAAGCATACACCGATGATGTGTAGATGCAAGAAATACACTATAAGTGCACTATTGTTTACAATTTTGAAGTGGACTCACTTCCCCTCCTAGTTTACAACCAATCCCAATTTGAAAGCTCAATGCTCTCTCAACTGAAGTGTGCTCACTGCTTCTTTAGAAGATCCACTCACAGTTTATAGACTTGTAGGTCCCTTAATTATATCAAATGAATGCATATTCCACTATTTTTAGATGCTCTATTGATTTTCCACTTTCATCCACGGATGAATACCACATTACTATATTACTACCGGGTAATTCCAAATCTTTCGTGCAACCCTTACTGAGTCTTTCACGCAACTTTAATGCCTTGCATGCAATGTTCAAATTTTGTCATGAAACGCCCCTTGTGCACAACATCAATCTTTCATGCAACTCAAATATTAAATGAAAATTTATTATCTTTCAAACAACTCAAATCTACACATAATATTCTTATCTTACATGTAACTCAAAATCTTTCTCACAACTCCCTTTTCATAAAATTCTTACGCGATCCGAAGCTCTGATTCTCTCCAAGTTTTTTTCTCTTTTGAATAAGGGGGGGGGGGGGGTCACCTCTTATTTATAAGCATCGTTGACCCCTATGTGGAATATTAAACTTTTGTCACACAAGATTCTCTTCGAGCACGCAAACCTCAATTTGACATCGCATTGGGCACACAAGATTCTTTCATGCAACCTCATCTTTCGTGCAACTCTGAATCATTTGTGTACTTTATGAATTTCCATTTTTCGACATTCTGATTCTGAAACATGCCTTATGCGCAAGTTTACAAACCACCTTAAATCTTGTGTGCAACTTCCCTTTCCAAAAACACGTTTCCCCATTTTTTGATTTTGAGGCCCAAAAATTTGGAAAACACTGGAAAACGACACCACCTTAGATTTATTATTTTTGTATCACCTCTAAACCATCCATTAATTTTTCATCATTCTTTATCAACATAGGTTGTCAAAAATATATCTAGAACCTAACAACTCACCATGGAAAACCTCTTTGTCAACAAACAAACTAGATTTTTCAACAAACCCAAACACCTAAAAAATGGTTCAATGTTACCTTGATGGATTTTTTCCCAACAAACAGGGTGATGGTCAAGTGGTGAAAAACACCTGACTATGAAATCCTTATTCATTGATATCATGTTCAACCCCTTCTGGCCTCTATTATAGGGATTTTATGGGTGTTAGGTTTAGAAAATATTTATAGGAGATGTGATAGGAACACCAATGGAAAGAGGGGGAAACTCGATGAGGTATCAAGATAGGTTTGGATGGTATTTACAATGGCAGTGATTATGGAGCATATTTTTGATGGTGGTAGACACATGAGAGGCTGGTGGCGGTGTTCTCCAATGAATTCTATGGTTTGGGGGAGTATGAATAAATAAATAGATGGAGGTCTATACCAACATGGGTGTGTGATACTAGATGAGGTTGGGGAGATATGGAGATCTCTGATGATGTGAGTGCATGAGCTCATATGAGGTAGGGGATATAGTATCTTATGATCTCTAATGTTATTTATGTGGGTGATCACAAACATTGGTGGAATGATGGTCCCCTATGGGTTGGGATGTTATGCAAAACACAGGGTTATGGCCTCCAGTGGTGGGTTGGGGTCCGCGGGCCAAATTTATTGGGTTTAAATGTCTCATGGGTCTTTGGGGAAAGAAGTGAATTCCCCTATACCCAAAAGAGGGGGTTAATTTGTTTAATAAAAAAAGGAGTTTTACCCTACCTATTTAAAAAAAAAGAAAACCTGGATGATATTTATGGGTAGATAAATTTTTTATTATGGGGTCTCATGGATTGTTTCATGGTAGTGTTTATTGATGGTATCCTTATAGATTCATGAATAGAGGATAAGTATTTAGAGCATATAAGGATTGTATTATTGATCATTTAGTGAAATTAGTTCCATGGAAAGATACCCAATAGAAAGTTTTATATGCATGGTATGGATTTTATTGCACATGGAATGCCTTATTAAGGCATTAAAGTTGATTCATTAAAGGTTGAGGTAGTAGTTTCTCAAGAAGTAACCAAGAATGTTGCAATGTTATGTAGATTTCATGGTCTGGAAAGATGTTATAGAAAGATCATGTCAAAATTATATAAGAACATGATGGATTTTACTACCATAATCCAAAAGTATCAGGACTTTATGTAGATAGATAAGTGATAGTTGGAATTTGAGTACCTTAATGAGAATCTGATCAATGCTCATATCCTTCATTTTTCTATGGAAGGTTCTATCTTTGTGATTTATTATAAGTATTGTTATCTTGATATAGACATTATGTTGTATAAAGAGTAGGTGGTGACATACTATTTGTCTAGGAAATTAAATCCTCATGAATATAATTATACCACCCATGAGCATGATATTTTTAATGTAGTGTTTTCATAGATTTTTTGGTAGCATTACATCAACCTAAATAACTTTATATTCTTTACTAATCATAATATTCTTTTGAATGTATTCTATCATTAGGATCTAAATATTAATAAGTAGAGATGAATGAAGTTCTTTTAGGATTATGACATCAAAATATCAAACAATTTTATCAAAAATTATTATTAGTTTATTTCCTAAGATGTAAAACATATAAGGATATTTTTTATGTGGTTGGAGGTGGATTGTGGATTATGGAGGATCTTTAAACATTAAATCTAAACTTGGATGATATTACCAATAGAGAAAACCATATTTTATATTGGTTCAACCATATTCATTTTTAAAGGTAGTGAAGTATTAGATAGGATATAATGAGGTATAGGTTTGTAGGGATTTAATCATTTCTAGAAATTCATAGGATGGGTATACATAGGATGGTGTAAATCTAGTGATAATTCATTGGATTCTATTTGTTCCATAGGTAGTGTGAGATGCAATTCTTCATGAGTTACAAAGATGAATTTTGGTAGTGTATCTAGTTTATTTTAAGATGTATCATTCCTTGAAGGAGTATCCTTGGTTCTTTAGTATAAAGAATTTGGTGGTTGATTTCATTTCTTATTTCCTTTTTTTTTCAGTGGATTAAATCCGCGTTTTGAATTCCACTTGGTGTTTTTCATCCCTTAGACATTATATAATGGAAATGAGTGGATGTTTAAATTGATTTTGTGATAGTTTTACATAAATATATAGTTGGATATGATATTATATGTGTGTTTTTGGATCATCTTGTAAATTATACTCATTTCATGATGTTTAAGTATTTGAGTTAAATATGTTTGCAAACAAGGATTTATATGGTAGAGGTGGTAAGGATTCATCGATTTTCAAGCATTATCATACTAGATTGGGATATTTAATTTACTTGATGAGTGTATAAGGTGTTATATCATGATTTTATATCTTATTTATTCTTTATCATGAAATTTAATCCTTATAAAAGTAGATAGATTAAACAAACAATCTAGACAATAGTGGAAATATTACATGCATGTGACCTTGATATTTTTGTTTCAGCAATGAAACAGTTTCCTTTAGATGATTTTTGTATAATAATAAATATTGTAAATACATTGGAATAACACTGTTTTATTCATTTTATGTGAATCTATGAATATTACCATTGTATTAGACATATTTTAGGGAGTTGATAATCACTAGACCAAATTTGTTACAGTCTGTGGTAGAGAAATTATAGGTGATTCAAGAGTGGATGAAGGTTACGTAATATTCATAAAAAATATATGAATATTAGAGATATAGATATTCATAGTTAAAATTTAATGACCATTTTTTAGTTAAGGTTTTCCCTTGTTGAGATAAGTAGAGGTTTCGTAGACATAACACGCTCGTTTAGTGGTTTTTTGGACCTTCCAAGATATTGAAGAGGATTTAAAATAAGTTATATCTTCCATCCTAGATGGATCATATCTACAATGTATTATGCATATTATAGATTTATAATTATCTTAATGATGAATCCAATGACATTATTTGATAGTGTACACCATTGTGAAGGATACAACCTCTACAGAGTGTCTTACAAAGATTTTTAACCATCAAGACAAGGTCTTTACTGGGAGATTCATTCATTTAGTGCATGTTAGAAGATTTTATATGGGATTAAGGGTCAAAGATATAGATTAAATACCTAGATATATTTTTAATTTTGATTCATGTATTAAATATTATATTTCAATCTTAGTTAAATAAATTAATTATATATATTTTTTGGTTCAGTTATGTAGTTTTTTACATTTTTTTATGGAAAGAGTTCATTTTGAGTAGAATCTTGCATGAATGTATTATTTATAGATTATCATTTATCCATTACAGGTTTTGGAAAACAATTGGTTTGGACATCATAGATATTTACTAGGGTGTCTAGTATTAGATACCATATATCAGACTACTCAAAATCATCAGTGTTTTATCAATGAATTCATATAAAATGATTATGATAATTTTTCAAGTATCAATGGCTTTGAAGAATTCAATAATTGTTTTTTTACTCTATCACAATTGGGATATTTTGATGTGTTTAGGTTTTATAACCTCTAATATAACTAGTAGGGTTAAGATTCATGAGAAAATAATCTTTTTTGAGAAGTTATACAAAAAAAGTATTTATTTATTGTTTATATATTTTGAAATTGAGCACTCACCACTAATAATAAAGTGAAAAGGAAATAAAATATTTTAGCCTATAAATGTTCTTATTTAACAAAAAACCAAATATAAAATTGGTTTCCACAAATTCTTTGAGGGGGAGTGGGTTATATTCATCTTAAGGATGATCATCAATTTCATTGGTGTTGAGATTTATCTGAGATACATGGATAAAATTTTATCTTCTTAGTTTCATGATACATGAAACTCTATGGTGGAGATCCATTCCTATAACATGGCCTTTTCTATAGGATGATAAATAATATAGGATTTCCACAATGATGTTTGGTACACTACTTTGGGACATTCTATCCTACATATGAAATTTAAAGCTTCTTACCTCTTATCAAATATTAGGACCCTTTTAAAGAGGAAGGATATATCTCCTACTCTCAGGATGATCATGTCTCCAAATCTCAAAATATAGAGACTGATGAAAGACCACCCTTGGGTTGATGGGTGTGTTGGAACCCCATAATCTTAGGTCTCAAAATTAACAAAAATGTTGTGTGTGACTAGGGTAATATGAGGGAATATGGATTTATTCTCGATATGTGGGGTTCAATTTACATGTCCTAATGTTATTTTTATGGCCAATGAAACTAGATCATAGTAGAAGAAAGATCCATTCCTAGTGGTTTATATCTTTAAATACACAAATATTAGTCTTTATATGGTGGAAATGGATTATTCCTTGGTGGATAAATATATGATTGGGAAAATACTAATCTAATAATCCATTACATATGATATCAGAGATTACACGGGTTTGCTTAATTAAAATACAATGATCCACTATACTTGAAATGAGGAAAACATGGTAGCTAACACCCTTGCTTCAAAAGGTAAGTAAAAAGACAATATCATCATCTACTCTAACATTGGAACTCTCCCACTATATCAAATTCATATCATTAGGATGGATTCCCTTAGGATACATCATTAAAAACCCCCTTGAACTAGTTTCTGGGTGTTTTCACCCCTCTTATAGTTTAAATTATTTCCCTTTAATAAAATCTTTTTAACTATGATATTAATTTGAGTGGTATCTAATATAAAGGACCATATTTTTAATACATTTCTTATTTGGGGTTTCTATTAATTTTTAGGTTTTAAAGAGGAAAATGGGACCATATAGATGAATTTGGGTTAGGATTCTATTCAATATTAAAATCAAATCATAACAAGACTCATTTTTTTGTTATTTGTTACGTCTATGAAATATTTTTTATTAATATTATATCTAAGGAAATGAATAATCACTAATCATTATGTCTAATTAATTAAATAATATTTTTCATTATTACAGTAAAATGTGCTAAAATATGATGTATCATTTTATGGTAAAAGGATTTTGTGTCATGGATGACCATTTTGGTGCAAACCATTAGGTCATATTTTTAGGCCATGATTTCATAGAAGTCTGTAAATTGAATTTTGGAATTAATTATAATGAATTGGTTTGATCTACAGGGTCAAATTTGAATTTATATATGATCCCACAAACACTTTTTGATTACTAGAGACTAGTATATATTATAAGGAAAAATATAAATTTACAGGAAGTAAGTTACTCTCAATGAAAAATTAATCTGTATAAAAATAATATAACCTCAAATAAACATTTAATAGTTGAAAATATTTAAGTATCAATATTTATGAGATATTCATAAACATAGAGTATAAATATATATAGGAATAATACTAGAAAATACATAAACATTATGTGTAAATTTATATTATATATACAAAATATCCAAAAAAGAAAAAAAAGAAAAACTACCCGAACTCCATAACCATTCAATATGACCATCACTATCTCCCAAAAAACTAAGACACCAAACTACCAGGCACATCAAACCTCATAAAATGATGCCTTTCCCTTTCCTAGATAAAAAATGACAAGGCCTATACATATCCCAAGGGATATTTTTAGGGTTATAGACCAATATACTCAGTAGGTGGTTACAACCCAACCCATACCTATATATCATAATACTAAGTGTATACAATATCAAGACAAAAAATCCAATCCACATGATTACAATAATAAATCTAATATATAATTGTTAAAGATAAATGAATTTATATATTGGGTGTCAATTTAAATATGCTAACCATGCCACTATGGATACCAACCCCACCTGTGTATAGCATGGAATCCATAAAGAAAAACAAAATCTAGATTGGTTAAACAAATAGGGACAATATATATACATATTATATCCTATATATGTGGGTATATATCCATAAACACACTTCATCCTATATTAAGAGTTAAAATACATTTGAAAACATATATCAAGGTATCCTATATATTCTATATAATTTACATATATATATATATATATAGATGGGGTATACATTTTAATGCATTGTCATAATTATCAATGGATTGAGATACCCGCACAAGTGAACTACCATGAAAACTACATGCTACTTCCCTATTTAGAAACTTATAATTGTAGATATGTAATAGTAATAACATTAAGCTTTAGTATATATTAAAATATTTCATACCATACATGGTATAACTAGTAGTATGGGTGCTAAAAAACTTTTTTTAATCATGTTCATTAGGATCCGGGTTTCAAAAAACATAATTTTTGAATAATGATTCATTTTTAATTTAATATCACTCTATAACATGTCACTACCAACCAATATATTGTAATAATTTTTGAGAGAGGATGTTTCTATTTCTTAATTACTTATTAAAACCTAATCCAAAATCTAAAAGAAGATAATATCCCCACACCATAAGGGATTTAAAAACATAAAAGTAATGGGAGTAGGGGTTTTCTTTAACACATCAATAGATAAAAAAATATAAAGTATAGAGGGAATAATTCACTTATCCACACTAAAGGAAGAATTATATAACACCTTATTGAGAGATTGAATCAATAATAAAGGAAAAATTCACTTCATAGAGGAGAAAATAGGGGAAAATAACATTATGGGAGGCATTGAATGGTGAATTTTTAGAAAACCTTGAAAGAATAAATTTAAGGGGGTAAAAATTTAACATTAAACTTATATTTTACCTATAATTTTAAATAACTTCTATGATACCTAACAGATACCCAGTAAAGGATCATAATACCCCTCGACAAGTCACCGAGTACCTATTATAACCTTATAGAGTACCCATTATAAGAACCAATTGTTTTTTAAACTCATAAAAATACCACTAGGTACCTTGTACAATGCCACCAAGTTTTAATTTAAATTGGTTCAGTGGATGTAAATTAAAATAATGATATATTAACAATTAGTTTGATTAATTTTACACATAAATTGGAATTATTTTCATTAATAAAAAACCATCCATATAATTTTATTTTTCTATATTCCATTTCTTAATTCCTAGATAACTTATTAATTTAGTTTAGTTTAATATATGTTCTAATTCACAATCTTAACAAAATTTAAAATATCTAACATTTAATTTGAAAGTCATAATTAAGCATTGTAACACTCTAAGAATTTATGATATATTTATTTATTTTTAAATAAATTTAATCTTATCAATATATTTCATTATACTCAACACTAATTTTAGCTCGTGTTACACACAACACTGATTTTATCTTGTGTTATACACAACCATGAGTTTAGCTTGCGTTACATGAAATACCAAGTTTAAAAGAAATGTGACATATTATTATTTAACATGATAGTTATCACATATCCCTTATAATAGATGAATATGAATAATACTAGATAAATTATGAAAATTATGGTTATCTATTGATTATAAGTAAAATAATAATGATTAAAAAGAAAAAATAAATGTTTTCTGAAAAAATTATTGTTTCTAAAAGATAATTTAGTCGCACTTTGCACACATAATTTAATTTTTTTACCCCTTTTATAAAATTTATTTAATAAAATAATTTTTTTAAATAAGAATATAAAATTTATATTAGGGTTAATTTTTGGGACTTTTCTAAAATGTTTCATTTTTTGATGAATAGTAAAAAATACCGAATTTTAATTGAAAATAGTCTTTTAATTTAAATTATTTATATAGTTAAATTATATTTTTAATTGTTTTTAAAGTAAAATTAGTTCAATAATATATATTAATCTAATTTAATTCATTTTAATCATTTTAATATTGAAATTTTATATAAAAACATTGAAAACATTTGAACATTTTCTCTTTGAAAACCCACTTCCTTGTCACATCTAAGAGATTAATTTTAAATTAAATTCTAAAAAATGTATAAAATTTAATTTGATAAAATAGATTCCATATTTTTAATCATAATAATTAATAATTTTTAATAAGTTAAACTTAATTTTTTCTCATAATAATTAGTAAATATATTAAAAGTTAATCACCACATTTAAGGTTAAAAGCTGTGTTTTTGCACATTATATGTGCTTGTGTTAAGATAATTTTTTAAAACACGTAGGATTTTTATTTGATAAACCAGATTTAATATTTATAATAATTATTTATGAATTAAATAATAATAATAATTTTATTTTAGTCTTAAATATTTAATTACCTAGGTTAAAAAACAAATTACCACAGTGGAAACTAATGTTGTAAAAAGGGGGTAAACTTAAAGGATAAGGAATGACATGTTTTAAATATGTGTTTATTTTTGTATAGTAGAGGTTTTTATTGACCATATAATCCCTAAATACCTTTAAATATCAATTTTAGATCCAATTTATGTGATATTGACCTCCAATTATTGAGTACTTTTGGGAATTTATAAAAATGTCACTTCTCAATTATAAAATAGAACTCACTCCACTCACTTATTCAGACCTATAATGAAATTTGGATCAACAAAACCCTAACCACATAACCTAACAACTTACATCATCTCATCCTAGAAGCCTTTTTTTGGGTATAAATCCATCCTAGTATGGATTTGGTCCAAGCCTAAGGAGGATACCCAAAGAAGAGGTAGTGTTCTTCAGTGAGAGTTTTTATATAATTTCTTCCTCCACCTCCTTTAATTCTTATTAAAACATAATTACATAAAAAAATAAGTATATTAAATATACTGATATGTTTTTATGTTTAAGGAATTATATAAAACCATCTACACTTATATCAAATGTGATACGAAATCATCATTCGTGTGTACACCATATTACTTCCTCGCGAATCAATGTTATTCGTTTTTTACATTAACACCTCTTATGATTGGGTATGCTGATGGATCTAAATATATATATGTATATATGTATATATATATATTATATTTATAAAATAATTATAAATTTGGATTCATTATACCATATATACATTTTTTACGTTCTATTCTTTAGGGGATACGATAGCGTTGCTCATGTGTACGATGGACTACCGCCACACAAATCCATGTGATTTGTTTTTTACCAACTATTTACATGTAATGTAATAATGATGATTATAATTAATATATGATATATACATGAAATTATTATTATATTAATGAAATTTTTATCATTCTTAAAATTTAATATATCATTTTCATTTTTACACTAAAAAATGGTAACATCATTCGTGCACATGTGGACTACTGCCTTTATAAAGTGATGCGACTCTATTTTCATCACCACACCACATTGATGATATATATAAGTATATTGAAATATATAAAATGGTATATATTATATTATGGTAATTATATAAGTGTAAAATATGACTTACCTTTTTTCTATAATGATCACTGAAAAATGAAAACATTACTCATGCGTATGTATGACCTACCGTCTCTATAATTTTAATATAGTCAATTTTTCATAATCATATTTCATGATTGGTTTTAAAAGTATAATTGATATAAAAATATGATAATTATTCCATGATTATTATTCCACATATGATATAACTATATAATATGTGTAAGAACATGATCTTTCATGATGAAAAACAAATGAGAAAACACAAAAATGAACACCTAAAATAATGAAAATAATGAAATATTATTAAAAAATGGGTGATAAGATAATATAAAAGGATAATATATGATATTATAAATATTAATATTCCTTTTTTTAATGTTAATTATATGTTTAATACCACTATATAAGTGGTTAAATCATATTCATATAAAAGAAAGCACGAGGTAAGGGACTTCATCTCAATTTACCTACATTGATTCATATTGTAATATAATTTACCTAATTTATTTTATATGGTGTATATACTAAATTTTTTACATGTAATATATTAATTAATTCATAATTCATATTTTTTTATGTTTTAATTTGAATTATTTCATCCAAGGAGATTTTAATTGAAAATTACCAAGTGGTAAAAGTTATTATAAACCTCACTTTATTTTGTGATTGTTAAATTTATCTTATAATAATAACTTTTCTGTAATAATTTTTCATAGGATATTAAATTTATATTAAACATACATATTATTGAATGATGGATATTATTATTCCATAAACTATATACAATTTTTATATAAAGTGTTTACATTGATAGTTATTTGATTAAGTGGGGAAATTTTGATAAATCTGTATCCTCTACTCAATAGAGATATTTTATGATAAGGCACCTTGATTCATGAATTAAATAGATTATTTGATATATGAGTAATGATTTGTACATTAAGATATGGGTTGGTCCAAATTATAGATATCCCCTCAATGCATCAATATTCTTTATTAGACAAATTAGTTAGCCAAATCAAATAAGTTTATACCCAATAGTTTTAAATTAGTTGGCCAAACCAGATTGGTTTATACCTATTAGTTTTAAAATATCTTCGGGATAGATCTTGATGGTAGAGGTATAATGTGCCTAATACATTATATCCAATAATAAATAATTTACTGCATTTAGAATTCAATTATCTTAATACCTATGAGATTTTCTCTATGATATTATCTATGGATGCATTTAATTGAAAGTGTTTTTGATTAAATGGGTTGTGTTTTTAGTTATTTACCTTTCCATGTTGATTATTCTTATTGATTCATGATATATTCCACTATACATTACCCTTGTTGATCATTTCAGCTCACCTTATTTTTTTCCTTTACCTAGGATATGAAGAAGAATTCTTGGAATGAGTTTAAGGATGCGAAGGGTTTTCCAGTTCTATGCTTCGTATTTTACATCCCTATGTAAAATGGGTAAAACACATGTATCTAGATTACCAAGAATACTAAAATATTTGTTCCTTTCAAATGTGATTCCTTTTATCTTATTCCAACCTAGTTAATTAGACACCATATTCGGAATGCTGAGGTCAAGGTTGCTATACTTGGTATCAGAGAAATTGTATCAAAAACCTTGGGAACTAGATTTTGGAAAACATAGATTAGGTATCATAACTCCATGATATACTTTGATGATAAGTATAGAAGAAAATAATAAAATTTTAGTAAGGAATAGATTATGTGGTTTTTCCTAGTGGTAAATCCTTGTCTGGATACTACAAGTTTACATGGTTTTGGAATAGATGTACATAGAGGAAATAACTCCAAAAAGGGTGCATTAGGCTTGACCTGTTTATCAATTGGTGCATGGTAATAGGTCTTACTATGTGTAGGTTCCCAGTTAGTGTGATTGTATCACTGTGATGGGGATGATATGAATCATTGAAACTCTTTTTCTTTTATGTTTCTTTTCAATTGAAATAACCTTCACCTCCTATTAGATATTTCAATTCCCTACTAAAAAATCCAACACACATCCACTAGAACACAGAGATTTACATGGTTCACTATTCAATAAGAATAGATATGTCCTTATTATGGTTTGGAAATGATAAAATACAATAAAATCCACTATAAATATATCATTGGATTATAATGAGTAGGATATAACATTTCACTCATGAAGCACTGTGAAATCAATCCACAAGTGTGTGTGCATCCTCTTAGAAGAAATAGGGTAATAAAATTATTTTGTAACAACTGATGTTACCTATTATTATTTTCAATTCAATAAATGTATTCAATTGAAATAAATTTTTTAATTAATTATGTATAAGAAAGGTAAGAACCTACCAGACTTTTCTATGAAGAATCAATTTGATTTTTCGAGTTCGATTCCTTCGAGTACGATTCTCCATGATACTATTATTCTAGTCCAATTTTATTTTATATTACAATATAAATTAATCAAAATCACTTAAATACCTGAGTAGGATAAAAGCAGTAAAATTCTTCCTCTGTTCGAGAACCCCAATATAGAAGTCCTGAAGCTGATTAATTTTTCCTAATACTATGATCATCCAAATACAATTGTCAATCTGAATACGATGATCTGCAGAGTATGATAAATCCTAAATATGATGACCTACTGAGTATAATAAATCTGAAATAATATTATCATCTAAATGAAATGTTTCAATATTTTCTCTTATCCTATTTCTTCTTCCCATAAAAATGTCTTCATCTCATATCAATACAGTATCTATTTCTCTGACCAACAACTCAGAGCTTCTCTCTCTATTGCTGTGAATAGTACACAATCATCAGAAAAGTAAAATTTATTTTTCACATTTTATAGGTGACCCTCAAATGGCTTTCATGGTAATACCAAAAATTTTCCCTCTTAATAAAAACCACCCAAATATCATTTTACCCTAATATCTCAGGATACATTTTGACTTTGTCAACTCTTCTTGAAGCTTCTCAATTCTTCTTCTATATTTACTCCCCTATACTTTTATTTTAATTGATAGCATAATTTCAATTTATGGGATCAATTTCAATTTCTAAAGACGATTTCAATTACTGAGACCAATTTCAATTTCTGGGTCTGATTTTCTCATTCCAATTTCTTCAAAACAATGCATTGTACCATTTAAAAAAACAATGTATGAAGAAAACAAAATAATATTTAGAATTCCAGATCCCCCTCTACAATACATCCATCTCTTTTCTTAATCACTTGTCCTGATATAATTATAATACAAAGCTTATTATTCTCCTCTTCTCCCGATCCACTTATAATACAAAGATTCTTCTTCTCATTTTCTCTTAACACACTTATAAATTCACTTGAAGAGAAAAAAAAATAATTCATCTCTTGACCCATTTGATGAAGACATTGAAAATACAATTATAATTAATCTATCTCTTCCTTTATAATTTCAATCAACCATCCAAATCAGCTTGAGTACAATTTTCTAAAATACAATTTTCCTAAATACAATTTTCCTGAATTTGATCATTCTGATACCGATCATTCTGGATATGATTTTTTTCTTTATGAGCCTAAATATGATCATCCTAGGTATGGAATTTTTCTAACATGTCTGATGGATAACCAAATTACTATAGTGAATCAACATTATCTCTTTCTTCACTTCCACCTAGGTACTAACATCCTAAAAAACAATCATCACCAATGATTTTTGATCTAGGTCTAATAATTTTGAATACAATCGACACTATCTCTTTCACTTTTCCTTTCATTCATCAATATTTCATTACAAGTTATCACGTAGAATTATGATTTATATGAAATAAAAATCAATATATCATTGTCAAATTTAATTTATCATAGTCACAAAGACTTCAATTCTTCATAAAAATAATAACTTCTTTCACATCGACTCCAGAGTGAGGCAGATGACCATTTAGTTCTAGCCAGATGTTTTCTCTATTAGTTAGACCCGAGGTGCATCTGATCAGAACCAATTCTTCCAAACAACTTCTTCTCATTATGATGGAATTTCACATTGAGTCCAATTCTTTTAAAAACACAAGTCCAATTATTCAAAAAAAATGTAAGTATGATTTTTGAAAAAAAACAAAGTGAAGTGATTTCCTTAGTTTGAAAAAAATACAACACTTGAAAAAAAACCTTTGTCATCTGCTTCATCCTAAAAAATCCCCCTTTGTATTTTTTTGTCAACCATGTTTTCATAACTTACTGAACTTTTTAACCTCAAGCTGTTGATTACTTATCAAAAATTCTTATCCTACATGAGCTAACTATTTATAAAAAACAAGAATAATTGACATCAATCCATGATTTCCAAAATTAGTGATTATGAAAACCTTCTTCATCTTTCTTTCTCAACTTTTCTTTATTCCTTCAACCTTCTTGGAATAAAACAAATTTATTTCCTATAACCACTCCAAAAAATAGTTAGAATAGTTTAATAAAAAACAATGCTTAATTCACAACATAACTACAACTCCCCCTTTTTACAAGTATCAATTAGATTGATTTATGAAAAAATTCTCCCCATTAATACAATCCAAAGGTAGGATATGAGAGGTGATAGAAACACATAACTCAATCTTGAAGAAAAATATGTTGGAAACCCATATAAAACCTAAATTTAGAAAATGATTCCTTTAGTAAAGGTTTTGTGAATATGTCATTAATTTTTTCTGATATTTTAACATACTACAGCTTCAATTCATTATTCTTCACATGATATTTGATAAAATGATATTTTATATAAATATGTTTTTAATGATAATATTGAATAGGATTACTGGTGAGTTTGATTGTGCTTTGATTTTCACAACCCAAGAGTAAGGGAAACTTCACATAAAATAGTAAATCTTATATTTGAGTTTTCATCCACATAAGTCAAGTAGTCGATTGAGTGGTAGTAATGTACTTAGCTTCAGTCATATTGTGAGTTACTGAATTCAATTTCTTGTAATTCCAACAAAAAAAATTATTTCCCAGAAAAAATACTCCACCAGATGTGGATATTTTATCATCAACATTTCCTGCCCAATCAACATCTGAATACACAAAAAAATCAATACTATCTGAGCCACTATACCTGAATCCTAAATCTATTTTCCCTTTGATGTATCTAGGAATTATTTTTCTAGAAATAAGATACGATTTTTTAGAGAAATCTAAAATCTTGCATATAAGGTAACAAAATAAACATTGTAGGGTCTTGAGGCATTAAAATACAACAATATTTAGATCATATTCCAACATTCTTTCTAATCAACTTATCTTCCTTCACCATATTTTCTCAGCTTGGTTCCCACTAAAATAGGTGTGGAAATAGGTTTTGAGTTTTTCATGACAAACCTCTTGAGAATTTCCTTAGCATAATTTTCTTAGGAAATAAAAATGTATTCTTTATTTTGAAATATTTTTAACCCAAGAAAGTATTTAATTTCCCTTTGTATAGAAATTTCAAATACCTTATTCATTTCTTCTGAAAATCTTTCACAACTACTTTCATCATTCCTAGAAAAGATAATATCATCAACATAAACAATTACAATATTAGAATACTACTGACTTTCTCTGATATAAATATTTCTATCCACTCTTTCTTTATTGAAATCCATATTCCATAATAAAGTATAAAATTTGGAATATCATGATCTCAGATTTTATTTCAGCCCATATAAATCCTTATTCAATGTGCATACATAAATTTAATCTTTTCAAATAACAAATCCCCAAGGTTGTTCAATATAAAATTCCTCCTCAAGATCACCATTCAAGAGTGTGGATTTAAAATCATTTTGAATGATCTTGTAGTCTCATTGTATATTTATAGAAATAAATATTTTGATAGTTTATAATCTTTCAACTGGAGAAAATGTTTCATCAAAATCAATGACTTCAATTTGTGAATACCCTTTGCACACTAATCTTGCTTTGTTTCATATCACTTCACCTTCTTCATTCATCTTGTTCTTTAAAATCCACTTTGTACAGTATTTTTTTTATTTTATGGATTGGGTATGAGTTAACAAATATCATTCTTTTCAATTTGATCCAATTATTCATTCATGGATTAAACCCATTTCAGATACTCAAAATCTTCTTTCACATAATTCTGTTCCACTTTTGAATACAAATAAGTATGTGTAATGGCATTTTTTGTTAACCTTGTTTGAAACTTATGATATTGATCACCAATTATAGTTTGAACTTTCACTTGTTTCCTCAGCCTAGGATTAGATTTTATATTATCTTCTTATCACGGGAAATAGTTGATCCCAATTATTCTTCTTATAAAGGATTATAATTTTCTATATCCTTACGAGAATTTTTTTCTTTCTCTTTCTCAACTTCCTTGTTTGTTTGAGTGTGGTTATCTTTGTCATATATTTCAATTAATTTTACATCAACCAAATTAACAATTATTTTTGTTTATTTTTTGAAGAATCTATCTCCTCTTTATTCCAGAGCATATCCAAGGAAAATTCCATCTTCACCTTTCTGCTCAAACTTTCCATCATTTCCACCTTTATTCTTTATAATACATGGACTCCAAAAAAATATAAAGTGTCTAAAACTTGTATTTTTCCATTAAAACAATTCATGAGGAGTTATACATGATTGAGGAATATAGAAATAACAATTTTGAATATAAATAATAGTACTCATGGCTTGCCTCCAAAATTAATGAGAAAGACCATGTTCAAGTAACATAGTACTTCCCATTTCAACTAGACTTCGATTATTTATTTCAAAAACCCAATTTTTTGGATGAGTATATTGGGAGATATACTCATGTTGAATCCCACACTTCACAAGATATAATTAAAACTCTCCACTTCTATATTCACCATCATCATCTATTCTCAACTTCTTCACTGAATACTCACATTCTTTCTCAACTTTCCTTCTGAAACTTTTAAACATTTTCAATGCAGATGATTTGGGTTTCATATAAATAACACAAGTAATGAGAGTAAAATCATCAATGTAAGTAATGAATCACTTATCTTCATTTGTTGATTTTTTCTCATTGGACCACAAATATTAGAATGAATTAGCACTAGGGGTTGTTTTGAACAAATATCAACTTTCATATGCACTGAATTTTTAATATTTCCTTTCTGACATATAATGAAACACCAATCTCTTATCCTTGGAAAATCAAGAATGTATCAGACACTATCTCGCTTGGATAAATTTATCATGTTTTTATAACACATAAGCCCCAAACTCTTATGCCATAACTGATTCTATTATATAATACTCATGTAACAAGAGTTTTTAATTTCACTAATCTGAAACAAATTTCTTTTCATACGTTGGCCTCTTGTAACAATCTTTCTATCTTCTTGATTTTTCTCAAAAAATCAATCTTTTCTGAAGATAATTTTTTTACCCTCATCACATAATTGTGAAATAATTATCATATTATGTTTCATCCCATCAACATAGAGTGTTTTCTTGTATTTTATCTTTTCTTTTCCAATAATGGTTGATCCAACACTTTTTTTAAAGGATTCATCATTGAAAAATGTCACTAGTACTTCTTTAAATTTGTTCACATTATTTAAAAATTAAAAATCTCCTATCATGTAAGAATAACAGAAACTATCAAGAATCTAGGGTCATTCTACTTTTGTAGCTTTCAATCTTGTTTCAAAAACAAGAGCCTTTTCTTCTTCCTTTACTTTCTTCACTTTTGGCATTTGTAAATTATTAAGAATATTTTTTGTGTCAATAACAAAACAATACATCTTTTTTAAAGATTTTTAGGCCATTCACATCTTTGAAAAATAGTTTCCAAGTTCTGGAACCTATTTTCAATCTTCATTCAAACCTTTTTAGATTTATTTAGATCAATTTTCTTAGTCTTCTTTCTTTGAGGTGATTGACTCCCCCTCAACCTCTTTAATTCATAACCTATGAGATAAAATTTTTTTTTTGGTAAACCCACACATATTTTTGATATGTCTAAACTCTCTATAATACCAGCAATAACCATAAAAGGATTATTTTCCTTTGAAACTTATATATAAATTTTAATTGTGAATACATTTCTTAGAAACCTTCTTGTATTTCTTTTCTTACCCAAAAACCTTTTTGCTATCAATTAGGTTCTTATTCCTTTCATCCTTATCAGAATCAGAATTATTCAAAACTTTTTCAGATTTAGATAAAACCTTTTCAGACTCAAGATGTTTGGGAAGTTCTATATTCTTCATTTTATCAACATTGGACATATAAATAACCTTTTCAGCTTTATGTTTCACCAAAACACATTCATCTTTCTTATCACCCTTTGAAGGTAGATTTTTTTGAACCTTCTTAGGTTTTTTAATACAACAACTTTAAACAAATTCAGTAATATTTTTTTTGAAATGTGTATTCCTAAATTAAACTTTAAATAACTTTTATTGGAAAAGTCCTAACTATTCTTATTTTTCTTCCAACTTTACCTCTAGATGATCATAAAACTTATTTTCTTCTTCAAGAGATTTTTTCAAATAATCAATCTCTTTTTACAGATTCACTTTCTCGTCAGAAAAAAATTATTGATTCCTTATATAAGAACATTCATCTTCAAATATTTTTTTTATTTTCAATCCTTATGATCTTTATTATACATTCTTTTAACTCTTATTTCAAATGATGTTCAAGTTGAGTTTCTTATTCATCAGAACTACTACTTGAGAATTCATCATCATTCACAGTTTTAATAAAAGTATTTTCAATACCATAATTGACTAATTTTTTAGATTCAACATCACTTCCTTATTCTAATTTATCTTTAGATAATAAACTTCTTCTTTTGGATTTGAATACTTTCCTATCCTTCACTTTAGAAGAAGATTTTTTCACCCTATTTCTTCAAAGATATTCTTGTCTTTATTTCTCTTTCATCAATATCTTCTTCTTCCTTTCTTTGAGGAAAATTTTATGTAAAATTCCAAATGACTCCACAATTGAAACATTTCAAGGGAAGTTTCCCTTTTTATTTTCTTTTACATCTTTTCACATTCTAAGAAAAAATGATAAAATATTAACAATATTTTTACATACCTTGTTTTCAGAGTCTGATTCACAAGCTTCATCTTCAATAAGAATCTTCTTCAACTTCTCATTCTTAGAATCCTTGAAAGAAATTTCTCTATAAAAATTTATTTTTACTTTCATGCCTTTCTCTCTTCTAATTTCATATGTAATAATAGTGCTATGAAAACCACCAAGAGATAATGTTTTAAGATCTATATATTCCAATAAAGAAACTTTTTCATAAAACTTGTCAGGGAGGATTCTAAAGATCTTTTCACAGCTATATAATCATCCAAATTTTCACCAATAAATCTGATAGTACTCACAATATCATTCACCCAGGTAAATAAGTCCCCAATAGATTCATACTCACCCATATTCAAGTCTTCATACTCCAATATCCAGATTTGATGTTTTTTCTTCTTGAATTTTGTATTTCCTTCATATATGTTTTTCAATAACATCATAAACGATAGACATAAGATAAGGAAAATTTATTTCTTTCAATATATAATAGTTATTTCCATAAAAAATCCAAACGACTTTAATGTTCACAAAATTCAAATTCTCCATCAGAAAATAATAATCGAAGGGAACCGACTCTGATACCACTTGTAAGTTCCCAGTCAGTGTGATTGCATCACTAATAGGGGGAGGGGGTGAATCGATGATACTACTTTTTCTTTTATGTTTCTTTTCAATTGAAACAATGTTCACCTCATATTAGAGACTTCAATTTCCTACTAAAAATAAATCCAACACACGTCTAAAGGAACAAAAATATTTAAAAGGTTCACTATTCAATAAGAATAGTTACATCCATGTTATGGTTTGGAAATGATCTAATACCATACAATCCATTAGAAATAAATCATTGGATTAAAATGAGTAGTATATACCATTTCAATCATAAAGCAGATTGAAATAAATCTATAAGTGTATGTGCACCATCTTTACACAAATAGGGTAATACAATGATTTTGTAACAAATCATGTTACCTGTGATTCTTTTCAATTAAACAAATGTATTCAATTGAAATACAATTCTTCAATTTCTCACCCAGAAGAAAGGTAAGAGCCTCATAGACTTCATTATGATAACTCTGTCTGATTTTCCGATTCCAATTCCTCCGAGTATGATTCTCCCCGATACAATTCTTCCAGTCCGATTTTATTTTAGAATACAATATAAATGAATAAACACTACTTTAATCCATGAGTATGATAAACTTAGTAAGATTCTTCCTCAATCCAAGAACCCCAATACAGAAATCTCAAAGTTGATTAATTCAACCTGATACAATGATCATATGAATATAACTAATAAGATAAATATGATGATCTGCTGAGTAGGATAAATATTGAATATGAGGATCTAGTGAGTATGATAAATCCTGAATACAATGATCAACCGAATACAAAATTTAAATCTTGTCTTTTCTCCTGTGTCTTCTTCCTGTCAAAACGTCTTCAAATCAGATCAATATGGTATCTATTTCTCCCACTAAAAACTTGAAGCTTCTCTCTCTAATGATGTGAATAGTACACCATTATTAGAAAATTATAGTGTAATTTTCACTTTTTATATGTGACCCTTGAATGGATTTATCAGGAATCCCAAAAATTTCACCTCTTAATCAAATTCACCCAAATCTCAATTTTCCATAAAATCTTAGGATTCATTTTGACTTCATCAACTCTTCTCGAAGATTCTCGATTATTCTTCAATATTTACCACCTCAGACTTTAATTTTAATTTATAGTATTATTTCAATTAATGGGATCAATTTAATTTGTTGAGACTGATTGAAATTTCTGAGACCGATTGAAAATTTTGGGTTCTATTTTCTCATATTGATTTATTCAAAAAAATGATCTATACCATTTGAAAAATAATGTACGAAGAAAATGAAATACTTTAGGGAATTCAAGCTCCCCCTTAACAGCATATCCATATATTTTATTTAGAACTTCTCATGATCCACTTATAATACAGAGCTTCTTCTTCTCCTATTCTCTTAACCCACATTTAAATTTACTTGAAAATAAAAAAATTTATTATACTCTTGACCCACTTTATGAAGAAATTTGAAAGAAAATAAGCATTCATCTATCTCTTAGTTTATCAATTCAGTCAACCATCAAACTCAGTTTGAGTAAGATTGTACACAATATAATTTTTCTGAATATGATTATCTTGGATTCAATCATTCTGATACCGATCATTCTGGATAAGAATTTTTCTTTCCTGAGCCTGAATATGACCGTCCTGGGTATGAATGTTTTTTAACCCGTCTGATGGTTAACCAGATGATATAGTGAACCAGTATCATCTCTTTCTTCACATACACCCAAATAAAATCTTCCTGAAAAAGAATCAGCACCAACACTTTTTTATCCAGGTTTGAAAATCTTGAATATGATCGACACCATATCTTTTACTCCCCCTTTCATTCATAAAGATTTCATCATAGGTTATCACTTCAACTTATGATTTATATGAAATAAAAATCAGAATAACATCATAAAATTTAATTTATCATACTCACAAAGACTTTAATTATTCATCAAAATAATCAATTCTTTCACATCAACTCTGGAGTGATGCTGATGACCATTTACTTCTAGCAAGATGTTTTCACTTTCTGTCGGACTCGAGGTGCATCCGATGAAAACTACTTCTTCCAAATAGCTTTTTCTCATTACGATGGACTTTCATAGTGAGTCCAATTATTTTGATAACATGAGTCCCATTCTTTTCAAAAAAAAGTCAGTATGATTGTTTCTAAAAACCAAGTGATGTTATTTCCTTTGATAATAAAATAAAACACTTGAAAAACAAACACCTTCATTACCATCTTGGTCCTAACACTGTGAAATTGGTTTGAAACTCCTGGGTTATATGATTAGTAAAATTAATATTTTATTTATGAAACATTATTAAGGATTTAAAAATAAATATATTCCAAAAGAAACTATGTTTATGATTATGATATAAGCTATGAATAAATTTATCATTTTATGTTAATTATTTCACTAGTTTTGAGATTATACATTATAACGACCCGTACTTCTATCAATGAAATTTACCTTATCATAATTATGTTTTATATTATAAATCACATAAAAATATCATATATAAATAAATAAAAACTTTATAAATGATGAATAATGAAATAAGAGGTATTTATAGAAAATAAGGAACCTATACCAATATAACAGTAACTCGACCATTGGAATAGTAATGTGACCATTAAGAATAATAAACCGGCCAACAGAATAGTAACCTCAGCTATAAAAGTATAAATAAAATTTATGCATATTATAAATTAAAATATTATATATATATATATAATAAAATAAGTAAATAAATATTTTAAAAATGATAAATTAAGTGTTGGTATTTTTGTGAAACCTAAATGTTTATTTAAATTTTTTTAATTAATATAATTATTTTAAAGAAAATTTATTTTCATAAAATATATTAATAAATTAATATTTTGTTGACTTATTATTGTAAGATAATTTTATGATACTTTAATTAATTTTTCAAAGTGTCAAAAAATTAGTTATAATTTTAAAATTAGTATTTTCCAAATAAATGTTGATTTTAATTAAAAATCAAATTTATCAAATTTAGAAAATTATTTTTATAAAATGGATATCTTTTTTTAAATATATGTTTAAAAATGGTTTTGGTGATTTTTTTGGTAAATTTATAAAATAGTTGAATTTTTGGTGAATAGTGAAATATGGTATTTTACGGTATAAGTTAAATACTAGAATTATTAAGCTATGGATGGTGTATGGATGATGTAAGAAACATTATTTAGAACTCAAAAGAACTATATAAAATAATAATTCATATGAATCCAAAATATTTACAGTCATGAGCCAAAATAATAATCAAATAAATAAAATAATAAAAAACACTCCTCTCTTATACTATAAATACCACCCCTCACCATACCTTCTCCTCCCACATCCAAATCCTTGAAGATTGTAAACATTATTCCCAATTATCTCCCAATAATATAACCCCACTTCCAAGATACTTTGTACTGAAAAAAAATTCCAAACCCAATTTCCCTAAGGATGTTCTCTAGGAGAAGAAGCTCAAGTTGTAAAATCCTCTTTAGTTTTTTAATTTCATTTTAATTTCTTTTATTTTATTATCATATCTTAAACTACCTATACCAAAGTGTCATGATAACGTCAGTATATTATATATATTTTAATGTTATTATGTTATTTTATATCCACCATTAATTTTATTCTCTTACCCTTTTCTTTTAAAAATGAAAACATCATCTATGAGGTATCGATTTACCACCTTCATGGATGATGATTTTTAAATTTATAATAATTCATTCAAAAGTTTTCATAAAACCATTATAGAGGTTTAAATAGATTTTAAAATCTATATTATAACTTATTTATTATTATGGAACCATTATATATACATAATACTTAATAATAAAACAAAACTAGTTCGTGATGGTCGAAAAGATGACAACATAATCTAAAGAATTATCATTAACATTTTATTTAACAAATCATTTTCATATGTATAAATAAAATGATATATAAGACCATATAATCATATATAATTTAATTAATAACATATAATTTCAATAATGGATAACTATTCTCATTTTTCAGGATCATTCATACATGTATACAAGTGAACCAATAGTGGAAACCATAAAAATGAACACTCCCAAACGACGAAATTAAATCTTAGAATTCATCAAAAAGGCCATAAATGAACATAATAAAATTATAATAAATAAAATAAATGTTTAATAGGTTCTGAATAAATTTTTTAATGAATCTAATTTCATTATCTAGGACATTAAGTACAAGTGTAGAACACATTCAGACATAAGTTAAGAGATTCTTTAAAACATCTATTTTTCCTTCAAGCTACGCTTTCTCTCTTTTTACCTCAATTTAATTATGAAATATTCTTATTTAATCATCATAAATTATTTTTTTTATGTTCCAATCATATGTACCTAGCCCAATGATTTTTTATTTGATGAGGGAATACATGTTTTATAAGGTTCCCTTCTTAATTTTTCCCAATAAGCAAACCTAATTAAAGGGAACTTGCCAATTTCATTCCCATTTTTAAGTACCATCCATAATATATTTTAATAATCCATTATTTTTATAAAATCAATCATTTTATCATGATAAAAACAACCTTGTTAATTTATGGTTTTATAAAAATAATGAAACTTTTTCCCATGTTAAAGGCTCTTTAATATTTTCCCATAAACCTTACAAAAGTGGTTCATTTCTAAAGTTTCTTAAACAATATTTTTATATGTTCTAAATTAAGTTGGACATAATTTATCATGATATTTTCCTATTTTCCATGATTAATTTCTATTTATGATTTAAATCCAATCTTTCATGGACACCATTATGATACCCCCTTTGGTTATGCTTTATGACATGGTTATGATACCCTTTTTTTCTATGAGTAACCCTTATATTTATTACTTATGTATGATTATTCATATAGCACAAATATTCATGAAAATTTTATTATGGGTGTGGTCATATAGTGATCCAATTAATTGGGTAATTTTTAGTCTCATGAGACATCCTGTTGAGAGAGGGAGTAAACCTAATTCTTTTATGGGACTTTGTCCTCCATGTGAAATGATCATGGAAGTTATCCTTGAATTAGGATTATTTCATGTTTCATGTTGTTTTAATATTCCTATGATGATATTATTACATGATACCATGTTATATATGTTATTATTAATTATGTTTATTCATGTTCCATGACTTTTTATTTCATCATGTTATTCCTTATAACAAATTTTCTATGATTTATTACTATGTTTATTCCCTTACCAATCTTTTTAGCCAATACCTTTGTTCATTTATTCCCCAAGTTATCCTATGAAGACGTAAGATCAAAAACGAAGATAATAGATTACTGTGGATACTAAATTCAATATGTTTTTATTTTAGTTTCATGATTTCTAATTATATATCTAATATTCCATAGACACTATAATTTACAATCCTTGGCTTGTAATTGTTCATTAATTATGATTAAAATAATTTTATAATATATGTAAAAGGATTGGTCACTATAGTTCGTATTAGATCACATTCAATTTTTTTATAGATTAGGACTAGAAAAATTTAATAATAACCCTAACGATAATTATATCACCATGGATAACTTTTTTTGAAATGTAGGGAATTAAAAGTTAGAATATACTTTTTATTCTCAAGTTTATCCTTCTATGTTAAATTTTTCCATTTTATATGATTATTAAAAAAGTATTCAAGAACCCACTAATTTTACTTTTTTTAGTTAATGGATATAAATAGAATAATATATTCCAATAATCAATGTGATAATAAATGTGACGATATCCCTAATGAGATTCCAAATCTGATGGGAAAGGGTGATGAAAACATAATGGCATTACTAGTATAACTGGATCATGTTATGAATAATAACTTGAATCATGTGGAACACCCTAATTCTTTTAATAAATAGAAATTTGTGGTTGAATCCTTAATGCGAAAAGGACTCCTATATTTAGTGTAACTTTTGATCCCCTCACTGCAAAACAATGGATTTACTCCATTGAGAAGATATTTTCTATCATCTAGTGCTTAGAAAAAGAGAAAGTTGTGTTAATAGTTTATCGTTTTAATGGGTAAGATGATTAGTGGTGGACAATGATCATGAAAACAAAGTCAAAGGAGGAAATTGATTTCATGGAATGAGAAGATTTAAAGAAAATATTTTTCAATAAATATTTTCCTTGAACTCTCTATATTAATATGAAGAGGGGGTTCCTCAGTGTGAAGAAAAAAGAAGACAAGTATATCAAGGTTTATATAGTAAAATTCATAAGACATGCATGATATTCCTTAGGATTTGTTATGAACACAAAACAAAAGGTGGATCTCTTCTTTAGAAGGATAAAGATGAGTCTATGAAAAGCATTGGAGATTTGAGACTTTGATAGCTATGGAGAGTTTTTTCATTGTGTAATTAAAGTTGAAATGATGATTATAGACTCTTAATGATTCTTAGGGCCAGATATAAAAAAATAAAATAGATTTTAATATGGTTGGATAAAAAGATAAATCCCATTATGGAAAGAAAAACCAATATCCCACATGTCAAATTTGTGGGAAGAAGTGTCCTAGGAATTGTCTAAAGGGAACCGGGAGATACATAAAATGTGTATGATATAGAATCTAGATAATAATTAATGAAGGGATATGAAAAAGCCAAAAAATGTGGAATAATGAAGGAAGTTTAAAATCAACACTCAGCCTATAGTGTTGTTTTTTAACTACAAGGAATAGGGGAATTATGTGAGCAATTACCCTAGGCTTAGGGTTGTTGAAGGAAATCAACAACAACAACCTACAAGGTAAAAAGGAAGGGAATATTCTATCACTACCTACTAAGGTGGAGCCCAAAAATTATGTGGTGATAGGTACACTAGTTATTCATTTAAGAACATAGAACATACTATTTGATTCTGGTTCTACAGATTATTTTATATCTTGCAAGTTTAGTAGAACTATTTAAACACCACATCAAATTATAGAGGTTGATTTATCTATGAGAACAAAAAATGGTGAAATTATTTCATCCAAAGTATATATATCCTCCCATATTAATTTTGGTAGACTGAATCTCCCATAAAATATCATCTTACTTCCTTTGGTAGAGCTTGATTCTATATTAGGCATGTATTGTCTATCTTTATACAAATACAACATCAACTGTTGGGAAAGGGAGGTCACTCTTCACATCTTGAGGCATCCTCCAATTCTGTACAATTGTAAGTATGAGGACGAATATTTATCAAAATCATCATCTAAATTGTCAATATTATTACCTTATGAGAAATTATATCTATCTCAAATTATTGAGACAAAGGAGAGAATCATACTAAAAAATATTCCCATTGTGAGGGTCTACACTGATGTGTTCCTTGAAGAATTTACTATTATTCATATTAACCGAGAGGTTGAGTACTAAATTGATCCTATACTTGTATCTATTCCTATATCAAAGAAACCTTATAAAATGGACACCATCGAGTTGGAGGAACTAAAGAAGAAGTTAAAGGAGAATCTTGAAAAGGGGTTTATACACCCAAGTGCATCACCATGGGGTACACCGGTCCTCTTTGTGAAGAAAAAGTATGGATCAATGCACCTTTATATTAATTATCATGAGCTCAACAAAATCATAATAAAGAAAAAAATACCCTTCCATAGAGAGATGACTTGTTCTATCGACTACATGGGGCCAAGTATTTCTCTAAGGTAGACCTTCGGTCAGGATATCCCCAAATAAAGGTGAAGAAAGAAAATATTCCCAAGACCACCATTTAAATGGGGTATGAGAAATATTAGTTCATAGTGATGAAATTCAGACTCACTAATGATATATTAATTTTCATGGGAATAATTAATATAGTCTTTAGAGATTACCTTAATAAATTTTTAGTAGTCATTATCAATGATATTCTGATATATTCCAAGAGAAAGGAGGAACATGAGAAGAATTTGAATATTATGATAAAGACATTGCGAAAGGATAAAATACATGACAAGTATAGTAAATGTGATTTATTTATGGATGAAGTAACATTTTTGAGGAATTTTATCATTAGAAAAGAAATATATAAGGACCCTTTCAAGAAAAAAGAAATCGAATAGTGGACCAGGACAACATCAGTAATGAAGATCCCTAGTTTCCTTGGTCTAACTGGGTATTTCCGACGATTTGTGAAGAACTTATCACAATTGTCAAACCAACTAACAAAGATGACTCAAAAGGAATTAAAGTTTATCTGGACCAGTGAATGTGAAGAATTCTTCAAAGAGTTGAAAAGAAGTCTTATCACTACACAGGTACTTACACTTTCTTCAAGTGGGGAACTCATTGTGGCATATTGTGATGCTTAAAAAAATGTATTAGGTTGTGTAATAATTCAAAATGATAAAGTGATAGCATAAACCTCAAGAAAGTTGAAAATTCATGATAAAAAAATCCCACATATGATCTGGAGTTGGCGGTTGTGATTTTCGCATTTAAAATCTAGAGGCATTATCTTTATGGGGAGAAGTTTGATATATATACCGATCTTAAGATCCTAAAATATATATTCACATAGAAGGATATTAATATGCATCAGAAAAGATGGTTAGAGATCATCTAATATTATGAATACTCAATACACTACCATATTAGTAAAGAAAATAAGGTAGAGGATGATCTAAGTTGAAAGGATCATGTAACTTTATCAATGATGAGAATTGAGAAGGATCCAATCTTCTTAGACCTATAAAGGATGTACATGGGAATCATAAGGAAGGATTGTCATTGATCCTTTATCAAATGATTGTTCAACCATCCCTTATATAGAAAATAAAGGGTTCTCAATGAAATGATAAGTAAATTCAAAAAAAGGTGGAAGATATTAGAAATGGGAAATCCTCAGAGTTCAAAATTGACGAGGAAGGGGTCGTAATATTTTTTTCATGATTTTTCGTACCATCCAATCCAGAGATAACGAAATAGATTTTGAATGATGCACATAGATTAACTTTATCTATTACTACAGGAAGCACAAATATGTATTGAGATCTTCAAGAGAACTATTTATGGGAAAATATGAAGAAGGATATAACTGAATATACATCAAAGTGATTGGAATGTGAGAAAGTAAATTCTAAAAGGAAAAAAGTTTAAAGTGATGATGCAACCATTACCTATACCAATTTGGAAATGGGAAAACATCACCATGTAATCTGTCACCAGACTTCCAAATACATCTAAAATAAATAATTCTATATGGGTCATTTTGGTTCATCTTATAAAGAAGTATCACTTTATTACAATTTGAGAATACTTCTCACTCGATCAACTTGCATAAATATACACTAGATAAGTTGTGTGGCTGAACTTAAATATAACTTATTATCCTCAAATATGTGGCCAATATTAGTAAACTATTCACACACTAGAAAACATGTTTAGATATTTATTTATAGACTTAAATGGATGATGTGACCAATATTTACATCTGGTTAATTTTTCCTACAATAATAGTTTCCACATGACTATTCACGTGGATCTATATTAATCCCTTTATGAAAAAAGATTAATAAAACCAACATGATGCAATGAAGTCGATGAATGTAAGCTACTCGGACCTGAAATGGTCAAAGAAATAGTGTAAAAAGATGAAAACCATCAAAAAACACATCAAGTAATCCCAAAGTTGAAATAAGATCTATGAAAAAAATTGTAGATGATACATGAAGTTTATGGTTGGATACATGGTATTCCTCCACATATCTTCATAGAATAGGATCATGAGATTTGGAAAGAAAGTAAATCAAAGTCCTAGGTACATCATCCCCTTATATATTCTTTATAATTTCAAAGATATGTCATATTGACTAGTACCTCCACCAATCATGTCTCAAGTTCATGAGGTATTCGACATATCCCTATTGAGAAAGTACATACTAGATCCCTCACATGTACTAAATTCAGAGGTGGTACAATTGGAAAAGTATCTTTCTTATGAGTAGTAGCCGGTGAAGATCATGGATCATAGAAATAAAGTTATTCGCAAAAATACCACTAACCTAGTCCAAGTACTATGGTAGAACCATAATTATAAAGAAGAAACATCAGAACCATGGGAAGCAAAGAAGGATAAGTACCCTCACATGTTTTCAACTTAGTATGTAAAATAAAATTTCAAGGACGAAATTTCATGGGGGGGGGATTTAAGGACCCGGAAATCTATCAATAAAATTTTACTTCTTATATTTCTATTATATATTTAAAATCACATAAAAATAACATAGGTAACACAATAAAAACTTTATAAAATAGGAATGAATGAAATAAGATATATTTATAGAAATTAAGGAACCTATACTAATAGAATACTAACATGAGCATTAGAATAGTAATGGGACCATTAGGAATAGTAAACTAACCAATAGAATAGTAACCTAAACTATTAAAGTTTAAATAAAATTTATGCATCTTATAAATAAAAATATTATAAATTTATATTATGGAATAAATAAATAAATGTTTTAAAAATGATAAATTAAGTGTTGGTATTTTTATGAAACCTAAATGTTTATTTACAATTTTACAATTCATATAATTATTTAAAATAAAATTTATTTCTATAAAATAGATTAATAAATTAATATTTTGTTTTTTATGATTATAAGATAATTTTATGAGACTTATATTAATTTTTCAAAGTGTCATAAAATCAGTTATAATTTTAAAATCATTATTTTCCAAATAAATGATGTTTTTAATTAAAAATTAAATTTCTAATATTTAGAAAATTATTTTCATAAAATGGAGTCAATTTTAGAAATATACATGTTGAAAATTGTTTGGGGTGATTTTTTGAGTTTTTTCTAAAATAGTTGAATTTTTGGTGAATAGTGAAATATAATAATTTATGGTATAAGACAAATAACTGAATTATTGAGTCATGGATAGAGTATGGATGATGTAAGCACCATTTTTTCAAACTAACATGCACTATATAATGTATATATCCACAATAATCCACACTATTGAAAGACTTGGGCCAAAAATAATAAACAAATTAATAATATAATCAAAAACACTCCTCTCCTCCCACTATAAATACCACCCCACACCACCAATTCCCCTCACACCTCAAAAGGTTTTAAATTTGTACAAATTCTTTCAAATACTCTGAAAATACTCTACCCAATTTAAATGATCCTTTTTTCCCAACGAAATACCAAACCCAATTTCTCTAAAGAGGTTATTAAGAAGAAGAATTTCAACAGTTAAAATCGTCTTTCGTTTTCTTTTAATTTCTTTTCAATTTCTTTTCTTTTTATATCCTATGATCACCTACATATCCAAAAGTGGCATGATAACTTTAGTATAGTTTATATACTGTAATTATATTATGTTATTGGTATATCCATCATCAATTATCTTCTCTTCCCCTTTAGTTGAAAAATGAAAACATCTTATGTGAGGTGTCAATTCACCACCTTTGTGGACGGTGTTTTTTATTTTTCAAATAACACATTCAATGATGGTCATAATACCATTATAATGGCTAAAAAGATTTTATAATGTATATTAAAATTTATTTAGTGTCTTAGAACTAGTATATATACACAATACTCAATAATAAAACAAACAGGTTCATAATGATCGAAAAGACGCCAAAATAATCTAAATGGTTATCATTAACGTTTTATTTAATGAATCCTCCAAATACTTGAAAAAATAATAGATAAGACCATATAATCTTCCAGAATTTCATTAATAACATATAATTTCAATTCTGGATTACTATTCTAATTTTACATGATCTTTTGTACATGTATACAAGTGAACCGATCGTGAAAACCTAGGAAACAAACAGTCCCGAACAACAAAATTAAATCATATAACACATAAAAAATAAATAAATTAACTTAATAAATTTATAATAAATAAAATAAATTTTTAATAGGTTATTAATTAAATTATTAATTAATATAATTTCATTATCCAAGAGATTATGTTTAGGTAGAAAAGACTTTCGAACATAAGGTAAGTGATTCGTTCTGAACCTCTATTTTTCCGTTCAATTTATTATTTATCTCTCTTTAAATAATTGTAATTATTAAATATTCTTATATAATACTCATATATTCTATGTGTATGTTCCAAATATTTTTAACTAGACCAATTATTATTTATTTTATATGGAAATACATGTTTTATAAGCCCCGCTTCTCAATTCCTTCTTATAAGCAAGCCTGATTAATGGGAACTTCCCAATTTCTTACCCACTTTCAAGTAATATCCACAATATGTTTTATGCCAGAACTATTTTTTTTTTAAAATAACTCATTTTATCATGAGAAAAAATATCCTTGTTCATTTTGGGTTTTATACAAACAATCATGATACTTCCCATTTTAAGCATTTTTTAATATTTTCCCTTAAACTGAAATAAAGTGGCTCATTTATAAAGTTTCTTAAACACAATTTTTTACATATTTTCAATTTATTTAGAAATAATTTATTATGATAAATTCTTATTTTCCCTAATTAATTTCTAGGCATGATTTAAATCCATTCATCCATGGTTACCATTATGATATCCCCTTTGGGTATGCTTTATGATGTGGTTATGATACCCATTTCTTTCCATGGGTAACCCTCATGTTTATTCCTTATGTATGACTCTTCATGTGGAACATATATGCATGAACATGTTATGATGACTGCACCTAGATAGTGATCTAATTCATTGGGTAATGTTTAGTCTAATGATATTTCATCTGGGGATAGGGGTAAACCTAATTCCTTTATAGGACTTTGTCTGCTATGTGCAATTGTCTTGGCAGTTAGCCTTGACTCATGCTCATGTCATGTTATGTGTTGTTTCCAAATTCCGGTGATGATATTATTATATTATCCCATGTTATAAATTTCATTCTTCCTTATGTTTATTCAAGTTTTATACCTTTTTATTTCATCATGTTATTTCTCTTAACACATGTGTTATGCTTTATTTCTATGTTTATCCCCTTAATGAGATTTTTAGCTAATCTCTTTATCCATGAATTCCCCAGGTTATCATATTCAGATATAAGATATAAAATTAAGTTAGGATATCTTTATGGAGACTAAATAAAAGATGTTTATATTTTGGTTTTAGGATTTTTAATTTTGTATCTAATCTTTTAAAGACACTAGAATTTATGATCCTTTTCTTGTAATTATTGATTAATTATGATTAAAATAATGTATTAATATGTGTAAAAGGATAGGATCACTATATACATTATGTTTCATGATTATATGATCTAATCTAGTATATGAAATAATTTATAAATTTCTCCTAGCGTAAGGAATGAGAATCACATCAATGCACATAATTTAAATAGTAAGAACGATCATTTTTTGATGGAATTAAGAAAATATTTTGAAGGGAACTAGTCTCCAAAACATTCTCATCATTTAAGGACATAATATCATGTGCTAAAAATATAAAGAAAAAATTATATAAGTATTATTTATTTAAAGAAAATAAAGAGAAGAAGAGCATGACATTGAAAAATATGGATAAAGGGAAGAAGGGGAAAAGGATATTCCCACATGTGATAATTTTGGAAAGAAACACCCTGGTACTTTCTTAGAGGGAATGAGAGTTTGCTACAAGTGTGGAGAGAAATGCCACCATGATTTTTATTTAAAGGGAAATAAAAAAGTTTCCAATGTACAATGATTTAAATATAAGTAGATGAAGAAGTATGTAAGTCAATATCTCAATTTTGAAAGGAATATACCTCAAAAAGATAATGGATCATAGTCAAGCTTTTTATATTTCCATATATGAAGTGGAATGATTAATGTTCTTTCATTTTTATTCATGAATTTTTCCATTTGATTATTTTATCATTGATATTATTGTTATAATAATCATGAAATGTATAAGGATTGTACTTTAGTATAATTTCTTAAAGGATCTGAGAGTGTATGTTACATGATACTGATGACAAAGAAAAGTGATTTAGTGGAAAGTTAAACTTCTTGGAAAACACAAGATTGAGGAAAAGATAATCCTTAATATCTTTATGTAGAGATAATGATTATGGGATAACTAGATTTTTGATGTGAATAAAGTAAATTGGATATTACTAACTACCTTGGAACTGATTAATGTTTTTTTGAAAAAGTTATCTATGCTACCATTGTTGGAGTTTAAAATTTTTTTGAATTCAAGGAATATATCTAATAATCAATGTTTTACATAAAAAATAAGTAAGAATATTTTTTTCTATAAGGTTATATGGTAATTCAGTTTATTACCATGTTTTAAGAGAATTCATGATAAAGGTATTCACATGTCTGGTATGTGATTATTAAGAGTCACTTCATATTGTTTGGGGGATTAACAATAGGTTTTTTTGGAAATTCAAATACCTTTTTTCTAAAGTGTTGAATTTTAATATTTTTAAATGTACATAAGGTTAACCATTTATGAAATGGTTTAAGTTGAAATTTGGATGTGGTTTTATATATTAATGTATTACTTCACTATATTTATATATATTCATATTGGATAACATGTATTAACCATATTGGTTTTATAAAAATAGTTAGAGATAGATGGAAGGAGTTATCACTCATTTATAGACCTTACGATCTGTTAAAAGAAAATTTTAGTGCTTTACGAATAAAAAAAATTATATTTATTTATTTTAGTAAGTTATGAATTGGGAATTGATTAAAGCATAAAAAATGAGAAGATTGTTCTTATGTAATAGAAACATATCAAGTAAGTATATTTCATTATATTTTTAGGCAGTAAAATATTTCCTCAACTTTAGGAAAAGGATCTTGAAAAAAAATTTATCCTATTAAATTCATATATATTGAATCAAATGGAATTTTAAATCATCATAGATTTATGGTTTACAGGTCCTTAACTTTACATTGACCATTCACTTGTATGTGATCAATGACCTCAATTAATCTCTATAATTATTTATGCTTTTCTTCTAAGTCCATATATTTTCTTTCCACCAATGTTATTATACTTAGAAACCTAGATATGTGTTATTACATATGATCTTTTTACTTAAATTTTGTCTCTTATTAATATGATATCTTATTAACCCTTTTACGATTTGTGTTTTTTCAAGAAGGGTTTTTTAAAATGGAAAACCCCAGACTTCTGAGATCAAGTTTAAATTGCAAGGACAAAATTTATTTAAGGTGAGGAGAATGTAACACCCCAAATATTTATGATATATTTATTATTTTTGAATAAATTCAATATCTTAAACATATTTCATTATATAAAACACTAATTTTATCTTTCATTACATGCAACACTGAGTTTGTATTGTGTTCCATGGAACCCTGAGTTTAGCTTGCATTACATGCAATATGGAATTTAAAAAAAATGTGAAATATTATTATTTAATATGATAGTTATCACCAAGACATTGGAATAATATAGTATTAATATTACTAAATAAATTATAAAAATTATGTTTCTTATTGAATATAAATAAAATAAAAATTATTTAAAAGAAAAAACAAATGTTTTTTTGAAAAAATTTATTTTTTCAAAAATAAGGTTTAGTTGTGCTTTGCACATATAATTTAAAATTAATTTTTACCACTTTTAGAAAATTTATTTTATAAAATTAACTTAATTTTTGAAATAATAATATCAAAATTATCTCATGGTTAATTATTTTAATTTTTTTTGAATTGTTTTATTTTTTGATAAATCATGAAAAATATTGAATTTTAATTGAAAAATAACTTTTCATTTAAATTATTTATATAGTTAAATTATATTTTTAATTGGTTTTATAGTAAAATTAGTTTAATTATATATCTATTAATCCAATTTAGGCCATGTAATCATTTTCATACTTATTTTTGATATAAATGTTTTGTAAACTTTTGAACATTTTTTCTTTGAAAACTCGCTTTCTCATCACATCAGCAGGATTAATTTTAAATTAAATTATGCCACTTATGTGGATTTAATTTGATAAAATGTAATATATATTTTAAATAAGATTAATTAATATTTTTTAATAAGTTCTAATTAATTTTTTTTCATAATAATTAGTAAAGACAATAAAAATTAATTACCACGGGTAAGGTTGAAAGTGGTGTTTTTGCACGTTACATGCACTTATGTTAAAATAAATTTTCAAGACATATATAATTTTTTTTATAAAATGGATTTAATATTTATAATTATTAGGTTAAAATTATAAATAATACACATTTTATTTTATTCTTGAATATTTAATTACCTCGGTTAAAAAACTAATTACCATGGTGGAAACTAAAGTGGTAAAAACAGAGTAAACATAAAGGCTAAGAAATGAAATGTTTTAAAAATGTGTTTTTTGTGTGGGGAATGTTTTTAGAAACCATAAAATCTTTTCATACCATTAATTATAAATTTTAGATCCACATGAGTCAAATGTGACCTATAATTATTTAATACTTTTGGGTATTTACAAAAAATGTCACTCCTCAATTATAAAAGGTCACTCACTCCCCTCTCATATTTACACCTATAATTCCATTTGTCTCAACCAAAACCTGAAAAAATAACCTAAAAAACTACATAATCTAATACTATAATTATTATTTTTGTCATAAATCCAACATTGGAAGGATTTGGTGCAAGCCTTAGGAGGATACCCAAAGAAGAGGTAATGTTCTTCAATGAGCGTTTTTATTTTATTTCTTCCTCCATCTCATTAAATTCTTATTAAACCATAATTATATAATAAAATAAGTATATTTAATATAATAATATGTTTTTATTTTAAGGAAATTATCTATAATAATCCCCACATTAATCAAATGTGTTATGAAATCAATATTCGCGTGTATAGAGGGATGTCACCTCACAAACTAATATCATTCATTTTTTAGTTACCACCTATCATGGTTGAGTATGATGACAGATATAAAGTTTATATATATTATATTTATAAAATAATTATACCTATGGAGTCATTATATCATATATAAATTTTTATTTTATTTTTCTCTGGGGATACGATAACATCGCTCATGTGTATGACAGACTATCGCCTCACGAATCGATGTGATATGTTTTTAACTAATGATTTACGTGGAATGTAATAAGTATAATAACAATTAATATATGTGATATACATGAAATAATTATTATATTCATGAAATATTAATCACTCTTAAAATATAATACATCATTTTCTTTTTTACAATGAAAAATGACAACATCGTTCATGTACATGTGGACTACCGTATTCACAAAGCGATGTGACTCTCTATTCATCACCACACCACATGGATGATATATATAAGTATATTTAAAGAAATAATATTGTATATATGATATTATTATAATCTTATAAACATAAAATATTATTTACCACATTTTCATAATGATAATTGAAAAATAGAAACGTTACTTATGCTTACGTACGCCCTATAATCTCCATGATTGTAACATAGTCCATTTTTCATAACCATAATTAATAATTTATTTTGAAATTACAATTGATCTAAAAATATGATAATTATTTGATGATTATTATTCTGTATATAATATATCTAAATAATATTCACAAGAATTGGATCTTTCATGACAACACACGCGTAAAAAAACAAGGAAATTAACACCCTAAACAATGAAAATAATGAAACATTATTAAAAAACAAGTGAAAAGATATTATAAAAGGATCACATATGATATTATAAATATTAATATTGTTTTGGTTTATATTAATTTCATATTTATAACAACTATACATGATGTTAAATCATGTTCAATGAAAATTAAGCATGAGGTAAGGGTCTTTATATCAATTTCCCTTCATTGAGGCATATTATAATATCATGAACCCAATTTATTTTATATGGTGTATATATTTAACATTTGACTTGTAATATAATTATTTATCCATAATTCATGGTATTATTTTTTCCAATTTATATTATTTCATCCAAGGGGATTTGGATTTAAAATTACTAAGAGGTAAAAGTTATTGTACAACCTCACTTTATTTTATGATTGTTAACTTTCTCTTGAAGAAATCACTTTGATGTAGTCATTTTTCATTGTAAATTAAATTCATATTAAATATATATATTCTTGAATTAGGGATATGATTATTTACTAAATCATGTACTTTTTTTACATGTAGTTCTTACATTGAACGTTACTTGATTAATTTGGGAAATATTGATAAATCCACATCCTTTAGTAAATACAAATATTTGATGAAAAGGAAAATGTATTCCGAAATTAAATTTATTATTATATATATGAGTAATGTTTCAGATATACATATATGGGTGGGGAATATTAATATATATCCCCTTGATTCATCGATATGTCTCACGAAACAAATCAGTTTTCTAAACTAGACGAGTTTGCACCCAGTAGTTTTAAATCATTAGCCAAACCAGATTGGTTTATACCCAATAGTTTTAAACTATCTTGTGGATAAATCTTGATGGTTTATGTATCATGTTCCTAATACATGATGTTTAATATTTAATAATTTACTTTATTTATAATTCAATTATCTTATAATCTATGATATTTTTTCTATGATATTATATTTGGATTCAATTAATTCACATTTTTGTGATTAAATGGAATATTTTTTCAGTTATTTACCTTTCCATATTGATTATTCTTATTTATTCATGATATATTCCACTTTACTTAACCCTTACTATGCATTTAATCTCACCCTTTTCTTATTTACTTTCCCATGGATATGAAGAAGAATTCATGGAATGAGTTCAAGGATTCCAAGTGTTTTCCATTACCATGATTTTTATTTTATATCCCCATGTAAAATGGGTATCATTTATGTATCTAGTTTACTAATACTGGTGAACTATTCTGTACTTTGGAAGGCGATTCCTTATATCTTATTACATTGTAATAAAGTAAACACTGTCTCTAGGTTACTAGGGTTGGGGTGGCTACAAACATCCTTGTCCTCTATGAGTTCAACATTGTACTTATTCTATATTAAACCTTTTTATTTAGTGTCAGTTATATAAACATAAATATTAAATTTTTTTACAATGTGATAATTAATGATACTCATGGATCAATTAATACCCCTTTGGAAAAAGTACTAGAGAAGTTTAAGAAGTGTTTGTAGTGTTCCATTTAAGTGATAACATTATGTAATTTCATGGATTTATATAACATTTATATAATGATATTTTATTTTATCTTGGGAATGAACTAGTTAACTCAGTTTTAATCCTATATTTATTATTATCAAAGGCGAGTTTCCTTATTATCCCTAATTGGTATTCTTTATACTATTATTAGAGATTGGAAGTTTCAGGTAGGTTGATCTGAACTTTATTAGAAGTATATTGGAATTACTACCACTCAGATGGATATTTTTATAGTCGAGGTAGTTAAAAATAGGAAATAAAGAATTTTACTTGTAGTGCTATTTATTCTTATTAAATTTTTTTTCTTGATGAGCTTTTTAGGATTTGTATATAAATAAGAGGCGGTATTATTGATTAAACATTTTATATCCCAGAACTTATTTTTAGGGAACATTATTAAGTTGAACTAATTCAACTAAGAGATTTGAATATTCTACTCCTAGATATTGAGGCTTTGAGTTACATTAGACCTAGTAATTCCCCATGGGGTTCTTCTATTATATTATACTCACCAAGAAATGGGATGAGAGTGTATGGTTATATGTGGAATAATAAAAATTGAATCAAGTGTCCATTAATAACTTTTATTTATTGACATAGTTTGATAATTTATATGATTAGCTAAAAGGGGCCTAATGGTCCCAAAGATTGACATGCAATTTAGTTATCATATAATCCTAGTAATAAAAAGTATATTCTAAACATATATTTTCGATGAAAAAAATAGTTTCTTTGAATACTTGATAATTCATTTTGTATTGGTGAATGCACCTGTTGTATTTATGGACTTAATGAACATAATATTCTATCAATTCATATACTATTATGTGGTTTCCTTTGGGAATAAAATCCATAAATATAGGATATCTCAAGAAGAGTATTCCAGGAATATTATGATTATATTTTAGACATTAAAAGAGCACTATATATATGAAAAACATAAAAAATATTCCCTTTGGATTTGTGATATCAAATTCCCAGGCCATGTAATCTTGGAATGAGAAATTTATATATATATACTTAAAAGGTAATAATAGTAATATCTTATATGGTACCCAATAATATCTTAGATATTACATGTTTTATGGTCCATATAAGATTCTATAACCACTTTATTTAAAATTATATTTAAATGTTTCTCCTATGATTACTTTGATAAAGAATAAAGAAAATTTCTTTTTGTATGATCAATTTGAGGTAGATTTCTATAAATTAAAAATGTAGATTACTACTGCTCCTATCTTGATATTTCTATAATCACGTATGGGGTTTGATGTTTATTATGATTCATTAGTAGTGTGCCTTTGTTGTTTCCTTATAAAATATAATGTTGTGGTAGCCTATAGTTCTAGGAAACTTTATATCCTTATAAAAAGAATAGCCTCACCCATGATCAATAATTGGTCATGATTATATATGCTATAAAGTGTTAGCTGCATTTTATTTTGGTAGGGTTATTTATAAAATACACTAATAAAAAAAATACTCAAGTATATATTTATCGACAAGATATGTATTTGAGGAATTGATGATGGGTTGAATTACTGTAATAATTTGATTTTTATATACTTAATAAATATCTAAAAAAGAAATATTATTATTGATATTCCTAATAGGAAAAATCAACAAAAAATATAGAATGAGATGAATGAGGAATGGATATTAACATCCTTACTAGAAAAACCTCACTTGGATATATTTGAGGATCAGAATGGGATATGATTATATCATATCAATATGTTATCCTTAGTTATGGAATGAGTTAAAGACTTAAAAATATTTGATTAGGATTGTAACATAATGTAAGAAAATCTTGATGGTAGGGATAATCTTGATAGATGGTCTCAAGATCCTAATTAATTATTTTATTTCCTTGAAAGGGCCACAATTTATACTAGAATGAGAAAAAAAATCATTAAAAATTATCAATCCTATTTATGGGATATTCATCTTGGTGTATCAAATACGTATAAGTATATTCACATGGAATTTTTGTGGTCTAGTATAAAATGGATAAAAACTAGTTTTGTATCCACATGTCTCACTTGTTTATAGGTAAAAGTGGAATGTTAGCATATTTTAGGGGAATTTAAACAACACTCTCTTCTAGAGTTAAAATTTCATTAGATTAAAATATATTTCATGTATATTCTACCATGATCCTAAAAGGGATAAGATACTATTTAGGTGATCAGGGACCATGTGACTAAATGGATCACATATTTCCCATAAAGGAATCCACTTCTATTAATGAATTAAGGAAGTTATATGTATTGAATATATTTAAAATCCATGGGGTTCTAATGAATATTATATTATATCATAACATAAGGTTTAACTTTATATTTTTTAAAGGGTTATATCAAGATCTTGTTTCTTCTGTAAAAATAAGTACAAAATTTTACCTTTAGATCAATGGTTAATTAGAGTTAACTATTCATATTAAGAAGTATAGTCTTTAGAACTATATCCTTGTTGTTAGTGGTTAATTATAGGATCATCTATCATCGGTATATTTTTCATATAATAATAGCAATTAGTCATCTATTTTGATGAATCCTTATAAATATCTTTATGGTATACATTGTGATTCTCTCTTATAATAAGAAACATTTGGTGAATCATGATTTATTAGATATAATATAGTATAAGAGTTGGATGAGAAGGTGATATTTATATTGAAATGACATATTACTACATAAATATTATTGAAATAATATAGTGATCATAGGAGATAACCATTAAAATTTAATATTAGGGATCATGTATATCTCTATGTTTTTACACCATTAGTTCAGTTATTATTGTATAGGATAGGGAAATTGATTCCTCAATTCATTTAATTTTTTTAAATTATAGTGTGCACTATAGATAAAATCTATAGGTTAAATTTACTTCCTCATTTCAATTCCATTCAAATGACTTCCATATATCAAAACTGAGGAGATAAATGGTATAAAATCAAAATTTATTAGTTACTATATAGAGTATCCTATTTATATTATTGATGAGAGTGAAAAATTATTATGGAGGAAATATATTCCATTGGTTCTTGAATAGTAGACACATGGTTTACTACTAATTATTTAACACTAAAATAGATATCATAATAAGGATCAGATATATATCATCTCATTTGGGATATACCTAATACATTATGTGTGTCACTAAAATGAAGAGTTAAATATAATCTTCAAGATGTTTCTCAAAGAAGATCCAAGATTATAATATGGTTGATGAACTAAGCAGTTAGTTTCAATGGATTTATTATTCATTGATGAACCAATGGTGTAAATACATGTAGAAATACATAACCTCAAATTCAAAAATCTAAAGATCGTATCCTATGATAATTATATGCATTCTGAATGTTTTAATAAGTAATCAATAATTTTAAAAAAATTAACCAACTCAGTAATCTTATACACCATATTGGATTAAATAAAAGATGATTTACCATTTTTATAGTACACAAGATATTAAAAAATCTACTATAAATATATTTTTAAGGATCAATATGAAAGGATTACTAATAACTATGATTTTATGAAAACTCCAGCAGTGATAGATGATTCTACCACCAACCAGTAAAATAAAGGATATAAGTCCAAATAATATACTCCATAATATTAATAGTTCTATTTTATTGACCATCGGTCTTATTGTGAAAATTTTTACTTAGTTTCACTAAAGTATAAAGAGATCCTTGAAACCATTTAAAAACTCTTGAAGTAAACCTATGTCCATTATTAAAGACAATAATAACTATAAACCCATGTAATTTAATAATGAGGAAACCCAATATAAGAATCAATATATTTTATATCCTTTTCGTAATTTAAACATATCATATCCCAAATAATCTCACAATCCTAGAATACACAGGTTTAATGTCTTGGAGATAGGCTATTGGATCATATTATTACACATATTGCTTAAATATCCCCCAAAATCATCTCTACATAAAAATTACTTCTACAAATATCCTTGAATATAATTTCTTGGGGAAATGGAAAATAAATTAAATATTGAGATCAAACAATAAGTAATAGAAAACTTATTAATGAGTCCTAATGTGTTAGATCATAAGAATGTGAGATAACATGATCATGGGATAAATATCCGATTAAAAGAACCATATAATCATAATAGATACTCTTATGCAATGAAAAAATATCATAGATCATGGAATGAGATAATATGATCAGAAAATGACCATCAATGAAGAATATATAATGTACCATAGATTAGAAACATCTGAAAATAATCATAAACCACGGAAACCTAGCATTAGAACATAGAATAACATGGAAATGTAGTACATGAAAAATTATAGTAAATTATCACATTTTGATAAAACCCAATAATTCCCACACATTATGTTTTAAACAAACATAATCATTCCCATGAAATATATTGTGATTAAACTCAATCATTCACACACATTTTTTTGTGAACAAACCTAATCATGTCTACACATTATCATTATATCATGAGATATAAAATGTCACCAATTTGTTATAAGGATATATATGACCCCACCTATCTCCCAATGGTAAATCATACTTATATATGCCATAATAACATGAGAGTATTCATCATTACTAAATATATTAATTAACTCATGAAAAAGAAATGGGTTTCATGAAAATTTCCTCATGATATCATCATAAACCATCCACAGTAATTTAGTTGATGGAATCACAAGAGAATATCCTTAGTGAATCATAATAATCATTAAAATATGTTTAAATATATGATTTTTTATAAAATTATTAGAAATATTATTTAAAAAATAATAATAAATGTAAATATCCCGACCATAGTATGCAGAATCTATGGTTACTTCATTATATTGGAATAAGATACAAGAAATTGCATCCTGAAGGACAAAATAATTTAGTATTCTTGGTAACTTGATACATACCTGAATCTCAATTTACAAATGAAAATATAAAGTAAAATATTTTTTTTTCTTTAAGTGAATAATTATTTACTATAACATAACCATACTTATAAATCATAATACTTATCTTGTAATCCAAGGGAAGGAAACAAAAGAAAGGGATGGGATTAAATAATCAACAAGGGTATGTGTATAGTGGAAGCTATCATGAATAAATGATTATAATCACAATGGAAAGTTAAATTACTAAAAAACCATAAATTTAATCAATTATTTGAATATAATATGTAAATATAAATGACTATCAAATAATGTTAAATAAATAATCATATGATATTGAAACATAACCATGGGTATTCTAACTAATCAAATAATCAAATGAAATATCAATAACTAATTTCACAATGAGGGAATTCATGATTATGAACATCATAACCATACTATCAAGGCCTCGTTCCAAGTCATATTACATAAATTCATAAGGCCTCAGCCAAAAAACCAAGCTAGTTTGTCTCATAAGACCAACTGATGCATCAAGGGGCTATCGATGGCCTCATCCATCACTTATTAAGTCTAATGAATTCTTCATATGAAAGGTGTGAAACATAATAAACATAACCATTCTTATTGAAAAAATATAATATGAAATTTTAATACTTTCCCTAATCAATAAACATAATCACAAACCATTCAGATTAATATGTTGAGTGGTATAAAAATAGTACATCCCTATTCCAAATGGTAATAAAAAATATATATAAATAATAACGATTGTATCATTACAACATATTACTAGTGTATCATAAGTAAAATAAGGGTTTTAATTATTAATGAATATAAATACCATGAAGAGATCCTTTAAAATAGTCTTGAGGAAAATAACCTTTACACTTTAAAAATAACCTTATAATACTAAATGTTCACAATTTTTTTTTGAAAATAAGTTTCTTTGAAAATGAAATTTGAAACATATTAATAAATATTCTATTAATTTTTTTTCATGAAGTAAAACATGTGTAAAAATTTATTTAATAAACTATTGGGATAATGTTAAAAACATTTTTGATTTTTTTTTGAAAACATGATTTTGGATGAAAAAAGATTTTTGATCGAAGAGAGAAATGAAGTAGGATTTTATTAAAAAAATTCTTAATAATATTAATTATAAAAGAAAGGAATATTATAATATTACTTGAAAATTTTCAAAATAAAAAGAGGAGAAGAAAATTAAATGGGTTTATTAGACAATGATCAAATATTTTCTTTCATGGGAAATTCAAGTATAAATAATGGAGATTAATATAATATTAAATCATAAAACTCTATCCACTTTAATGAATTTTGAATCGTAATCCCCATGAAAGGAATAAAATAAAATTAAATATTAAAAAAATTAATAGAAATATATTTATGATATAACATATCAAAAAAGGCAGTATATAAACCACAAAAAGGAATTAGCGGTGAATATGGCTTATGTCTCACAAAAGTAAAAAGTGAGATGAGAAACCCTTACCTGAGGTATGATTTCCTTCATACATGATTACAAATTCTGTATAATAAATATATTATAGAATAATTAACACACATATTATACCATATATTATTTACTTATAGTCTTTTATCACCCGTTTACTAATACTTTTTTGTTAAAATCACTGTTTTATGTGATAATTGCTTTGTTTTTCATGTATGTTTTGGTTCATTAATTTCAATACTTTTTTACTTTGATAATTGTCACTTAATCTTCTAAATATTAAAAATTATATATATATCATATATATTAATTGTATATTTAATTTTATTAATCTATAAAAGTTAGTGATAGAAAATGGATTACACTGTTCGTGGAGACAATAAGATGTACATATGCATAAATGCTATTTACATTTTTCTTGAAGGATGGAATGAAAAGAAAATAAATATTAGTTAAAATTTAAAAAATAATTATTATATTATCTATAGAATTTATATTAATGAAATATATCCTTATTACCATACAAAATAAAATGAAAAACAATTCACATCACTATATGGAGGCGGTCGTTCACATGTACACATAAGAAACATTATTATTTTATAAAGGATTGGAAGGAAAGATGTTATATATGATATTATGTTTATATATTATTTTTTAGGTCATAAATATAACATATATTTGTTAAAATCATCCTTAATACCTTCTATTCAATGATATGTGAAAAACAAATCACTTCACTTCATGAGGCGGTAGTCCGCCACACGCACGAGTGACATTATCGTATCCCCCCATGGAATGGAAATTAAGAAGGTACATGTGATATAATAATTAAAAAAATAATATCTTAAATATAATATTAATATGTTAAATCCAACAATATATCTAGTCTTGAAAGGTGGTGATGGAAAGTTAATTACATCGGTTCGCGATGCGGTAGTCCACCATAAAAATGATCGATAGTTTCATTTCCCATTTGACGGAAAAGAAGATGGATATAGATAATTACCATAACATAATGACTTATTAGTATATGATATATATTTTTCTTATTATATCATCACATATTAGTAAGATTATAAATATTTATAAGAATAAGAAAATTGAAGATGCATAGTTAAAAACTTTACCTCTTCTTTAGGAAACCTCTTTAGTTTTAACCTAAAGGCAGACAATATTAAAGTTTTTATCTAAACAATTTATATGGGATATGGGGAGGGATTTATTTAATATATTTTTTTAGTTATTAGATGAAAAAAATGTCTTTGGAAGTGTTAATAGAGGATGATAGTGGGTGTCTTTTTTTAAGTGGGGGAGAGGACACACTTGGAATTTTTGAAAATATCACTTGTACCCATACTTTAAAAAAGGCTCCAAAATGGGTCATTATCAAACATTAGAGATTATAAGGTCTAAATATATCCATTAATTAATATTTTAATATGTTTTATTTCATTTTTAACTCTTATATTTTTATGTTAACCCCCAAATCTTTTTTTTACCATAACTGTAGTAATTAATTTTAATTATTTTAACTATTCATTATGGTAAAAAATTAAGTTAAAATTATTAGATAATATAATTTATTATTATTAAAAATATGTAATACATTTTTATAAATTTAATTCACATAATTTTTAGATTTAATTTTAAAATTAAACACGCAGATGTATCGAAAAGTCAGTTTTTCCAAAGAAAAAGTTTCAAAGGTTTAAAAGGGTTTTACCTCATAATTCAATATGAAATTCATTAAAATGACATAAATTAGATAAATTATAATAAAATTGAACTAATTTTAATTTAAAAACAATTTAAAATTTAATTTACTATTGTAATAATTTAAACAAATCAACAATTTTCATTAAAAATAAATATTTTTCACTATTCATCAAAAATTAATATTTTCAAAAAATTATAAAAATTACCAAAATTAAAATCTTGAAATTTATATTTCAGAAATGAAGACTATTTGTTCAAATAATGTTCCTTAAATTGGTAAAATTTTATTTTAAATTATGTGTGCAAAGTGCGATGAAACCACCATTTAGAAAAATATATCTTCTCAGAAAACATTTAATTTTCTTTAAAATGATTATTATTTTAATTATAAACAATATATAAATATTTAATTTATTTTATATATGTGTAAACCATATAATTTTCAAAATTTATTTATTCTTATTCATATATTATAATTTAAATTTAATGATATATTGTTCATGTTTAAAAACCAATATTTTAATAGAGTGCCATGTTTTGTTTAAACACAGACTTGCTTTCATTGTAAGAAATAAAAGAGATTGAATTTAAAAATTCAAGTACAATCAGGAAATAAGCACACACACAAGGAAAAAAATACATATTAATCACTCGCCCAAGGACTTGACCCCACAACCACGCCCAACCCCCTCCCTAGCCATACCACCCCATCCGAGCATGGGGGAAAATAGATTGAATTTATTTAAAAATAAATATATCATAAAGTCTTAGGTTGTTACATTCTCTTTTAATATTTTTGTTTCATGTAATATACACTATCAAAGGTGATTTTCTTCTTTCAAAAAATCAGGGTGCTATATTCTACCCCCTTAAATAAATTTCATCCTCAAAATTTAATATTGATCATGAAAATTAAGGGTTTTAAATTTGAAAATAACTTTTTAGAAATCTACATATTAAAAAGTTTTAATAAAACATCCTATCGATATGAGAGAAAGTGAAGTACACAGGTTATCTTGAATAACATATAACTAGGTTTTCGAGTAGAAGAACATTGGTGTTAAGTAAAGATACAGTCATAGAAGAAAAGTGTAACTAAATTTAGAGAGTGATAAAGATCATTTATTATAATAAAGTAAATGATCAATGGAAATTTAAAGACTTAAAAACTATAAATATACGATGATTTAAAAGACTATTTGATTTATAAAATGGGAAGGTAATATCATATTTTTTTTCAATATCTCTTTCATAAAGTTGAGGAATTATTTTACTGTATAAGAATATAAGGAAATAAACATACTTCATATCTTTCTATTTTATAAGCATAATTACATAATTTTGTTATTATTTGATCAATTTCAACTTTATATATTACTATAATAAAAGAATAACAAAAAATTAATTTTTTGTGCTTGTATAAATAAAATTAAATTTTAATGGATCACAAGATCTATAAAAGAATTATGAGTCTTTATATTTATCTATAAATATTTTTACAAAACCAATATGGTTGGCATAATTTATCCAATATAATAAAATAATATCTAAACCTCAAAAATAATAACACTGGATCAATATTAATATTTATCCATAAAATCATTTAAGTAAAAATAATGATATATTAACTAAAAAATCACATAGTCTAGTGGTAGGTACAACACCATTGTCACACTTTGGTTATGGGTTCAAACCCCATGGACTTGCTATATTTGATGGGTTTTCATCCAACATATAGGTTTTCCTTTTTAAAAAAATTATTAATATAATTATTATAATGTTCCAAAATTATAATAACCCATAATTACCACAACATCAAAGGTAATATAAACCTTATTATTTAAAAATAGCTTCATAAAAAACTCTATAATTATTATCTCAACATCAGGGTCATATTAAGGGTTATTCTCCCTCAATCATGTGTTTTAAAAGAGGTTTAACTTTCCACTTAATCCATTTTTATGGTCATAAGTACCATTTTATATATACTCTCAAATAATTAGAGATTTTTTTTCAGTACAATCCTTATAAATTTCAAAATTATTATAACCAAAATATCATTTATAAAATACTCCTAGAAAATAATTCTTATATCCAAACATAAGAAAATTATTCATTCCACTTCAGTTTTAGTAATATAACATGCTTGAACTTGATTCCTTAGCTTCTTTTGAGGAATTTTTCCATGAAAATTGGATAATTAATTTTTCACAATGCCCCATTTCCTTATAGTTGAATAATTACACATTGGAATATTATTTATTTCTCTTTTAATCATGAGTGTGGTTTATTTTCTCTCTACATGTGTAGAAAACTCCCATTCCCTTCAAGAAAGTACAAGGTTTATTCTTTTCAAAATTATCACTTGTGAAAAAAATACTTCTTTCCCTTATTCCCATAATCAGTATTTTTCTCTTCGATCCTCTTATTATTTTGATTCTCTTTAAATCCATAATAATTGGAGAATAGTTTATTTGTCTTGATAATACATGATACTAAGTCATAATATGATGGGAAGGTTTGGTAGACTAGTTCCCTTCAAATAATTAGCTTAATACCATCAAATAAATGGTCAATATTTCCCATTGGATTATGTATGCAGTCCATATCATGTGTTTATAACCATGTAAAGTTGGATTCACACATAAATACATTTTTATTCTCCTTTTCTCTCATACTAAAGAATAATATCTCCATATCTTCTCTTTGTTCGCAAGGTAAATATTTTTCCAAGAAAAGAACCTTAAAACCATTCCATTCCATATTTGATATTTCTTCTTTATCCTCAGTCTTTTGAATCAATTACCACCATTGATCCGAATCTCATGAGAGAAGATAAACTGTCAGGACATCATTCTCCCTTTCATTACTACCAAGAGTGAGAAATATCTTTTCTAAGGAACTTATCCATTTCTCACCTACAAATTTATTTGTAGTCCCATTGAATTTTGGAGGTAGTTTAGGTATGAATCAGTCTAAAATTTTTGCACCATGTGGTGGATCAATAATATTTTTCATATAAGAAAGGCTATTAATCATAACCCGAGTCATCTTCCCCAATATAGTTATAATTTGATCAGTTTTAGCTATATTTCTATCTCAAGCTTCATTATCTTTACTAAGAGGGAAATCTATAAATGCGATACATTCATTGATATTATTCCCATTCCTTCAACTAGGATCCATTTAAAAACAATAGAATACATTATATTAGATCATATGATTATGAAATATAATGTATAATCCCAAAACTAGTGAAACACTAAAGATAAATTAAAAAATTTATGCATGGATAATATTATATCCATAAACATGGTATCTTTGGGAAAGGTTTCCAATCATAGAAGTTTTTCAAACCCTTCAAAATGGTTTATAAATAAAATTTGAATTAACCCAAAGATATACCCTAGGAGTGTCAAACTAGGTGTGCAGTAAGGCCTGCTATCATGTACTAGGTATCATTTGAGTCAAGAAAGACGTGACTTTTTTGGGGTTGTTACCTCTAGGTACATTTGTGTCAAAACCATGTCCACTTATAGTATCCATAAAGAGATGTATTGATAGAAAAAACCATATAATCTCTTCTTAACTAAAACTTTAGGATGTTATTTTATACTTATCCTCAAAGTCAATATCTGGATTATGTTCTCTAATTTATGTTTTCCTAAATCTAGTTCACAAGGTTTATTCTAAACTTCATTTGATACCAATTTTAAATACCCTGAACCTAGTATCCTAGAGTTTATGGTTAATTAATTACATTGGAATAAGATACAAGGAATCATATCCCAAAGAAAAAAATAGTTTTGTATTATTGGTAACTATATACATACTTTAATATCAATTTACAAATGAAAACATAAAGTATACAAAAGTGTTTTCCTCAATTGCATAATTATTTACTCTAGTATAACCGTGTATATCAATCACAATACTCAAATTGAAATCCTGAGGAAAGAAACATAAGAAAGGGGTGAGATAAAATTCTTAGTAAGGGTATGCATATAATGGAATATGTCATGAATAAATAATTATACTCAATATGGAAGGGTAATTAAATTAAACACATGTAATTCAATCAATTACTTAAGCATAATATAACAGGAATAAATGATGATCAAATAATTCTATATAAATAATCACATGCACTGAAACGTAACCATGTATATTCTAACTAATCAAATAATAACATAGAAAATCAATACATAATCTCATTATGATAAAATAAATAATTCCATACATCATAACTATACTGTCAGGGGCTCGTGCTAAGACATCATACATTAATGGGTAAACTCTTGGCCAAAATCCCAATCTAGTTTGTCTTATGAGACTAATCGATGCATCGATGGGATATAACAAGCTCTCCCATCACTTACTAATTCCAATAAATTCCTTATATGAAAGGGGTGAAATATAATCAACATAAACATTCTTATTGAAAAAACCAATATATGAAATGTTAATACTTTGCACAATCAATAAACATAATCACAAACCATTTTGAGTAAAATGGAGAATGGTATCAAAATATTACATCCCCAATAAAATTGTTCATAAACTATATAGATAAATAAAAAATATGGTATCATTACATCATATTACCATTTTATAATATTTAAAAGAAGGGTTTTTGTCATTTATGAACAGAAATACCATGAAAAGTTCCTTTGAAATATTCTTGAGGAAAATAATATTTTCACTTTGAAAATAATCTTTTCATGATAAATTTTAATTTTTTTTGAAAATAATTTTCTTTGAAAATAACATTTGAAAATTATAAATTAATCTTTAAAACATTTACTGGTCATGATGACGGAAAATTAAATTCATTTTGTATATGTTAAAACAAATATTCCTTTCAAATTTTTGATAAAATCCAAATAGATCTTATTTGGAAAATGATATAAATATTCATTTAAATTTTTTTAAAAGTAAATAATGAGTAAAAATGTCTTTAATAAATCATTTTTAGAATGTTAAAAACATTTTTAATCTTTTATAAAACATTGTTTTAGAAGAAAAAGGATTTTCAGCTGAAGAGAGGAATGTAGTATGATATTATTAAATAATTTTTAAAAGAATTTTAAGTATCAAAGAAAGGAATATGGTAATATTACTTGAAAAATTCATGAATAACTATAGTATAATAAAATTATATGGTTTAATTATAAAATGATCAAATAATTTACTTCAACAAAAATTCTATTATAAACAATTCTTATTAAAATGAGATTGAAACATAAATATCACACCAATTTGGAAACATTTGAAGCACAAGACCCATGAATAGAATAAATTAAATGAAACATTAAATAAATTGAAAAGTATTATATTAATAATATAACATATAAAAAATGGTAGTATATACACAACATAAAGGAATAAGTGGTGAATATGACATATGTCTCACCAAAGTAAGAGTGATATGAGAAACCAGTACCTGAGGTTAGATCTCATTCATACATGTTTGAACATCCTATATAATAGATATAGTTTTATTAAAATATAATATATATCCATAATTATAAACATTCTATAACATATATTATTTAGTTATAGTATTTTATCACCTGTTTATTAAAAATTCATTGATAAAATCACTATTTCAGGTCATAATTGCTTTGTTTTCATTATATTTTGGTTATGTAATTTCAGTAATTTTACATTGATCATGGTTATGTGACATATATAATTTTAAAAATGATTTAAATATCAAATATATTCATTATATATGTAATTACAGTAATCTATAAATATTATAGATTGAAAATGTATTACACGGTCTATGGGGATGACAAGCCGTACGTACACAAGAACACCATTTCCATTTTTCACAACAGATGGAATAAAAGAAAAAAAAATTCCAATTCACCTTTATAGAATAATTATTATTATATATATATATATCATTTATAGTATTAAAATATATCCTTATTATCTTCCTTGTAAAAATAAAATGAAGAAAAAATTCACATCACTACATGGAGGCGGTGGCCCACACATATGCACGAGCGACATTATTGTTTTCCAACGGATTGAATGATAAGAAGTTATATGTGATATTATATTTCCATAAGTATGGTTAGATAATAAATATAACATAGATTAATTAAATTTATCCTTAATAACTTTTATCTAATGTGTAAGGGAAAAATGAACCACATCACTTCGTGAGGCGGTAGTCCCCCGTACACACGAGCGAGATTATCATATCTCCACATAGAATAGAAATTAAGATGGAATATGTGATATAATAATTTTAAAATTATAATGATATAATAAATATAATATAAATATGTAAAATATTTAATTATATCCATCCTTGAAAGGTGATGATGGAAAAAAATTACATCGGTTCATGAGGTGGTAGTTTTCCATACATATGATCGACGATTTCATTTCCCATTTGATGGAAAAGAAGATAGATATAGGTAAATAAATTAAAATAATAACATATAATTATATTATATATACTAGTTATTTTATATTATCATATATTAATAATATTAAAAGGAGTTATAGAAATAAGTAAAATGAAAATACATAGTTAAAAACTTTACCTCTTCTTCATGAAATGTCTTTAAGTTAAACCAAAAGCCTTCTTGGATTGGATTTTTGATCAAAAAAATGACCTCATGATGTTTTTAGTGATTTAATTAATATATTTGGGTAGGTAATGGCTAAAATAAATGGATTTTGAAGTGTGAAAAGAGGAAGAGAGTGGGTGTCCTTTTATAAGTAGGGGAGAAGACACACTTGGAATATTTGAAAAGAATCAAGTGTATCCACATTTTTCTCCTAAATAAATATCCAAAATGGGTAACTATATAAACTTATAGGTTATAAGATTGAAATATTTCTATAAAATTTTATTTTTAAATATTTTATCTTATTTTTAACACTTATCTTTTTAGTTTAACCCCCAGTAAACCCATTTTTACTTTAATTGCAGTAATTAATTTTTAATGTTTTCACTATCCATTATGGTAAAAAAATTTAAATTAATTATATAATATTAATAATTATTAATCAAAATATGTAATTATTATTTTTTAAATTATATTTATATAGTTGGAATAATTCTATTTAAAATTAATCCCAATGCATGTCAAATAATTGGTTTTTCCTAATAAAAAGTTTCAAAAGTTTAAAAGTTTTTACATCATAATTCAGTATTAAATTGATTAAAAATGACCTAAATTAGTTAAATTTTAAAAAAATTGAAATAGTTTTACTTTTAAACTAATTTTTACATATAATTTGACAGTGTAAATAATTTAAATGAATAGACAATTTTGAATAAAAAGAAGTATTTTTCACTATTCATCAAAAAATCAATTTGTTTCTTAAAAATTCTCAAAAATTACCCCAAAGATAAATTTTAAATTTTGATTTAAAAAATTGAGCTTATTTTTTCAAATAAAATTTCTAAATGTGGTAAAAATATATTTTTAATTATGTTCACAAACCTTAACTAAACCATCTTTTAGAAAAATACAGTTTTTCAGAAAGAATTTATTTTTATTTCAAGTGATTCTTATTTTATTTATAATAAATATATAAAAATTGAATTTATTTTATACATGTTAAAACCATATAATTTTTTAAATTTAGTTAGTCTTATTTAAAATATTGTCTCATTTTGTTTAAACTCGGCATTGCATGCATCACAAGCTATTGAAGGGATTGAATTTATTTAAAAATAAATATATAATAAAGTATTAATGTGTTACATTATATTATATTATTGTGTTTTCATGTCGTATATTCTATATAATATGATTCTAATATTTTAAAATCTCGAGGCATTACAAAAAATATTCTATTATTTTTTTATCTTTTGAAAAATAAAAAATTCAACGAAAATGGAAAGAGGATTTTCTTGGAAAAAAATGAAAAATGAAAAATTAATATTGATAAAAAATTATTTAAATAATTTTGGTAAAATTTTATCTAGTGGTAAAGGCTAAAAAATAATTCTTTTCACGCATTTATAATTAAATTAAAAAAGAAACCATGTGAAAAATGTGAAAAAGTTTTATTTTTAAAACTTTTTAAAAGAGTCAAAGATATTTGATAAGTAAATTCAAAAATAATTGAAATATAGATAAGAAAATTCTTTAAATGGTATAAAGAATATTTATATGGAGTAAAAAGATTTGGGTAAAAGAATTTAAAAATTTTAAAGTAATGATTTAAAATAAAATTTCTTATGACTTTTAAACAAAAACCCCTTTAATAGAAAGAACTTATTTAGGAACTTAAAATAAAATAATTATAAAGAGTTTCATGATATAATATTTCAAAAAATCAGTATATACAATATAAAAATGAAAATTGGTGGATAATATGAAACATGTCTCAATGAAGTCAAATTGTGATGAAAAACCCTTACATTGGACTTCTGCTTATTGAATGCGATCTAAATTATATGTTTAATAAATATATGATTATTATTAACATGAATAATATTATTATTAATAGTTATTTTACTTAATACCATCCATTTATAATTCTTTATTACCCATATACTAATTTTTTATTTTTAAAATTAATATTTCGGTGTTAATTGTTCTATTTCCTTTGATCTCTCTGGTATGAAGGATCAAATAATTGAGTCCTTTTTATATATTAATCACATCTAAAATATTCATTATAAGGTAATAAATGGTCCTGATATAGTTCTTAATTCTTATATATATTTCATGAATCTTATATTAAAATTTTCATAGAACACTTAAAAATTACCTTATTCTTTGATTGTTTAATTAACAAAAGAATTGAATTTATTGGTAAATATATTTTGGAATATTAACAATCCATAATTATGAGAACATTATGAATTCATCATTATTACATATTATTACCAGTGTTATTGTTTTATTAGACATTTTTGAGATAAAAAAATAACAGTGTTCATGTTGGTGGTAAAATCGGCAGAAATAAGAACATGTTATAATGGTTGAATGAGTAAGAACATGTTATTTTATAGCGATAATATAAGTTTTATTAATATTAATGGTTCTAGAAACTAGTTTTAAGTGATAATTAATATTCAATAAGAGGCATATGAAGAAGATTGAAAAATATATTTTGGAATGGGTTGTCCCTCATCCCTTAAAATTCGGGGGGGGGGGGGTGGAAATGAGTTCACCCTAAAATATTTAAAATGATTTATTTGAAATTTTTTAAAAATGGATTAATATAAAAGTATATATATAATAATAATTAAGAATAATATATCACTTACATTGATATCTTGAATCCTCTCTTGAAGGACCTCTTGGAAATGAAAGGTTTAAGACTTCTTTATGGGATTAGAAGCTCACGAACATTGAAGAATATTGTTAAGGATGGAAATATGGTAAATTAATTAGATGGATTTTTAATTTTTGGTGTGTATTTGAATGGGTGGAGGAGGAATTAATTTATAAGTGAGAGGAGTGAAATTTTTTAAATAATTTTTTTATTAAAATAAAATAGATTTCATTCTCAAGGAACAGATTTTCCAAATCAAGAATATAAGATCACAGAGGTTGAAAATCCTCTCCTAAAATCAGTAGAGATAATTTTTATTATATTTGTGTCCTCATATATATTTTTAACCCCTTATTATCCATTTAAACCTCTACCATGGTGATTAAATTTTACTATGGTAACTTATTTTTACGAATAGAGAAAAAATAAAATTTTTACCTAATTTGATAACGATTATAATAAATTTGAAAACCATTTTAAAAGATTCAATTTCTAAATTTGGAAAAATTAATTATTATAAAAGTGCACTTAACGCAACAATAACATTTTTTATGAAAATTCATTTTTTAAAAATAAAAATGATTTTACACTAAAATCATGTATAATGTTGATTACAATGAAATTTTTTGGTTCATTATTAAAAAAATAGAAGTTTATTTTTATTTTAAGGAAATATAAAAGTTAATGGATTATTGTGAAAACATAATTAAAGTAAAGGGACAAAAATAGTTTTTTATTGGAATAAAATATAACTTAGGTTAAAAATGGTCAAGAATAGATTTATAAATTCCCTATATTTATTTTAAATGTGTAATTTTACTACTTATAAATGAATATTTGGTTGAGGAAAAGGTTTCATATTTTTTTGATCCGTGCATATATCATAATTATGTCATTAGAGTAATGGTATTTATAAAAAATTCATTTTTACTATTCACTTGAAAATCACCTTTTTTAGAAAAACCAAAAAATTCATCCTAATATAATTTTGATAAGTTGAAATGAAAAATTAATTTCATTTTATAAAAATAAAATTATAATATTAATATAAATTAATTTTAATATAAGAATTCATAATGTGGAAACAAATTCATAGAAAATGTATTTTTAAGTATACAATGAATTAAAATACCTATTAATATAAATAATAATTTATTTTATTAATAATTACTTATATATATCATCATAAATTCTACTTAAAAAACCAATCATGTCATATGTATATGATATAAAGGTAAGATATGCACCGGTAGAATTCATGGGTTATGGTTTAGATACATGGATGTTGTAGTGATTTCTTCAAGCGTAAACTTACCCCGCATGAAATTTTACTCATGTTCACTTATTAAAGTTCATCACAGGCTTGGTTTAGAGGAAACCATAGTAACACCACCTAATTTAAAATCTTTGACAAATTATACTTATAAGGAAGACTAATACTACTTGATTCCATTGCTAAAGATTTCATAATATTTTTATTTTTATTTATCACCACTAATTCAACAAATATATTATAACGATCATATATAATACCTATAAAATGTACGTGGTTTTGTTTTAGTTCAGTGTTACATGTGAAATAATCTATTAAAAAAAATTTAATTAAGAAATATATATACTAAAATTTCGGATTGTTACAAAATATATCCTATGACATCCCTAATCAATTCATAGAAGTATATTCATTAATACTAAAGAAGTGATCCATTTTGGTTAGATGATCCTTTATGACCCTAAAACACCTTGGAATTTCTAAAATCATGGAAAATTATTTATTAAATATATTATTATCTCATCACATATTTCTGGGTTATTGCAGAAGTAATGTAGAACAATTGTACATACACTGTATCAGGTACTATAACATACACTGTTTGGTACTGTAGTATCCATAACTATTCATATTTTTGGGCTTTTGGGCCACCGATTTGGGCCTCGGGTCCTTTAAGGCCTTCGTTCCACCCAAGGCCTTTAGGCCACCTGAAATTGTGCTTAAATGATCAGACAGAATCTACAAGGAGCAGACTCCAGATAGAGATTCCGAGCAGGTTCATTCACCATATAATAATCTAAGAGTATTTTTCTGAAAGAGAGGGTATGGAATTTCCATAGGGACCAGCCTGTGCTTGCACGGGAAGCCTAGCTAAAAAACCACACGAAGGTGGAGAGATGATATCATGATGAAGAAGCTGTGAGGAGGAGTTCTAAAGTATAGTGTGTATATTTCCTAAGACCTATGGGTTAGGTAATCTATAATCCTACAGGCCTTGTAAGGGTTTCCCCTCATACCTTGAATGGGGGGGGGGTTATCAAAAAATAAATAAAAAAGAAGGCCTTAGGACTATTCAGGATATAATGAATGTCTAATATAAAAGATTAATATTATTTCATGAATTTTATTTCTAATGCTAGTAGGAACCATGGAACTTACATGGACATAAAATAATAAATCCAGATCTTAAATACATCCCTAAATGTTCTCCCCACCATAAAATATTTCATGAATTATGATAAAATCATGATTCAAGAATTTGGAGTCCTTATATCATTCCACAATAAAGGATACCATATAAATATGATTTAAATATATCCCATTCTGATTCTAAATGATATTTATGCAAGGTAATTTTTGTAAGGACATCAATCTCCATTAATCCTTAACTTATTTTTTATTTTGTGGTTGAGACTTATTGTATATATAATTAAAAAAAACATTTCCTTTTATAGATGTACAAAGGATATCAAAATAAAATTATTATAGGAATTTCAACAAATTTCATTGACTTAGATTCATATCCCATTAAGAAAATATATACTTGAGGATTTTGTGATCGATGTATGACATAAATAACTCTCCAAATATATAGTGACACCATAACATTAAATTATTCATAATAACTACCAATTCCATATTATGGGTGAGATAGTTATTTTAACAAGGTTAATGTTGTTGAAAAATATAGGTTACTCTAAGGTTTTCTTTTATAAGGACACAACTAAGTTCTACTACCAAGGAATTATAATAAATTTCAAACCCCTTACCTGATATTGGAATAATGAAGATATGGCATTTAGTAATACACTTTTTTAAATTATGAAAATCTACCTCACATTGATTAGAAAAAAATAACGTTTATCCTTTCTTCATCAAAGTAGTCGTAAGATTAGTTATTCTAGAGAATAATTAAATACAGTAGTGATAATATAAGTCCCACAAAGCAACATATATCAAATACATTCTTGTTTACCTACCATAAAATTAATTCTTCTACATTTTTATGATATATATAAATTCCATATTCTTAGACCACGTTCCCAAAAAAATTTATATCACAGATATAAAAGGATCATCTCTAAACCCTTGTATATTTCTAGTTCTCTTGTAATGTCTCTAATATAGTCGTAAGATACTTTCCATGATCTTACACATATCTTAAGAATACAATAATGTTACCCATAAATATAATCATAGAAAAGTATATAAATAGATGGGATATTATGTTCATTAAGTCTATATATAAAATTGGGAAATTCATAAATCCAAAATGTATTACAAAGTGGTAATGTGTCCATATTAATTTAAAAAACTCATCTTTTGAATATCCTTTATTCTCTTCCAGTGCTAATGATACGGAATTACAAGTTAATATTTAAAGGCCATTAATCCCCCTTTAACTGATGAAATGAATCATCAATCCATAAACATGGATAAAAGTTAATAATAGTCATTTGATTCAATTTTAGTAGTCCTAATATAACCATAGACTCATGCATCCTTTCATGGTGAATAGAATATAATCACTCTAAAGGGAATTTCTAGGTTTTATGAAACATATAACCTCAACCACAGAAAGTTGAATATTTAATTCCATTAGTTTAGTTGGGATCACTTGTTAAGGTGAAATTAAAATTAGTTCCATGATTTGAAAAAGTTCAATCAAGAAATATATCTCATATTTAGTAGCGAATCCTTAAAATTTTTGAAGATAATTATTAATAAAGAGACCCAAAACTATAGGTAAAACAATTAATTCATCCACTTTAACTACCCTAAGCATCAAAATTTATATCTAAGTTGTAATAGTTTTAATATACTAATAATCTAATTCGGTTTGACCAACATAAATCTTCCAATCTTAAAAAAGTGAATATTGAATAATAACTAGAGATAAAAAAGAAACCCAACTTCAATTGTAGTTGATATGGGATTGAAATTGAGTAAACTATATAGGATCGTATGAGTATATGGAAACATTGCAAGAGGGGGGTGGGGGTGGATTTTAGTTTATAAAATAAAAATATAAATTTTATTAACCTTACTATATAGGTTAATTAGACAAACAATCTCTCCAATTTATATTCTAATAGTTAAGAAAAGTTTAAAGAAAAAGTAAAATTTCCTTAAATAACGTATAATGGAAAATGTAACTTGTAAAAATAATTAAAATGAAACATTATAATTTTCTTTAAAATGCTTATATAAACATTATAAAAGAATAAACACACATTTAACTTCAGGGGTAATTATGTCAAACCATAAAGGTCTATCTTTTTTAACTGAGGAATAGTTCAATAATAGTATCAAAAGAAAAATATTTCCATAGATATGGAAAAAATCAAAAAAAAAATCAAAAAAACTATAACTTCTAATACCTAAAATCTCTTAATCAAACTAGATCTGACAAAAAATTACTGACATGGAAAATCTTAAGGCATTTACAAAATATCTTCACAATAGATGACTTAATAAAAAGTCTCACCAAATAATTACAATGAAGAAATCAATAAAAGAAAAAATATGTTACAAATAGATTCATATAAACTATTATATCCTTAGTGATTTTAAAGTTACTTCCTTTTACTAAAAAACTTCTATTAACAGGATTTTTTCAATTGGTTATATCTGCATATCACATAGGTGGTTGCAATAGAATTAGTTGAATGCTTACTTCATTTGAAAAGTTATTGCATAGATTCTTCATCTAATTCTCATCATGTTTATAAACCACTAAAATGTCATAGTATTAAATTATATTGAATAATTATTATTCTGTAAGTATAATGATATTTTTAATCTGATATATTTAATAAGGTTTTATCCAGAAAGAATAATTTCCTTCATCTGATGATGTTTTTACAATAGTATTGGTATAACTTCATCTGATGGTTTTTTTTTATAATTTGACTTTTGAAATTTTATATATCCTCATCTGATGAAATAAGTAGATGTATTTCCAATTTAAAATATTCTTGTTCATTTGATTATTAGGAAACATTGAATCTGATGAATAATTTTTCTATGACTGGTAAAATAGATTTTCTACAAAAAAAATAATTAGAACAATTTTTCAATGTCCAATGTATATTATATAGTTTCCAACTCAACAAACTACTGCAATCCAAAGATAAAATTAAAAATCTTCATATTGAAGGTGGATAAAACCCAAAAATTTCATTATATTCCCACTAAAATAGTACATGACAAACATTTATTAAACCAATTTACTCTCATTATTAATGGGGTGTTTATTTGGGAGATGAGTGTCCTTATTTATCACGTTATAGAATGTTCAGAATTTATTTTTCTCAAAAAAACTAAAAAGGTGTAATATAGTGCAACTTTTAGTCTAATCACACAGAGAAAAAGAAATCCAAATTATAACATTCAAATAAATTATTCAATATTTAAAATTTTATTATGATTGTGAATTATAATTTAGGTTAAAATAAACTAAAATAATGAGTCAAATAAGGAATAAAGAAATATAGGATAAAAGAATCAATTTCCAAGGATTGTTTTTATTAAATTAAAATATTTCAACTGCCCTAAAAAATTAATCAAACTCAAAGTTGTATTATTATTATTTTGGTTGATATCAATTTTATTAATTTTCATCAATAATTCATAAACATATCAACTCTTAATAATAATAATAATAATAATTATTGTTTTTTTAAATTTCTTATAGCAAAGAATAATTTAATTCACTCTCATGATTTAGTTCACTTTATATTATTGCGTTAAATTTATTAATAAATATATCTCTCAATTATTTAATAATTAATTATTTAAAAGAGGTATTTTTATAAAAAAATACTAATAAATAAGTATAATTTACATGATAAGTATATTTAAAACTTATAATATCCAACCTTTTTCATTAATATCACTACCCTCCATGAGTTTTTCCACTAATAATTGATTTTTAATTAAAAATGATTTAAATAAACATCATAGAAGATATTTAACAACTAAAATAACTAATAAAATACTGAGTAACAATATAACTCTTAATTTAATTTATAATAAACATCCATTATATGAATCCCAAAATTAACAAAAATTAAATAATTATAATAATAAGAAAAGAAGTCCTATATTGATCCTCCCATCTTGGTCTCCACCATCAACTTGTCAAAATGATAACAATTACTCCTTAGTTATTATAGAATATCCACAATCTATAAAATCATAGTGGACGTTTCTCTCTCTATGTAGAGAAATCTTCCTTTTACATAGATAGACATATATCTATATCTTCATATATTTAATTTTATCTTCCTCCTTTATTGGTGGTCAAATTACATTGAAAAAATATTTCTTTAAATTAATATATGAGCCACTATATGTCATCCAAAATGTATAATAGGGTTTATATATCTATTTGAGAATTGAAATCTTAAAAAATTAATATTTTTCCAGAATTTTTCTTCAATTTTCATGTGAAAATGGGTAGTTATGACACAATTGTATTCCAACTGTCATTGTGAATTAATAGTAAAACACGACTTTCAGTTTATTAACCAAGAGTGGTATAAATTACAAACAATGCATCAAACTGATCCCAAAATTTATAAAAATTGGAACTAAATCATTATAAACATCTTAAAGATTTCAAAATAGTAATTTGAGAAAACATAAAATTTATAAATTGTCCATGTTTTTTCCTCTGTATTCAATGATATTATAGTATAATGACCTATATTACACTAAAATAAGCGTATTATTTTATTTAACTATATTTTATCCATATAAAACATCAACTATCTTCTTATTAATTTATATATCATCATATATTATGGTGTAATTCTTATGTTTGTTAAATAATCTTCAAATATTTTTTAATATATAAAAATTATGATACAATATATTAATATTTTTTACCATGGTTTAATTTACATACCTCCATGACAAAATTATTACCTCTTAAGTGTTACTGGATTTTATAGGAATAAAAATGTTTTTACTCTATCAATTATCCCTTATCCATTATAGTGCTTTCATCCTTAGTAATCCATGATTTTCTCTTTATAGAAATTATCCACTATTTATTCATAGGTGTGCTTTGTTACTTAATGTTCATCTTCAAGTCATAATTCATATTTCTTTAAAATCTACCAAATGATTAGTCTTACAAAAATATTATGGCATAAGATTAATGTTTTTCACTATACCTTTTCCCTTTAATATTAAATTTAATTTAAACTCCTCTAAATTAGACTTATATCTTAATCCTATTATAAATCATCTAAAACACATTGGATTATGTTTTATTAACTATAATTACCAAAGAAATTAATATCGAAAATATACACCCAAATTAGGCTATAAAATTCCACAATATTGAAACTCTAACTTTACCCAACCCAAAATATCAACATAAAATAAATAAGAATATAAAAATTCATCAGGGAAACATTCAATTTTTCATTCTCATAAATATGATGTAATTATTAAAAATATTAAAATAGAAAAACCCATCCAATCATGATTTCTAAAAAACTTCAATTCTCAACCCCACTTCTCATCCACTAACATTATTAAACCATTTATTAAAATTTATGACATATATGATCATCCTTAAAAGGAAATAAATCATTACCCTCATCACTTAAGATCATTTAATCAGAGTTATTCTCAATATCAATTATATTATATTTATTCTTATCATTTCAAAACATCAAATTCACTACTTAATAAATCAATCCACACCAATCAAGTGGATTCTTAAAAGGTTGTTCTGGGGGTAAGGGTTCATTGTTATATTAATGAAATTAAATATAGAAGATACAAAAGGAAAAATCATGAAATTAATATGTGTGAATTTTTAATAAGCTTAATGAAAACCACTTTCCACGTTAGTCCCTTACAATTCATCAAAATCCATTTCATTCTCCTCATTTTTCACATATTTTTACAAACGATGAAACTTAAAAGAATAAAAAAATTCCCCTATTTCTATATTTTAAGTTCATCTTTTTATTTTTTTATTCTTTTTTATACTTTTTATCTTTTTTTCAATTGATAGTAGAACCATTAAATCATAATGAGATTTTACTCACAAACCATTATTTTGTTGACCAAGGGAATATTACCAACATTTTTATGATTTTCATGACATAATATATCAGTATATATATGAATCAACTGAGATATACCTCTTTAAGATCAATTTTAAGTGCATAATAATTCCAAATAATTTTAAAGGGAAGAATAAATTATCATTTAATTTAGCTTCCTATAAGGAAATTCATTGTCTCTAGAGGCTTACCAGAAGATCATATTCATGGTACATCAAAAGATAAAATGTTTTAAAAAGTAACCAAATATAGAATCAATCATTTTAATTTGGTTTAATATCTATATGTTTTGAAAAATATTAAAATACATATTCTAGTAGTGATTCATATACTAGGAATCTTTCAAAAAAGGGTACTAGAAATAATATATCAAATGGATTTATATTACCTCTTGGGAATGTGAATCAAAAAAATATTGGGAAATAATTTCATGGAATGAATAATAATAACCGTTTTAATTACTGAACATTTTAGGTAAATAAAATCATAAAAAAGTATTATATCTAAAATCACATTTCAAATGACACAAAATTTTTATGAACATGTAATATTAAAAAATTTCCACATATATTGTTGATATTTATGATCATAATGTGAATTTTTTTTCTAAAGGGGTAAAATATATATAATAAGTGTTAATATATCATAAATTAATGATTTCAAGAAAAAAATAAAAGTGTATCTAAAAAATAATCACATCAATGAAACAAAACATTGTTCTCTATATTTGATTTTATGTGATAGTATTAAAAATATTTAATGATGAATTAGGAGAATTTGAATATTTTTTTCCTTGTATAGAATATTTTTTCAAAATATGTGATGTTTTTTTTAAAATAGTTATGATGTTTAAAATATATAAAAGTTATAATAATTTTATCCCTCTCATATAATTCTATCCTTTATTAATATGTAATCAATGAAAAAAATTATTTTAAACCTAAAAATCCAAAATAAACTATTAAAGTGAGAGGTATATTCCATTTGGGATAAAATAAAGTAAGTGATTTTACACCGAACTCTTAGAATATTTTTAAAACATTCACTAAAAGTAATTCCAATGAAAGAAAAAAAGGTTTCCTCCCCAAAATAGTTTTTTAAAGTGTTTAATCTTAACCCTACCTCATTAAATGAAACATAATAATAGAGTGAGAAGATGTTACCTAGTACATATTTAAACAAGACTTTAATTTATTCTCTTATGTAGTGACCATTATTTTTTTTGTCAAAAACATAATACTTCATTAAGGTTTAAAGAAATTTTTTGAAAGTTATATTGACTGATCATGGTACTCATAGACTAATAAAACCAAATAATATTCCTATTTTATTATTGTTTACTATTCCTATTCATATTATTTGACATGTTTCATCAACTATGAAAATTTATATTCCCTTTTTATCTTTTTATCTTTTATTTCCACTTATAAATGGCCATCTTCTCCTGTTTCAGCAAGTGAAGAAGTATCTTATTTCAAAGATTATATCTCAAATTCAAATGTATCATTATAATAATCCTTAGATTAATCCTTAAAATTAGTGTCACCTTTAGAGTTATCCTCTAGTTTAATATTGAATCTAGCTTTAGATTTAGGGAATTCCTTTGATTTGATTGACTCCATGTCTATTTTATCAAGGAGTTCTAACCCTTTATTGGATAATTTTTTCCTAAATAGATTTTTTATTTTATAATTTTGTAAAATCCATTATATAATTCATGTTTTTATTGTATCGCCCATATTATATGTTGAATCCTCTCATATAGTAAATTTATTTTTTAGTTGACGATCTATAATTTCACACAAAATCATATTTGAGCATACATTATAAAAATATATAAATTCACTAAAAAAATACTCAAGAATATAAAATCAACAATATATCTAATATAAAACCAAAAAATTGAAATAGATACGTAAATACTTTGATATTGTCAATTTATTTTTTATTGTTACGAGTTTTCATTATTCCCCGATGATGGTGCCAAAAAAATTACTAGGACGTGACCATTATTACTTTTTGAAGTTGGTTTTTTTGAATTTATATTTATAAAAGAAAAACTAGATATAAAGGTGTAATATAGTGAATGTATAAGGTAGATCACATATACAATGAGTAATATCTATTATAATATTCAAACCAATAGTTAAATCTTCTCATTTTTATGGATTTTGAATTAGAATCCAGATTAAACTAATATAAATTAATGAGTTAACTAAGTTTGAATTATTATACGAGAATAATCTTAAAATATAATGATTTTAATTTACTGAAAATAATTAATCTTCACTCGAAAAATCAATCAAATTCATATTTGATTTATTATTATTTTAATTTACATCAATTTGATCAATTTCAAGCAATATTATTTTAATATCTCAACTATTAACCATAAAAAGAATAAAAATAATTAACGTTTATTATATTTAAATAAAATATATAAAATAATATTAAAATAAACCCATATAAATTAATTACCTTAACAAGGTTTTGTTTCCTTAATTAAGAAATAAAGTTATCAATGATTTAATAATGAATGAGATATTTATTTTCATAAAATATACTATTTAATAAGACTAATTTATGTGTAAATAATAATTTAAAATTTGTCATATAAATATTTTTCTAGTGATCCCAATCCCATATATGAGTTTATCCACTCAAATTTTATTATTCATCAATAATGAATAAACCACACACCATATAAGAGATTAAACAATTAAAATAATTAAGAAAATATTATATAATAATTGGATACATAAATTAATTTAGAAGACACATTCAATATAGGAATCCAAAATTAAAAAGGTAAAAAATCTTTAAATATAGAAAATATATGTTTTCTAGATATATATCTTTATTACTTTATTAACTATTCAAAATGGAATCAAAGACTCCATAGTTATTAGAATATTATCCATGTGCTATAGTAGTCTATTTGAAAAATTCTTTCTCAATGTAGCATGATTCTCCTTTTACACTCACACACACACACATATATATATATATATCTATATCGTCTATTATCTCATTCCAATTTAATGGTAATAAAGTACCAGAAAAAATATTTAATCTTTATATGTGACCCACCATATTTCCTCCCAATAACATTAGGGGTTTATATAAATATATATTTAATAATTAAAAAAAACATATATTTTACTAAAATTATGCTACAGTAGTTATGATGTAATGGGAAGTGGTGACACAGTCCCATTCCACCATCCCATTGTACCCTAAAGGTACCCCAATATTTTTAGTTATATTACCAAATATGATTTAAATTCCTCAAAAGCCTACAAATACTTATAAATTTTGATCTAACATAAAATCTATCTATTTTACAAGCCTTTTCCGACATTTAATGAGATTATGGAACAATGACCTATATTTTTTTCATAATGAGTGTATATTGTGATATTTAACTATATTTTATCTATTTATAACTTAATATTTATCATCTTTAAAATATACCTCTTCCTTTTTTATAATAAAATTATTGTGGTTGTGTTGTAATATTAAGACATCTTTTAATATCCACAAATAATTGTGGAATTTTTTTCCACCCTCATTTGAATTCTATATCATTTCATAAAAACATTTTACTATTAAGGGAATTACATTTCACCATAATAAAATGATGTATATCCACCAATTATGCATTGGTTATTATACAATAGTCAACTTCAATAGGATATGATTGTTTACTTATACGAAATTATTGACTTGTTACTCTAATGCTAGCTCTACAGCATGATGTTCATCTTCAAAAATTAATTAATATTTCATTAAAATATCCCAAAATTATAATCTAATAAAAATGACATGGAATGAGATTAATGTATTGTTCTATGATGTTCTCCTTTAAGCATTATTTTCTTCCAAACTTTTCTAAATTGTTCTTAAAACTTACTCCTTCCATAAATAATCAAAATCACATAAATTTAGGTATTATTAATTATAATTATCAATGAAATTCATGTTGAAATTCTACACACAATTTAGATAACCATGTATTAATATTTATTGTCTTTTAGGATATTATTAGATTATGATGACTCTTTAAGATCTGAAGTAATTTATCCAGAAGAGGAAATCTTAAGTACCCTTCATCCTTTTTAGAGAAATTGAAATAAGATTCATCGGTTTGGATATGTGTTGATCAAAATATGGTTTTTTTATGGATACTCAATTTATGGATATATTAACAAATGTTTAGTTTGTGTTTTAATTACTGGAAGGCAGAAGTGTGTGAATTTGAATCACAAAACAACATGGAATTTATGAGAAAATAGTGAGGTATTTGGAAAAATATTTTATTATTTGTGATTGGTGGATATAATGAGGAAAGATTTATGGGATCAAAATTTGTATTGAGAAAAAATGGACTCCCATGAATGTAGGGAGTTAGTGAAACTTGATGATTTGGTGGGACCCTTTATAAAAAGTGTGTGGGACTACTTTGTTTAAATTTATTATATCTATTTGTTTTAGTGATCTATGTGGATGCTTAGACATAATAGATAGTAAAATTTTGATGTTTTGATATAATGAAAAGTGATGCTTCTCTCCATTGAATTAAGATATATGTATGAACCATCTAAAACCGTTATGTGTTTTTTTCTCAATTTTATTTCATTTTCTAATTTCAGTTTTTTATGTGATTAAGAGTTAAACATGACTGTGTCATTGAAACTTAGTGATTTTATTGTTTTAAAGGTGTTTTTACTTATTCTGTTACATTTAACCTATGTTGATTCCTTCTAAAGATCTGTTTCCACCATTTTAATATTCTAGTGATGAAGTTAATGTGTGAAAATTACATGTGGGATTCTCAGGAATTGGAACCAGAGTAGTAGAATGTTTTCTTAGAGTCTCAATTTCTAACTCACCAACAATTTATGGAACTTTCATTATTGTTTAGAGATTATTTCAATTTAGTAGGATTAATTATGTTATAAAGTGATAGTATCATAATATAGGAAGGTTTGGATAATCAAATTCAATGTAATTAATTTTAGTTTCTAGAGGACAAAAATATATTACTATCACATCCAAAAATATTAAAATGTTTTTTAAAAGGTGTTAAATCAAAGTAAATGAAACTAATAATAATGGAAAAACATAAATAAAAAGGCTTTAAGTTGGGAGAGGCTATTATCAGCATAAAACATGTACTTCAACATCTAGGAGAAGAAGACTATGGTGGATTTAATTTAAGTGTTATATGTGCGATAATTTTACAAAACTCGATAAGATGTACTTAATGTGATGTCTATTCAACATTAAACTACCATAGAGAGGTCTACTACTGATCATGTGAATGATTTTAACATGAAAAAAATTTATCTCGATTTTATGAAGGTGAATTTTACATATGATTAATAGGACATAATATTGTTATCATCATTACCAAAATCATGAAATAAAATGGTAATAATATTGCGTAACACAAAAAAATAGACTTGATATTAAAATATGTCAACAACTTGATTCTAAATGAATACCTCTGGAGGAGGGAGATTTATGAACCTTCTAGTGATTAATTAAATGAATATGTAAGAGGGAACTCACCTCATTGAATAAATTAAAGGTGATGATAATGAAAGATGGGAGAGTAAAGTAGATAAACATATATCAGACCTGAGCCATCCTATTGGAACTAAGGAAAAATTGGTCATCTCTTGAAGGATTATTGTGGGTGAAATGGAAATTATAAAAAAAATTACACAAATTTAGGTTACATTCAATCAACTAGATAAAGTAGTGAAAACTTAATATTAAGTGTTAATATATTAGTGGAATCATAGATTATAAATTCTAGTACATCTTTCCACTCTACTTGTGAAAAGGGATGCATAAAAAATAATGTGTACATAAGTTTTAGAATCATGTATTTAGTGGATGATAAAGTTCATAAACTTTTGGGAAAGGGAGATATGAAAACATGGTTATAGAATGGAATTTTATTTGAGTTTAAGGGGTTTAGATATATTCTATGTATTTAGAAGAATCTAGTTTTAGTAGGAAATTTGGGTAAAGCTAATTATCAAACACAATTTTCTAAGGGAGTGTGGAAAATCACTTGAGGTTACTTGGTCATATCTAGGCGGTGTAAAAAATAGAAACTATATATTATTGGATGTAAAATGGGATTTATAATCATATGAAATTAAAATTTTAAATGTTAATAACTATGGATCTGTTGCCTTAGGAACCTTAGTGTGATAAGTATTGAAGTTTTATTAGAAAAAGCCACGCTAAAGATAGATCATTCTTATTTTTGAAGTTGTTAATGTTTTATATTCCAAAACCAATGTGCAGTGAGATTTAACTTGATCATAAGAACACCAAAAATACTAGAATTTAGATATGGTTTATATAGACATAATAGTATCCAACTCAATTAAATATGATAGAGGTTCAAAATATTTTTTGACCATTATTGATGAATCCACTATGAAATTATGGTTATATTTACTGAAATGTAAATTATAAGTGACTAGAGTGTTCATGAAATAGAAATATATGGTTTAATGGGAAACATGATATAATCTAAAATTATTTCAATCAAAAAATAAAAGAGATTACCCCATTTTTTTTAACAAAACATCTATAGACATAGACGAATTAAAAATGGGAAAACTATTACTAGAATTGTTGATAAAAATGGTGTTGTTAAATGGATTAATAAAAGATTTATGGAAATTTAATGGCTTATTAAGTTATATTTAGGGATTACCAAGTTATTTTTGGAAGAAACAATTATATACCAAAATTCATTTAATTAATCAGAGCCCCTCAGTTCCAATAGGATAAGAATTTTCGATAGCTCTATGGATAAGAAAAACACTATATTTATCTCACCTCAATTCCTTAAAAATTTTATCTAATGAAAATATTGATTCGAAATACATATATAATCTATAAGATAAATCACAAGCATGTTTTTTTCATGTGATATATAGATTAAGCACTCAGTTTTAAACTTTGGGATGATAGAGAAAAATAAATCATTAGAAATATAAATGTAATCTTCAATGAGAAAGTATTGTGGAAGGATAATAACTTGAAGGAGATGGAATTTGAAGGCAAGGAATCAAACTTAGTCTAAGTTGATCTAAATGTGGCCACCAGAAGTTCATATGTTTTGAAATGTTCATATTTCTTTAATTTTATAAAAAATTCAAAAATTCCAGAGGAATGTTTAGAAAAAGAATATAAATTTTGATGATGATACCGGTAAAAGTTATACTTTAAATATCATGAACTAGTGAGAATCATTCCAAATTTCCATAAATTTTAGTTATAGAGAGAGAATAAACCACATGATGAATTATATAGATATAAAAGTGTTAGAAAAATGATACATAATTATTAATATGAATTAAAAATTATATTTTTGATGGACAAATAAGAAATAGAAGCACTAGAGAATTAATCACACTTGGTGATTCTGATCAGTGGGATTTTTCAATGAAGGATTAAGTGGATTCACTGTATGTGAAAAACACATGGGATTTAGTGGAACTACCACCTGTAAGATTACGTTTTTTTGGAAAGGTATGTTTTTGTTGTGCCTTGGGTTGAACCCTTTGATTTTTAGACTTAAAAAGGTTTCTTGAAAGTGTGATAGGCCTCAGGGGTGTTCCGGGGGCTCGGGGCATGGAAGAAGGGAAGTCTGGGCAAAACAGACCAAGGCGCACGACCTGCGCACGGTCAGCCAAACCGTGCGGCTTGCCCAAACTAAGCCATGCAAACCTCCCTCCTCTGGACAGAAGCGAGAACATGGTTTGCGCACAGTTTGCCAAACTGTGCGACTAAATCGTGCGACTCTCCCTCCTCTGGGCAGTGGCGTGCGCACGGTTTGTGCACGGTTTGCCAAACCGTGCGGCTAAACCGTGCAGCCACTTAAAGTTTGAAAATTTACAAAATTGCCACTCCGGGCTTTATAACCCCAACTCGGGATTTTCCTCTCTTCCTCCTCTCCTCACCTTAGTCACGAACCAAGGCTCCCATGGACTTCAAGAGATCAAACTCCTTTGATTATAAGGTGTTTTTGGTGCCGTTGGTTGCGGATTGAAGCTCCGGGTAAGGCTAATCTCCTCCTTGGTTCTTTTCTTGGTTTAGGGTTTGTGTCTTACCTCCCTCTCATTCCGAAACCCTAAAACCCTATATTTTGGGTGAGTTCTAGGTTGAAGCTCCAAGGGTTGGTCGAATTTAGGTCTAAGGACTCGATTGAGGGTGCGTTCAACTGCAGATTCTAGGTAGGTGGTCTACAAGTTATATCCCATGGTTATTTAGGGTTTTTGTGCATGATTAATTGTATTCTTGCTTTTACTTGGTTATGTTTGGATAACCTTGTCATGTTTGAGAAGAATGGTATTTAAAATGGAAAATGGTAACCCTCACAATCCCCGTGGGATGTTTTGGGATTGACTTGACCTAATTAGGGCCATCCATGGGATGTGCCATCTTTTCCCGGGTTTAGGGATTATTATTAAACAAGTGATCTTGTTGTGGTAAATGGTAGATACCTTGATGAATATGTTGGAATGATTGGTTGAACATGGAATAGATGTTAGGTGATGCACCTAGACTTGGTAATAATTAAAGGGTTATTTGAAATGGAATGAATGTGTGATTCATGGAAATGACGAACACGTTAAATGGGTTAGTGTGTAAATTGATTAAAGACCATAATGGGATAGATTATGGGTATGGGATGGAATGCTTAGTGACATAGGCATAACACATGGGAATTGGGTGAATGGTTAAATTATGTGAAATGGTAATGCGTTAATGGGTTAGGGCATGATGTGGTTTCCCATGTGGGTTGTTGTGAATGATGTTTGCCGATGGGCAATGTTTGGATGGTTGATGGATACTTATATATAAGCATGTGCACATGGCTTGGTAGTGTGGGGTATGACTTGAGGATCTACTCCCACGGGTCGAGTGAATACTGAGGCTCTAAATTCTACCCTAAATATATGGGTTAGGAATGGGGACCGATGCTCTTTTCTCCTAACGGTTGCATCCACCCGGACTGAGGCTTTGAGGTGAGGATATGGTTTCTATGAGGGGGTTAGTCCTAGTGAGATAGGATAACGATGTGTTTACCCTCTAGCATGTGATTGTTGGCCTTATACCCATGTAACATGATGAATGTGATTAACCCATGGAAATGTGATGAAAGGGTAAGTGACGTTTATTGGTGCGAAATGAATGGAATGAATGTGGTAAAGGCCTGTCTTTGAACTAGTTAATGGAAACTTAAATAATCAATTGGCTTCTATCATCCATTTTCCTTTCGCATGCACTATCTGTTTATACTAGATATTTTGTAGACACCGTTGGTGGTGGCCTACTGAGTTGTACTCACACCCTGATCGGGCCGCCGTTGGGTACCTGAGCAGACTTCATGTTTGCAGGTCAGGACAAGGGAAAGGGTCCTTGCTAGATAGCTGAGTGGACATGGGTAGCACTTGGTGGAGGATTCAGACTTGGATTCGGGACCATCTTGGGGATTTTGGTTGTTGTCCTTATTTTTGGGCTTTTGTTCACCTTTACACTTGTAGTATGACATGACATGTTTATTATTAGAAATTGTTTCTATACATGTTCCTTGTTTATTGGTTATTGTCTCCGTTGTTTGATTATTCTATTGTGGCTTACTCTGATAAAAAGGGGATATAGTCTCCCCACTTGACCCCATAGACCCCCGCTGCTAGTCGGAAGACTTTGGCGTATGGGGAGGCGTGCTTAAGGTTATGTAACCAACCGGCTCGAAGCACCGGTTTAGTGGCTTCTGGGTCGGGGACGTTACAAAGTGGTATCAGATGAGGTCTTTATTCTCCTTCTCTAAGGTCTTGTTATTTGGTATTGGTAGCCAAGGGTTAAGATGTGTCGAGCCTTGGTAATGAGATTGTGCTTGGGAGTAGCTAACCCAGGTACGGGGGAAACCCAAGTCACCCTGGGTGGGAAATTGATTTTCTTGGTTGTGTGTTGTTACAGTTGATGATATTTTACCATTGGGTGATACACATGTGGTTCGATGTGATAGTTTTATGATATTTGGCTCGTGGCCTTAACAGCATGAGGATTTGAATTCATGCATCATTGTAGGCACCTAGAGAGATAGGTGAAATGCATTGTATTAGGCACACACACGGGATGGGTGTGTGAGTCAGGAAATTAGGGTGCATTATGCATTTCATGAAACTAAGAAATAATGAGAAGAATGAAATGAAACAAGTGGGTAAATTATGTTTAACAAAATATAAGGGTTTGAAATGAAGTGGAAATGTTTGGTAAAATGTTGTGTGAGTTGGTGGTAGTGCATGGTTGTTTACCCCATGTGGACCATGTCCCGCAGTAGGGATGGTTGGGGCGGTTGTAGCTAGTAAAGAGCTCTTGTTGCAGTTGTGGAGTTTTATGGTATGTGTGTTAAATCTCATGTTTGGAAATGTAGAGAGATTCCACCACGACGTCGATTTCCAGTTGGGAAACAGGAGGATGTTACTGAGAAAACTCCTCTTGTAGAAGAGCAAGAAAATGTGGTGATTAATGAAGGTAGAGAAGACTAGTTCCGAGAGAACTTGCCTTGCCTTATGAAAATGATGGATCGAGACCCAGGGTGGGGTGCACCAAGTATGTTTGAGCTGACCATGGAATTCCAGCTGCAGCACCCTCCGACTTTCACCAGATAGGGTGGGCCAGTGGTAGCGGAGTTTTCGTTCGAGTCTGTCCAGACGATATTGGATCATCAGGAGACTCTGTTTGAAAAGCGTGTAAAGCTGGCCATTTACATGTTGCGGGGCCAGGCGAGGAATTGGTGGGACATTCAGGCTCAGACCAAGAAGACTGAGGGGATGTCATGGAATGGTTTCTAGGAAAAGTTTCTGGAGCATTTCTACCCAGAGACTTTGAGGCAGGAGCGGGCTGCAGAGTTTATGATCCTGACTCAGGTATCGTTATCGGTGATGGACTATGCTAGTTGCTTCACTAATTTGAGATGCTTTGTCCCTGTATTAGCAGGGGATGAGGCAGCGGTGGCAAGATGCTTCCAGGATGGGTTGAGACATGAGATCAAGTCTCAGGTAAATATTTTTCGCTTGAAGAGGTTTGTGGAGGTTTTGGATCAGGCACTCATATCTGAAGGGAACCTTAAGGGAGCTTCGGGTAGTAGGCTTGTCATGCCAGCTGGGCAGACAAGTGATGCATCTTCCGAAGGTCAGAAGCACCGTTTGGAAAGTTTTCAGCATGGTGGTCAGAAGAGAGGGTCAGCCTCTCAGAGTGGGAATCAGGTGTTCTGCTATCAATGCAGTAGGCCGGGGAATGTGCGTGGTCAGTGTCCTCGACATCCAGTTGTGTGCCATTCGTGCTGCAGGATGGGGCATGTGCAGAGGTTCTTCAGGAACCCACGACAGGTGGGTGAGTATGACAGTGGTAAGTAGATACCAGATATGGGAAGGGGATCAGTTTCCCCATATCAGTAGGCAGTTGGAGCTCCACGGGCCGTACTGGCAGGGGCGGTAGACGTGGAACTCCCGGGAAAGATCGCTCATGCCAGCAGGGCAGTGCAGCGTAGGAAATTCCGGCTGGAGCCCAGAGTAGAGGGGCAAGTCAGCTTCAGGCAGTTCAGTTTGTGCCAGGTGACGGTGAGGTCGGACCTTCGACTTTTTGAGGTACGATCCTTGTAGCTTCCACGTTTTCTAGTGTGTTTATTGACATAGGTGCCACACACTCTTTTGTCTCTACTCAACTTGTGGTATTGCTGGGATTGCCTGTGGAAAGGGTGTGTGGAGTTATGTCAATTGATACTCCGTTGGGGGTGCGGGTTGAGGATATCAAGCAGTGTAAGGGATGTGCCTTGGAAGTTGGAGGTATTGTTTTTTGTGGGACTTGTTTGTTCTCGAGATGTCATATTTTGACCTAATCTTGGGAATGAATTGGTTGGTGTTGTATCGAGCACACATCGACTGTTATCATCGCAGAGTATCGTTCAGGTCACTTGAGGGTGATGCTTATGTCCACTGTGGCGAGTGGGATGTTCGAGTAGGTCGTGCAGGATCGTTGGGTCAACGGATTAGTGGACTCACGACTCAAGTGACATGTATCATGCTTTGTGATGATGAAATAGGAGAACATATTGTTTTTCCTCCTGTGGTGGATCGGTTTCAGGATGTGTTTCCTGAGGATTTCTCGGGGTTACCGCCTGAGAGGGATGTTGAGTTCACGATCGAGTTGCTTCTGGGAGCGGAGCCAATTTCTATTCGGCCATACCGAATGGCACTGGTGGAACTCCAGGAACTAAAGGTACAAGTTGAGGAGTTGGATCATAAGGGGTTTATCCATCCTATTAAGTCTCCTTGGGGATCTCCCGTGCTTTTTACAAAAAAGGCCAATTGGTCATTGAGGCTGTGCGTGGACTATCGAAAGTTGAATCAGATGAAAATGAAGAATCGGTACCCTATCCCTAGAATTGATGACCTGTTTGATCAGTTGAGGGGTGCATCAGTGTTCTATAAAATTGATCTGAGGTCGAGTTATCACCATTTGAGGGTGAGGTCTTCTGACATACCGGGAACAACTTTCTAGAGTCGGTACAGGTTGTTTGAGTTTGTGGTAATGCCTTTCGGCTTGACCAATTCACCGACAGTGTTTATAGCCTTGATGAACCAGATTTTTCATTCCTATCTGGACCAGTTTGTGGTTGTCTTTGTTGAATATATCTTAGTGTACTCTAAAACTCATGACGATCATGCCCAGTATATTGACATCGTCTTGGGTACGCTAAGAAAGCACCGAATATACGCCAAGATATCAAAGTGTCAATTCCGGATAGGTGAGGTTCATTTTCTGGGTCACATCATCTCAGAGGTAGGTGTGTCAGTGGATCCATAGAAGGTGTAGGAAGTTGTATCTTAGGAGTATCCCATGAATTTTTCTGATGTTCAGAGTTTTCTGGGTTTGGTCGGGTATTACCGAAGGTTCATTCAGGATTTCTTTCGCATGGAAACACCACTTTCGGGCTTGACCAAGAAGGTAATTAGGTTCGAGTGGCCTGAGGCTTGTGAGAATTACTTTCAAGAGTGAAGAATAAGTTGATGACCACACCTATCTTGATCTTACTTGATCCGGGTAAGAAGTACGTCGTGTTTTGTGATGCTTCTGGAGTCGGATTTGGGGCTGTGTTGATGCAAGATGAGTGGGTTGTGGCTTATAGGTCAAGGCAGTTGAGGCCCCATGAGCGAAACTATCCCACTCATGATATCGAATTGGCTACAGTAGTGTACGCCTTGAAGTGCTGGAGGCACTATCTGTTGGGAGAACGATTTACAGTGTTTACTGGCCATAAGAGTTTAAAGTAAATCTTCTCACAGCAGGATCTGAATCTTTGGCAACGAAGATGGGTTGAATATCTCCAGTCTTTCGACTTTGAGTTGGTGTAAATGCTGGGAAAGGGAAACAGTTTTGCTAATGCTCTGAGCAGGAAGGTTCAGAATCAGGCGGTTCAGGAGGCCAACACTGAGTGGAAGGTGATGGCCTTGTTTGCAGAGATGCACCTGGAGGTGCAGGAGGAGAACGGTCAGGTAACTATTGCTTCTTTAACGATGGAGTTGACACTCTAGATTCTAGTTAAGTAAAGTCAGCTTGATGATCCTGAGTGTTTGAGCATGAAGGAAAATCTTAATGGTGGGGAGCTACCTTCTGGTTGGACCATCAGTGTGGACAGTGTTGCTCGTGTTCGTGATCATGTGGTTGTTCCAAAGTGTGTGCGTGAAGAGTTGATGCGTGAGTTCCATGCATCAAAGTGGGCAGTGCATCCTGGTTTGACCAAGATGTACCGTGATCTACGAAGGCATTTCTGGTGGCCTGGAATGAAGAAGGAAGTCATGGGTTTTGTGGCACCGTGCCTTACCTGTCAGCAGGTGAAGGCCAAGCATCAACGCCCAGGTGGTTTGTTGCATCCATTTCTCATCTCGGAATGGAAGTGGGATGATGTAACAATGGATTTGGTCATGGGACTCCGAGGGTGCCACAAAAGAATGATGCAATATGGGTGGTTGTGGATCGACTAATGAAAGCAGATCATTTATTACCAATTCAGGAAACCATTACAGTCGACTAGTTGGGTGAGCTGTATGTTCCGGAAGTAGTGTAGTTTCATGGGGTACCACGGACCATAGTTTTGGACCGAGATCCGCATTTCACATCGCACTTCTGGAAAGGGTTGCAGAAGGTGCTTGGTACGTAGGTGTTTTTGAGTACGGATTTCCACCCACAGACAGACGGGCAGTCGGAACGTACGATCCAAGTGTTGGAAGACATGTTGAGAGCTAGTGTCTTGAACCTTGGTTGATCTTGGGAGAGACACCTATCATTGGTTGAGTTTTCCTACAACAATAGTTTTCAGGCTATCATTCAGATGGAACCATTTGAGGCACTTTACTGGAGGCCATGTTGTAACGCCCCGACCCTAATTACCTAGAGTCGGTGCATTATTACATAACATTGGCATGCTCATGAGAAAGATCAAGTCTCGAAAGACCGATTAGTTTAGTAGCCTTGGAATAACTAGATACATCCATAAATTTTTACATTACATCATAAAAAAACATCTTGTCTTCATATCCCCTCATACTATCCCTGCAGGTCATTCATAAATTACTTCTTCATAATCCTGGGAAAAATAAAACATTAAAAGGGGTGAGCTCGGATGCTCAGTAAGGATAACATTATAGCAGAAGCTTTCATAAATAAGCATAAACACTTAAGGCAATTTATAACTAAAACAAAAGCCTTTTAAATTTAAACTTCAGCATAAAATGGCGAAGGTAAAATGAAATAATGCCATTTACTTACTCACATGGATATTCTACTAGTCGAATGATCACATGCAATATCAATAACCACTTTCATAATGATGGAATGCATAATGCCAGACTATCATAACCACATAGCCAAGGCCTCGTGCCAAGACTACAAATAAGATTTTTCCAAGGCCTTGTGCCAAGACACTAGTTTGTCTCATGAGACCTACCGATGCATCGAGGAGCTATAGCGGGCTCCACCCGTCACTTATTAAGTTCAATGCATGCCCATATGAAAAGGTTTAAACATAACGTAAACATTCATATTAAACTAGCATACGAAATGTCAATACTTTCACCACAAACCATGAATGGTATAAAAATAGCACATCCACAGTCAAACATAATTCATTCGATACAATATGGAAGATTGTATTGTATCACATTAACCTCAATCAATAATAATGAAGGATGTTGACATAGATGAAAATAATCATCAAAACTATTTGAGAGAAATATCCCCCTTTTCTTGAAAACATTTAAAAGTCACACTATTTGTCAAGAAGCCATTTAAAAGTATATTTTTGAATCAAAGTGTCCCATACCACTTTGAAACTTTTAAAAGGAGTTTTAATTTTAAAACTTTAATGTCCATATAAATAAATCCTTAAAACCATTTTTAAAATATGGACATTAATGAGCATGATTTAGAAGAATAATTCTTTAAAACATTTTAAAATGGTATTTTGGTTAGAGTTTCTAACCAAAAGAGAGACACTTGAATACAAATAATTGAGGTAATCAAAACATTTTAATATCATGAGAATACAGGAATTCATGATATACTATGTCAAAGTACATTATATACACCACATAGAAGTGATTTGGTGTATATCATCAAAGAAGTCTCAATGGAATGTAAATTGAGATGAAATTTCTCAAAAAGGTTGTATACTTAGGTTAAGGATAAATCAATGACATAATTATGTGTGAAAAATATAAATACACTAAATATGATTGGATATTCAGTGTAAAACAATCAAAGGACATTCACACATATTCTTGTAAAAACAATACCAACGAATTGGATGTTTAACTCAACAAATGGAGAATGAGTTAAAATTACTCTTATCAAATTCATATCAATGAATTGAGAATTATCAATGGAGTGATTATGTGTATCAAAATTATATCCACAGGAAGGGGAGTGGAAATTATGACATAATAAAATGAATAGTGATTCCACACATAATCTTGGGGTAATATAATCAATGAAATATGTGTAAAGCCAAATGAGTGGAAATTGAAATCTCAAATTCCCTTATCGATTAGGTAACTTACGAAACATACACCCATGAAAGAAGTATCGTACCATGATTATGTAAATACCCATAAATTAAAGTATATTACACAATGAATACAATCATGGGCAGTACACATACACCACATGCAATAATTAAGTGGTGAACAATAGAATTCTCACGAAATTAAAAGTGAGATTAGAAAATCCCTTACTTTGTACTTTTTCCTTGGTCGATGGTTGGTTTACCTCCTGTATAATGGTGAAATAATTGTTATTGAATAATACAAGAATCATTTACTTTAATATGATATCATATATGATCTTTTAACATTGATTTGTTAATAATATCTTAGTATTAACGCCGTTTCGGGTGTTAACTTACTCATTTTCTTTTATATGTTTTGTTACATAAGTCATGTTTGTTGTATCTTATTCATATCCAGAATGATATCAAGTCCTTAAACATCATTTTTAAATCATTAAATGATAATTATACTTGAATGGATACGATGGATAATGAATCTCATCGCGTTCGTGGAGACGGTAGTCTGTACGTACGCACGAACGCTACTTCCATTTAATTTTTTATTTTAAAAGAATCGAATCCAAATGATACATAGGTATATTACTATTCCAGTATAATATAATATTTTATATATGTTACTTAAGTTCATTAACGCCATCATTTATACGTTCCATGTGTGGTATGAACGAGTCATATCATTTTAAGGGGGCGGTAGTCCGCACTTCCTCAAATGAAATTATCGTATGTATATACGACATGAAACGAATAATGGTATGAAATAAAATGGAATTACAGAAGCTTATATATAAAATATATATCATTAATATCATATTTAATTACAGTGCCATCATAATGGCCACCATGAGAGGCGGTAAGATGTTTTTGAACAATCATCGTTTCGTGAGGCGTTAGTTTGCCATCCACAGAAACATTATGTTCATCATCCATTAGATGGAGTTGTGTGTATGTGTAGTTTGAATACTTCTTATAACAACATCCTAGTATATTGAGGATACTGGTGTTTTTACAAAAGAAGGGAAATAAAAAGAGTTTGGGGGTTGAAGAAGCAAAATAAATGAAAATAATTTAAGAGAAATCGTTACCTTTAATTTAGGTAACTCACTTTGGTTGGAACCAAAGGACTTGTTGAAATGATTTATGCCTAAGGGGAAGCTTCAAGGAGGAGGAGAGGGATGTGGGGAGCTTAGTTGGGCAGAGTTTGGACGATCCAAGTGGCTTGAGAGGTGTGAGGAAATGAGAAGGAGGAGTGCCCTTTTATAAGAGGGGTGAGGGGCACCTTTGGAAAAGCTAGAAATATTAATTTATAATAAATTCATATTCGGTTTCCAATGGCTCCAAAGTTGACTATTCAAAGGTTGAGGTGGGGATAGGTCGAAAACAACTCATCCAATATAATTTATACAGGTTTGGGTACTTATATTAACCTTATCTTTAAGTATTAACTCTAAGTTAATTAGTTTCACTTTTACAATGTCTCTTTGTATTTTTATATAATATGGTTAATAAACTTACTATATACATCCAAAAGACCCCCAAGTGGTCCATTAATGATTAACCTATCATAATATAAGTCTCTTGGCCGAACCTTAGATTTTTAGGAATTTAATATCAATTAATAATATAATATTTGTTTTAAGAACTCTTTTATGTCAATTTTGACACTATTCACTAGTTGATTTTTGTGAAACTCATAACAGATTGATTACTTCGAACAAAGTCAAATAAATCAATCCTAATATATCATATTATCCTAGAAAATTTGTTTAATTCATTAAAAGTTTCATATTATAATTATTTGTGTATTTATAATATCAATTATGTTAATGTTTCACTATTTTAGTAATTACTGCATCATCATTGTGTCATAAATAAAATAAACTATTTAATGTCAAAAAATTATAAATAAAATATAATTATGTAGTAAATCTTTTTAGCTTTCTAATGAATATTTATAATCTAAAATCCAGCATATATAACCCTATGTAACAATTGGTTTTCTAAAAGATATATGCTTGTGTCATTTTTGTATTCATTTTAACTTAATTAATATAAAGTGTCATTATCACTTACAAGTGGATCCATGGGGTCCCAAAATTGACCCAAATATGCCCATGGTCGACCATGTATCAACCAATAGGGTTAAGACACATTTTAGGGTAATTTAGTATTATTATAATATTATTTTTTTAACCCTTATTTACCGGATTTACCCTTAACCATGGTAAATAAAATATTTACCGCAGTAATTATTCAAAATGTCTAAAAATAAAAGTTACCTTTTTACACAATTTGGACATCCTGATTCCAAATATGGAATCCATTTTTCTAAATTCAAAACACAGAAGTGGCAGAAATTAATTTAAAATTAATTCCCGCTGTCAAAACAAAAAGCGTGTTTTTAAGAGATAATAACTATCAAAAGATTGACACTTGTTTATGTTCGGTTTAATTGTAAAATTATTTCCAATGACCAACATTATATTAAATGGTAAAAATATATTCTAAATATACTTTAAAACCACTCAAATTCACAATTTATCACTATTAATTATTTTGATTAAAAAAGTTGTTTTTAATTAAAATTTAGTAATTTTCACTATTCATCAAAATATGAAAGTTATCCGAAAAGTACCAAAATTTCACCTTAGGCTAAATTAGATATTCCGAATCCAAAAATGAAGTCCATTTTGAAATAAAAAATATATATAATTTCAAAAAGTAGGTATTACTATTCATAACGGCTAGTTTGATTGGTTGTGGTGTGTTAAAATCTCGAAGTTGCGTACAATGCACGTCATTGCATTATTCGAAAGGAAACATACCGAGGAAGCTTGGGGTGTTACATTCTCCCCTCCTTCAATAAATTGCGTCCTCGCAATTTTTAAAATTTTGCTTGGGAATATAATGGAAAGTCCCACATCGGAAAAAGAGTCAATAAAACTATCACTTTAAAAGAAAGAAAGAGAGGTATAAGGGTCATCCAAGATAACCCATACTAGGATTCCATGTAAGAAAACATGGATATGGATGATAAACTAAGTGTCAAGTTCTGATGGAGAGGGATAGAAATCATGATCAGGAGAAAGTTAACAATGAGAAAACCACAAACTTGTGTTGGGACAAACGACCATTAGTCTCCTAGTAGGAAAGTAAACGGACAACATTTTTTTTAAGTTACATTACATAAGGAAGAGTAATTCATTTATGATATTGACTAAGAACATTATGAGATATACTTACATTTTAAGTAGATTTTCATTCTTTAATAAATTTCCACCACTAACTCATTTTTTTAAACGATGAGTATTCAAGAAGACTTGGTCACACTGGAAGAGATAGAATAAACTTCTATAGAATCACATGATCCATGAAGGATAAACCATATATTTACATTGTCTTTGAAGATTAATCAAAACCAAAATGGTCAGTGAATGATCTAATGATCCCCCAAAAGGATATTCATTGAGATAAATATGCACTAATCTTAATTTCTAAAATTAAACCAACAATACCCCAAAGTTAAATAGATACCATTCAATAACCAATTGTCCTTAAAATCCTTTAATATAATCCAAACTAATATTGAAACCCAAAACATAGAAGAATTTGATTATGTAGTCTCCCATGTTAAATTGTATCTCCAAATGACATCAGATACTCTTAAAGTCACATACTCAAAAGTAATTAACCTAATCACATATTCTCTATTATAGGTTAATCATTTCCATAAATAACCCAAATCACTATAAATCCACAATAAAAACGTAGATAAAAATCTATCATTACTCCACAAATGAAACCCCATAGTATTCTATTTTCCTTGGGCATATAGTGTTCCCAACAAAGCGAACATCTTCCAAAATAACATTTATCACTTAATCACCAAATCATTTTCCTATACCAAGGGTATTCTTTTGATATGAAATAAGAACCCAAATCAACTTATTATTGATCAATAAAATCATTTAACTAAAAAAAAAGTCACACTAACCAGGGACTTCACGTAGTCCAGTGGTAGGCGATAAATCCCAATCACACTTTGGTTGTGGGTTCGATTCCCATAGCTTTGTCCGACGCGGCGGGTTGTCACACGGTCTACGTGTTGTCCTTTTTCAAAAACTATATTTTATAATATTGCCAAAATGAGATAAATTCCTCAAAATACTATATCATAAATTTAACCACAAATGTTATATCATACCTTGAATCTTCATCCCAAATTAGAATAACTTATAATTCTCTCAAACCCCAATGATCATATAAATCCAAATGGTTATTTATACCCATATCCACAAGAGAAGAGACAATTCTTCCTTAAATATCATTCTCACATGGCAAACTGCGGGGTTACAAATACAAGAGAAAATTATTCCATAGTAAACCCATCAACAAGGAGTGCTAATACTTTTTAAACATTTCCCCAACCATTTATTCCCACATAGATTCTTCTTTGACCAAGAAAATATCCTATAGAATAGGACATTCACTCGGGTAATGGCCAGGTCCCCTACATTTACGGCAAATGACTGTAAATGGACTCTTGGGACCATTTTTATCTTCTTCCATAGTACTCTTCATTTTTCTTCGGCAATTCTTTACTTTATGTCCTTCCTTCCCGCACGTAAAACATTTCGTTGTCCCATTGAGACACTTTCCTGGGTGTCTCTTTCCACATTTCTTGCATGATGAAAATTGAGGGTTCTTTTCTCCATGGTCTCCATTGCTGGAGCTCTTATCATTTATCACCTTTCTCTTCCTTGTTGAGTCTGGGAGTTGGTTAATATATATGTTGTTGATCATATTTTTGGAAAACTGATTTGGCATAAAGACGATATCTTTTACGCCTATCAACATTCCATTTTGTTGCTCATTGCCACCACCGTTCCCATCTTGTACATCATTCTCAAAGTCACTATGACTTCCTTGGAATCCAGCCATTGACTAAAACCATAAAGCATTGTGTGAGTAATAGTAGTCGTAAAATCATTTAGAGATTAAAATGTCACCATATTCTCAATTTGAAACATATTAGGATTAACCAAGGTCATTTACTCTCATCTTATATATATATTACTTAAATTGGTTTGTAAAGAAAATGTAAATTATCCTAAGCATATCCCCCGGGAGTGTCGTAACCAAGAGTGCAGCAAGGCCCGTTGTCGTGCACCAGTTCTCGTTCGAGTCTAGCTCAAAGCGGTGTTTTCGGGTTTTACCCCTAGGTACATCTGTGCCAGAGCCGCCTCTACCTGCTCGTATCCAGACAGGGATGTATTGCTCAGAAAACTAACAAAATCTCTACAATACCAAAATTCTAGGAAGTTCTTTTATACAAATCCTCAAAGTTCATCTTAGGTCTACGTGCTCTAATCAGAGTTTATCTAAATCTAGCTACCAAGGTTTGTACTAAACTTCCTCTGATACCAACTGTAACGCCCCGACCCTAATTACCTAGAGTCGGTGCATTATTACATAACATTGGCATGATCATGAGAAAGATCAAGTCTCGAAAGACCGATTAGTTTAGTAGCCTTGGAATAACTAGATACATCCATAAATTTTTACATTACATCATAAAAAAAACATCTTGTCTTCATATCCCCTCATACTATCCCTGCAGGTCATTCATAAATTACTTCTTCATAATCCTGGGAAAAATAAAACATTAAAAGGGGTGAGCTCGGATGCTCAGTAAGGATAACATTATAGCAGAAGCTTTCATAAATAAGCATAAACACTTAAGGCAATTTATAACTAAAACAAAAGCCTTTTAAATTTAAACTTCAGCATAAAATGGCGAATGTAAAATGAAATAATGCCATTTACTTACTCACATGGATATTCTACTAGTCGAATTATCACATGCAATATCAATAACCACTTTCATAATGATGGAATGCATAATGCCAGACTATCATAACCACATAGCCAAGGCCTCGTGCCAAGACTACAAATAAGATTTTGCCAAGGCCTTGTGCCAAGACACTAGTTTGTCTCATGAGACCTACCGATGCATCGAGGAGCTATAGCGGGCTCCACCCGTCACTTATTAAGTCCAATGCATTCCCATATGAAAAGGTTTAAACATAACGTAAACATTCGTATTAAACTAGCATACGAAATGTCAATACTTTCACCACAAACCATGAATGGTATAAAAATAGCACATCCACAGTCAAACATAATTCATTCGATACAATATGGAAGATTGTATTGTATCACATTAACCTCAATCAATAATAATGAAGGATGTTGACATAGATGAAAATAATCATCAAAACTATTTGAGAGAAATATCCCCCTTTTCTTGAAAACATTTAAAAGTCACACTATTTGTCAAGAAGCCATTTAAAAGTATATTTTTGAATCAAAGTGTCCCATACCACTTTGAAACTTTTAAAAGGAGTTTTAATTTTAAAACTTTAATGTCCATATAAATAAATCCTTAAAACCATTTTTAAAATATGGACATTAATGAGCATGATTTAGAAGAATAATTCTTTAAAACATTTTAAAATGGTATTTTGGTTAGAGTTTCTAACCAAAAGAGAGACACTTGAATACAAATAATTGAGGTAATCAAAACATTTTAATATCATGAGAATAAAGGAATTCATGATATACTATGTCAAAGTACATTATATACACCACATAGAAGTGATTTGGTGTATATCATCAAAGAAGTCTCAATGGAATGTAAATTGAGATGAAATTTCTCAAAAAGGTTGTATACTTAGGTTAAGGATAAATCAATGACATAATTATGTGTGACAAATATAAATACACTAAATATGATTGGATATTCAGTGTAAAAAAATCAAAGGACATTCACACATATTCTTGTAAAAACAATACCAACGAATTGGATGTTTAACTCAACAAATGGAGAATGAGTTAAAATTACTCTTATCAAATTCATATCAATGAATTGAGAATTATCAATGGAGTGATTATGTGTATCAAACTTATATCCACAGGAAGGGGAGTGGAAATTATGACATAATCAAATGAATAGTGATTCCACACATAATCTTGGGGTAATATAATCAATGAAATATGTGTAAAGCCAAATGAGTGGAAATTGAAATCTCAAATTCCCTTATCGATTAGGTAACATACGAAACATACACCCATGAAAGAAGTATCGTACCATGATTATGTAAATACCCATAAATTAAAGTATATTACACAATGAATACAATCATGGGCAGTACACATACACCACATGCAATAATTAAGTGGTGAACAATAGAATTCTCACGAAATTAAAAGTGAGATTAGAAAATCCCTTACTTTGTAATTTTTCCTTGGTCGATGGTTGGTTTACCTCCTGTATAATGGTGAAATAATTGTTATTGAATAATACAAGAATCATTTACTTTAATATGATATCATATATGATCTTTTAACATTTATTTGTTAATAATATCTTAGTATTAACGCCGTTTCGGGTGTTAACTTACTCATTTTCTTTTATATGTTTTGTTACATAAGTCATGTTTGTTGTATCTTATTCATATCCATAATGATATCAAGTCCTTAAAAATCATTTTTAAATCATTAAATGATAATTATACTTGAATGGATACGATGGATAATGAATCTCATCGCGTTCGTGGAGACGGTAGTCCGTACGTACGCACGAACGCTACTTCCATTTAATTTTTTATTTTAAAAGAATCGAATCCAAATGATACATAGGTATATTACTATTCCAGTATAATATAATATTTTATATATGTTACTTAAGTTCATTAACACCATCATTTATACGTTCCATGTGTGGTATGAACGAGTCATATCATTTTAAGGGGGCGGTAGTCCGCACTTCCTCAAATGAAATTATCGTATGTATATACGACATGAAACGAATAATGGTATGAAATAAAATGGAATTACAAAAGCTTATATATAAAATATATATCATTAATATCATATTTAATTACAGTTCCATCATAATGTCCACCATGAGAGGCGGTAAGATGTTTTTGAACAATCATCGTTTCGTGAGGCGTTAGTTTGCCATCCACAGAAACATTATGTTCATCATCCATTAGATGGAGTTGTGTGTATGTGTAGTTTGAATACTTCTTATAACAACATCCTAGTATATTGAGGATACTGGTGTTGTTACAAAAGAAGGGAAATAAAAAGAGTTTGGGGGTTGAAGAAGCAAAATAAATGAAAATAATTTAAGAGAAATCGTTACCTTTAATTTAGGTAACTCACTTTGGTTGGAACCAAAGGACTTGTTGAAATGCTTTCTGCCTAAGGTGAAGCTTCAAGGAGGAGTAGAGGGATGTGGGGAGCTTAGTTGGGCAGAGTTTGGACGAGCCAAGTGGCTTGAGAGGTGTGAGGAAATAAGAAGGAGGAGTGCCCTTTTATAAGAGGGGTGAGGGGCACCTTTGGAAAAGCTAGAAATATTAATTTATAATAAATTCATATTCGGTTTCCAATGGCTCCAAAGTTGACTATTCAATGGTTGAGGTGGGGATAGGTCGAAAACAACTCATCCAATAGAATTTAGACAGGTTTGGGTACTTATATTAACCTTATCTTTAAGTATTAACTCTAAGTTAATTAGTTTCACTTTTACAATGTCTCTTTGTATTTTTATATAATATGGTTAATAAACTTACTATATACATCCAAAAGACCCCCACGTGGTCCATTAATGATTAACCTATCATAATATAAGTCTCTTGGCCGAACCTTAGATTTTTAGGAATTTAATATCAATTAATAATATAATATTTGTTTTAAGAACTCTTTTATGTCAATTTTGACACTATTCACTAGTTGATTTTTGTGAAACTCATAACAGATTGATTACTTCGAACAAAGTCAAATAAATCAATCCTAATATATCATATTATCCTAGAAAATTTGTTTAATTCATTAAAAGTTTCATATTATAATTATTTGGGTATTTATAATATCAATTATGTTAATTTTTTACTATTTTAGTAATTACTGCATCATCATTGTGTCATAAATAAAATAAACTATTTAATGTCAAAAAATTATAAATAAAATATAATTATGTAGTAAATCTTTTTAGATTTCTAATGAATATTTATAATCTAAAATCCAGCATATATAACCCTATGTAACAATTGGTTTTCTAAAAGATATATGCTTGTTATATTTTTGTATTCATTTTAACTTAATTAATATAAAGTGTCATTATAACTTACAAGTGGATCCATGGGGTCCCAAAATTGACCCAAAGATGCCCATGGTCGACCATGTATCAACCAATAGGGTTAAGACACATTTTAGGGTAATTTATTATTATTATAATATTATTTTTTTAACCCTTATTTACCGGATTTACCCTTAACCATGGTAAATAAAATATTTACCGCAGTAATTATTCAAAATGTATAAAAATAAAAGTTACCTTTTTACAAAATTTGGACATCCTGATTCCAAATATGGAATCCATTTTTCTAAATTCAAAACACAGAAGTGGCAGAAATTAATTTAAAATTAATTCCCGCTGTCAAAACAAAAAGCGTGTTTTTAAGAGATAATAACTATCAAAAGATTGACACTTGTTTATGTTCGGTTTAATTGTAAAATTATGTCCAATTACCAACATTATATTAAATGGTAAAAATATATTCTAAATATACTTTAAAACCACTCAAATTCACAATTTATCACTATTAATTATTTTGATTAAAAAAGTTGTTTTTAATTAAAATTTAGTAATTTTCACTATTCATCAAAATATGAAAGTTATCCGAAAAGTACCAAAATTTCACCTTAGGCTAAATTCGATATTCCGAATCCAAAAATGAAGTCCATTTTGAAATATAAAATATATATAATTTCAAAAAGTAGGTATTACTATTCATAACAGCTAGTTTGATTGGTTGTGGTGTGTTAAAATCTCGAAGTTGCGTACAATGCACGTCATTGCATTATTCGAAAGGAAACATACCGAGGAAGCTTGGGGTGTTACACATGTAGATATCTGTTGTGTTGGCTAGAGGCCGGTGAATCTGAGTTGTTAGGACGAAGCCTCATGCGGGAGACTTTGGAGAGAGTTAAGTTGATCAGGAAGAGAATGGATATGGCTCAGAGTAGGCAGAAGTCATATGCAGATCGGAGGTGTAGACAACTCGAGTTTGGGGTGGGTGATAAAGTGTTCCTTCAGGTGTTGCCAAGGTTGGGTTACCGACGGATTCAGAAGCAGGGTAATTTGGAACCCAGGTATGTGGGACCTTTTGAGATTTTGGAGAGGATCGGACAAGTGGCTTACTGATTGGCTCTTCCAAAGCGGTATAGTGGGATGCATGATGTTTTTCATGTGTCGCAGCTTCGACGGTATCACCCTGACCCATCTCACATGGTTGATGTTGAGGATGTGGATCTTGGGGCTGATGCATCCGTTGAGGAGCATCCATTTTGTGTGGTGGATCATAGTGAAAAGGTCTTGCGAGGCAAGATTGTGATATTAGTGCGAGTACTATGGAAGCATGGGAAAGTTTAAGAAGAAACTTGGGAGCGAGAATCAGATATGCGAGCTTAGTGGCCCAAACTCTTCTCTTCGGTGGAGCAATGAGGCTTGGAAACTCGGCTCGAGGATGAGTCGTTATAAGGTGGGGAGGTTATAAGATCCTATTTTTTGGAAAGGTATGTTTTTGTTGTTCCTTGGGTTGAACCCTTTGCTTTTTGGACTTAAAAAGGTTTATTGGAGGTGTGAGAGGCCTCAGGGGTGTTCTGGGGGCTCGGGGCATAGAAGAAGGGAAGTCTGGGAAAAACAGACCAAGGCGCATGACCTGCGCACGGTCAGCTAAACCTTACAGCCTGCCCAGACTAAGCCATGCGAATCTCTCTCCTCTGGAAAGAAGCGAGCGCACAGTTTTCACACAGTTTTCCAAACCGTGCAGGTAAATCGTGCGACTCTCCCTCCTTTGAGCAGTGGCGTGTGCACGGTTTGTGCACGGTTTGCTAAACCGTGTGGCCACTTAAAGTTGGAAAATTTACAAAATTTCCACTCTAGGATTTATAACCCCAACTCGGTATTTTCCTCTCTTTTTCCTCTCCTCATCTTTGGCACGAACCAAGGCTCCCAAGGACTTCAAGAGATCAAACTCCTTCGATTCTAAGGCATTTTTGGTGTCGTTGGTTGCGGATTGAAGCTTCGGGTAAGGCTAATCTCCTCCTTGGTTCTTTTCCTGGTTTAGGGTTTGTGTCTTCTCTCCCTCTCATTCTGAAACCCTAAAACCCTATCTTTTGGGTGATTTCTAGGTTGAAGCTCCAAGGTTTGGTCGAATCAATGTCTAAGAACTCGATTGAGGGTGCGTTCAACCGCAGATTCGAGGTAGGTGGTCTACAAGTTATATCCCATGGTTATTTAGGGTTTTTGTGCATGATTAATTGTGTTATTACTTTTCCTTGGTTATGTTAGGATAGCCTTGACATGTTTGAGAAGAATGGTGTTTAAAATGGAAAATCGGAACCCTCATGATCCCCATGGGATGTGTTGGGATTGACTTGACATAATTAGGGCCATCCATGGGATCTGTCGACTTTTCCTGGTTTTAGGGATTGTTATTAAACAAGTGATCTTGTTGTGGTAAATGGTAGAGCCCTTGAAGAATATGTTGGCATGATTGGTTTAACATGGAATAGAAGTTAGGTGATGCACCTAGACTTGGTAATAATCAAAGGGTTATTTGAAATGGAATGAATGGGTGATTCATGGAAATGATGAACGGGTTAAATGGTTTAGTGTGTAAATTGATTAAAGACCATAATGGGATAGATTATGGGTCTGGGATGGAATGCTTAGTGAGATAGGCATAACACATGGGAATTGGGTGAATGGTTAATTGATGTAAATGGTAATGCATTAATGGGTTAGGGCATGATGTGGTTTCCCATGTGGGTTGTTGTGAATGATGTTTGCCGATGGGCAATGGTTGGATGGTTGATGGATACTTATATATAAGCATGTGCACATGGCTTGGTAGTGTGGGGTATGACTTGGGGATCTCTTCCCACGAGTCGAGTGAAGACTGAGGCTCTAAAATCCACCCTAAATGCACAAGTTAGGAATGGGGACTGATGATCCTAACGGTTGCATCCACCCGGACTAAGGCTTCGAGGTAAGGATATGGTTGCTGTGAGGGGGTTAGTCATAGTGAGATTGGATAACGATGTGTTTACACTCTAGCATGTGATTGTTGTCCTTAGACCCATGTAACATGATGAATGTGATTAACCCATGTAAATGTGATGAAAGGGTAAGTGATGTTGATTGGTGTGAAATGAATGGAATGAATGTGGTAAAGTCTTGGCTTTGAAATAGTTAATGGAAACTTAAATAATCACTTGGCTTCTATCATCCATTTTCCTTTTGCATGCACTATCTGTTTATACTAGATATTTTGTAGACACTATTGGTGGTGGCCTACTAAGTTGTACTCACACCCTACTCGGGCCATCGTTGGGTACCCGAGCAGACTTCATGTTTGCAGGTCGGGACAAGGGCAAGGGTCCTTGCTAGATAGCTGAGTGGACATTGGTAGCACTTGGTGGAGGATCCAGACGTGGAGTCAGGACCATCACAGGGATTTTGGCTGTTGTCATTATTTTTGGGCTTTTGTTCACCCTTGCACATGTAGTATGAAATGACATGTTTATTATTAGAAATGGTTTCTATACATGTTCCTTGTTTATTGGTTATTGTCTCTGCTGTTTGATTATTCTATTGTGGCTTACTCTGATAAAAAGGGGGTATAGTCTCCCCACTTGACCCCATAGACCCCCACTACTAGTCGGCATCCTTTGGCGTATAGGGAGGTGCGTTTAAGGTTATGTAACCACCCGGCCCGGAGCATCGGTTTAGTGGCTTCCGGGTCGGGGATGTTACACCACCCATGAAGAGGTAATTAGAAAATAGTGGGTTTCAGGTTTAATTTTAAATCCAATGGAAGTAAGAGGTATAAGGAATGACTTTTGGTTAAAGGGTTTTAGTAGAATAAGTGAATTGACTTTTCTAAAACATTCTATATGGTTGTAAAGAATACTAAAATTTGAATAGTTCTCATCATGGTTACTTTATAATGATTGAATCTTGAATAAATGGATGTGAAGATGACTTTTCATCATTGGTATCTAGAGGAATGCGTTTATATTTAAAAACTTTCTAGTTTTGTGGATCATTATAATTAGGGTTGTGTGTATAAACTGAAGAGAAGTCTATATGGTTTTAAAAAAGTTCCATTATATTTGAACTCAATGTTTGAATCTTTTATGTAGGAGAAAGGTTTCATGTTGAGAAATTCTAATAATTGTTTCTATTGAAGGGATTAAAGATATGGAAAATTTATCATTATACTATTGTATATGGATGACTACTTCTGGTAGGTCTATCATTCCAATAGATTCATGTGCCAAACAAATACATATTGAGGAAGTTTGAAATAAGATATTTTAGTTATGAAAATAATAATTTGTCTATAAGGATTGAGTGAGATAAAAATACTATAAATTTGGTTTTATATTAGAAATATTATGTCCAAAATATCATGGAAAAATATTCATTGATAGTATGAAAAAGATATTTCAACTCCACTTTACAAACATTTTAAAACCTTAATGTGACCTGCACCATGATTCTAACAAGGGTAAAAGCATATGGTAATAATAATATATAAATCAATGTTGGGAATTATAAAGTATTCCATGATGTGAACTAGATTTGATATTTCCAATGTAGTGGGAGTTGTTGAATGATTCATGTCAAATTCCAGGAATGAACATTGGGATTATGTTAAGTGGATCCTTATATATATCAAAAGGAATAGAAGATATATCCCTTTTCTTCAAATATGATGATATGTTGGTTGGGTGTGCTGAAAATTATTTTGGGGCAGACTCAAATTTATAGAAAAACACAAATAGTGTTATCCTTACATTTAGAAGAACCATAATAAGATGGATGTTAAGACTATAGTAAGTTATTACTCACTACACAATGGAAGAAGAATTTATGTTATCAATACAAGAAAACATGGTGATGGTGTAGTTGAAACATATGATTGAGTATCTTATAAGTATCTAAGAAAGTGATTTTATTTACTGTGATAGTCAGAGTACAATAAATATTTCCAAAACTCTAGTTTTCAATGTGAGGATGAAGAACATTTACCTAAAGTACCATTACATATATAAATTTATTGAAGATGGTGTTTTGGGGTTATACAATATTGCTGTATGGTAGAACTGGATGGATATGTTCAAAAAGGAATTAATCTAGGAGAATTTAAGGCACAATCATGCCTTAGTTTAAACATGGGTGAATGATAAGTATATAATAAAGTTCTACAAGTAGTGGAAAAAACAAAGGTTGTATTTTTCTAAAGAGTTGGAGGAATTAGTGGGATATTTGAATTAAATTTCAAGTGAGTGATTATTGGTATTGTTATAAATCTTTAAGAACTAAAGTACGTTAACTAGAATGGAAAACATTAGTGAACCCTTCAACCTTCTCTGTATAGTAGCATCAAGATTTAGTGTCTTTTCAATGTGTTTATTGAAAGATGATGTTTTTTTGATGGATGTTCAGTTGGGGGTCATCTTATCAGAAGTTCGACATGTGTTACAATTACCAAAGGAGGAAGTGTGTGTGTTTGAATCACTCTAAAACATTAAATCTATTGGAAAATAATGAGGTGTTATGAAGAATATTGTCTTACCAGTGATTAGCGATCAAGATAAGGAAATCTTTAAGGGATTGATAGTTTCATAGAGAAATTTATGGAATCCCATGAATATAAAATTCCACTACAACCAGATGACTTGGTGGGACCCTCTATAAAAAGGGTATGTGACCACTTATTTGAGGTTTAATAGATCTACTTATGTTAGTGATCTATGTGGATACCTAATCATAATAAATAATATCCATTTTTATTTCTCATATAATTAAAAGGGATGCTTCTCCCCACATACATAAGATAAAATTCCAAACAATATAAAACATTTTTTTATTTTTTATTCCTTTTATTTCCTTTAATAATTATAGTTTAATGTTAGTGTGAGTTGGTGTTAAATAGGATTGGGTAACTATAATTCAATTATGTGATTTGGGTGAAATTATTTCTTCCTAGTTCTAGTAAATTGAACTTATATGGATTACATACAGAGATCTGTGTCCACCATTATGATTATTTGGTGAAAAGTGTGAAGTACATGTGAGATTTTCAATTAATATATCTACCATAAAACCAAGGTGAGTCACTGGTTGATAAAAAAAGACTGGGAATCCCCATAAAAAAGAATGAACATACAAGTTTATATGATATTAAAATATTTCTTCTCATAGTGGAAAGATCATTATCTGACATATCATTATACTTTTCATACATAAAAGGACATTTATATTCCATTATGAGCATCCTGAAAATGAGAAAATATCATGTCACTACTAAATACTAAATATAAAATCTTTTATTTATTCTATAATTAGGTTAACCTATAAGTGGGATCCCATAAATTTCTTTCCTAGTTGGTTATGATATACTTACTTGATGATCCACTAGAAGTTCACATGGGGAATTATATCATAATTTTAGTGATTATCTAGGAAATTTTTTCACAAGGTCATGTAATGGAGTACTAATGTATTTAGTTGAATATAGAATGGGAATATAATAAGTGACATGTGATGTGAAATTGTATGGGTTGTCAATCTCACATAATGGTATATTTTGGTCATGGATAAGGGATTTTGTATCTTAAATTCGATAATGAAATCAGAATACTCCACTAAAGTATCATAAAAATATTGGGGAAAATGAATTCAATTGAAATCATCAAACATCACTAAAAAACCATGAATTTATTATAAGAAATAATCATTTAATACCCATGGATTCTTTCTCAATATTCCCAAGGTACTTTTTATGGAACCAGTAAGTACTCATACAGTTTCCTTTTAAACTTCACTTAAGATAATAAAGCTCAATGGCTTTATGGTGTTGTGTGTAACCACTATTAAATGATTTTCATATTTCAATGTGGGATGTAAGGTACACAATTATGGGTTCTTAGGTCACAAAAGTGTGGGTTATAATGCCACACTACACTTTCTCTACTCACAGTTTCCTCCTTCTAGAGTATGATTGTACCTTCCACTTTTTATTTATCACTAATGTCCTATGACTGTCCCTTTAGTGATCATACATGTGGGCATTATTCTTTAAAAAATTAGATCATCACAAAGACCCTCATAAAATTCAATAATAAGGAAAATACTTAAAAATAAATTCCTATTTTAGAAACTATATTATAGTCCAAGAAAAGATAGTAATCAAACAAGTAATTATGGATATAAATAAATTAATAAAATAAGTCACCACAATGGTCTTTTCACTCATCCTTTGGATTATATATTTTCTCCTCTAGTTTAATCTGATTCTACTATAAGTCTCCTTAGGTTCAAAAAAGTTCCCATTTCTACTCATATTCTCTCTAGTTCCTTGGGTGACTAGCCTCTTCCATTATTTTTTAGTTTTATAATAATAAAAATTCATAAAGGTTCACTTGAGATTTACTTTCTCATGATCACCCCACTAAAAGTATATAGAAAAGAGAACTTCCATGTATAGTTCCTCAAAAAAATCATTCAATATTATACTAATTATGTTTTTAATACCACCATGTTCCACTTATTATAATCATTCTATTTGAAGAAATGTGGTCCTTTTTACTTTATTTGGTTAACCAAAATGTTTCCTGGAAATCCAAGTTGTCTATGTCTTCCACATGGGCCTCAAATAAACTTAGGGTCTCATGTTAATGATTATTTCCCCTTCCTATTTATTATTTAAATCCCATTATGTGATAATGGATCATATATATTCAATGGTGTACATGTAAAGACTCACAAATCTACTTAACATAATGAATCTATAAATATGATACAATCTTATTTAACGATTGGTTGTATTCTATAACATAGTGATGCTGATGGATTATTTTCAAGTGATTCATATGAATCAATATGAATATGTATCATGGGATATTTTTATTACAATTAATGATCAATGAGTTCAACTATCTCTATTTACTACATATCTAATGATATTATCATCCCATAAGAAACAATACCAATATTTATTCAACTCTAACTCACATACTTGATCATTTAATATTAATGAAATATTTTAATAAGGGATAAAATACATTATTTCACCTATCGGATCTATGTTTTTCTTCCCTAATATTAATCATATAAACTCACCATGAATCAATATTCCCAATTATATCTTATTAAATTATATATCCTTATTTAACTTCACTAATCAACACCATAAAAATGATTATAGAGTAGTGTAAATGGGTATCAATACCAAGTTTTCATAACATAATTTTTATTCTTGATATTCAGTTATAGAAACTAATATTATATCATATGAGATGATTTTGTTCTTCTATTTTGAAAATACACTGCACACACCATTACAATTTATCAAATATTACTTTGGTGTGATGTTGTGTTAGATATAAAGTACTATAGGTTGAGTATAATTGATTTAATTATTGAGTGGATATATAGTGCACTTTTGATGACTTTTCAAAGATTTATAAAACCATAATATGAACGGTGGATTACTTTAAGGATGCTGTGGTCTACTATTCTAGTACAACTCAGACCTATATTACTGATATAATCTATGATTGAGGGTTTCAATAGCTAAATTTAGTGTTCCACATGTTTCATTGTGAATGTAAGGTCAATTATGATATTGTTATTAAATATAGATAATTATATATACTCAGTACAAAAATATTTATATACAAGGATTATTAGGTTTCTATTATGTTGTTATGATTTTGTGATATTCATGAGAGTTTTTTTACATTTCTTAGCCAACCTTAATAGTTTGTCTTCTATGATTGAAGGATAAATTCTAGTTTGGTATAATATGGTGAGTAGTATACAGAAGCTAGTTTACACAATCAAGTATTGTGTAGTGGAGAAATATAAAAATAAAATTCATAGGCTAGTAGTGATAATCCATAATATAAATATTAGTAATGGATAACCATATTTATAAACTACAGTCATAACACCAATATTTATTTTTCATAATCTACAGTGACTTCTTGGTTTAGGAATTCATGAGACAAATTAAGATATATCTTAGATCCCTTAAATTCCTTCTACATAAGCCTATCATAGGCACCGACTTCTATTTATTTTAATGATATACATGGATGATTTTATTTCTATTATTCTTAACCCCCTGTACACTCATGTAAATACTATAATAAAGATAACAAATAGTTAGAATAAAAACTATATTATTGAATAAATGTTATACCATGTAATTTATAGACCACTTATTAAATACTTAACATAATTTATGACAACACACATCTTATACACATAATGTTATATCAATTTTGTCATAAATTCCATAAGTTACACTAATAAAAGTATAGTTTTAAGGTCTTTGAGATATTAAACTCAAAAATTTAATAAAACTACATAATATGTAATTTCTATACTTATTATTTTCCCATTGATATAAGCATGATCTTATCGATACATGGGATAAACTAAATACATGCATAATAAAGGGGTGATCATAAAACCCATGTAAGGGGTAATCAAGGAAAATAGTAGGTTCAATATCATCAATAATAGAATCATAAAAGAGATGAATCATAATTAGTAACTTGAAAAAGGAATATAATTAATGGTATCATAAAATCATATAATCATGAAATCATGAGAAAATTTCATAACATAAAACTTTTCATAAACATATTTTTATTCTCATTATCATGACAACATAACAGAGCATTCTAGGATAACTTCCCATGAACTATACATGGTATCTCATGGTATTAAAGCACTGCCTAATTGATTATAAGTGTATATAATTCAAGGACCACTTATCACATCATAACATATCATGTTTGTGGGTGCCAAATTGAAATATAAATCAATAATTAGGCATAAATATAAAATAAACCCATGAAATGAAAAGGGTTACATAATGGTTTTTAATGCATAATAATTTATTGAATTATATAGGTACCCAAAATAAAAGGGAAAATTTTACATTCTACATTCAATTCCAGAATAAACATGGAGTAATATATTATATATCATATGGGTTTTTAAGAAAAAGGGATGATAATAAAAAATTAATGTATATCCTAGAAGAAATAGGATAAAATAGTATTATATAGATAAAAATAGTGTATATAATAAGTATAATAAGAGGTAGAGATACAATAAAGGAAAAAATCATGAATAAGAATGAAGTCTTGGAAAGAACCCCTTATATCAAGTCCAATGTGCATTGGATTCCTCATATAAGTCCCTAAATATGAAAATTATACTTATAAATTACATTATTACTAATTTAAATAATGTTTATATTATCAATTTTTTTTTATATATTATCCAATTAATAGTTCTCATGCTTATTTGTTATGGTTGTTGTGTTATGACCCGTCCCCCCGGGGCCAGTGTCGTGACTACCCCAAGCCCGTCTCCCAAAGGCCAGGGGTTGGCGACTATCACTGAAGGCATCAACCTACATGTGGGAGGAATTTTACTGAGTACTTGTACACACAAACATGCCCAACCTTATCCCAACATACCGAAAAATAAAACCACTAAAACAAAGATGAGGGAAAATACATCTGAAAGTAAGTAGGTTAGAATACAAACCCAACAAAGAACGGAAAATAGAAAAACACAAAAGGAAACTCTGATGGCCATCTACAGAAAACCCCACCTGATTGTGAGAATAGTAAAGATACTAGAATCCAAAGTAGTATATCATGTATGCCCAGTCCTACTGGGCCCCAACTAGTCCTGGGCCACCACTCCACCATTGTAGCGTCCGTTAATCCCATATCCCTGAGCACCTCCATCGAAACGTTAGTCGTTTACACTAGAAACAACACATGCGGGCAAAGACTATGTAGGGGTGAGTAACACAGTACTCAGTAGAGAACCCAAAACAAAAAGAAACAACCACACAACAATTACTCAAATTAAAGCACGAAACACAAGACAACTCACACCAGGTATATTCTAGGGTAGTAATAATAGCATCATCAGTCATATCGTCGAACACCTTGACTACTGGAGAACTCCTCCTCTAGCATGTATAGTGGGCCTTCCAAGTCACGAAGAGGTGCTTCCCACTAACCTTGGACTGCTTAGGTACTCCTCTCTATCACGTACCGTGGGCCTGAAAGTTCACAGAGAGGTGCTTCCCACTAGTCATGGAAAATTGAGGTACTCCTTCTAATCACGTACGCAGGGCCTGTAAAGTCACAGAGAGGTGATTCCCACTAGTCCAAAAGTCAGTATTATTCATTTCTCATCCAGTCATAGGGTTTTATATGTATCCTTATTAGGAGAACATTTCCTCAAGCCCTTCGTCGCATCTCAACTTCCATGAAAGTCACCATAGAGCATGCTAAAAAACCCGCCTTGTCGAAAGGGTCCCCATGCTGCAGATGGCTCATAAATTGTACACATAGTTTCTAAGATACAAGCATTTTAGTAACCAGGGGGTCGGTTGCGATGGGTCCTGGTCCGACCGGGTCAAGCTGACCTGATCAAATCGGCCCGCGGGTCCCACATACCCCGGTTCATGAAGACGGACTTCACCCGACCTGGTGCGGGTCGAGGTCAGTTTGGTCTGGCCTGGCCAGTCGGCCATGACCAATAGGCCTCACTGAACCCAACCCGGTTGGACGAGGGTTCAGCTCGTTGGGTCACCCAGTGAACCGGTTCTAGTCCGGCCTAGTCCAAAGGGGGTGGAGGTACAGACTGTCAGTGTGGGTCTAGCCCACTGGTTGCAGGATTGGCCCATCGGTGTGGTCCGACCCGCCGTCTCGGGTCCAGCCCGCTGGGCTTGGGTCTGGCCCACTGGGAAGCGGGATCGGCCCAGCCTGATGGGGGATCGGCCCGCCAGATAGGGACTAGCTGCACGGTGTAGTCAGTGGTGCCTACCAGCTGGGATGCGACCTGGATGCCGCATCTGGCTCTCTTGGACCCATGGGCATGGGGCCTTTTTACCATCCATGGTCAACAGACCACAGCTTCGCTAACTGTTTGGATGGCCCAGAAGTGGGTCGTCCCTCCACCCGGTGCAGCCTACCTCCTCCATGTGGCCGACAAGGCTGGCCGCCGCTGTTTCGGCCACTACTACCTCCACTGGTGCCGATAAGGCATTTTTTGGGCCACTGGATGCATTCTGGTGGTCTGTTCTTTGATCCGTCTATGTATGTGGCCTCTAGGGAGATCCCTCTTCACCGCGAGGAACCCAAACCCACCTTTCCATCATTTCGAGAGTACAATCACCAAGAACGCACAAGCAGAGGTGCTCGAGCCTTGTTCATGTCGGTCTGAGGTCTCCGTATTAGAGGTTTAAAGTCAGGGGAGTTTCAGGGGAGTTTTATTTCAATCATTCCATGCCAGGATTTGGAACCTGAAAAAAAAAACCCCAAGAATAAAACACCCTCCCTCATAAGGCACGAATCACGGATCAAATTGTTCATGGGTTGATCTGTGTTCGTCATTTTTAGAAAAGGACGGGTAAGAACATCAAATCAAAAACCCCTACCTCTTATGACATCCGATTCCATGACCTTCGTCCTTGAGGGATTAAGATGTCGACGTCGCTTCTCATCTCTGATATTTGAAAGGCGTCAAAGTTGATGATGTTTTGTTGGTGTTCGTATCTCTTCACTGGGGTGGAAGTCCATCAGAGTTTTTCTATAGAATCCTCTAGATTTTTAATCATTATTTTCTCATCACATTGAACTATAAATAGGAGCACGTCACAAAATTTCCATTATTATGCGGCGTCGCATCTCTACACTATTTTATTTAAGAAAAAAAAATCACTGTTAAAAATCATTAAAGATTCGTTACACTGCGAGTTAACAAAACATTAATGAGCCTCATTAATTCACATCATCGTTGACCCGTTGCTGCCCCGCAACGTTATCGTCCGCCATTAAACTGTGAGAAATAAAAATAAAATAATTATTTTAAATTATTTTATTATTCTTCTCGAAGCTTCCAAAAAAAGAAATTTTCTCTCGGACCTTTCAGTCCAAAGTTAAGTCATTTCTAGATGAATCTCGACATTCTGAATTCAATAATGCCCTCAAATTTTTAATTCGAGCACCAATTCAAAATATAGAAAACCCTGCTCACACGTTTACTGAACGTACCTTAAAAAAAGTTCAAAAAATTAACTTTCACCCTCAACCCATACCGGTCGAGGTTAGGATCCGCCTAAGGGAAACATAACCCCACGAGTTCAATGGTACTCTCAAATTTTTAATATGAGTTATCTTATAAGAGTTATAAGGATTTGAAAATAAAATAATTGTTACTTGATTATTTTATTCTCTTCCAAAAACTAACTTCCCTGTTGGACTGCACTAGCCATTATTAGGGTCTGCCTAAGGAAACAATACCCTCATGAGTTTAGCAGTTATCTCAAATTTTTAATTTGAGTCACCGTTTGTGAGTTATAATCATTTAAAAAATAAAATATATTTTTTTAATTATTTTATTTACAGTTATTCCATATTTGGGTTTTCTCACTGGAGGTCTACGCCGACTAAACTTAAGTCACGCTTAGGGTAAACCCGCCATCCTGAACATAACGATGCCCTGAGATTTCTGATCTAGGCACCTATTTAGGATTTATTACACTTTTTCAAGAAAAGTGCCCACACATGCTATTTAAATCTTAACATTTTTCGACGGATCATTTTGGGCACTCTGGGCCTCGTAATCACGTGCCGTTGAATTTTGCGGTCTCGAAATAATTTCAAATAAACAAAATTGGCATAGAAATTTTGGGACATTATACATTGAGATATTTATCTCAAAGTTATAATATTGCATCGGTAAGGAGGTATTAGTCAATGATGATTATTCCATGGTCCATATATTCTAGAGGTTTTATGAAGGAGGGAAATTTCAATCTATTAGTATAACACATCAATAGTTATTTCAATTCTCAAAACTTATTTAAATGAATAAGTTTTTCTTGGTAAACTTGTAATTTTTAGTAGTTAAACTAAATGTGATGTTTTATCATTAGTATTTTAAATATAATAATTATTTTATAATTCCAGGATCATAAAAACAATTTTATTTTATTCTTAATATTATTATTTTTCTAAAAAACCCATTTTCAAAATCTTAATATTAAGGTATTTTTGAAAACCATCATTTCTCACATAGGTGGTGTAAACCACCCAGGATGCGAGTAGTTATTTTTTTAATGAAGTCAAGAGAAGAAAAATAATTTAGGATTCATTAATTTAGTATCATTATTTCAAAAATATAATATCTTATTCATATTACTAGAGTTTATTATGGGTTTTAGGAGGTCTTATAAGTAAATAAAAACATAAAATAAATATGGTAAGACAGTTTATCATTGAAACGCCTCCGTTTGACTATTCCTTAAGAATGTGAAGGTTGGACCTTTTGTTGGAAAATGAATCTAAAATGTGGTAAGGTGCATTTTTGGTTGGAATTTGGAAGAGCTTTGTCTTGGGATAGAGTTTGAAAGTGTATAGAAATGGGTGGATGTGAGGTGTATATATAAGTGAATGAGAGAGATGTTTTTTGAATAAAATATTATATATTTTTTTATTTTAGCTCACGAATATGAATAATAATGGTTATTAAGAACAATAATATCATTTGATCATAAAATTAATATTATATTTAATATTTTAATTCTTCCAAAAATAAATTTCATCATTTTAATTAAAGACCCAAAAATAGTATTTTATTAAAATAAAATATAATTTAGTCTTTATAAATTTATTTATAGGTTTGAAAATTGATTTTAATATTCTAAAATGAATTATTTCAATCATTAAATCAATTTTATTTTCTTAAAAAAGTTTTATAAATTATTAAGTCATTTTGACATCATTATGATGCTAATAAACTCACTTTATATGTAAAAACCACATTTTTTAGTATTCACAAAAAAATCATCTTTTTTATAAAAATAGTAATAATCCACGCTTAGATAATTTTGATGTACTAATTCCAAAATTAAGGTTTATTTTATAAAAATAAATTTATATATTGGGTAATTATAATATTTAAATTGTAATATAATTTTTTTACTAAATAGTTTACTAAAAATTTATACAAAACATATTTTGAGTTTTATGATTTTATAAATAATTTTATGATATTATAATATTTATATTTACTTATTTTATTCTTGTTTAATATTTTTATTAGATATTTTACTATTTCTATGAGTTAATTTCTATTCCCGTTGGTCAGTTACTATTTCCAAAGGTCTGTTACTATTTTTAATGTCCATTAAACAATCCCAAGGACCAGATTTAGTTTAACCACCTATAAATAACCATTATATTAACCATTCATCATACAATTAAATTCATATCTAGGTTTTATAATCTTAATTTTCAAAAATATTGTTTATATAAATAATGTTTTGTTTCCTTTTTAGCGTGTTTTTCATGTTCGTGATGATATTTTGGGACCAGGACATACTAGAATACCAACATATAGTTATATTATTTACTTTTTATTTTTATTTTCAGACCATGGTATTATCAATTATGTGGGGAGGGGGCTATATTTACACTTAGTTTGTACTATTTTATTTTGGTAAAAAAATAGTGTTTTTATTATGGGTTTCATATGACTTATTTATATCATACATTATATCCAAACAATATCGTTATGTATTTAGATAAAATTTCTAATATGTAAATTATGAGATTTTTCATTATTCCCTCATTTAGAAACATTATTCACAAAATTTTATTTTATAATCTAAGTTGAAAATAGTTTAGGGAACTTCTATTTCATTTCGTCCATGGGTTCTTATGTTTTCTCTTCATACTTATAGTTTCTACACAGTACCTTGAAAATGTGAGTTATCTTATTGCATAGAATATTGTATATATGGTCTAAGATCTTTATTAGATTATTATTCTAAGAGGGATCATGCTTCATCACTACCAACCCCAAATTTAGTACATGCGAAGGATTTGGTATGTACTTCCATAAGAGGGATATATGGAACACCTCATGTTATTAAGACAATTTCAGTGGAAAAAATAGTTGATAAGAAAACATTACTACATAATGAAGGTTATAAAAGGGGCCAATATATATTGGAATTAGGTTTACTTTCTTCTTAAACCTTTGGACTCTTTTACATGGAGATATAAGAAGGAAATATTTATATCTTACTGAAAACTATATGTATTGTTAATAACTATGTATATATATATATATTATTAAATCTGTGTTGCTGAATGGATTTGATGTTCTCTTATATTTACTCTACTAATTTAGGTTTTAATATTTTACATTCTCCAAAATTTTCTCAACATGTTGTATTTATGCCCTTATTTCCCTAGAGGGATTTATATGAATCCATTTGGATGCTTGAGTGGAAACTATTATTATTTTAGGAATCCACCAGTAGAAGATGTTTATCCCATATTATTTTGATATATATAAGGCAGGATGCCCACATATCATCATGTTTTTAGATATTACTTTATAATATCCCATTAATCTAGGGGTGATAGGAACACCAAAGTTTAACTTTATGTTTAAGTAGTACTGAATAATTTTCCAAAACATTAAGGTAAATCACAAATCTCAATTAGATATAACAAATAATGGTGTTCCATACAGCCTCACCACTTCTATAATGCATATCTCGACCAATTGATCAAGTTAGAAGTATTTTAAAATGATGATTAACTGGAAATTCTTTATAATATGACCAACACAACCCATATTAAATCATTTATTTTAGACATTAATTAATTTTATGTGATAAAATAAATTGTGATGTTATCCCATTTGAATGTCTATATGGGTAATGGATGTATAATCTCCTTGTACCATTTTCATTATTTATTACCTTTTTATAATACCATGAACCTTAAAATATATTTAGTAATATATTTCTTTATCCCTGTGATATTACTTCATCTTCTACAAGTTGGATTATCGATAAATCACCTGAGTATGGTATGATATAATCCCACCCTTCTTGAATCCCATGTCCATCATTTAAATATCTAAGAGTATTAGAGCATTTTTAATCCTCAGAATGGAAAAGGTTGTATGGTATTTTATACTTATAATATCTGACAATTGAGTATCCTTTTCCAAGATGGTAATGGATTTAACATTCATAGTTCTTGATCTATTTTAATAATATTCCATGGAACACATTGAGCTCCTTCTGTGTGAATATATTATTTTGAAATTTATAATTGGTATATATGTAACACTTATCTACATAGAGACAATGTCAACAAATATATAAATTTAAGATTAATATAGCCCACTCTATATCATGTGTTGGATAATTTTTCTCATGTATCATTCACTATACCTAGGAATAGGCTATCACTTAATCATTTTTCATGAGTGAAAAACCTAATGCATCAATTTAAATGGTAAAAATTCCCCCAATATAGAGTAGTGTGAGAAAAAGTGTAGTTATTAGACTCTTTTTCAACTCCATAAATTAAAAAATCCAAAAAATATTTTCTCCCTTCATAGTTATCTCGAATAGTGGGTTTTATAATTTTGAGAAGTTTGTCACAAACTATTGATAATACCCAAATAATTTGAAGAAAATATGGATACTATTTATAGATGTGGGTATATGATATTACTCAATCACATTTATATTTGAAGGATATATAAGTATCCCCTTTCTTGTTATAACACTCCCCAAGAATGTTACTTTCTATAACTAGAATTCACATTTAATTTACTTTTCATTAAAATTATCCTATCAAAATATCTCTATAATGTTACACAACTAATTCTAATGTTCTTCTTTGATATTAGATTATATGAGAATATCATATAAAAGGACCACTAATTTTTTATGGTATTCACCAAAGAACATATTAATCTATATATGAATATTTTTAGAGCATTAGTCACTCAGAAATGTTAATTTATGAACACATAGTGTCCATATATTTTATAAAAGGTACTATTTGAAATATCATCCTTATTAACCTTTACTTGATGTTTTAAATATCAAATCAAACCATTTAAGAAGTACTGAGCCTACTTAGTTTTTCAAAAAAGTCATCAATCTATGGAAAAGGATACTTGTTATTTATTATTGTCTTGTTAATATCGTGTTAATAAATTAATAGATGCATTAAACCATAATTTTTATGATAAAATGGATTAGGGTACCTCATTGAGAATAACTAGAGAATATAAAACCCTTTTCTAAGTTTTATTTTTATTGATTCTTCAACTCTTCCAATTTAATAAGGGGTGATTCTTTAGGGACTCTTGGATATAGACAAAGATCCAGGTATAAGATCATAGATAAATTAACATCTTTATTTGTAAGGATTATTGATAACTTAACCTTCTTCTTAGAATCTAAAAGACCAAAGATCAAATCAGGGTGGAGGTGAATTTTTGAGTTACAATAGAATCAATGTAGGAGTTATGGTAGAAGGTACTATGTGATATTGTAGTAGTTAGAACTATTCATTTGATTTGGTAATTTTGGACACTAGTTTGCACCTATGGGTTTTAGGGCCTTTGGGACACCATAGGCCTTTAGGCCAGAGGCCCACCAAAGGTCTTTATGCCAAAAGGGCTTTGGGATAAAAATACCCAGAATCTACATGGGAAGACCACATATGAGTAGGATAAGAAGAGGAATCAGAGTAAGTAGCAACCGCCAGAGAAGAGCTAACTAGATTGAAAAAATGAGAGGGTATGGAAAATTTCATTGGTACTAGGCACCATACATCCCTGCATGGGGAAATTCTTGCTGATCGACAATGTGAGGTGGATATCTAGACATATTGAATGATGTAGAGGTTCGGAGGGGAAATTATAGTGTAGTTTGTTTGGGACTTTAGGTAATTTATTGGGAATTATGACTCTAGGCCTTTGGGTCATCTATGAGGCCTTATTCCACTGGGCCTATGGGTAATGTAAGGGTTACCTTTCAACCCAGTTAAAAGTAGATTAGTAAAAAAAAAAAAAATTAAGTCCTTTGGGCCATTCAGGTAGTCTATACCCAAAATAACATTGAATTTTACTAAAGTATAATAATGTTTTCTAAGAGATTATTCCAAAAAAATCTAATTTGAGAATTTTTATATACTTGAGATGTAATTATTGCACCACTCGGTATATTTATCAATAACTCAACCTCCTTGTATTGAGGCTATGTTTGAATATTTACATTGAACATTCATGATATAAAAAATTTATAGAACCATAATTGAATAATGTATTTTCTATTCTCGAATGAATATAAGTTTACCTATCACGACTTACTTTATTAATCCAAATTATGAATTCTAATAGTTTAATCTCATCCTTGATCCCCTGGTTTTGGAGGTTTTTTTCATTGGTTATCATCAAAAACCATTATCTTAGTAAATTTACTTGTCTGATGTTCATGTTTCTTGTGGTTGAAACATTGAACTATATGTAGTGGATTGATCAAAAAATTAATTTCTTCCAACATATTGAATGAATTATTTATATCATTTTATAATTCATTATCTATATAACCTTTTTCTTCACATATGAAGAATTTCATCATTATATTGAGGTAATTTTCAAGATACTTATTCTCACACTTATGACATGTTGGTAGTTGGAACTTTTTTTCTTCATGATGTTTATCAATTAGACAACTATAGTTAAAATCCATTAAAATATTATTATATGTAGCCCTATTAGACTATTGAGAATCACCAATATCTATCTCAAATTTAAATTAGCAATTAACTATTTATTCATAGCGATCAAATTTTGGAATCAATAAATCTTTTTGAATACTCAACTTTGAACCATTACCGAAATTATCAACCTTTATTTCAAGGATAATTACAATGCTAACAATGTACCTTGAAATCATTGTGACATTTTACTCATAATAAATAATTTATTAATCTCCCTTTTATTTACCCTAAGAAAGTCCCTTTAATTTTTTATATGGAGTCTTAAAGGAAAATATTTGTTGATTTTTTTTGAATTGTCCCTAATATATTGATTTTGTGTCTTCCTTGGACTCCATATTCTTAATTAGTGTCCACAAAAAATTAGCTTCTCACACTATATGATATATGAAAAATATGAATTTCTCAAAAATATTATAGGATAAAAAATATATTCTTAATCTAATCAATCCATTTCTCTATGATTGGGGGATAAAAAGTTCCCCTAAAGTATAGAGGCTATTCCCACATAAACAACTCAACTAGAAATTAATCTCTCTTAGGGGAAGTCAGTCACTCCACATGTTTTAAGTTATTATTAAACTTGATTTAGTTTAGAAATTATGAACATGAAGTTATATAATCCCTCTCATATCTTATTAGACATCTCATTCACGAAATTATTAAATTTCCTATTACATTGGTTTTTGACATAATTTCCCTACATCTATTATAACAACCCTAACTCTAGTAATATAGAGTCAATATCTACTTTATTAAATTGGAATAAGATAAAAGGGAACAAATAAATAATAATAGATTAATTTATCATTATTTAAGAAACAAATACATACATTCTTACCTTATTACAATGGAAATAAATTATAAAACACAACAAAAGTAATTGTTCTGCATACTTGAAACTCATTCAAAGATTTATTTTTCATAACATGGGGAAAGGAAAAAAATTATGGTGATCTCAATTTCTCAGTAAGGGTAACATACATTGTTGACTACCATAAGTAAATAATTCATATTCAATATAGTAAGATAAAAAACTAAAAACACATTCCATTTAATTAATAACTTGTGAAATAAATGAATAAATGGATAATATCAATTCAATAATATGATAGATAATAATAATTAAATTCTAAAAATAATAAAAAAATAATATTGGAAATCATGATCTTATATATCATGATATTTATACCATAAATTCATTTTTAAAATACATTTTAATTTATGAATAGGTATACACCAAAAACCCATTTAATTTGGAAAATTTATTTGTTGCATGAGACCTGTCGATGCATCAAAGGGCTATCTATAACTGGTCCCAACTCAAAAATACATGTATAATGAATTACTCATATATTTAATGATAAATTAAATTCATAAAAATTATTCCTTATTAATAAATATCTATATTTAGTAAATTATACAGGCTTATCAAGGGTTTCTGTAGATAATAAAATAACTTTCATTATAAAACATCATATGTAAAAATGGTATACTATTTAGGAAATAATATTATCTATGATACAAATAATATGGATATTTAAGATAAATTTAATGTCTAATTATCAAAATAAATTAATTTTCCCAAGAGAAACTTCATGACCAAAAAATTAATAAGAGATATTTGAAAATGTAAAGTGATATTTTAAAAATAACACTTCATTAAAGATTTTTCTTTGTAGGATAATTGAAAATGTAGAGAATAATAAGAATATCATAAAATGGTTATAGCAGTGGGGAAGTCTGTTAACACCACATATGATAAAAAACATTCCTTTAGACCTTTTATAAAGAAAGTTGAAATGAAAAATTTCATAAAACATTATAAAAATTCAATTAAAAACCTATATAAAGTCAAGGATAAAGTAAAATATATTTAATAAATTATTTTATCCACGAAAATAAAATTTTTAATAAAATTTTTAAAAATATGGACGTGGAAGAAAAATATAACCAATTAAAATAGAGATATAATTGGGTTTTCTTTTAATCATTTATTTTCCTAATTTTAGTTCCCAAGAGAGGAGAATTTATAAGAAAATATGGAAAATCCTTAAATATATATAGTATAATAAAATATATGGATTTTATGGAGCATGTATTATAATATTCCTTCAATTAAAGTTAAGTCAATCCCAAAAAAATGATACTTTGAAATAAATCATTACCTCTTTGGTAACTTTAAAATTGTAACATATTTAAAGAATAAAGTTGAATTGAAAAATTAATCATCATGAATAAATTATTATTAATTTTAAATATATTAAAGGGGTAATATATACACACCATAAAAGTAAATAGGTACATAATATGAAATATATCTCAATGGAATGGAAATTGAGACGAAACCCCTTACCTCACGCTTATCTTTAGTTAAATGTGATTGAATATCCTATATAATGGTTTTAAACATGTTATTTATTCATAATAGAATAATATTCATATTTTTAATTAATAAATTATTCTCTTATATCATCTTATCACCTTTTCTCTAGTAATATTTCATTATTATCGTTACTTTAGTTATTAAATGCTTCATTTTAAAATGCATGTTTTTTCACAGATGTTACAGTTCTTTTGAATAGGATATAGTTCAATCAACTACAGATTTATATTGAAGTTATAAATATATTATTTAATTATTTTATATATTTTTATAATTATTATTTAAATTTAGAAATGGAAAATGAATCACATCACTTTGTGGAGATGATAGACCATATATACACACAAGAAACATTATCATTTCTTTAATGGGTGAAAGGGTAAGGAGTTGGAAGATAAATTAATTATAATTAAAAAATAGTTTTTCATAAATATCATATATATTAATTATATCCATAATTATGACTATCCATTTAATTCGATGATGGAAAACAGATTACATCACTTTGTGAGGCGGTAGTCCGATGTACACATCAGCAATGGATTTATTTCCCATTTGATGGAGAAGAACATGGATAAATTTAAATGAATAAAAATAATTACATATTAGTATATTTTATATAATATTTTTATTATAGTGTAGTTATTAAAAAATAATTTAAGGTTGACAAATAATAAGTAAAAAGAAAGAAATTCGTGAGGACGATTACCTTCACTTAGAAAAACCTCCTTTAGAGATCTAATTAAGACCACATTGTTGGTCTTTTAGGAAAAAATATAGATCTTAAAAATTGATAAGTAAGTTTTTTATTGATTTTGGTATAATTTTTTTGAAATAAATGTCTTAAATTGTGTGAATAAGTGATGGTATGAGGTTCCCTTTTTGAATTGAGGTGAGTGGAACACTTGTAATTTTTCAACATTTTAAAATAATGTCATGTCAATTTCATGAAAAAATAAATCCAAAATTTATAATATTATAAGTTGATAAAGTTAAAGAAAAAATAAAACCAACCAATTGAGTTTCATAATGTTTTTAGGTTATTTTAACACTTATATTTTTAGGTTAACCCCCTATAAACCCATTTTAACATTAATCATGGTGATAAAATTTTTACTATTTTTTCTATTCACTATAAAAAAAATTAATGTGTCCTAATTAAATAATTTGAAAATAACAATTATAAATATGTAATCCATTTTATCAAATTCAATTTATATAGTAAAAAATATTTTGTTTAAAAATAAACTCAAAAAATATGCAGAGAAACAATTTTTCAAGAAATGCCTTTTTCAAGAAACATATGATATTATTTTAACTATATGTCTATTAATCATCATTATAATTATTTAAATTAATATAGTTATATATTTAATATAAAAATTTAATTTAAATCAATCATCATTAAATATTATTTTAATTAATTAAAATGGAAAGACACGATTCATTTAAAAATAGTTTTATGAAAAATATCACTTTTTTAACCTCTAGATGATCTTATCATCATTTCTATAAAATTGATAGTTAATACGTGGTTAATTTTAAATATTATGAAATAATATTATAAATAAAAGTATTGATAGTTAAATACCAGATTTTAAATTATTTATAAAAGCTTATTTCTATGGTAAATTTCAAATACTCATTCTAGGATTATTTTGAACCAGTAAGTTTAAAATTAACATTCATCCTATAAAATTTTAATATACATGGCATGAAGTGTTAAAATTTTCATTGTATTATAGTTTTATTAAAATATAATGTTCACCTAATTTAATTAATGTTTGGGGGTTATATTATTTCCTCCACCAAAAATTACATCCCCTATATTTTCATGGATATTACTTTCTAAAAAAATGAAGGTAGTTTTTCTTTATAACATCATATAGTTCCCATGTTTATTCCTCTATTTTATGATTTATGAAATGTACCTTTAATAGTTGATTAATATGATTCCTCAATACTTTATCAATATTTTTAAGAATTTGAATAGGATCTTCATAGTAAGATATAACAAGTTCCAATTATAGTTCTTTAGAGGTGAGCACATGTGTTGGGTCTGACATGTATTTCCTTAAAAATGATATATAGAGCACATCATGTAATTTAAAGAGACTTGGTTTTACTAAAAATTGTTAAGGTATAACTCTAATTATTTTAAAAAATTTAAAGGGTCTGATATACCTGGGGTATAGTTTTTCTTTTTTATCAAACATTATAACACCCTTCTATGGAGACACTTTAAAAAAACATGATTTTCTACTTGAAACTCCAATTTTTTTCCTTCAATTATCGACATTACTATTTTTACATATTTGAGATTCTTTAATATGATTGTGAATAGTATTTAACTTAATTATTTTTTATTCATCATGTTTTGGTCCTATAATTTTCCTTTTACAAGCTTCATCCCAAAATGTTGGAGTATGACATATCTTACCTTATAATTCTTCATACGATGATATTTGAATAAATGAAGGGAATCGATTATTATAACCAAAATATAATAAATATAAATAATGTTCCCACATATCTTTAAAGTTAAGTGGTCATGACATCAACCTATATTCTAAAGTCCGAATAGTCTTTTCAAACTGTCAATCAGTTTGAGGGTGATAGTATATGCTAAAATGACGCTTATTATCAAGAAGCTTTTAAATAATTTTACAAAATTTAGATGTAATTCATGGATAAAAATAATAAAAAATTGAAATTGGTGTTTCATTAAGACTTATAACTTTATTAGTATTTATTCATGTAATGTTATCAAGAGGTAAATCTTCTATTATAGCATGGAAATGTGTAGATTTAGTAAGTTGATCAATAATAACACATATTTCATCATTATTTCTAGTAGTGTTTGGTAATATAGTGAAAAAGTATATAGTAATTTCATCCCACTTCCACATAGTAATAGGTTTAGGTTTCATGAATTATCTAGGATGTTGTGTCTTGTCATTCACCTATAAACAAACCAAGCATCTTGAAACATAATCGACTATTTTCTGCTTCATATTATCCCAAAAAATATATTACTTCTAATACCTATATATCTTGGTGCTACCAGGGTGTATAGAGAAATTTGATTTGTGGTAATATTATAATAATTCCATTTTTATCACATATATATATGGAACACATAAAATTTTTCCAAATTTAAAAATTCCATCTTTTTATATGTTATCTTAAAATTTTCTATCATTTACAGTTTCAATTTTCATTTTGAAAATTCTCATTATTAGGCCAATAAATTTTTATCTTTTCCAATAAAGATGGTTTGGGAATAATTTGAAAAGGGGAAATGTTTATCTTTACTTAATAATTACCATATATTTATTTAATAAATCCATTAACATATGATCCCCTCCAGTCCACATTTTAGTTAGATTTCCATGATCATCCATACTTAATGCATCAAATACCTTATATTACTTCCTAAAGTGGTAGCATATTGAGTAATCATAGTCCATGAGTAGTTTGAGAAATCACATTTTCATCATGTTGAGCACTTTCAATGAAAATATATATTTTAGACCTTTATGGTATATTTATATCTCACACCATTCACCATAGAGATAATGTCTCCATATATCCAAAGAAGATATTACAATATCTAACTCAAGATCATGAGTTAGATAGTTTTTATGAGCCTTTGACATCCTTGATTCATTGGAAATAAATTTATCATTTTTTATAAGTAATCAACTGAGTCCCTTATTTGATGCATCACTATATATCATAAATAAATCATTTACATATGGTAGGGTCAAAACTATAGGATCGACCAATCTCCTATTCAATTTTTCAAAACATTATTCACATTCCTTTGTTCATATGAACTTAACCCCTTTACGTGTAAGCATGGTTAAAGGGTTAAAAATTAGATTTTTTTTAAAAAAATTTCTAATAGTAGCCTTTGAAACTAATAAAACTATGTTTCTTGGTTATGTTCATTGGTGTAGAAAACTATTTTACTACAATTTCCTTTGAAATATCAACTGAGATTCCATCCTTGGAGATAATATGGCCAAGAAAAGAAATATCTTGAATCTAGAATTCACAAGTTCTAAATTTCCCATATGAATATTTTCATCTAAGATTCTAAAGAATGATTTTTAATTGATTATCTTGTTCCTCATAGTTTATAGAATACAAAAAGATATCATCAATAAATACCAAAAAAATTTATTAAGATATTACTTTAATAATTTATTCATTATATCCATAAAAATATAGGGTGTATTAGTCAATCAAAATTTCATTATTGTAAAATTGTAATGTCCATGCTTCATTTGAAATGATGTCTTTATAATGTCTTCCTTATTTACTCCCAATTGATGATACCCAAAACAAAGTTTAATCTTTGAAAATTTTGAGCTCTGTGAAGTTGATTGAAAAAGTCATCAACCCAAGGCTGACGATAGTTGTTATTTATTGTAATGACATTGATTTTCCTATTGTCAATACATAGCCGCATAAATGCATCATGCTTATTAATGAAAAGAACACTAGCTCCAAAATTGATAAACTAGGGTATATAAATCCCTAATTATAAAAATAATCTAGTTGTTTCTTCAATATCATTATTTCCATAGTTTCTATTCTATAGGGAATCGTAATATATGTCTTGTAACAGAGATACAAAAAATTGAAAACTAAACTTCATGATTTGGTGAATTTCTAGGTAATTACTTAGGAAATAAATCAATGTATTCTTGTATAATATATACATCCTCAATTTTAAGGTTATATTTTCCATCCATAGGTTTTTTGTTATCTTATTCTCTAATAATATCATTAAAAAGATCTACTAGAGGTGTACCTAAACATGACTCAAAAGTTGAAGTCTCCCCTATGAAGACAATGTATTCCACATATTCATGATGAATCATAATTTTATTATCTTTGCAATAACTTTATTTATCATATTTTGAAAGAAATTCCATACCAAAGATTATATCAACATCAACCATTGGTATAAAAATAAATTTAACAAAAATATCATGTTTATGTGTCATAATGGGAACTTCCCAACACATCCTTGTTTTAGTGATATTTCCACTAGGAGTTTCGACTAATAACTCCCTTCTAATGGTGCTAGGGAAATATACAATTTTATTGGAAATAATGGAAGATATAAATGAGTGAAATAATATAGAATCAAATAAATCATTATCTAAATGTGAATATATGATTAAAGTACCTACCACCACATCTTTAGGAACTTCAACCTTATATGTAGTGATCAAATAGGCTTGGTATTATCACCTTATCCTCTTCTATGGTAATTTACTTTTATTTTTGGGACATTATTTTGAAAAATGTACCATTTAATTATATTTGAAACATTGAATAAAAATGATATATTTCTTTAACTTACACTTATTATCCATATGAACCTTATCTCTAAACCTATAACAAACTCCCATCCCCTCCATCCATTTTTCATGATGTTTCCTTCCACAATTTTAACACGATGGAAATTACTTCGTCATTTCTTAGATTCAACACATTCTATTTTTCTTGGTTTTCATCAATCCTCTTATTCTATCAACTCCTCTTAAGTATATAGGATCTAGAAAACTCTTTATATGTCTTAATGGTTCAAAACAATATTTCATCATATGATGAAAATGTTTGAGAAACTGGTGCTCTTTAGAGGCTTTGTTTAATACCTGCAATGAAATGGTCAATTTTACATTATATATAATGTATTTAATCTATATAATACCTATATAGGCCTATAAAGGTATCTTTATACATAGAAACAATTTCAAAATCCTTTTTATTTAAGCTGATGAAATTTCTCATCATTTCAGTTCATTTATCATGAGGTAAATATCTCTTGATGAATTTTACATTAAAAGCTCTCCATTACCTGTATTATATTTCTTATTCCACCCTATAATTATGGGTTTATTAGAATCAACAACCACCATTGATTAGAATAAACTTTTATACAATATACTACAAGTATAAATTTTTCTCTATCATCATATCCCAAGGCCAAAAATATCTTTTCAAGGGACTTAATCTATTGCTTAACTACCACATGATTAGTAGTTCCACTAAATGATGGTGGAATATTCCATAAAAAATGATCCAATATGGGTGTATTATTCTATATAAAATCAATTTACTTTATATATGAAAGATTATAAGTGACAACCTGGGCCAACTTCCCTAATATAACCATGATTTGCTGAGCTCCGACACCAGTTGTATTGGATTTGATAGCAGGAAAATTTCTATATTATCCATGAGTATTGATACCATTATTTCTTTCACATTACATTTATAAAACATTTTATATACTAAATAAGTTCATAAGATTACTAATTTTAAATCATAATATGAAATTCTAAATCTGTTGTAACACATAACATAAATTTAAAGTTTATGTATTGTTAATCTTGGAATCATAAACTTAGCTTCTTTGGGAATATATTTAAATCATAAAAATATTTTCAAATATTTTGAAATGGTCTATTAATAAAATGTTAATTAACCTAATAATACCCCTAGGAGTGTCAAACTAGGTGTGTAGTAAGGGACTATTCACCATGCACCACAATGATGGTCAAGATATACTCAACCAACTCTTTTTAGGGTTATTACCCCTAGATGAATTTGTGCCAAAAACACATTCAATTGTAGTATCCAAAAAGGGATGGATTTATAAGAAAAACACATAACCTACACATTACCAAAAAAATTATAATATTTTCCTAAAATTTTAAAAATCATCAAAATTTATCATAGGTTTCTGTTCACTAATCTTTATTTTCCAAAATCTAGTTTTCAGGGTTTCCACTAAATGTTCCTCTAATACTAAATATAATGACCCCAAATATAATAACCCAGAATTTTTGTCTAATTTATTACAAAGGAATGATATAAAAGGGATCATATCACTAAGGATAGATCAGTTAAGTAGTCATGAAGAACTAGATACATACATTCTACCATATTATATTGAAAATAAAATATGAAACATAACAAAAGTAAATATTCTGCATCCTTAAAAACCTATTCAATGTTTTATTTTTCATAAACTAGGGAAAAGGAAAAAATAAGGGTAAGATCAAATAATTATTAAAGGTTATGTAAAATTGAATTTACCATGAGTAAATAAGGCATAATAAATACAGAATATTAGATAACTGAAAACACATTCCATTTAATCAATTACTTGAGCAAGAAATTAATCTATATATAATATTAATTATAGAACATCATGGATAATAATTGAATTCCCAATGAAAGAAATTAAAAATATTAGATGTTATAATCTCAGATATCATGATATCCATACCATTTATACCTTTTATTAAGACAGTTTAATTGATGGTTAGGTATACACAAAAAACTAATTTAATTTGGCCAATTGATTCATTTTATGAGACCTATTGATGAATTGAGGGGAAATCTATAACCAGGACCCACCCATCACTACATGTCCAATGAATTCCTTATATATTTAATGATAAATTAAATTCATAAAAAATATTCCTTATTAATAAATTTCCATATTTAGTAAATAATAAGGATTTATCAAGGTTTTTCCCAATTAGACTAATAACTTTCATTATAAAAAAACCGCATGTAAAAACAAAATACAATTTAGGAATTAATAAAATACATGATACAAATAATTTGTTTATTTAATATAAATTTAATGTTCAATGATCAAAATAATGTGAACAATTCAGAAGAAATCTAATGACCACAAAATAGATAAGAGATAAGATGTGACCATTAGTTCATTGTAAAAATAGGATTTATAATAAAAAACATGTCCTTTGAAAAAATAATTACAATGGAAGTGAAATATTAAAATTGGATTTTATTAAAGTGTTTTCTTTATAAAACAATTCAAAACATGTATAATAAGATAAAAATCGTAAAATTATTAGGTGGTGGGGAAGTCTATTAACACTATATATGATAAAAAATATTTATTTTGACCTTCTGTAGGGAAATTAAAAAAATGAAAAATATGGAAAAAATAGAAAAATGACTTTCAAACCATTTGAACATTTAAGAACTATATAAACATCCTTAATTTTTTTGAGTAATAAAAATGAAATTTGTAAAACAATTTTTTAAAATATGGACATGGAATAAAAATATTTTCTATTGAAAGAAGAATAATATTTGTTTTTATTTTAAAAACCTATTTTATTTTAAAAACCTATTTTATTTATTAAATTTTAAAATATTGGAAAATTTTATTTAAAATATGTAATATCCTTAAACATTTACAAGAAAATAAAATAAATGGATTTTATGAAGGATGGATTATAAGAATCCTTCAACAAAAATTAAGGTAATCTTAAAAAAATGAGATTGTAAAATAAATCCTTTCCTATTTGGTTAATTTTAATTTGGTAACCCTTGAAGTAATAAACTTGTATTAAAACACTAATAATCATGAATTAATATTTATCCTTGTTAAATATAACAAATTTTTAGTATATAACCCACATAAATGTAAATAGGTTCATAATGATAAATATGTATCAATAGAATGGAAATTGAGATGAAATCCCCTACATCACACTTCCATTTAGTTGAACATTATTTAAACTCATGTTTAATGATTTTTAACATGTTAATAATTTATACCGGAATAATAATAATTTTTATAATATCATATATGACCCTCTTATAACATATCATCTCCCGTTCTCTAATAATATTTCATTATTATCATTGTTTTGGGTGTTAACTACTTAATTTTCTCATGCATGTTTTATTAAATAAGATCCAATTCATGTAATTATGATATAATTCCATAATATAAAAATGATATTAATGTTATGAATTTAATATGTATTCATTAGAAACATTTTTTATAATCCTTATTTAAATTTGGTTATATAAAACAATTCACAACGCTTTGTGGAGACGGTAGACCATACATACACAAGAGCGACATTATCATTTTAATAATGGGTGAAAGGGTATGAAATTGGATAATATATAAATTTTATAGAATAAAAATTATTTCATAAATATCATATATATTCATTATTCATATCATTATCAATATCCACTTGGTTAGGTGATGGAACGAAATTACATCGGTTCTCAAGGTGACAGTCCACCGTACACATGAGTGACGACTTTGTTTCCCTTTTTATAGAGAAAGATATGGATAAATGTTATTAAATCAACATAATAACATCTATGTATATGTTAGATACCTTTTTTATTATATTGGAATTATTAATAGGTAATTGAAGGTTATTAAAGAAGAAGTAAAAAAGAAGGATCTTGGGGAGGTGATTACCCTCGCTTAGAAAAACCTCCTTGGGATGTCTTATTTAGAACCCTAGGGTTGGTATTTTAGGAATAAAAAAATAATTATAAAGTTTATAAGTAATTTTGAGAGATATATTGTAAGGTTTTGGTTGATATAAATGGCTTAAGAGGTGTGAATAAGTGAGGGGAGGAGGTTCCCTTTTATAATTGATGCGAGTGGTACACTTATAAGTTTTCAAAGTTTAAAATAATTTAAAGACACTTTCTTGAAAAAATGGATCCAAAATTGATCATATTATAAGGTTATATGGGTAAGGTTGAAATAAAATCAACCAATGTGTTCTATGAAAGTTGTTTTTAATGATTTTGACCCTTATCTATTTAGGTTAACCCCCCAGTAAACCCATTTTATCCTTAACCGTGCTGACACATTTTTAATATTTTTAATATTAATTATGAAAAAAATGAATGTGTAATAATTAAAAAAAATTTAAATTATAATTTAAAATATGGAATCCATCTATCAAATTCAATTCATATAATTGGTAAAATTTAATATAAAAATAATACCACACAATGTGTTTAAAAACGAGTTTTCAAGAAATGCATTTGTCAAGATTTAAATGATCATACATTAACTAAATGGATATTAATCATAATTATAAGGATTAAATTTAATATATTTTGATATATAATCTATAAATTAATTTAAATAATTCATCATTAATTATTATTTTAATTAATTAAAATGTAAATACATTATTCATTTAAAAATAGTTTTCTGAAAAATATCCCATTTTACCACCAAATGATCTTAACTTTATTTATATCAAATTATATTCAATTCATGGTTAATTATATACATTATAACACATTAATATAAATCAATGTTATAATAGTTGAATACCACATTTTTAATTATTAATAGAATCTTATTTCTAAATGAAAATTTAAAAAACTCATTCTAGGCCTATTTTGACCTAGTATTTTTAAAATTGAAATTCATCCTATAAAATTAGAATATTTTTTACATGAAATATTCAAATGTGAATTTTATTATAGTTTTATTAAAATATAATATTCACTTACTGTAAGTTAATTCGAGGTGTTACATTATTTCCTCCTACAAAAATTTAGTTCTCAAAAGTCTTATTGATATTACTTTAAACAAATGAGGGTGGTTATTCTTCATAAAATTATTTGGTTACCACATTTATTCCTCTATTTTATGATTTCCCAAAAGTTTCTTTACTATTTGATTCATCCAATTCCTCAATAATTTCCCTTTAATCAATAAGAATCAAGAGTTGGGCAAAGCCCATTCCAATTTTTTTAATTAAAATAAAGGTAGAGTTGAGTTACAAGGGGGTTTACATGAAGAAGAGTGAGAGACGCCACACATATCCAAATAAACTAACGAGAGAAAAAATCATAAGTGATTAAGGTACATATCTAACTGGTCTCAATAATATATATAAGATCTTCATAGTAAGATACATTAGGTTCTAATTCTATTTCCTCAAAGTTGACCACACATATTGGGTCTAGAATGTAATTTCTTAACAATGATATATGGAACACATCATGTAGTATAGATAAACTTGGAGGAATTTTAAATAATTAATCCTCAACTCTAATTCTTTCCAAAATTTTAAAGGGTTCGATGTACTAGGGGCTCAATTTTCTCTTTTTAATGAACCTTATAAAACCCATCCATGGAGATACTTTCAAGAAAACATGATCTCCTACATGAAATTACAAATATTTACTTTTGTTATCAGCACAAATATTTTTACTTATTTTTTATAATTTAATATGAATATGAATATTATTTACCTTTTTTGTTGTCTCCTCAACAAATATAGTACAAAAAGTTTTCTTTCACCAACTTCATCCCAATAAGTTGAAGTATGGCATATCTTTCTATATAATTCTTTATATGATGCCATTTAAATGCTATAATGAAAGCTATTATTATAGGAAAACTCTATAAAAGGTAAAAAATGATCCTAAATGCCTTAAAAGTCAACTTATAATTACCTTAACATATCTCACAAATCATGAATAGTCCTTTCAGACAGTACATCGGTTTGAGAGTGATAAACAATACTCAAATGAAGTTAAGTATCAAGAGGCTTCTGAAGACTTTTTCAAAACTTTTATGTAAATTGTGGATCATGATTCAACAAAATTGAAATACGTGCACCTTGAAGTCTTAAAACATTAGTAATATAGAGATGTGTATAGTGATCATGAGGAAAATATTCTCTTATAGTAAGGAAATGTGCAAATATGGTTAGGAAATCAACAATAACCCATATTGAACCATTATTTATAGAAGTATTTGGTAATTCAGAGAAAAAATACATAGTAATTTCATTCTATGTATACATAGGAATATATAGAGTTTAAATTACTCATCTAGGATTCTATCTCTTAGTATTCACATATTAACAAACCAAACATCTTGATACATAATCAACAATTTACTAATTCATGTTATCCCACAAAAATTTTCCCTTCAAACCTCTATACATATTTATGATACCAGTGTATATAGATAAATTCAATATATAAGAATGATATAATAATTCCCCTTTTAGATTAGGTATAAATAGAATAAAAATCCTCTTTTTGAATTTTATAATTCCATCTTCATATATGAAGTCTTCCAATTTCCTATCATTCACTACTTAAATTTTATTTTAAAAATCTTTGTCATTATGATGGTAAATTTTTATATTTTCCAGTAAATATGGTTTGGAAGTAATGTCAAAATGTGTGATGTTTCCCCTTAATTAATAATTCCCATATCTATCATTACTAAATCCATGAATATAAGATCCAGATCAATCCTTATTTCAGCTAGGACTCCATAATCTTTCATACTTAATGAAATTACTACCTTATTTTCCTTTATAGGGTGGTAATGTGTAAAACAATCATAATACATGAGTAGTTTGGGATGATTCATTTTTCCTCATGTAGAGATATTTCTATGAAAATATTTATCTTAGGCTCTTATGGTCTGTGTAATTTCATATCTTTAACCATAAAGATAGTGTCTCCATATCTTCAAAGAAAATATTGCAGCTGCCAACTCAATAACAAGAGATATATAGTTATATTTATAAATATTTAACCACATTGATGTATATGCAATAAATTTATCATTATGTATAAGGAAAAAATAAGTTCATTCTTCGATGAATCCCTATACATCACTAATCCCTCATTTCCCTAGGGTAGAGTCAAATTTAGAGCATTGACTAATCTCCTCTTTAATTCTTAATTTTTTTTCACATTCCTTTGTCCTTATGATCTTAAAACCTTTAAATGTAATCTTATTTAATGGGTTATCCAATCAATAATTTTTTTAACAAATCAACAATAGTAACCTGATAAACCAATGAAACTATATACCTCAGTTTTGTTAATTGGTATAAGCTATTATTTGACTACCTTTATCTTCACAAGATCAAAAGAGATTCCATCATTAAATATAACACGTCCAATAAAATAAATTTTCTTAAAATAATTAACACTTTCAAGATTTACCATACAACACTTTACTTTTAACAGTCTCAATAATGATATTCAAGTGATTTTCATGGTCCTTATATATTTTAGAATACACCAATATAACATCAATAAATACCACAAAAAATCATTAATATATTCCTTGAATATATTGTACACTAGATCCATAAAAATAAATGGTTCACAAATCAATTCTAATTTCATTACTATAAACTCATAATGTCCATATTTCGTACAAAATAATATATTTGGAATATCTTTCTTCTTTACTTGAAATTAGTGATTCCCCAAAAAAAGTAAAATCTTTGAAAAATATTGTGCTCTGTGAATTTAATCTAACAAGTAATCAATACGATGTAGATGACACTTTTTCTTTAATTTAATAACATTTATTTCCATATGATAAATGAAAAACCTCATAGATATATATTTTTCTTAATGAAAATAATAAGGCCTCCCCACGATAAAGCATTAGGGAATATAAATACAATATGACACAACTCCTTTAGTTTATTATTCAATTCCACTAATTTCACAATTTCTATTCTATAGTAAGTCCTGATATAGGTCTTGAATCAAGAATTAAATCAATGGAAAAATCATGTTCATTCTTTGGTGGATGTCTAAGTAATTCCTCATGAAATAAAATAATTTATTCTTATACAACACTTAAATCCATAATTTTATGATTTAGTTTTACATCTTTAGGTTTTATATTATCTTATTAAAAAACAATCACATTTTTAAGAGCTTCTAGAGGTGGATCTAGACATGAATGAGATGACAAAGTATGCCTCTAAAATAAGGAATTACATAACTTCATCAAGAATCATAATTTCCTTCTCTTTGTAATAAATTTTAACATCATATTTTGAAATCCATGACACACCAAGTTATATAAAAAATTCAACCATAATTATAATAATAAATTCATAAAAAAGAGAATGTATATGAGTCATAATGGTAGCTACTTGTCACATTAATGTTGTAGTGAAATTTCAACTTGGATTTTTGATTGATAAATACCTTATTAAGGTGCTTAGAAAAGATATAATTTTATTAGAAAACATGGGATATATACAGGACTGTAAGGATACATAATGGAATAAAGCATTAACTAAATGTTAATATATGATTAAATTACCTTCCACCACATATATAAGAACTTCCACCTTAGTTGTTTTGATTAAAAAACCATGTACTTATACCCATATCATATTCTTTGGTAATCTCCCTTAACACTTGGGATGCTATTTTTAATAATTCCACATTTATTTATAGTTAAAACACTAGAAAAAATTTATTACTTTCCTTAACTTACATTCATTATCTAAATAAAACTTATCTTTTTACTCAAAACAAACTATCATGCCCTTAAAGAACTTTCTAGAATATTTATTTACAAAATTTTCACATGATGGAAATTATTTCATCATATTATTTTTCTTTAATGCATTACCTTTTTCTTAGAGTAAAAAAAAACTATTATTTTCTTTATTTCCATTGAACATATAGGATCTAGAAAAACTCATTCTCTATTTTGATGGTGTATAAGAATATTTCATCATATGATTAAAAGGTTTGAGAAACTAGTACCCTTTAGAAACATGGTTTAAGACCCTCAATTAAAGAGTCAATATTAGTTTTTGTATTATGTATATAATATATAACATAACTTGATAGTTATTTAAAGTAATCCTCATACTCTAAAACACTTTATTATTTCTTTTATTTAATCCAAGGAACTTTCTATTTATTTTAGTACATTTATCACGAGGGAGATATTTATCAAAGAATGTTATTTTAAAAAACCAACATTCCGTGCATTCTATCTATTATTCCTCTCTAGTATTTTTTATCAATGACCACCGTCTATTATAATTTCCTTTGAGAAAATGTATCAAAATTATAACTTTTCTCTATTCATCACATCTGAAGGCTAGAAATATCTTTTCAAGGGACTTAATCTATTTATAAAATACCACTAGTTTTGTAGTTTTACTAAATTATTAAAGATTATATCACATAAAATTATCTAATATAGTGGTATCATACCATATAACATCATGTTTCTATATATGTTCATGGTTATTAGTCATAACCTAGATCTGCTTCCCTAATATGGCCATGATCTTCCCAACTTCAACTCCACTTTTATATGATTTCTTAATATAGAAATTTATACATATTCTATGAGTATTGATACCATTATTTTACCCATATTCCATTTCTAAACAATTTCATATACTGAATTATTTCATAAAATTATGAATTTTAAGTCATAATATATAATTCTAAATCTATTATAACACTTAATAAAAGTTAAAAATTATGAATTTTTATCAGAATCATATGCTTGTTTTATTTGGGAATATATTTAAACTATAAAAGTATTTTCAAATGTTTCATAATGTTTAATAAAAAAATGTGAATTAACTAAATAATATCCATTGGGAGTACACTGCAGCAGTTACTGTAGCAGGTACTGTTCGGTGTTGTAGCAGCCAGAACTATTCACCTTGGGCCAACGGTTTAGGCTTGGAGTTGTTAAGGCCTTCTGTCCACCCAAGGATTTCAGGTGAGTAAGGCTTTCGGACCACCTCATGGCCTTCGTGCCACCTCAAGACCCTCAGGGCCACCTGATTTGCAGTTGCATAGGTAGATTCTATAAGGAACCACTCCAGAGGAAGAAAGAGTAGGGCACATCCACCAGATCAGGGCTAAATGGACTTTGGAAGAATGAGAGGGTATGAATTTTTCTATTGGTACTATGCCTATGAACCCCTGCACGTGGACATGCTATCCGAATAGTCATGCAAAAGTGGAGAGCTGATCACGATGCAGATGCTGGGGAGGAGCAGTTTCAAGTAGTCATAGTCTGTATGATTTCCTTAAGACCTACGGGTTATTTAATGTCTCCAAGACTACGAGAAATGTAATTCCTAAGACTACGTGCCTTTTAAGGGTTCCCCATCATCCCTTGAAAGGGGGGTTATCAGAAAATCAATAAAAAATATGGCCTTTGGGCAATTCAGTCAATACCAACTATAATGGCCCCAACTCTAGTAACCCTAATACAATGTCTACTTTATTACATTAAAAAAAGTTACAATGGACTACATCACTAGATATTTTCTGGTTTAGTAGTCTTGATGAATCAGATACATACATACTTACCTTAATAAATTGAAAAAAAAATATAAAACATAAATAATCAATGTTCTTTATCCTTGAAAATCATTCAAAAATTTCTCCTTCATAACCCATGGAAATGAAATGAAATAAGGGTTAGATAAAATTTGTAGTAAGGGATATGTAAAGAGGAATATATCATGAGTAAATATTGAATAATCAATATGAAATGATAGATAACTAAAAACATATTCCATCAATCAATAACTTGATCATGAAATGAACCCATGGATAATATCAATGCAATAATATCATTGATAATAATAATTTAATTTCCATAAATCAAATGAATTATATTGGATTTTATTATCTTATACATCATGATATATAAGGATCCTTTTTAATTTTTTATAACTAAATTTTTATAAATGTTTTTTTTGTAAATCAAGTGAAAGATGTGTTACTATAAGTTCATACTTTTTTTGTCGTGAAGTTGCTGAAAATATAAATAAAAAATGTGATTTTTAAATTTAGAGATTGGATGATCTATCAGAATATCCATCAGACATAGTTCAACAATCATCATTTTGTTAGAAATTATGAGTTCGTACGAAGATTAAAAATCATTATAAAAATACTTTGTTGGAAAGTTGGAAGTTACTGAGATAAAGAAATTTAGGAAGTTTCTTAGACTTGAATAGTTGGGAAGTTGTAAAACTTTAAAAAAATTATTCATATTAAGATTTTCAATTCTTTCATGTTCCTGAAATTTCATAAATAGGTCTTGATACAAGCTAGAGTTTCTAGAGGGAAAGAGAAATTAAAATTTGTAAAGTTTCATGTTTCTACAAAGTTGATGTTTTATGGATTCAGATAATCAGACCAAGAAGCAACAAATGTAAATTTGTCAAAAGACTAGATGTATGAATTTTATGAAGTTTGAATATATGAAATATTGGTGATCAGATGTGGTTTATTCGATATAAGAAATTGTATGTACCTGATCATATGAGCACCATCATACATTTCATTTGTTATAAATTATTGTTTTGAAGTTTTTGTGTTCTTTGTTTTTTGTGATGTTGCAAATTTGAAATTAATATTAAGAGGCTCAAAATCTTAGATCTAAATATCCAATTAATCAAAAAGGAGGATATCATCTTAGATATCAACCAAAATATGACAAATTTTGAAGTATATTTACCATAAAATTTGATTGGATGAAGAAGTTGTTGAAAGATATAAAAGTTAGAGTATAAAATCAGATAGATGTGATCAGTTAGGAGGCTGTTGTGAGTTCATACAAAGGGAATTTTGGAACAAAGTCCTCAAATAAATATCATCTGAAACACAATTTTCCAGAAATATGGAAGTGTTTTGGTTGTTGAGATCATGCTATTTTAGAAAATATGAAAGATATAGAAAGTCTATAGGATACACATTTCATCAGATGATTCATCAGGAGAGTTTTGACATTAATTGTTTTGACAGATCATTATTAATAAATTTAAGTTAACTAGATGAATAAATGAACAAAGAAATATAAAAAAATTTAGAGTATCTACTATAGTCATTGAAGACAATTTGAAGTCTTTAGAAGTTGAAACAATGTAGTCAACCATTTTCAATTGTCTTGGAGTATCATAGAAATAAATTTTTTATTTTTAATGTTTTAAATATATTAATGGAAAATATTATGAGTTATTTTAATTAGGTTAAGAACATTATACTTCAAAAACTGAGGTTTACTGTAAAGGTATTTTTATTAATGTTGAATAGAAAAGTTTTATTAATGGCTAAGGTCAAATTTATGAATTTTTAAGGTTCCATTCCCATGGATGAGCTTTTTTATGTAAATACATCATACAAAAATTATTGAAGAACTTTAAAAAAAGTTATAAATTGAGTAGAGTTAAGAAGGAAAAAATCCAAGATAATTAAATATGTTTTAAGAATCCACCTAAATAGTTTAAAATAATTTGGAAGTGGTAAAATGAATCTAAAATTAATGTGAAATTAAATGTTTTTGAATTTGAGTGAGAGGTAAAAAAAATCGTTTTCTCACACTTTTATTCAATGGAGAAACTGTAAATAGAAGTGAAAATTAAATTTATACATGTTACTATTTATAGAGAGACAAAAAAAGGAAGTGATGAATATTTTGTGTCTGAAGAGATTCTCAAATAGAAGTTTCATTTGGAAGATTTGGTTAAAGAATGTTTTTTTTACCATACCAATGGTATCAGATTAAGTTTTTTAGTAGAAGTTTAATAAGAACTATTTTTTTAAATAGGTAGATCAAATAGTTTTTTTCACGAGCAGACTGAGTAAAGGTGCACTATAATGAGTATATCATAACGGGTTCATCAGAATGATTCTATGATACTAGTTTCATTAGACAAAGGATATCAGATGTTGGTACATCAAACCAAGTTTCTAGATGGTCCTTTGTGGAGAAGAAAGTTTCAAATTTACTTTTTTAACTGTGGATCAATGTTTGTAATCAAATTATTTAAAATAAAAAGAGTCATTATAATCATTCTTATCAGGAGACAAAAGTTTTCCAATGAGAGTTGACATAATTTTTATTCACTTATTCAAAATAGTGAATTTCCATAGACCCAAAGGTTTGGCTATGGAAAGGATATAGGTTCTCACACTGAGGTTGAACCTTATAAATCTTATGTTCTTTGTTTACTTTAGTAATTTTTTATATATGATATTTTTTTAAAATGATATAATAAAATAACTTTAACAAGTTATAGGGGTTAAATTTAAAAAATTTGAAATTTGTAAAAAGGAAACAACTAATACAAACCCTTATTAATTATTCTAAGATCCCTTGGAAATTAAATTGGTATCAGAGGGGAAGTTCCCTTATTAAAAAATTAACATAGAAAATATCAATTCTATAAATAGTATAGGGATTACTACATTTTATTAAAAAATTATCATGGATAGAAAAATATGATGATTCCATACCTCAAATATCTTGGACTATAAGTTATTGATTCATCTATAGTTGGTTTTACACCCCAAGAGAATGATGCTTCTATGACATTTTCTGAAGAAAGAAACATTGAAACTGATGGAAAATCGAGAAATTTTGTTATTATAAATTTGTTAGAAAATGTTTTTGTAAAGGTAATTGGTCTCAAAATAGATAAAAACATGAGAAACACATAAAAGTACATTTGAGGGAAATACTAAATTGAAGGAAGAAAAGTTACAAATATTACTTAGAGAGTTTAAATATATCAATATAGGTGATAAAGAAACTATTGATGAATTCTTCACTAAAGTTAATGAAGTTGTTTGCAATATCAGAGGTTTCAGAGATGTCTTGGAAGATTCCAGAATTGTTAAAAACTCATAAGAAATTTTTGGAAAGTATTTATCCTAAAATATAAATTTTTAAGATAAATAATATTTATATCATGATGAATTCCATACATTTATTGTTTTCCTTTAAATAATAAAATATATACCATTCAAAAAATATTTGAAATTGATTTTGAAGCTATGAGAATGATGGATATACAAGATGCTAAAAATGTTGATCCTTATGATTTTGAAGATAAGGAGAATGATGAGTTAAAAAAAATAATTTATCTTATCTCTAAAAATTATCGAAGAGGAAGAGGAAAGTATGGAGGAATACTTCTCCTCAAATTTTTTGAGTGTAGAAGAATTGGTAACCTTTCCATAAATTTTCACAAGATGAAATTTGTAGAATAACAAAATAATTCAAAATAAAAAACATAATATAAAGAGTGGAACTAAATTTATAAGTAAGAAAAAACATCCATTAAATATAAGAATAAGTTCATTAGATTCAAAATAAGTATGATAAATAAGAATGATGAATTTGAATCAACTGATAACAATTCCTTAGAAGAAGAATGTTCAGAAAATATCAGAACATTCATGGAAAAATTTGAGAAAAATAATATTTATTAGATAATGTTTTAGTTAAATAAACTTATAGATAATATCATCTTAGATCATAACTTGAAGCATGTAATGAGAAAAATAAAAATATTAAGAAGGAAATAAGAATATTGGAGAAACATGGTTAAAGAAATTTTGATGTAAAGGAAGATATTTTTAAATTATAATATGTGTACATTGAATAAATTAAGAATCACAAATATAAATTTGAATAATAAGAAAGTATGGTAGAAGATATTTATATGAAAGTTTCTGTTAAAGAGGATAAAGTCTACAAAGATCAATAAAAAGTTATTAAGGTTGAAAGTATCTTAAGAAAGATGAATGAAAACTTCATCAAATCCATGAAAGTAAAATCAGAGGCTTTTAAAGTTGTTGAGAAATTTCAATTAAATAATCAGTTGAAATATTCACTCAATGAATGTGATATTCCATCTGATTTTTCTAACCATGCATGTTTAAAGATTTTTTTTTGAAATCATGGCTCGAGAAAGGATGTGGAAACCCCATCACATAAAGAAAAGTTGAAAATTACTCCCTAAATAAAGTTTCAACATTCTTAGAGGTAAATAAAGTTTAAAATGGTATGAAAATCAATAATATTATTATAGGGAAAGATCATACTTATATCGAGAACAAGATTTTATGGTTTCTTTTGGTGTTGTGGAATCTATATGCATTGATCTTACAATTATTGGTATAACACATCAAATATAGAAAATATGTTTTAATATAGGGGTAGAAATGGTTGAAGAACAATGAGTAACTTTATTAAGCCACAAGATGTGTGAAAAGTGAAATCTCAAGATGCTATAAAATCTACAATGAAAAATTATTTTGACTACCTAGAGGACATTTTTCGAAGATGTGATCAACTAGGTCACTTTTCAGAAGGATTTATGGCTATAATTCTTTGGAAAAAGTTTCTATGCTATAAAGAATAAAGAGGATGGAATGAATAAATCTAAAGAAAGATCATTTACAATTGAGGAATCTCAAAAAGAAAGTAAAAAAGAATAAGACATGGATTTTTGATAGTGTATTTTCTTCACACGTGATAGGTGTACAATCCTATTACTATTTTTAAGTACTCCTAAACCCCTCTTTTGATACAAATTTGTGAGGAACCATCCTAGATAACCTTGTACCCGGATAACTAAGCCAGTATTGAAAAAACTCGAAAGACATTCCTGATCCCCATGGGTCAGTGACAAGCACCTGACATCAAACAATATTATAGTAAGAATGAATTTTCTACAAAAAAACATAAGAATGTGATACAAGGTAGTAAGCATAATAGAAAACTCTATAATGAGATTTGTTCTAAAATTCAAATAGGTAAACAAACCCAAAGTACAACCACAATGTAATAGAAGCTAAAAGATAACAACTCAAGTGCCAATATGATCAACTTTTCAAGCCCAAAGATGAACAATAAGAACCACCTTTAAGTGGTGTTGTACCCTTACTTGAACCTGGAAGAAGATAATATAGAAACACCCAAAGGCATAGGTAGGGTGTGAGATAAAAGCCTAGTTAGGTCTCACTAAGGATTCCATAATAAGATTCCAAAATAATTAACCAAATATAGCTTTCAATATTAAATAAATAGGCAAGAAATTTCAAAATCATATTTAAAACAAATAATTATTTATATTTAAAATTATTGAAACATTTATAAAAAATGGATTAATAGTTTTTTTTATGTAAACTAGTTTATATAAATTCAATAAGAGATATATGGTATTATATTTTTCCAAAATATTTTTTAGTACTATTATTGGTTAAAAAATATGTGATTAGGTATTTTCATAATTCTCAGTAGGCAGTGCACCCTGGAACCATGAAGATGTTCCATGAAATGTGGTGTAGATTTTGGTGTCCTATTATGATATGGGGCATTTCTGATTTTGTCTCTTATTGTTATACATGCCAGCAGGTCAAGGGAGAACACCAAATCCCTTTGAGTTTATTTTTTCCACATAAAGTGCTTAATTGTAAGTGGGATGAAATCACTATGGACATCTTGGTTGGGTTTCCATGTGCCCATAAAAAGAATGATGTGATATGGGTTGTCATCAATAGGCTAACCAAATAGGCTCACTTTATACACATTCATGATATAAAAAAAGTTGAGGAGTAGTGAAATATCTACATTAAATAGATTGTTCATTTTAAGAGAGTTCTATATTCTATATTCTATGGTAGAGATTTCTTATTTACTTATCAATTTTAGAGAGGCTTTCAAGAGGCACTGGGATATCATGTTCGTTTGGGTATGGCATACCATCCGTAGTCAGATGGCCAGAAAGAAAAATCTATATAGATTATTGATGAAATGCTTTGTGCCTAAATTATTCTCTTTTATAGATCTTGGGATGAACATTTAGGGATGGTTGAGTTTTCTTATAACTATATTTACCAGTACATGATTAGAATGGTTCCTTTTGAGTTCTTGTATAGCCAGCCGTATAAATATCCATTGTGTTTTTCAGATATCGGTGAATCTTCCTTGGTTATACCGAGCATGGTTCAAGTGATGAAAAAGATATCCAGTTGATTCATAAAATAATGTGGATAGAATAGATCTGGTATAAATATTATGATAATCATCATCATAGACCATTAGAATTTTCAATTGGTGGCCATGTGTTCTTGAAAGTTTTACCCCATTTGGGTCATCAATGGATTGGGAGGAAATGGAAGCTTCTACTCTATTTGTTATAACTTTTGAGGTTTTTAAGTAGTTTGGGAAAGTATATTACCATTTGAAACTCCCTCCACAACTGATGTGGATATATAACATGTTTCATGTATCACAACTTGAAAAGTATCTTCCAGATCAATCTCATGTTCTGAGATGGAGTGATCTTGATGTCAAGCTGATTTATCTGTGACTACGAATACATTCAGGATTGTTGATTCTGTAACCAAGGTACTTCATGGGAGGACAATACCTTTTGTTAGAGTGATATGGTATCATGGTTCTAATCCTCAAAAAACTTGGGATAGAGATGAATTTATGAGAGAATAGTGGCCTCATCTTTTTTACATGGAAGCTTCTTAATAAGATTTACATGGACAAAAAGTATCTATAGTGGGGAGGTTGCAACATCCTATTTTTGTTTTCAATTACTCATAAACCCCTCCTTTGATACCAATTTTTTATGATCTATCCCAGATACCTTTTTACTCTGATAACTGATCCAATACTGACATAGAACGAAGGGATTTTCTGATCCCCATGTGTTGGAAAATGAAACCTGGAATCAAACAATATGAAAGTGGGAAAAAAATTCCACAAACAATAAAAAATCAAGAGATAAAAGTTAGTATGCACAAAAGAAAACTACACAGGTAGAAATATACCAGAAGTGGAAGAGGTAAAAAAACCCAAAGTAAAACCACAAAGTAATATAAGCTAAAAGATAACAACCCAAGTACCAATGGAAAAAACACTCTTAAACCCCTATTTTTATCATGATTTGTTTGGGTCTAGTTTAGGGGTGCTTCATGTAAAATGATGGAAATTTTAAAATGATCATGGGATATGCATGATTGGTGAATGTTTTTTCCAAATTTTTCACCCTTCTAGTGAAAAATGTGAAAACCCAGGTAGTGAGGGTTTTCACGGTTGGCGTACAATTTGAAAAAACATGTGAACATTAAGAAGAAACTGTGAAACCCCACTAGTAGGGTTGCATTATAGTGACCCTACCTTTTCTTAAATTACCATTAAATCATTATAAAGATAAAAAACATAATATTATTACACAAAGAGGATCCAAAGGTTTAGTGTCATGGGAAAACTAGGACCATACATAACATTTACAACATCAAACAAAAATATTTATTTAATTCCTTATTCTCCAGCTTCTTATTGGCACCTGATCTCTTTTTAGTACATGTAGTCACTTGAGGATATAAATAAAAAATGGGTCATCTAAAATCCCAGTAAAAGGATATATAAGAACAATATATCATGGGGTGAGTATAATCATAACATCATCATCAAAATCATGAGAGGAAACTTTAATAAAAGACTTGAAATGTGGCAATGAATAAAAAATGAAACATCATGTCTTAGTGGTTAAGTACCACACATACTTGTGAAAAAAGTTACCATATTTTTCACAAATAATTTTAGTTTAACTCATGAGATTAATCACTTTACACAATTTATTGGAGCACTGTATAACTCTGGGTGCACTCGTCACATTCAAACATTTATATTGTCCTATATAATTCTGAGCAGACCTGCCACATCATAATATTATCATTATCATGAATAACACATAGAACATATATAAAAAATAAATATAACTAACCCATGGAAATTAATGGTTTTAATCATATAAGAACACATTTATAAACTTTAGGTTCCCAAAAGAAAGTGGGAATAATATACTTGATATAATAACCATCAACCTCGAGTGAGAAATAAAAGGTGTGTTTATGAAAGAAGAGTTGTTTTGGAAAATATTTTTTGACATAAAATCTATTATATATCATGTATATACCAAAAAGGTAAGATAATTATGATCAATTTATTTTTAAGTAATGACCATACCAAAAAAAATGGAGTGAAAGAGGGGGAACCTGTATAAAGAAAGTTGAGTTTGAGAATTTCTCCTTACCTTGTATCTGAATACCTTCTTCACATTAATGTCCTTTATAATGACATTTTATTTATTAATTATAAATTACATAACCTTTTATGCATGAAAATTGTTTACTATGAATTCATTAAGTTCTTTTATGGTCCTTTGGATGAGTTATATAGCTTAAATTCATTGTTTGGGAGTGTTAATTTTCATATCTTTTATGAACGATTCACTTGTATTCATGAACTAATGCTCATTTGAAAAGTGGTTGAACATACAGAGTTGTTAATATATATTATTATTTAAATTCAAGAGATATAAATGATCTTATAATGAATTTTGTTATGTACTATAAGTATGAATCATTATATAAAATTTAATGATGATCATTTCTAGTTAATTTGGGTGGTTTTTGATCACAATAAACTTGTTTTATTTTATCACATAGTGTCATGTAAATAAGTTAGTTCCAGAAAATAAAAGGGGATATCACAAAAAATTTACAATCTTTTTCAACCATTTGATGGTTCTATTGGCATCCATTAAGAATTTTAAGGAAAAAGGAAGTGCATCACCCATGATTTAGGTAAATTAACACATCCTGGGAAACAATTTCATTTTATTAACAAAGAGAGGGAGGAAGGAGTATAATGAGTAATTTTAAATTAACATGATATCATACTAGTATATCATGAATACTGGAGTTATCATGAAATTTTTATAATATAATATGATGATAAGAGAAGAAAAGAAAATAAATTTGAAAGGAAAATGAAAGAAAAGAGAGAGAGGAATTACATCTTAAATCCTCCTCTTGAGATCCTCTTTTAGAAGCCTAGGCTTGGTCTTTTGATGAGTAAAAGAGATATTGGTAATGAGGTAGGGGATAGGGAAGAGCTTTAGATATATTTTAGGCAAGTCTTGATGAATGAGAGGTGTGGGTAAATGAGGGTGTGAAGGGTGGTATTTATAGTGGAGGGGAGAGGGGTTTTCTCAATATAATACCCATTAATTTATTATTTCTCCACAAGAAAAGTCATATTGAGTCTTCCATGAATAATTAAAATAATTTTATCATGTGAATACGAACCAATTGGGCTTACATCAGTTTAAAATCATACATTACTCTTTAATTAGGGTATTTAACTTATTTTTGTAAATTATGGTATTTCACTATTCATAAAAATTCAAGTATTTCAGAAAAATCCCAAAAATTCACACTAACCATTTTTTTATGTGTTGAATATAAAAATGAATTCCATTTTTCAAAAATAATTTTATAAATATGATAAATTTAAATTTTAATTAGAATCATAATTTACTTGAAAAACACAGTTTTTAAAATTAAAACTCATTTTATAATGCTTTCAAAAATTACATAAGGTCTTATAAAATTATATTAAAACTAGAAGACATATAATTATTAATTTATGAATAAATTTTAAGAAAATAAATTTATTTTAAATTAATTAATTAATTATAATTAATTACTTATTACTTACAAAAATATCAAAACATTTACTATGGTCAAATTGTTACTTATAAGATGCCTAAATTTTATTTAATCAATCATGGGTAAGGTTACTATTATTTTGGAAGATTTACTATTCATAAGGGTCATATTACTATTCATAAGGATAGGTTACTATTCATATGGTTATGTTACTATTCACCAAAAATTATGTTTGTTCTATTAGACTCAAAAAATCAACCTGAACACAACTGTGTATGTCAGATTTTCAAAATTCAAGACATAGAAGTGGCAAAATTATTTTTAATGGTCACATAATATTTTGTATCATTATATGTCATTTTTATTCCTAATGTGATTATAATATAAGGAATAATTATAATAAGGGTATTTCATTGATAAAACTTTGGTTCGTTACATTCTTTACCCCTTATGAAATTTCACCCTAGAAATTTCTTTTTACACAAAGAGGTGAGGGTACTTCTCCTTCATCACCTCCTCTAGTTACCAAGTAGCTTATTAAAATTTATGGTTCCTCCATAACACTTGGACAAGGTGTGTTGTCTTGTTGCATATAACCTTCTCTCTTCAGTCCAAAATATTTACTGGCTACTCCTCATAGGAGAGATCATCTTCCATCTCTACCACCTATGAGTTAAGTACATGTGAGGGATCTGGTATGTACTTCCTTAGGAGTGATATATGAAACACATCATGAACTTGAGCCATATTCGGTGGAAGTGAAATCTAATAGGCCATGGATCCTATGTGGTCAAGGATCTCAAAGGGGCCAATATACCTTGGGCTTAGCTTCCCTTTCTTTCCAAATCACATGACTCTCTTCCATGGTGATATTCTAAGGAAGACTTTATCTCCAATGTTGAACTCCAAGTCCCTTCAAAGATTTCCAACACAGTTCTTTTTCCGACTCTGAGCAACTTTGATGTGTTTCTAAATGACTTGAACCTTCTATGTTATCTCTTGCACAAGATCGGGTCCAATTAGTTTTCCTTCTCCAACTTCACACCAGCAGGTTGAAGTTCTACATCGCTTTCCATACAAAGATTCATATGGAACCATCTAAATACTCGAGTGGGAGCTATTGTTGTATGGTAACTCAATAAATGGGATATTCTTATCCCATCCATCTTTTAATTATAGATAGTAGGATCTTAGTACATCTTTAAGCATCTAAATAGTCCTTTCAGATTGGACATTAGTTTGGGGGTGATATGCCGCACTGAAATTTAATTCAGTTCTTAAAGCATGTTAAAGAATTCTTCAGAATTTAGAAGTGAACCATGGATCACGATCAGAGACAATTGAGAGTAGAACACCGTGAATTTTCACCACTTCTTTCACATATATATTTTCAAGTTGTTCAATTGAGGGATCTTCTTGAATAACGATAAAATGGAAATTCTTGGTGAGTCGGTCAACCACAACCCATATCACATTATTTTCCTTCAACGTATTTGGGAGAACAATGACAAAGTCCACAATAACATTATCTCATTTCCACATGGGTATAGGAAATGGATGTATCAACCCTTTGTACTTTTGTCACTCTACTTTAACTTACTAACATGCCAAGCACCTTGAGTTATATTTTGCGATCTTCTTTTTCATGTTATCCCACCAGAAGTGTTCTCAGAGATCTCATTACATCTTGGTGATACTAGGATGGATAGAGAAAGTTTAGATATGTGTATTTTACAATAGATATTTCTTTATCATGGGTGATGAAGGCACACAAAACCGCATTCCAAACTGAATCACACCTTCATCGTCAATATGGAACTCTTGAATCTTCCCTTCCTTTACTGCATTTGCCTTCTTTTGTAACTCCATATCATCCCTTTGTGCCTCCTTAATCATATCATGGATTTATGGTTTCTCAATAATTTTAAAATTTAGGATGTATCCCATCCCCTTATGATTTCCAAATCCATCCTTTTCATATCCAAGAACATAGGGGATTTCTCAATCCACAACATGGATAGTGTACACTAGTACAAAAAAGACCTTTATCAGTGCTAAAAATGGCCTTTATCAGTGCTAGAAAAAGTGCTGATAAAGCCGTCGAAGATAGGGGGGGTCCCCTTTATCAGCGCTCCGAAAAAAACTGATAATGACCCCTTTTATCAGCGCTAAAAAAAAGCGCTGATAAAAGGGGTCTTTTATCAGCGCTAAAACAAAGCGCTGATAAAAGGGTCCTTTATCAGCGCTTTGTTTTAGCGCTGATAAAAGACCCCTATATGAGCGCTTCCTTTATCAGTGCTTTCGTTTTAGCGCTAATAAATGACCCCTTTTATCATCACTTTTTTAAAAGCACTGATAAAAGGTAAAAGTTTTTAAAAAATTTAAAAAAAATTTAAAAAAATTTAAAAAATTTTTAAAAAAATTTAAAAAATATTGCCAATCGGGGGGGGGGGGGGATTTTATAGCGCTTGATCCCCCCCTTTTACAACACTTTTCTGCCCCTATACAGCACCCCACACACCCCCTTAACCCTTTAACAACGCTTGCTGATATATTCCCCCATGCATGTGCGCCCCTTCCTCCACCAGGATTTGAACTCGAGACCTCCTCCCTGCGCGCCTAAGCCTTTACCACTACTCTATTTTGATTTATCTTCCAATTCATGATATCTATATATATATATATATAGTTATATTTATTCGTATAGTAATATATATTTATATTAATATATATATAGTAATATTATAATATATATATATATATAGTTATATTATAATATATATATAGTTATATTAATATATATATATATAGTTATATTAATATATATATATAGTTATATTAATATATATATAGTTATATTAATATATATATAGTTATATTTATTCATATAGTAATATATATTTATATTAATATATATATATAGTTATATTAACATATATATAGTTATATTAACATATATATAGTTATACTAATATATATATAGTTATATTTATATATATATATAGTGATATTAATATATATATATTTATAGGTATATTAATATATATATTTATAGTAATACTAATATATATATATATGTAGTTATATTAATATATATAGTTATTAGATTAATATATATATAGTTAGATTAATAAATACCTATAGCTAGATTAATATATATATATATAGTTAGATTAATATATAGGTATATAAATATTCATATATTTTTATTTTATATAAAATGGATGTTAGTTAATATTTAGATAAAGCTAATATATTTTATATGTAAATATATTTTATTATTTATATTTATAATTAAATTTTTAGGTGTGAATATATAAAAAATATGTACATATAGTAATATATTTGATTATAAATAGTAGTGCATTATAAAAAATGATGAAATTTCAAAGAAATAATATGAATATGAATGTAATACCTTGGAATAAATTCAGACCCCACCAAAAAAAGCCAATAACACCCCCTTAAACGAGGCTGAAAATCCACAAAATGTTAAAAAATCGGGGTACCCCGACTAAAAACTCAATTTTGGAGGACTTATGGTCCTTTTTTGGACTCTAAAATCTATTTAACGAGGTCCCCCAGGTCATAACGACATAGATCTCATTGCAGGCTTCGATTTGATATGTGGTAGAGCTCAAACGGACACCCGGATCAAAAGTTATGGCCGATTGAAGTTTGAGTTGCGTTTTCAACATATTTTGGATATTTTTTTAATTTTTTTTTAATTTTTTTAGTCTTCAAATTGTTATTAAATGACTATTACTCCATAATAATTAGCAAATTATTAATTAAAAATATTTTTTTAATTTTTTAAGAAGCCATTTTCACTAAATATCTTATATATTAAGTATATTAAGTGTAAATGTACATTTATACTTATCTAAAATATATTTAAAAATTATATATTATATTTATATATCAATATAACTATATTTATATATTAATATATTAATATATTTTTTAATTTTTTTTGAAGTCGAACCTTTATCATCGCTTTTAAAAAAAGCACTGATAAAGGCCCCCCCTTTATCAGTGCTACTAAACAAGTGCTGATAAAGGGGGGGGGCACTGCGAAAAACTGTTTTTGTGGTAGTGGTAGTAGATTATTTTCTGCTTAGAACATCAGCTACCTTGTTCACCTTTCAAGGAAGATAGTGACCATTGAAATCATAATCTTTGATTAGATTTAACCATCTCATTTGGCAGATGTTGATCTCCTTTTGTGTGAATATATAATTTATACTCTTGTGGTTGGTGTATTTGTCAGACATCTCACCATAAAGGTAACATCACCAGATTTTCAAGGAAAAAATCACAACTTCCAGCTCTAGATCATATGTCGGGTAGTTCTGCTCATGGATCTTCAAATTTTGTGAGGCGTAAGCTATCAAAAACTCATTTTTCATGAGTATACAGCCCAAGAATTTCTTTGAATCGTCATTGTATATCACAAAACTTTATCCACTTTTCGGAAGTTGAGTACAGGTGAAGTGATCAGCCTTATCATTAGCTCCTTGAAGCTTTCCTCACATTCTTCCATCCAGAAATAATTTAACCCTTTCCTTGGTAACATAGTTATTGGGCTTCACAATCGTGAGAAATTTCTCACAAAATGTCGGTAGTACCCAGCTAATCCAAGAAAATTATGGATTTCTATGACACTAGAGGGCCTAGTCTATTCCTCAATCTTATTTGTTTTTTGAAGGGTCCACATAAATTCCCTCACTTATGATCACATGTCCCAAGAATGTGACTTGCATCATCCAAAATTCATACTTGCTGAACTTAGAGTACAACACCTACTTTCTCAATGTTCCCAACACAAGTCTTAGATGTTCTTAATTTTCCTCCTTGATCATGGAGTAGATGAGAATATCATCAATAAACACTACCAAATTTTTTTCAAGGTAATGTCTAAAGACTCTATTCATAAAATACCTGAATATTTCAGGGGAATTAGTAAGTCTTAAGGGAATCACCAGAAACTCATAGTGCCCATACCTTTTATAGAAGGTAGTCTTCTAAATATCTTTCTTATTTACCTTTAGCTGATGATGTCCAGAACAAAGATCCACCCTTGATAAGTATTGATCTACTCTTAACTAATCGAACAAGTCTTCAATCCTTCGTAGAGGATACTTGTTCTTTATGGTGATCTTGTTGAGTTCCCGACAATCGATACACAACTGCATTGTTCCATCCTTCTTCTTCATAAAGAGAACTGGTTCACCCCAAGGTGATACACTAGGGCGTATGAACCCTTTATCAAAATGCTATTGTAGTTGCTTCTTTAACTCCTCCAGTTTGATAGGCTCTATCTTATAAGGACACTTTGAGAAGGAAGTAGCTCTAGGTATGAGTTCTATTGAGAACTCTACCTCATGATCTGGGGGAAGTATGGGTAACTCTTTAAGAAATACATCATTGTATTCTCCCATGATGGGAATTTCTACACGGCTGGAAATTTCCTTTGACTCAACCTTTTGGGTGAGGTTTTCTTCTTCATAGGGTATCAACAACCACATCGTTGAAGGATTTTTCAAAGGATATTCATGATCTTCCTTGAATTTTTAGAGGATCCTAGGATGGTTTCTAATATGAAAAGATATTTCCATTTCCCGAAAGTTGATATGTGCTCTATATAATGAGAGCCAATACATTCCCATTATAGCATCAAATATTACCAAAGGCAGTATTATGAGATTCGATAGGAGAATCTTCCCACATACGCCAACAAGAGAAGAGTCAAACACTTGGGTTGAAATGATTCCACCACTTTGTGTTTTTATAGATATCTGTACTTCAAGGTTTTGAGGCTTCAATTTTATAGTTCTATAAAACTTTCAAGATATAAAGGAATGCCTAGAACCAGAATCAAATAATACTTTTTCCATTCTTGAGTGAATATAAATTGTACCTTATATGAATTCCTTATCTTGATCCACTTACGCATTAGTGATGGAATAAGATTTCTCTTTTTCCTTTGGCTTTGGTTGATGTTGATGCTGATTACCCTTGAGGACTCAAGATTTAGTGCACTAGCTTGCATAGTGCCCTTACTCCCTACAGTTGTAGCATTGAACCATTGGTGGTTCTCTCCTCTCTTCAACTACATTATCCTTCCTTCTCATGTATTTTTGAAACTCTTGAGCATGGTTTAATTATTTCCCACACTTTAAGCATTTCCCCATCACTTTGAGGTAGTTTCCAAGATTCAACTTATTACATTTTTGGCAAGTGGGTCATTGAGTTTTCTTCCCACCTTTATCATTAGATCCTCTAGCTTGAAACTCCATCTTTCGTTTCTTATCACTATAGCCATGGGACCATTCTCCAAACTCTATCTCCACTTTAAGAGAATGTCGAACAACTTCTTCATAACTCCCAAAGTCTCAAATTTCAAGAGCCTTTTGAAGGTGTGGTTTTAATCCATTAAATAATCTATCAATTTTTCTATCATTATTGATAAAAAAACCCAAAGCATACATTAAAATCCTTGAGAAACTCTCTTCATAGGTTTTGACTGATTCTCTATCCTTTTTCTTGATCTCTATGAATTCTATCTCCATATTTATATGAATATTTTGTGGGAAATACTTATTAAGAAACATGATCTTAAAGTCTTCCCATTCCATATCTTCAATTTCATCACATGGCTTGGTGTTCTTAATCAAATCCCGCCATTTACCGGACTCTCCATATAGATAACAAATGGATAGTGTCACCTTATCCATTTTATAATAGTAGAGCAATGAAATTATCTTCTCCATGGTGTTGACCCACTTTTCCACAACTAGTGGATTAGAAGATCTACTAAACATCGGTGGTTGTTGCCGTATAAAACACTCAATAGCTAGTTTCCCCTATTTGGTGAAGGAGGAAGTTCCCCATTATTCTGGTTACTATTCATAACCTGAGATATATAGGTAAGAATTCCCATGATGTTTTGAACTCCATATCCCAAATCACTGGGGATGTCATTCGGGTAATCATTGCATTGGCCCTCACACGAGTTATTGGCCTGGTTTCTCTTGGTTCCCACCATTTTCTCAAATAGAAATGGTTAGAACAACAAATAAGTTAACATGTCATGAATAACTTATTTATTTGTAAATTTTTCACTAAAATAATAACTTATGGGATCCCTATGTAAAGATTATTTTGTGCATATTTTTACTTAGTCTCATGCTAGAGGTTTTCTCTAGGGTTCACTAATCCTAATTCCCAAATTGAATAAACCTTGCCTCTGATACCAACTATAGAGACAATTAATTTTCTTACATTACTATTAAATCATTATAAAGATAAAAAAATAATATCATTACACATAGAGGATACAATGGTTTAGTGTCTTGGGAAAACTAAGACCATACATAACATTTACAATATCAAACATAAACATTTATTTAATTCCTTCTTCTCCAGCTTCTTATTGGCACCCGACCTCTCCTTAGTAAATGTAGTCACCTGAGGATATACATCAAAAAATGGGTGATATAAAATCCTAGTAAAAGGATATATAATAACAATATAGCATCGGGTGAACATAATCATAACATCATCATCAAAATCATGATAGGAAACTTTAATAAAAGACTTGAAATTTGACAATGCATAAAAAATAAAACATCATATCTTAGTTATTAACTACCAAACATACCTATGAACAAAGCTATAATTTTATTCACAAATCATTTCACTTTAACTCATGAGATTCATCAATTTACCCAATTAATTGGATCACTGTATAATTCCGGGCACACCTGACACATTCAAACATTCATATTGCTCTATATAATTCTGGGTGCACCCGTCACATCATAACATTATCGTTATAATGAATTACACATAGAACATATATTAAATATGAACATAACTAACCCATGTAAAGGGATGGTTTCCATCTCATAATAACACATTCATAGACTTTGGGTTCCCAAAAGAAAGTGGGAATAACATACTTGATACAATAACCATCAACCTTGAGTGAGAAATAAAAGGTGTGTTTATGAAATAAGAGTTCTTTTGGAAAACATTTGTTCGACATAAACTCTAGTGGAAAACATGTATATCATAGAAAAGTAATATAATTATGAACAAATTATTTTTAAGGAGTGAACAAACCAAAAAAAATGGAGTGAAAGAGGGAGAACCTAAAGAAAGAAAGTTGGGTTCGAGAATTTCCCCTTACCTTGTATCCAAATTCCTTCTTCAATTTAATGTCCTGTATAATGAAATTATATTAATTAATTAGAAATTAAAGAACCTTTTATAAATTAAATTGGTTTACTATGGTTTTATTAAGTTATTTTATGGGATTTTGTATGAGTTATAGAGCTTAAATTCATTGTTTGTGAGTGTTAATTTTCATAGCTTTTATGAACAGTTCACGTGTATTCATGATGGAATGCTCATTTGAAATGTGGTTGAACATCCATAATTGTTAATATATATTATTATTTAAATTAAATAGATATAAATTATTTCATAATGAATTTTTTATGTACCAGGAGGATGAATCATTAGATAAAATTTAATTATGATCATTTTTGGTTAATTTGGGTGGTTTTTGATCACAATGTACTTGTTTTATTTTATCACTTAGTGTCATGTTAATAAGTTAGTTCCAAAACATAAAAGGGGATAATACATAAAATTTAAAATCTTTTTTCAACCATTTGATGGTTTTATTGTTAGACTTGAAGTATTTTAAGGAAAAAAGAAGTGCATCACCCATGATTTAGGTAAATTAACACATCATGGGGAACAATTTCATTTTATTAACAAAGAGAGGGAGGGAGGATTATAATGAGTAATATTTCATTAACATGATATCATACCATTATATTAAAAATAATGGATTTATAATGAAATTTTGATAAGATAATCTGAGGATAAGAGAAGAAAAGAAAAGAAATTTGAAAGGCCAATGAAAGAAAAGAGAGAGAGGAATGACCTCTTGAGTCCTCCTCTTGAGATCCTCTTTAAGAAGCCTTGGCTTGGTCTTTTGATTGGTTGAAGAGATCCTGGTCATGGGGGAGGTGATATGGAAGATATTTGTATAGAATTTAGGCAAGGCTTGAAGCTTGAGAGGTGTGAGGAAATGGGGGTGTGAAAGGTGGTATTTATAGTGGAGGGGAGAGGGGTTTTCCCAATATAATATTCATTATATTATTATTTCTCCGCAAGAAAAGTAATAGTAAGTATTACATGACTAATTAAAGTAATTTTATCATGTGAATCTGAACCAATTCGGATTACTTCAGTAGAACATCATACATGACTCTATAATTAGTGTATTTAACTTATTTTGTAAATTATGGTATTTCACTATTCATAAAAATTCATGTATTTTAGAAAAATCCAAAAAATTCACACTAACCATTTTTCGACGTGTAGAATAAAAAAATGAATTCCATTTTTTAATAATAAATTTATAAATATGATTGATTTATTTTTTAATTAAAATCAAAATTTACTTGAAAAAAAATAGTTTTCAAAATTAAAACTGATTTTATAATGCTTTAAAAAATTACATAAGGTATTATAAAAATATCTTAATACTATAAGACATATTTTTATAATTTATGAACACATTTTAAGAAAATAAATTTTCTTTTAAATTAATTATTTATGACTTACAAAAATATCAATACTTTTACTACGGTCAAATTGTCACTTATAAGATGCATAAATTTTATTTAATCAATCATGGGCATGGTTAATATTATTTTGGATAGTTTAATATTCATTATGGTCATATTACTATTCATAAGTGTAAGTTACTACTCATAAGGGTATGTTACTATTTACCAAAAATTATGTTTGTTCTATTAGACTCTAAAAATCATCTTGAACACAACAGTGTATGTCAGATTTCCAAAATTCCAAACATAAAAGTGAAAATATTATATTTAATGGACACATAATATTTAGTATCATTATATTTAATTGTGCTTCTTAATGTGATTATACTATATGGAATAATTATAAGAAGGAAATTTCATTGATATAACTTTTAGTCGTTACATTCTTCCCCCCTTAAGAAATTTCACCCTCGAAATTTTGTTTTACATAAACATGTGAGGGTACTTCTCCTTCATCGCCTCATATGGTTCCCAAGTAGCTTCTCTAAACTTATGGTTTCTCCACAACACTTTGACCTGTTGGGTTGTATTATTGTGTAGAACCTTATCCCTTCGGTCTAGAATCTTTATTAGCTACTCCTCATAGGAGAGACCATCTTCCACCTGTACCACCTCAGAGTTCAGTACATGTGAGGGATCTGGTATGTACTTCCTTAAGAGTGGTATGTAAAACACATAATGAACTTGATCCATATTCGGTGGAAGTGAAATCCGATAGGACACAACTTCTATGCGGTCAAGGATCTGAAAAGTGAAAATATACCTTGGGCTTAGCTTCCCTTTCTTTCTAAATTTCATGACTCTCTTCCATGGTGATATTAGAAGGAAGACTTTATCTCTAACATTGAACTCAAAGACCCTTCAACGATTGTCAGCATAACTCTTTTTACAACTCTAAGAATCTTTGATGTGTTTCTGGATTACTTGAACCTTCTCTGTCATCTCTTGCACAAGGTCGAGTCCAAGTAGTTTTCTTTCTCCAACATCATCCTAACAAGTTGGAGTTCTACATCAATTTCCAAACAAAGATTCATATGTATCCATTTGAATAATTGAGTGGAAGATATTGTTGTATGTGAACTCAACCAATGGTATTTGATAATCCCATCCACCTTTGAATTCTAAATAGCTAGCTCTTAGCATGTCTTCAAGTATTTGAATCGTCCTTTCAGATTTTCCATCAGTTTTGGGGTGATAGGCCGCGCTAAAATTTAATTCAGTACTAGGGAATATGAACCGTTTGTCCAAATTCACTTGCAGCTACTTATTTAACTCCTCCAGTTCGATCGGAGCTATCCTATTGGTACACTTTGGGAAATGGGTAGCTCCGAGTATGAGTTCTATTAAGAACTATACCTCCTGATTTAGGGGATGTCCGGGTAAGTCTTTGAGAAATACATCACTGTATTCCCTCATGATGTGAATTTATGTAAGGTTGGAACTTTCCTTTGACTCAACCATTTGTCCCAGGTATGCTTATTTATAGGGTATTAACACCCACACCATTGAAGGTTTTATCAAAGGAGATCCACTATTTTCCTTGAATTTGTAGAGGATCGTGGGATGGTTCAGAATATGAAAATATATTTCCTTTTCCCGACACTTGATATGTGATCTATATAATGAGAGACAATCCATTACCATTATAGCACCAAATTCCACTAAGGGAAGTATTACGAGATTCACTGGTAGAATCATCCAACATATGCCAACAGGAGAAGAGTTGAACACTTGGGTTGCAATGATTGCACCACTTGGTGTTTTTACAGATATCTCTACTTCAAGGATTTGAGGATTTGATTCAATAGTTCTAGAAAACATGCTGTATATAAAGGAATGCATAGAACCAGAATCAAATAATACTTTTTCCATTCTTGAGTGAATAAGAAGTGTACCTTGTATGACTTCATTTTCTTAATCCACTTTTGTAGTAGTGATTTAATAAGCCTTGCCTTGTTACTTTGGATTTGGTGGCTGCTGACACTGATTAACCTCAAGGACTCGAGGTTTTGTGGATTGTCTTGCATATTGCCCTTGTTCCCTATAGTTTTAACATTGAACCATGGGTGGTTCTCTCCTTTCTTCCACTACATTCTCCTTCATTCTCATATGTTTTCAACACTCTTGATCATGGTGTCCTTCTTTCCAACACTTGAAGCATTTCCTTGTCCCTTTGAGGCAGTTCCCATGATGCAACTTCCCACATTTTTGGCATGTGGGTCGTTGAGTTTTCTTCCCACCATTATCATTAGATCCTTTAGCTTGAAACTATATATTTAATTTCTTATCACCATATCCATGGGACCATTCTACAAACTTCATATCCACCTTGAGATAACATCAAAAAAATTCTTTGTAACTCCCAAAGTCTCTAATTTCAAGAGCCTTTAGAAGGTGTGGTTTTAATCCACTAAATAATCTATAAATTTTTCTATCATTGTTTATAATAAAACTCAAATCATACCTTGCATACCTTGTGATACTCGCTTTGTAGGTTGTGACCAATTATCCATTATTTTTATTGAGCTATATGAATTCTTTCTTCATCTTTGTAAGAAGAGTTCGTGGGAAATAATTATTAAGGAACATGATCTTAAAGTCTTCCCACTTCATCTCTTCAATTTCATCACTTATCTTGGTGTTATGAATAAAATCCCACAATTGATAGACCTCTTCATCTAGGTGATAAATGGATTGTTTCACCTTCTCCATTTAAGAACAGTGGATAACTGAAGAGATCTTCTCCAGGGAGTTGAACCACTGTTCCGCAATTTGTGGATTAGAAGATCCACTAAACGTCGGTAGTCATTGCTGCATAAAACACTTGATAACCAGTTTCTCCCTCTTTGGTGAAGAAGGATGTTCCCCATTATTCTAGTTATTATTTATAACCTGAGATATTATGGTAAGAATCTCCATGAACTTTCTAACTCCACCTCCCAAATAATTGGGGATGTCATTAGGGAAATTGTTGCTTTGGACCTCACAGAATTTATTGGCCTGGTTTCTCCTGGTTACCACCATTTTCTACAATTGAAAAGGTTAAAACAAAAAATAAGTTAAAAAGTCATGAATAAATTACTTATTTGTACATTTTTGAATAAAATCATAACTTATGGGATCCCTATGTAAAGATTATTTTGTGCATATTTGTACTTAGTCTCATGCTAGAGGTTTTCTCTAGGGTTTACTAATCCTAATTCCCAAATTAAGTAAACCTTTCCTCCGATACCAACGATAAATAACCTTCCTTTTCTTACATTACTATTACATCCTTATAACGATAAATAAAATAATAGTATTAAACAAAGAGTATCTAAAGTTTTAGTGTCATGGTAAAACTATGACCATACATAACATTTACAACATCAAACACAAACATTTATTTAATTCCTTCTTATCTAGCTTCTTATTGGCACCCAACCTATCCTTAGTACATGTAGTCAACTGAGGATATACATAAAAAAGGGGTGAGATAAAATCCCATTAATAGTATATATAAGAACAATATTTCATGGGGTGAGCATAATCATAACATCATACTCAAAACCATGAGAGGAAACGTTAATAAAAGACTTGAAATTTGGCAATGCATAAAAATGAAACATCATGTTTTAGTGGTTAACTAACACACAAACGTGTGAACAAAGATAGAATATTTTTCACAAATAATTTCAAATTAACTCATTAGATTCATCACTTTACCAAATGAATTGGAGCACTTTATAATTCCTGGCGCACCCGTCACATTGAAACATTCATATGGAGCTATATAATTCCGGGCGCACCCGTCACATCATAACATTATCATTATCATGATTCCACATAGAAAATATATAAAAAATGAACATTACTAACCCATTAAAAGGAATGGATTTAATCTCATAATAACACATTCATAAACTTTGGGTTCCCAAAATAAAGTGGGAATAAAATACTTGATACAATAACCGTCAACCTTGAGTAAGAAATAAAAGGTGTGTTTATGAAAGAAGTGTTCTTTGGAAAAAAAACTTGTTTGACATAAACTCCAGTGGAAAAAATTTATATACCATAAAAGTATAGATAATAATGAAAAAATGATTTTAAGCAGTTACCAGACTAAAAAATGGATTGAAATAGGAGAAACCGAAGAAAGAAAGTTGCATTCAAGAATTTCCCCTACTTGGTATCTGAATTCCTTCTTCACTTTAATGACCTGTATAATGACATTATATTCATTAATTATAAATTCTAGAACATTTTATACGTTAAAATGGTTTAATATGGTTTCATTAAGTTCTTTTATGGGCCTTTTGATGAGTTATAGAGCATAAATTCATTGTTTGGGAGTGTTAATTTTCATAGCTTTCATGAATGGTTCACTTGTATTCATGAATGAATGATCATTTGAAAAGTGGCTGAACAACCAAAATTGTTAATATATTTTATTATTGAAATTAAAAATATTTAAATGATCTTATAATGGATTTTTTTATGTACCATGAGTATGAATCATTAGATAATATTTAATGATGATCATTTTTGTTTAATTTGGGTGGTTTTTCATCATAATGAACTTGTTTTATTTTATCACTTAGTGTTGTGTAAATAAGTTAGTTCCAGAACATAAAAGGGGATAAGGAATAAAATTTAAAATCTTTTTTCAACTATTTTATGTTTTTTTGGCATCCTTGAAGGATTTGAAGGAAAAAAGAAGTGCATCACCCATGATTTAGGTAAATTAACACAATATGAGCAGTGATTTCATTTTATTAAGAAAGAGAGGGAGGGAGGAGTATAATGAGTAATCTTCCATTAACATGATACCATACCAGTATATAAATAATAATAGAGTTATCATGAAATTAATATAATATAATATGAGGATAAGAGAAGAAAATAAAATAAATTTGAAAGGAAAATGAAAGAAAAGAGAGACAGGAATTACCTTTTCAATCTACCTCTTGAGATCCTCTTTAAGGAGACTAGGATTAGTCTTTTGATGAGTAAAATAGCTCCTAGTTGTGGGGGAGGGGATATGGAATATCTTTTGATAGAGTTTAGGTAAGTCTTGAAGCTTGAGAGGTTTGAGGAAATAAGGGTGTGAATGGTGGTATTTATAGTGGAGGGGAGAGGGGTTTTCTCAATATAAAATACATTAATTTATTATTTATCTAAAAGAAAATTAATAGGGAGTCTTCCATAACTAATTAAAGTAATTTTATAATTTAAATCCAAAAAAATTTGGATTACATCATTAGAACATCATACATGACTCTATAATTAGTGTATTTAACTTATTTGGTAAACTATGGTATTTCACTATTTATAAAAAATTCAAGTATTTCAGAAACATACCAAAAATTAACACTAACCATTTTTAGAAATTTAAAATCCAAAAATGAAGTAATATTTTCAAAAATAATTTTCTAAATTTTATTAATTTAATTTTTAATTAAAATCATAATTTACTTAAAAAAATACAGTTTTTAAATTAAAACTGATTTTATAATGCTTTCAAAAATTACACATGGTCTTATAAAATTATCTTAAAACTAGAATACATATAATTGTTAATTTAAGAATTTTTTAAAGAAAATTAAATTTATTTTAAATTAATTAATTAATTATAATTAATTATTTATGACTTACAAAAATATCAATACTTTTACTATGGTCAAATTGTCACTTATAAGAAGCCTAAATTGTATTTAATAAATAATGGTAAGGTTACTATTATTTTGGATGATTTAGTATTCATAACTATCATATTAATATTCCTAAGGGTAGGTTAATACTCATAAGAGTATGTTACTATTCACCAAAAAATATGTTTATTCTATTAGACTCCAAAAATCAACATGAACACAACCGTATATGTCATATTTTAAAAATTCGAAACATAAAAGTGGCAGAATTTTGTTTAATGGTAACTTAATATTTAGTATCATTATATGTAATTATGATTCCTAATGTGATTATTCTATAAGTAATAATTATAATAAAGTAGTTTCATTGATAAAACTTTGGGTTGTTACATGTATGGTTAGGGAGCATCATTTGACAAACTGTGCAACCCTACCCACCTAACCATGTGTGCGAGATTTTATTATTCCGAAAATTAGTTTAAAAATTTATAAACCCCTATTTTTACCTCCCTTTAATACGTAACTTACCCTATCATTATTTCCAAGGTTGAGGAGGCTCTCATGACCCTCTTTAGCTCCTCCAAACCCCTTTCTAGGAAGATCAAAGCACAAAAAATCTTGTTCGATCTCCTCTAAGATTGTAAATATTCTATTATTTACCACTCCTGATATCTTTATCTCTATCCTACTTAGGGTTTGTCATATATCCATATTTTTATATGATCTAATCCTTTTTATTTTATATATTTAATCTGGGTTTTATTCTCTGATCTCCTTTGGTGAAGTTCTTCACTGGAGTTGCTCGTTGAGGGTGTTCTATTTTGTAATGTAGTGATTCCAAGGTAGGTGGTTCCTTTTATGATTTTACAACTAATTTAGCCTAATTTTTTTAATTTAAAATAAATTGATTTCAATTTTTTTGTGGAAAAACTAATTCAGTGAATTTGGGATTTGGATTTTTTTTGTCATGAAAATTGGGATAACCTCCCAATTGTAGTGAATTGGTGTGTGATTTTTATTTGATGGATAATTGTAGTAATTAAATTGTGGAATTTATATTGTGAATTTTATATGTGAAATTGATTTCAAATTTTTATTTGAGAAATTAGGCTTAAATTTTTTTGATAAGAAAAAAATAGTTTTATCCATTAAAAGGATTGAATTGATTAAAAACCCATTTTGGGGTTTAAATATAAAATTGATATATTGAAATATAAAAACATGTTAATTGAATTTTGGAATTTTTGAAATAAATTTAACATTATTGAATGTTGTTTTATCAAATGAAAGACTATGTTGTTAGTGAATAATTAGAGACAAAAATTTAAGGATGGTAATGCCTTAGAAATATATTGGTGCTTTATAACTCTAACGTAAACATATTAATAGATATTATCCCTAATGGGATATTGGTTAGTATTTATTGGTTAGTGTTAGATAGATGTGTGTTCACATTGGTATTTTCATTATATATTTGTGTGATGATCCCATAACTTGGAACAATCATACCTCTTGGAAAATGATCATGTTGCTCATTGATAATTTTTTTAATATATACACTATTGTTTGTAAACTATTTTACACATGAATTGTGAATTTTTATAAACTATTTTATATAAAATGTTTATAAATAATTTTTTTGAAATGTTTCCATCATTTGAAATGAAATGAATTATTTTTTTAAATATACTTTTGAAATTTCATCCATATTTTTTCAAAATTAAAATAGTTATTTGGATAATTATTTTGGTGTCTTATTTTGGAATTCTTGGTGAGACCCTACTAGGATTTTAGCTCACACTATACCCATGCCTTAAAGTGTTTTTAGATTATATTATTCTAGGTTCAAGAAAGTGTAAAGAACCACTTAAATATTGTTCTTATTTTTGATCATTGGGATTGGAGAGTTATGTTTTTTAGGACTTGGGTTGTTATCTTTCTGCTTTTGGTACTTTGTGGTTGTACTTTGGGATTGTTTAACTATTTGAATTTTGGTATAGTTCTCCCTATGGATTTTCTTTTGTGCACACTGACTCAAATCTCTTGGTTCTATTGTGTTTGTTGAAAATTATTTCCCACTTTTACATTGTTTAATTCCAGTTTCCTATCACAAACCCATGGGGATCAGAAATGAACTTCGAGATATTCTAGGACCAGATCAGTTATTAGGGTACCATGGTTTCTGGGATGGTTCATGACAATGGTTTTTATATAAATCTTGAAAGATGTTGAAAATCATGATGTATAAGAAGTTACTTTTAGAAATGATAGTTCCTTGAAAATTAGATGATTATAAACTATTAAGATAGAACCTCAAAAAGTAAAATGTAAGGAAGTTATATTTTTTGATGGGATCAAACACAACTTACTTATTGTGAGTCAAATATGCAATGATGTAAAAGAAGTGACATTTATATAATATTATTATATCATTAAAAGTGTGGAGGATGGTAAAGTTACAACTAGGTGAGAAAGAACTAGTGGAAATTTGTTTTAGATAGAAGAACTTTACAAAACTAATTACATGAATGATGGAGGTTAAAATAATTTTTGGCACTATAGAATTAAGAATATTGGATAAAAAAATATGGAAAAAAATTTATAAGGTTGATTGTGTATGAAAATTTTTAAAATCAAAAAGATGAAAATATGACGTTTTTATAACTTTTCAGAAAGGGAAATTGAATTTTGATAGTCATAATAAATTCAATATTTAGTCTACTATAACTCTCAAAATTATTCATTCATATATTTCCTGGAATATGAGACATAAATCAAGAAAATAATATTTGTACTTTATCACTTTTATTAATGATTTCACCCAGATGACCAAAAGTATGGTTATGAATCACAAATCAGTGGTAGTCAAAATGTCTAGAGTTTTCTAAAGGTAAGTTGATAGGGAAATTAAATTTTACATAATAATGTTGTGAACTAAAAATTGAAAGGAATAAATATGAAATTAATTCAAAATCATGTTTTAAGAAACATAAAATTAAACATTTTTGAAGTGATTTATACACCCCTCACCAAAATGGAGTTTCAGAAAAGAATAACAGAAGTTTAGTGGAAATAGGATAAAGAATATTGGTAAATTATTAAATTTCTAAATTTTCTAGAGATAATTTTTTAGTACTATTTTACATGTAAAAAACCAAAGTTTTCTAAATCCAGAATCAAAAAAGACTTACTAGGAAATTTTGTTTAACAAAAATATTTATTTAAATACTTAAAGGTTTTTGGAAGAATCTATTTACTAAAAATAAAAAATCTAAATCCTATGAATTTTTTTGAAAAAGTCATGAAATAAACATTCTATGGATATTCATTTAACAAAATAAGCTATAAATGTTTGAATCACCATTTAGAAAATCCATTGGATTCATATGATGTGAACGTTTTTGAAAATAAAATATTCTTTACAAAAATGATGAAAATTATATGAAAGATAAATTGAAGTCTCCCAACACAAAAAACAAAAGAGAATATTGTTTTGTAATAAAAAAGGTACATAAATAATCATATAAATCAAAGGATGAAGAAAATGAGATAGGAAGAAAAATCTAATTTTTTTACTCTAAAGATACAAGTAGAATATAAAATATCCTTGGGAATAAGAAATCACCAATTCAGACTAGAATAAAATTGAGATTATAAAAGAAGGCATCACTTTTCTCATAGGTTGAACCACAATCATGTTAATAAGTCATGAAAAAAAAATAATGGGTGAATGTAATGAATGAAGAGTTATATTATCTTGATAAAAATGAAACATGGGAACTTATTCCATGACTAGTTGGTAAAAATGTTATTGGAACAAAATGGATGTACATTAACAAGTTGAATAAACGTGGGAAAATTTCAAGAAACAAAGGAAGGCTTGTTTGAAAAGTCTATGAACAAGTGGAAGGTGTGAATTTTGATGAAACATTTTTCCTTGTTACAAGATTTTGAAGTATTATAATTTTCGTATTAGTGGATATACATCAAAATTACAAAGTTTATAAAATAGATATAAAGTCCAATTTCCTTAATGGTGTGATTGAAAAATAATTTTATATTGAGAAACATTGTGGGTTTCAACTTGATGAATATGGAAGAATGATTTATAAATTAAATAAAGTATTTTATGCGTTAAAATAATCCTCAGGTGATTGGTACTCCAAAATTGATAATTATTTAAAAATATTGAATTTTTCTAAATAAAAGCTTGATAAAAAAATACATTTGAAAGAGGTTAACTCTATAAACTTAATTGTAATTGTGTAATTATATGATTTAAGTTTTATTATAGATGATGAAAAAGTTTGTAAATATTTTTTTTGATGAAATGAATAATTATTTTGAGATTTCAATGTTGGGAGAATTGACTTTCTTCTTTGGATTACATGTTTAATAAAAATAAAATTACATTTTCTTGTCTAAAAAATATATGTTATAAAATTGTTAAAAAAACTTGATATGAAATAATCCAAAGAAGTTTCTACTTCTATTTCAGTTTGAATGAAGATAAGTAAAATGAAGCTAAAAAACGTTTCAATTAGAAATAATTTGTAACACTGATAGGAATTTATATTTATCTAACATATTCATGGCTTGATATTATTTATGATATGACTTTGTGTTCTAGATATCAATGTGATCTGAAACAATATTATATGTTGGCAGCAAATAGAATTTTTCTATATGTTAAAGTAATAACATCACATGTGATATTATATAAAAGAAGTCCTAATATGAACATTCATGGTTATACTAATGTTCATTTGGATAGATATTGAAATGATATAAAATCAACTTATAGAGGAGTATTTTATTTGGGATAATGTTGTGTGATTTGGAATAGTTAGAAATAGAGTTTAGTAACTTTTAACATAATGAAATCAGAATATGTTACAACTACCCAGGCATGTACTCAAATGTTGTGGATGGACGTTCTGTTGGAATATTTCGAGGACTAAGTTTGTAAATCATTAAATAGACATTGTGAAAATCATAATGTAATTGATCTTTCTAAACATCTTATACACAACTCAAGATAGAAACACATTGATATTGAGTTTCACTTCATAAAAGAGAAAGTTGATGGTGGAGATTTTTTGATATAGTATATTTCAAATAAATATAAAATTGATGATGTTTTCACAAAATCTATTACATGGGATATATTTTAAGAATTGAGGGCACAAATTTATGTTCAAAATCCACCAAATAATAACTAAATATCTTAAGAAAGTCCCCCATTATGATTTAGATTATATTGACAAAGGGGCAGAATTTTTAAAAATTTATCCAGTAAGGGAGAGAGAATTTCTTTTCTTAATTAAATGAATATGAAGCTGTGGTTATTATAAAATGGGGGAGAGAATAAAAGTGAGAGGAAAATAAAAGTTAGGGGGAGTTTATCTTATCATGGATAAAAATTTACTTATCATAAAGGGTTGGAGATTCTTCAAAACATCACTTTATCCAATAGTGTAGTTCGAGGAAACTATCTTTTATGAAGGGTTATGTTTCTGTAAATATTAAAAACTTAGTTGTGAAGAAATATAAGTGTTGAAATATTATGGGTTGAAAATGTTTTAATGAATGTTTTCAAAAAATACCAAGGGGGATATTTAAGATCCTTTGTGATGGTTTGTTTTATAAATTTTTTTATTGATAACAACATTTTTATAAAAGAGATTATTTATAAATCAAGTGAATGATGTGTTTCTAAAAGTTTATAGTTTTTTTGTTATGAAGATTATCAAAATATGAAAAAAATAGTTTTGAAGATTTGGAAATCTAATGATCCATGAGAAACAATTAATTTAATTCCATTTTTTAGAATGTTTGAGTTTTTTTAAAGATGAAAATCATCAGACAAATATTTTTTTTGAAAATAAAAAGTTGCTGAGATGAAAAAAGTTAGAAATTTTTTGATATATGAAAAGTTGGGAAGTTTTAGATCATTCCAAAATTAGTTATGAAATTTTTTTGTATTCTTTCATATTCCTAAAACATCATGATGATTTAATGATACAAGATGTATTTTATATAAGGAAAGAGAAGTGAAAATTTATAAAGTTACATTATTATATAAAATTTATGTTTTACAAAAATAGATCATCAGATGAAAAAGAAATACATTTAGTAGTTTTAAGAAGAATTGAAGTTTGAATTTGATTATTTTTGAAGAAATTAGATTTTTTTGATCTAAAATTGTTCATCAGATATAGTTCATCAGATTCCACTAGTCATATGTGAACCATCATATGTTTTCATTTTTAGAAAGGTTGGTTTTGCAGTTTCTGAGTTCTACGTTTTTTAGTGTTTTAAATGTGAAAGAAATATTAAGAGGCTCAAGATGTCATATTTGAATTTTTTAGAAAAGATAAAGGAGCATATAATCTTTTATATCAACCAAAAATAAGAGTTTTGAGGTTTTCTAACCATATATGTTGATCGGATGAAGAAGTTTTTGAATGATAGAAAAGTTAGAGTTTGCTATCAGATAGACATTATATGAAAGGAGGAAGTTTCTAAGTTTATATAAAGGGAAGTATTGATCAAATTCATTAAGATTTAATCATTGGAGACAATTTTTTTTAGATAGATATAAGTTTTTTGGTTGCTGAGATCATTTTGTTTTGACAAATATAAAAGATATATAAAGTCTATTAGATGAAATTTTTATCAGAATAATCATTGGATGATTTATTGATACAAATACATTAGATAGATTTTTTAAGGAAATTAAACTTTATAGGATGATGAAATGATAAAATAGATATAATAAATGTTGGAGTTTATACTAAATTCATTATTAATAATTTTATATCTTTATCAGTTTCAACAATTTAGTCAACCATTTTTAGTTGTCTTGTAGCTTCGAAGATAAAAATATTTTATTTGTCTTGTTTTTAGTGGATCAAGGAAAAATATGTGATTTATTTCAATTAGGTCAAGTACATCAGACTGTGGAATAATGGTTCATCAGATAGGTAGATTCATGAAGTTTTTAAAGCCATGTTTTATTTAATATCGAGTTTTAAGTTATGAAGTTTTAGATTGTTGTTCCAATAGAATTTTTTTTATTAAATAAATCCATCAGATGTAAATTTTTATAGAACATTAAAAAATTTATAAATTGAGTAGAGTTAAGAAGTGTGAAGTTCTAGATAATTCAATTAGTTTCAAGTATCCACCTAAAGAGTTGATAATAATTGAGAAGTGGTTAAATAATGCTCCAATAAATGTGAAATTTGAAGTATTGGGTTTTTATTGAGTGATAAAAAGAAATTGGTTTCCCACCCTTTCCTCTACTAGAGAACATATAAATAGAATTTCATATTATATTTTTACTTGTTACTATTTAAAAAGAGATAAAAATATAAAGTGATGAATATTTTTTATCAGAAGAGGTTTTTAAGGAGAGGCTTCAGTAAAAATCTCTGATTATAGAAAGTTTGTCTTACTAGAATGAGGGTATCCAAATGAGTTTTTGAGAATAAGTTTGAGGAGAGTAGTTTTGTTAATCAAGAATATCATAAAGTTTGGTTCAAGTTTAGAGTAATTAAAATTGAATAAGACTGAGTCTATTAGATTAGGTTTATCGAATTGAGTCTATCAAACTTGGTTCATCAGATTGAGGTAATTAGAAATGGGTACATTAGACAACGTTTCTAAATGGTCCTTTAGAGAGAATAATGTTTCAAAGTTAATTTTTATTTTGTTGGTCAAGGTTTTTAAGAAAATTTTGTAAACTAATGGATTCTATATAAAAATTCCTATAAAGAATAAACTAAATATTGCAAAAAAATTAAATAATTAAAAACATATAGAAGAAGCTAAACATTTTTAAATAGTTATATCAATAGGGAATTCCTTTAATGATATATATATTAACAAAATCCATTTTAACTTTTTGTAGAGAAAGTAAAAAAATGAACCTTTAAAATAAGATTATAAAAAGTCATTTTAAACATTTTAAAAATACAAGGACAACAAAAAATTTATTTAATAAATAATTTGAGTTTTAAAAATGACTTTTTTAAAATAAATTTGAAAAAATTATACATGGAAGAAAAGTATATCCAATTAGTTGAGAAATAATACCAGTTTTCTTATAAAAATGTAATTTATTGGTTCAAGTTCCAAAGAGAGGAAAATTTATAAGAAAATATAGAAATTCCTTAAATATCCTACAAATAAGAAAATATATGTATTTTATTAAATATATATTATAATATCCCTTTAATTAATATTAAGGAAATCCCAAAAAAAATGAGATTGTAAAATAAATCCTTAACTATTTGGTAACTTTTAATATTTTACCCCTAGAAAGAATAAACCAGAATTGAAACATTAATAATCATGAATATGTAAGAATTAATTATATCTATATCAAATGGGTAGTATATACACCATATAAAATTAAATAAGTGTATAATATCAAATATGAATTAATGGAATGGAAATTGAGATGACATCCATTACCTCACGCTTCCCATTAGTTGAACATGCATTAAAATCATATATAATGGAAATCATGTTATTAAATTTTACCAATAACAAGACCATATTCATATTTATAATATCATATATAATCTTCATATAACATATTATCACCTGTTTTATAAAATTATTTTATTATAACCATCATTTCCGGTGTTAAATGCTTCATTTTCTCATGTATGTTTTGTCATTAAAGTTATAATTATCATGTATAGTGTTAGTTACATCATATCTAGAAATATATTAATATTATAAATATTATTTTTATTCATAATATAAATTTTTAGAATCATTCTTGAATTTTAGAAATATAAAATGAATCACATTTCTTTATGGAGACGGTAGCTCATGCGTACGCACAAGCGATGTTATCATTTCATTAATGGGTGAACTTATATGGTAATGGATTTTATTTTATTTTTTTTAAATATTATTCCATAAATATCATAGATATTTATTATTTCTATCATTATGAATATCCATGTGAGTCAGTGATGAAAAATAAATTACATCGATTCATGAGGTGGTAGTCTGCCTTACAAACGAGCAATGGTTTTGATTCCCATTTTGTAGAGAAGAATATTGATCACTATTATTAAATTAATGTAAGAACATCTAAGTATATGTTATATACTGGTGTTAATATATTTTAATTATTAATATATAATTTAAGGTGGTTAAATAATAAGTATAAAGAAGGAGCTTGGTGAGGATGATTACCTTCTCTTAGAAAAACATTATTTGGATCTATTATTAAGAAATATAAGGTTGGTATTTTGGGACGAAAAAATCTATAGTGCATGGATAAGGATTTTTGGGAGATATTTTGGTAGGTTTTGGATGACATAAAAGGATTAATAGGTGTGAATAAGTGTGGGGAGGAGGTGACCTTTTATAATTGAGGTGATTGGAACACTTGTAAATTTTCAAAGTTATAAAATAATGTCAAGTCACTTTCTGGGAAAAAAGGATAAAAAATGTTTTATATTATAATGTGATAAGTTTAACATTAAAACCCATCCATCCATTGCAGTTTCATAATGTTTTTAGGTCATTTTAATCCATATCATTTTAGGGTAACCCTTGGTAAATGCTTTGTAACCTTATCCGTGGTGAATTTTGTTTTCTATTTTTACTATTCACTATGAAAAAAATAAAGTGTCATAATTTAAAAAAATTACATGATGATTAAAAATATGGAATTAATTTTCTTAAAAACAAATAATATAAGTGTTGAAATTTAATTTAAAAATAAACCTTTAATATATGTTGAATTTTTTTTAGGAAATGAATTTTTCATGCATTAGATGATCTTACATTAACTATATGGCTGGTAAAAATCATTACATGGATTTAAATTCATATATTTAGATATATAATCTATAAATTTAATTTAAAACATTCATAATTAAATATTATTTTAATTTATTTCAAATGAAAAGACATTATTCATTTAAAAATTGATTTTTGAAAAATATCCCATTTACCTCTAAATGATCATATAATTATTTCAATAAAAATAATAGTAAGTATATGGTTAATTTTATATATTATGGAAAATTTTTATAAGTAAAATAAATAGTATTAAAATATAAAATTTTCAATTAATCATAGAAGCTCATTTCTAAATGAAAATTTAAAAAGATCATTCTAGTATTATTTTGACCTAGTAAGTTAAAAATATATATTCATCCTATAAAATTGAAATTTTTATTCCATGAAAATGTAAAATTTTCATTTTATTATAGTTTTATTAATTAATAATGTTCCCTTACTGTGATTTAATCTCACGTTTAACTTCTATCTATTTTCTAAAATAAATTAATGGAATAAAAAAATTTACAAGTATATAGAATGAAAACTATGAACTTTGTAATAATTATATAAAAATAATTTATATATATTATATTATGATTTCATAAGTTCCATTATAATTATTTCATGGTGAATTTCATGTTTGGTTCTTTAAAATAATGACTAAAAATTACAATACCTTTCTCTGACATCGACTGTAATGACCAACACCTTATAAAAAAAATTATATAATTTTGATTATAAATTTCATATGATGCACCCAAAAAATTAGAGGTATAGTTTCTTTTGGATAATAGATAAAATATTAAAAAAAATACATTATATTTTATTTTTATCTTCATTATTATCCCAAATATATCAACCTTTTCGAATTAATGCATGGGATATCTTTGGGATATATAAAAATAATGGGTGGGCATAAAAGATCTGTAAGGTGAAATCAATGAAAACATGGGGGTGAGATATCATCAATAATAGAATTATAAAATAGATGAATCATAAGTATCCATATGAAAAAAATAACAAAAGTAATGGTATCATAAGAACATGAAATATTGAAATCATGAGAATTTAGAACAATATAAAACATTTCTTAAAAATAAGTTGATGCTCACTTCCATAACATCTTAACACAATGTTCTAGGCTAGATTTCTATACATTATATATGGTATATAATGAGATGAAAGCATTACTAAATTTATTGAGGGAATATTCCATCTCAGGTCCATGGATCACATTATAACATATCATTACTATGTGTTCCAAATGGAAGCATAAATCAACAATCATGTATAAACATGAAATAAACCCTTAGAAATAAAATGAGTTACATAAAGGTATTATAAAGTATAAATGATTAATTAATCACATTGGCACAAAAATTATAAAGGAAAATTTAGTATTATACCTTCAATTTTATAATATACATGGAGTAAATTATTATAGATCATGGAGAAATTGATAAATAAAGAAGAAACTATATAGAGGCATTAGGGAGAGGAAGAATGAAATTTGAAGTGCTTCTCATATAGAATTATAGGGGTTTTAAGGAAAAAGGATGAGAATAATAAAGTAAAGTATATATCTATAATAAATATTATAAATTAGTAGGATATTAAAATAAATTTATTATATAATAATAATAATAATGAGAAATAAATTATGTGAAACTAAACATAAACATGAATAAAGGCTTGAAAATAACCTCTTACCTTGAGTCCAACACGCTTTGAGTTACTCATCTAAATTTCTAAATATGAAAATTAAAATTATTTATTAAGTTATTAATAATTTAATACTTGTTTATTTTATTAATATTATTTATTTTTATCCATATATGCTTCAATCATTAGTATTCATGTATGTTTGTAATTGTTAATGAGATGTTTATCTTATAGTTCAAATATTACATCAGTAAGGATGTATCGAACAATGATATTTGTAAAATCATAGATATTTTACATAGGTGTCCTGATATAGGTTCATATAAAGATAGTATCTTAAATTTTATATTGATTCAAAACATTCATTCAAAAGGAAATTTATTTCTTGGTAAACTTCTCTTTGTAAGAAGTTAAACTAACTGCAATGTTTTATCTTTACCATTGTTATTATCATTTTTATTTTATGATTATAGAATCAAAAAAGGACTAAATTTAATTATTAATATTATAATTTTTATTTAAAATAATATTTAAATCCATAATATTACAGTAGAGATTAAAAACAGCATACCTCTTATAGGTGGTATAAAGTCACCATGGTGTGCACGATGTTTTTAACAATGATTTAAAGAGAAGAAAAATAATCAAGAATTTATTAATATACTATGATTAATTTATAATTAAAATATTTTAATTATATCACTATAGTTTATCATGGGGTTTATGATGTGTTATATGTTAATGAAAATTTAGATACTTGAGTTTTTGTGGGTTTTGAAATTTGAGAAAAAATTTGATTTTTTTATTTCGAGTGATCGTGAGAGATAAAATGGTTATTTTTACCTAACAGATGATCTAAGATTATTTTTATGACCAATATGTTGGTCCTGGAATAGGGATTTTACCTTAGTATAAGAGTTTAGTGGAATTCCGAGCCAATCAATTTTTAGAAAAATATTTAATATTTAATTAATTAAATATTAAATTATTCATGTGGGTTTGAGAGGTTATATATTTTAAATGAAGCATCATATTGAGTTGATAACTATATTGTTCAGTCTATAATAGTGGGGTTTTTTGGGTGATCTATAAATCCACTTTAGGTTTCAGAACTTAAGAAAAGTGTAAAATATGATTTTCTCAATCAATCAATCAATTAATTTAATTTAATTAAAACACACCTCCCTTTAGAGATTCCTATAAATGATAGGAGAGGGGGAATATGGTTCTCCATCTCACAATTACTGTACTAAGAGGATAGGATAAATAATATGATGATTAACTTAATCTATGTTGGATATTGGTACCAGATAAAGGTGCAGTGGCTTCCGGGAGTGGATTTGGACCCAAAAGTTTGTTGTTTACACCCTGAGGTAGGACCATTTTTGTTTTTTATGTGCTAAACTCCACATATTAGTTATTTACATGTTTTAAATCCCTATTAAGATTAAAAATAACCCCATGGGGATCAATATATGATTAATCTGGGAAAAATGGGGGTTTTGGGCTATTCATAGGAGTTTCCCGTTTAGGAACCCAGATAACACAATGTTTGTCTTTAAGAACACATTGTGTTATTTATTTGAGGAAGATGTAATTTTTGGTTTTACATGTCATGTAATTTATGTACATTCCATATAGTAGTACTTGGCCAAGTATCTGGTCATGTGTCATAGTACATGGGTAGAAATTTTTTGGAAGGTACATATCATGTAGTACAGGTACATGTCGTGTAATAGGACATGGCCATGTGGCCATTTACTTGTTTAGAATACCCATGTTATGGGTATATAGGCATGTATTAGTACCAAAAAATACCCTATGTATTACCATGTCAGGTAGTAGTACATGGGTAGACCCCATGTTCGCTCTGTCCAAGTAAGAGTACATGGCTAGGAGAAGATTTGAGAGTACACAGCTTGTACTTAGATGTAAATTCCATGTACATTTTCTAACATGGGTTTTTTGGGTGTTTTTCTGACTTGAAGTTATAATTAGATTTGTGAGTACTAAATTCTGAGTATTCCTCAATGTAGATCACGATGGTGGAATCATTCTATTTTTTCGAGGCCATTTAGATGGTATTTTGGACCAAGGTAGTTCAGAATCAGGATTTCATTGAGGTTTGGATTGAAAATACTTTAGTGGGTTGGGTTGTGAATTACGAGGCCTGAGTGAGGGTTTCATGATTAGTGATAAAAAATGCATAATATTTCCATTTAAATCTATTGGATATTCCATGGATGGATCCTAAAAGATGGGATTGTGTAGTATCTTTGAGGAGATCAGGGTAATCCCAACGCATTAGGACAGGTTCATTGAGGTTAGAGGTATTTAGTTTTAGATCCCACGTCTAAGGTTCATATTTTCAGGATCCTTTAGGTTAGGTCGACATAATAGGATAGAGGTTATGGTCAGGTGTCATTGTGGTATTGATTTGAGTATGAGGGAATCCAAAAGATTCCCCTAGTAGGCCAGTTTTTGATCAAGTGATCATTGGATGTCGTCGTTAGTTATTGATAATAACCACATGGCTAGGTATTTATGTTAGAATCCTTATTGGCCCATGTTTTATTGAGGTTTAGTTGATGGCCATTGAGGGCCACTTGAGGATGTTTCATGTGCTAGGATTGGATTGAGTCCTTATATGAGATAGAGGAACACCTCATAGGATGTATTTCTCTATCTATAGCCCTTGAGACATTTGAGGATCTTTTGATGGGATGGGTGTTTAACCAAATATTACTATGTTTTCTCTTGGTTGTGGATTTTGAACCTTGGTTATTCCTACAAGGCAATTATGGTATGGTTGGGTTGCCACATTTTGGAGTCTAATTTAGTTGTAAGGGCTGCGATGGATAAGAAAGTTGGATAGATGATCCACATGTATTGTTCTGGATCTCTGTAATTGAGAATGTTGGATAGGAAACTTCATATCAATACTAATTTTTTTTATGATTTGAGTGTGGGACTGAGGTTTTGGGTACAATTTTTAATATTATAGATTATATTGGATGTGATTTTCCATTTTTGTGGTTAGATTTTAGACTAATTCTACAAGTGTGGATAATATACTATATAGATTAGGCTTCAGAATAAGGCTATAGTCACAGATAGTATAATTTGTTACTTTTGTGCCAAACTAATGCTATAAGAAATGATGGAATACCAGTTGGAATTTATGGTCGAATGATGCTCATAATATATAGTTTAGATATCAAAATGATGTTCTAGGAACTATTGTTTTTGATACATGGTTTAAATTTCAGACAGATTCTCTATGTTTTGGTAGTAATTTTTTATGGTACCTCGGACTGATGTGTCTAGGTACCAAGTGTGAAATAATGATTGGGGGAATAAATAAATGGTAGGGGATGACTTAGATTACTTTCCTGGATTATTTCCATATCATAGGATGGGTCTCTAGAATTTTTAGGTTTGGTTATGGCTGTCATGGATATAGTTCCATAGTTAATTTGGTATGCACTATCCTCAAGATGTTCTTGGAGAAACCATAGTTTTATCCAAAGTAGGTATGGTCAGTCAAGGTCTTGGACCTAAGGATCGATGATGGTTTTTTTGTATACATTTCATTTATGTTTTGGATAGGTTGATCATATTTCATGAGCATACACTTATAGAATAAGTTTATAGGTTCTCCATTGGGGGAGGCATTTTGAGATTTATTTCTCACACCATATACATTCAACTTGATGTAGGTTCATAACATATGAATTACTTTTAGTTTGATCATAGATTCATGATATATAGGGTTAAGGCTCAAGATTTCATGATTGAGTGAGATTCCCATGTGGAGTTTAATGATTGGGCTTGTATAACTTGAAAAGGTACTGGTGATTGGTTATGTTACATGGAATAGAGTTGGCAGTAGTTCTTGATGTATTTATTTTTCTGTTATTTGTTTTTTATATGTGATCAACCCAGTGGGTGGTCAATATTGAATGCAGCACAGGGATGTTTGGACCATTATTGTATTTAATTTTTTTATATAAGGATTTTGTTTAAATTTATTTATTCTTTCTGGAATACTCTTATGTGTATGATATTTTGGAATTTACTTTTGGTTGTTCACTCTAATATGATGGTATAGTCTCCACACAGTTCCACCTTATACCCCGCTACTAGTTGGAATCCTCTGGCGTATGAGGATGCATTCTTGAGGTCTTTTAGTTAACCAAATCAAGGAACTAGTTTAGTGGATTCTTGGATGGGATGTGATAATGTTTTATTAGGGGAGTTAATTTTCTATTTAATATTTGGGATTTGGTAGAATATGGATTTATGAATGTGTTGGATCTTGTGATGGATACCTAGCTAGTGTTTCTTGAACACATATTTTTTATAGGAATTCAAGGTTATCGGAGATGGGTTTTTTATTTTTATTTGTGGTGTTATGGTTGTATATGATTTTTTATTACACATATTGTTTGGATTTTATGGTTAATGATGTATTTATGGATCTTGGACTATTAGAAAGGGGAATGTCATTTGGTTTTTACTATTGGATTATAGAGGTAAGTGGCGTCTCATGCATTATAACAGACATACAGGACCCTCATATAATAGGTTTTCTAGTGGGTGATTTTATGGATTTCATTTTGATGGAAGGTTTTATGGAACTATGGTGAGATTCTTTGTGATGAGAATTATGAAACACTTCTTGTACACAATAGGTGTAGTGAACCTTAGTGGTCATTATGGTATAACTATATGAATATTGGACCCTGATGACTGATTTTTTTCAAGGTTGAATGTGTGACCTCCTCCTCTAGGGAGCAGTCTGATTCATGGATGCTCAAAGTCAATGGGTTCCTTGGTTGTCGATGGTTGGGTTGTATTATGATAAATTATATATATGAGACCATAGAGATGTGTGTTTTGAAATGTTGAGGTTGTGTGATTTTTTGACATGAGTAGACTTGATGCTTTATGAGTTGTGTCTTTTAGTGGGTTGTCATGGACCTAGGTGGATAGAACTAGTGACTTGTTATGAGACTTTACGGGTAGGGATAGGTGGGAGAAACTAGTGAACTTCATGACATGGCTCAAGTTTGGGGAATTTTTTCTATGTAGCATTCAAGGTTATCTTGTGGTAGGGGTCAACCGAGTTGTGAGTCTCTTTGGGTGTTTGAGGTCCAAATGGATGCTTTAGGGTTATGGAAATGGTGAAAAAATGGTGAAAACTAGTTTTAGGTTTAGTATAATTGGATGCTTTTTTATGAGGATGAGCAATTTCATTCTAGTTCTTCAGACTTGTTATGGATTTTAAGAGGGGTAGGTACATTCGGGTGCCTAGACTTGGAAATAGTAGTGTAGTCATGTTATGCATGGTGGTTATGAGTTGGACCAGAAACATATAAGGTGCTCATGGTTATGTGGACATAGATTGTGATATTAGTTTTGTTAGATGTGGCTTGTATGAGTCAGAGAATGTTTTATTCTTAGGTTATCCAATGACATGTAATATTTAAGCATTTATAAGATCTTGGAGGAAAAAACATGTGATGATGCACTATGATGTTTAGTTGTGTATTGGGTACTAAGGGATCTTACACAATGATGTTTGCATTGAGAAGTCATCAATGATTAGGATGAAAACCATTGTGGTTTTGATTTGAGGCTTCTGGGAAAGGTGACCTGAGGCCATCAGAATAGAACTATGATGATCCCAAAATGGATGAGGCTATGGTGGTATTTTTTGATGCCATTTTAGCGTACTGACAATGTAGATAGGTTCATTACCAATATATTAACATCATGCTAAGTACAATGAGAGATCATTGGCTATATTCTAGGATACAGAGATGGCATTTTTGTTGGAAAAAGTCCCCCTAGTAGGTTTCTATCATGAAGTGGTGTATGTGAAGTCGTAAGGTGGGAAATGTACCATCGACTGTTTGTGAGTGGGGTCCTCATGATATACCATATGTTGATAAATATTGAGGGGGGGGGGGGGGTATTTCTTCGATGCTGAGAACATGTAATTATTTATATTTCATTTTTTATCTTAGGTGAGAGTTAGATGGTCATAACCATTTTAGAGGTTTTGTAGTGATTGTGGCATGGGCTGTGAAGATGGTACTCATCTGTGAGGAAATAGTAAGGGTCCTCCTATGGAAGGAAATACCATTTAGGTTATAGTGATGTGACCTTTTTGAAGATAGGTCCAAGGTTTTAGTTGGAACCCCATCGAGTGGGTCGGTGTGCCCCTAAGGGTCTGTTTTGATAGGTAACTCTGACAGTGGGAAGTGCCATGGATTAGAATCAGCTGTTATAGGTTGTGTTCTATTTTGGGGAGAACCAGGAGTTTGATGATGATTTTTAAATGATTTTGTGACATATCAGTACAGATGGGTGTGGTTAGGCACATTACTAGTGGTTTGTTGATGGTGGATTGTGGTGTCTTGTCCTTTCATAGATCATACGCCTTATCATATGAGTTATGTAGAGAAGCTTGGTTGGAATCTAAAAGTAGAATACAATGAGTTGATTTTGAGTCAATAACCAAGGTAGTTCTCTATGCATGGTTTGAATACAAATAAGAATTCTCAAGGATGAGAAGTTTTGTGGTGGGGAGGTTTTGTAAACTAATGTTTTTCTGAATTTTTGAAATTTGTGTAGAAATTTGAATTTATTATTTTAGGAGCTCATGAGGGGTAAAATGGTAATTATATAAAATTATATGATCTTAGATAATTTTTTTGAACACTCCATTGGTTCTGGAATAGTTAATTTTACCTAGGAAAAAAGTTTGGTGGAATTATGAGTTGTTAGAATTTTGGTGAAATATCTAATATTTAATTAATTAAATATTAAATTATTCATGTGTGTTTAGGTGGTGATACAATTTGAATGGAGTGTTAGATTGATATTACAGCTCCCTATATGAGTCTGGAATGTGGGGGTTCTCTTAGAAAAGGTATAAACCCACTTAAGGGCTTAGAAATTCAGATAAGTGTTATACGATAATTAATTAATTAATTAGTGAATTTAATTAAAACACCCCTCCCATTGGGGCTTCTGACACATGTCAGTATAAGGGGGATAGGGTTCTCCCTCTTGTGATGACTGGACCAAGAAGAGAAGTGGGAGGATATTCTATCAGACTTCGTCCATGGTTGAGATTGGGAATAGATCAAGGTGTTATGGATTCTAGGAGTGGATTTGGACCAGATGCTTCAGTGTTTATGCCATGATGTAAGCCAATTTTTTAGTTTTATTCCTTGATGCCCAAAGATTATTTGTTTTCATGTTTTAGATCCCTATTATGAATAAAAAAATACTATGGGTGTCAATATTAGCTTAATAGAGGTAAAACTTGGGTTTCGGGAGGTTCGTAGGGGTTTCTTGTTTGGAAACCCTGAATACATGACCTATGGCTTTAAGAACAAATGCCATGTGTTCTTTCTATTCAAGGAAGATGGGTTTTTTGGAAGTACATTTTGTTTACTTTATATATAAATAGTGTAGTAGTACTTAGCGGTGTATCTGGCTCTACGGTAGAGTATATGGGTAAGATTTTTTTTGAAAATTACACAACATGTACCATGGGTACAAACCATGCAGTGGGAAATGGTCATGTAGCCATATAATTGGGAAGATTCCCCATGAGAGGGGTACATGGCCATGTAGTAGTACATGGAAAAACCCTATGTATGACCATACCATGTAGTATTACACAGACAGACACCATTTATTCTCTGTCCATGTAGGAGTACATGGCTAGGAGTATATTTGAGAGTACATGTTTTTTACTCAGAAGTACACACCGTGTACTTTTTTCAACTAGGGGGTTTTGGGTGTTTTATTCCCCAGATTCAGAATTATACATATGAGTCATGAATTTGGAGTGTTTTTACACATATATCATGATGGCGTAATCTTTTTGAAATTTAGATTCTGTCAGGATGGGTTTTTGGACCAAGATAGTTCTGTAGGAGGATTTAGTTGAGGTTTGTACTCAAAATCCCCCAGTGGGTTGGTTTGTGATATATGAGGCTTGAGTCAAGGTTTTGAGCTCTATGATCAGCATGGATTGATCATACCATGGATTTTTGTTTAATTTTCCTTGTATGTATCCTATAAGGAGTGATTAATTAGTATCTCCAAGGCTATATTGGATATCCTAATGTATCAGAACTATTTTCTCAAGTTTAGAGTAGTTGTGGTTTATATCCTATGTATGAGGGTCATAGTTGTGGGATCCCTGGGTCAATGATGGAATTGTTTGATGGTTGATATAGCTGGGTTCCATTATGGTGTTGAGTTCAGTATGAGATACTATTGATGATTCCCATAGTGTATTGGTTTTTGATGAAGTGATCATTAGATATCTTAGTCAACTGTTGATAATGCTCGCATATCATGACATAGATTTTGGATGCCTTGTTAGTGAATTATTGATGATAGATTGGTTGGAGGCCAATGTGGGATTATTGAGTATGTTTTTTATGTTGGGATTGGCTTGAGTCCTTGTATGAGATAGAGGAACCCCCTGTAGAGTGTCTTGTTCTTATAGTGGACTTTGGGCTATTTGAGGATCTTTCGATATACATGGGTGTTCAGCCACCCTTTATTATATTTTTTATTGGTTGTGTATGTTAAGATTTTTTTTTCTAGAGGGTATATTTTGATATAGGTGGGTTACCATATTTTGGAGCCCAATTTACGAGTAAGGGATATGATGGATAAGAGGGTCTGACAGATGATCCATAGGTATGGATCCATATATTCATAACTGAAAATGTTAGATAGGACACTTCATATTGGTACTCATAGTTTTTATGGTTTTCTAGATAGAATGAGTATCCAGGAAAGGTTTTGGAATTTTTGAGTATATTGGATGTATTGTTATATTTTTTTGGTTATATGTTGGATTTATGCTCTAAGTATGGATAATATACTATATAGATTAGGTTTCAGACGTAGGAAATAGAAATAGATTATATACACTATTGTTTATGTTCCAGATTGATTCTCTAGGTCATGATGGTATAAAAACTAGAATGTATGTTGGAATGATGCTCTATATCTATGTTTTATATATTAGACAAATGTTCCTGGTACTATTGTTTATGGTACATGGGTTATATTTCATAAGGATTCTCTGGTTTTTGGTAGTACTTTTGTGTGGTACCTGGTACTGATGTGACTAGGTACTTAGTGTGATATAACGATTAGGTTTATGAGGACATTGAATGGGATGACTTATATTAGTTTATCATATTATTGGGATATTATTGTATGAGTCACTAGAATCATCTGGTTTGGTTGTGGCATCCATGGATATGGTGTAATAGGTTGTTTTGGATGCAAGATCATTGAGACATACTCATAGATTCCCAGAAATTAGCTGAATAAGGTATAGAAGATCGAGGTCTTGGACCTAAGGATTGATGGTGGATTAGGTTGTATTTATTTCAATTATGTTTTGGCTAGGCTGATCATTTCTCATGAGAATTCACTTATGTAAGTATTTTATAGGTTATTCATTGGTGTTGGTCTACTAAGATTTATTTCTCACCCCTTATCCACACCTTAGTGTACAAGCAGACCTTATGTATTATTTATAGGTTGAGCACAAGTTCACAATGGATAGGGTGAATTCCAAAGATTTCATGATTTATTGGGATGATCATGTGGGGTCTAATGATCAAGCTGGTGTAGCTTGACATGGTACTAGAAACTAGGTAATGTGACATGGATTGGATTTGGTAGTAGAGTTGGATGTATTTATTTTTTAGTTATTTATTTTGTACATGTGATCATACGAGTGGGTGATAGATGTTGTATTTATGAATGCCATGATTTTTACATAACTATATTTTGTTTTATTATTTCATGATTTTGTTTAAGTTAATTTATTCTTACTTTGTACTCTAATGTAGATGACATTTAGTCACTTACTTCTGATTATGCACTCTGCTATGGGGGTATAGTCTCCTCATTGTTCCACCATATACCACCACTGTTAGTTGTTATCATTTGGAATATGAGGTAGTGCACTTGAGTTCTTATGGTAAACTAGCTTGGGGAACCGGTTTAGTGTCATCTGGGTTGAGACCTTATAGAAAATTTAATAGACATGTTGTGAGATAGTTGACTTTTTTTTGAAACATATCTCTTATTATATTATTTAAGAACATGAATGTTGGTATTTTCTTTAGATTAAGACTCCAAATGAAATCCAAAATCCATTTTTTATTTTATTGAAAATCCAATTTGAGGGTGAGTGGGAACCTACAACCATTCCTCCAGCATCAAGACACACCCTTACAAAAAAGAGTTTAAATTAAAAAATAATAAACCCAAACCATACCTGCACCAACACAGTCCAAAGAATCCTATTTCAAAATTCCTAAAACCCCGTGATCTATGAACCTTGAATCCATAATTCTGCCTTATAAAAAATCATTCAAAATTTGAAAAATAAAAAGAAGGCAGAATATCATCTTGCCTTTAACACCTCGAGATGTGCACATTGGCACCGAACTGTCTCCAGCGCAGACCCCCGTCAGATCACTGTCGATGTCACATAAGAGCACCACCAAAATCAATCACCAACTCCAGGAAGAACACCAACCTACTGAGAGAAACTATCAAAGAACTTCATTTCCATAGTAGAATTTGACATTATCACCACTGAGAACCCTTCATTGATGTTGAAGTTTGTATCATTGAGCCACCAAAGATGTCAGAAGCATAATCACATAGGAGACATGACAGATAGAACACCCTGAAGCACCACACACCTCATCACCAAACCAACAAAACCCCAATGACGTCTAAAACGCCATCAAAACCCACCATCATGGTCGAGACCAACCAAAACCAGCGAACCACTTGAGGAACTAATCACTTCAGTAATAAACCACGCGCCACTGATGATCACTGAGAAACACTAACACACTGCCGAACAAAAATAGGGTAACCTAGGGATGAAACCCAAAAAAAACAAAAAACAAAGATAGAAACCAGAACCCAACGAAAATAGAAAATGGTAGAAACTGTATTGGAACCCTAAAAATGAACCAGGATTGAACCTACTAGCGATCAGATGAAACCCTAGAAAGAGATAGGGGCTAGAACCCTAAATGAAGAAGAAAATATCTGTCGAGAGGACACATGACTGCCAAACCGCTATCCCAAAGCTTTAGTGTTCCCATCAATACAGATTCGACCTGAAGAGAAGCAGTAGAACTCGAGGCCAGAGTGTAGTAAGGAAGATGGAGGAAGACCTTCATGGAGCCGAGGGAGGTGAAACAAAGAGATAAGACCAGAACCAGTGAGAGATAGAGAGAGAGAGAGGGAAAGCGATAGGAAGAGGGAGAGAGGAGGACCTAAATATAGAGAATCCAAGACAAATGAGTGGAGAAGAGAGAGCCATAGATGGTGCCATGGGATATCTAACACTGCTTGGGAGAGGGGAAATTATAGGAGGATGAAGATGGTGAGCCAAGCCAAAAGCCCAAGAACACCCTAGAGTGTAAGGAACCATCTTGAAAACCCCCTCGATCCAAATCAATTGAAGACTCCAAATCAGGTTTAATGGATTTTGATGAGGGAATTTGGTAGTGAAATGTCTTGGGAAGGATTTTATAAGGGAGTTGGAATGTTTTAAAATGGGGGTGTATTAATAGGAAAAGGCGAGGGGTGTTTCTTGAATAAAATAATGGCTATTTTATTATTTTAATTCAATTCAATGAATAGTAATGACTCTTATGAATAGAAATAGTGTTTATTATAAAATGATTTTATTTGAGATTTTATCTCTTTAAAAACCAAATTTCATCATTGTAATAATTTATTTGAATTAAAGAGTGAAAAATATTATTTTACTAAAATAATGTATTATTTAGATTTTAAAATTAAATTTATATTTTTAAAGATTAATTTTATTATTTTTTAAATTCATTATTTTAATCATTAAGTACATTTTATATCAGTAAAAATGTTTTAGAAATCATTGATACATTTTCACATTATTATGATTCCATAAAACTAACGGTATATGCTAAGTCAAATTTTATTATTAATAAAAAATTTAACATTTTCAAAAAAGTAAAAAAAATCACCAAAAGATAATTTTAATGTTTTCATTCCAAATATTAAGTTTATTATATTCAAATAAATTTAAATAAAAGTAATTAAAATATTAAAATTTTTATGTATAATATAATGTTATTTTCAAATATGTATATAAATACATTATTGAAAATTTATACTTATGCATATTTTGAGTTTTATAAATTTATAAATAATTTTATGATATTATATATTTATATTTACTAATTTTATTATCATTTAATATTGTTTATTGGATATTCTACTATCCCTAGTGATTAATTACTTTTCCCAATGGTCACTTAATGAGATTCCCCAGACCCATACTCCAAAATACGATGCTAATATACAAACTTTACACATATGCTTTGATTCTTTGTGAGAAAAATTGAGCAAAACACACATTTATTTTATAATTTTTTTATAATTTAATCATTATGTCCAAAAAATTCACACACAACCCTAGATCTTAAAGGTTTATTATCTTTATATATTTGATACATAAGTAACCTATTTTTCACTGCTATGAACATTTCAGAATAATCTCACCCCACCGAACTCCCTTCTAGATTTGCTATATATTAAACTCTTACTGATATCATGGGAATATAAGTATAATAAATGGGTGATGTTAGATTCATATTAAGTGTAAAAGTAAGAGATAACAATCAAATAACAAAAGTGATTATAGTATGATCATGTGGATATGAGAACTTAATCATGGTACATGGATATAAAAAATGATAATCATACCTAATAAAACATAGATCCTAAATCAGGAGTCTTCAAATAATTTTTTTGACAAAAAATAATACATGATTAATTAGAGTGTGAAAACATGATCCAATAATCAAGAAAACACAACATAGCTAAAATAATATGGCACATACAAAATCATAACATGGAGAATAAGGATATAATAAATCATTTTAGCACACAATCTTGTGAAAAAATCTATCCACAATATTTACCACATGAAATATTGTGAAAAAATATATCCACAATCATATCTACACAAAAACTTGTGAAAAAATATATCCTCAATCTTATCCATACACAACATTATAGAAAAAGATATCCATAATCATTTCTACACACAATCGTGTTAACAAATCTATCTAAAATCATGTCCATAAATAATATTATGAACACAAAAATCCATATTAATGTGCACACCCAATATTATTATCTTATGAGATATAAAAATTTAGAGAACATATCATTTGGTTATAACAGACCCAACCATTATATAATGAAAAAATAACCATATAAAAAATTTCATAATTACATCCAAACATATTTAACCCATGGGAAGGAAATGAGTTTAATGAAAGCTTCCATAAGACATTATTATAATTCATCTAGATAAATAAAGTGTATAGTATCATTATATAATATAACCATTTATTCATAAGAAAAGTTTAAGGATATTTTCATTAATAAAAAACACTTTTATAAAATAATTTGAAAATTTCTTCAAAAAATAAGAAAAAACATCCATTACTTTTAATAAATTTAATTTTAAAAGAAAATAATTTATAAAAGAATGGTTATAGGAAGTACATTAGAAAACCATGAATAAATTAAAAGTAATATATATAAATAAAATTGAATAACTTGGTGAGGAAATGAATATTTATATAAGATTCTAAAAAATTAGGACTTCTTTCACAATTCTGTAAAGAAGGTCTGAGTAAATAGAAAATGATTGTTATGGAAGATGTAAAAAAATATTCATTAATTTAATTTTGGAAGAGAGTCAAGGTCAATTAATATTAACCATAATAAATCATATAAGTATAGATAAGGAAATTCGTGAAAAAAAAATATGAATATGGACATGGAGGAGAAAGATTCCAACCAAAAGGAAATGATAAGTTTAAATCCACTTAGAAAAATCCAATACATTGAATTGTGAACCCAAGAGATATTAGATGTTAATAAGACATGAAAAATACATAATTAACCAGATAAGAGTATGATATATTATTTTTTAGATATAAATAACCTATATTTATTCTATTTTAAATTTATTCATAAACAATATTTATTTGAAAATAGGATTGGAATGAACCCCTTATAACTTTGGCATATTTTGAATAAAAAAATTCAAAGATATTTCTTTAGATATATTTTAAAATACATTTAATTAACATAAAATTATGATAAAATTAAACCATGGTGTAATATATACACCACACAAAAATATAGTTGATGTATATGGAACATATCTCAATGATCAGAAAATTGAGATGAGAAACCCTGACCACATTAGTAGTATATGAATCAAAAGAAAATGAAAGAGATATTATGAAATAAAAATTTATATTCCATTATTAAAAATTGTTTTATGATATAATAATTAATTGGCGCATTAAATACACCTTGTTAATGAATAATAGGTGAATAACCTGAAAAAATTCCTCAATGAAGGTAAATTGATATGGAAAACCCTTTTCGTTACTCCAAACTTATTCAAAATATATTTAGATTCCTATATAATAAAAATAATAAAAAAATAACTTATTTTATAACATCATTAATATCATTTAACTAGAATACTCTTAATTTATAATCATTCACTATACATATATTTGAATGTTATTGTTTATTTTCATCACTCGATATTTGTAATTTTGATTATTTTATACAAGTTCCATAACGGAGATGTTGATTCTTATTATTTGATTCCAAGTTTATCATTACCATATTATTCCACGTAGTGTAATAATTTAGAATCATGAGATATAATAATTTACCCAAACTATTGATGGGTTATAACAGGACCATCAGTCTCATAATAAAAAACCATACATACAAAAAACTCATAATTATATCATAACTTATTTAACCTATAGTAAAGAAACATGTTTCATGAAAAAATCCATTAGGAATTATAAAAATCTATCCATATAAAGTATGTGGTTGTAAAATTAGAGGATATCCCTATTTAACATAGTTATATATTTTTTATAAATGTGTTAGAAAATTTATTTGGAAAATAAGAAGAAATGTCCTTTAATTTTGAAAACTTTTATCACAAAATAAAATAATTTATAAAAAAATGGGAATATAAATTAATTTATAAACCCATGAAAGAATATAAAAGAATCATTTTGAATAAAATTTATTAACAAGATTTGGAAATGATCTTTTTCATAAAATTTTAATAAGGGATGAATCTTTTCACGCTTCTATAATGAAGATCAAAGTAAAGAGGGAATGATTCATATGAAAAACACAAGAAAATGTTACATTAATTATTTTTTAAATAGATTAAAGGTAAATTAAAAGTGACATTAAAAAAATCATATAATTAGAGATAAATAAATATAGGAAAGAATATTATGAATATTAACATAGAGGATAAATATTCTTTACCAAAAAGAAAAGATAAGGCTAACTCCACTTAAAAATATTCTTTTAGTCCAACTATGAACCAAAGAGAGGTGAAATGGTAAGATGACATGAAAAAACCTAGAAATTAATAGATGGTAAGAAAATATTTTGTTTTTACATAGAATAATAATATAATTACCCTGTTAGAAATTCATTCACAAAAAAACATTATTTGAAAATGAGATTGGAAAGAAACACGTACGACTTTGGTAACTCTTGAATAAAAAACAAATGAAGCAGAAATACATAGATAGATTTTTAAAATCACATAAATTAAAATAAAAATATAATAAAATTATTCCATGGTGTATTATGTACACCACAAAAAATTAGATTTGTGGTGAATATGTAATATATCTCAATAAATGTAAAATTGAGATGAGAAACCCTTAACACTTTGGTTTCATAGGAATGAAAATAAAATAAAAGAGAGATTATTAAATGGAAACATAGATTGTTAAGTCAAAAGTCTTCTTTTGACTTCTATATCATGTTTTGGAAATCACAAATGCATTCTATCATATTTTAGAAATTACAATTGTCTTTTATCTTGTCTATCGTATCGTACAATGTTAATCGTACCATACTGACTCTGTCAATCGTACCATACTGACTCTGTCAATCGTATCGTACTGACTCTGTCAATCATATCATACTGACTCTGTCAATCGTATCGTACTGACTCTGCTATTCAGATGATCATTATTTGTTTTGGTACTTAGTCAAAAACACTCACTACATATGAATCGTACTCATGTTTTTCATTTCTATATATCTCTTGTCCTAACAAAACGATGTCGTTGAGTAAGTTACAAACTAATCAAAACGATGTCGTGCTTTCTGTTTCAATATGACCGTTGAAGGCAATATGACCGTTGGAACCCGAGGCCTATAAATAGGAGGTCATTTGAAGCTGAGAAAAAAACGATGAACGAAGAGAACGAATGAAGAGACTCTGTGAACTACCAAGATTCTAGAGAGAGACACTGTGACTTCTCTCATCAGCCTTGTGCGTTCGATCATCGTATCGAGGGATTTCAAGTAATTGAAAGACAGAGGTGCCGATTACCTACAAAATTGAGGGCTGCCGGGGATAGGCAGACAGACGTGCCGATCATCGTATCGAGGGCTGCCAGGGATAGGAAGACAGACGTACAGATCCTCGTATCGAGGGCTGCCGGGGATAGGCAGACAGACGTACCGATCATCGTATCGAGGGCTGCCAGGGATAGGCAGACAGACGTGCCGATCATCGTATCGAGGGCTCACCAAGGTGTTGGTGAGACATACCTTTTATCCTAGGTGAAAGGATAACCCTTCTCTTTGGGTTAAAAGAATTGTAATACTTTTACATTTCCGCTGTTACTTGTATTAGAAAGGGATTTGTATTGTTTCCTTTCTTCTTTACATATTCAATTGTAATTGTTTCAATTACAATCATTCTATTACATTTTGTATTGATTGGTTCTATACGCTTTAAGGTAGAATCATTCATCTTTGTATTACTCTGATTATTGTGTTCACCTTGAATACAATTGTTTTACATTACATTAGTATTACAATACATCATACTTTTTATATTCAATACAATTGTGGGTATTTGTATTTGTATTAGTTTAAGATCATTTAAACTAATCTCTTTGTTGATAAAACTCAAAGGTTTTTAAACCTACAATTCACCCCCCTCTTGTATTGTTCCATCTAATAGAAATTTATATCTACTATTCGATCCAAAAATTGGTATCAGAGGCGGTTTTCCCCTTATTTGTATTACTAGATTTATTTCTTTTTACTATCTTGAATACTTACTACACTAACGTGTGGAGTGGAAAAGTTTTTTTTGTTGTATTAGATGGCAGGAATGAATATTGGATCAATAGATAATCTGAATCCTTCCAGACCACCAATCTTTGACTGGAATGATTATGAGTATTGGAGAGATTGTATAAATACTTTCGTTATCAATACTGGTGTAGACAATTTTATTATGCTTACTGGGGGTTACAAAATTCCTGACAAAGAAGTTAGTACTTTCACCAACCAAGAGAAGCAAGAATATCAACTGAATTACAAGGTACGCAATACTTTATTATGCTCTATGACCAGGAATATATATAGTCAGATATCTTCATGTGAAGCAGCCAACTGTATTTGGAAGAAATTAGAAGTTACTCATTTTGGTACATCCAAGGTTATAGAAACAAGGAGAGAAATGCTTCGAGCAGAGTATCATGGATTTGTTTTTCCTTATGGAGAGCCAGTATGTAAAGTGAAACAAAGGTTTATGACAATTGTCAACAACTTACAATCTATGGGAGAAAAAGGTCTTGATGATGAAGCTCTTGTTGATAAGATTATAGATATTATGCCAAATGAATGGGAGTTAAAAAGGACAGCTATTGATGAAAATAGAAAAGTTTCCCAGATTACTCTTGATGAACTTTTTGGAACTCTACTACAGCATGAGACAAGAATGAAGAGAGATGCTGATTTCAATAAGAAGAATAATGGGAATGGAAGTGTAGCTTTTGCATCTAAAGCTAAAACACCTGAAAGGCTTACAAGGTCTAAATCCAAGAAAGTTGTTGTATCTGATTCAAGTGATTGTAATCTTTCGGATAATGAGTTATCCAATCTTGCTCGAAGGATGAACAAAATTGTGGGAAAGAAAGATTTTCAATATAGATTCAAAAATAAAGACAGGAAAGATAGGAAAGATTCAGAGGTAACCTGTTATGAATGCAAGAAAGTAGGACATATAAGGCCTGATTGTCCTTTACTGAAGAGGAAAGATAGAAAAGAGAAACACTATGAAAGAAACAAGAAAAGGTTTTATAAGACAAATAAAGTCTTGAAAGCAAATGATACGTGGAGTGCAAGTGGTAGTGATTCCTTAGATGATTCTTCAGAATATGAGACATCAGGACAAAGAAATATTGGACTTCTAGCCAGATTACCAATTGAAGATCATTGTCTCATGGCTAAGGTACATAATGCTGAAGCTGTTACAAATGTCTCTTTAAATGCAAATTATATTGATAATAGATATTATGAATCTCCAAATGATGAATCCTCATCATCAGAAGATGATACATTACCTTCTTTCGAAGAGGTCTCTAGATTTTCTAAGTTACTTGAAAATGAAAATTCTAAACTCAAAAAGAGATTTGAAAAAGCAAATTCTAGTATTTCTATTTTGACTAAAGAAGTATCAGATCTTTCTAAAGATCTTGATGTGAAAACTTCTGATTTTGAAAGTATTTTGAAAACCCTTGAGAAAGTTAAATCTGATAAGGATAAACTTTCTAAGGATCTTGAAACTGTAATTTCAAAGAAAAATATTTTAGAATCTAACTCTTGTTCAAATTCAAATGTTTTAGAAAACAAGAACTTGGTTTTAAAACTAAATTCAGAGATTTTATCTTTGAGGAAATGTTTTTCAAACTTTACTCATGGAAAAGAAAACTTTGACAGGATGTATTCTCAAATTAGACCTTTGAGAAATCGTTCTGGTCTTGGTTATACTTATTCCAAACCTGTTTTTAGCAATAACTATTTTGTTCCTCAAAAAACCATTTTCTGTTTAATGTGTCAATGTGGTGGACACTGGAGAAGAGATTGTTCTCTTAACAAAACTCAATCTTTAGGATTTCATAAAGCTCATTTTTCAAAACAAATGTGGATTCCTAAAATTCTTTTATCTAACCCTTCTGGATCCAAACAAGTCTGGATTTTGAAAATCTAATTGTTTCTTTTTCAGGAAAACAAGAAGTGTATCAATAAGAACATTTGGTACATGGATAGTGGTTGTTCTCGACATATGACCGGAAACAAAGATCTTTTTGAAAAGGTTATCAAAACAAAAGGTGGAAAAGTTACCTTCGGAGATAATGCTCAAGGAAAGATTGTTGGTATAGGTAATATTGTTTTTCTTGGAAAAGTTCTTATTTCAAATGTTTTGTTTGTTAAAGGTCTTAGGCACAATCTTATCAGCATAAGTCAATTATGTGATGAAGGTTACCTTGTGAATTTTAGAAATGATAAGTGTCTAGTTCACAATTCCAAGGATGAATTCATTCTATCTGCCCATAGGCAAGAGAATGTTTAAACTATTAACTTAGAAGACCTTAGGAACCAAAACTTACCTTGTTTAAGTGTAATAGAAGACCAATCGTGGCTATGGCATAGGAGACTAGGACACTGTAATTTGAGAAACCTAAGTAAACTCTCAAAGAAAGGACTTGTAAAAGGGCTACCGGATCTTAGATATGATTCTTCAAAAGTCTGTGATCCCTGTCAATTTGGAAAGCAACATAAAACTAGCTTTAAATCAATTAATGAAGTTTCAACTTCTAATGCATTACAGCTTGTGCACATGGATCTGTTTGGTCCTTCACAATCTGGAAGCATTGGAGGCAAATACTATGTATTTGTTTTAGTTGATGACTTTACTAGATTTACATGGGTCTATTTTCTCACAAAGAAATCTGAAGCCTTTTCCTATTTCAAAACTTTTAAAGCCCAAGTTAAAAATGAGAAAAACCTACCATTGATAACTATTCATAGTGATCATGGTGGTGAATTTCAAAACTCAGATTTTGAAACTTTTTGTAGTAAGAAAGGTATTACTCCCAATTTCTCAGCTCCAAGAACTCCTCAGAAAAATGGTGTTGTTGAAAGAAGAAATCATATTCTTCAGGAAATGACTTGAACCATGTTGAGTGAATACTCAATTGCTAAGCACTTTTGGGCTGAAGCTGTTAGTACTGCCTGTTATACTATAAATCGTGTTTTAACTAGACCATTTCTTAATAAAACCCCTTATGAGTTATGGACTGGCCGAAAACCTAAAGTTTCATACTTCAAAGTTTTTGGATGCAAAGTATATATTCTGAATACAAAAGATAATCTACACAAATTTGCACCAAAATCTCATGAAGGAATATTTCTAGGCTATTCTACAACCTCTAAGGCTTATAGAGTTTTCAATAAAAACACTTGTACTGTTGAGGAAACAGTACATGTAAAATTCGATGAAACTGATTCTTTTGTTTTCAACCAACCCAATCTTACATCCTCGGATGTGTTTTCTAAAAATGTTTATCGACCTTTATTAGAAGAGTATTCTGATAAGGAAAATGTTCAAGAAAGTATTCCTGAAACATTTACCTCATAATATTTTCTACCATATGTTGATGAACATGTTTTACAAAACCCAAATCAATTGTTTCTTAGGAATCATCCCAGTGATAACATCATTGGTGATATAAATCAACCTGTAAGGACTAGAAATTCCTTAAGAAATGAAATAGAACATCTTGATTTTCTTTCCCAATTTGAACCTAAAAGCCCAAGTGAGGCCTTAGGTGATGATGATTGGATCAAAGCAATGCAAGATGAACTAAATTAATTTGAAAGGAATCAAGTCTGGACTTTAGTTGAAAGACCTAAAGAAACAACTGTGATTGGTGTAAAATGGGTTTTCATAAACAAGTGTGATGAAAATGGAATCATTGTAAGAAATAAAGAAAGACTTGTTGCTAAAGGCTATAATCAACAAGAGGGAATAGACTATGAAGAAACATATGCTCCTGTAGCTAGACTTGAATCTATTCGTATTCTATTAGCCTTCACAACATATTTCAATTTCAAACTATTTCAAATGGATGTCAAATGTGCTTTTCTAAATGGTTTTGTTCAAGAAGAAGTTTTTGTAGAACAACCTCCTGGTTTTCAAGACCCAAAACATCCTGATCATGTTTTTAAACTTACCAAGGCTCTATACGGTCTTAAACAAGCCCCTAGAGCATGGTATGATAGACTTACAGGATTTCTTTTACAAAACAATTATACAAAAGGTACATCAGATCCAACTCTTTTTATCAAAATGGAAAACAAAAATGTTTTGGCTATCCAAATCTATGTTGATGACATCATATTTGGATCAACTCAGAAATCTTTAACTGATTCTTTTGCAAAATTAATGAAATATGAGTTTGAAATGAGTATGATGGGTGAGTTAACATTCTTTCTAGGTTTTCAAATTTCTCAAAAACTAGAAGGAACTTATATATCTCAACATAAGTATATTAAAGACTTACTCAAAAAGTATGGATTTGACAAAACTAAAAGTATTAGCACCCCAATTGGCACCTCAAATACTCTTGATCTTGATGAAACTGGGAAACCAGTAGATCAAACAAATTTTAGAGGTATGATAGGGAGTTTGCTATACTTGACAGCTAGTCGACCTGACTTGATGTTTTCTGTATGCTTATGTGCAAGATATCAATCTAATCCAAAAGAGTCTCACTTAAAAGCCGTAAATAGAATCTTTCGGTATTTAAAAGACACTATGGATTTAGGTCTTTTCTACTCTTCTGGAAATGATTTTGTTTTAAAAAGTTTTTCAGATGCTGACTTTGGTGGTTGTAGAATGGATAGAAAAAGTACATCTGGAACTTGTCATTTCTTAGGAGACTCTTTGGTTTCTTGGTCCTGCAAGAAACAACACTCAGTAGCACTCTCCACTGCTGAAGCTAAATATGTAGCAGCTGGAAGTTGCTGTGCTCAAGTATTGTGGATGCAGCACACACTCACTGACTATGGTTTGAGTTTTTCCAAAACTCAAATTCTTTGTGATAATACGAGTGCCATAGATCTTAGTAAAAACCCAGCACATCACTCTCGTGCAAAAGACATAGATGTTAGGCATCACTTTCTTAGGGATCACACACAAAAAGGAGATATTATTTTACAATTCATCGGAACGCAAGAACAACTTGCTGACATTTTTACAAAACCTTTAGCTTCCGATAGATTTGAATATATAAAACAGAAGCTAGGAATGATTACATTAAAATAATCATTCATATCTACTTCCTGTTTTACATCTCTCATAATAGTAAGAAACTCCTCGTAGAAAGGGGGAGGACATTTCTTTCTGTCTTTATGTTTCTTCTTATCTTATGATCTTTAACTATTTACTCTCTCAATATGTGTATCTTTTTCTATTTATCGTATTGACAGTTTTATTGTTTCATTCATTTTTTCCATTCGGTTTATCGTATTGACAGTTTTATCGTTTCGTTCATTTTTCCTGTTTATCATATTGACAGTTTTATAGTATCATTTACTATCGACCGATGATGGTAATCAAATTCTTTTCCATCGTATCGACTGATGATGGTAATCAAATTCTTTTCCATCGTATCCATCAATCATGAGATTGATTCAACCGATGATGGTATTGAATTTCTTTTCCATCGAACCAATCAATCAATAGTATTGAATCGACCGATGATGGTATTGAATTTCTTTTCCATCGTATCAATAGTATTGTATCGACCGATGATGGTAATGATTTTATTTTCTATTGAATCGACCGATGATGGTATTGATATTGTTTTCCATCGTACTGTCAGTTCATGGTAACGAAATTTTTTTCCATTGTACTGTCAGTTCATGGTATTGAGATTGTTTTCCATCGTACTGACAGTTCATGGTAACAAGATTGTTTTCCATCGTATTATCAGTTCATGGTAACAAGATTGTTTTCTATCGTACGGTCAGTTCATAGTAATGACTTTGTTTTCCATCGGCATGATGATTTTTTTTTGTTTCATTACGATTGTATTTTCTTTTTATTGATATCAAAACCAACAATTACTTTATGTTCTCCAATAGGTATCTTTTTCATTTTTTTTAATTTTTTTTTAATCCTAACCATTGATCTGTTTTTCTCTAATCTTGACCGTAGAAGATCAATGGTCACCCTTTTTCGACCGTAGAAGATCAACGGTCACTTCTTTATCGCCTATAAATAGCCCCCCTCCCCTCCCCAAACCCACATTGGTTTTTCAGGATTTCAGGCGAAGCTCTGCTCCACCAGCTAAATCATCGTACGATCTTCTCATCGGCAGAACCTTTATGTCTCAATCCTCTTCTAATACTCCCGCCGAAATGTCTTCAAAGACTTTTACAGAGAAAGACTTTAACAGAGAAAGGTTAGTATCTCGGGACTTTTTCGATACGTACGATTCTACAATCAGGAGGATCATTTTGTTTCAAGGATGGGAACATCTGTGTGTTGAAAATCCTGATTCTCAAGATCCGGTTCTTTTTGATGAAGTTTTTCAGTTTTACAAAACCGTTTCTTTCAACAAAGACATGACTATAAAATTTGCTGTGTACGATAGAAAATTGTCTATGTCTGTGAAACAAGCGGCACATTTTCTAAATGTTTCTATAGAAGGGGATTCTTTCTGTCCATCGCACAAACTACCAGAGGAAGTTGGTACGTTTAATAGAGAAAGTACTGAAAAGACTTTGTTTGTTATTAATGAAGAAAAGAGAAAAGTATCTCATCTTTCTCCGGACAATAGTTTTGTAACTTTATGGATGCAAGGTTTTCTTATCCCAAGGAAAGGTGATAGAGAAACTCTGAAAGTTTCTGATATCTTTATGCTTGACTATCTTGTGAATATGAGAAAATTAAATCTCATGGGATATGTTTTTGAAACAATTAAGAATGTCAAGAAAGGAGGGATTACGTCCCAGATGATTATGTATCCAACTATCCTTACGAAATTCATTCTTGAGAGTATGAAGTTTTGTAATATTCCTTTGAAAGGAAAACCCATGGATTTGAGGCCATCATGGATTAGTAAGAGTACGATGAAAAATCTGAATGTTTGTTTTGATCCGAATTCAAAACTTTTTGTCAGAGATGTAGAAGCTGAATTGGCTCAGAATCAATCGGCACCGATGCCAGCCAAAGACATTAAATCTACTGGTGTTACTCAAAAGTCTGATCCGCAAACCAGTTCAAAGCCGAAGAAGAAGCCGAGGTACAGTAAGGAAGTTGTAGCAAAATGGAGAAAGGATAAGGAACAGAGAAAAGAAGGTGATCCAAAGTTCGGTCTTGACCCTGCTGAGGCTTTTGCGGAAAGAATAAGGGTAGAAGAAACCCTTCAGGCTGAAAAGAAGAAGAAGTTTCTTTTGAAAAGACAGGCTCAGGACTTTGATGTCTCTAAAGTCTTGAAAGCGGTTGAGGATGCCAGTGCCCAACTAATAGAAGAAGTGCATCAAGAGCCCATCGTACAGAGTCTCCCTGAGGAAGGAAAACAAAAACAAGTGATGGAAGAGATAGAAGAAGTGGAAGAGGAAGAAGGAGAATTTCTTTTAGAATTTCTTCAATGTTCAAAGAAGAGTAGAGAGGAATCGGTTCAAAAGCTGAGTGAAGGTGTTCAACAAACTCCTCATGCCGATCAAGCTCGATCTCCGGACAGAATGTCATCTCAAGAAAAGCAAGGTGCTCAATCTTCTCATTCTGATAAAGTTGTTTTCATTAGTGACAAAGTGGAAGAAGAAAGAAAGAAGAAAGAAAAAGCAAAAGGGAAACAACCAGTTGTTGACTCAAGCAGATCGTATGAACTAGCATCGTATGATGAAGATACTGATTCAGAGCATACAATCTCTCTCAAGAAAAGTGATTACATTGTTCATGTTTTGAGAAGGGTTGAGAGAACTATTCTCTATTTCCTGAGGCTGGAAGGGAAGATTGATTTTATCACTGACAATCAAAAGAAGAAGTTTGGATCTGTGAAAGAATTAAGGAAGAAAGTTTTTTCAGTAGAAGCTGATTTGAAAGTTTTATCAGAAAGTTCGGTTGCTCATAAGAAGGCATGCAATAAAATGAACAAGTGGTCGTATAAAACAGAGAGCTCAATCAATGATCATGAGATAACAATTGAAGATATAAGAAGGTTATCAAATGATCTTGCAATTTCTTTCAACAAGCTTGATAAAGAAACGTTTGAAAGGTTGAATCTTTTGTCTTCTCAAAGAGCCGATATTCCTTCAGTGAAAGATTTACAAGAGAGAATGAATTTTTTTCAATCAGAATTCTCGAAGGTTTCATATTTCAAAGATGAAATTGTTTTGCTGAAGAATCAAAATTCAGTGTTGTCCAAGGATAACAAGAATTTTCAAAACATAATTGATACCCTTGAAGAAGTAATCAGAGTCCAGGAGGAGACCATTAGAAATCAAGATCAGATTTTTGCGGATCAACAAGAGATTCTCAAAACTCAGGGAGAATCAATTTCTGAAGACAAGAAGGAGATCAAGAAGATGAAAGCTGTTCTTCATGAGCTTATAAAGAAGGATAAGGAAAGAGAAAACAAATGATTGTTGTATTTGTTTTCTTTTGGAACTTGTCTTTGTTTTGTAATGACTCTTATGATCCTTTTCTTTTGTCCATTGTCGTGTATTTCTTTACTAACTCTTTCATACAATTCAAGATTACTACTTTCTTTTTGTAAATCACAAAGGGGGAGAATGTTTACAAAGGGGAGAATGTTTTACAAAGGGGGAGAATTATTTACAATGCTCTTAAGGAAAATCTACGAATACAATCCTTAGGAAAGTCCATACCTAAGGGGGAGTTAGTTGTATTCAATTTATTATTCAGAAGAGTTTTCAATAAATCAGGGGGAGATAAGTATTTCTTGTTACATTTACTTTGTGTGTTGTGCTTTCCAAAAAGGGGGAGATTGTTAAGTCAAAAGTCTTCTTTTGACTTCTATATCATGTTTTGGAAATCACAAATGCATTCTATCATATTTTAGAAATTACAATTGTCTTTTATCTTGTCTATCGTATCGTACAATGTTAATCGTACCATACTGACTCTGTCAATCGTACCATACTGACTCTGTCAATCGTATCGTACTGACTCTGTCAATTGTATCGTACTGACTCTGTCAATCATATCGTACTGACTCTGTCAATCGTATCGTACTGACTCTGCTATTCAGATGATCATTATTTGTTTTGGTACTTAGTCAAAAACACTCACTACATATGAATCGTACTCATGTTTTTCATTTCTATATATCTCTTGTCCTAACAAAACGATGTCGTTGAGTTAGTTACAAACTAATCAAAACGATGTCGTGCTTTCTGTTTCAATATGACCGTTGAAGGCAATATGGTCGTTGGAACCCGAGGCCTATAAATAGGAGGTCATTTGAAGCTGAGAAAAAAACGATGAACGAAGAGAACGAATGAAGAGACTCTGTGAAATACCAAGATTCTAGAGAGAGACACTGTTAATTCTCTCATCAGCCTTGTGCGTCCGATCATCGTATCGAGGGATTTCAAGTAATTGAAAGACAGAGGTGCCGATTACCTACAAAATCGAGGGCTACCGGGGATAGGCAGACAGACGTGCCGATCATCGTATCGAGGGCTGCCAGGGATAGGCAGACAGACGTAACGATCATCGTATCGAGGGCTGCCGGGGATAGGCAGACAGACGTACCGATCATCGTATCGAGGGCTGCCAGGGATAGGCAGACAGACGTGCCGATCATCGTATCGAGGGCTCACCAAGGTGTTGGTGAGACAAACCTTTTATCCTAGGTGAAAGGATAACCCTTCTCTTTGGGTTAAAATAATTGTAATAATTTTACATTTCCGCTGTTACTTGTATTAGAAAGGGATTTGTATTGTTTCCTTTATTCTTTACACATTCAATTGTAATTGTTTCAATTACAATCATTCTATTACATTTTGTATTGATTGATTCTATACGCTTTAAGGTAGAATCATTCATCTTTGTATTACTCTGATTATTGTGTTCACCTTGAATACAATTGTTTTACATTACATTAGTATTACAATACATCATACTTTTTATATTCAATACAATTGTGGGTATTTGTATTTGTATTAGTTTAAGATCATTTAAACTAATCTCTTTGTTGCTAAAACTCAAAGGTTTTTAAACCTACAATTCACCCCCCTCTTGTATTGTTCCATCTAATAGACATTTATATCTACTATTCGATCCAACATAGATATCATGATTAAAAAATTATTTTTGATATAATAATTCAACGTGTTAATAAATACACAACCTCAAATAATAATAGATGAAAAACAAGAAAACATACCTCAATAAAAGGAAATCGAGATGGAAATTACCTATATTTACTCTTGAATTATACTAAGGCACTTTAACATCATGAATAATAAACACAATCATCTCAATAAATTATTTTATAACTTTATTTAAATATATTTACTTTTAAACTCTACAATTATAATAATTCATTACACATATAGTTAGTTTTTGTTTATTTTCAATATTGTGTGTTAGTAATTTTGATTGTTTCTTATAAGTTTTTAAGTGTTGATATCGATCTTTATAATTTGATTTTATTTTAATCATTAAAAGATTATTCAAGGTAATGGAGTCATTTTTATTGATTTATTTAGGTTTTTATGTTTTCATTTGATGGACGGTATGGTTATGATTCATAGTAACATAATCTATGACGAACATGTTTCAGGAAAGATTCATATAACAATAAGTTACCTTATATATAATTTTTTATTCTATACCACTAGAACATATTTATGGAATTATTAGATCTTTAATATAATATATTATCCATATTAATTTCTTGATTCTCATTCATGTTATAAATGATAATTATTATATAACACCATTCATATTGGTTGTTAACCAACCCAAATAACAACACATTATACTAATGAATGAGTAAGTGTATAGAGTTATATAATGGTAATAAAATTTTATCATAATAATAATTATGTTAATATAAAAAAATTATAGTGGTTAATGATATTTATAAATATATTATTTGATAATTTTAATGAAAAATATTGTGAAAAACTAGGTGCCTACTTTGATGAATTCACCCCTTCTCCACATGACTTCCTTTAGAAAGAAGGATTTAAGAATAATTATTGGAATCAATGTCTAAAAAATGATAATGAATGATTTAGGAGAGAAAAATGGGTTGCTATTACTGAGTTATTTTAAGGATATTGTGATTTTGGGAGGGGTAGAGAAGATTTCCATTTATAGGGGAAACTAAGGGAATTTTCCTTAGAATCTTATGTTAGGTGAAGGGTAAAGATGTAATCACATGGTTTGTAGGTAATTTAGGTGAGGAAATTTTGGTGATAAATTTACGTTGGAATCCCATACCAAAAAAAAACTTCTAGAATGAATAAATATCATGTTAATTATATTATATTCAAGCCGTGATAATTTACCACTTTTTACATTGTTTAATTATTTAACATGGTAGTTATTTTTTTACTAAAAATATAAGATGACCCCTCATACCCAATTTTAAAATTATAATCCCAAACCTATATTCCATTTAATGTAATTAAATTTATATATATTATAAAATTAACTTTTTAATTAAAACATAACATAAATAGAAAAAACTATTTTTATTGAAAAATGAATTTTTATACACTAGGGGTTGTAATAATTATTTCTTATAAATTATTAATTAAATGAATGTTAGTATATATGTTTTTATATTTAAACATGAAATTATATTCATCATTTATGATAGATCAATTTTATTTATTTAGATAAATTACAAAGTACTTAAAAATAATTCTTTAAAAATGACCATTTTCTATTACCATGGTAACTAAATTTTACTCCGGTAAATTACTTTTGCAGATAATAATAAAATTTAACTTATTATATAATTTTAAGACACTGATTAAAAACATAAAATCCAACTTATTATATTCAATTTCAAAAAATGATAAAAATTAATTTTAATATAAAAACACATAACCTATAATTTTTTTAAGGAATTTATTTTTCAGTATAAATATTGTTTAAATATTAGTCATTACTAAGTAATAATAAATTAATTAATTTTAAATTAATTTTCCACAAGAATACAAACAATATATTTCATTAAAATCATTCTTTATCCTTGATCATTTTTAGTTTATTAAAATATCTATAAAAACAATTCATTAAAAATTAGATCTTTCTAAAAGTAAATCATCATTACTAACTAATTGATAAAAAAATCATATATGTTTATTCATTTATAAAAAATATATTATATTTTATAATACAAAAATGAGTCTTTTAACTTTTAAAAATACATAATAAAATATTTTCTTAAATATTTTTTTTCTTATTCATGAATAATTATTTGATAATTCCTTAAAGACATTTAATTTTTTATTATATGTTAATAATTTATTTTAATAATCATTTTTTATCTCTATAAATACAATTTATTGATATCATTCATTAAAATTAATTTATTTTATAAATTTTATTTTATAAAAAATTCTATAAAATAAATTTTATTTTTGAAAAATGAATTAGTTTCCTTAATTACATTATGAATTCCTCTATTTTTTTGAAATAAATTATATACAATTAAAATAAATTTTTTACATATAAATAATATTTTTGTCGGTAAATTATATACTAGTAATTCAAAAATGTAAAGATGTCTTCAATTATTATACCTAATAACTATCCATTTTATAAAAATCATATAATGGATATATTAGATCTGTAACCTATAATAAATTCATCCCATTCTAAATTTAAAAATCACACTTATCATTCCCCTATTTATCATTATGGATTTTACAAAATGCATTCTCTGTTTATGCTATTTTTTTCATTGTACAGTTAGTTTTACTAATGGTGATCCTTAAGATTAAAGAGGATTCATTGTATCTCTTGGTTGTAGATATATTATTATATTATATTTATTTTCCCCTTTTAATTTTTTCACTTTTAGGAGATTTTATAATCTATGTTATGCAATAACACTTGGTATGTAATGCATAGTTTTAGGAACTTCAGTTGTATTGTTCCACTTTGAATTAAATATTGTTAGTTTGATTTATATATTATATGAATTATTTCTTAATCAAATTAAATTATTTTTAAATAAATTAAAAAATTATAGAATTATATATTTTTAGTTTATGTAAAGAAAATAGTCTAAAAAACCTGGGGCGTTACATGATGGTTTTGTAAGGTGACCCAAAACCACACTCCCTGGTCAAGTGCTAAAAAACATTCCTTAAACACTAGATTTGATACAAATTGTGATGAACCAAGATACAAATACATATATTTCACATGATTTTCATAACATAAACATTAAATCTCCTAAATATTCCTATAATCTGAAGAATAAAATGTTTAGTATCTTTGAGGACTAGCTACATAAGAAAATTATTTTACAACACTGGTGAACCTTTCTAAATAATTGAGTCACACTATACTCCATTATATATTTCTTATATCTTATCAACATGTCATCAAGGGTTAGATAAAAATAATACCATAAGACATGGAAAGGGATAAATATATTATTAAAAAAGAACATGGAATAATAAAAGTTGTCCATATATCATGATAGAAGGAAATGAAATATAAAATGAAAAAACATATACCATGAAAAAAGAGTGGGTAATAATGAGATAATAAACATGATACATGGGGAATAATCATAGTTATATGGTATAGAAATGTTACATTCCATTGAAACATATCATAACACAGAACTTTGGTATAAACATGAGCACAATGTATAATTATATTTTGAGAATATCTATGAAGAACCAATCTCTAGTCCTTGAGCATATCCTAGAGGGATTAAATGTTAAATTGTGAGAATATCAAAAAATTATCACCCTTTAATTTTTTATTATATGCAAAAATTATCACCATTTAATTTTTAACTAAGGATCACCCTTTAATTTTTGAGAATATCTCAAGAAGTACCACCTTTTAATTTGTGAGAATATCCAAGAAGGATCAAGATAAATTATCTCATGAAATATAAAACCATTACCAATTATTTGGAGGGTAATATATAGACCAAACTATCAATCATACATACATATGTTTTCCAATTTAAATTGATCATTCACCATATCATAAATAACCCATGAATAGGAAAATGGGTTTTGTAAATTTTTGAGATGATATCACTAAAATTGACCTCAATAATGTAAATGATTTAATCAGTTTAAAAGAGTATTTAATAAGTAAATTTAGATGGGGATTCATGAAAAATAATTTCCTAGGAAATTATGCCATTATATATAAATAGGAAAATGGTAGAAAAATCATAATAGTTTTTAAAAAATGTTTTTAACATTATCATAAAAGAAGAATGTATTGATCATATTCAAAATACATTTTGAAAATGTTGAAGTGATTTTTTTTGAAAATATTTAATTTTAAATATAATATTCAATAATAGATCCTTTGTAAACTTCATTACTTTCCTTCAGCTATTATTTGACCCTTGTTTTTAATTTTCCTATTTTTTGGGGTTCATTATAGGATTCTTAGGTATAAAGAAAATTTTATTGGGGGAATGACCTAAAATTAAGTGATGTATATTTGTTTAAGCTAATAGAGTCTGGGTATAAATCTGTAAATAACTTTAGAGGTTGATTCTTGGGTTGGTAGAAGGTCAAGAATTATATTAGGAATTTTCTAATGGAAAACAGATTAAGTGATATCTAATTGACATATTCACATTGTGAATGGGTTACACGATTTAAACTTGTTATAGGGAAGATTTCATGAGTGTTGTTCAGAGCATGAAAATTTACAAGCCATGAAACCATTAAACATAGTGAATAGGTTAATTGGGATTTAATTCAACTCGATGCATTTCAATTTTCAATATACTTGAAATTCATGGAATTAATGATTTGAAAAGTGTTTATGATGTGAATTATTTGGGTTTATTAGTTTTAACCACACTTCATGGATAACCCTTTTTTTCTATCTGGTGTGTATACCTAACTCTCAAGATTTTGGGGGATTTTATGAAATTTTGGGTGATCTCCCCCTTCCAGATTCCCCTTTCAATGTTTGAATCCCATGGAGGTTTTTTCACATATCCTTGGTAAGAGATCATCTAAATTCTTCATTACTAATAGTCATGGAAACAACTCTGGCTGTGTTTATGATTAATATTATGATCGTTTGGTGTTTTCTATCGATACTTTACAGTTTTATTTCGTGCTGTTTCTTTTAAGGATGATATTTTGGTTTCTAATCTTCATTATCAAAGGTAGCTTAGGTTCCTTAATTCTTGAGGTAGTTGTATATATGAAAGTGGTTTTAATTCATGAATTTATATACGTTCTTGTCAATTCCTTCAAGCTATTCAATTAAAAATCATTTCTCGACATTTGAAAGGCTTTGTTAGAAACTATTCAAGTTTTTCAAGGTATTTGGATTTAAAACAAGATTTTATTTTTTAATAAAAGTTTTTATTAATTGTGAGAGTGGATTTTGAAATGGTTTTGACCAAAGTAGAACATTAATAACCATGTGTACATTAGGAATTATACATTAAACTTTATTTTACATAACAACATTAGAGGTTTTCTGAAATTGATAGACTATGTTTGAATCAATATTAGTTGGAACCGATATATTCCTTGTTTGGAAATATTTTATGTCTAGTATCTATTCCAATATTATAGATCCAAAATGGGATTCTTTTTCATTAATACCCAGGTTACCTCATGCTGGATTAGTTCATTTATATTTTCTTATATTTTTTTTAAATGGTGTATGCATGATTTTTTTCCTATGTGTGCCTGATTTTCTATTATATTTGACATATTCCTAGATTGGGTGAATATTATATGTATTTTTTGAAAAGGAAAGAATTTTTAAAAAAAATATTTCATTTATGAAAATTATTTATAAATTGTTTTTTATTGATGTATCTTTAAATTATTGATATTATAATTTTTATATATTCTTTGGTAGTATCATAATGGGGTCTTTGATAACACCCTACTTTTGACTTTGGGTAGTTGTAGACCTTATTTTGAAGTATATAGGTAAATAAAAGGGTATCTTGTAGTATTTCATGTTCTCCTGTCATTCTTCCCCTTTGTAATGGGATGGTTTGGTGGTGAAAAATGGTCACATAAAGACCTCTTTAGTTTGGTATGTTTTAACTTTCTAGTTTGGGAATGTTTTTCTTAACTTGTAAATCTTTTGATCTATATACCATTCATATGAATTGTACTTTGATGTTTCTTCACTTATATATGAGAATTATGGTTCTTTTCTATATCACACCATGTGACAGACTATTTTGGGTGTCTTGTCTAGTTAACATAGTTTGGTTCATTACATATTAGTATTAGAGGTATTACCCATCCTAAAGTGTTGTTGAAACTTCCTGAGTGTGGATCAATTTTTTGGTTGATTGGAGTTAGGACTGTCAAAATTTGGGTAGTAAGTATGAAAAGGGGCCCTAGACATCTCACTTTCATATCTAAATCCATGTTACTATGAGTGGTTAAGGACTTTTACCAATCTTTAGGAATGGTAGTTAGGTTATTTGAATTAACCAAATATGGGGTTTATTTAAATTGAAATTGCATTCATTTTTTCAGTATTTGTTTGATGAAATTATGATTGGATTGAAATTTATATTGTTTTAAATAATTTATATGGATAACTAAAGCTGTTCATATGATTCTGGAACCTATTTGTGATTGATTAGTTTTTTGTCTTATTTTTATTAGAAAATTCCTCCTATAAGATATCTTCAAAATTCGAGTGAGTAAGATTTGAGATAGGGTATGAAGGTGAATCATTTGATGGACCCTACTTTGAGAGAATCTATAATAACCACCATCCAGACTTGTGGTCCCGAAAGTGTTAGGAACTCAGGATGAGAAGTTGATCATGGATTAAAGTTTACTAAGAATCATCTTCCTGTCTTTGGGGGTGATAAAGGACCCCATGAATATGAATAATGTATTGACAAGATTGATAGGATCATAAAAGTTATGATGAATCATGAGGACTCTAAGGTGGATTTTTCCCTGTATATGATTTAGGGATCAGGAAGAAAATAGAGGGACTCTATTATGAAAACTAAGTTGCATGAGGATGTCACCTGGGTACCTTACAATAAAATCTTCAACCAGTAGTTTTATCATGAAACATTACAAGGGGAAAGGACCAAAGAGTTTTGGACCTTATAGCATAGAGAGTATACCATTATGGATTATTCCACCCATTTTTTGAGTTGGTTCACTTGGCACCAGAGCTAGTCACCAATCATTCCTTGAAGTCTAGGCGGTTTGAGTTTGGGTTGAGGCCTGATATTTAGTTGATGTTTATTCTCATGTACCTTCCTACCTTTATAGATGTAGTTAATAAGTAATATTTATAAGATGTTCATATAGTTTGAAAATAGTATTGGGAAGATCTTCAGTTTGTATTTTCTTTAGCCAAGGCATATCTTCTGGTTAGAAAAGGAAGCACAATGTTATTTAGTTTATTCAGGAACAGTATCAGGGGATTCATCAAGATAGTATTAGGTTTTTTTCTATCAATGTAGAAGACCTAGTCATACCAAACCTAATTTAATAAAGACTCCAAATACTTTTCATTGTTTTAGAAATTATATCCTTATAAATAATTTCTTTGAAAGGGTGTCTCCAGAAAGTATGGATGGATCCACTCTCACTAATGATTTTTAGGTTCATACTGATGCTTCCATTGGTGGTGGGTCTTATCCTAAGGCCAATGAGGATGTTCATGTGGCTAAGAAAACTCAGGGAGGAGCTGATATCATATTTCTTTATTTAGTAGAGTATGAAGTAGTGGAATCTAAAGCAGGTCTAGCCATAGTTAGAGGTATGGTTTTTATTTATTCTTCTATGGTGATATGTTTGTTTTATAAAGGTTATTATAATTATTTTACATAATCAATTTTGGTAGATGTTTTGGGATTTCATTCATAGATAATTCTTTTCCTGTTGGATCTTTCTATGCCTATGGGAAAGAGGTTCATTTTTTTTTCAAGTGTCTAGTATGCCAAGTGACGACATCAGACCATAAGGCAGAGTGGGACTTATTAGTGATTAATATTGATATCTTCAACTTGATTACTATAATGAACTGAATGATCAATTCTATGTAATAGATTGTTTTTCATCACCATTGAGTTCAATATTTATCTTTTGTAGGAATCACTGATGTCTTTCATAGTGAGTGAGACTTCTGTTATGAGAGAGCATGGCATGCTACTCCCCATGCTGGGGTGATCTCATGTCATTTTTCAGAATTGTTCCTAGATGTTGTTGATATTTTCTTGAGTAGTCCACTTTCCATGATGGTGTATGTTAACCTTGAAGTGTTTCCAATGGATCATTTCTGGTTTACTACCATAAAGATATGTTGAGTTTACCATAAATCCTAATAGTTTTTAAGATAGCCATTTTTATCCCATCTTATCATATGGTGCCATATGATTTGGTTGAAATTAGGGTCCTACTTGAAGGTATTGAGTTTAAGGGATTGAATCATCCTAGAATTCAACCATGGTATTTTCCTTTCCAATATACTAATAAGGAAGAAATGAGCCTAATAATTTTTACTTATTAAAAAAGATAAATTAGCTAATCATCAAGAATAAATATCCCTTGACATAAAATGATGATCTATTTTACCAACTTAAAGGGTATTATTGGTTTTCAATGATTGAACTTCTTTTAAGTTACCTATAGTTGAGAGTCTTAGAAGAGGGTATACCTAAGAAAAATTTTAGGAGATGGTATAGGAATTTTGATTTTCTATTTATGCCATTTAGTCTCACTAATGTTTCTGTAGTGTTTATGACATTGTTGAACTAGATCTTTCCCCAGTTCTTGGACTCCTTTGTTGTTGTCTTCATGGATGATATTTTGGTTTACTCTAAATTTGATTAGGATCAAATAAACCACTAGATATCATTCTTAGAACATTGAGGGAACATTTCTTTTATTGTAATATTTAGAAGTGTGATTTTTGGATTCAATAATCGTGGTTTTTGGGGAATATTATATTTTGAAGGAGAATCTATGTGGATCCTAAAATGGTAAAGGAAGATATATCCTAGGATTAGCTCAAAAAGTTGTATCAGATCTGAAAATTCTTGTGGTTAGTTTGTTATTACAAGTGATTTTTTGGGACTTCTCCATGGTCACATCTCTAATGACATGTTTAACCCGTAATAGTGTAATGTTTGAGTGGAATGAGAAATGATTATTTTGAGGAACTAAAGGTGAAATTGAATTTAGCCCTAGTTTTTATTATTCTAGAACTAGGATCATATAATGATGTTTTCTATAATGATTTTTAAATGGGTTTGGGGAGTGTCTTGATATAGGGGAGATAGATAGTAGCCTACAAATATCTCAAGTTATTCCCCCATGAGAAAAACTACCCAACCCATGATCTTGAGTTGGTAATAGTTATGAATGCACTCAAAATATGGTGTCACTACCTATTTGTTGAGTGGTTTACTTTATATTCATATCATAAGAGTTTATGTTATGCTTTAATTCATATAGATATGAACATACACTACATATTCTAGGTGGAGTATATATAGAATTTTAAATTTTGATATTTTTTATACTCTTAAGAAAGGGAATGTGGTCACTAATGCACAGAGCAAGAATCTACTAACAAAATAAGTTAAAGAGTCAATGGAAGGGTGGTGTCTCATGATTGTTTTTTGTTGAGATGATATTTATAATAGAAGACTCCAATGGGAATATATGTTTGGATTCAATAAAGTCTAACCCATCATTTTATGATTGGGTCTATCTTGAGTAGATATCTGACCCACAATGCTATAGATTTAGAAAAATACTTTATGGTGGGGAGACTCTGGGTGAGTAGTCTCTGTCTCCTGGTGGCACTTTATGTTTTATAAATTGGTTGGTTATTATTTTTCCTCTAAGGTAGGAGTTGATGAATAATGGAAACCATTCTTTCTGGTCTGTACAACTAGGTACAATAAAGATGTATCATGACTTGAGATGTTGGTAATAGTTGCATGGGATTAGACGGTCGATTACTGATTTTGTATCATGGTATCTTACTTATTAACGAATTAAGGTGGAGCATCAGAGAACTATTGGTTTATTTCATCACTTAACCATTCTAGTATGGAAATTGGATGATATTTCTATGGATTTAATCATCGGTTTACCACATAATCCTTGTGGGAAGGATCTGATTTGAGTGATCATTTACCTACTCATGAAATCTATGAATTTCCTCCCTATCAAGGAGAAGATTAAAGTGGAGTATATTAGGGACTTTTAATCCTAAGAGATTGTGATACTTCATGGGTTTCCCAATTTAGTTGTTTTTGTTAGGGATTTAAGGTTTACATCCAGGTTTTAGAAAGGTCTACAGGAGGTGATGGGTTCCCAGTTGAAATTGAGAACAAAAAATCATCCATATTTGGATGGATAGAAAGAGAGGGATATCTACGTTCTTGAGGACATTCTCTGGCCATGTGTTCTTTATTTTATTTTTTCATGGATTTTTTAGCTTTAGTCAATTTTCATATACCAATATTTAGTAGGCCTTCATAAAAATGGATCCCATTGAGGATTTGTATGGGTGGATATGTAGATATCATTTATGATAGGTATATTTTGGAGAGCAGTCCATGGTTATAATGAGACTTCATTCAGAGATAATGAAAAAAGGTGTAGTTGATTGGAAAGAGATTGATCATGAAATAGAGTTGTCAGAAATATTATGTGGACTGTCTTTATCGACCGATTAAGTTTGAGGTTAGTTATCAATTACTTCTTAGAGTTTTACCTCACTGGATACATCATTGGTTGAGTAAAGATGGAAAGTTGTAATCAAGTATTGTGGCCCCCTTTGAGATTGTTGGAGGATGTAGAAAGATGGAATATCAATTAGATTTACCATCTCATTTTAAATCAATCCACAATGTGTTTTATGCGTCCTATATAAGGAGAATTAAAAATAATATATCCAATGTGATTTAATGGGAGGATATTTATCTTGATCTTGAAACCGATATAGTTGAGAATCTATTTTATATTATAGATCACTAAGAGAAGGTGTTCCACAATAAAACAATTCATATAGTTTATGTATTGTAGTATCATGGATGAGATTGCCATGAAATGTGGGAGTGGGAATTGTTTATGAGGATGTAATATCCTTCACTTTTTTGAGTCTAATATATTTAATAATTTTGGGTATAGAAAGAGTTTATGTTGGGGAAATTATAACACCCAATTACCATACTTTAGTTATTATTTGTGTCTTGTTTTGATTCTCGTTTTTTTGGGTTAATTGAGGGATTCTCAGGGATGCAAATACTTTTATGGTGAAAATAAACTAAATTATAAGGTTGAATGTTTTTTTTGAATTAATAGATTTTGGAGATAAATGTTTAAATAGATTTAGAGGATTCTTTTGGGGTTCTTAGAGCCTTAATAATTAACTTGAGGATTTTTTTTATAGGAAACTAGATTAAGCATTGCCTACTGGACATATACACATCATAAATGGGTTATATAACATGAAATTTTTACAAGGAATATGTCATGAGTCTTTTTCAAAGAATTAAAATTTACAAGTCATGAACCATTAAATTTCATGAATGGATCCATAATGATTTAACATAACCCAAGGTGATTCCTTTGTAGTGTACATGAAATTCGTGGAATTCATGTCGAGAAAAGGGTTCATGACATGAATTCTTCATGACTAGTTTTTTTAACCATGATTTATGCATAACCCTCTTTTATCTAATAAGCATACCTCCCTCTTGAGTTTTAGGGTGACTTTAGGTGAACCCCCTCCTTCTGGATCACTCTATTCAGTATTTGACTCCAGTGGTGGTTGTGTCACATATCCCAAGTAAGTGGTATTTCCAATTCTTCATTTCCTCTGGCCATAGAAGTCAAATTGGATACATTAAGATTTATATTGTGATCAATTAGTGTTTTCTACTAATCCTTTACAACTTTATTTCATTCCTTTTCATTAAAAGGATAATATTTTGGTTTCCAATCTCTATTGTCAAAGGCGTCTAGGTTTCTATCATTTTTGATGTAAGTTTATCTTTTCACGTGGTTCTAATTATTGAATTACTATATTTCCTTTTCAATTACTTTGGGTAATTGAATGAAAATTCATGTTTTGAGATTTTAAATAATTTTTTGTAAATGATTCACATTTTAATGGGTTTTGAATTAAAAAACAGAGTGAATTTGATATGACATTTTTTATTAAATGTGATCATGGATTTTGAAATGGTTTTGAAAAACGTAGAAAATAAGGAACCTTTAGTATGTTAGAAAATGGAAATGTAACTTTAGTGTGAAAAACACCACTATAGGTTTTTCGATATTAATAGATTGTGGTAGGACTTGATTTTAGTTGGGACCAACATATTATTGCTTTATGATTCTTTTATATATAGTAAATATTCCAATATTTTAGATCCCAAATGGTGTGATTTTACATTTATTATCAGTGTATCTCATGATTGATTAGTTCATTAATATTTTCCCACTTGATTATATTATGGTGTATCTATGGTTAGTTTTTCCAATTCAGAAGGCAATTTCAGTTAGAAGAAAATATTTTGAGCATTTTTTAAAAGAATAAAACGATTAAATATGGAAAGCTAATGGGACATATAGATATTTCCCTCATATAGTGTAAACAAAATTACATATAATAATACAAGAAATTATTCCCATAACCATACTCATTAGCATTTTCCCATTCATATTGAGAGTTACCTTGGTGGAGGATCTTGAGAATATCAATATTGACCTTTCCTAGCACCTTGGAGCAGGATCTAGTAGGCATAAACTTTGGAATATTTGAGTATTCTTTCCTCAGTCTTCTCTTGGGGGGGGGGGGGGGGTTGAGATGAGTTCCTCACTATCAATCAGTTTCTTCTTCCCATTTGTAATAATGTCTTTGAATGAGGCTTTACCACTCCCCAAATTTTCAAGGGGGCACATTCCATCACCCTTTAACTATCAAAGATATTTTCCCACTTATCAGTGATTGTTGAAGAAGTGTAAAAATTTTGAACCTCCCACTGAATGTTATTGTTATATAAACTCGAGCTGAAATCACCATCCTTTAGCTATCATCCTAATGTATTAGAGTCTCTCTGCTATATGAAACCTCACCTAATAAATTGAGGCTGTATATTAGTGTCTTACAAAACCACACACATAGTAACTTCATTATCATTTTGATCAGTAGGAGGCTCCTCATTCATCTCATCACCCCACGATAGAAGAAAAGAGCCCTACTTTATGACCAAATTAGTATCCAAACAAACATACCACTATAAATTTATAACATATTCAACTTGGGACACCCTCATTCCCATTACAATAACATAATCATACCTTTTCAACTTAGAAAGAATTTCAATTATAGGAGGATTAAAAACTTTGTTAATAAGACCATCCAAGACACCTGTAGTGCCCTGAGGCACCACTTCCCTTAGATGAATAAACCATTTCATATCACTTTTCTATCTACTAAATATATCATTGAATTTTAGATCAAGAGGAAGATGATTTTATTTACTTTGTAATATTCTAGGTTTCTTCAAACGAGGTCACAATACCAGTATCTTGAATGACCAGTCGATCAGAACCTAATAACCTTCAACCCCTAGAGGGTCTAATAAAATTGGAATCCAAGGATCTATCGTTATCAATAGGCATACCCACTGGGAAATAATTTGACTGGTTCATGATCAAGAGAAATTATTTCTACATAGACTTACCATGCCTAAATACCCCTAATCTATACCCAAGTCACATGAACCAAGGAAAAAAATCACACCAATTTTCAATGAAAACTAATTTTTTGTAATAAAACTCTTCACCAATTGCCACTTATAAGGACTCAATAGGAACCTTCAACACATTGACTTCAACAAAAATTCTTAGTGAGATTAGGTGACAAAAAATGCTATTCCTACTATCCCAACTAAGATATCACCCTCTGAGATTCCCTAACATGTGAAGAATCAATGGATTTTGGAAAGGAATTGGGACTTATGGAAATTTTACACATATCACTCTAGTTGGTGAATCACACTTCATATGAAAGTCATATATCCATTTGAAGAGAAGGAATTATGATCCATTATAGATACGAGGTTCACTCAACCAATAAAGTACTATATATTCCTCTGAATAAAACGATACCATTATTTTCATGTAATCTAGGATCCAAATAGTCACACACTCCTGTAAACCCTAGGATCTAAAGATGAGGAGGTCAAAGGAATCCAATGATGGATGAAATTGTTTGAATAATGTAATCAGTGTCATATGTAGTAAAGAGGAAGCATCCGTGAATTCCAAATTCAAAATTGATTGCTATGGGTATTTTTTGAACAACTCTGAAACCTTCAGTTTGAGAGATATCTGAGGGAAAGATGATATGTAGTCAGGGTTAGAGAAAGTAGAGAAGGACAATGGTTGAGAACATTTGAGGGGTGATGGAGGACCCTCCCCTACTGAGGGGGGAGGGGCCAGTGTGGTGTCTATTGATTCCTAGGTCATCATAGGATGATGTATGAGCGGGATGAGGATCTCATTAATTAGAGTGGTTTTCTTCTTTTATTTTATATTTGGAATATCCTTGGGTTTGGTGAATATGGTATGAATTTATGTAAAATAAAGGAATTTTTAAAAAATGGTTTTATTTGTGAATTTTATTTATAAACCAGAATTTATATTAAAGATCAAGCTTATTCACTCTTAATATTATAACATTTACAATTTTTTTGGTGGCACCTTACTGGTCTCTATTCTCACAACCTACTTTTGCCTTTGAGAGGATGTAGACCTTGTTTTGTAGGAATCTGTTAAAGGGAAGGTCATCATGTAGTTTTCTAGGTTCTCTTGTCATTATTCTCCTTCATAGTGGGATGGTTTTGTGTTGACATATGGTCACATGGATACTTTTTTAGTTTTGAATTTTTTATCTATCTAGTTTAGGAATCTATTTATTGACTTTAATGTCTCATGGATATGTATTCCTTTATTCCACATTGTAATTTAATATATTTTTACTTACACATGACACTTGTAGTTGTTTTTGTATCTCACAATGTGGCATATCATTCATTGTGGATTGTTAGTTAACCCAGGTTGGTTTGTTACATCCTTGAAAAAAATATAACGATTATCAAAATTAAATGCGAAGTATGAGATAAAACATTTGATTATAAAAGGATAGAAAAACCTTTTAATATTTTGAAATACATTTATTGAAAATAAAAATAAAATAAAATAAAAGGAGTAACAAAAAATAATTTTTAATATAGGATAAGGGAAATATGAAGGTCACATGAGACCATACGTAATTGGGTTTCCAAATAAAAATTATATCTCCAATGGTAAGATAAAGTCACAACATGGAAGGAAAACATCTTATTTGGATAGGATGTAAATTATTCTCAACATAATCAAATTTTATGAAGAAATAAATCCATTAATGAAATTATCTAGGATATAAGGATAAAATATATTATAATATCATTACATTATATAAGAAGACCATCATGTGAAGCCATAGTAAAAAAGGAATCATTATGACTCAAAAAATAGAGTTGAGTTGAGAAAAACCCCTTACCTTTCTTCCTACATAGTTTAACACACTCTAAGCACATGTATAAAAAAATAACAATATTAATTAACTTTTTTAAAACATTATTCATACCTATATGATTTTATAAACATCTTACTAAAATATTTTTTAATTATTTTTTTCATCATCAGGTGTTATAAGTTTTGATTGTTTTTTTACTTACATTGTAATTGTGATGTCAATTATTTTTTATTAATTCAAATATTATCATTATGAGATAATTATAGGTACTATAATATATTATTTATAATGATTCATAGTGTTCTAATTTCATTTCTTATGTATTTTAGTTATGATTTGTGATAATGAAGTCAATGTTGAGATTTTTTTGGTCATTCTAACGAATAATGGGTGGTATCTTAATAATGAGTAAGATATTACCATTACCATTAAATAAATAAAAAATAATTATTTACTTATTATTTTAAAATATCCAAATTATTTATTTTTTCTTATTTAACCCTGATATACATTTCTATCATAGTTAATGTAGGTGGTTGAACCAACCCAAACATGAACATGCTATAATTGATGGATAAGTATGGTTAAGAGAGTTATTAATTTGGAATAATATCATTATTATAGAATAAAATTTATATTATTTATATTTATTAAGATTTTGAATCTTTTTATAATATAGTTTATGATTAATAAATACTAGTGTGAAAAACGGAGTACACCACTTTTGTGGAGATGGTACTCCATATATACACAGATGAAAAAAATTCATTATCCATAGACCAAGATGAATATGGTGAATGATTTATAATTTTTGTATATTAATAATGTTATAAATATAATATTAATCCTTTAGATAGAATTTTAGAACCATCCGTGTATGGTGGTGATGAAAAATCAAGGACACCATTCATCGGGGTGGTAGTCTGCACGTACGCATGATGACATCTTCTTCTTTTTGAATGAGTTATGAACAATTTTGAAAATGGATATGTCATTACTTATATAACATTTAATAATATTAGTAGTGATTTTTTTTCTTAATTTCATGGATAAAATAGGTTTTATGGGGTATAAGAAGAAAATAATTAAGAGAGCTCTGTTTAGAACATTACCTCCCCCTTTAGATGTTCTCCCTTAGGTAACACCTTTTGGAAATAAAAATTCTTTTAGAACATGGGGAGATATTTTAAGGGAGAATAAGGTATATTTATGGTTGATTAAAATAATTTTAATGTGTGTAGAAATGAGGTGGATGTGATCTCTTTTTATAAGTGAAGAAAATAGCATTTTTGTAAATACCCATTACTTTTTCGATGATGGCATGGCACTATTCAAGGCTCAATGACTCCAAAAGTGGGAAGTACAGAATTTTTGAAATTATATAAGGTTAATAAATACTATAACATTAATTTTTATATTTGCTTAATCATTTTTAGGTCTTTTATCACTAGATTGTTATATTTTACCATTTTGGGTTTAACCTTGAAAAATAGATTTTACCAAGAGAATTTATAATTTATTAAAAATGTAAGGTGATCCTTATTAATTTTTTTGATATTATGAAAGTAAATTTAATAACCATTTAATATAATTCAATTTATAAATAAGATAAAATTAAATTTTAAATTAAAACAATTAATATATATAAAAATTGTTTTATTTAAAAATGTTTTTTCACTATTAAGTGCTTTTAATTTTATATAACATTTATTTATATTTAAATGAGTGAAAAAATAATTTTATATATGTTTAAAAATCATATCAAAGTAATTATATTAAATATATCAATTTATGTTATTATATAAAAGGTACACAACATTAATGAAACAATTATTGGAAAATAACTGTTTTACCATTATCATGATCATTAACATTAATATTAGTAATCATAATTTTGGGCCTAAAAAATAATTTTTTTACTAATATAAATATATTTATCCAAAATATTAAATTCATTTTTATCAATTTAATTTCTATTAGTGATGAAAAGTAATATTTAGTATAAGTGAATAAAAACATTTTAGTGTAAAATATTACTTAAGTTTCCAAAAAAGTTCAACATGAGTTTTATAAATTAAAAATACTATTTTATAACTGATTTATTTAACTATATAAATATTTATTTCATATAAAAAATGTTTAGAAAACTTCTAAGTCATTATTGTGTTATGATAATGTCATAAAACATACAGTATTATCAAAATATACATTTCTTCACTAATTTCTAAAAAATGAATTATTTTTTAAAGGTATCAAAAATTTAACCAAATTTTTTTGAGATGATTAATTAAAAAATTAATATGATTTTATTATATTAATGTTATAAATTTATTAATTTATCTTTAAAATTAAAATACCATATATATATACTTTTTCTATATAAAAAAATTATTTTTAAACATTAATTGTTCTTAATATCATTTCATATCAATTTATAATTTAAATAAGGCCAATATAATATTTTAAAAATTCTAAACTTAATATATTAGGATAAAATATATAACACTTAAAATATAGTTATTTGATAAATAACAATCAATTTTAATATTAGATCATATTAGTTATTTGTTCCCTAAATGTAAGTAATTTTATTTGAGCATTATCTTTTTATTTACCGATGGTTTTATTATTCTTATAATTTTATTAGTATTGTTTATCTAATATTGTGCATATTTCATTAATTAATAGTTGCATGTAAAATAGTCTATTGACCATATTGGGATTATTTAAAGGAAAGTTATATAGAAAAATATTAGGGTGTTACATTCTGGGTGTAACAAAAGTGCATATTGGGAATAAGAAAAAAGGATTTTAATCATAATATTTGAATAATATATGATTTACATGATGAATAACATCATAAAAAACATAATTAATTCAAATATTAATGGATAGAATTTCTAAAACCAAGTAGGGAGGATCCTTTCACTTATAATTCATAATAAATATATTTTAATAAATAATTACCTCTCTTTGAATAATTTATTCATTATCAATGATTGAAAGAATAACTACAATTATACCATCATTGCATCATAGGATACAAGGTTGGATTACCACTAGCAGTGATCCATACATGTTTTGCAAATGTCTGGTCATTATTATAGAATCCTCCAGGTGCTGACGTTAATGGTTATAATGCTTGTAGTGATCGCTATTGATCACAATATAATCCTTTAATAAGTGAATGAATCACTTTTAAAGAGGAGGATAAATTCCTATAATTCATGAAGGATTTATAAGTGAGGAGCTCTTCAGGGATTGAGAGAATCCTTTTCTAAAACTCATTTTGTACAATTGTTAAAATGAATCATGTTTTAGAAAATTTTATAAGCAGGTTTAAATAGAGATAGTGTTATAAAATAATAATTGAACTAGGACCCTTTTTATTTTCTTAATCTAAGGAAAAACATATGTCTAAATTATAATATAATTATTATTATTTACTTGACATGAACTAAACAAGTAAATAAAATAAATATTATTTCCTTGAATATATAATTTCACATTTAATCAAATAATTTTTAATATGAAATTTTCTCACTAAACTATTAAATCTGACCCACCAATCCCACATAATATTTATCATACCTTTAATAATAAAAATTTATTTAATTAAATAAATATCATTGAATTATTCACTAATAAATAAATAAATTTTATATTCATTAAATTATTGAATTAATATTTATTAAATATTATTGTGACTACATAAATATTTTGTTACCTTGTGAATAAAAAAAGTTACTAAATATTATATATTCACATTATTAAATTAATAAATACTTGGAGAATAGATACTGATTATATATTTAACTCACATATACATATTCTCTCTAATAACTAGTGACTGAATACTTGAGTACAATACAACATGAATAATTATTAAACCAAAAATGGGAGTCATATTTATTGAAAATGTTAAATTAATATATAATTTAATAGAGGTTTTAAATACACTTAATGTTTGACCCTCTAGGCTCCATTCTCAATGGAATTAGGATTTACCACCTAAATTCCAAAGATAGCATCAAAACAAAATTGCAAGGTACTCATAGAGTAATAAGTTAATTTCATAATGACAAAAAATCTTATATCAATTAACAATGTGTATTATAATACCTTTATCATGATATCACTAATCATGTACATTTCATACTAGTATCATCAAACTATATGATTGAAGTCTCTTTCTTTAACATTTTTGAAATGGAATTACAAATAGAATTATATGGATATTGTAACACCCCGAGATTTTATGAAAAGTATTCTTTTTAATTTCATTAATGTCCTGTGTTGTACGCTACACCAAAAGGAGCTTTAACAACACTCATCCTTGACTTGCCTTGCATTACACGCAATCGCGACCTTCCTCGATAGCGTATGTAGTAAGCAATACCGAGTTTCACTAAATGAGATATTATTATAATATTATTATGAACTAGTCGTTATGAATAGTAATACCCACTTTTTAAAATTTTAGAAATTTTATCTCTCAAAATGGACTTCATTTTTGGATTCGGAGTATCGAATTTAGCCTAAGGTGAAATTTTGGTACTTTTCGGATAACATTTATATTCTGATGAATAGTGAAAATTACTAAATTTTAATTAAAAACAACTTTTTTAATCGAAATAATTAATAGTGATAAATTATTAATTTGAGTGGTTTTAAAGTATATTTAGAATATATTTTTACAATTTAATACAATGTTGGTCATTGGATGTAATTTCACATTTAAACCAGTTATAAACAAGTGTCAATATTTTGATAGTTATTATTTCTTAAAAACACGCCATTTGTTTTGACGATGGGAATTAATTTTTAAATTAATTAATGCAACTGATATGTTTTTAATTTGTTAAAATAGACATCATTTTTGATTTCATAATATCAAATATATCTTAGGCCTATTTTTTTGTATTTTTTCTAAAAACTTTCAATTTTTGATGAATAGTGAAACCACTAAGTGGTAGTTAAAAAACTGAATTTTTCATAAAACCTAATTTTACCACTTCTGTGAGTGGAATTTCAAAAATCCGAGAGACACAGTTGATGTCAGTAAGTAAAATGTGGTTCAATGAGATGAAAATAATTTTTGGTGAATATTAACTTTTTACTTTTATTTACCACGGTTAAAAGTAAATAGGGTAATTAAGGGTAAAAATGATATTATTATTACCCTAACACATGTCCTAATTCTATTGGACAAGTGTAATTAGACTAAAAACAACCTTAGGAATAAAATATGACCATTTAGTCCCACTTGGATTAGATTAGGACATTTATTATTAATTTATTTAAAGAAGGGTTAAAATAGTTAAAATCAAAGTTTAATAAGTATATCATTTTTAATAGAGGGTTATACATAAGATAAATTCGACTATAAATATTCATTATAAAGATAAAAGGCTTTCCTACATAATAGTATTTTATTTGTAATTTTTATACATTAAATAAATTAATTTATTTATGACACAAAGATGATGCAGTAATTATCTTATTAATGAAATATTGACATAATTGATGTTATAAATACCCAAATAAATGTAATTTGAGACTTTTTATGCATTACACTAACTTTATCGCTTAATATGACATGTTAGTATTGATTTAAGTAACTTTTTTCGAACTAATAATTCTGTTATGAGTTTCACAAAAATCAATTACTAAATAGTGTCAAAATTGACATAAAATATTTTTTAAAAAACATATTATATTATTAATTGTTATTTTATTCCCAAAAATCTAAGGTTCGGCCAAATGACTTAGATAAGGATATATATATTAATAATAAACAACTTGGGGTTCTTTTGGCTTGTTATAGTAAGTTTATTAACCTTATAGTGTAAGAAAACAAGAAGACACAGTAAAAGTTAAATTATCTAACTTAAAGTTAAATATAAATGATAAGGTTAAAATTGATAACTAAACTTGTCTAAATTCTATTTTATGAGATTATATTGACCCATACCCACCTAAGATTCGAAATAAATCAATTTGGAGCTATTTAAAACTGAATTTGGCTTTATAATAAAATAATATTTTTAGTTATTCCAAAGGTGCCTCTCTCCTCCCTTAAAAAGGGAACCTCTTCCCTCTCTTCCTCACACCATTTTGAGCCTTGAAGCTCGTCCAAACCCTGCCAAATTCTCTTCTACACTTCCCTAGAAACATCCTAGAGGTCCTGGTCTTCTTCAGAGACCAGTTTTAGTGCCCTAAAAGGAGGTCTCAAAGAGGTGCTTCAAAGAAGAGGTAATGTCTGTTACCGATTCTTTCAACTTTATTTCTTCTTCCACTTATACTTCTTAGGTTTTTTCATTATGAAGTAATAACATCAGTTTCAATCATATACAGATATGTTATTATAAGTATGAAACAACCCTATTTCACCATCTATCCATCCTACGGAAAATGAAATCACCGCGCGTGCCTACGTACAGAATACCGTCTCCACGCCGTGGTGTAATCTGTTTTTCCACCAACACCTTACATGGATGGGTATAATGGTGTAAAGAATAACTATACATTGTTATTATAACATCATTCTGATTCTTATATATTGTATCACCCACTCCAATTCAATTCAATAATTATGGAAACAATATCATCGCTCGTGTATACGTACGGACTACCGTCTCCACGACGCGATGAGATTCATTCTCCATGTTAACCATTTAAGAATGATTATACAGTATATATAAGAAATAATAATAAACTAAATGAAATTTTAAATCTACTGGATTTATTTATATATACATATATGTATGTCATCTACTTATTTCCATTCAACTCAATAAGGAAACGAAAACATCGTTCATGCGTACGTACGGCCTACCGTCTCCATGAACGGTGTATTTCTTTCCATTTATCGATCTATTATATATATGTATATTCTGAATATATATTTTATATAAATCATGTTTTATATTCTGTAATTAATTAATCATGATATAAGTAATCATATGAATAATAACAAGTCAAAACACGGATGAAAAATGAAACGATTTTACCCAAAACACTCTTTAACGTGGAATTTACAAAAGAACGGGTAATATAAAGTCATAAGTGAACCATATATGATATCATAACAATGAATATGATTATTTAATAAGTCAATGAAATTATTTAAATCATTATACAGGAGGTTCGGATACATACGTTGCATATCAGACATAAGGTAAGGGATAATTCTGCAAATCTCATTTTTATCCGAGATTGCTTATTCGTAAGTATTTACTGGGGATATTTCTACCATACATGTACATGTTTTATAAAAGTGTTTTCATGTATGTTTAAATTCCTTTTTAACCATTCTTGACTTTTACTACATGGTATGTAAGGAATCTTTCTTTTGTTTACGTTACGAGGTACTTTTTGACTTTTCCGGAAAAAGTACGAGAAGAATGTTTTTTTAACTTATACGGCACGAATATATTTTTACAGTTTTATAAAGCCATATTTTCATGAAGCTTCCTCCAAAATATTTCATAAATATTTTCAACAAAATACTTTTCTTTTAAAATTGCATGACATTTTGTGAAAAGAAAATGATTTTGAAGAAAAAAGGATATTTTCCTCAAGAATTCATTTCAAGTGTTTTATCAAAACCATTTTTCATCTAAGATGACATTATTTCATATGTGTATGTTTCAAGTAACATGTCTCTATGATTTAAATGGTTTCACCTTTCTTATTATGAAAATGATATCCATTTATTTTATATGGATTATGTGATGATTGGATGATGTTTATGAAACCCATTTTATTATTGGGTTATTATGAATGATGTATGTTTATTTTGTGCCACAAGTAAGAATGATTTCACTATGAGATGGGTGGGACCTATATCTCCCTCCAATTCATTGGGTAAAGATTTATATCTCATGAGATAGACATGGCTGGAACGGTAAGTTAAACAGGTTCAGTAATACAGGACTGGAACGAGGAGTGAACTCGATTCAGAAAGGGACTTTGTCCACTAAGATGGTCTTGGCAGCAATGCCTTGACTAATATGAAAATCATATCATGTACTTAATGGTTTCCACAATTACATGTTTTATTCTCATGCTATTTTATCATTATTAATGTTTCTTTATGATCTATGCCTTACGTACTTCCATGTTTTATGTCATTGATCAAGCGTTTGATGTTTAAACATTATGTTCATGTTTTTAAGTTCAAATGTATATGGTATGTTTTATTTTATCCATTCTTACCCTTACTGAGAATTTGAGCTCACCCTTTTTATGTTTTCTTTTCCCCAGGATATAAAGAAAGGTTTTAGGTAAGAAAAAAATGGGAAGATCTTTATGGGAGATGTTGAAGATCTTTCACCACGATTAGAAGATTACGTTCCAAGTTTCCAAAGACACTAAACTATTATGGTCCTTGTGTGTCTGTTTTTATTATGTATTAAGTATTCTGCAAAATTAATGTAATGTCTATGTACGTCAAGCTTCGGGTCTCTACAGTTGGTATCAGAGGAAAGGTTTAGTCAACCGTTGGAAACTAGGATGCGAAAACGTTAGTGAGATCCCTAGAGATATTTCTAAGGTATTTCTAGGGATGTCCCTAAGGTTAAGTATACGTATAGATTACTGTCCTAGAATTGCGCTAACGATCTTAGAAATTAACCCCAGATATTAGATATTGAGGGTACTCCCCCTTTACTATGTTGTTTTCCCTAGCATGATTTTTGCCTCTCACAGAATTCTTTTTGTGTTTTAGTCAATGGAGGGAACCAGAAGGAATTTGGTTAACATTGAATCCAATGGACAAATTGGCGACTATGAGCAACAAAATTGTGTAATGCCTAGAGAGAAAGATATTGTGATTATGCCAAATTAGTCATTGCGATATATGATTAACAAGGTAAAATTTTGTGGTATGCCTAATTCATAAAATAAGAGGAAGATAGACTATTATGAATGTTCGCATGTTGAGGAGCATAAAGAAATGAAGATTGAGATTTCTAAAGAAGGGAAGAAGAACCTTGAGGAATACCTCAAATGGAGGGACCGCTGTTATCTGTGTGGAGAAAAGGGTCATAGAGTGACAGACTGTTATGGAGTTCAATGTATCATTTGTGGAGAACAAGGGCATTACCCAACTCAATGCCCTGGCCTAAAAAGTTACTTATAAATCAAGGAAGGACATATTCCAGGACAATAATTGAAGAGGATGGATTGAAGTGTTTATGTATTGGTATTCAAGAATAATGTTGTTGAGGTACTTTATTGTGTATTAGAATATTTTTGTATTATTTTAAGGTACTGGTAACCATGAAAAGTGATTCAAATATTTTGGAAAGCATATGATATGCGCATAATGAAGGGATAAGGAGAAAATGAAATGATTGACAGTATTCATGAGCTCATGATTGATATAAGGACTAAGTGTTATCATGGTTTGAGTATATAGAATTTTGAGGATTTTGGTATGTGGAAAGTGTTAACTTTTAACTGTATTCATGTTTTCACTATGGTTCAATTAACGGGTATTCATTCTCCAAGAGAATACATGATTAAGTTATTCAAATGATTGTAATTTGACCAACAAGATACATCTTATGATATATTGGGGATAAATGATGGCATTCACGTGATTGTTATGTGACATTTCAAGTAATCATTTTCTTTATACTACGAGCTTGGACCAAAATATTTTAGATAAGCCTAAAGATTGGAATGGATTATGTTGACCATAAGTTATTATTGTTTAAGGATAGAACTTTTTTTTGATATTATTTATGTGATGTTATAGTAATGTAGTTTTAGAAAAAGGATAACCTGCAGGACGGGTGACATCCCATCGCGTCGGACAAGGCTGTGAGAATCGAACCCACAACCGAAGTGCGACTGGCCTTTATCGCCTACCACTGGCCTACAGGAAGTCCCTGTTTATTAGAAACTAGTTTTATTATATTAAGCAGTATGATATATGATGTATAAGTCCATTTTAGGAACCATATATGATTAATCTCACTATAGATGGACTTATGTATTTTTTGATAACTTTTCTAACCTTTGTTTGAGACAGATGGAATGAACCATCATTCTATCACATGATCTGCTAACACATAACGAATGACAAATTCAACTTCATTTCATTAAGAGATGAAGTGGAAATTTTCCAAAGAATGACTAACAGTGAGACTGTACCAAAATCACAAAAGTATTTCTTCTAATTCCAATTTCGTCAACTTTAGGGAAATGATCTTGAAAACCAAAAATGTTGTCCTAGTGCTCTTATATATGATGAATCAGATGGTACCTTAGATCATCACAAACTTATGGCTTTGTGATTTCTGGATTTTCCATAGCCATATTCTCTACCACTCTCCATCAGAACATGATGGTTAGATTTCTCTTCCATATCCATATTTTCACCTATGTGGAAACCCAGTGATTAGTTTATTTGGGTAACCATTACGTTTTATACTTTTGTTTTTAAAGATTGGTTTTGATATTCCTTTTTACGATGTGGGTTTCTATTAAAGAAACTTTCGAGTAGTAAACCATTTATAACCCCGACGAATTTCGAGGGCGAAATTCATTTTAAGGGGGGGTAGAATGTAACACCCCGAGATTTTATGAAAAATATTCTTTTTAATTTCATTAATGTCTTGTGTTGTACGCTACACCAAAAGGTGCTTGCACAACATGCATCCTTGACATGCCTTGCATTACATGCAATCGTGACCTTCCTCGATAGCGTGTGTAGTAAGCAATACCGAGTTTCACTAAATGAGATATTATTATAATATTATTATGAACTAGTCGTTATGAATAGTAATACCCAATTTTTAAAATTTTAGAAATTTTATCTCTCAAAATGGACTTAATTTTTGGATTTGGAGTATGGAATTTAGCCTAAGGTGAAATTTTGGTACTTTTCGGATAACTTTCATATTCTGATGAATAGTGAAAATTACTAAATTTTAATTAAAAACAACTTTTTTAATCGAAATAATTAGTAGTGATAAATTATTAATTTGAGTGGTTTTAAAGTATATTTAGAATATATTTTTACAATTTAATACAATGTTGGTCATTGGATGTAATTTCACATTTAAACCAGTTATAAACAAGTGTCAATCTTTTGATAGTCATTATCTCTTAAAAACACGCCATTTGTTTTGACGACGGGAATTAATTTTTAAATTAATTAATGCAACTGATATGTTTTGAATTTGGTAAAATAGACATCATTTTTGAGTTCATAATATCAAATATAAATTAGGCCTAATTTTTGGTATTTTTCTAAAAACTTTCAATTTTTGATGAATAGTGAAACCACTAAGTGGTAGTTAAAAAACTGAATTTTTCATAAAACATAATTTTACCGCTTCTGTGAGTGGAATTTTGAAAATCCGAGAGACACGGTTGATTTCAGTAAGTAAAATGTGGTTCAATGAGATGAAAATAATTTTTGGTGAATAGTAACTTTTTACTTTTATTTACCACGGTTAAAAGTAAATAGGGTAATTAAGGGTAAAAATGATATTATTATTATTACCCTAACACAAGTCCTAATTCTATTGGACAAGTGTAATTCGACTAAAAACAACCTTAGGAATAAAATATGACCATTTAGGCCCACTTGGATTAGATTAGGACATTTATTATTAATTTATTTAAAGAAGGGTTAAAATAGTTAAAATCAAAGTTTAATATGTAGTTCATTTTTAATAGAGGGTTATACATAAGATAAATTCGACTATAAATATTCATTAGAAAGATAAAAATATTTACTACATAATGGTAATTTATTTTTAATTTTTAGACATTAAATAAATTAGTTTATTTATGACAGAAAGATGATGCAGTAATTATCTTATTAATGGAATGTTGACATAATTGATGTTATAAATACCCAAATAAATGTAATTTGAGACTTTTTATGCATTCCACTAATTTTATAGGTTAATATGACATGTTATTATTGATTTAAGTAACTTTTTTTGAAATAATCATTCTGTTATGATTTTCACAAAAATCAATTACTAAATAGTGTCAAAATTGACATAAAATAGTTTTTAAAACAAATATTATATTATTAATTGTTATTTTATTCCTAAAAATATAAGGTTCTTCCAAATGACTTAGATAAGTATATATATATTAATAATAAACAACTTGGGGTTCTTTTTGCTTGTTATAGTAATTTTATTAACCTTATAGTGTAAGAAAACAAGAAGACACGGTAAATGTTAAATTATCTAACTTAAAGTTAAATCTAAATGATAAGGTTAAAATTGATACCTAAACGTGTCTAAATTCTATTGGATGAGAGTATTTCGACCCATCCCCACCTTAACTTCGAAATAAAGCAATTTGAAGCTATTTAAAACCGAATTTGGCTTTATAATAAAATAATATTTTTAGTTATTCCAAAGGTGCCCCTCTCCTCCCTTATAAAAGGGCACCTCTTCCCTCTCTTCCCCACACCATTTTGAGCCTTGAAGCTCGTCCAAACCCTGAAAAATTCTCTTCTCCACTTCCCTAGAAACATGCTAGAAGTACTCTTTTTCTTCAAAGACCAATTTTAGTGCCCTAAAAGGAGGTCTCAAAGAGGTGCTTCAAAGAAGAGGTAATGTCTGTTACCGATTCATTGAACTTTATTTCTTCTTCCACTTCTTCTTCTTAGGTTGTTTCATTATGAAGTAATAACATCAGTATCAATAATATACTTATATGTTATTATAAGTATGAAACAACCCTATTTCACCATCTATCCATCCTACGGAAAATGAAATCACCGCTCGTGCGTACATATGGAATACCGTCTCCACTCCGTGGTGTAATCTGTTTTTCCACCAACACCTTACATGGATGGGTATAATGGTGTAAAGAATAACTATACATAGTTATTATAACTTCATGATGATTCTGATATATTGTATCACCCACTCCAATTCAATTCAATAATTATAGAAACGATATCATCGCATGTGCGTACGTACGGACTACCGTCTCCACGATGCGATGAGATTCATTCTCCATGTTAACCACTTAAGAATGATTATACAGTATATATAAGCAATAATAATAAAATAAATGAAATTATAAAGCTACTGGATTTATGTATATATAAATATATGTATGTCATCTACTTATTTCCATTCAACTCAATAAGGAAAGGAAAACAGCGTTCATGCGTACGTATGGCCTACCATCTCCATGAACGGTGTATTTCTTTCCATTTATAGATCTATTATATATATGTATATTCTGAATATATATTATATATAAATCATGTTTTATATTCTGTAATTAAGTAATCATGATCTAATTAATCATATGAATAATAACAAGTCAAAACACGGATGACAAATGAAACGATTTTACCCAAAACACTCTTTAACATGGAATTTACAAAAGAACGGGTTATATAAAGTTATAAGTGAACCATATATGATATCATAACAATTAATATGATTATGTAATAAGTCAATGAAATTATTTAAATCATTATACAGGAGGTTAGGATACATACGATGCATATCAGACATAAGGTAAGGGATAATTCTGCAAATCTCATTTTTATCCGAGATTGCTTATTCGTAAGTATTTACTGGGGATATTTCTATCATCCATGTACATGTTTTATAAAAGTGTTTTCATGTATGTTTAAATTCCTTTTTAAACATTCTTGACTTTTACTACATGGTATGTAAGGAATCTTTCTTTTGTTTACGTTACGAGGTACTTTTTGACTTTTCCGGCAAAAGTATGAGAATAATGTTTTTTTAACTTATACGGCACGGACAAATTTTTACGGTTTTATAAAGCCATATTTTCATGAAGATTCCTCCAAAATATTTCCTAAATATTTTCAAAAAAATCCTTTTCTTTTAAAATTTCATGACATTTTGTGAAAAGAAAATAATTTTGAAGAAAAAAGGATATTTTCCTCAAGAATTCATTTCAAGTGTTTTATCAAAACCATTTTTCATCTAAGATGAAATTATTTCATATGTGTATGTTTCAAGTAACATGTCTCTATTATTTACATGGTTTCACTTTTCTTATTATGAAAATGATATCCATTTCTTTTATATGGATTATGTGATGATGAGATGATGTTTATGGAACCCATTTTACTATTGGGTTATTATGAATGATGTATGTTTATTTTGTGGCACAAGTAAGAATGATTTCACTATGAGATGGGTGGGACCTATATCTCCCTCCAATGCATTGGGTAAAGATTTATATCTCATGAGATAGACATGGCTGAAACGACAAGTTAAACCGGTTCAGTAATACAGGACTGGAACGAGGAGTGAACTCGATTCAGAAAGGGACTTTGTCCACTAAGATGGTCTTGGCAGCAATTCCTTGGATAATATGGAAATCATATCATGTGATTAATGGTTCCCACAATTAAATGTTTTATTCCCATGCTATTTTATCTTTCTTAATGTTTCTTTATGATCTATTCCTTACGTACTTCCATGTTTTATGTCATTGATCAAGCGTTTGATGTTTAAACATTATGTTCATGTTTTTAAGTTCAAATGTATATGGTATGTTTTATTTTATCCATGCTTACCCTTATTGATCATTTGAGCTCACCCTTTTTATGTTTTATTTTCCCCAGGATATAAAGAAAGGTTTTAGGTAAGAAAAAAAGGGAAGATCTTTATGGGAGATGTTGAAGATCTTTCACCACGATTAGAAGATTACGTTCCAAGTTTCTAAAGACACTAAACTATTACGGTCCTTGTGTGTCTGTTTTTCTTATATATTATGTATTCCACAAAAGTAATGTAATGTCTATGTACATCAAGATTTGGGTCTCTACAGTTGGTATTAGAGTAAAGGTTTAGTCAACCTTTGGAAACTAGGATGCGAAAACGTTAGTGAGATCCCTAGAGATATTTCTAAGGTATGTCTAGGGATGTCCCTAAGGTTAAGTATACATATAGCTTACAGTCCTAGAATTGTGCTAACGATCTTAGAAATTAACCCCAGATATTAGATATTGAGGGTACTCCCCCTTTACTATGTTGTTTTCCCTAGCATGATTTTTGCCTCTCACAGAATTCTTTTTGTGTTTTAGTCAATGGAGGGAACCAGAAGGAATTCGGTTAACATTGAATCCAATGGAAAAATTGGTGACTATGAGCAACAAAATTGTGTAATGCCTATAGAGAAAGATATTGTGATTATTCCAAATTAGTCATCGTGATATATGATTAACAAGGTGAAATTTATTGGTATGCCTAATTCATCAAAGAAGAGGAAGATAGACTATTATGCATGTTCGCATGTTGAGGAGCATAAAGAAAGGAAGATTGAGATTTACAAAGAAGGGAAGAAGAACCTTGAGGAATACCTCAAATGGAGGGACCAATGTTATCTGTGTGGAGAAAAGGGTTATAGAGTGACAGACTGTTATGGAGTTCAATGTATCATTTGTGGAGAACAAGGGAATTACCCAACTCAATGCCCTGACCTAAAAAGTTACTTATAAATCAAGGAAGGACATATTCTAGGACAATAATTGAAGAGGATGGATTGATGTGTTTATGTATTGGTATTCAAGAATAATGTTGTTGAGGTACTTTATTGTGTATTAGAATATTTTTATTATTATTTTAAGGTACTGGTAACCATGAAAAGTGATTCAAATATTTTGGAAAGCAGATGATATACGCATAATGAAGGGATAAGGATAAAATGAAATGTTTGAGAGTATTCATGAGCTCATGATTGATATAAGGACTAAGTGATATCATGGTTTGAGTATATAGAATTTTGAGGATTTTGGTATGTGGAAAGTGTTAACTTTTAACTGCATTCATGTTTTCACTATGGTTCAATTAACGGGTATTCATTCTTCAAGAGAATACCTGATTAAGTTATTCACATGATTGTAATTTGACCAACAAGATACATCTTATGATATATTGGGGATAAATGATGGAATTCACGTGATTGTTATGTGACATTTCAGGTAATCATTTTCTTTATACTATGAGCTTGGACCAAAGTATTTTAGATAAGCCTAAAGATTGGAATGGATTATGTTGACCATAAGTTATTATTGTTTAAGGATAAAACTTTTTTTTGATATTATTTATGTGATGTTATAGTAATGTAGTTTTAGAAAAAGGACAACCTGCAGGACGGGCGACAGCCCATCGCGTCGGACAAGGCTGTGGGAATCGAACCCACAACCGAAGTGCGACTGGCCTTTATCGCCTACCACTGGCCTACAGGAAGTACCTGTTTAGTAGAAACTAGTTTTATTATATTAACCAGTATGATATATGAAGTATAAGTCCATTTTAGGAACCATATATGATTAATCTCACTATAGATGGACTTATGTATTTTTTGATAACTTTTCTAACCTTTTGTTTGAGATAGATGGAATGACCCATCATTCTATCACATGATCTGCTAGCACATCACGAATGACAAATTAAACTTCATTTCATTAAGAGATGAAGTGGAAATTGTCCAATGAATGACCAACGGTGAGACTATACCAAAATCACGAAAGTATTTCTTCTAATTCCAATTTCATCAACTTTAGGGAAATGATCTTGAAAACCAAAAATGTTTTCCTAGTGCTCTTATATCTGATGAATCAGATGGTACCTTAGATCGTCACAAACTTATGGATTTGTGATTGCTAGCTTTTCCATAGCCATGTTCTCTACCACTCTCCATCAGAACATGATGGTTAGATTTCTCTTCCATATCCATATTTTCACCTATGTGGAAACCCAGTGATTAGTTTATTTGGGTAACCATTACGTTTTATACTATTGTTTTTAAAGATTGGTTTTGGTATTGCTTTTTATGATGTGGGTTTCTATTAAAGAAACTTTCGAGTAGTAAACCATTTATAACCCTGACGAATTTCGAGGGCGAAATTCATTTTAAGGGGGGTTGAATGTAACACCCCGAGATTTTATGAAAAATATTATTTTTAATTTCATTAATGTCTTGTGTTTTACGCTACACCAAAAGGAGCTTGCACAACACGCATCCTTGACTTGCCTTTCATTACACGCAATCGCGACCTTCCTCGATAGCGTGTGTAGTAAGCAATACCGAGTTTCACTAAATGAGATATTATTATAATATTATTATGAACTAGTCGTTATGAATAGTAATACCCACTTTTTAAAATTTTAGAAATTTTATCTCTCAAAATGGACTTTATTTTTGGATTCGGAGTATCGAATTTAGCCTAAGGTGAAATTTTGGTACTTTTCGGATAACTTTCATATTCTGATGAATAGTGAAAATTACTAAATTTTAATTAAAAACAACTTTTTTAATAGAAATAATTAATAGTGATAAATTATTAATTTGAGTGGTTTTAAAGTATATTTAGAATATATTTTTACAATTTAATACAATGTTGGTCATTAGATGTAATTTCACATTTAAACCAGTTATAAACAAGTGTCAATCTTTTGATAGTTATTATCTCTTAAAAACACGCCATTTGATTTGACGATGGGAATTAATTTTTAAATTAATTAATGCAACTGATATGTTTTTAATTTGGTAAAATAGACATCATTTTTGAGATCATAATATCAATTATATCTTAGGCCTAATTTTTGGTATTTTTCTGAAAACTTTCAATTTTTGATGAATAGTGAAACCACTAAGTGGTAGTTAAAAAACTGAATTTTTCATAAAACGTAATTTTACCGCTTCTGTGAGTGGAATTTTGAAAATCCTAGAGACACGGTTGATTTCAGTAAGTAAAATGTGGTTCAATGAGATGAAAATAATTTTTGGTGAATAGTAACTTTTTACTTTTATTTACCACGGTTAAAAGTAAATAGGGTAATTAAGGGTAAAAATGATATTATTATTATTACCCCAACACATGTCCTAATTCTATTGGACAAGTGTAATTCGACTAAAAACAACCTTAGGAATAAAATATGACCATTTAGGCCCACTTGGATTAGATTAGGACATTTATTATTAATTTATTTAAAGAATGGTTAAAATAGTTAAAATCAATGTTTAATAAGTATATCATTGTTAATAGAGGGTTATACATAAGATATATTCGACTATAAATATTCATTAGAAATCTAAAACTCTTTCCTACATAATGGTATTTTATTTGTAATTTTTAGACATTAAATAAATTAATTTATTTATGACACAAAGATGATGCAGTAATTATCTTATTAATGAAATATTGACATAATTGATGTTATAAATACCCAAATAAATGTATTTTGAGACTTTTTATGCATTAAACTAATATTATAGGTTAATATGACATGTTAGTATTGATTTAAGTAACTCTTTTCTAACTAATCATTCTGTTATGAGTTTCACAAAAATCAATTACTAAATAGTGTCAAAATTGACATAAAATAGGTTTTAAAACAAATACTATATTATTAATTGTTATTTTATTCCTAAAAATATTAGGTTTGGAAAAATGACTTATATAATGATATATATATTAATAATAAACAACTTGGGGTTCTTTTGGCTTGTTATAGTAAGTTTATTAACCTTATAGTGTAAGAAAACAAGAAGACGTGGTAAAAGTTAAATTATCTAACTTAAAGTTAAATCTAAATGATAAGGTTAAAATTGATACCTAAACTTGTATAAATTCTATTGGATGAGAGTATTTAGACCCATCCCCAACTTAGCTTCGAAATAAATTAATTTGGAGATATTTAAAACCGAATTTGGCTTTATAATAAAATAATATTTTTAGTTATTCCAAAGGTGCCCCTCTCCTCCCTTATAAAAGGGCACCTCTTCCCTCTCTTCCTCACACCATTTTGAGCCTTGAAGCTCGGCCAAACCCTGCCAAATTCTCTTCTACACTTCCCTAGAAACATCCTAGAGGTCCTGGTCTTCTTCAAAGACAAATTTTAGTGCTCTAAAAGGAGGTCTCAAAGAGGTGCTTCAAAGAAGAGGTAATGTCCGTTACCGATTCTTTCAACTTTATTTCTTCTTCCACTTCTTCTTCTTAGGTTGTCTAATTATGATGTAATAACATCAGTATCAATCAAATACTGATATGTTATTATAAGTATGAAACAACCCTATTTCACCATCTATCCATCCTACGGAAAATGAAATCACCGGGCGTGCGTACGTACGGAATACCGTCTCCACACCGTGGTGTAATCTGTTTTTCCACCAACACCTTACATGGATGGGTATAATGGTGTAAAGAATAACTATACATAGTTATTATAACATCATGCTGATTCTGATATATTGTATCATCCACTCCAATTCAGTTCAATAATTATGGAAACTATATCATCGCTCGTGCGTACGTACGGACTACCGTCTCCACGACGCGATGAGATTCATTCTCCATGTTAACCATTTAAGAATGATTATACAGTATATATAAGAAATAATAATAAAATAAATGACATTATAAAGCTACTGGATTTATTTATATATAAATATATGTATGTAATCTACTTATTTCCATTCAACTCAATAAGGAAACAAAAACAGGGTTCATGCGTACGTACGACCTACCGTCTCCATGAACGGTGTATTTCTTTCCATTTATCGATCTATTATATATATGTATATTCTGAATATATATTATATATAAATCATGTTTTATATTCTGTAATTAAGTAATCATGATCTAAGTAATCATATGAATAATAACAAGTCAAAACACGGATGACAAATGAAACGATTTTACCCAAAACACTCTTTAACATGGATTTTACAAAAGAACGGGTAATATAAAGTCATAAGTGAACCATATATGATATCATAACAATGAATATGATTCTGTAATAAGTCAATGACATTATTTAAATCATTATACAGGAGGTTTGGATACATACGATGCATATCGGACATAAGGTAAGGAATAATTTTGCAAATCTCATTTTTATCCGAGATTTCTTATTCGTAAGTATTTACTGGGGATATTTCTATCATCCATGTACATGTTTTATAAAAGTGTTTTCATGTATGTTTAAATTCATTTTTAACCATTCTTGACTTTTACTACATGGTTTGTAAGGAATCTTTCTTTTGTTTATGTTATGAGGTACTTTTTGACTTTTCCGGCAAAAGTACGAGAAGAATGTTTTTTTAACTTATATGGCACGAACGGATTTTTACGGTTTTATAAAGCCATATTTTCATGAAGATTCATACAAAAGATTTCATAAATATTTTCAACAAAATACTTTTCTTTTAAAATTGCATGACATTTTGTGAAAAGAAAACGATTTTGAAGAAAAAATGTTATTTTCCTCAAGAATTCATTTCAAGTGTTTTATCAAAACCATTTTTCATCTAAGATGACTTTATTTCATATGTTTATGTTTCAAGTAACATGTCTCTATGATTTACATGGTTTCACTTTTCTTATTATGAAAATGATATCCATTTCTTTTATATGGATTATGTGATGATGGGATGATGTTTATGAAACCCATTTTATTATTGGGTTATTATGAATGATGTATGTTTATTTTGTGGCACAAGTAAGAATGATTTCACTATGATATGGGTGGGACCTATATCTCCCTCCAATGCATTGGGTAAAGATTTATATCTCATGAGATAGACATGGCTGGAATGGCAAGTTATACCGGTTCAGTATTATAGGACTAGAATGAGGAGTGAACTCGATTCAGAAAGGGACTTTGTCCACTAAGATGGTCTTGGCAGAAATGCCTTGGCTAATATGGAAATCATATCATGTGCTTAATGTTTGCCACAATTACATGTTTTATTCCCATGGTATTTTATCATTATTAATGTTTCTTTATGATCTATGCCTTACGTACTTCTAAGTTTTATGTCATTGATCAAGCGTTTGATGTTTAAACATTATGTTCATGTTTTTAAGTTCAAATGTATATGGTATGTTTTATTTTATCCATGCTTACCCTTACTGAGCATTTGAGATCACCCTTTTTATGTTTTCTTTTCCCCAGGATATAAAGAAAGGTTTTAGGTAAGAAAAAAAGGGAAGATCTTTATGGGAGATGTTGAAGATCTTTCACCACGATTAGAAGATTACGTTACAAGTTTCCAAAGACACTAAACTATTACGGTCCTTGTGTGTATGTTTTTCTTATGTATTAAGTATTCTGTGAAAGTAATGTAATGTCTATGTACGTAAAGCTTCGGGTATCTACAGATATGGACATAATTTAGTAGTTTCATTCCTTTTAAAGGGCCTATGATATCAAATTCAATTATAAAATAGATGAGACTAATCCTTTTTCACTTTATTAATTAATATTGTGGCATCCTTAATGTACCTAATGCATCCAATATCACTATTAATATATATAGTCATGGTTTATAATAATACTTCAAATCACATGAATCATGATATTAATTAATAGAAATATTAAATTATAAGGATCATTATACACATATGTAGATAGGAAAATACAATGAAAAATATAAATGTGGATTTCATACTAGAGGTTTAAGTTCTCATAATATCCTATCTTGAGATTACCAGGGCTGAACATCATGACAATAAGTCTTAATGAATTATGAGCCCCCTACCATTGAAATCCTGTATCATTTCTGTACAATAAAATGATATCATCAATATATAGAACATATATTTAAGAATAATTTCAAGGCCCTTCTAGGTTCTCATTATAGCATAGAAACAACCATGACCTCTTAGCGTGACAAGTACCCTTAGGACATTATCACATAAAATGTTATATAGAATAATAATAATGATGAAATAATAATTTTATTAATATTCAATAACCATGAATACATGTAATAATAAAATAAATAAAAGTAATACTATTTCATAATTCTTGGTATCAAGGGAGAGTTAGGGAGTGAATCTATCCCATTTTCAGGCCTCATATCACTCACCCTAGAGGGATCAAAGCTTGTTCATGAGGACACCTTGGGACTTCATAATTTAAGACCACCATGATCCTAAAACACTGCAACTCTCTTGCTGATGAGATATGTCCCAAAATTCTTTTAATAAAATCAATAGAAATGTGTGTTATGGTTAAAGTAAATAGAAGTTGGTTCTAGGGAACCAACTCCAATTGAGTCTAACTTATAGTAGTGCCAACTACTAACAACCTAAATACCTTTAGTACTCACATGATATTCATTCTTCTAATTTGGTAAGTATTTAGTCAAGGAGTCCAAAAAATTTTCCTCTATTTAAAGTCTACTCACCATTTCATCACCCCTATGAAAAAATCCCATAAGAGGTGATACTTATGGAGTATGTTCTTATTCTACTTGTTGGACATTGACTCATTTGTGGGAGAAACTGCTATAATATTATCAGAATATAAATTGACTAAGTCTTTACTCATATTTAATACATAAATATATTAAAAAAAATTTATATCCAAATGGATTATTCAATTATATCTGAAGATGATATATACTAGGACTCTACTATCAAATCAAAAAAAACTACCTACATTGAACTCTTCCAACTCATAGATCCTCTATTGATACTAAAGTCATATACTGATTGTGACTTTAGACTACTCTGATCTATTTGGAATGGATTATCAGTATATCCTCTGATAACTAGCTTCTCATATCCTATATATACTAGTATCATATTATTATTATGCCTTCAATACATTAAGATAGCCTTAACAATAGGCAATTGTTGTTCTCAAAAATTATCTCGATATCTACCAACCATTACGAAAGCCTAAACAACATCATTCCTATTATATAACATGGGATACATGATAAATCCTATCATAAAAGAATTTGGTATCTTACTCATTCTCTCTATATATCTCTTATTGTGTGTAAGGACACATTTTCTTAGAGAGATATATTCCCAGTGACACTAGAATTAATCCCCTCTTAGGTTATTCTACACTATATCCCTTCAGTAGTGGTTCTATGTATTTACATTGATTTAGTCCATGAATACTTTTAGATCTATCATAAATGATCTTGATTCCAATTATATACACTACTTCAATGAATTATTTAAAGTAGAAACACTTGCTTAATGTTTCCTTAATTCATTATATAATGGAATGTTATTTATAATAAGTAATATGTCATCAATATATACTATAATGGAAATGGCCACACTCATACAAAATTTATTGTAAACACATATCTCACCTTAATTATTTATGAAATGGAAATCTTTTATAGCTTCATTAAACCAATTATTCCAGGAACTATAAGCATTATTAAATCCATAAATGGACCTATACAACTTTTATATCTTATTTTAATTTCTTGGAGTCACAAAATCTTTAGGATATGTCATATAGATATCTTCCTAAAGGTTTCCAATAAGGAACTTTTTCTGACATCCATATTCTAAATATCATTATCATTGAAAGACACTATAGAAATTGGAATAATAATGAATTTAAACATGGAAAATGGAGAATATTTATTGTCATAGTTGATTCCTAAACACCGTTTAAACACTTTAGCTATAACACTCTGAGTTTTTATGAATTAATTTTTTTTAAATAAATTAAATTTCTTTGATATCTTGCACTGAATACCACACAAAGTTATAGTTTCATTATGTGTTATAGTTATGATTTTACTATAAAAAGAACTAATATTATATTTTACAACATGAAACACTATGTTTTTCATATGTTTCATGCAATCCCGAGTTCCTTTGATAGCTTGTGTTGCACATAAGACCAAATTTTACTCAATTATAATATACTATTAATAATATTGTTAAAATATTATTATAGTAATAACCTATCTATTGAAATGAATATTACAAAAAATATTAACTAAATTATGAAAATATTGTGTACACATGTATATAAAATTAATATTTTTGTTACAAATTAATTATAAATGAGAGTAATAACTATTTGAAAAAAATAAATTTGTTTTATGAAAAAGTATTTTTCTATGAAAAAATATATTTTATATCAATAAATTAAACGAACCAATTTTTATGAGTGATATTAATTAAAATTAAGTAGTATATATTAAATAAACAATTTAAAATTAATCTTATGTGTTTTATGGACATGAGATAAAAATAGATCCAATTTTACGTACAAAGAGATGTATTTTTCTAAAAGAGAAATTTATTGCCTTTTAACGACACAAATATTTTAAATAAAAATTTTGAAACTTTTTAAATTATATTTTAAAAAATAAACTTAATTTTAGAAATAATAACTTTAAAATTATCTTATGTTGAGTTTTTATTATTTTTATAAGAAGCTTTATTTTTTTTGAATAATGAAAAATACTGAATATTAATTGAAAACAGACTTTTCATCTAATTTATTTAGATATTTAAACTATATATTAATTTTTTTTAAATTATAATTAGTTAAATAATACATATATTAATAAAATTTATTTAATTCTAATAATTTCAATTTGTAATTTTATATAAAAACTTTTCATACTTTTGAACATTTTCACATTAAAAACCTATTGTCTCCTCCTGTCTATAGGATAAATTTTAAATTTATTATTTCCACTTATGTGTTTGGAATTTAAAAAATGGATTCCAAATTGGGAATTAAAATAATTTAAAATTAAAATTATGTTATACTTAGTTTCTTAACAAAAATATTAGTGGAATCAATTAAATTTAATTACAATGATTAAGGTAAAACAAGTTTACTTAGTGGTTAAACTATAATATTGTGGGGCCAAATGACGTAAAAACTAGTCAAAAATCCATTTTTTGGACATATTTAGAGAATATACTCCATTTTATCTTAAATGAGTCATTTTTTGAAGATAATTATGTAAGGGAGTCCTTTCAATAGTGTTTACCTTTTTAGGTTTACAATAATGCCACTACTCTACTATAAAAGGGAACTCACCCCAATCAGTTATTCTCACCACTAGATCACTTTTTCTTGGAAACAAACATCCAAAATAATATCCCAAAATAACTAATATTATCCTAATATCCTAACTTTGGGAATAAATAAAACTAATTTAGTCTTTTGATGTAAACCAAAAGGAGTTACCTGAAGAAGAGGTAATGTTCTTCAATGAGAACTTTTGGTTTATTTCTTTCTATGACCATGAAATTATTCTTATATCAATATTATATAATAAAATAATTATACTCAATATAATTATATGTTTTTAGGTTAATTTTATGACCTGATTATTCACATAACTTCATCAAATGGAATATATAATCATCGTTTGTGTGTACGACAGACTACCGTCTCATAAATCATTGTCATTCTCTCTTCTATTACCACCTCTCAAGGAAAGGGATAATGATTGAAATAATGTTTTTATATGATATATATGATATATTTATGCTTATTGAATTATTATATAACACATAACTTGTAACATCCCAAGATTTCATAGTGTGTTATTTCTTCAAAATAATTCAATAACTTGCACTGCACGCAACACCGAGTTCAAACGCACCATGACTTACCAAAAAATCCGTTCAAAAGAGGTTATTAATAGTATTAAATAAATTTTAAACCTTATATAATCCATATAATTTTAGAATCCATATTATGAGTTTCTTAGACATAATGTAAGAACAAATTCATTTTCAGTATTGCACTTTTACCAACTTTTAATAGTGAACCCTTTTTAAATCCAATATTTTAAACTTTTTTATATTCAATTTGACTAAATAAATTTACTTTTTAGAATAGGGACATCAAAAATTTACATTGAAACATCCCTAGCTTCCACGGTACGCTTTCCTTTGAATAATACAATAGCGTGTGTTATACGCAACTTCGAGTTCTAACACACACCACAACCAATCAAACTAGCCATTATGAATAGTAATACCTACTTTTTGAAATTTTATAAATTATATCTCTCAAAATGGACTTCATTTTTGTATTCGGAGTATCGAATTTAGCCTAAGGTGAAATTTTGGAACTTTTCGGATAACATTTATATTTTGATGAATAATGAAAATTACTAAATTTTAATTAAAAACAACTTTTTTAATCGAAATAATTTATATTGATAAATTATGAATTTGAGTGTTTTTAAAGTATATTTAGAATATATTTTTACCATTTAATACAATTTTGTTCATTGTACATAATTTCACAATTAAACCGGACATAAACAAGTGTCAATCTTTTGATAGTTATTATCTCTTAAAAACACGCTATTTGTTTCGACGACGAGAATTAATTTTTCAATTAATTAATGCAACTGATATGTTTTGAATTTAGTAAAATAGACATCATTTTTTGATTCATAATATCAAATATATCTTAGGCCTAATTTTTGGTATTTTCCTGGAATCTTTCATTTTTTGATGAATAGTGAAACCACTAAGTGGTAGTTAAAAAACTGAATTTTTCATAAAACTTAATTTTACCGCTTCTGTGAGTGGAATTTCGAAAATCCGAGAGACACGGTTAATATCAGGGAGTAAAATGTGGTTCAATGAGATGAAAATATTTTTTGGTGAATAGTAACTTCTTACTTTTTTTACCATAGTTAAAAGTAAATAGGGTAATTAAGGGTTAAAATGATATTAATATTACCCTAACACATGTCCTAATTCTATTGGAGAAGTGTATCTCGACAAAAAACAACCTTAGGAATAAAATATTATCATTTAGGTCCACTTGGATTAGATTAGGACATTTATTACTATTTAATTCAAAGAAGAGTTAAAAGAGTTAAAATCAAAGTTTATTTACTAAAACATTTTTAATATAGGGTAACACATAAGATAAATTCAATTATAAATATTCATTAGAAATATAAAAATATTTCCTACATAATTATATTTTATTTATAATTTTTAGACATTAAATAATTTAATTTATTTATGACACAATAATGATGCAATAATTACAATAATAGTGAAAAATTAAAATAATTGATCTTATAAATACCCAAATAAATATAATTTGAGACTTTTTATGAATTAAAATAATTTTATAGGTTAATATGACATGTTAGGAATGATGTAATTAACTATTTTTGAAGTAATACTTCTGTTGTGATTTAAAAAAAAATCAATTATTGAATAGTGTCAAAATTGACATAAAATAGTTTTTAAAACAAATATTTTATTATTAATTGATATTAAATTCCTAAAAATCTAAGGTTCGGCCAAGAGACTTATATCATTATAGGTGTATCATTAATGGACCACTTGGGGGTCTCTTGGAGGTATATAGTAAGTTTATTAACTATATAATATAAAAATACAAAGTGACATGGTAAGTGTCAAACTAATTAACTAAGAGTTAAAACTAAAAGATAAGGTTAATATAATGACCCAAACCTGTCTAAATTCTATTGTTTGAGTTGTTTTCGACCCCTCCCCACCTTAACCTTTAAATAATCCACTTTGGAGCCATTAGAAACCGAATATGAATTTATTATAAAATAATATTTCAAGCTTTTCCAAAGTTTCCCCTCACCCCTCTTATAAAAGGGAACTCCCCCTTCTCACTAATTCACACATTCAAAGACTTTTGGTTCGGCCAAAACCTACCCAAATACTCTATAAACTTCCCTAAATACAACCTAGAGGCCTTAGTTTTACCAGAAAGCCAACCTAAGGAGCCATGTTGATCAAATCAAAAGGAAGAACCCGCAGAAGAGGTAATGTTTTCACCACCCTTTTTCAAATTCATTTCTTCTTCAACTTCTTATTTATTTGTAATTACCATTATAAAATAATTAATCCAGTATCTCCTATATACTGTAATATTATTATAAATATGGTACACCAATATTCAGTATTCTATCCATCTTTTGAATGACAAGTCACCATACGTGCGTACGTACGGCTTACCGTCTCCACGTCGTGGTGTAATTGTTATTCAATATATTATTATTTGGATGGGTATAATAATGATTTTTAATTAATTTAAATAATAAATATAACATGATAATGATTCTGTATATATGATATACCATCCAATTAAATATTATTTTAATATCAAAAGAATGATATTGTCTCTCGTGCGTACGTACAGACTACTGTCTCCACGAATGCGATGAGATTCATTATCCATCATATCCATTCAAGTATAATTATCATTTGATGATTTAAAAATAATGTTTAAGGACTTGATATCATTCTAGATATGAATGAGATACAACCTATCCATGAAAACATGGCTTACGTAACAAAACATATAAAAGAAAACGAATAAGTTAACACCCGAAACGACGATAATACTAAGATATTATTAACAAAGTAATGTTAAAAGATCATATATGATAACATAATAATGTATATGATTCTTGTATAATTTAATAAAAATTATTTCACCATTATACAGGAGGTTAACCTACCCCCAACCACGGAAAAGTACAAGGTAAGGGTTATTTCACAATCTCTTCATTATCCGAGGTTGTTTATATGTAATTATCTACTAGGACCTCTTTATCATCCACATACATGTTTCTTGAAAGTGTATTTCAAAACATTATTACTATTTTACAGAATATGGGTTAAAGTCATTTATAACCTTTTTGACTTTTTATAATATGTTTATAAAGGAATCTTTCCGTCGTTTTCCAAACAAGGTCCTTTTTAACCTTTTCGACAGAATTAAGGTAAGAATGTCTTTTTTTAAAGTTATACGGTGGGTGCGGCTATTTTCCGCCGTTATAAAATTTTTGAAGATTACCTTACAATGTTATAAGAATATTTTCAAAGTAAATGTTTTATTTTATAATTATGTGACTTTTAAATGATTTCAAATTGAATATTTAAAGATTTTCTAAAAAAGGTACTCTTTATCAAAATCAAAATTTTAAATGTTTTAAAGATTTATTGTTCTAAATATTTTTAATTAATGTCCATATTTTCAAAATGATTTCATGAATTTATTTATATGGACATGAATGTTTTGAAAAGATATTTCTTTTCAAAAGTTTCGAAGTGGTATGGGACACATTGATTCAAAAATCTCTTTTAAATTACTTCCTTAATAAATGTCTGACTTTTAAATGATTTCAAAAAAAGAGATATTTCTCTCAAATAGTTTTGATTTCATCTATGTCAATATCCTTTTATGGATTTTAAGTTTATTTGAAGTTGATTTATTATGATACAAAACTTCCATATTTTTTTGAAGTTTTTGTGATGTGTTTGACTGTGGATGTGTTATGTTTATACCATTCGTGGTTTATAAATGAAGTATTTACATTTCATATGGTAGTTTTAATTCTAATTTTTATGTTATGTTTAAAACGTTTCATATGGGAATGCATTGGACTTAATATGTGATGGGTGGAGCCTCCTATAGCTCCTCGATGTATCAGTAGGTCTCATGAGATAATCTAGTGTCTTGGCACAAGGCCTTGGAAAAATCTTATTTGTAGTCTTGGCACGAGGCCTTGGCTATGTGGTTATGATAGTCTGGCATTATGCATTCCATCATTATGAAAGTGGTTATTGATATTGCATGTGACAATTCGATTAGTAGAATATCCATGTGAATAAGTATATGGAATTATTTTATTTTTTTCCGTACTATGTTGAAGTTCAAGTTTAAAAGGCTTTTGTTTCAGTTATACATTACCTTAAATGTTTATTCTTATTTATGAAAGTTTCTGCTATATTGTTATCCTTACTGGGCATTTGAGCTCACCCCTTTTTCTATGTTTTATTTTTCCCAGGATGTGAAGAAGTATTTTATGAATGACCTGTAGGGATAGTATGAGGGGATATGAAGACAATATATTGTTGTAGTTTTTCACTTATTGATGTAATGTAAACTTTATGAATATATCTAGTGTTTCTAAGGCTACTAAACTAATCGGTCTTTCGAGACTTGATGTTTCTTGTGATCATGCCAATGTTATGTAGTAATGCACCGACTCTGGGTATCTAGGGTCGGGGCGTTACAGTTGGTATCAGAGGAAGTTTAGTACAAACCTTGGAAGCTAGATTTAGAAAAACTCTAATTAGAGCACGTAGACCTAAGATGGACTTTGAGGATTAGTATAGAATAACTTCCTAGAATCTTGGTATTATAGATATTTTGTGTGTTTTCTGAGCAATACATCCATATCTGGATACGAGCAGATAGAGGTGGCTCTGGCACAGATGTACCTAGGGGTAAAACCAGAAAACACCTCTTTGAGCTAGACTCAAACGGGAACTGGTGCACGACAATGGGCCTTGCTGCACTCTTGGTTATGACACTCCCGGGGGATATTCTTAGGATAACTCTCATTTTCTTTACAAACCATTATGATGGGTTTATGAGTATATAATTCCTCAAAGGAGACATTTTTATGATTATGGATTATATCCATAAACTATTTAATTTATGTTATGTGTTTTACAAGTTTGGTATTAGGTATTGTTATTCATAAACTAATCTAGTGTATGCCATTGTTTAGAAATGACGCCTAGTAGAAGGAATGAGAACTCCAACAATGAACATGATCCAAAGAGAAAGAAGGATCATATCTTTCATGGTCTTAATCTAGAATTTGTAAGAGAAATAATCTCCCATGTATTATCATCATATGAAGAAATAATATCATTTGTTGATAAGATAAGTAAAGAGTTTACCGAGTCCTATGGATTTGAAGGGAATCAAGAGAAGAAAAGGATGGAAGAGGGAAAGATGGATAAACGGAAGAGGGAAAAGAAGAATTTTCCCATATGTGATAACTGTGGGAAGAAACACCCTGGAACTTGCCTGAAAGGAATGGGAGTTTGTAATAAGTGTGGAGGAAAAGGGCACAAATTACATGACTGAAAGGGTAAGAAAATAGTTTCAAATGTACAATGCTTCATTTGAAAGGAGTTTGGACACTACACGAACCTATGTCCCAGTCATCAGACTATGACTCAAATGATTCTATTGGATAATAATCAAGTTATGATACTACCAAATATGAAGAGGAATGATTAGAGTTATTATGTTGATTATGTCATTTGAGTGTTGTATCAACAATGTACTTGTTATAATAATTATGGAGTATATAAGGATTGTATTGCAGTACTATTTCATTAAGTACTTGAGATTGTGTGGAATAAATAAAAGTGACTCAATAGCAGGTTAAATGTTTGGAAAATATATGGTTGAGAGAAAGATAAACCATAATATGGTTCTGATACCGAGGTAGTGATTTTAGAATAATACATGATTGATTTGGATAAATTATATTTGATATTATTGACTACCTTGAAACTGATTAATGATTTGTATATTCCATCATTGTTGGGGTTTACAAAATTTTTGGATTGAAGGAATATATCTATTATTCTTTAAAGAATAAGGAATCATGAATGTAATCAATAAGGTTCTATGGTAATTTAAGATGTTGTAGTGTTTTAAAAGAATACATGATGAAGGTGATCACATGTTATTACACGGAAAAAAGGATATTCATTGTGTTTACCTTCCTTATAAATTTTGGACTGAATTATTTTGGATATTTATAGTTTGGATTATTTTTTATTTCCATAAAAGGACAACCTAGAGGTCGGACGACAACCCGTCGCGTCCGGCAAGGCCGCGAGACTTGAACCCACAACCGAAGGGCGACAAGGGTGTATCACCTACCACAGACCCACGTGATGTCCTTGATTGAATAATGTCATTTTTTTAATGGTTCTGCTAGATGAATTATAAATGCATTTTTTAACCCTATACGAATAGAATATTATTTTTATGTTCTATTATCTTTTAGAGTGAAAGATGAGTTTGTGGTTGAACTTAGTTAAAGGATGAGACTCTACTTGTCAAGTATATATTTTTCTTATTCTCTTATTCAATGAAGAAATTAATTCTTATACTTTAGTGAAGGGATCTTAAAACAAAAAAAATGTGTTATCCTAATACCATATGTTTTGCTGAACCGATGGTATTTTAAATCATCATAGATTGATGAATTTAAGGCCCTCAATTTTACAATTGTTTGTGATTGATGACCTCAATCACTACCTATAAATATTTACGTTTTCCTCCAATTATATGTCTCTAATTTCCACCAATGTTCTCCGAATAGAGATCATAATTTGGTGGTGACCCTTTCATTTCTCTTTTCATCTTGTTAAGACTAAATTTTATTAATCCAATTTCCGATGTGGGTTTTCCCACAAAGATATTTTCTATATTCAAACTTTTATTTTCGAAGAACAATTTCAAATTTTGAGGACGCAATTTATTGAACGAGGGGAGAATGTAACACCCCAAGATTTCATAGTGTGTTATTTCTTCAAAATAATTCAATAACTTGCACTACATGAAAAACCGAGTTTAAGCGCACCATGACTTACCAAACAAGCCGTTCAAAAGAGGTTATGAATAGTATTAACTAAATTTTAAACTTTATATAATCCATATAATTTTAGAATCCATATTATGAGTTTCTTAGACATAATGTAAGAACAAATTCATTTTCTGTATTGCACTTTTACCAACTTTTAATAGTGAACACTTTTTAAATCCAATATTTTAAACTTTTTTATATTCAATTAGACTAAATAAATTTACTTTTTAGAATGGGGAAATCAAAAATTTACAATGAAACATCCCAAGCTTCCATAGTACACTTTCCTTTAAATAATACAGTAGCGTGTGTTATACACAACTTTGAGTTCTAACACACACTATAACCAATCAAACTAGCCGTTATGAATAGTAATACCTACTTTTTGAAATTTTATAGATTTTATCTCTCAAAATTGACTTCATTTTTTTATTCGGAGTATCGAATTTAGCCTAAGGTGAAATTTTAAAACTTTTTAGACAACATTTATATTTTGATGAATAGTGAAAATTACTAAATTTTAATTAAAAACAACTTTTTTAATCGAAATAATTTATATTGATAAATTATGAATTTTAGGGGTTTTAAAGTATATTTAGAATATATTTTTACCATTTAATACAATTTTGGTCATTGTACATAATTTCACAATTAAAACGGACATAAACAAGTGTCAATCTTTTGATAATTATTATCTCTTAAAACACGCTATTTGTTTTGACGATGGGAATTAATTTTTAAATTAATTAATGCAACTGATATGTTTTAATTTTGGTAAAATAGAAATCATTTTTGGATTCATAATATTAAATATATCTTAGGCCTAATTTTTGGTATTTTTCTGGAAACTTTCATTTTTTGATGAATAGTGAAACCACTAAGTGGTAGTTAAAAAACTGAATTTTTCATAAAACTTAATTTTACCACTTCTGTGAGTGGAATTTCGAAAATCCGAGTGACACGGTTAATATCAAGGGGTAAAATGTGGTTCAATGAGATGAAAATAATTTTTGGTGAATAGTAACTTTTTACTTTTTTTACCACGGTTAAAAGTAAATAGGGTAATTAAGGGTAAAAATGATATTAATATTACCCTAACACATGTCCTAGTTCTATTTTACAATTGTATATTGACCAAAAACAACCTTAGGAATAAAATATTATCATTTAGGTCTACTTGGATTAGATTAGGACATTTATTACTATTTAATTCAAGGAAGAGTTAAAAGAGTTAAAATCAAAGTTTATTTACTAAAACATTTTTAATATAGGGTTACACATAATATAAATTCAATTATAAATATTCATTAGAAATATAAAAATATTTACTACATAATGATATTTTATTTATAATTTTTAGACATTAAATAATTTAATTTATTTATGACACAATGATAATGCAGTAATTACCATAATAGTGAAAAATTAAAATAATTGATATTATAAATACCCAAATAAATATAATTTGAGACTTTTTATGAATTACACTAATTTTATAGGTTAATAGGACATGTTAGTAATGGTTTAAGTAACGTTTTTTTAAGTAATCATTCTGTTGTGAGTTTTTAAAAAATCAATTATTGAATAGTGTCAAAATTGACATAAAAGAGTTTTTAAAACAAATATTATATTATTAATTGATATTAAATTCCTAAAAATATAAGGTTCGTCCAATAGACTTATATCATGATATTTGTATCATTAATGGACCACTTGGGGGTCTCTTGGAGGTATATAGTATGTTTATTAACTATATAATATAAAAATACAAAGTGACATGGTAAGTGTCAAACTAATTAACTAAGAGTTAAAACTAAAAGATAAGGTTAATATAATGACCCAAACATGTCTAAATTGTATTGGTTGATTGGTTTTTGACCCATTACCACCTTAACCTTTAAATAATCCACTTTGGATCCATTAGAAACCGAATATGATTTTATTATAAAATAATATTTCAAGATTTTCCAAAGGTGCCCCTCACCCATCTTATAAAAGGGCACTCCCCCTTCTCACTAATTCACACATTCAAAGCCTTTTGGTTCAGCCAAACCCTACCCAGAAACTCTCTCAACTTCCCTCAATACAATCTGTAGGCATTATTTTGATCATAAATCCAACCTAAGGAGCCATTTTAATCAAATCAAAAGGAAGAACCCGAAGAAGAGGTAATGTTTTCACCACCCTTTTTCAAATTGATTTATTCTTCAACTTCTTCTTTATTTGTTATTCCCATTATAAAATAATCAATCTAGTATCTCCTATATACTTTAATATTATTATAAATATGGTAGAACAATATTCCGTATTCTATCCATCCTTTGAATGACATGTCACCATAAGTGCGTACGCATTACTTACCGTCTCCACGTCGTGGTGTAATTGTTATTCAATATATTATTATTGGGATGGGTATAATAATGATTTGTAATTCATTTAAATAATAAATATAACATGATAATTATTATTTATATAAGATATACTATCCAATTAAATATTATTTTAATATCAAAAGAATGATATTGTCTCTCGTGCGTACGTACGGACTACCGTCTCTACGAACGCGATGAGATTCATTCTCCATCATATCCATTCAAGTATAATTATCATTTTATGATTTAAAAATAATGTTTAAGGACTTTATATCATTATGTATATGAATAAGATACAACCTATCCATGAAAAACATGGCCTATGTAACAAAACATATAAAAGAAAACGAATAAGTTAACACCCGAAACGATGATAATACTAAGATATTATTAACAAAGTACTGTTAAAAGATCATATACGAAAAAATAATAATGTATATGATTCTTGTATACTTTAATAACAATTATTTCACCATTATATAGGAGGTTAACCTACCCCCAACCAAGGAAAAGTACAAGGTAAGGGTTATTTCACAATCTCTTCATTATCCGAGGTTGTTTATACGTAATTATCTACTAGGACCTCTTTATCATCCACATCAATGTTTCTTGAAAGTGTATTTCAAAACATTCTTACTATTTTACAGAATATGGTTTAAAGTCATTTATACCCTTGTTTGACTTGTTATAATATTTTTATAAAGGGATCTTTCTGTCGTTTTTCCAAACAAGGTCCTTTTTAACCTTTTCGACAGAATTAAGGTAAGAATGTATTTTTTAAAAATTATACGGTGGGTGCGGCTATTTTCCACCGTTATAAAATTTTCGAAGCTTCCCTTACAAGCTTATAAGGATATTTTCAAAGTAAATGTTTTATTTTATAATTATGTGACTTTTAAATGATTTCAAAATGAATATTTTAATATTTTCTGAAAGGTACTCTGTATCAAAATCAGAATTTTAAATGTTTTAAAGATTTACCTTTCTAAATATTTTTAATTAATGTCCATGTTTTCAAAATTATATTAAGGATTTATTTATATGGACAGGAATTTTTTGAAAATATATTTCTTTTCAAAAGTTTTTAAGTGGTATGAGACACTTTGATTCAAAAATCTATTTTAAATTACTTCCTTAATAAATGTGTGACTTTTAAATGATTTCAAAAAAAGAGATATTTGTCTCAAATAGTTTTGATTTCATCTATATCAACATCCTTTGATGGATTTTAAGTTTATTTGAAGTTGATTTATTATGATACAAAACTTCCATATTTTTTTGATGTTTTTGTGATGTGTTTGATTGTGGATGTGTTATTTTTATACCATTCGTGGTTTATGGATGAAGTATTTACATTTCGTATGCTAGTTTTAATACGAATGTTTATGTTCTGTTTAAACCTTTTCATATGGGAATGCATTGGACTTAATATGTGATGGGTGGAGCCTCCTATATCTTCTCGATGCATCGGTAGGTCTCATGAGATAATCTTGTGTCTTGGCATAAGGCCTTGGCAAAATCTTATTTGTAGTCTTGGAACGAAGCCTTGGCTATGTGGTTATGATAGTCTGGCATTATGCATTCCATCATTATGAAAGTGGTTATTGATATTGCATGTGATAATTTGATTAGTAGAATATCCATGTGAATAAGTATATGGAATTATTTTAATTTATTTTTGCCATACTATGTTGAAGTTCAAGTTTAAAAGGCTTTTGTTTCAGTTATACATTGCCTTAAATGTTTATTCTTATTTATGAAAGTTTCTACTATATTGTTATCCTTACTGGGCATTTGAGCTCACCCCTTTTTCTATGATTTATTTTTCCCAGGATGTGAAGAATTATTTTATGAATGACCTGTAGGGATAATATGAGGGGATATGAAGACAATATGTTGTTGCAGTTTTTCACTTATTGATGTAATGTAAACTTTATAAATATATCTAGTGTTTCTAAGGCTACCAAACTAATCGGTCTTTCGAGACTTGATCTTTCTTGTGATCATGCCATTGTTATGTAATAATGCACCAACTCTGGGTATCTAGGGTCGGGGCGTTACATAACTTCATTCATTCCATTTTGTGGCAATACAATATCTTCATTTGTTGATGTGTGGACTACTGCCTCCTCGAATCAATGTGATTCGTTCACACTTTACATAGAATGTATTAAGGGTGGGTTTAATAAATATATGTGATATATATGAAATAATATTTCTAATATTTCTAATATATATATATATATATCATTTACTTTTCATTCTTTAAAAATATGACATGAAAATGGAAACATCATTCATGCGTACGTACAACCTATCATCACCATGAACAGTGTATTTAATTTCCTATTTATTTATTTTATAGATCATTATAAATAATTATATAATGAATATATAATATATTTATATCATTTTTTTGCATTTTATAAATAATTTTATCAAGATCCAAGTAAGAATATCAAGAATAAAAAGTCAAAACAAATATGAAAAACAAAGTAGTTATTACCTAAAAAGAAACTTTAATATGAAATTGTTAATAAACTCGTAATATAAAGTCATAATAAAATAATATATGGTATAATTTATAAGAATATGTTTATATGGTTGATTTATAATAAACTTATATGTATTATAAAGGTGTTTTAAACTTGTATAAAGGCATACAATAATTAAAGTAAGGGGTTTCATCCCAATTTACATTCCATTGAGAATTATTTGTCAATATGAACATAGTTACTTTTATATTGTGTATTTAATACCTTATGAATTTTTATATCTCATGTTTCATTTATTTCATGATATTAAAATTTTCAATTTATTTTATTCTTTCACAGATTTCATGATTCAAAAGTTACTCAAGTTGTAACGGAATTTCATATCACTTTTTATATATATGAGATATATTCCATATTCACCACTTTATTATTTTATGTGGTGTATATAATACTATATTACATGTTATATCATGAATTAATTTATTTCATGATTTTAAAAGTTTCAATTTATTTTATTCTTTCATAGGTCTTACGATTGAAAAGTTACTCAAATAGTAAGCTGGTTTCTAGTCTCACTTTTAGTTCAGCGAGACTTATGCCATATTCGACACTCCTTTCTTTGTGTGGTGAATATAATGACCAAGAATTTTTTATATGATCCATATAATTAAATATAAAATTATTTAAATATCCATTTTATTAATTTTCCCTCATGGGGTTTACGTTTCAAAAGATACCAAATCGGTAAGGTAATTTTTTTTCTCAAATTGCATTCTTTGAGACACACATTATATTATGCACATATATCATTTTAAGAGGTTTATATAATTAACTTTGACATGTTATATCATGAATATAATTCTCTTCATGATATTTTAATTTTAATGTGATGTTATTATTTCATGGGGATTATGATTCAACGTTACCAAAGTGGTACGAGTTTATTACATCAATCTCACAGTCTATTGAAATTATTTACAATAATGCTTATAGTGATGAAATATTATGATCAATATATGAAATTTATTCTCCTCTATTTATCAATGATATATCAACATAGTGTTACCATCTAATACTCTTTTTACTTAATATGATTAAGAAATTTTTTTTAAGAAAATACAACCTTATTTCTCTCTTTAATGAAAATTGTGTTTTTCTTTCAAAACAATGTTTTCTAAAAATGATTTAAAAAATGTTTTTCTATGATTTTTTTAAATGAAAATTTTACCCAAGTTTTAAATTTTTAATAAAAAATGGTTTAAAAAAGAATATTCCTGGCATTTTACAATCATGGAACTTTTTTAGACCTTTTTCGATTAATATGGAATGTTAGACTTGTATGGATTTACCAGCCACCATGACCATAATTTCCTTAAAGCATCCTTTGATAGTTTACAAGGTTATTTTTAAATAAAATCTCATTCATAATATTATGGAAATTGTTCGCCTCAAAATTGTTTTCGAAGAAAAGGATTTTTAAAATGTTTTTTTAAATTTATTTTTAATAAAGGATATTTCCCTTAAGAAATGATCCCTATGATATTTCATAATAATACTCCATCTAATATGACACTATTTGATATAGTTTATGCTTTTCTAGATATAAGATCCATGGACACTATTATAATTCTTTCTTTGGATAGTTTATTCTTATGATAAAAAGTTATTTATAAAACCCCATTCACTTCCACTAGTTATACCATAATGAAACCCACTTCATTTCAAGGGTTATACTATGATGAAATGATTATGAGACCCATCACTTTTTTACATGTTATTATATTATAAAATATTTTTTTATACCCATTTTATTTCATGGGTTATGATATGATGAATTTTTTCTGATGTTTTGGAAAACATATGTATAATTATTATGTGATGGGTGGGACTTGTATCTCTCTCCAATTAATTGGGTAAAGATTTATATATTATGAGGAAGAAATGGGAAACAAGTCGATGAGATTGATCCATAATAGGAAATGATAACGTCCCAATCCACATTGGGAAACATGTGTATTCTGATCCACAATGGAAAACAGGTTCATCCTAATTCACTATGGGTTATAGGTGCATATTTTTCCACTATGAGAAGAAGGTTTAACTTGACCAAATATAATGAAAGTAATGTGACTTGGGATGGTTGTGTGTCCTAACCAAAAGGTGCAGCCCCAATGAAGTTCCCAGATATGTTTTTTAACGAATCTTTAATTACAGGGAATTGTTTTACATGTCTATGTGTTTACCACAAATTCTATGTCTTATTAAAATATTAAACTCCCATTACTCATGTTTTATGATTCATTTCTTACGATATAACAATATTAATTCTATGAATCATGTTTATGATCTTTGACATGTAGGGTATGATCTTAAAATTTTATTCTCATGTTCTCTTACCCTTATTCTCATGTTATTATTATTGGTTCTGGGTGATGTGGAAGAATTGATGTGAAGGGAAATATAATAAAATTTATTTTAATAATCGTTTCCTAAAACCAAGAGAATTTATCCTTCACATAAAATTTATAATTAATTTATTTAATATCCAAATAAATAAATACCTAGGATTTGGAACTTTGTTTCTTGATAATTGTTGATCATTTGATAAGTCCCCTTAAAATTTCCTTCATTTATCTTGTGTGGATACGAGGTAAGAATCCATCTAGCAGTGATCCACATGTGTTTCATTGGTCTCTAAGCAATGCCACTTGTTCTCCAGGTGCTAGTGTAATGAAGTGAATATATTGCGTTGTTCATTCATGATTTCTCATTCTTCAGTCATGATGAAATTATCTACTAGGTTTCTCATTCCTGAGAGGGTGATCAGAGAAGTAGTTAAGAGAAAATTATTTGTGTGCAACAATTCTCTACTAAAAAACTTGAAATTGGTTTCGAATGAATTACACGATAGATATAGCCATTTATTTATTGAATTGGGATTTGAGTAAGAAAATTTAATTTCAAAACATCCATTAAATATAATTAAAACCATTAATTAAATACCATTCCACATAATAATAATAATAATATTATTATTATTATTTTGTTCTAACTTACACAAAATGGATATATAATATTTGTCGACACATAAATAATTATTTTATCACTATAAACAGCCTTGGTCCATTCAAAATCCTCTTGCATATATTAAACACTCTAATAAATATGTTATTATCCTAAATAAATATTTCATTTAAAAAATAGTAAATAAATATTTATTAGATATTTAATAATATAAATAAATATATTTTATTCACAATCCAATGAATAAATATTTATTTAATTTATACGATCAGTATAATTTAAATAAAATTATTACTCGGTATTGAGAGTAATAATTATTTCATTAATTAAATTAAAATAAAATTTAATTGAGACCAATAGAAATACTTAGTGTGTGACCCACTCAGATTCATTCTCATTGTCATTAGGGGGGATTGCCTGAAGTCTAAGTTTACTATCTAGAAATATTTCAAGGAACCCAAGAGAAATAAATTAAAGTTACAATAATGACAACCAAATATGAACTCTCACTGTGTAATATTATCGCTTCATCATAATATCTCATTAAGAAGGTTTCATGACTGTTTATTCAACCTATTTGCTCGATACATCTTTATTTGACTACTTAAAACAAAATCATCATTAAACCATGGATATAGAACTCGGGGTGAAAATTCTATTTTATTAAAAGGGGCATGATATTAACTTCCATATGGATGGAATGAAAAAAATACTTCCTTGAGTAATCTTCTAATAAATGTTATTCGTGATGCACGTAACGTACCCTAATTCCTACCAATATATGGCGTGACATATTTTTTCAGCAAATATAAGTGTGTGATTCATGACATGAACTATTGATATTCTTAAAGTCTATGAACTATTACACATTCTCGTAGATAGGAATATATGATGACACCAAAACATGAAAAATTCCTATTGGAAGGTCTGTTCTGAAAATCTTTTATCTTGGAGATTACCCTGTTCTAATTTCACAAGAAGAAGCCTCATCTGCTTACGAGTGCTCGTACCTGATGGTTTATGTACTACATGTCCCATCATAGTATGTTATCCAACCACAAAACTCTTTTAAAAATATTGTCATAGAACATCATGGTTCTCATCATAGTAGAGAACCATAAAGACCTTATCAATGCGACAAATAATCTAGAACATTATTACATCAAAGTCATGAAGAACAATGAAAAATTTGTAATAATATGTTTAATTTAATATTTAATACATAAAATATTCATGTAATCAAAGTAAAAATAGTAGTTTGAAGAACAAAAACTCTAAAAAACTCTCACTTAGACTGGATCAAACTTACTACGCCTTTCTGTCTACTAGACCTCACCTGATAATCATGTCTTTTCTGAGTCAAGGCTTTAGTCAAAGGGTCCTCCACAATGTATTCCATGGAAGTACTACTCACTAAAACTTCACCTCTATAATAAAAATCCCTTAAGAGATGATACTTCTGAAGTATGTACTTAGTCTACTGATGTGACCTTGGATCTTTTGGGAGAGCCACTACTTCAGTATTATCCTAATATAGTGTAATGTGATCTTTACTACTAGGTTACACATAAATCTCTTATATTAAATAGCACATCCAAAATACTTATTTAACTACCTCAAAATCTAAAATATACCCAGACTCTACTATATAATCTACAAATAAATCCTTCTTTGAGATCTTCTATCACACATCACCTCCATTCAAAGTGAAGATGTATCCTATTTGTGACATCATGTCATCTTGAGAAGTTTAGAAACTAGCATATACATATCCTGTTTTGAATAGATCTGCATCTCCTCTTTAAACTATGAATATATCCTTAGTAAAACTCAGATACTTAAGGGTAGTGTAGAATTCCATCCAATGGAAGTCACTTGGATTATTTTGATATCTATCTAACACAATTAATGCATTGGTGACATCTAGAATAGTACACAACATATCAGACATGACTAATGGAATTTCTGATGTGTATGGAATCCATTACATTCTATTACTTTATTCATGGGTCTAAGAAAACATTTTCTTGGAAAGAATAATGACATGTGATGCTAAAAACAATCCCCTCTTGGAGTATTCCATAATGAATTTCTATAGTATCTTTTCAATGTATGTAATTTGACTTAGGCTGAGCAACATCTTGGATCTATCATGATGGATCATGATCCCAAGAATATATACTACCTCACCCAGGTATTTCATGGAAACTAATTTATTCAAACACACCTCAACAGACTGTAAGAATGATATTTCCATTCCAAGAAGTAATATGACATCAACATATACTAGTAAGAAAATTATTGCACTCTCACTAAACCATTTGTAGACACAAGTATCACATTCATTCTTTATAAAACCAAATTCCATTATGGATTTATCAAAATGAATTTACCATGACTTGGATGCTTGCTTTAATCCATAAATGGATTTTTGCAACTTTCATATATCATTGTAATACTTTTGAGTCACAAAACCTTTAGGTTGTGTCATGTATATATCTTCATGAAGGTTCCAATTAGAGAAGGATATTTTGATATCCACTTTCCAAATCTCATAGTAATGGTAGGCCATATTAGAAATTTGAATTTTGATGGATTTTAGAATTGAAACCACTAAAAAGGATTCATCATAGTCAATTCTTTGACACCATTTAAACCCTTTTACAACCAGCCACGCCTTATAGGTATTGACATGTACTTCTATGTAAATTTTCCTATTGAATACCCATTTTTAAACAATAGGATTTTCATCCACTAGAGTATCTACCAAAATCTAGACCTGGCTTTTGTACATGGAATCCATTTCATAATTCATGGATTCTTTCCACTTTGAAATATTTGTGCCACTTACTGCTTCCTTGTAGGATAGAGGATCATTATTATCAACTAATAATGAGTCATCATCCTTAGTAAATATAAAACCACACCATCCTGGTTCTCTTAACTCTCTTGTACTTCTACACAACTATTGTGTCTCTAGAATGGTTTCTTCTTCCATGGGGCTTTATGAAATCCGATGTTGTACATACTATTGTGCTCCTTGAGCCTCAAATTCCTCAAAGTTTATCTCTCTCCCACTATCTCTTTTGTATATATTTTCCCTATCAATACATATGTAATGTATTTCCTCTCTAATGTTTTTTTCAAGGGGTGGTATAGTTAATATTACCTTATTTCCTTAGGGTATCCTATAATGGTATACTTTGTGCCTCAGGGTGAATGTTTTTTATCTAAAAAGGACTTAAAAAATTCTTTGCTTCCCCACACATGTAAATTCGATAACATTGTTTTTCTTCCACTCCAAAGTTATTGTTTAATACCATTTATTGATTTAGTTGGAACTTGGTTTAGTAGGAGTGATGTTGTTTGTAACTCATATCCCCAAAAGGATAATAGACGACTCACATGACTCATCATTTATCCCACCATGTCTCAAAGGTGTGGTTCCTCCTTTTTCTTAAACCATTCCATTGAGGCGTATAAGGAGGATTGATTTGGGATAGGATCCCAAACTCCCTAAAGTAATTGTTGATGTATTGATTAAGATATTCTCCACCATAGTCTGAGTGAAGTTTCTTAATCTTCCAAACATGATTCTTCTCAACATCATTCTTGTATTCTTTGAATTTATCAAATGAATATGAATTATAACCCATTAAGTAAATATATCCATATCTAGTAAAATAATTAGTATAAGTTATGGAGTATGATTACCCACAACTTGATTCAACAAGAAATGCTCCACACATATCAGTATAAACTAATTCAAGAAGCTCTCTATCCCTTTCACCATTCCCACTAAATGAGGAATTAGTCATTTTTCCTTGTAAAATTGTGTGACATACACCAAGTGGTTTTAGTTTGAAATAATATAAATATCCATGTTGATGTAATTTTGTCAAGATTTTTTCATTTACATGACCTAGTCGGTGTTTCCAAAGTTGGGTGTGGTATGAGTTATGTGAAGTAACTTCATTATCAATTTCCATTACTTGGTTCATTTAATTAACATGTCAGGACCATTATATAAATTTTCGTTACCATAATAGATTCTATCTTTATAAAATAAGAAACAATTATTTCCAATACTGAAAATGAATCCATCCATATCTAGAATGGATACAGAAATAATGTTTTGGGGACTGAAGTTACATAATAACAACCCCTTTAAACCTAGATCATTCTAGTTGAAAATGTGATGTGGTAGTCCCTGATAGATAAAACATCACATTTAGCTCCATTGGATATTCATATATATACTTCCCCTTGGTCAATTTTTCTGAATCTACTTGGTTCCTGTATGTGAATACATATGTGAGCACCAAAAGTTGTATCTAATACCCAATTTTTAGAAATAGATAAATTGAACATGATAATAAAAAAACCTAAAGATTCCCCTTTCTTCTTTAGCTGGGCATATGTTTTATTCCAGTGGACCTTCTTTACAAATGAGAAAGAAAAAACATCATATTCTGTTGTTTCCCCTTCGATCTTCTACTTCTTGGAAGGGTGTAAAGAAGATTTGGGATTAAATATATTTTCTTTCCCTTTCAGTTTGTTCACCATAAGGACAAATGTAATTTAACAATTCATATATTTATCTACTTGGATATGGAGAATAATAAGATATATCAGATAATTCTCATTGTAGTTCATATTAAAATTAAAAACAAAATTGGAGATGATATGGGGAAGTGATGCCAGAATGAGATCGGTGCCCAGTTCTTTAGGGAGTTTAAACCCTAGAACCTCTAGGTGCTCAATGTAGCCAATGATATTGATTACGTGTGACCTAGATAAGTCACCATCTCTAAGATTTCTCTAAAAGAGAACCTTGGGAATATCAAACCATTTCTGTCTATCTCTCTCTTGGTAAATACCACATAGGTGATCAAGCATGATATATGCATCCATGTTTTTGTGAGACTCCATGATTTCACTAGACATAGATGAAAACCTCAAACATTGAAATCTAATAATTTAATTCATATATTTTTCATAGACAAGGAAATCTTCATCACTTGTCTCTTGAGCAGGATGACTAGTCATTGAAGATTCTAGTACGTAAGATTTATGTTCATGGTATAGAACAACCCGAAGGTATCTAATCCATTCTTGGATGTTACTACTAGTGAGGAGATTGTATTTTTCAAATATTGATAGTAAGGATAGTTTGGATGATGAAATTTTTATTTTATTAAACAAATAAAAGGATGATATTATTATTACTTTTCTTCATTACAAATTTTGTGAGAAATAATAAATTAATTCATTATATTAAATCTACCACTATTTTATCAAGTCCCAATATACCTCACCATTGAACTTGGAATGTCTAGTTTCTAAGACATTCTTGCGACAAGGATCCATATTCCCATTTTCATAACCCCAAAAGGGTTAGTCAAGATATTTTGAAGGTATTTAGGTAGGCAAGTCTTTTCTCACTACGGGCTTGTAGCTCCTTGATCCATTGAGTGGAATCCCCAATCTAGAAATCCTGAATTTTATTTTGTCAACACTTAACTCCAAATTATACCATGTTTAGAAAGGGCTACTACTCTTTATGTAAAATGGTTTAGTCAACCTATAAATTCAATAATAACTCCCCTTAAAAAAGTAATTGTTTCAACAAGGTTTGGTCAAATAGAAAGTTCTATTGACTTTTGTTTCTAATCAAGTAACAGAAGGCTTAGTCTGACTTAATATTAGATTGGGGGATTTTATTTTATTTTGCATAAATTTTTTATCTTTTTTCCATTACTTGTATTATTAATATTTAAGTTGAGGTTTACTTAATCAATTAACCATGTTTGGATAAAACATTTACGCATAATAAATTTTATTCAAATTCTATATTTTTATATTAATTAATTAATGTTATTTCGGTATTGTGTCTATAATTATAATTTATTTCATTAGATTGAAAATAAAGAAATAATTAAATGACCCAATAATTAGCTTATCTAATGGTTTATTTCATGAGAGGACATTAAATCAACCTATTACCCATGGGAAATAACTCTTTATGTCAGAATTGGCATGAGATACAACATTACACATGTGCACCTATGTATCACTGAGTTCACATCATTATGGTTCCATCCTGAACAGTCTCCAATCACCTTGGGATCCTATATTAATTTCAAATATTTATTACTCACATGAAGGTGAGGGGAACTGAAGGATTGGATAAAGGGAATTACATAAAAATCTTGAGACAGACAGGTCCTATATAATAATGGAGGGATGAATGACTCAAATGAAATATTTTAATTTAATATTAAATAATTGAAAAACTTTACAATAAATTTAATTAATTAAATTCGACACATACATAATTCTTTTTCAAGCCCATGATTGGTCATACATGCAACGAATATGAAAAAAAGTAAATGACCAACATTCATTTCTTTATTCTTTCTTTATTATTAAGATGAACACGCTTGTATTAATTAATTAATTAATTAATTAATTCCATTTCATCTTAAAAATCATATAAACATAATTGAAGATACCCATCAATTTGTAATTCATGGAAAACAAATGGAAGAACCATGAATGACATATTTATTAAAGTAAATTAATTGAGTATTTAGAATTATTTAAAATGTTATTAAATTTTCAATCAAAAAATGGTGTGCCAATCAATAAATTAAGTCTTTAATGCTGAAATTTTAAAATTTAATGTAATTTAAATTTTTCCATTAATGGGAGAATACAAGTAATATACATGCAGTTACACACCATGTACCTCAGTTTTCATATATCCAAGTCCCAATCCTAGGGTTTCGGGTATTAAATCATCCAGATTGCATGGTGTGTACATGCTAGATACACACCATTTATTTGCATGTGATGTGCAAGATTGGAATCTCTGACCATGATTCATTTGTTCTTAACCATTAATAAAATTAAACACGGAACAAACATGATTAATATGTTAATAACATGTTAATTCAAATTGAATTAAAGAACAAATAACATGAAATGAAAATCTTACCATAATTTCACATAGACAAAAAATCAAATAAATAATTATAAATTAAAATATAACCACAATTTGGTACAACTTGTTGGTTTTGGGAAAAGTGGATGTGTTGCGGTGGTGGGTGATATGTTAAAATTTCTGTTAATAAATTTTTCCTGAAACCAAGAGCTAGGATATTTCATGTCAAATTTATAATTAATTTGTTTAATATCTGAAGAAATAAACACCTAAGCTTAGGAAATTTCTTCATTGATGATTTTTTATCATCTAAAAAGGCCCTTTCAGATTACCTTCATTGCAATTTTGAGGATCAAAGGGTAGAATCCCTCTAGTGGTGATCCACACATGCTTCAATGGTCTTTGAGCGAAACCACTTTTCTCCGAGTGCTAGGACGATGAATCAAATTTCTTTAATTGTCCATTATCGGTCACTCATTATTTATTCTTGAAGAAATTCACTATTGGGTTTCTTATTATTGATAAGGATAAAGGATGAGTCGATTAAGAATTCATTATGCACAATAATTATCTATTCCCAAACTTGGAATTGGTTTCGAATGAATTACACAATAGACATATCTGTCTATTTATAAAGTTGGTATTTTAGTTACAATTTAATTAAATTAAATCCATTAAATATAATTATAACCATTAATTAAATACCATGCCACATAATAGTAATAATTGTATTATTATTTTGGGGAGCGCCAACTTGTGCAAAATGGATAACTAATATTTACTGAGTCATAAATAATTATTTTATCACTAGACATGGACTTGGTCAATTAAAACTCCTATTTAATTTATTAAACACCTGCATAAATATTTCATTATCTTAAATAAATATTTTATTCAAAAAATAGTAAATAAAAATTTATTAAATATTCAATAAAAAATAAATAATTTTATTCACAATTCAGTGGATACATATTTATTTATTTTATCCAATAAATTAAACAAAAATAAAATTATTCCACAGTCATGAGAATAATATTTATTCCATTAATTAAATTAAAATATAATTTAATCAAGTCCAATATAAACACTTAGTGTGTGACCCCCTAATATTTATTCTTGTTTTCACTAGACGATCTTTCCTAAACTCAAATATTATTGTATAGAAATGGGTCAAGTAACCTAGGAGAAAGAACTTAATGTCACAATGATGACAACCATATATGAATGCTCACTATGTAACATAATCCCTCTATCACAATATCTCATTAAGAAGGTTTCATGACTATGTCATCAACCTATATGCTCGATAAGTTATTCTTTGACTATCTGAAATAAACTCATCGTTATTCCATTGACATGGAATTCATGGAGACAATTCTATTTGAATCAAAGGGCCGATATATCAACTTCCATAAAGATAGAAGGGATAAATCCTTCACTGAATTATCCATTAATAAAATTTCATCCATGATGCACCCAACGTACCCTAATTCCTTCCAATATATGGTGTGAAAGTTTTTTCAGATAATCTTAAATTCTAAGGACCAATAAGAAATCTTACAGATAAGAATATCTTATAACAACAAAACATGAAACATTTCTACTAGAGGGACTATTCTTGTAACATCCCAGGTAATTAAAGAATAAATAATTTTCATATTTATTAATATTAGAGAATTAAATATGAATTTTAATTAAAAGGGGTTGCTATGTTCGATAGCGTACCCGATACGCAACGATGAGTTTCTTTGAAACTTACGTAGCACACTAGTAATATAATAATATTATGTTAGTTAACAAGTAGCCGTTGTACTGGAGGGAATGAATAGAAATAACTAAAATATGAATAGATATGTTTTTAGATGTTTTTACATTTACCCAATAAAAGATAAAGGCTTAAAATACGGAAAGAGTTCAATTTTAGGCTTTTATACTCTAATTTTCACTAAAGGTTCACTTATCACCTTTTAATGGTGAACCGTCATTAAATATAGTTTTGATCACTCTTATACATTCTTTTGGACCAAATAAAACTTTTATTAAGAATCGGGACATCAAATTTTACTTTGTGTAATTTTTGGTACCTTTCTGATAAAGTTCATTTTTTTTATGAATAGTGTAAAATGTTGCATTTTAATTCAAAACCTCTTTTTGATCTAATTTATTTATATGATTAGATTATCTTTTGAACTGGTTTTAAAGTGAAATTAGAATATATTTTTACCATTTTATCCAATGGTGGTCATTGGAATCAATTTCACTTTGAAATTAGACTTAAACTGGTGTCAATCTTTTGATACTTATTGTTTTGTAAAAACACGCTATTTGCTCTGGCAGCGGGAATTAATTATTAAATTAATTAATGTGACTTATATGATTTGAATTTTGTAAAATAGACTTCATTTTTGAATTCGGAATATCAAATATAGCTTAGGGTGAATTTTTGGTAATTTTCTGAAAAACTTCAATTTTTGATGAATAGTGAAACCACTAAGTGGTAATCAAGCAAACTGATTTTTCAGTTAAATGAAATTTTACCACTAATGTGTATTGAATTTTGAAAATCCGACATACATGGTTGTCATTAAGAAGTAAAATGTGGTTCAATGAGATTAAAATAATTTTTTGGTGAATAGTAACTTATTAAGTTTTTAATCGCAATTAGTGGTAATTAGTGTAGTTTAAGGTATAAATAATACTTTAATAATATAAAATGACCTATACACATGTCCCAACCTCATTGGTTGTGTCATGGCCGACCAAGACAAGCCATGGCCAAACTTGGGGACCCCATGTATCCACTTTTGTTGGGAAATGACATAAATTACTTTTTATTTAATGTTAAAGTGAAAATGACACTAACATAAATTGTTTTACTAAAACAATTTTTGAGTGGGGTTATACAAGTCCAAATTTAGATTATAAATAGTCATTGGAAAGCTAAAAAGATTTCCTATATCATAGTATTTGTTTTATAATTTTTAGAAATTAAATAAATTAAAGTATTTATGACATAATAATGATGCAGCGATGACATCATTATTTGGCGATTTAAATAAAATGGAAAGATAATATAAAATATATGAACTACACATGTCCAAAACCAATTGGATGAATGGATTTCGAAACCTTATCACCTTATCCACGAATTCTATCAATGTGGGACCTTTTAGAACCGAAACACATTTTCAAATAAATTAATATTTCTTTACTTTCCAAAAGTGCCCCTCCTCTCCTCTTATAAAAGGCCCCCACCTCTACCTCATTTCACACACCTCTCAAGCCATTGGCTCGGCCAACCCCTGCCCATTTGCTCTCTCCACATCCCTCTCCTCATCCTAGAGGATTCCCTTTGGGCAGAATCCTTTCAAAGGAAGCCTTTAGGCTCAAATCAAAAGGAGTTACACTTTTTAAGGTAATTCATTCTCTAATGTTCATTTGTTTTATTTTGCTTCTCCAACCCCCTAAACTCTTTTTATTTACTTCTTTTGTAACAAAACCAGTATCTTCAATATACTAGGATGTTGTTATAAGATTTATTTGAGCCACACTCTCACACAACTACATCAAATGGTTAAAGAACATACGGTTTCCGTGGATGGCGAAATTCTGCCTCCCGAAACGATGATTGTTCAATACTCATTTAACACCTTCAAAGGTGGCCATTATGATGTCACTATTTTTATATATGATATATAATATGTATATGTTTTCCTTAAGCTTCTGTTTTTCTTCATTTTGGTCATACTTTATGGCTTCCATTATGGGTATACGCGATATCTTCATTTAAGGAAGTGCGGACTACCGCCCCCTCAAAGTGATGTGATTCGTTAATGCCATATGTGGGACGTGTAAAGGATGGATTTAAAGTTATTATATATGATGTTATACTGGAATTATAATATACCTATATATCATTATCATTTATTTCCATTAAAGTATGAGATAGAAATGAAAGTAGCGTTCATGCGTACGTACGGACTACCGTCTCCATGAACGGTGCATTTCATTTCTTATCCCCAAATGTAATGTACTATTAAAAGTACATGTAAATAATGGATATATATAATTAATGATATATATAAATGATGAATATAATTCTGGAATTAAAATATACATAAGTCTCATTTAGTTTTAATTCCGTTAATATGACAAAGAAATGAAAGTAGCGTTCATGCGTACGTACGGCTTACCGTCTCCATGAACGGTGCATTTCATTTCTTACCTCTAAATGTGATGTAATATTATAAATGAATGTATGTACTGGATATATATGACATATATGATATCTACATCATGAATACTATTCTGGATATAATGAAACATTGACCAAATTAACAACATGTAAGTGTAAGAAGTCTATTTTTGACTTAAGAACCAAATACCGACAAAATGAACATTATTAACTTAAATGATTACATGATGTTCATAACATGGAATAAAAGGAATAATGAACTTGGAAAAGATTCATAATCAAGTAGAGATTAACTAAAGTTTATTATTCAGGAGTTTAAAGAACGGTCGGGTCAAGTCAGATACGAGGTATGGGAACTTCTTAACCCAATTTCCATTCTTTGGGTTAATATCCTATTTTCAAATTATGTCATTATGTTATTATGTCGTATCTTGTATTTGTACTTTATTTATGTGTACTTATAGTGAATACACATAATGTATCTATTTTATTTTAAAAATTATCTTTGTATGGGACTTCGTCTCAATCTCCTTTCGTTGAGGCATATTTTATTTTATACACAACTTTCTTTTATACGGTGTATAAACCCCTTTGACTTTTACGTTTACTCAAAAGGAATCTTTTTTTATACGAAGCGTTTACTAAACGACAAAAGGGAATGTTTTTGTCGTACGTATGCGGCGACAACGACTTCTCCGCCGTCGTAACCGTTATTTGAGTTTTGGCTTCCTCTACAAGCCATACCTTTTTTTTAAAAGAAAAATAAATACCATGTTTTACTTTGGTATTGAAAATGGTTTTCATAATGTTTTTATTATATCAATGTGTTGTATTGATATCTCGTGATTGAAATGTGGAAATGTTATGTTTCCTTTATGCATGTTTTATGTGATATGATTATGTTATGGTTCTTGGGCATTATTATGAAGACGGGTGGTTCCGTGATAAACTAAGGGCGGGTGAGCCCGTTATAGCTCTCCAATGCATTGGGTAACGCGAAGGAGTGAAACATTAAGGTTTCTCCGAAGAGATTTTTAGGGAATATACTGTGATGGGTATTCCAAACGTAACCAAGAGGGTTACTCCCTACGTAAGAATGTTATGAATGCCTCAAGTTACCTTTACGTATTATGATTTATATGATTTATTCATGTTTTGATGAGGTATGTTAAAGTGCCTATGTTTTATGGGTAAAGTATGATTTCATTCTTATGTATATATGAATTCATGTTTCCTTTCCATGTTTTTTTTATAACCCATACTGAGTTTTTATGCTCATCCCAAGTTTTTGAAATGTTTTTCACAGGTCAAGGGAAAGGTACATGATAAGATGATAGAGTCAAGGATGTGTCAAGAAATAATCCATGTTTTATTTTAAATGTGTTTCCATTGATGGGAATGAAGAATAATATCTTTATGTAACCACTTTGTTTATATGTGGAATGTAATGCAAGTCTTATGATCTAATTCTCTAAAACTCTAAACCCGAAAAGATCCTCAACGTGTAATCTTGTAATAACTCAAGATTAAGTAAGGTTTAAGGCTGGGGCCTTATAGTTGGTATCAGAGGTCGGTTTAGACAACTTTAGGAGTTAGAAAAGTGTTAAATTATAATATGATTTAAATGATATAGCATTTACAGATTACCATGTTGCTTCGCCTAAGATATTTCGGTGTTCAGAATGGTTTTCCGCAGAGGAAACAAAGCAGCTATGTTGGGACGACATCAGGAGGAAGACAACCTTCCAAATCAACAACCTGAGATGGTCGGAATCGGAACTGAACAGTTTGTTTCAGTGATGGCACAGTTGACACAGGCTATAAATGGTGGTGGTATCCATGCACGAGATCAGCCAGATCAACCGCAGAGGAACATGTCAGTGGTGGAACATTTCATGAGGCAACATCCACCATCATTCAGAGGATCATCTGACCCTGTGCAAGCTGAAGGGTGGATTAAAGCACTGGAGAAGATTTTTTATGTCATGGGATGTTCAGACAATCAAAAGGTTAGTCTTGCTATTTATCGTCTGGAAGGTGAAGCAGATCAGTGGTGGTCTATGGTTAAAAATATCAGGGAAGCCGATGAGATTGATGCTCTTGACTGGGATGAATTCAAAGGTATGTTTCTTGAGAAGTATTTTCCTAAGGCTGTTCGACTTAGGATGGAAAATCAATTCTTGGAATTGAGGCAAGAGGAAGACTCAGTGGCTGCCTATGAAGAAAAGTTCACTCGATTGGCAAGGTATGCTCCCAATTTTATCCGGGACCTTGATAGTAAAATCAATCGTTTTTACTCAGGATTAAAGCCAAAGTATCGAAGGGCATTAGCTTCTAGTGAGTTTGAAAGTTATGAAAAGCTTGTTCGATGTGCTGAGAAGGTGGAAATGGAGTTTGCCGATGACCAAGTGTCCTATAACAACCAGCAGAAGAAGAGACCGAGGTGGCAGGAGAAAGGTAAGAATTCTTCAAAAAAGTCTGATGGTAAGAGAACTAAGTTTCCAGTTTGTGATAAATGTGGCAAAAGGCATGCTGGGGAATGTCTTCTGAATTCTGGAAAGTGCTACCGATGTGGTAAGATGGGACATAAGGCTCGTGATTGCACTGAAAAGGATCAAGGTGAAGGTAAGAATAAATTTGATTTACAGTTAGTGAAATGTTATAAGTGCAATGAGATGGGTCACTATGCAAACGAGTGTCCGACAAGGAGCTTGAGTGATGGGAAGCAGTTAGACTACAAGCAGAAAGGGGTGGTGAAATCCTTTGCAACTACTTCAGCGGATGTTGGGCCATCGAATGAAGTGGTGTCAGCTCCAGGGAGCTCAGTATTTTTCGAAGATTGACTTGAGGTCGGGGTACCATCAGTTGATAGTAAAAGAAGCAGATGTTCCGAAGATTGTGTTCCGTACTAGATATGTCCACTATGAATTTGTAGTAATGCCTTTTGGGCTAACCAATGCACCTGCTGTATTCATGGACTTAATGAATAAAATTTTCCATGAGTTCTTGGATAAGTTTGTGATTGTGTTTTGAGATTTGGGAAGAGATTGTGTGTGCCTTCTGATTCACAGTTGAAGAGAGAGTTGTTATGTGAAGCTCATAGTTCTCCGTTTTCAGTTCATCCGGGCAGTACTAAGATGTATAGAGATCTGCGGGAGTATTACTGGTGGGATGGAATGAAAAGAGATATTGCTGATTTTACTGTGAAGTGTTTGACATGTCAACAGGTTAAAGCAGAGCGGCAGTTACCGAAAGGGATGCTTCAGCCTTTACCAGTGCCAGAGTGGAAATGGGAGAATATATCCATGGACTTTGTTGTTGGATTACCGAAGACATCTCGAGGTAATAATGCAATCTGGGTTATTGTTGATCGCTTGACCAAATCTGCTCATTTCCTTGCTATACGAGATACTTTCTCTCTTGATCAACTTTCCCGTTTGTATCTTAAAGAGATAGTCAGGTTACATGGAGTTCCTCTCTCCATTGTATCGGATCGTGATCCCAGGTTTACTTCTAACTTTTGGAAAGGCCTTCAGAAGTCGTTGGGTACTGAGTTAAATTTTAGTACAGCTTTTCATCCTCAATCAGATGGGCAGTCAGAACGAACAATTCAGACATTGGAGGATATGCTACGAGCTTGTTCTATGGATTATCAGGGAAGTTGGGACCAACATCTTTCTTTGGTTGAGTTTTCAAATAATAACAGTTTTCATTCTAGTATACAGATGGCACCATTTCAGGCATTATATGGGAAGAGGTGTCAAACTCCAACTTTCTGGGATGAAGTGGGTGAAAGGAAGTTGATGGGACCAGAATTGGTAGAAGAGATGGCAGAAAAAGTTCAGCTGATTCAGAAGCACATGAGAACAGCTCAGAGCCGGCAGAAGAGTTATGCGGATAACCGGAGGAAGGATCTATCTTTCGAGGTAGGTGATCATGTTTTTCTCAAGGTTTCTCCTTGGAAAAGTGTGATGAGATTTGGTAAGAAAGGAAAGTTGAGTCCAAGGTTTGTTGGACCATACGAAATTCTGGAGAGAGTTGGATCAGTTGCATACCGAGTGGCTTTACCTCTGAGTTTATCTCAGGTACACAATGTTTTTCACGTTTCGATGTTGAGAAAGTATATGCCAGATCCATCTCATGTTTTGAGTCCAGAGGTAGTTCAGCTGGAAGAGAACCTATCTTATGAGGAACAACCAGTCCAGATTCTTGACCACAGGGAGCAAGTGTTACGGAATAAGGTGATTAAGCAGGTAAAGGTTTTGTGGAAAAACCACATGATTGAAGAGGCAACGTGGGAATCTGAAAATGCTATGAGGGATAAATACCCCCACTTATTTTGATAAGTGAATAAAATTGCGAGGACGCAATTCCCAAAAGGGGGGAAGGATGTAACATCCCAGGTAATTAAAGAATAAATAATTTTCATATTTATTAATATTAGAGAATTAAATATGAATTTTAATTAAAAGGGGTTGCTATGTTCGATAGCGTACCCGATACGCAACGATGAGTTTCTTTGAAACTTACGTAGCACACTAGTAATATAATAATATTATGTTAGTTAACAAGTAGCCGTTGTACTGGCGGGAATGAATAGAAATAACTAAAATATGAATAGATATGTTTTTAGATGTTTTTACATTTACCCAATAAAAGATAAAGGCTTAAAATACGGAAAGAGTTCAATTTTAGGCTTTTATACTCTAATTTTCACTAAAGGTTCACTTATCACCTTTTAATGGTGAACCGTCATTAAATATAGTTTTGATCACTCTTATACATTCTTTTGGACCAAATAAAACTTTTATTAAGAATCGGGACATCAAATTTTACTTTGTGTAATTTTTGGTACCTTTCTGATAAAGTTCATTTTTTTTTATGAATAGTGTAAAATGTTGCATTTTAATTCAAAACCTCTTTTTGATCTAATTTATTTATATGATTAGATTATCTTTTGAACTGGTTTTAAAGTGAAATTAGAATATATTTTTACCATTTTATCCAATGGTGGTCATTGGAATCAATTTCACTTTGAAATTAGACTTAAACTGGTGTCAATCTTTTGATACTTATTGTTTTGTAAAAACACGCTATTTGCTCTGGCAGCGGGAATTAATTATTAAATTAATTAATGTGACTTATATGATTTGAATTTTGTAAAATAGACTTCATTTTTGAATTCGGAATATCAAATATAGCTTAGGGTGAATTTTTGGTAATTTTCTGAAAAACTTCAATTTTTGATGAATAGTGAAACCACTAAGTGGTAATCAAGCAAACTGATTTTTCAGTTAAATGAAATTTTACCACTAATGTGTATTGAATTTTGAAAATCCGACATACATGGTTGTCATTAAGAAGTAAAATGTGGTTCAATGAGATTAAAATAATTTTTTGGTGAATAGTAACTTATTAAGTTTTTAATCGCAATTAGTGGTAATTAGTGTAGTTTAAGGTATAAATAATACTTTAATAATATAAAATGACCTATACACATGTCCCAACCTCATTGGTTGTGTCATGGCCGACCAAGACAAGCCATGGCCAAACTTGGGGACCCCATGTATCCACTTTTGTTGGGAAATGACATAAATTACTTTTTATTTAATGTTAAAGTGAAAATGACACTAACATAAATTGTTTTACTAAAACAATTTTTGAGTGGGGTTATACAAGTCCAAATTTAGATTATAAATAGTCATTGGAAAGCTAAAAAGATTTCCTATATCATAGTATTTGTTTTATAATTTTTAGAAATTAAATAAATTAAAGTATTTATGACATAATAATGATGCAGCGATGACATCATTATTTGGCGATTTAAATAAAATGGAAAGATAATATAAAATATATGAACTACACATGTCCAAAACCAATTGGATGAATGGATTTCGAAACCTTATCACCTTATCCACGAATTCTATCAATGTGGGACCTTTTAGAACCGAAACACATTTTCAAATAAATTAATATTTCTTTACTTTCCAAAAGTGCCCCTCCTCTCCTCTTATAAAAGGCCCCCACCTCTACCTCATTTCACACACCTCTCAAGCCATTGGCTCGGCCAACCCCTGCCCATTTGCTCTCTCCACATCCCTCTCCTCATCCTAGAGGATTCCCTTTGGGCAGAATCCTTTCAAAGGAAGCCTTTAGGCTCAAATCAAAAGGAGTTACACTTTTTAAGGTAATTCATTCTCTAATGTTCATTTGTTTTATTTTGCTTCTCCAACCCCCTAAACTCTTTTTATTTACTTCTTTTGTAACAACACCAGTATCTTCAATATACTAGGATGTTGTTATAAGATTTATTTGAGCCACACTCTCACACAACTACATCAAATGGTTAAAGAACATACGGTTTCCGTGGATGGCGAAATTCTGCCTCCCGAAACGATGATTGTTCAATACTCATTTAACACCTTCAAAGGTGGCCATTATGATGTCACTATTTTTATATATGATATATAATATGTATATGTTTTCCTTAAGCTTCTGTTTTTCTTCATTTTGGTCATACTTTATGGCTTCCATTATGGGTATACGCGATATCTTCATTTAAGGAAGTGCGGACTACCGCCCCCTCAAAGTGATGTGATTCGTTAATGCCATATGTGGGACGTGTAAAGGATGGATTTAAAGTTATTATATATGATGTTATACTGGAATTATAATATACCTATATATCATTATCATTTATTTCCATTAAAGTATGAGATAGAAATGAAAGTAGCGTTCATGCGTACGTACGGACTACCGTCTCCATGAACGGTGCATTTCATTTCTTATCCCCAAATGTAATGTACTATTAAAAGTACATGTAAATAATGGATATATATAATTAATGATATATATAAATGATGAATATAATTCTGGAATTAAAATATACATAAGTCTCATTTAGTTTTAATTCCGTTAATATGACAAAGAAATGAAAGTAGCGTTCATGCGTACGTACGGCTTACCGTCTCCATGAACGGTGCATTTCATTTCTTACCTCTAAATGTGATGTAATATTATAAATGAATGTATGTACTGGATATATATGACATATATGATATCTACATCATGAATACTATTCTGGATATAATGAAACATTGACCAAATTAACAACATGTAAGTGTAAGAAGTCTATTTTTGACTTAAGAACCAAATACCGACAAAATGAACATTATTAACTTAAATGATTACATGATGTTCATAACATGGAATAAAAGGAATAATGAACTTGGAAAAGATTCATAATCAAGTAGAGATTAACTAAAGTTTATTATTCAGGAGTTTAAAGAACGGTCGGGTCAAGTCAGATACGAGGTATGGGAACTTCTTAACCCAATTTCCATTCTTTGGGTTAATATCCTATTTTCAAATTATGTCATTATGTTATTATGTCGTATCTTGTATTTGTACTTTATTTATGTGTACTTATAGTGAATACACATAATGTATCTATTTTATTTTAAAAATTATCTTTGTATGGGACTTCGTCTCAATCTCCTTTCGTTGAGGCATATTTTATTTTATACACAACTTTCTTTTATACGGTGTATAAACCCCTTTGACTTTTACGTTTACTCAAAAGGAATCTTTTTTTATACGAAGCGTTTACTAAACGACAAAAGGGAATGTTTTTGTCGTACGTATGCGGCGACAACGACTTCTCCGCCGTCGTAACCGTTATTTGAGTTTTGGCTTCCTCTACAAGCCATACCTTTTTTTTAAAAGAAAAATAAATACCATGTTTTACTTTGGTATTGAAAATGGTTTTCATAATGTTTTTATTATATCAATGTGTTGTATTGATATCTCGTGATTGAAATGTGGAAATGTTATGTTTCCTTTATGCATGTTTTATGTGATATGATTATGTTATGGTTCTTGGGCATTATTATGAAGACGGGTGGTTCCGTGATAAACTAAGGGCGGGTGAGCCCGTTATAGCTCTCCAATGCATTGGGTAACGCGAAGGAGTGAAACATTAAGGTTTCTCCGAAGAGATTTTTAGGGAATATACTGTGATGGGTATTCCAAACGTAACCAAGAGGGTTACTCCCTACGTAAGAATGTTATGAATGCCTCAAGTTACCTTTACGTATTATGATTTATATGATTTATTCATGTTTTGATGAGGTATGTTAAAGTGCCTATGTTTTATGGGTAAAGTATGATTTCATTCTTATGTATATATGAATTCATGTTTCCTTTCCATGTTTTTTTTATAACCCATACTGAGTTTTTATGCTCATCCCAAGTTTTTGAAATGTTTTTCACAGGTCAAGGGAAAGGTACATGATAAGATGATAGAGTCAAGGATGTGTCAAGAAATAATCCATGTTTTATTTTAAATGTGTTTCCATTGATGGGAATGAAGAATAATATCTTTATGTAACCACTTTGTTTATATGTGGAATGTAATGCAAGTCTTATGATCTAATTCTCTAAAACTCTAAACCCGAAAAGATCCTCAACGTGTAATCTTGTAATAACTCAAGATTAAGTAAGGTTTAAGGCTGGGGCCTTATAATTCTCATAATCTCTCCTCTTGGAGATTACTAAGTGAAAACTTCAAGAAAATAAGTCTCATTGGATTATGAGTAATCACACCATACTTTCTATATACTATGTGTCACATCATAGTATATTATCCAACTGTAGAACAACATTAATAATATTGTCATAGCACTTCATAGTTCTCATCATAGAGGGAAACCACTATGACTTTATCAATGTGGAAAATACTTCAAGACATTATTACATTAATTTCATGTTGAACAATGAAGAATACATAATAATAAGTTTAATTTAATATTTAATACATCAAATATTTATGTAATAAAAGTAAAAATAGGTTGTTCTAGGAGACCAAATCCAACAATTCTTACATATCTCCATTATTTTTACCCTTATTGGGCATCTGAGATCACCCTTTCTTATGTTTCCTTTCCCCATGTTACAAAGAATGTTTTTAATTTAGAGTACTAAAGGGGAATATATTTAAAATACATGTTGAATACCATTCACCAAATTAGAATAATGTGTTCCAACTTTACAAAGATACTAAACTATTATAGTCCTTGGGAATGCAAGTTTGTAATGTGGGGAATATTCATATAAAATTATGTAATATACATGTATGTTAATCCTAGGTCACTATAGTTAGTATCAAAGGAAAGGTTTATTCAACCAATTGAAATTTGGATGAGAAAGTTTAGTGAGATCCTTGGGGATATTTATATAGATATGTTTTGGGATGTCTCTAATGATAAGACTATGGATGAGTTAAATTATATTAAAATGTCCTTTAATTTTGGGAAAGGAATGAAGAGATGTATTATGTGTTGTGAATAAGTCCTCAATGTAAGTAATTTATGAAAAAAAACAAAGAGTTTAGTTAATGGTAATAATGGCCACCCTAAGGTAACATCAACTGTCGAATTATTTAAATGTGGAATGTTTTTGCATTATGAAAATCAATGTATTAAGGGAAATATTATGAAGGAAATATGAAATATTATAATATTATTGATCTAATTGATGATGTGGAAGATACCACGAGCGACATGTGAATTGTATGTTAATTTATAATAGTAGTTTTATAAGAATGATTAAATTGAGTATACATGATTCATATTTCTTATTTTAGGAAATATTTATTACGGAATAAGATAATGTGGCCTAGTTAATGGCTTAAAGAAGATATGGGATGATCAACGTATTAATGTATTTTAATTAAAAGATTATAGTATATGAATCATTAAGTATATAATTTTTTTTTGTAGAAGTGTTTATTTAAGTATTTTTAGGAATATATTAAATAATACTGATGGCCCAGAAAAGTTATTTAATGGAAAGGTTAAATTAAGGGAATGTAACCCTTAACATGTTCCCATGGATGATAAAATTATACTTAGTTTGGATAAAGAGATGATGATATGGATAAAGTAAATCTGATATTATTTATGATATCACAACTGATAAAGGATTTGTTGACAAAGAGGTTTATGCTACCATTGTTGATGTTTAAAACATTTTTGGATTAAAGGAATATATCTAATAATCTTTATAATAAAAAAGAATTAATGTCTTAAATAAGGATTTATGGTAATTCAGTTTATTACCATGTTTTAAGGGAATACACAATGAAGGTGTTCACAAGTTTAGTATGTGGAAACCAAGATTTAATTTATGATATACAAGAGATCAATGTGAAACTGATTTTGATAAAGTTAGTGACCTTCTTTCTAAAGTCTTAAACGTTCATCCTTCGTAAGGGTTATATGGATAACCATTTATGGAATTGTTTTATTTGAACTTTGGATTAGGTTTTGGAGATTAACATATTACTACAATATATGATGATTTACACATATTGAATAAACGATGCTAACCATTTTTTTTGACAATACATGAAGATAGACTGATTGACTTATTAGTCTATCTATGGGTCTTGTGATACATTAGTGATTCAGGGATAAAAATTCACCTTCATTTATTTGAGTAAGTGATAAAGTGGAAATTGATCAAGGCATAATCAAAGGTTGAGATTGTTATTATGAAATAAAATGAAACCAAGTAAGTATATCTTCTCATGAAAAATTTCCAACTTTACAAAAAGGGACCTGAAATAGAATGTTATCCCATTATTAGGATTCATTATTATATCGATTACCTTTTCAAGACTATTTAGATTATGGCTTTGTGATCATTAAAATTCTTTAGACCATGTTCTCTATCAATCTCCACCAGAACATTATAGATAGATTTATCTTCCATGTTAATGTATTCACTTTCCTCCTATGTTCTCCAACGTGGAAATCTAGGTATGAGTTACTCTAATTAATCATTATGCCTCTAACATTAAGTTTTTAAAAGATTTTTTAGTATTATTTTTTATGATTTGGGTTTTTTTTGAAGGGAAATTTGTAACACCTCGAACCCAGTTACCCAGAGTCGGTGCATTATTACGTAAGATTGGCATGATCACAAAAGATCAAGTCTCGAAAGTCTGATTAGTTTAGTATCCTTGGAAACACTAGATACAATCATAAATGTTACATTACATCATAAAGTGAAAAACTACAATAACATGGTCTCCATAGTCTACACTCATATCCCCTTTAGACTATCCCTGCAGGTCAGTCATAAAATATTTCTTCATATCCTAGGAAAAATAAAACATATAAAGGGGTGAGCTCAGATTCTTAGTAAGGATAAAAATATAGCATAAACTTTCATAAATAAACATAAACATTTATGGAAATGTATAACTAAAACAAAAGCCTTTTAAACTTGAACTTGAGCATAATATGGCAAAAATAAAATAAAATAATTCCATTTACTTATTCACATGGATATTCTACTAGTCGAATAATCACATGCAATATCAATAACCACTTTCATAATGATGGAATGCATAATTCTAGATTATCATAACCACATAGTCAAGGCCTTGTGCCAAGACTACAAATAAGATTTTGTCAAGGCCTTATGCCAAGACACTAGTTTGTCTCATGAGACCTACCGATGCATCGAGGAGCTATAGCGGGCTCCACCTATCACATAATAAGTCCAATTCATTCCTTATATGAAAAGGCTTAAACATATCATAAACCATAACATAATCGTATCACATAAAACATGCGTAAAGGAAATATAAAATTTCAACATTTAAATCACAAGATATCAATACAACACATTGATATAATAAAACCATTTTCAATACCAAACTAAAAGAAAAGTAAAACTTGGTATTTCTTTTTCATTCAAAAAAATGTTATGGCTTGTAGAGGAAGTCGAAACTCAAATAATGGTCACGGCGGTAGAGAAGTCGTTGTCGCCGCATATGTATGACAAAAAAACATTCCATTTTGTTGTTTAGTAAAACGCTTCATATAAAAAATATTCCTTTTGAATAAACATAAAAGACAAATGGGTTTATACACCGTATAAAAGAAATTTGTGTATAAAACAAAATATCGCTCAATGAAAGGAGATTGAGACGAAGTCCCTTACCTCGTGTCCGGCTTGACTCGATCGTTATTTAACCTCCTGAATAATAAAACAGAGTTAATTTCTACTTGATTAAGAACATTTTTCCCGTTCATTATTCCTTTTATATCACGTATTACCATATTATGAACATTAGGTAGTTATTTAAGTTAATAACAGTCGTTTTGTTGATCTTTGGTACTTGAGTCAAAAATAAACTTCTTATAATTACAAGTTGTTCCGGTGGTAACATATCCATTATATATAGAATTATATTCATGATGTAGATATCATATATATCATACATATCAAGTATATACATTCATTTATAATATTACATAACATTTAGAGGTAAAAAATGAAATGCACCGTTCATGGAGATAGTAAGCCATACATACGCATGAACGCTACTTTCATTTCTATTTCATATTTAATGGAATGAAATAATAATGATATAAAGGTATATTATAATTCCAGTATAATATAATATATAATATTATTTACTCTATCCTTTATACGTTCCAAATATGGCATTAACGATTCAAATCACTTTGAGGGGCCGATAGTCCGCACTTCCTAAAATGAAATTATCACGTTTACCTATAATGGAAATCATAAAGGTATGCCATAAATGAAAAATAGAGAAGCATAAGGAAAACATAAAATAATATATATCATATATAAATATAGTGACATATTAATGGCCAACATGAGAGGTGTAAAAAGAAGATTGAACAATCATCATTTCGTGAGGCAGTAATTCGCCACCCACAGAAACAGTATGTTCTTTAACCATTAGACGAAGGTGTGTGTAAGATTAAATCAAATACGTCTCATAAAAACATCCTAGTATATTTAATATACTGTTTTCTTTACAAAATAAAGTAATAAAAAGAGTTTAAGGGGTTGGAGAAGAAAAATAAAACAAAAGAACATAAGAGAAGACATTACCTTAAAACCAGGTAACTCTTTTTGATTTGAGCCAAAGGATTCCTTGGGAAGACTTCTGCCCAAAGTGAGGCTTCTAGGAGTAAGAGAGGGAAGTTGAGAGTTTATTTGGTTAGAGGTTGGTAGAGCCAAATGGATTTGAAGGTGTGAATAAGGTGGTAGAGGTGGGGGCCTTTTATAAGAGGAGAGGAGGGGCACTCTTGGAAAGTCATGAAATGTTACATTATTATGAAATTATTTTCGGATTTTAAAGGTCCCAAAATGATATCTTTAGAGGATAAGGTGATAAGGGTTCGAAATACATACATACAATAGGCTTTACACAAGTGTAAGTTATATATTTTACCTTATCTTTTCATTTTATTTAAATCATTCATTAATGAGGTAATCGCTGCATCATCATGGTGTGATAAATAAATTTATTTATTTAATTCCTAAAAATTATAAGAAAATTACCATGATTTAGGAAATATTTTTAGATTTCAAATGAATATTTATAGTCTAAATGTTAACTTATATAACCCCATGTAATAATTGTTTTAGTAAAACAACACATGTTTGGGACAATTTTATTTTTACTTTAAATAAAAAGTTATTAATGTCATTTTCTTACCCAAGTGGCTCCATGGGGTCCCCAAGTTGACCCATGGATTGTATTGGTAGTTCATGACTCATCCAATAAGGGTAGTACAAGTGTAAAGGTAATTTCATATTATTATAACATTATATTTACCTTAAATTACACTAATTACCTTTAATCGCGATTAATAAAACATAAAAGTTACTATTCATCAAAAATTATTTTCATCTAATTTAAGAACATTTTACTTAATAAGGAAAAACATTGATTAGAATATAAAAACACATTTTATAATTACATTTTATTGGGATTAAAAGTTCATTTTTGATCATATGGGCCTGAGTTAGTACATTTTAATTTTAAACATCTACTCTCATCAATTGTGCACTTCATGCCTAATGTACACCAATTTAGGCCCAATGACTCATCTGATTTTATTGAATGTAATTATTCATGTTTTAATATTATATTTTTTGAAATGTATCTTAACTTCAAATTTAAATGTTTCTCATTCAGGGAGCAAGGAAAGATTCATAAAGGATGATGAAGATATTTGGTGATGAAAGGAGACAATTCTGGTGAAGGCAGATTGGACATCAACCCACTGTTGAGGATGTGGGTCCCAAAATACTGGACCAATTAATCCCAAATATCTTTTTATTATAGAAGAAATACAGGGGAACAAATAATTATTCAGGCCAAAGTGCTAATTCGGTCTCCATGATGGTGATCAAGGCAGCCCAAATGGAAGATCAGAATCTGGGCCAGAATCTGCGGCCCAGAATGTCAGCCCAATGAATCTTCCATATCTCCCGAACCACAAATTAAATTGGGTTGATATTTTACAGGGGGTTCGAAGACATCATGGGATTTATTTTAGTCTTCTATGGACCACTCCAAATCGGCCATCTAGAAGGACTTTGAAGCGTATCGGTCAAGTGGATGCAAGCTGGATGCCATCTCGGGTCAAGGGTGGAGAAGTCTCCTCTCCACCTACTTTCCACCACCTATGACTACCCTCATTGATTGGGATGACTTGGACTGTTGGAGATAGGCCTAAGGATCCAAATTTTCCTATTTAATGCAGTGGTGGTGAGGAATAACTCATACCTTCTTTCATGTAATGTTATTATGCTCAATTTTTGTTGTAATGCTTTCATTTCCCCATGTAAGTTTCTTTTTGTATTTCTAAGTTCTTAATCCAATTACTTCTCTTCTCTTCTTCCAATTTCTATACTTAAATCTATAAACTCACAAAAGCACATTGATAACTCTGTGTGTTGGTGATATAGTTCACACATAGGTGTGAATTCCATTCACACACATGGAGGAGTGCTCGTTATTTCTGCGGTTTTAATCTCTTCAATTCAATTCTTGTAAGCCGTCTTCCGCCCACCATTGATAGTGTATCATAAATGGAGGGCTAAAACTTTAATGGGTTGATCTTAGGAAGATGAAAAGTCTGGATTTATTGTTATTTAATGCACAATTTTTTGTTAATTGGTTAAATAATTCAAGACTTCCATTCTTCAATTATTTTCGCTCCTCATCTTCACTATGTTTGAAAAAGCTAATTCCAATTACTAAATTAACCATATACCTTGGAGAGATCATGAATCTGGTTTTCTAAGTGTGTTGGTGACTATTAATTGAGTTTATTTAGTATCTAACCAGAAAATGATGAAGGTAGTGTTATTTTGAAGAATGGTTTCATCAAGAATTAATAAAACCGAAAATTTGTCTAAAGAAATAAAATGAATTCAACCCACCCAAGCGTAACCCTAAGATCAACCCATTTCATTATAATTGAACTCAACTAAGCTTATTAGTCTTCTCCAAAAACACTTAAAAAAATCCAAGTTGGCCACTTCATAGCCAAAAATCCATCCCTTAGGTTGTGTATCTTAGGTATCTTCTTAGGTCTCTGTGGAATCGACAACCCAAGCTACACTACAAGGACCGTTCTACCCTTATTCTCTTGGGTAAATTTGGGAGTGAACCAAATTTTGGCGCCATTTCCGGGGACCAATTAAGTACCTTAGATTCAAAAAAACCTTCTTTCCTCACCTCCATTCTTCTACTCTCACCCAAGATCTCTTATCTTTTTCCTTTCTCGTTTTTTTTGGGCGCATGTCCGCCTACACCCGCGATTTCTCAAACAGACTTGTTAGGGTAGAAATTCCTAGGATAGGGGAGTCAAGTACACCCATGGGATTGTTTAAATCAGATCCAAATATTCTTGAAACCCCAAAGTCAGAACTTGAAACAAGTCCAATGGAGGTTCATCCACAAAATCAAATTGTAAACCCTGGGGGGAATCAAATGGGAAACCAAAACCAAGAAGCTCCAAACTTAGGGAATGTAGTTGATCAAACCATGAACGACTACCTCACTCCAGGTTGGACCAATGCCCCCTCATGAATTAGACACAATTCCATAGGCGACACCAACTACATATTCAAACCCCATGTCCTAAACCACCTTCCAACCTTTCATGGGATGGAGTCAGAAATGCCATACCTTCATGTCAAAGAGTTCAACGACATTGTTGAAACCATGTGTCCCCCACATCAACTAGAATCTGCTAAGATGAGGCTCTTTCCCTTTTCATTAAAGGATCAAGCTAAAAATTGGATAAACAACTTGAGACCTGCATCAATCCACTCTTGGGACCAACTGCAAAGAGAATTCTACAAAAAATACTTCCCTCATCACAAAACAATTTCACTTAAAAAGAGCATCCAAAACTTTTTTGAAAAAGAGGGAGAGTCATTTTATGAAACATGGGAGAGGTTCAAAGACACCCTAAACATGGTTCCACCCCATGGGTTTTCCATACCTGAACAAGTGAGAATTTCATATGAAGGGTTGGGTCCGGGTAATAAACAATTCATTGACATGATGTGTAATGGAACTTTTAAAAACAAGGCCCCAAATGATGCTTACGAGTATCTGGAAAGTCTGGCTGAACAAAACCAAACTTGGGGAACTTCACCCTATTCTGAAAAGCCACAAAGAACCACTGGAATTCATACACTTAGAGAAGAGGAAAGCCTTAGGGCTAAACTCGCAGCACTCTCTAGGAAGGTTGAAGAGATAGACCTTAGGAAAGTCCATGAAATCCAAAATGTAGACCTTGTTTGCACAATTTGTGACAAACATGACCATAAAACAGAAAATTGCCCAACCATTCCATCCATTAAGGATGTTCTTCTAGGAGGACCCCCAGCGGAAGTCAATGCCCTAAACTTTCAAAAGCCCCAATACCAAAACACATTCAATCCAAGGTACAATGACCACCCAGGCTTTCGATGGAAGGATAACCAACAACATAGCCAACCACAAGGGAAAAATCCTTACCCTCAACAGAACTACCAAACCCATAATCTGTTTCAAACCCAACCTATCCAATACCAACAACCACCAGTCCATTTTCAACAAACCATTCCACCTTCAAAATATCCCCCAGGGATAAACCAATCTTCTCAAGCACCAACCCAAACTGTTCCACAAAGCCTACTAGAACAACTTTGCAAACAAATGGAAAGGATGAACTCAGAAGTCTCTTCCCTTAAACAAGAACTTCAAACAATCAAAACTGGGAAGGCACCCATGACTACCCAAGCCATTCCACAATAAACAACAAGGGGAGAGTCAAGTTGCACTCAATCAAATCATGAACAATTGAAAGCAGTGACAGTCTTAAGAAGTGGGAAATCAATTGAAAAACCTGAACAAACCATTTCAGAACTATTAAAAGATTCAACATCACTTCAAAATGATTAAGAACAACCCACAGATTCTAAAAAAACCAATGAGAATGAGAAGGAACCACAACCACACCAAACACTCAAACAACCTGCTCCCTTCCCTCAACGCATGAGGGGGAAATCCAAGCCTGAACTGAGTGAAACCTTGAGAGAAATATTCTCTCAAGTCAAGATGAACATTCCAATCCTCGATGAAATACAAACCATACCATCCTACTCAAAGTACCCTAAGGACTTTTGCACTTTTAAAAGAAATTTTTCACATAAAAACCAAGTCCTTTTGGCTGCTAATGTGAGTACCACCATTCAAGGGACCATTCCTCCAAAGATGAAAGACCCGGGTTTCCCTTACATCAATGTTGAACTAGGAGAGAAAAAAGTTGTCAAGGCCTTGTGTGACCTAGGTGCCAGTGTAAACCTCATTCCTTATGCCATTTATTGTCAGTTAGGGCTCAAAGAACTCCAACCCACATCTGTCACTCTTCAACTCGCTGATCGCAGTGTTCGGGTTCCTAAGGGGATCTTAAAGGATGTTTTAGTGAAAGTTGAGAATTTCATCTACCTTGCTGACTTCATTTTCCTTGACAATCATCCAAGCTTAGGTCCTAGGGAACAAACTCTAATCATTCTTTTCCGTCCTTTCCTTGCAACAATCAACTCTGTTATCCGAGTCTGAAATGGGAACATGACCATCACCTTTGGGAACATGAGTCTAGACTTGAACATCTATAATGAAAGCTCACAAATAGGGGATGATGAGGACATTCATGAAGTAAACATGATAGGAAGCATTGATAATGAATCCATGGAACATAAAGGAATATTTGATGGATGTTTAAGTCAGGATGAGATTGATTTCCTTTGTTCACATGAAGGAAGTTTATCTCCTTGGCTCAAATCATTTTCAAATTGATCCTATAATGATGTCTTAGGACCAAAAATCAGTGAATCCTTTTAGGAAACCACATTCATGGAGACAACTCAAACTCCCTTCCCTAACCCAGGTCAATACAATCTTGTGGTTGAAACTTCTACACATGGGGAATCAATTCAATCTGAAAATCTTGGAAACAAATTTGATCTTGATCCAATGCCCCAATCTTCTGCTAAAATTCTGAACCAACCAGATCTTGAATTGAAGGAACTTCCTACTTCCCTCAAGTATGCCTTCCTAGGGGAAAATCAAACACATCCTATAGTCATATCTTCTTCTCTTTAATCCAATCATGAGGGGATGCTTCTAGATGTCCTTAGGAAACACAAGAAAGCCATTGGTTGGACCCTGTCTGATATTCCTGGGATTATCCCACTTATTGGAACTCATAGGATTACTCTTGAATCTGAATCCAAACCATGTCGTCAACCTCAGAGGAGACTCAATCCAAATCCTATGGATGTGGTAAGGAAAGAACTTCTTAAGTTGTTGAAAGCTGGTATCATCTACCCCATAGCTGAGAGTGAGTGGGTAAGCCCAATTCAAGTTGTCCCAAAGAAAGCTGGAATCACTGTGATCACTAATAAGGATGGGAAAATTCTTCCAACTAGGGTGAGTAGTGGCTGGAGAGTCTGTAATGACTATAGGAAGCTCAAATCTTGTACAAAAAAGGACCATTTTCCCTTGCCCTTTATTGATCAAGTCCTCGAGCGAGTGGTGGGTCATCAATTCTACTGCTTCCTAGATGGGTACTTGGGGTACAATCAAATTGAGGTCTCCCTAGAGGATCAAGGGAAGACTACATTCACATGTACTTTCGGTACCTTTTCCTTCAAACGCATGCCCTTCGGGTTATGCAATGCCCCTGGAACCTTCCAGCGGTGCATGATGGGAATCTTCTCAGACATGGTAGGGGATTTTCTTGAGGTCTTCATGGATGACTTCTCTGTCTTTGGGGATACATTTGAGGGATGTCTTAGGAATGTGGAGAGAGTTTTGTCAAGATGTGAAGAAAAGAATCTAGTCCTAAACTGGGAAAAATGCCATTTCATGGTAAAAGAGGGGTTATTCCTTGGCCATATAGTCTCGGGTAGGGGAATTGAAGTTGATAAAGCAAAGGTTGACATCATTCGTCACCTTCCATCACCCAGAACTGTTAAGGAAGTGAGTTACTTCTTAGGACATGCTGGTTTCTATAGAAGATTCATTAAGGACTTTAGTTCAATCTCTCGTCCCCTTTGTGCTCTACTAGTAAAGGATGCTCCATTTGTTTGGACAGAAAGCTGTGAGGGATCATTTTCAACCCTTAAATCCGCTCTCACCTCTCCTCCCATTATGAAATCTCCAAACTGGGACCTTCCTTTCGAACTCATGTGTGATGCCAGTGACTTTGCTGTAGGAGTTGTGTTAGGGCAACGGTGTGATAAAACTCCATATGTCATTTCTTATGCAAGAAAATCCTTAAATAATGCCCAAATAAATTACACCACCACAGAAAAGTAGTTACTTGCTGTTGTGTTTTCCTTAGAGAAATTCAGGTCCTACCTCTTAGGATAACCCATAATTGTATTCACTGCCCATTCAGCTCTAAAATATCTCTTCCAAAAACAAGATGCCAAGGCTAGATTGATTAGGTGGGTCCTTCTTCTTCAAGAGTTCGATTTAACCATTAAGGATAAAAAAGGTGTAGAGAATGTTGTATCTGATAACCTCTCTAGGTTGGAATTCAAAGATAACTCACATCACCTTTCTGTGTCTGATTCATTTCCCGATGAGAACCTCTATTCTGTGAGTGATTGCCCTTGGTATGCTGACATAGCCAACTTCTTAGTTTCAGGGGTAATTCCAAAATTCTTAGGGACCCAAGCTAGAAGAAAATTTCTTTCTGATGTCAAGAATTATGTGTTTGATGATCCATACCTCTATAAGTTCTGTCCTGACTAAGTCATTAGGAGGTGTGTTCCAGAATCCGAACAAGAGTCCATCCTAATGTTCTGTCATAGTGAGGCTTGTGGAGGTCACTTTTCCTCTAAGAAAACTTATGCCAAGGTTCTTCAATGTGGTCTCTTTTGGCCCACCCTCTCAAGGGACTCCTACATATTTTGTCAAAGCTTTCCTAGGTGTCAACAAGTAGGGTCCATCACAAAAAGGAATCAAATGCCTCTCACTCCAATATTAGTGGTTGAAATATTTGACTGTTGGGGAATTGATTTCATGGGTCCCTTCCCAAACTCTAGGGGATATCTTTAAATTCTATTGGCTGTCGATTATGTCTCAAAATGGGTTGAGGCCATTCCTAAAAAATCCAATGACCATCAAACTGTGATTAGATTCCTTAAAGAAAACATCTTCTCTAGATTTGGGATTCCTAGGGCTATCATTAGTGATCGTGGAACTCATTTCTGCAATCGCCCATTCTCATCGCTCATGGAGAAGTATGGAATTTCTCACAAAGTGTCCACCACTTACCACCCACAAACCAATGGTCAAGCTGAGTTAGCCAATCTAGAAATCAAACAAATTCTTGAAAAAACTGTTAATCCATCTAGGAAAGATTGGTCGAGCAAACTCTTAGATGCTCTTTGGGAATATCGAACAGCATTTAAAACCATCCTAGGAAAGTCCCCATATAGGTTGGTTTATGGTAAAGCATGCCATTTTCCAGTGGAGATTGAGCATAAGGCCTTTTGGGCAATAAAAAAAATGAACTTTGACATTTCTTTGGCCGGAATAAAGAGGAAATTGGATCTAAATGAGCTTGAGGAACTTAGGATGGAGGCTTATGAAAATTCAAGGATCAATAAAGCTAGAGTTCAAGCCTACCAGTCTAGGAATCTTAAAACTAAACACATTGAACTAGGGAAACCTGTGCTTTTGTATAGTTCTAAACTTCATTTGCACCCGGGAAAGTTGAGGTCTAGATGGTCCGGTCCATACATAGTGCATAAGGTGTACCCCCATGGGGCTGTTGAAATTCAAGATCCCACCAATGGTCAAATATTTAAAGTTAATGGTCATAGAGTCAAACCATTCATAGAACCATTCCAAAAACATGAAGTTGATTAAGACCTGATTGAACCTACCTTTGATGAAAAAAAAACAACAATTAATCAATAAGGGGTTTAAGTCGAGCTAACGACGTTAAACAAAGCGTTGAATGGGAGACAACCCATGATTTTTAAATTTACAATCACTTTATTGTTTTAATCAATTTTTTTTAGCAAAAAAATTTGATATAATTTTACCTCATATTGTTGACCTGTTCTTCTCTTATGAGTATGGATGAGTATGAAAGGGGAGTGTCGTATTCATCCGTGTCACGCGGTGTGATCCCTGAGTATTATCTTACCCAGAAATTAAAAAAGAAGACAATGTATCAACAATATAGGTGTTTGTAAGTTTTTATTTTTTATTTATTTTTATTATAAAAAAAAACAAAAAAAAAACAAAACAACAAAACAAAAAAAAATGTAAAAAAAAAGTGACACGCCGTAGGACGTGGGTCAAACCCCGTCACGGCCGGCGAAGCCGTGGGACTCGAACCCGGGACCGAAGGGAGACAGGGGCACACGCCTACCACTGAACTATGGTGGTTGGTGCTTCCTTATTCTATCTTCTATATATATATACTTATATTTTAAATTTTTGTATATATACATAATTTTTTAAAAAAAAAATTATTACTTGTTATGAGTGTCGATCGTTGGAGTTTCAAAATTAACAAGTATGTTTTGTCTTTATTTTTTTTTATTTTTTTTATTTTTTTTATTTTATTGTTGTTTATTTTTAGAAAAGGGAACCTCAAGGGGTTTCCATTGTGTCTAACTATGTTGGTTTTTGAGATTCAGGGGATGCCAAGTTTGATGGATTTTCAGGGAAATCATAAGAGTACAAGCGTACACTACCATGATGATTCTTCAAGTGACATGGAGACCAAGGGATTAAATGAGAGCATCACAAACTTCAAAATCAAATATCAGGTGAAATTGTTCTATTATCCTTTTCTCTGCCTCTACCCCTTCTAAATTATATTTTCTTTAAACACTGAGGACAGTGTTATATTATGTTGGGGGGAGGTGAAAATAAAAATCAATAACATAGAGTAATAAAATGTGCATATTAATTGAATGAAAATTTTCCTTAACCTTGAACATGTTATTACACATTTCAAACCTTGAAAACTGAATATTAAATAATTTTGTATTCCTTGATTCTGATTTTAATACATGTTTAAGTTCATGAGCATAAAATTTTGGAAAGTGTGGCTGTCTAATGTGATTTTCACTATTACATTTTCATCCAATTTTTATAAAAAAATTCACAATGCACGTCCGTTGGATTGTGGGGTATTAATTTGAATTATTGGGGTCCCATAATAAATAACATAGTTTTGGTGATTATTTAAAATTTAATATGTGTATTTTAAAAAATATATATATAAAAAAAGAGGTGTAAAAAAAACAACAACAATAAATTTGCGCATAGAGCAATGAAATGACTTAATGTGTGGCTTTCGGCACTTGGGGATCGTGACTCCATAGTTTTCTGGCCCAGAGTTGGGAATTTTATCTCTATTTTTGGAAATTAGAATTTGTTTTTGAATGAGTTAACTCGAGATGATGCCCGAGTATGTGGGTTTCACTTGGTGCCCTAAGGCCTTTGAGCCTGGGAGTCATCGGCAAAGTCTCGCTACAAGGGTTGACTCATTTGAATGCAATTTAAATAACCATGGAAACATTGCAAAAAAAAAAAAGAATACTCATATTAATATTAAAATTTGATTCCACCTAGCGCTTCCATCTTTTCCCCCTTGAATAAAAATGAACCCCCATGTCTATTGTGACACACAACACATCATCATGATTAATTGTAATTGGATGAAATGTGGCATTGAATTTGATCAGAAGAATGGGCTTGGTCTTGGGTTATGCTTTATAACCTACATTGTATTAAATGATTTTTATGGGATGCATAATTTTTTTGGTATGAGTTATTTTGGTGAGCATTGTTTATTAAAATGTTTTTGGAAAAGGAAATTTGATTTTCATAATCTTTGAGTTATTTGCTCGGGAATAGCAAATATCAAGTTGGGGGGTTTGATTAGACAATAAAAATACCTTTTATAATTACATTTTATTGGGATTAAAAGTTCATTTTTGATCATATGGTCCTGAGTTAGTACATTTTAATTTTAAACATCCACTCTCATCAATTGTGCACTTCATGCCTAATGTACACCAATTTAGGCCCAATGACTCATCTGATTTTATTGAATGTAATTATTCATGTTTTAATATTATATTTTTGAAAATTTATCTTCACTTCAAATTTAAATGTTTCTCATTCAGGGAGCAAGGAAAGATTCATAAAGGATGATGAAGATATTTGGTGATGAAAGGAGACAATTCAGGTGAAGGAAGATTGGACATCAACCCACTGTTGAGGATGTGGGTCCCACAATACAGGACCAATGAAGCCCAAATTTCTTGTGATGATAGAAGACATATAGGGGAACAAATAATTTTTCAGGACAAAGTGCTAATTCGGTCTCCATGATGGTGATCAAGGCAGCCCAAATGGAAGATCAGAATCTGGGCCAGAATCTGCGGCCCAGAATGTCAGCCCAATGCAACTTACATATCTCCAGAACCACAAATTAAATTGGGCTGATATTTTACAGGGGGTTCGAAGACATCGGGGGCTTCATTTTTGTCCTCTATGGCCCACTCCAAATCGTCCATATAGAAGGACTTTGAAGCGTATCTGTCAAGTGGATGCAAGCTGGATGCCATCTCGGGTCAAGGGTGGAGAAGTCTCCTCTCCACCTACTTTCCACCACCTATGCCTACCCTCATTGATTGGGATGACTTGGACTGTTGGAGCTCGGCCTAAGGATCCAAAGTTTCCTATTTAAGGCAGTGGTGGTGAGGAGGAACTCATACCTTCTTTCATGTAATGTTATTATGCTCAATTTTTGTTGTAATGCTTTCATTTCCCCATGTAAGTTTCTTTTTGTATTTCTAAGTTCTTAATCCAATTACTTCTCTTCTCTTCTTCCAATTTCTATACTTAAATCTATAAAATCACAAAATCATAGTGATAACTCTGTGTGTTGGTGATATAGTTCACACATAGGTGTGAATTCCATTCACACACATGAAGGAGTGCTTGTTATTTCTGCGGTTTTAATCTCTTCAATTCAATTCTTGTAAGCCGTCTTCCGCCCACCATTGATAGTATATCATAAATGGTGGGCTAACCCTTTAATGGGTTGATATTAGGAAGATGCAAAGTCTGGATTGATTGTTATTTAATGCATGAATTGTTGTTAATTGGTTAAATAATTCAATACTTCCATTCTTCAATTATTTTCGCTCCTCATCTTCATTGTGTTTGAAAAAGCTAATTCCAATTACTAAATTAACCATATACCTTGGAGAGATCATGAATCTGGTTCTCTAAGTGTGTTGGTGACTAGTAATTTAGTTTAGTTAGTATCTAACCGGAAAATGATGAAGGTAGTGTTATTTTTAAGAATGGTTTCATCAAGAATTAATAAAACCAAAAATTTGTTTGAAGAAATAAAATGCATACAACCCACCCAAGCGTAACCCTAAGATCAACCCATTTCATTATAATTGAACTCAACTAAGCTTATTAGTCTTCTCCCAAAACACTTAAAAACAAATCCAAGTTGGCCACTTCATAGCCAAAAATCCATCCCTTAGGTTGTGTATCTTAGGTATCTTCTTAGGTCTCTGTGGAATCGACAACCCAAGCTACACTACAAGGACCGTTCTACCCTTATTCTCTTATGTAAATTTGGGTGTGAACCAACCATTTATGTCGGATTTTTTAAATTTAATTCACAGAATTGGTAAAGTTTCATTTAAACGAAAAATTAGTATGTTAACTACCACTTAGTGGTTTCACTATTCATCAAAAATTGAAGTTTCTCAGAACAATACCAAAATTCCACCCTAAGCTATAATTGATATTCCGAATTCAAAAATGATATCTATTTTAAAAAATTCTAAACATATAAGTTGCATTAATTAATTTTATAATTACTTTCCATTGTCAAAACAAATAGCTTGTTTTTAAGAAACAATATCAATCAAAAGATTGACAATTTTTTATGTCCAATTTCAAAGTGAAATTAATTCTAATGAACACCATTGGATAAAATGGTAAAATTATATTCTAATTATACTTTAAAACCACTCGATAGTATAATTTATCACTATAAATTATTTTGATTAAAATTTTTGTTTTTATGTATTTTTCTGTAACATCCCATGTAAGTAATGAATAATAGATATTTTTATCTATGCCTATTAATGAATTAGATAGTGTTTTAGAGGCTTAAAATGAAAATAAATCCAATCTTAAGCATGGAATACACTAATATTTGTAAAAGATTGTTTTACTGCCTTTTAATGGAAAACCATTTTTAAATCTATCTTTTGACAATTTTATAAGCCATGTTTGTCAAAATAAACGTATTCTTTATGATCGGGACATCAAAATTTACTTTGTGTGAATTTTTGGTATTTTTCCGATAAAATTAATTTTTTAATGAATGGTGAAAAATGTTGTATTCTAATTCAAAACCTCTTTTTAATATAATTTTTTATATGATTAGATTATCTTTTGAATTGTTTTTAAAGTTAAATTAGAATATATTTTTACCATTTAATCCAATGGTGGTCAATGGAATCAATTTCACTTTGAAATTGGACTTAAACTAGTGTCAATCTTTTGATACTTATTGTTTCAAAAAAACACGCTATTTGTCATGACAGTGGGAATTAATTATTAAATTAATTAATGCAACTTACATGTTTTGAATTTTTTAAAATAGACATCATTTTTGAATTCGGAATATCAAATATAACTTACGGTGATGTTTTGGTATCTTTCTGAAAAACTTCAATTTTTGATGAATAGTGAAACCATTAAGTGGTAGTTAAAGAAACTGATTTTTCGTTTAAATGAAACTTTTCCACTTCTGTGATTTTATTTTCAAAAATCCGACATACATGGTTGTCATTAAGAAGTAAAATGTGGTTCAATGAGATTAAAATAATTTTTTGGTGAATACTAACTTTTAAGTTCTTAATCGCGATTAGTGGTAATTAGTGTAGTTTAAGGTAAAAATAATGTTTTAATAATATGAGATGAGCTTGACACATGTCCTACCCTCATTGGATGTGTCATGGCCGACCAAGACAATCCATGGGTCAACTTAGGGACCCCATGGAGCCACTTTGGTTGGGAAATGACATAAATAACTTTTTATTTAATGTTAAAGTAAAAATGACACAAACATGAGATGTTTTACTAAAACAATTTTTACATGGGGTTATACAAGTCATATTTTTTATTATAAATAGTAATTGGAAAGATAAAAATATTTCCTACATCATAGTATTTATTTTTATAATTTTTAGACATTAAATAAATTAAATTATTTATGAAATTATGATGATGCAGCGATGACCTCATTATTTAACGATTTAAATAAAATGGAAAGATAATGTAATATCTAAGACCTACACATGTCCAAAACCTATTGTATGAGTGTATTTTGAACCCTTATCACCTTATCCTCGAATTATATCAATGTGAGACCTCTTAAATCCGAATACCAATTTAAAATAAAGTGACTTTTCTTTACTTTCCAAGAGTGCCCCTCCTCTCCTCTTATAAAAGGCCCCTACCTCTACCTCCTTACCCACACTCCCAAAGCCTTTGGATCAGCCAAAACCTGCCCATTTTGTCTCTCCAATTCCCTCTCTTACTCTTTGAAGCCTTAATTTGGGAAGAAGTCTTCTCAAGGAATCCTTTGAGCTCAAACCAAAGGGAGTTACCCGATTTTAAGGTAATGTCTTCTTTTGAGTCCTTTTGTTTTATTTTGCTTCTCCAACCCCATAAACTCTTTTTATTCATTTCTTTTGTAACAACTCCAGTATACTAAATATACTAGGATGTTGTTATAATAAGGATTCAAGCTACACTTACACACACCTACATCTAATGGTTAACGAACATACGGTTTCCGTGGATGGTGAATTTATGCCTCCCGAAACGATGATTGTTCAACATTCCTTTAACACCTTCAAAGGTGGCCATTAAGATGTCACTATATTTATATATGATATATAATATGTTTATGTTTTACTTATTCTTCAGTATTTTTTATTTTGGGTATACCTTTATGGTTTCCATTATGGGTAAACGCGATATCTTCATTTAAGGAAGTGCGGACTACCGCCCCCTTAAAGTGAGTTGATTCGTTAAATACCATATGTGGGACGTATAAAGGATGGAACTATGATATTATATATTATATTATACTGGAAGAATAATAATCTTTTATATAATTATGATTCCATTCTATAAAATACGAAATAGAAATGAAAGCAGCGTTCATGCGTACGTACGGCTTACCGTCTCCATGAACGGTGCATTTCATTTATTACCTCTAAATGATTATGTAATATTATAAATGCATGAATGTACTGGATATATATGACATATATGATATCTACATCATGAATATCATTCTGGATATAATGGATACATGAACAACATGTAATTATAAAGGGCTTATTTTTGACTCAAGTACCAATGATCGTTAAAACGACCGTTATTAACTTAAATAATTACATAGTGTTCATGAAATGGTAATAAGTAATATAAAAGGAATAATGAACTTTAAAAAGGTTCTTAAGCAAGTAGAAATTAACTCAAGTTTATTATTCAGGACATTAAAGAACGATCGAGTCAAGTCGGACCCGAGGTATGGGACTTCGTCTCAATCTCCTTTCATTAAGGCATATTTTATTTTATACACAACTTTCTTTTATACGGTGTATAAACCCCTTTGACTTTTACGTTTATTCAAAAGGAATATTTTTATATGAAGCATTTACTAAACTACAAAATGGAATGTTTTTGTCGTACGTATGCGGTGACAACGACTTCTCCGCTGTCGTGACCGTTATTTGAGTTTCGGCTTCCTCTACAAGCCATACCTTCTTTTTAAAAGAAAAATAAATACCATGTTTTACTTTTCATTTATTTTGGTATCGAAAATGGTTTTCATAATGTTTTTATATCAATGTGTTGTATTGATATCTTGTGATTGAAAGGTGGGAATGTTATGTTTCCTTTATGCATGTTTTATGTGATATGATTATGTTGAGGTTCTTGGGCATTATTATGAAAACAGGTGGTTCCGTGATAAACTAAGGGCGGGTGAGCCCGATATAGCTCTCCAATGCATTGGGTAACACGAAGGAGTGAAACGTTAAGGTTTCTCTGAAGAGATTTAGGGAATATACTGTGATGGGTATTCCAAACGTAACCAAGAGGGTTACTCCCTACGTAAGAATGTTATGAATGCCTCAAGTTACCTTTATGTCTTATGATTTCTATGATTTATTCATGATTTGATGAGGTATGTTAAAGTGATTATGTTTTATGGGTAAAGTATGATCTCATACTTATGTATATATGTACCCATGTTTCCTTTCCATATTTTTATATCACTTACTGATCTTTTTATGCTCATCCCAAGTTTTTTTGAAATGTTTTTCACAGGTCAAGGGAAAGGTACATGATATGATGATAGTGTCAAGGAAGTGTCAAGAAAGAATCCATGTTTATTTTAAATATGTTTCCATTGATGGGAATGAATAATACTATCTTTATGTAACCACTTTGTTTATATGTGGAATGTAATTCAAGTTTTATGTTCTAATTCTCTAAAACTGTAAACCCGAAAAGATCCTCAATGTGTAATCTTGTAATAACTCAAGAATATGTAAGGTTTAAGGCTGGGGACTTATACTTGGTATCAAAGGTCGGTTTAGATAACTTTAGGAGTTAGAATTCTATTAAATGATTATCCAAAAATATTTTTTTTGAAATGATATAGCATTTGAAGATTACCATGTTGCTTCATCTAAGACATGTTTGTTCAGAATTGTTTTCCGCAGAGGAAACTGGGAAGCAGTGCTAGGAAGGCATGCAGAAGGAAATAACCTTCCGAATCAGCATCCTGAGATGGTCGGAATTGGAACTGAACAGTTTGTTGTAGTAATGGCACAGTTGACTCAAGCGATAAATGGCGGTGGTATCCATGCACGAGATCAGCCAGATCTACCACAGAGGAACATGTCAGTGGTGGAACATTTCATGAGGCAACATCCCCCATCATCCAGAGGATCATTTGACCCTGTGCTAGATGAAGGGTGGATTAAAGCACTGTAGAAGATTTTCGATGTCATGGGGTGTTCAGACAATCAAAAGGTTAGTCTTGCTATTTACCGTTTGGAGGGTGAGACAGATCAATGGTGGTCGATGGTTAAAAATATCAGGGACGCTGATGAGATTGATGCTCTCGACTAGGATGAATTCAAAGGTATGTTTCTTGAGAAGTATTTTCCTAAGGCTGTTCGACTTAGGATGGAAAATCAATTCTTGGAATTGAGGCAAGAGGAATACTCAGTGGCTACCTATGAAGAAAGGTTCACTCGATTGGCAAGGTATGCTCCAAATTTTATCTAAGACCTTGATAGTAAAATCATTCATTTTTACTCCAGATTAAAGCCAAAATATCGAAGGGCATTAGCTTCTCGTGAGTTTAAAAGTTATGAAAAGCTTGTTTGATGTGCTGAGAAGGTGGAAATGGAGTTTGCCGATGACCAAGTGTTCTATAACAACTAGCAGAAGAAGAGGCCGAGGTGGCAGGAGATAGGTAAGAATTCTTCAAAAAAGTCTGATGGTAAGAAAACTAAGTTTCCAGTTTGCGATAAATGTGGAAAAAGGCATGCGGGGGAATGTCTTCTGAATTCTGGAAAGTGCTACCGATGTGGTAAGATGGGACATAAGGCTCGTGATTGCACTGAAAAGGATCAAGGTGAAGGTAAGACCAAATTTTATTTACAGTTAGTGAAATGTTATAAGTGAAATGAGATGGGTCACTATGAAAATGAGTGTCCGATAAAGAGCTTGAGTGATGTGAAGCAGTTAGACTACAAGAAGAAAGGGGTGGTGAAATCCTTTGCAACTACTTCAGCAGATGTCGGGCCATCAAATGAAGTTGTATCAGATACTTTGTTTGTTTTTTCAGATTATTCCAGTGTGTTGTTTGATTCGGGGTCTACACATTCTTTCATCTCTGAAACCTTTTCTAGTAAAATGGGAATACCATCTCAAGAAATGACTCCTAAAATTTTGGTAAAAACACCTGGGGGAAATGTTGAGGCAAAAAGAATTTATAAGAATATTCCTATCCTTATCTGTGGAAAGAACCTACTTGCAAACCTTATTGTTCTACCTCTAGTAGAGTTTGATGTTATCCTGGGTATGGATTGGATCTCTATTTACCATGCTAAGATTAACTGTAGAGCTAAAGAAGTTTCTTTTCAGAAAGAATTTCAGTTTGTGTACAAGAATGAACCCTTACTATTGATAACATATCAAGAGGCCGAGAAACTTGTAAAAGATGGAAATGAATGTTACCTTGCACACATCGTTGAAAATAAAGGAACTGTTCAGATTAATGATGTGCCAGTGGTAAATGAGTATCCTGATGTTTTTCCTGATGAGTTTCCTGGAATAATACCAGATCGGGAAGTTGAGTTTACCGTTGACTTAGTTCCTGATGCTAAGCCAATTTCAAAACCCCCTTATTGAATGGCTCAAATTGAACTTTTAGAGTTGAAGGAGCAATTGCAAGATTTATTAGAGAATGGTTTCATTCGACCTAGCACATCACCTTGGGGTGCTCCTATTTTATTTGTTAAAAAGAAAGATGGTTCTATGAGACTTTGCATTGATTATAGGGCCTTGAATAATATCACTGTTAAGAACAAATATCCTTTGCCTCATATCGATGATTTGTTTGATCAGCTCCAGGGAGCTCAGTTTTTTTCAAAGATTGACTTGAGATCAGGGTACCATCAGCTGAAGGTAAAGGAGGCAGATATTCCGAAGACCGTGTTCCGTACGAGATATGGCCATTATGAATTTGTAGTAATTCCTTTTGGGCTAACCAATGCACCTGCTGTAATCATGGACTTAATGAATAGAATTTTCCATGAGTTCTTGGATAAGTTTGTGGTGGTTTTCATTGATGATATTTTGGTGATTTCTAAAAGTAAAGAGGAGCATGAAAGACATTTAAGGGTTATCTTGCAAACCATAAAAGAAAATAAACTATATGGAAAATTCAGAAAGTGTGAGTTTTGGTTGCAACAAATTTATTTCCTTGGTCATATTGTTTCTAAAGATGGGATAACTGTTGATCCAGCAAAAACAAAGGTTGTTGAAGAATGGAAAAGACCCACAAATGTAATTGAGATTCGTAGCTTCCTTGTTTTGGCAGGCTATTACCGAAGGATTGTTAGAAATTTTTCATGATTATCTAGTCCAATGAATAAGCTAACTCGAAAGGGTGTTAAGATTATCTGGACAAAATAATGTGATGATTGTTTTCATGAATTGAAAAGGAGATTGGTGAATGCTCCAGTTTTGGCACTACCTTCCAGGAATGGTGAGTTTGTTTTATACAGTGATGCTTCATTGAAAGGACTTGATTGCGTCCTAATACAGAATGATCAGGTAATTGCTTATGCTTCATGACAGTTGAAGACTCATGAGGTAAATTACCCTACACATGATCTGGAATTAGCTGCTGTTGTTTTCACTTTAAAAATTTGGAGGCATCATTTGTATGGAGTAAAGTGTGAAATATATACCGATCACAAAAGTTTAAAGTATATATTCACTCAGAAAGAATTGAACATGAGACAAAGGAGATGACTAGAATTAATCAAGGATTATGATTGTACAATTCATTACCATTCGGGAAAAGCAAATAAAGTGGCTGATGCTTTGAGTCGAAAAAGTAATGATTCATTAGCAATGTTGCGTTTGGAACGTGATCCTTTGGTTAAGGATTTGATGAACTTTGACATAGAAGTTTTTGGTTCAGGAAGTTCTTCTGTTTTGCTTCAGGTATCAGTGAGATCATCTCTATCAGATAGAATCAAGCAAGCACAGAAGCAAGACAGTGAGTTGCAGAAAAAGGTAGAGCTGGTTCAGAAAGGTAAGTTGCCTGAATTCAACATTGATAATGATTGTGTTTTGAGATTTGGGAAGAGATTTTGTGTGCCTTGTGATTCACAGTTGAAGAGAGAGTTGTTTTGTGAATCTCATAGTTCTCCATTTTCAGTTCATCCAGGTAGTACTAAGATGTATAGAGATCTTCGGGAGTATTACTGGTGGGATGGAATGAAAAGAGATATTGCTGATTTTACTGTGAAGTGTTTGACATGTCAACAGGTTAAATCAGAGCGGCAGTTACCGAAAGGGATGCTTCAACCTTTACCAGTGCCAGAGTGGAAATGGGAGAATATAACCACGGACTTTGTTGTGGGATTACCGAAGACATCTCGAGGTAATAATGCAATATGGGTTATTGTTGATCGCTTGACCAAATCTGCTCATTTCCTTGATATAAGAGATACTTTCTCTCTTGATCAACTTTCCCGTTTGTATCTTAAATAGATAGTCAGGTTACATGGAGTTCCTCTCTCCATTGTATCTGACCGTGATCCCAGGTTCACTTCTAACTTTTGGAAAGGCCTTCAGAAGTCGTTGGGTACTGAATTAAATTTTAGTATAGATTTTCATCCTCAATCAGATGGGCAGTTAGAATGAACAATTAAGACATTGGAGGATATGATACGTTCTTTCTCTATGGATTATCAGGGAAGTTGGGACCAACATCTTTCTTTGGTTGAATTTTCGTATAATAACAGTTTTCATTCTAGTATACAGATGGCACCATTTCAGGAATTATATGGGAAGCGGTGTCGAACTCCAGCTTTCTGGGATGAAGTGGGTGAAAAGAAGTTGATGGGACAAGAATTGGTAGAAGAGTTGGCAGAAAAAGTTCAGCTGATACAGAAACACATGAGAACAGCTCAGACTAGGCAGAAGAGTTATGCAGATAATAGGTGGAAGGATCTATCTTTTGAGGTAGGTGATCATGTTTTTCTCAAAGTATCACAATGGAAAAGTGTGATGAGATTTGGTAAGAAAGGAAAGCTGAGTCCAAGGTTCATTGGACCATATGAAATTCTAGAGAGAGTTGGATCAGTTGCTTACCGAGTGGATTTACCTCCGAGTTTATCTCAGGTACACAATGTTTTTCATGTTTCGATGTTGAGAAAGTACATGCCAGATCCATCTCATGTTTTGAGTCCAGAGGTAGTTCAGCTGGAAGAGAACCTATCTTATGCGGAACAATCGGTCCAGATTCTTGACCACAGGGATCAAGTGTTACGGAATAAGGTGATAAATCAGGTAAAGGTTTTGTGGAAAAACCACATGATGGAAGAGGCAACATGGGAATTTGAAAATGCAATGAGTGATAAGTACCCCCATTTATTCGATAAGTAAATAAATTGCGGGGGCACAATTTTCTAAAGGGGGGAAGGATGTAACATCCCAAGTAAGTAATGAATAATAGATATTTTTATCCATGCCTATTAATGAATTAGATAGTGTTTTAGAGGCTTAAAATGAAAATAAATCCAATCTTAAGCATGTAATACACTAATATTTTTAAAAGTTTGTTTTACTGCCTTTTAATGGAAAACCATTTTTAAATCTATCTTTTGACAATTTTATAAGCCACGTTTGTCAAAATAAACGTATTCTTTATGATCAAGAAATCAAAATTTACTTTGTGTGAATTTTTGGTATTTTTCCGATAAAGTTCATTTTTTAATGAATAGTGAAAAATGTTGTATTCTAATTCAAAACCTCTTTTTAATATAATTTATTTATATGATTAGATTATCTTTTGAATTGGTTTTAAAGTGAAATTAGAATATATTTTTACCATTTAATCTAATGGTGGTCATTGGAATCAATTTCACTTTGAAATTGGACTTAAACTAGTGTCAATCTTTTGATACTTATTGTTTCACAAAAACACGCTATTTGTCATGATAGCGGGAATTAATTATTAAATTAATTAATGCAACTTACATGTTTTGAATTTTTTAAAATAGACATCATTTTTCAATTCGGCATATCAAATATAGCTTAGGGTGAAGTTTTGGTATCTTTATAAAAAACATCAATTTTTGATGAATAGTGAAACCACTAAGTGGTAGTTAAAGAAACCGATTTTTTGTTTAAATGAAACTTTGCCACTTCTGTGATTTGATTTTCAAAAATCCAACATACATGGTTGTCATTAAGAAGTAAAATGTGGTTCAATGAGATTAAAATAATTTTTTGGTGAATAGTAACTTTTAAGTTCTTAATCGCGATTAGTGGTAATTAGTGTAGTTTAAGGTAAAAATAATGTTTTAATAATATGAGATGAGCTTGAAACATGTCCTACCCTCATTGGATGTGTCATGGCCGACCAAGAAAATACATGGGTCAACTTGGGGACCCCATGGAGCCACTTTGGTTGGGAAATGACATAAATAACTTTTTATTTAATGTTAAAGTAAAAATGACACAAACATGAGATGTTTTACTAAAACAATTTTTACATGGGGTTATACAAGTCATATTTTTGATTATAAATAGTAATTGGAAATATCAAAAGATTTAATACATCATATTATTTTTTTTATAATTTTTAAACATTAAATAAATTAAATTATTTATGACATTATGATGATGCAGCGATGACCTCATTATTTAACGATTTAAATAAAATGGAAAGATAATGTAATATCTAAGACCTACACATGTCCAAAACCTATTGGATGAGTGGATTTCGAACCCTTATCACCTTATCCTCGAATTATATCAATGTGGGACCTCTTAAATCCGAATACCATTTTAAAATAAAGTGACTTTTCTTTACTTTCCAAGAGTGCCCCTCCTCTCCTCTTATAAAAGGCCCCCACCTCTACCTCCTTACCCACACTCCCAAAGCCTTTGGCTCGGCCAACCCCTGACAATTTTTCTCTCCACTTCCCTCTATTACTCCTTGAAGCCTCACTTTGGGAAGAAGTCTTCCCAAGGAAGCCTTTGAGCTCAAACCAAAGGGAGTTACCCGATTTTAAGGTAATGTCTTTTTTTGAGTCCTTTTGTTTTATTTTGCTTCTCCAACCCCCTAAACTCTTTTTATTCTCTTCTTTTGTAAAAAATATAGTATCCAAAATATACTAGGATGTTGTTATAATAAGTATTCGAGCTACACTTAAACACACCTACATATAATGGTTAACGAACATATGGTTTCCGTGGATGGTGAATTTATGCCTCTCGAAACGATGATTGTTCAACATTCCTTTAACACCTTAAAAGGTGGCCATTAAGATGTCACTATATTTATATATGATATATAATATGTTTATGTTTTACTTAAGCTTATGTATTTTTCATTTTGGGTATACCTTTATGTTTTCCATTATGGGTAAATGCGATATCTTCATTTAAGGAAGTGCGGACTACCGCCCCCTTAAAGTGAGTAGATTCGTTAAATACCATATGTGGGACGTATAAAGGATGGAACTATGATATTATATATGATATTATACTGGAATTATAATATTACTTTATATCATTATGATTCCATTCTATAAAATACGAAATAGAAATGAAAGTAGCGTTCATGCGTACGTACGGCTTACCGTCTCCATGAACGGTGCATTTCATTTCTTACCTATAAATGATTATGTAATATTATAAATGCATGCATGTACTGGATATATATGACATATATGATATCTACATCATTAATACCATTCTGGATATAATGGATACATGAACAACATGTAATTATAAAGGGTTTATTTTTGACTCAAGTACCAATGATCGTTAAAACGACCGTTATTAACTTAAATAATTACATAGTGTTCATGAAATGGTAATAAGTGATATAAAAGGAATAATGAACTTGAAAAAGGTTCTCAAGCAAGTAGAAATTAACTCAAGTTTATTATTCAGGACATTAAAGAATGATCGAGTCAAGTCGGACACGAGGTATGGGACTTCGTCTCAATCTCCTTTCATTGAGATATATTTTATTTTATACACAACTTTCTTTTATACGGTGTATAAACCCCTTTGACTTTTACGTTTATTCAAAAGGAATCTTTTTATACGAAGCGTTTACTAAACGACAAAAGGGAATGTTTTTGTCGTACGTATGCAGCGACAACGACTTCTCCGCCATCGTGACCGTTATTTGAGTTTCAGCTTCCTCTACAAGCCATACCTTCTTTCTAAAAGAAAAATAAATACCATGTTTTACTTTTCTTTTATTTTGGTATCAAAAATGGTTTTCATAATGTTTTTATATCAATGTTTTGTATTGATATCTTGTCATTGAAAGGTGGGAATGTTATGTTTCCTTTATGCATGTTTTATGTGATATGATTATGTTGAGGTTCTTGGGAATTATTATGAAAACGGGTGGTTCCGTGATAAACTAAGGGCGGGTGAGCCCGATATAGCTCTCCAATGCATTGGGTAACGCGAAGGAGTGAAACGTTAAGGTTTCTTCGAAGAGATTTAGGGAATATACTGTGATCGGTATTCCAAACGTAACCAAGAGGGTTACTCCCTACGTAAGAATGTTATGAATGCCTCAAGTTACCTTTATGTATTATGATTTCTATTATTTATTCATGATTTGATGAGGTATGTTAAAGTGCTTATGTTTTATGGGTAAAGTATGATCTCATCCTTATGTATATATGTACCCATGTTTCCTTTCCATATTTTTATATCCCTTACTGAGCTTTTTATGCTCATCCCAAGTTTTTTTGAAATGTTTTTCATAGGTCAAGGGAAAGGTACATGATATGATGATAGTGTCAAGGAAGTGTCAAGAAAGAATCCATGTTTATTTTAAATATGTTTCCATTTATGGGAATGAAGAATACTATCTTTATGTAACCACTTTGTTTATATGTGGAATGTAATGCATGTTTTATGATCTAATTCTCTAAAACTCTAATACCGAAAAGATCCTCAATGTGTAATCTTGTAATAACTCAAGATTATGTAAGGTTTAAGGCTGGGGCCTTATATTTTCACTATTCATCGAAAATTGGAAGTTCGTGGAAAAATACCAAAAATTCAACATAGGCTAATTTCGATATTCCAAATCCAAAAATGAAGTCCATTCTGAAATATAAAATTTATATAATTTCAAAAAGTGGGTATTACTATTCATAACAACTACTTTGATTGGTCGTAGTGTGTTAGAACTCAAGGTTGCGTACAACACACGCTGCTCTATTATTCAAAGAGAAGCGTACCATGGAAGCTTGGGGTGTTACATTGTCCCCTCCTTCAAATAGTTTCATCCTCAGAATTTCTAGAATATTACTGCATAAAAATACTTGGGTGGTTTTTCATCATATGTTCCTTGGGTTCCCACGTTGCCTCTTCCATCTTATGGTTCCTCCATTGAACTTTTACCAGACGAGTCCTCCGGTTTCTCAGCACTTGTTCTCTTGTATCCAGAATCCTGACAGGCTCTTCACAATAAGACATATCGGGTTCCAGTTCTAATTCCTCATAGGTGGGTACATGCGCTGGGTCAGGCATGTATTTTCTCAACAGTGATATGTGGAACACATCATGAACTTTAGAGAGACTTGGAGGCAATGCCAAACGGTAAGCTATAGCCCCAATTCGTTCTAGAATTTCGAATGGTCCGATGTACCTGGGACTTAATTTTCCCTTCTTACCGAATAGTATAACTCCCTTCCATGGAGATACCTTCAAGAAAACATGATCTCCTACCTGAAATTCCAAATCCTTCCTTCGGTTATCGGCATAACTCTTCTGCCTACTTTGAGCTGCTTTGATGTGGTTTTGGATTACCTTCACCTTTTCCATCGTTTCCTCAACAAGTTCTGGGCCTATGAGTTTTCTTTCACCAACATCGTTCCAACAGGTTGGTGTGTGACACCTCTTTCTGTATAATGCTTTTTATGGTGCCATCCGAATACTTCAATGGACAACATTGCTATAGGAAAATTCTACCAGAGGTAAATATTGATCCCACATACCCTAAAAGTCAAGTGATCATGATCTCAACATGTCTTCTAAGGTTTGAATATTCCGTTCTGATTGTCCATCTGTTTGAGGGTGGTAAGCAGTGCTCAAATGAAGTTCAGTTTCCAAGGCTTTCTGAATACTTTTCCAGAATCTTGATGTAAAATGGGGATCACGATCCGAAACAATCGATAGGGGTACTCCATGAAGTCGTACAACTTCGTTAATATACAGTCTTGTTAAACGTTCAAGTGGTAAATCTTCTCTTATAGCAAGAAAATGTGCTAACTTGGTTAGACGATCAACAATGACGGATATTTCATCATTCCTTCTAGGATTATTTGGTAGTCCCATGACAAAGTCCATCACAATATTATCCCATTTCCACTTAGGTATGGGAAGAGGTTGCATAACTCCTCCAGGAAGCTGCCTCCCAGCTTTCACTTGTTGACAAACCATGCATCTTGACGCAAAATCAGCAATCTCCCTCTTCATATTGTCCCACCAAAAATGTTCCTTCAAATATATATACATCTTAGTGCTACCAGGGTATATAGAGAAATTGTAACTATGAGAATCATCCAATAATTTCCTTTTTAGATCAGCTATATCGGGAACATAAAGTCTCTTCCCAAATTTCAAAATTCCATCTTCATACAAAAAGTCACTCAATCTACCATCTTTCACAGCTTTAATCTTTTTTTGAAACTCTTCATCATCGGTCTGAGAACTCTTAATCCTTTATAGTAAATATGTTTTGGCATCCATTTGAAAAAGAATTGATGTTTCACCTTCCATAGTTATTCCCATGTCCATCTTCACTAGATCCATGAAAATAGGATACCTTTCAATTCTCATATTGTTCAAAACTCCATGAGATTTTCTTCTCAAAGCATTTGCCACCTTATTTTCCCTCCTCGGGTGGTAGTGTATCATGCAATCATAATCATTGAGTAATTCAAGCCATCTCATTTTCCTTATGTTGAGTTCTTTTTGTGAGAAAATATACTTCAAACTCTTGTGATCAGTATAAATCTCACATTTTTCACCATAGAGGTAATGTCTCCTATCTTCAAAGCAAAGATCACCACTGCTAACTCATGATCATGAGTAGGATAGTTTTTCTCATTAATTTTCAACTATCGTGATGCATAGGCAATAACCCTATCATTCTACAAGAGGACACAACCAAGTCCTTTCTTCGATGCATCACTATAAATAACGAACCCGTCATTCCTCGATGGTAGATTCAATATAGGATCATTGACTAGTCTTCTATTTAGTTCTTCGAAACATTCTTCACACTCTTTTGTCCAAACAAATTTAACACCTTTACGTGTCAGCTTTGTTAATGGGTTAGCCAATCGGGGAAAATTCTAGAAAAAACGTCGATAATAACCTGCTAAACCAATAAAACTGCATACCTCAGTTATACTTGTCGGTGCTGGCCATTCTTGGATTGCTCTTGTCTTAGAAGAATCAACAGAGATTCCATCCTTAGAGAAAATATGGCCCAGAAAATAAATCGCATGAATCCAGAATTCACACTTGCTAAACATCCCATATAATTCATGTCTTTTAAGAGTCTTTATAATAATGCGCAAGTGATTTTCATGATCTTCATAGTTTTTGGATTATACCAAGATATCATCAATAAGTAGCACTACGAAGTCATCAAGATATTCCTCGAAAACTCTATTCATTAGATCCATGAAAATAGAGGTTGCATTAGTCAGCCCAAAAGGCATTACTGTAAACTCGTAATGCCCGTACCTAGTTAGAAATGTTGTCTTTGGAATGTCTTCCTTCTTAACACACAAATAATGATATCCAGATCGAAGTTCAATCTTTGGAAAGTATTGAGCTCCATGTAGTTGGTCAAATAAATCATCAATATGAGGTAGGGGATACTTGTTCTTTATTGTTATAACATTGATCTCCCTGTAGTCGATACATAACCTCATAGATCCATATTTATTTTTAACAAAAAGAACAGGGGATCCCCATGGAGAAACACTAGGGAGAATAAATACCTTATTACTCAATTCCTCAAGTTGTTTCTTTAGTTCAACTAATTCCGCAGAGCCCATTCTATATGGGGTTTTCGATATGGGCCTTGAACCAGGCATTAGGTCAATAGAAAACTCAACTTCTCATTCTGGAGGATGCCCAGGTAAATCTTATGGAAACACATCAACATATTCTCTCACAATAGGTACATCCTCTATTTGAACATTCCATTCCTCATCTAAAGTCATTTCATTCTCTTCCTCCCCAATAAGTGAATTTAGTTGAGCTACTGAGGGTGGATCTAGATAAGAATTAGGTGGGGACGATTCTGCTCTAAAGATAAGGTGTTCCTTATCATCATCATCAAAAATCATAACCTCCTTCTTATTACAATATATCTTCACATCATGGTCAGAAAGCCAATCCATACCGAGGATTATATCAAATTCAATCATTGGTATGATGATGAGATCAGTAGATAAAAAAATTTATGTGCTCTAATGGGAACTGATTCACAAAACATTATTCCAATGATATTTCCATTAGGAGTTTTGACTGACAACTCCCTTGTTAAATTAAATTAGAAATATCTAATTTTCTTAGTAAACTGGGAAGATATGAAACAATGCGATGATCCAGAATCCAATAATGCATTTGCTAAACTTGAGGAAACCATTAAATTACCTGCCACCATGTCTTTCGGAGCTTCTACCTCAGCAGTTGTGATAGCATAAACTTGTCCTTGATCCCTTGAACTTTTATGAGGTAAGTTCCCCTAATGCTTAGGACATTCATTTGAATAATGTCCCATCTCCTTGCAATTGTAGCATTGAACATCAATAGCTTCTTTCTTCCCCTTCCAATCACGATCTTGGTGGCCTTTTTCACCACACTTGTAATAGACTCCCATTCCATTCAAGAAAGTACCAGGGTGTTTCTTCCCACATTTACTACAGGATGAATAATAAACTTTTCCCTTCTTCCCCTTATTTACATTTCTGGAGTGATCAGAAGATCTCTTCTTCTCTTACTTTTCTTTAAAGTCGTAAGACTTAGAGGATTCCTTTTCAGTCTTAATAACACATGAGACAAAGTCTTCTTATAACGAGAAGGATTGTGATACCAATGATCGATGGAGAAATGGTTTTAACCCATCAAAGAAATGATGAATCTTACTTGTTGGGTTACGTATATAATCTGCAGCATGTCTTGCTAACCTTGTAAAGTTAGACTCATACTTTGCGACATTCTCATCCTCCTTTTGCCTCAGACTCATAAATTGTCTTTCCATATCTGCTCGATGGTCATGAGGAAATTATTTTTCTAAGAAAAGATCTTTTAACTCCCTCTATTACATATTTGATACTTCATCATCTTCCTTTGTGTTTTGAATCAATGACCACCATTTATCAGCATCTCCAGGGAGGCGGTAAACTGCCATGATAACCTTTTCCCTTTCACTACTCCCCAAGGCATGTAATATTTTCACTACGGAATTTATCCATTGCTCAGCTAATAAGGGATTTGTACTCCCATTGAATGTTGGTGGTTGTTGCCTCATGAAGCGGTCTAACATTGATCCTCCACGTTGCGGATCAGGTTGATCTATACGAGTAAGGTTATTATTCATAACCTGAGTGAGTTGTCCCAGTATGGTGATAAGTTGATCAACACCAGTTGTATCAGTAGCTCCAATATAATTATCTTGATTAGGAGGGAAATCTCTACATGGAGTGTGTGCATTGACACAGTTTCCATTCCTTCCACTAGGCGCCATTTCTAAACAATGGCATAAACTAGATCAGTTTATGAATCAAAATACATAATTCCATAATTGTAAAACACTTAACATAAATTGAACAGTTTATGGATATAATCCATAATCATAAAAATGTTTTCTTTGAGGAATTATATACTCATAAACCCTTCATAATGGTTTGTAAAGAAAATGGGAATTATCCTAAGCATATCTCCCGAGAGTGTCGTAACCAAGAGTGCAGCAAGGCCCGTTTTTTGTGCACCAGTTCTCGTTCGAGTCTATCTCAAATTGGTGTTTTTGGGTTTTACCCCTAGGTACATCTTTGCCAAAGCCGCCTCTACCTGCTCGTATCCAGACAAGGATGTATTGCTCGGAAAACTCACAAATTCTCTATAATACGAAAATTTTAGGATGTTCTTCTATACTAATACTCAAAGTCTATCTTAGGGCTATGTGCTCCAATCAGAGTTTTTCTAAATCTATCTTCCAAAGTTAGTACTAAAATACCTATGATACCAACTGTAACGCCTCGACCCCAGTTACCCAGAGTCAGTGCATTATTACGTAAAATTGGCATGATCACAAAAGATCAAGTCCCGAAAGACCGATTAGTTTAGTAGCCTTGGAAACACTAGATACATTCATAAATTTTACATTACATCATAAAGTGAAAAACTATAATAACATGGTCTCTATAGTCCAAACTCATATCCCCTTCAGACTATCCCTGCAGTTCAGTAATAAAATATTTCTTCACATCCTGGGAAAAATAAAACATAGAAAGGGGTGAGCTCAGATGTTCAGTAATGATAACAATATAGTGGAAACTTTCATAAATAAACAAAAACATTTTAGGCAATGTATAACTAAAACAAAATCCTTTTAAACATGAAATTCAGCATAATATGGAAAAAATAAAATGAAATAATGCCATTTACTTATTCACATGGATATTCTACTAGTCGAATAATCACATGCAATATCAATAACCACTTTTATAATGATGGAATGCATAATACTAGACTATCAAAACCACATAGTCAAGGCCTTGTTCTAAAACTACAAATAAGATTTTGTCAAGGCCTTGTACCAAGACACTAGTTTGTCTCATGAGACCTACCGATGCATCGATGAGCTATAGAGGGCTCGACCCATCACATACTAAGTCCAATTCATTCTTTATATGAAAAGGTTTAAACATATCATAATGCAGAACATAATCGTATCACATAAAACATGGATAAAGGAAACAAAACATTTCCACATTTCAATCACAAGATATCAATACAACACATTGATATAATAAAACCATTTTCAATACCAAAATAAAAGAAAAGTAAAACTCGGTATTTATTTTTCATTTAAAAAATGTTATGGCTTGTAGAGGAATCCAGAACTCAAATAATGGTCACGGTGGCAGAGAAGTCATTGTCGCCGCATATGTATGACAAATAAACATTCCTTTTGTCATTTAGTAAAACGCTTCTTATAAAAAATATTCCTTTTGAATAAATGTAAAAGTCAAAGGGGTTTATACACCATATATAAGAAAGTTGTGTATAAAACAAAATATGCCTCAATGAAAGGAGATTGAGACGAAGTCCCTTACCTCGTGTGTGACTTGACTCGATCATTCTTTAACCTCTTGAATAATAAACTAGAGTTAATTTCTACTTGTTTAAGAACCTTTTTCAAGTTCATTATTCCTTTTATATCACTTATTATCATGTTATTAACATTATGTAATTATTTATGTTAATAACGGTCGTTTTGTCGATCTTTGGTAGTTGAGTCAAAAATAAACTTATTATAGTTACAAGTTGTTCATGTGGTAAAATATCCATTATATCCAGAATTATATTCATGATGTAGATATCATATATATTATACATATCCAGTATGTACATTCATTTATAATATTACATAACATTTAGAGGTAAGAAATGAAATGCACCGTTCATGGAGACGGTAAGCCATACGTACACATGAACACTACTTTCGTTTCTATTTTGTATTTAATGGAATAAAATCATAATGATATAAAGGTTTATTATAATTCCAGTATAATATCATATATAATTTCATTTACTCTATCCTTTATACGTCCCACATATGGCATTAACGATTCAAATCAATTTGAGGGGGCGGTAGTCCGCACTTCCTAAAATGAAATTATCGCGTTTACCCACAATGGAAATCATAAAGGTATGACATAAATGAAAAATACAGAAGAATAAGGAAAACATAAACATAATATATATCATATATAAATATAGTGACATATTAATGGCCACTATGAGAGGTGTTGAAAGAAGATTGAACAATCATCGTTTCATGTGGCAGTAATTCACCACCCACAGAAACAATATGTTCTTTAACCATTAGACGAAGGTGTGTGTAAATGTAAATCAAATATTTCTCATAAAAAAATCCTATTATATTGAATATACTAGTTTAGTTACAAAATAAAGGAATAAAAAGAGTTTAAGGGGTTGGAGAAGAAAAATAAAACAAAAGAACATAAGAGAAGACATTACCTTAAAATCGGGTAACTATTTTTGATTTGAGCCAAATGCATCCTTTAGAAGACTTCTAACCAAAGTGAGGCTTCTAGGAGTAATAGAGGGAAGTTGAGAGAGTATTTGGGAAGAGTTTGGCCGAACCAAATTGATTTTAAGTTGTTAATAAGGTGGTAGAGGTGGGGGCCTTTTATAAGAGGAGAGGAGGGGCACTCTTGGAAAGTCATGAAATGTTACATTATTATGAAATGATTTTCAGATTTTAAAGGTCCCACAATGATATATTTAGAGGATTAGGTGATAAGGTTTCTAAATAAACCCATAAAATAGGATTTACACAAGTGTAATTCTTAGATTTTACCTTATCTTTTACTTTTATTTAAATCATTCATTAATGAGGTAATCATTGCATCATCATGGTGTGATAAATAAATTTATTTATTTAATGCCTAAAAATTATAAAAAAATTACCATGATGTAGTAAATATTTTTATCTTTCCAATGAATATTTATAGTCTAAAAGTTAACTTATATAAACCCATGTAATAATTTTTTTAGTAAAACAACACATGTTTGTGACAATTTTATTTTTACTTTAAATAAAAGGTTATTAATGTAATTTTCTTACCCATGTGGCTCCATGGTGTCCCCAAGTTTATCCATGGATTGTCTTGGTCGGCCATGACTCATCCAATAAGGGTAGGACAAGTGTAAAGGTAATTTCATATTATTATAACATTATATTTACCTTAAATTACACTAATTACCTTTAATTGCGATTAATAAAACGTAAAAGTTACTATTCACCAAAAATTATTTTCATCTTATTGAACCAAATTTTACTTAATAATGACAACCATGTTTGTCGGATTTTTGAAATTCAATTCACATAAGTGGTAAAGTTTCATTTAAATGAAAAATTAGTTTTTTAACTACCACTTAGTGGTTTCACTATTCATCAAAAATTGAAGATTTTCAGAACAATACCAAAAATCTACCCTAAGCTATATTTGATATTACAAATTAAAAAATGATGTCTATTATACAAAATTCCAAACATATTGGTTTTATTAATTAATTTTATAATTAATTCCCGTTGTCAAAACAAATAGTGTGTTTTTTGGAAACAATATCAATCAAAAGATTGACAATTGTTTATGTCCAATTTCAAAGTGAAATTAATTATAATGACCACCATTGGACAAAATGGTAAAATTATATTCTAATTATACTTTAAAACCACTCAATATTATAATTTATCACTATAAATTATTTTGACTAAAAATGTTGTTTTTAAGTATTTTTCACTATTCATCGAAAATTGGAAGTTCTCGAAAAAATACCAAAAATTAAACATAGGATAATTTCGATATTCCAAATCAAAAAATGATATCCATTATGAAATATAAAATTTATATAATTTCAAAAAGTGGGTATTACTATTCATAACGGGCTAATTTGATTGGTCGTGGTGTGTTAGAACTCGAGGTTGCGTACAACACACGCTGCTCTATTATTCAAAGAGAAGTGTACCATAGAAGCTTGGGGTGTTACATTCTCCCCTCCTTCAAATAAATTCATCGTCGAAATTTCTAGAATATTACTACATAAAAAGACTTGGGTGGTTATTCATCATAAGTTCCTCAAGTTCCCACGTTTCATCTTCCATCTTATGGTTCCTTCATAGAAATTTTACCAGACGAGTGGTCCGGTTTCTCAGCACTTGTTCTCTGATATCTAGAATCCTGAAAGGCTCTTCGTAATAAGACAGATCGGGTTCCAGTTCTAATTCCTCATAGGTGAGTACATTCGTTGGGTCAGACATCTATCTTCTCAACAGTGATACGTGGAACACATCGTGAACTTTAGAGAGACTTGGAGGCATTGCCAAACGGTAAGCTACAACCCCAATTCGTTCTAGAATTTCGAATGGTCATATGTACCTGAGACTTAATTTTCCCTTCTTACTAAATCGTATAACTCCCTTCCATGGAGATACCTTCAAGAAAACATGATCTCCTACCTGAAATTCCAAATCCTTCCTTCGGTTATCGGCATAGCTCTTCTACCTACTTTAAGATGCTTTGATGTGGTTTTGGATTACCTTCACCTTTTCCATCGTTTCCTCAACAAGTTCTGGGCCTATGGATTTTCGTTCACCAAAATCATCCCAATAGGTTGGTGTGCGACACCTCTTTCTGTATAACGCTTCATATGGTGCCATCCGAATACTTGAATGGAAGCTATTGTTATATGAAAATTCTACCAGAAGTAAATATTGATCCCAAAAACCCTGAAAGTCAAGTGATCATGGTCTCAACATGTCTTCTAAGGTTTGAATAGTCCGTTCTGATTTTCCATCTGTTTGAGGGTGGTAAGCAGTGCTCAAACAAAGTTCAGTGTCCAGGGATTTCTGAAGACTTTTCCAGAATTTTGATGTAAAATGGGGATCACGATCCGAAACAATTGATAGGGGTATTCCATGAAGTCTTAAAAATTCATTAATATACAGTCTTTCTAAACGTTCTAGTGGTAAATCTTCACTTATACCAAGAAAATGTGATGAATTGGTAAGATGATCAACAATGACCCATATTTCATCATTCCTTCTAGGAGTCTTTGGTAGTCCCATGAAAAAGTATATCGTAATATTATCCCATTTTCACTCAGGTATGGGAAGAGGTTGCATAACTCTTCTAGGAAGTTGCCTCCCAGCTTTCACTTGTTGAAAAACCATGCATCTTGACACAAAATCAGCAATCTCCCTCTTCATGTTATCCCACCAAAAATGTTCCTTCAAATCTATATACATCTTAGTTATACTAGGGTGTATAGAGAAATTGGAACTATGATCATCATCCAATAATTCCCTTTTTAGACCAGCTATATCAGGAACACAAACTCTCTTCCCAAATTTCAAAATTACATCTTCATACACAAAGTCACTCAATCTCCCATCTTTCACAGCTTTAGTCTTTCTTTGAAACTATTCATCATTAGTCTGAGAACTCTTAATCCTTTCTAGTAAAGATGGTTTGGAAACCATTTGAAAAAGCATTGATGTTTCACCTTCCATAGTTATTCCCATTTCCATCTTCACTAGATCCATGAAAATAGGATCCCTTTCAATCCTCATATTATTCAAAACTCCATGATCTTTTCTGCTCAAAGCATCTTCCACATTATTTTCCTTTCCCAGGTGGTAGTGTATCATGAAATCATAATCCTTGAGTAATTCAAGCCATCTTTTTTGCCTCATGTTGAGTTCTTTTTGTGAGGAAATATACTTCAAACTCTTGTGATCACTATAAACCTCACATTTTTCACCATAGAGGTAGTGTCTCCATATCTTCAAAGAAAATATCACAGCTGCTAACTCGAGATCATGAGTAAGGTAGTTTTACTCATGGGTTTTCAACTGTCATGATGCATAGGCAATGACCCTATCATTCTGCATGGGGACACAACCAAGTCCTTTCTACGATGCATCACTATAAATAACGAAACCATCATTCCCCGATGGTAGAGTCAATATAGGAGAATTTACTAATCTTATCTTTAGTTATTCGAAACATTCTTCACACTCTTTTGTCCAAACAAATTTAACCCCTTTACGTGTCAGCTTTGTTATTGGGTTAGAAAATCAGAAAAAATTCTGGAAAAAACGTCGATAATAACCTGCTAAACCAATAAAACTGTGTACCTCAGTTATACTTGTCGGTTCTGGCCATTCTTGGATCTCTCTTGTCTTAGAAGGATCAATAGAGATTCCATCCTTAGAGACAATATGGACAAGAAAAGAAATCGCATGAAGCCAGAATTCACACTTGCTAAACTTCCCATATAATTCATTTCTTCTAAGAGTATTCAGAATAATGCGCAAGTGATTTTCATGATCTTCATAGCTTTTGGAGTATACAAAGATATCATCAATAAATAACACTACGATGTCATCAAGATATTCCTTGAAAACTCTATTCATTAGATCCATGAAAACAGAGGGTGCATTTGTCAGCTCAAAAGGCATTACTGTAAACTCATAATGCCCATACCTAGTTCGAAATGCTGTCTTCGGAATGTCTTCCTATATCACACACAACTGATGATATCCATATCGAAGGTCAATCTTTGAAAAGTATTGAGCTCCATGTAGTTGGTCAAATAAATTGTCAATGCGAGGTAGGGGATACTTGTTCTTTATTGTTATTGCATTGATCTCCCTGTAGTCAATACATAACCTCATAGATCCATCTTTCTTTTTAACAAAAAGAACAGGGGCTCCCCATGGAGAAAAACAAGGGCGAAGAAATCCCTTATTACTCAATTCCTCTAGTTTTTTCTTTAGTTCAACTAATTCCATAGTGTCCATTCTATATGGGGTCTTTGATATGGGCCTTGAACCAAGCATTAGGTCAATAGAAAATTCAACTTCTTATTCTGGAGGATGCCCAGGTAAATCTTCTGGAAACACATCAACATATTCTCTCAAAATAGGTACATCCTCTATTTGAACATTCCCTTCCTTAACCACAATCATTTAATTCTCTTCCTCCCCAATAAGTGAATTTAGTTGAGCTATTGGGGGTGGATCTAGATAAGAATTAGGTGGTGATGATTCTGCTCTAAAGATAAGGTGTTCCTTATCATCATCATTAAAAATTGTATCCTCCTTCTTCTTACAATAAATTTTCGCATCATGGTTCAACAAACAATCCATACCAAGGATTATATCAAATTCAATCATGGGTAGGACGATGAGATCAGCAGATAAAGAACATTTATGTGCTCTAATGGGAACTAAAACATGTGCTACCCATATTGGATGTGTCATGGCCGACCAAGAAAAACCATGGGTAAACTTGGGGACCCCATGGATCCACTTTCGTAGGAAAATGACATTAATAACTTTTTATTTAAAGTTAAAATTAAAATGTCACAAACATGTGTTGTTTTACTAAAACTATTTTTACATGGGGTTATACAAGTAATATTTTTTACTATAAATATTAATTAGAAATCTAAAAAGATTTCCTACATCATGATATTTTTTTATAATTTTTAGACATTAAATAAATTAAATTATTTATGACACCATGATGATGCAGTGATTACCTCATTATTTAACGATTTAAATAAAATCAAAAAGATAATGTAAAATCTAAGACCTAAACTTGTAAAAAACCTATTTGATGTGTGGATTTAGAACTATTATCACCTTATCCTAGAAATATTTAATTTTGGGACCTTTAAAATCCGAAAAGTATTTTATAATAATGTCACTTTTCAAGACTTTCCAAGAGTACCCCTCCTCTCCTCTTATAAAAGGCCCCCACCTCTACCACCTTACCCACACCTCTAAATCCTTTGGATCGGCCAACCCATGCCCATTTGGTCTCTACACATCCCTCTATTACTCCTAGAAGCCTCACTTTGGGAAGAAGTCTTTCCAAGGAAGCCTTTGAGCTCAAATCAAAAAGAGTTACCCAATTTAAAGGTATTGTCTTCTCTTGTGTTCTTATGTTTTGTTTTGATTCTCCAACCCCCTAAAATCTTTTTATTCCTTTATTTTGTAACCAAAAAAGTATCTTAAATATACTAGGATGTGGTTATAAGAAGGATTTGAGCGACACTTACACACACATCCGTCTAATGGTTAAAGAACATACTGTTTCTATGGATGGCGAATTATTGCCTCATGAAACGATGATTGCTCAATATTCTTTTAACACATTTAAAGGTGGCAATTATGATGTCACTGTATTTTATATATGATATATATGGTATTTCTGTTTACTATATGCTTATGTATTTTATATTTAAAACATGCCTTTATTCTTTGCATGTTGTGCAAATGCGATAATTTCATACGGGGAAGTGTGGACTACCGGCCCCTCAAGTGATGTGACTCGTTCATGAAATACATTGAATGTATAAAGAATGAAATTAATGAACATATGTGACCTATATAACATATATATTATACTGTAATTATAATATATATATCTCATTTATTTTTAATTCCATTAATATGAAAAAAAATGAAAGCAGCGTTCATGCGTACGTACGACCTACCGTCTCCATGAACGGTGCTATTTATTTTTTTGTTCAAATGTTATGGAATAGTATAAAATGAATATGTACTAGATATATATGATATTTTAATCATTAATACTATTCTGGAAATTATTTACTTATAACTACATGGACAATCATTTTCAAACAGGTTCATTTCTGACTCATGTACTCAACATCGACAAAAACGTCTGATATGAACTAACATTATTAAACAATTATTATAACATTATAATATGTGATATGAACTGAATAATAATATTTAAAGGAGGTCCTTAAGAAATTATAAATTGACCAAAGTTTATTATTCAGGAATATAAAGAAACGAACAAGACAAGTCGGACTTGAGGTAAGAGATCCTACCTCTCTCTTTCTTTTTAAGTACTCTATTTTATGTCATTTATTTTAAGCTCATATTTATTATGTTTGGGGATGTTATTTTATATTCCTCATTCTGTAATTTTTATGTTCATATTATGAGAAACCCTATTTTCTCTCATCAATCCATTTTTGGAAGTTTTGAGTGGCGCCGTTAGGCTATCAAATTTTCGTAAGAGATCCAACCTCTCTCTTTCTTTTTAAGTACTCTCTTTTATGTCACTTATTTTAAGCTCCTATTTGTTATGTTGGGTGATGTTCTTTTATATTCCTATTTCTGTACATTTTATGTTAATAGGATGAGAGACCCTATTTTATCGCATCAATCAATTTTTGGAAGTTTTAAGTGGCGCCGTTAGGCTGCTGAGTTTTCGTACGGGATTTTTCATCTCACTTTTATTCCCATGAGATTTATGCTACATTTTCCACCATTTCCTTTGATTGGTATATGTAATTCCCATTATTCTACTCTTTGTGTAATATACTTTCGTTTATGAGTATTTACATCAATGTTGTATTGACCTTCTTTCATGGGGTGTATGTTTCGAAAGATACCCATGTATGTAAGGGAACCTTTCACCCTCCTCTTTTTAAAAGACTTATTTTGTTGGGTCTTTTAATTTATATATTGTAATGTAGGGATATGTTCTTATATATCCTTATTAATGTAAATTTTATGTCCAAGTGATGAGATACCCTTTTTATCTCTCATCAACTCATTTTCTAAATTTTAAAGTGACGCTGTTAGGCTGTCAAATTTTTTGGAAAGGAACTTCTTAACCAAACTTTGATTCTTTGGGATAAACTTGTACTCCTTGAATATGTCGTTCTAGGAATATGTTTGAATGACCTATGATTGTTTTACACTTAATATCCACTTATATTTGGTGTATTCATTTGTCACACATAATTATGTAATTGATTTATCTTTAATCCAAGGATACCGTCTTTGTAAGGGACTTCATCTCAATCTCCTTTCATTGAGGCATATATTGTTCTAATACAAGACTTTATATTATACGGTGTAAAAACCCCCTTTACATTTAATTTTATACAAAAGTAATCTTTTTCTACGAAGCGTTTTACAAAACGACAAAAAGGAATGTTTCTTTTATCGTATGCGGTGACAACAACCTTTTTCGCCACCATGAGTATTATTTGGTCTTTGGCTTCCTCAACAAGCCGTAATGTTTTTAAAATAAAATAAATACCATATACTCTTTTATGTATTTTGGTATTGAAAATGGTTTTTATAATGGATTTGTTATGACAATATATTTAAGTGGTATATTGTGATCAAAGTGTGGAAATGTTTTCTTTCCATTATATTTGATTTATGTCTTATGATTTTATAATGGTACTTGGACATTTGACGGGTGGTTATGTGATAAACCATATGAAGGGTGGGACAGTGAATACCAGGATGGGTGGTTACATTATAACCTCCAATGCATTGGGTATGGAAGTCGGCCGTATGGCGATTCCATTAAGTGATATGCGTGGAAGTCGACCGTATGGTATTTCCATTTATGTATGTTTATGTCCCAAGTTACCTTTATATGTTTTGTGTTATTTATATGGGTTTTATGGTAATATTTTGGTTACAAAAGGGTAAGTAATGATCTTTTATTCAATGATGAGTATTTTCTGCTTCTTAAAGGTGAAAATTATTACATTGATTAAGTATTCATGGTTTACTTGTTGTTTTGAAAAACTAACAGTTTTCTTTATTTGTGTATCCCTTACTGATCTTTTTATGCTCACCCCAAGTTTTTTTGAAATGTTTTTCAGAGGACTTAATGTGGAATATGGTCATGGATGGGAAAAAGGAAATTTCATGCTATCTAAAACATGGAACTAGACAAGTTTCTTTTTAAGAGTTTTTATTTTATGGAAACTTAGTAGAAGTGTCTCCATTGTAATCTTTTGAGATGTAATAGTTATGTCCTAATTCTCTAAAACTCTAAACCTGAAAATATCCTCTATGTGAATTATTCATTTAATTCAATAATAAGTAATGTATAAGGCCAGGTCCTTATAGTTGGTATCAAACGTCGGTTTAGACAACTTTAGGGATTAGGAGTTTTTGTTAGACACATGGTTAGTCTCTATATATATTATTTCAGTTAAATCCTTTTTTTATAACATTTTTTCTGGTCAAGTAAAGTCAGTTACGAATGGAAGGAGGAGGATGTAAAATGACATTCCTATCTCTTCCTGATGACATGCTTGCAATAATTATTGCAAATTCATGTTCGGATGATTGTGAAACTTTTTCTAGAATACAACTCACTTGGAAGCAGTTGTTTGAGATATCAAACACCTCCACTATAACTCTTTCTCATCGTGGATCATGGGTTGTATTTATAAAAATACTATTTTCACAATATTCTCATATTTTCAAGAAAGGTAAATATTATCAAGGTATTTTCAAATATTTTACCTTATCACAAGAATTTGAAGCATATTATGATCTTAAAAATGGTGCCTAGGAAGGAGAACCTTACACAACCTATTTATATTTGCTTTTAAAATATAGTCTCTTAGCACATACTTATGGTATTTCAAAAGGACCAATAATAGAGAGTTTCAACTCAAATTCTGTCCGACTATTTTATAGAAATCATGTTTTATCAGATGTTTTGTAATTATATGTCATACATGATTATTTTCCAAAACTGTTTTTCTGTGAACACCCATATGTCCCATGTTGTACAAGGTGTATTTGGATGGAGGAAGCAAATGATTTTGAAGGATCTCTAAATCAGTTTTGTAATGCATGGGACTTCTACTTACGTGAACAAGATGGCGATGAAACCGAGTGGACTCCATGATCAAGGTATGCTGTTATGCATTTTGGGAATCGTTTTATTTTATCTTATGGTGGTGAAATAAGACTTCAAGAATTAAGATGATGAGATCATAATGAATTTGGATGAAAATTATAGGTATAAGGAAGATATTGAGGTTAAACCATGTTAGGTTTATTTTTGGAGTTTTATAAAACGGACAACATGCAGACCGTGTGACAACCCATTGCGTCGGACAAATCTGCAGGAATCGAACCCACAACCAAAGTGCGACTGGTATTTATCACCTACCACTGGACTACGTGAAGTCCCGGGTTAGTATGAATTATTCTTTTTAATTAGATGATTTTATGAATTAAGAGTAAGTTTATTTTGGGTTATCTATGGAAATTATTAACCTATCATGGAGGATATGTGATTAGGTTAATTACTTTTCAATATGATACTTTTAGAGCAATTGATGTTATTTTGAGATAAGTGTTAATTTGTACCTTGGAAGACTATGTGACTAAATCTTTCAAATATTTGGGTTTCAATCTTAGTTTGGTTTCCTTTGAAGAATTTTATGGACAAATTGTTTATCAAATGGTCCTCGTTGAACTTTGGGCTTTTTTGGGAAAATTTTGGAGATTAAGAATAGATTTTCTTTTTATAAAGGGTTATCCTTTTCTGGAATATCTGATCTTGTTCTAACAATTTTGGTTTTGGTAAGGGTCTAAAGACATTGGAAATATATAGATCTTTTTTTTGGATTAGGTGATTCTCTAGAAGTTGATTATAGTACTCTTAATGTGAACAAGTCTTCCTAAATACTCATCATTTGGGGAAAGTATGAGTTTGTGTAAGAAATCTTGTAAAAGTTGAAAGTCAACATAACAAGTAAGTATATTTCCTTAAGATCAAAAATAAATTCCTCAATTAAAAGTAACATAAAACAAAAATGTTGTCTATTAACTTTTCCTACTAGGGAATTGAATACCATTTAACCCACCAAAAGTTTGTGATTTTCTTGTGGTTAGCTTTCTCCTAAACATGTTTTCTATCACTCTCCCTCAGAACATGACCCTTTGATTTTTCATCCATATCCATATTTTCCTACATGGAATCCTAGTATGGTTTAACTCTAGTGACCTCTGTACTTTTCTTTCTTTCTTTTAAAGTGATTGTTTTACCAACTCTTATTCTGATGTAGGACATTCAATGATGTTTCCTAGCCCAATTTTAAAATTGTGAGGACGTAATTCCCAAAAGGGAGGAAGGATGTAACACCCCAGGTAAATAAAGAATATGAAATTTTTATATTTATCCCTATTTGTGAATAAAATGTTAATATTAATTTAAAGGTAACTCTATGCTTGATGACTTACCCAATACGCAACAACGAGTTCCTTTGAAATCTTACGTTGCACTCTAATAATAAAATAATTTTATTTCAAATGGTAGTTAACACCTAGCCGTTGTAATGACGGGAATGAACATAACTAACTACAAAATGATTATATATGTTTGTTAAATATTTTTACTTTTTACAATAAATGTTAGAGTATTAAAAATACAAATGAATCCAATTTTAAGCGTAAACATTCTAATATTCTTTAAAAGGTCGATTAACCGCCTTTTGATGGAGAACCACTTTTAAATCCAATTTTTGAAAATTTTAGGTATTATATTTGAAAAAATAAAATTCTCCTTTAGAATCAGGACATCAAAATTTACTTTGTGTAAATTTTTGGTATTTTTCGAATAAAGTTCATTTTTTTTAATGAATAGTGAAAAATGTTGTATTTTAATTCAAAACCTCTTTTTAATCTAATTTATTTATATGATTATATTATATTTTGAATTGGTTTAAAAGTGAAATTAGAATATATTTTTACAATTTAATCCAATGGTGGTCATTGGAATTAATTTTAATTTAAAATTAGACTTAAACTAGTGTCAATCTTTTAATAGATATCGTTTCTTAAAAACACGCTATTTGTTTTGACAGCGGGAATTAATTTTTAAATTAATTAATGAAACTTATATGTTTTAAATTTTGTATAATAAACATAATTTTTTAATTCGGAATATCAAATATAACTTAGGGTGAATTTTTGGTATTTTTCTGAAAAATTTCAATTTTTGATGAATAGTGAAACCACTAAGTGGTAGTTTAAAAACTGATTTTTCATTTAAATGAGACTTTACCACTTTTGTGATTTTAATTTCAAAACTCCAACATACATGGTTGTCATTAGGATGTAAAATGTGGTTCAATGGGATTAAAATAATTTTTTTGGGAATAGTAACATTTAAGTTTTATTAATCACGATTAGAGGTAATTAGTGTAATTTAAGGTAAAAATAATGTTTTAATAATATGAAATGACCTTTACACATGTCATACACTTATTGGATGTGTCATGGATGACTAATAAAATCCATGGGTCAAATTGGGGACCCCATGGAGCCACTTTGGTAGGAAAATGACATTAATAACTTTTTATTTAATGTTAAAATTAAAATGTCACAAACATGTGTTGTTTTACTAAAACAATTTTTACATGTGGTTATACAAGTCATATTTTTGACTATAAATATTAATTAGAAATATAAAAAGGTTTCCTACATCATGATATTTGTTTTATAATTTTTAGAAATTAAATAAATTAAATTATTTATGACACCATGATGATGCAGTGATTACCTCATTATTTAACGATTTAAATAAAATGAAAAGATAATGAAAAATCTAAGACCTAAACTTTTCAAAAACCTATTGGATGTGTGGATTTAGAACTATTATTACCTTAGCTTCGAAATATTTAATTGTCGGACCTTTAAAATCCGAAAATCATTTTATAATAATGTTACTTTTCAAGGCTTTCCAAGAGTGCCCCTCCTCTCCTCTTATAAAAGGCCCCCACCTCTACCACCTTACCCACACCTTTAAAGCCTTTGTATCAGACAAAACCTTCCCATTTTATCTCTACACATCCCTCTATTACTCCTAGAATCCTCACTTTGGGCAGAAGTCTTTCCAAGGAATCCTTTGAGCTCAAATCAAAAAGAGTTACCCGATTTAAAGGTAGTGTCTTCTCTTGTGTTCTTATGTTTTATTTTTCTTCTCCAACCCCCTAAACTCTTTTTATTCCGGTATTTTGTAACAAAACCAGTATATTAAATATACTATGATGTTTTTATAAGAAGTATTCGAGCTACACTCACACACACATCCATCTAATGGTTAAAGAACATACTGTTTCCGTGGATGGCGAATTACTGCCTCACGAAACGATGATTATTCAATATTCTATTAACACCTTTAAAGGTGGCCATTATGATGTCACTGTATTTTATATGTGATATATATGGTTTTTATTTTCACTATATTCTTCTGTATTTTATATTTAAAACATACCTTCATTCATTTCATGTTGTGCAAATGCGATAATTTTATATAAGGAAGTGTGGACTACCGCCCCCTCAAGTGATGTGACTCGTTCATGCAATACATGGAATGTATAAAGAATGAAATTAATGAACATATGTGACCTATATAACATATATACTATACTTTAATTATAATATATATATCTCATTTATTTTTAATTCCATTAATATGTCAAAAAAAATGAAAGTAGCATTCATGCGTACGTACGGCCTACCGTCTCCATGAACGGCGCTTTTAATTTTTTATCCCCAAATGTTATGGAATAGTATAAAATGAATATTTAATGGATATATATGATATTTTAATCATTAATACTATTCTGGAAATGATTTACTTATAACTACATGGGAAATCATTTTCAAACAAGTTCATTTTTGACTCATGTACCAAACATCGGCTAAAACGTCTGATATGAACTAACATTATTAAACAATTATTATAACATTATAATATGTGATATGAACTAAATAATAGTATTTAAAGGATGTCCTTAAGTAATTATAAATTCACCAATGTTTATTATTCAGGAATATAAAGAAACGAACAAGACAAGTCAGACTTGAGGTAAGGGATCCTACCTCTCTCTTTCTTTTTAAGTACTCTCTTTTATTTCATTTCTTTTAAGCTCATATTTATTATGCTTGGGGATGTTCTTTTATATTACTTATTATGTAATTTTTATTTTAATATTATGAGAAACCCTATTTTCTCTCATCAATCCATTTTTGGAAGTTTTGAGTGGTGCTGTTAGGTTGCTGGATTTTCGTAAGAGATCCAACTACTCTCTTTCTTTTTAAGTACTATCATTTCTGTCACTTCTTTTAAGATCCTCTTTTTTATGTTGGGGGATGTTATTTTATATTCCTATTTCTGTAAATTTTATGTTAATATGATGAGAGACCCTATTTTATCTCATCAATCAATTTTTGGAAGTTTTAAGTGGCGCCGTTAGGCTGCCGAGTTTTCATAAGGGATTTTTCATCTCACTTTTATTCGTGTGAGATTTATGCTACATTTTCCACCATTTCCTTTGAGTTGTATATATACTGCCCATTATTATACTCTTTGTGTAATATAATTTTGTTCATGATTATTTACATCAATGTTGTATTTTCCTTCTTTCATGGGGTGTATGTTTCGAAAGATACCCAAACCGGTAAGAGAACCTTTCACCCTACTCTTTTTAAAAGACTTCTTCTGTTGGGTATTTTAATTTACATATTGTAATGTAGAGATATGTTATTATATATCCTCAGCTATGTAAATTTTATGTCCAAGTGATGAGATACCCTTTTTTATCTCTCATCAACTCATTTTCTGAATTTTGAAGTGACGCCGTTAGGCTGTCAATTTTTTTTGCAAAGGAACTTCTTAACCCAACTTTGATTATTTGGGATAAACTTGTACTCCATGAATATGTCGTTCTAGGAATATGTGTGAATGAACTCTGATTGGTTTACACTTAATATCCACTTATATTTGGTGTATTCGTTTGTCACACATAATTATGTAATTGATTTATCCTTAATCCAAGGATACCGTCTTTGTAAGGGACTTTGTCTCAATCTCCTTTCATTGAGGCATATATTGTTCTAATACAAGGAATTCTTTTATATGGTGTATAAACCCATTTGAATTTTAATTTTATACAAAAGTAATCTTTTTCTATGAAGTGTTTTACAAAACGACAAAAAGGAATGTTTCTTTTAACGTACGTGGTGACAACAACCTTTTTCACCACCGTGACTATTATTTGGTTTTTAGATTCCTCAAAAAGCCATAATGTTTTTAAAATGAAATAAATACCATATACTCTTTTATGTATTTTGGTATTGAAAATGGTTTTTATAATGGATTTGTTATGTCAATATATTTAAGTGGTATATTGTGATCGAAGTGTGGAAATGTTTTCTTTCCATTATATTTGTTTTATGTCTTATGATTTTATAATTGTACTTGGACATTTGACGGGTTGTTACATGATAAACCATATGATGGGTGGTGCCATGAATTCCAGGATGGGTGGTTACGTTATAACCTCCAATTAATTAGGTATGGAAGTCGGCTGTATGGCTATTACATTAAGTGATATGTGTGGAAGTCGACCGTATGGTTATTCCATTTATGTATGTTTACGTCCCAAGTTACCTTTATATTTTATGTGTTCTTTATATGGGTTTTATGGTAATCTTTTGGTTACAAAAGGGTAAGTAATGATCTTTTATTCAATGAAGAGTATTTTCTACTTCATAAAGGTGAAAAGTATTACTTTGATTAAGTATTCATGGTTTACTTTTTGTTTTGAAAAACTAACAATTTTCCTTCTTTGTGTATCCCTTACTGAGCTTTTTATGCTCACCCCAAGTTTTTTTTGAAATGTTTTTCACAGAACTTAATGTGGAATATGGTCAAGGATGGGAACAAGGAAACATCATGCTATCTAAAACATGGAACTATACAAGTTTCTTTTTAAGATTTTTTATTTTATGGTAACTTAGTAGAAGTGTCTTCATTGTAATCTTTTGAGATGTAATAGTTATGTCCTAATTCTCTAAAACTCTAAACCTGAAAATATCCTCTATTTGAATTATTCATTTAATTCAATAATAAGTAATGTAAAAGTTTGGGTCCTTATACACTCTTCCCTTTCCTAATGCTGAACCCACTCCGCCCCTTCCCCGCGATGAATCCCCTTTTCCCCTGCTTCTCGCTGGACCAGATACCACCTAAGATAAAGCCTCCCTCTCGGTCGGACCACCCGACAGTTCTCTCCGCCACGACATCCCTCCGCTGCTGCCCACCTGACCACCTCCGGCACACCAAACCTCACCCGCAACCCCCTCTTTCCACAATTCTATCTGGAAAATCTCCAACCAGTGCAACTCACCTCCGAGAACCCCTCGCCTCACTCGTCAAACCTCCCGCATCATCATAGCAGGTGTGTTTCATCTCGATTAGTTGTTCCTTCCATTTGGGAGGATTTCGCGTTATGTTATGGTGTAGAAATTGGTTCAATCATGATGGAATAGGTCAGATTTTTTTATTTTTATGATTAATTGTGTTGGTTGTAGTGCGATTGTGATGCGACAAAGTTTTCACACCGCGCTTGTGAAGTTTCGATACCGAAGGTATGTTTTTTCTCATATATGTGTTGTTTGATGAATTAATTTTATTGTTTAATTAATTTATCTTGTTCTTTAATTTATTTTCTTTGTGCTAATGTGTTATTTAAATTTTATGCACAATTGGATGTGAAAATTGAAGTATATTTGAAGTGCATTTGTGGTTTTGAGTTTAGTTTCACTAAGAAATACATATATATATATACATATTTATTTATTCCTTTTATGTACACACTTGAGATGTTTAGAATAATTAGATTTACATTCAATTAACTAAAGATGAGTCTTTCATGTGAAAATGTGTTATTTTTTATGTGAAAAGCTTTTTGTGTTTATTGTAAATAGTTTATAAGTTGTTTGAATAATTTATTAACTATTTTCCATGCTGTGAATCTAGTTCTTCTTGAGGGTTGGGTGTGTTTTCTTTTTCTAGTAGTGTTTTAATGCGTTGCACATGAAATTTTTCTATGAAAAAAAACCACGATGAGTTGTTTATCAGTGTTTTTTAACTATGAAGTTCATCTATTAAAATGTTTGCAGGCTGTAGTTGGTGTTTTGGTGTTGCATATTGGCGCATTTGGCTTTAGAAAGGATGTTTTGAGTTTGTTTTGGGTGTAAACTTTTGATGTGCTATTTTGAAATGTTTTATAAAATGTTTAAGTGTTTAATCATTTTATTTAATTATATGATTAGTGAGGTGTCCCTGCCTTAGAGGTTTGATTCCTCAGCAATAAAGACCTACGTATATGTATATGCATGAAAATGTATATTCATGTACACAAAGTGGTCTCGAGATTCTTTTATAAGACGCTGTGTGATTTAAGGTAGGTTTCCTATGCCTTTACCTTTAATTATAGTGTCCAATTTTGCTTGATGTTCTTTATAATTATTTCCCTGGTTTTATATGAAATTCATATGCACTATGAATATATATGGTTATGGTTATTAAAAAGTGGTCTCCTATGTATTTCAACATGAAATGTGTATTTCCAAAAGGTGTGTGGTCTTTTGTTTTAATTTTTTATGAATGTGGAATGACATGTTTGACTTTTGAAGGGATTCTAAAGTGATTTTAAAAATGGGGTTTGGAGTGAACACAAGATTAAAAGATGATTTGACTTCCAAAAAATGATTACTTTATTGTAAGTGTGGTTTTATGTTTGTTTTAAAAATAAACTTCCTTCATGTGTTCCAAAATGATGAATACTCTTTGTAAAGTGATGAGGCCTGTTCGACACTTTGAGTTTGGTTTGCGAAAAAAGAAACAAACCCACTTGAGACATTCCCCTAGTTTGAGAAATGTGATGTAAGTGTTTATGTCTGGTTTGTGATATATTCCATGTAAAGAGGCTTGTGCATTTTTGTTTGACGGATAGAAAAAGGGGGATGAGCTTAGGGGGGATATCAGTGGTGAGAGGGTGGGTGCATTTTTGAATAAAGATAAGGATGTGTTCATTTATGTTAGTTTTATGAAAACTCACCACCACTTGAAACAGAGGCCAGTGGGAAACCTGGGTATCTTGGTGGGTGAACTAGGACTAGTGGGCTAGTGTTCCAGAGGTGACTTGACCCAGATTCACTACAGGTTTGATGATTGAAACACTAACTAAACATATGAATAACTCAGGATCATGGTCTTCTAAGAAACACTTTCTGAGGGTCGTGGTATTCTAAGACACGTTTTCTAAGTGTCTTGGTCTTCTAAGCCACATTTCACCGAGATACGAATATCCTCTCTCCCCAACTAACACTAGATTCTTAGGGACTTCCCATGGTTCTTGTGATACGATTTTCAATTTAATTTCATCATGCTTGTTCCCTCTTTTGTGAAAACCATATTTGAATCTAAATTGTTCTCCGTAAATTTAGAAATGTTAATGCACGCTCAAAACCTATTTTGAAATGGGAAGAAAAATGTTTTTCTTGGAAATGCAAGCTTGTTATTTGAATTTGAAGAGTGAAAAACGTTATCAGATTATGCCTTATTTTCAAACTAGCATGATTTAGATTTCTTATTAAAGGTAGTGTCATAGGGCATTGTTGTATTTTGGATTTCCTACTGAGAATCTTGGTGCTCACTCCTACTTTATATTTTTAGTTTCAAGTTGTTGTTTTGGATATCTCTTGCAGTAAGATTGTTTTTGTGTTTGGTGGTGACCCATGAGGTCCCTTGGAGGTACGTTTAACTTTCCATTCTTGTCCTATTTTTAATTTCAAGTTCGTAGCTACTTGTATTAGTTTATTTCGATTGTTTATCTGTCTTTTCTGGGCTAAATCTTTCCCAAAAGCCTCATTGTGGTGCCCGACACTAGTTTCCAGCCCGTGGGGATCAGGAATTCCCTTCGGGCCATGTCGCGGACTGGGTCGGGTGCTAGGTCAGATGACGACCCAGCCTGGTTCGTGACAAAATGGTATCAGTGGTAGGTTTTGTTCTTGTTATTTGGGGTGTCAGGTAAATTCGAGACAGGACTGTCAGTACTCTATTGGTGGGTGCGGGAAGAGCATCAAAAACTCTTTCTCATTCCAATATTCGAGTAACCAGGGGTAGTAAGTGATTTATGTTTTTGGATTTGCTCTTTGTGGATGGGGGATGACAATAGGATTAAACCGGTACTACACATGGTCTCACATGGAGTAGCGGCCCATGTGATGCCTGAGAGTACGGTTTGACACTCCTGGTGGTTGGTGCTTGCCTAGGGCATGGTCTTCAAAACCATGTAAATGGGTTAGACACAACCACTAGTCCTCCGTCTAGGTTATTTAATGTTTGCGATGTCTTGATTGAGTTTTGGGATTGGCGTGAAATTGTTTTCCTTTAAAAAGGGAAGAAAACTTTGTGTTGCTCTTATTTTATTTTGGTGTGTGGTTGGTATGATTTTTGGGGAGAATTTCTCCTGGACCTTGTTTTTGGAATTTGGCATTGATTTTTCAAAGTTGAATTTCAAAAAGGACGTCTTGGGTTATTTGAAAATGAAGTGAGTTATTTTTGAAATGGGAATCATTTTTTTAAAATTAGTCTTGAATTTTTGAAATGGTTTGAAAAAAGGTATTTTCGGAATATTGGGAATGTTTTGTTTTGAAAGAGGAAGAGCCTTATTTCATCTAGTGGTATTCATATGAGTGCTCGCATGTGCTTGTGGAAGAGATTAATGGATAGTTAGTGGATCATGTGGATGGGTACGTGAGTGGCACACAAATGCATATCTGTGAGGCATCTAGGAATATCTGTGGCGATTGATAGATTTTTAGAGCTGCTTCTTGTTTCCAAAAAGTGGGGTTTTCTCTAAATTGAGTTTCTGTGTTTAAATGGTTTTTTAATTGGAAAATGAATTTGAGTTCAGAGGTAAAACGTTTTTTTAAAGAGATTTTATGCTTTGTTGTGCAGTGCTTGGTGTTTCAAGAGGGTTTTTTCATTAAGAATGAATTGATGTTTTAAATTGTAATTACTAGAATTGTGTATGAGGTGTGGATGTTTGTTTTGTGATGTGTTCAGGTTTGTGGAAGGATGTTTTGTGTTTCTGGTTTGGGATATTCCCTCTAGAAATGTCCTTTGGGTTTCAACAGGTCTCTCTAAGTTCTTGGCCCGACCCAGAATCTCAGTGGAGTGGCAGAGTTGGGTTCTACTGAGTTGTGTCAGCTTTTTATATATGTTGAGGTCAAGTGAGTATTGTTGAATGCTTTGCAAAGTTTGGAGTGTCTACAGTTTTTGAGGAACTCTGAGTGTTCTGTGGGTGTAAGTTGTGTCGAGTGTGTTTGGAGGAGCAGAACTAGAACAGTAAACAATGATCATCTTGTTTCACTATGAATGAGGATGTCTTGACCGATCTTCATCTTGAGGCTGCACCTAAAGAAGTGAAGGCGAGGGAAAGTAGTTGATCTCATAGGATCTTGACTAGTCAACAGGCGACGAAGGATTTGTGTTGACCTTTCTGATGATCCAGTTTCATGCTCCCCTGAGGTAGTGTGGAACCATCAGTTTAAAACTCGTACAAGTTGTTGGTCCTATTTATACTGTGGTAAGTGAATGTTCCTCGTCCGATGAGAAGTGTGAAACAATGATACATTTTCTTGGAGTTCTCCTTCCATCAGTTCGTGTTTCATGTCAGACAGACTGCTCAATCTCCTATCTTTAGTGTGGTCAGTCGAACGCTCTAAGCCATTCGCTGCAATTCTTAGTTGGTATGTTGATGCGGTTTTCATTTGGGACATGAGGAGAAGTATGAAGGTTTCCTTTTCAACGGAGGAAGTTCCAGTCAGATGTGGTCATCTTATGACTATGAGGTGGTATATGCTTCAAACATTAGAGCCCCAGCCATAGGTTTTGGGGTGAAGCTTATGGACAGTAAAAAACTCATCGAACATGGGATTGGCTTGATCCGACTTGATTCCACAGTGATGGGATGAGGACAACTTAAATTTCCCTATTTCTATATCGTCTTTGAATGCTTCATTTTTGTTGTGAGGAGCATAAAGCCCCTGTATACTTTCTGTGGTATTAATTTATGGGAGTTCCTCTTCGGCCTTAAAGAGGTTTGGAGAACCTTTGTTTTTGTTACGCCAGCGGGCGTGCTCTGTGAACCTTATCATGATCAGTTATGGATCAAAATTGTACTTGTTTCAGAGATGGTCATGTCTTTTGGGATTAACGCATCCCTTTCTAGTTTTACTCTAGGTTAAAAGTTTCCGCTATCAAAACCATCTCATGTGGTGGAGTGTTGTTCACTGTCGGAATAATCAGTGTCGGTCATCCTGTGTTGGTGGGTTTGTGATGAAGTGTTTAGTTCGTATCTCTCAAAGTAAATGGGGAATGATCGTATGGGTGTCATAATGCTAGGAAAATTTTAAAATGGTGGGGAGACCCAGTGATGGTCTCACCGACGTCTCCTACTATGTTGGTTCGGTTTAACTTAGGGATCTTAGAGGGTCAAGCAAGTGTTAAAGGTTTGACAGGGCTTGTGAGTCTTTTTGGATTGGAGAACCAATGTTGGACAAAAATCCTAATATGGTGGGGAGACCACCATCGGACAAACCTGTGAAAAAAACTCTGTTTTCAAAGTGCGCTTGTAGGGAAAACCCCTTTATTTTTCTCTGCCAGACCTCGACCTTGCTAATTGGTTAGCTCAGATAGTGGGTCACTTGACGAGTGTTCTTAGAGATCTCGAGCGACACTGGTGATCCCAAGGTCAGGGGTCAGGGTGTCCTATGTTGTAGTTTTGTTTGGAGGTGAATTCCTTGCGGTTGGTTGTTCTTCTTGATGATTCTGTTTTGGATACATTCTAAGTTTCAGGTCACGGGTGTTCCAAATACTAGGTCTTCGGGCGATTAAGGTTTTGTTCTATGTGTCTTTGTGGTCTCACTTGAAACCCTTGGTTGATCTAGTATTTTGGGAATTTCTTGGGGTAGAAAGTGTCATGGTGGGGAGAATTGTCACACCCCGACTGATGCATAATTTTAATCTAACTTATTTGGGTCTTACCCGACGGTTCTCTCTGTCGCGACAGCCCTCCTCTTCTGCCCACCCGACCTCCTTTGGCGCACCAAACCATACCCACAACCCCCCTATTTCTGCACTTCTATCCAAAAAATCTCCAACCAGTGCAACTCACCTATGGGAAACCGTCTCCTCACTCAGTCATCATCCCGCATCATCATAGCAGGTGCGTTTCATCTCGATTAGTTGTTCCTTCCATTGGGGAGGATTTCGGGTTATGTTTTGGTGTGGCAATTGGTTCGATCATGATGTAATTGGACTGATTGTTTTATTTTAAGGATTAATTGTGTTGGTTGTGGTGCGATTGCCATGCGGCAGAGTTTTTTCACCGCCATTGCGATGTTTCGTTACCGAAGGTATGTGTTTCCGCATATATGTGTTTTTTGACGAATTAATTTTCTTGTTTAATTAATTTATCATGTTTCTTAATTTATTTTCTTTGTGGAAATCTGTTATTTAAATTTTATGTGCAATTGGATGTGAAAATTGAAGTATATTTGAAGTGAATTTTTGGTTTTGAGTTTAACTGCACTAAGAAAATATATATATATATATATATATATTCCTTTTATGTACATACTTACAATGTTTAGAATAATTTGATTTTTGTGAAATTACATAAAGATGAGTCTTTCATGTGAAATTTTTTTATTTTGTTTGTGAAAATCTTTTTGTGTTTATTGTAAATAGTTTATAAGTTGTTTGAATAATTTATTAATTATTTTCCATGCTGTAAATCTAGTTCTTCTTGAGGGTTGGGTGCGTTTTCTTTTTCTAGTAGTATTTTTATGCATTACGCATGAAACTTTTCTGTGGAAAAACCCATGTTGAGTTGTTTATCATCATTTATTAATTATGTTGTTCGTCTATTAAAATCTGTGTGGGATGTAGTTGGTGTTTTTGTGTTGCATCTTGGCATGTTTGGTTTTAGAAAGGATGTTTTGAGTGTGTTTTGGGTGTAAACTTTTGATGTGATATTTTGAAATGTTTTTAAAATGTTTAAGTGTTTAATCATTTTATATAATTATATGTTTAGTGATGGGTCCCTGCCTTGGAGGTTTGAGTCGTCAGCAACAAAGACCTACGTATATGTATATGCATGAAAATTTATAAGCATGTATGCGAAGTGGTCTTAGGATTGCTTTGTTAGAAGCTGTGTGATTTGAGGTAGGTTCTCTTTGTCTTTACCTTTAATTAGAGTTTCCAATTTTTCTTGATGTTCTTTAGAATTATTTCCCTGGTTTTATATGAAATTCATATGCACTATACATATATATGGTTATGGTTATTAAAAAGTGGTCTCCTGTGTATTTGAACATGAAATGGGTATTTCCAAAAGGGGTGTGGTCTTTTGATTGAATTTGTTATGAAATTGCAATGAAATTTTTGAATTTTGAAGGGATTCCAAAGTGACTTTAAAAATGTGTTTTGGTGTGAACATAGGATTAAAAGATGATTTGACTTCCTAAAAATGATTAATTCATTTTAAGTGTAGTTTTTTGTTTGTTTTAAAAATACACTGCCTTCATGTGTTCCAAAATGATGAATACTCCTTGTAAAGTGATGAGGCTCGTTTGACACTTTGAGTTTGGTTTGAGAAAAAGGAAAAACCACACCTGTGACATTACCCTAGTTTGAGAAATGTGATGTAAGTGTTTATGTGTGGTTTGTGATATGTGACTAGTAAAGAGGCTTGTTCTTTTTTGTGTGACAGATAGAAAAGGGGGATGAGATCAGGGGGGGGGGGAGATTGGTGGTGAGATGGTGGGTGTGTTTTTGAATAAAGAAAAAGATGTGTTCATTTATGTTAGTTTTATGAAAACTCACCACCACTTGAAACATAGAACAATGGGAAACCTGGGTATCTAGCTGGGTGAATTAGGACTTTTGGGCTAGTGTTTCGGAGGTGACTTGACCCGGTTTCACTGTAGGTTTGAGGATTGCAACACTAACTAAACATATGAATGACTGAGGGTCATAGTCTTCTAAGACACATTTTCTGAGGGTGGTGGTCTTCTAAGCCATATTTTATGAGGTTCGTGGTCTTCTAAGCCGCGTTTTCTGTGGTTCGTGGTCTTCTAAGACACATTTTACCGAGACATGAAGATCTTAGGTCCCCAACTAACACTAGCTACTTAGGGACTTCCCATGGTTCTTGTGATATTATTTTCAATTGAATTGCTTCATTCTTGTTCCCTCTTTTGTGAAAACCTTATTTTATTCTTAAATGGTCTCCTTAAATTTTGAAATGTTAATGCATGCTCAAAACCTATTTTGAAAAGGGAAGAAATTTTTTTTTCTTAAAAATGAAAGCTTTTTATTTGAATATGAAGAGTGAACACCGTTATCTTATTTTGCCTTATTTTCAAACTAGAATGATTTGGATTTCTTATTAAAGGTAGTGGCATAGGGAGTTTTTGTATTTTGGATTTCCTACTTAGCATCTCAGTGCTCACAACTACTTTATATTTTCAGTTTCAGGTTTTTGTTATGGATCTCTCTTGTAGTAAGCTTGTTTATGTGTTTGGTGGTGACCCATGAGGTCACTTGGAGGTATGTTTAGCTTTCCATTCTTGTTCTATTTACAATTTCAAGTTCTTATCTACTTGTCTTAGTTTATGTCGATTGTCTATCTGTCTTTTCTGGGCTAAATCATTCCCAACAGCCTCATTGTGGTGCCCGACATGAGTATCCAGCCCATGGAGATCGGGAACGCCCTTCAGGCCATGACACAGACCGGGTCGGGCGCCAGGTCGGATGAGGACCCGGCTTGGTTCGTGAAAAAATGGTATCAGATACAGGTTTTGTTCATGATTTTTGGGGTGTCAGGTAAATCAGAGATAGGATTGTCGGTACTCAAGTGGGAGGTGTGGGAAGAGAATCACGAACTCTTGCTCATTTCGATCCTCGAGTAACTAGGGGTTGTCCGGGATTTATGTATTTGGATTTTCTCTATGTGGATGGAGGATGACAATAAGAGTAAACTGGTACTGCACGTAGTCTCACATGGAGTAGTGACCCATGTGATGCCCGAGAGTACGGTTCGACACTCCTGGTGGTTGGTGCTTTCCTAGGGCATGGTCTGATAAACCATGTTGCCGGGTTAGACATGACCACTAGTCCTACGTCTAGGTGATTTATTTTTTGCGATTCCATTCTTCAGTTTTGGGATTGGCGCGAAATTATTTTCCTTTAAAAAGGGAAGCGAACTTTGGTGTTTCTCTTATTTTATTTTGGTGTGTGGTTGGCATGATTTTCGGGGAGCGTTTCTCTTGGACCTTGTTTTGGGAATTTGGCATTGATTTGTCTTAGTTAAATTTCTAAAAGGATGCCTTCGGTTATTTAAAATTGAAGTGAGTTATTTTTGAAATGGGAATCATTTTATTTAAAATATTTCCTAAATTTTTGAAATGGTTTGGAAAAAGGTATTTTCAGAATATTTGGAATGTTTTGTTTTGAAAGAGGAAAAGCCTTATTTCGTCTCATGGTATTCCTATGTGTGCTCGCATGTGCTTGTAGAAGCGATTAATGGATTGTTGGTGGATCATGCGGATGGGTGCGTGAGTGGTACAAAAATGCATACCTGTGAGGCATCTAGGAATATCAATGGTGAGTGATATATTTTTAGAGATTCTTCTAGTTTCCTGAAAAGTGGGGATTTCTCCAAATTGGATTTTTGTGTTTAAACGGTTTTGTAATTGGAAAATGACTTTGAGTTCAGAGGTAAAACGTTTTTTTAAATAGATTTTATGCTTTGTTGTGCAGTACTTGGTGTTTTAAGTGGGTGTTTTTCTTTAAGAATGAATTGATGTTTTAAATTGGAATTAATGGAATTATGTCTGAGGTGTGGTTGTTTTTTTTGTGATGTGTTCAGGTTTTTGGAAGGATTTTTTGTGTTTCAGGTTTGGGATATGCCCCTAGAAATGTCCCATGGGATTCAGTAGGTCTCTATGAGTTCTTGGCCCGGTCTAGACTCTCAGTGGAGTAGAAGAGTTGGCTTCTGCTCGGTTCTGTCAGCTTTTTGTAGATGTTGAGGTCGAGTGAGTGTTGTTGAATGCTTTGAAAAGTTGGGAGTGTCTCCGGTTTTTTAGGAACTCTGAATGTTGTGTGGGTGTAAGTTTTCTCGAGTATGTTTGGAGGAGTGGGACTAGACCAGTAACAGTGATCGTTTTGTTTCTCTATGAATGAGGATGTCTTGAGCAATCCTCATCTTGAGGTTTCACCTAAATAAGTGAAGTTGAGGAAAAGTATTTGATCTCATAGGAGCTCGACCAATCAACAGGCGACGAAGGAGGTGTGTTGACCTTTCTAATGAGTCAGTTCCATGCTCCCCAGAGGTAGTGTGGAACCATCAATTTAAAACTCATACAAGTTGTTGGTCCTATTTATACTGTGGTAAGTGAATGTTCTTCGTCTGATGAGGAGTGTGAACTAATGAGACATTTTCTTGGAGTGATAATTACATTAGTTCGTGTTGCATGTCGGATAAACCACTCAATCTCCTATATTTAGTGTGGTCATTTGGAAACTCTAAGTCATTCGCTGTAATTATCAGTTAGAATGTTGATGTAGTTGTCATTTGGAACATGAGGAAAGGTATGTAGGTTGCCTTTTCAATGGAGGAAGTTCCAATCAGATGTGGTCAGCTTATGACTATGAGGCGGTATATGCTTCAGAAATTTGGGCCCCAACCATAGGTCTCAGGGTGAAGTTTTTGTGCAGTCAAAAACTCGTTGAACATGGGATGGGCTTGATCCGACTTAATTCCGTAGTGACGGGATGAGGATAGCTTAAATTTCCCTATTGCAGTATCATCTTTTAATGCTTAATTTTTGTTGGGAGGGGCATGAAGTCCCTGTCTCCTTGTTGTGGTCCTAATTTATGGGAGTTACTCTTCGGCCTTAAAGAGGTTCAGAGTACCTTTTTTCTTGTAAAGCCAATGGGCGTGCTCTGCGAACCTTCTCGTGATTGGTTATGGATAAAAATTGTACTTGTTTCAGAGATGCTCGTGTCTTGTGGGATTAATGCGCACCTGAATAGTTTCCCACTAGGTTATGAGTTTCTGCTATCAAAACCATATCATGTGGTGGAGTGTTGTTCACTATTGAAATTATCAGTGCATGTCAGCCTGTGTTGGTGGGTTTGTGATGAAATGTTCAGTTCGTATCTCTCAAAGTAAATGGGGAATGCTCGCGTGGGTGTTATGATGCTGGGAAAATTTTAAAATGGTGGGGAGACCCAGTGTGGGTCTCACTGATGTCTCCACCTATGTTGGTTTGGTTTAACATAGGGATCTTGGATGGCCAAGAAAGTGTTAATGGTTTGATAGGTCTTGTGAGTAATTTTTTATTGGAGAACCAATGTTGGAAAAAAATCCTAATATGTCTGGGAGACCACCATAGGATGAACATGTGGAAGAAAACTCTGTTTTCAAAGTGTGCTTGGCGGAGCAACCCCTTACTTTTGATCTGCCCGACCTCGACCATGCTAATTGGTTAGCTCAGATAGTGGGTTGCTTGCAGAGTGTTCTTGGAGATCTCAGGTGGCCCCGGTGATCCCTTAGTTAGGGGTTGGAGTGTTTTATGTTATAGTTTTGTTTGGAGGTGAATTACTTGCTGTTGGTTGTTTTTCATGATGATTTTGGTTTGGAGATCTTCGAAGTTTCAGGTCACAGGCGTTCTGAATACTGGGTCTTCGGGCGATTGAGGTTTTGTTCTAAGTGTCTTTGTGGTCTCATTTGGAACGCTTGGTTGATCTAGTATTTTGAGAATTTCTGGGGGCATATAGTGTCATGGTGGGGAGAATTTTCACACCCTGACTGATGCTTAATTTTTATCTAATTAATTTGGGTCTTACTTTTGGAGATTCGGTTTGAACCAGTTGTATTTTGGAAGAAATTGAGATCTTATATGGGCGAATGACCGCACACGTGACCATGTGCGATGTCTCACCTCAATCAATAAAGATATTATCATTTTTGTTGGTTTTATCATTTTAGTTTTATCATTAGTATTATTATTATTTAAGTTAACATTTAGAAATAGGTTATTATTATTATTATTATTTCATTTAATATTTTAATTAGGTTATAATTTTTATTAAATCATTAAAATTGTGATAAAATTATTAAAATATTTGTTTTTATTTTTACTTCCAGTTTTATTTATTTATTTATTATTTCAAAGCAGTTTAGGATTCTTCTTAATCCCTATTTTATTCTTTTTCCCATTCTTTTTATTTTCTTCATTTCTTTTATTTACATTGCTTTTTTATTTTCTTTTATTTTTTTATATTGTTCCTCTCTTCCTTACACTCATACACGTCACGCACATCAGACCCCCCCTATTTGCGCCGCACATCCCCTCCTCTTTACCCTAGCCGGCACCTTCTTCCCTCTGGTTGCACTGACCGCTCACCGCTACCTCCCGCCGGACCCGCACCACCGCTGGCTCGCACCGAACCCGATCCTCCCTTTCCTCATGCCGAACCAACTCCGCCCCTTCCTCACGCTAAATCCCCTTCGACCCTCCTCCTCGTTGGACCGACTACCACCCGACCTACAAGCTCCCACTCGGCCAAACCACCCAACGTTTCTCTCCGTCGCGACAACCCTCCTCTGCTGCCTGCCCAACCTCCTCTCGCGCACAAAACTGCACCCGCAACCCCCTATTTCTACACTTCTATCCAAAAAATATCACACCTGTGCAACTCACCTCTGGGAACCCCTCACCTCACTCGGCCAACCTCCTACATCATCATAGCAGGTGCGTTTCATCTCAATTAGTTGTTCCATCCATTGGGGAGGATTTCAGGTCAAGTTTTGGTGTAGTAATTGGTTCGATCATGATGTAATTGGTCTGATTGTTTTGTTTTAAGGATTAATTATGTTGGTTGTGGTGAGATTGTCATGCGGCGGAGTTCGCACATCATGTTTGTAATGTTTTGATATCGAAGGTATGTGTTTCCTCATATATGTGTTGTTTGACGAATTAATTTTCTTGTGTAATTAATTTATCATGTTCCTTAATTTATTTACATTGTGCTAATTTGTTATTAAAATTTTATGCGCAATTATATGTGAAAATTGAAGTATATTTGAAGTGTGTTTGTGGTTTTGAGTTTAGTTTCACTAAGAAATATATATATATATATATATATATATATATGTATGTATGTTTTCATTTTATGTACACACTTTCAATGTTTAGAACAATTTGATTTTTGTGAAATTACCTAAATATGAGTCTTTCATGTGAAAATTTGTTATTTTGTATGTGAAAATCTTTTTCTGTTTACTATAAATAGTTTATAAGTTGTTTGAATAATTTATTAATTATGTTCCATGCTGCGAATCTAGTTCTGCTTGAGGGTTGGGTGTGTTTGCTTTTTCTAGTAGTGTTTTTATGCGTTGCACAAGAAACATTTCTGTGGAAAAACCCAAGCTGAGTTGTTTATCAGTGTTTTTTTAACTATACAGTTCAACTATTAAAATGTGTGTAAGCTACAGTTGGAGTTTTGGTTTTGCATCTTGGTGAGTTTGGTTTTAGAAAGGATGTTTTGAGTGTGTTTTGGTTGAAAAAATTTTATGTGCTATTTTTAAATGTTTTATAAAATGTTTAAGTGTTTAATCATTTTATTTAATTTTATGTTTAGTGAGGGGTCCCTGCTTTGAAGGTTTGAGTCATTGGAAACAAAGACCTGGGTATATGTATATGCATGAAAATGTATACACATGTACACAAAGTTGTCTCGAGATTCCTTTGTTAGAAGCTGCGTGATTTGAGGTAGGATCCCTATGACTTTACCTTTAAATAGAGTTTCCAATTTTTCTTGATGTTATTTATAATTATTTCCCTGGTTTTATATGAAATTCATATGCCCTATACATATATATGATTATGGTTATTAAAAAGTGGTATCCTGCGTATTTGAACATAAACTGGGCATTTCCAAAAGGTGTGTGGTCTTTTGTTTGAATTTTTTTTTGAAAGTGAAACGACATGTTTGACTTTCGAAGGGATTCCAAAGTGATTTTCAAAATGGGTCTTGGTGTGAAAACATGATTAAAAGATGATTTGATTTCCTAAAAATGATTACTTCATTGTAAGTGTGGTTTTATGTTTGTTTTAAAAATAAACTACCCACATGTGTTCCAAAATGATGAATACTCCTTATAAAGTGATGAGGCCCATTTGGCACTTTGAGTTTGGTTTGAGAAAAAGGAAAAAATCCACTTGAGACAATACCATAGCTTTAGAGATGTTATGTAAGTGTTTATGTGTGGTTTGTGATATGTGCATAGTAAAGAGGCTTGTGCATTTTTGTATGAAGGATAGAAAAAGGGGGATGAGCTCGAGGGGGGGTGTTTTTTAATAAAGAGAAATGTGTGTTCATTTATGTTAGTTTTATGAAAACTCACCACCACTTGAAACAGAGCACAACAGGAAACCTGGGTATCTAGGTGGGTGAACTAGGACTTGTGGGCTAGTGTTCTAGAGGTGACTTGACCCGGTTTCACTGGAGGTTTGACGATTGCAACACTAACTGAACATATGAATGACTGAGGGTCGTGGTCTTCTAAGCGACATTTTCTGAGGGTCGTGGTCTTCTAAGCCACGTTTTCGGAGGTTCGTGGTCTTCTAAGCCATGTTTTATGAGGTTCATGGTATTCTAAGCCACGTTTCACCAAGACACGAAGATCCTAGGTCCCCAACTAACACAAGCTTCTTAGGGACATCCCACGGTTCTTGTGATATGATTTTCAAATCAATTGCTTCATGCTTGTTCCCTCTTTTGTGAAAACCATATTTGAATCTAAATTGGTCTCCTTAAATTTTAAAATGTTAATGCATGATCAAAACCTATTTTGAAAAGGGAAGAAATGTTTTTTTCTTGGAAATGAAACCTTGTTATTTGAATTTGAAGAGTGTACAACGTTATCTTATTATGCCTTATTTTCAAAATAGAATGATTTGGATTTCTTATTAAAGAAAGTGGAATAGGGTGTTGTTGTATTTTGGATTTCCTACTGAGCATCTTGGTGCTCACGCCTACTTTATATTTTCAGTTTCAGGTTCTTGTTTTGGATCTCTCTTGCAGTAAGCTTGTTTCTGTGTTTGGTGGTGACCCATAAGGTCACTTTGAGGTATGTTTAACTTTCCATTCTTGTTCTATTTTCAATTGAAGGTTCTAAGATACTTGTCTTAGTTTATGTTGACTATTTATCTGTCTTTTATGGGGTAAATAATTCCCAATGGCCTCATTGTGGTGCCCGACACTAGTTTCCTACCCATGGGGATCGGGAACGCCCTTCGGGCCATGTCACGAACCGGGTCGGGCCCTGGGTCGGATGATAAACCGACCTGGTTCCTGAGAGGTGGTGTGTCCCTACCAGTAGGTGAAGCCCCCATGAAGTGGCCAGATAAGTTTTTTAAATGAGTCTTGACTTTTAGGGAAATATCTTATATGTTTATGTGTATGAAAAACATTTTATGTATTATTGCGATGTTATGCTCTCATGAATCAGGTTTTATGATTTTCTTATGATTCATGTATTTTGATCTACCAAAAGTTATGGCATGGATAATGCATATGATCTTCGATATGATGTGGATTATCTTCAAATGTATCCTCATTTTCTCTCACCCTTATGCTTCATATCTCCATTACTTTTACCCTTGTTGAGAATCTGAGCTCAAACTTTCTTATGTTTCATTTCCCTAAGTTAGAAAGAAAGGTTTTTAGAAGGAGTTCTAAAGGGGAATATCTTTATAGAAGATGTTTAAGATATTTCACCAAATTTTTAGAATGTGTTCCATGATTCCAGAAACAAAAAACTATTATAGTCCTTGGGAATGTAATTTTATCATGTGATGAATATTAATATAAAATGATCTAATATACATCTATGTTAATCATGGATCTCTATATTAGCTACTATAATATCCTTTATATGTATGAAATTTACCTTATATGTACAATTTTCTCTTTAATACCCATTTCCACCCAATGGGTTTTACATTAATTTGTGGATGGACTAGAACCTATACTTGGTTTCGAAATGTGGAATCTATTTTATAAATCATGGAATCTTTCCAACTTGTAGACTATAAGATCTCTAAAAACTCTTTGTAGGATATATGATTATTATTGTTAACTAATAATACACCAACATCCTTGGTGACTAGAAAATCATATATTTTTGGTTCTTTAACCACTACAATTCCCTTACAAAGTACTTCTGTTTCAAGAATTACTTCTTCCATAGGGACCTATAGAATCCATTCCTACATGAAATCTTGTGTATCATGAGAATTACCTACATCAAAATGAATATTTCTCCCGCCATATTTATTGAGTATATGTTCCCTCTATATAAATGTGGTATAATGATTCACCACAATTATTTTTTTAGAATGGTTGTATAGGTAATATAATTTAGTTTATTTAGGATATACTATAATGATACACTTCATGCCTCAAGGTTCTAGTTGGTTTTTTCTTAAGACCCTAAAAAGGCCTCACATCCCTATGCATGCAAGTTCAACAACACGAGTTCCTTCCCAGTCCACAATAGGTATGGGATACCACATCTCTCTTTATTTGGGACACAATTTAGCATGTATATTTCAGTCTATAATTAACATCCGCAAAAGGAAAATAAAATAATTCTATGACTCATGATCGACCTTAACATGTCAATAAAGGTATGATTCCTCCTTTCACTAACACCATTACACTATGGTTTTTGAAGAGGAGCGACATAGAATTAAATCCCATACTCCCATAAAATTTTGATGAAAACTTGGTTAAGATCCTCACCACACCAATTAGATCAAATTTTCTGTATATTCTTATAGATTATATTATATGAGTCATTTTTGTATTCTTTTAATTTCTCAAATGATTATGAATTATACCTCATTATGTATACATATCTACATCTACTTAAATTATAATTTATATTAATGATGTAAGAATACAAACCTCTAGATTCTATTGAAAAAGTCCCACACACATCAGTGTGTACACATTTTAGAAGCTCTATATCCCTTACAATCTTGTCTAAAAAATAGCGTCTTGGTCATTTTTTCATCTAAATCACTATAAAATATATCAAGTGGCTTTAACTAAAAAGATTCTAACTAACCTTATTGATATATATTTAGCAAACTCTTTTCATTTAAATTATTAATATAGTGATTCCACAATTGGGTGTGAAATGATTCCTCTAAACTTGATTCATTATCAATTTATAAAACTTGTTTTTCATAATTTAATACTTAAAGACCATTATTTAGTTTTTTCGTACCATAAAAAATTCAATTTTTATAAAAGTAGAGTTCTTTTATTTCAAACATAAAAAATCCATCCATTTCAAGGAAATAGGTAGATATGATATTCTTGATAACACTAGGTATATAATAATATTTCATTTAACTCAATATAATTCTTTTTATAAATGTGTGGTGGTAGTCTCCAATGGCCAGAGTGGCCAACCTCACTCCATTGTTAGCCTATAAATCGACCTATAATCATTTAATATTTCCAAATATACTTGGTTTCTAAATTTTAATATAAATATGAGAATTTAAATATATATCTATTAACTGATGTGTAGATATATAAATATTTCACCAGATAACAAATGAACCCAAAACTTACTTTTTCTTCTTTAACATGGTGTAATACTTTTTCTAATGGACTATATTTCCACATGAAAAACAAACTACCTCATTTCAATTTGATTATCATTGGATCTTACTTTTTTAGAAATAAGTTGATCAAGATCCATATACTTTGAGTAAATCATGGGGCCCTTTTACTTACTTTTACATTTATTCACCATAAATAACACAAGTTTCTCATTAATCATGCCTTTTCCAACTTGGAAAAGTAATGTAACATGTTTCAATAGAGACTTCTCAATGTTGATCTTATTATAATTAACAATAAAACTATTGTATATCTTAGGTAGAGGGGAGATAATTATATCTATGTGTAGCTCATCAAGGATCTTAAATCCCAAGAGATTCAAGCACTCGATGTAACAAATTAACATATCTACATAAGGCCCAATCGATGCTGAATCTCCAAGCTAGCATGTGAATAGTGAATTAGATATCTCATAGATCATTTGTCTCACTTTGTCTTGATAAATATCCTTAAAGACAGACATGATACTCTACACATATATATCATTGTGTTCTTTAAAATATCACTAGACATGGATAATATCATGAAACACTATACATCTCTAACATCATCCAAATATTTCATATAGAGAGATAGTCCATCCTCAATAGTCTATTATCTTGGCACTTTAGTAATACGGATTTCCAATACATATAATATCTATTTATGGAATAGTATAATGTGTAAGTGCCTATTCTATTCCTAGAAATATTAGTTGGTTATAATTTTATCCTTATATAATAACAATCATAATGATAATGTCAAATTTTTATGAGTTTCTATTTCTATAATAAATTAGATAAGTTTTTTAGTACTTTATATAGATTATAAAATAGATAATAATTATAGTTTATTTTAATCATCTCCCAATTTTTTTTTGAAATCAAATATTCCTCATCATTGATTTCATAATATATTATCACATGGATATTTTATTGGATATTATCCATCCATTATTTCTCACAACTAATAATTTGGGCATGAAATTTACTGAAAGAAATTTTTGTAGGCATAAATTAACAACTGCATTAACTAACAATTCCTTGACCCTTTGAGGGGACTCACCAAACCTAAAATCCTTGACATAAATTTCCTTAACACTTTATCCAAAATGATATTGGAAATACCTTATCCATTAAAACCAATAAAAATTTGGTTAAATTGACCCAAAAACAGTTTTATGAATTCTATAATAAAAGTAAGTGTCTAGAATTTGATCATGAAAACAATTTTTTATATGGTTATTTTATTATTTAAGTAATGGTAGTTTTTTCTAACATAATACTTGATTTGCAGGGTTTTTTATCCTTTTGTGAAATATACCATTTAATCTAATTAAATTATTGTTAATATTTAGTGGATTTTTCTTATGTGATTAATAATGTGTAGATAAATTTTACACATAGTATAATTTATTTTAATCCCATGTTATATGGTTTTTCATTAATTTATTTAATGATTAAGCATCCATAAATAAACTATGGATATGACAGAAATAAAAAAATAAAGTGTTATGAGCATGATATTGGTGTATATTGATGATAAAAACCCAATGTTTTACCCTAGGGAATAAAGTACTAGAACCATTCCTAGTCTGAGTAGAGAAATTCCACCTATTCTTCTGTATACATCCTAGATTAGTTTCAACTTAGCCCTGTACTTGAACCACCTCAACTCTCCTAGGAGATCTATAAGGACCCAAAATTAACATACATAGATATTACTTCATTTTTTCATAATATTTCATACATTAAAAAAATACATGACCAAATACCATATTATTTTAGGGCCTTTGTAAATGTGGAACACATTCTTATAATTTGGTTAATGATCTTAAATATCTCTCAAAAAGATCTTTCCCTTTAGTATTCATACCTAAAATAATTCTTTATATCCTCAAAAAAGAAAAATATGAGTTGGGTGATCCCAGATGCTTAATATGGGTAAACATAATCATAAAACAAAATTACATAAAAAACATTTGGAAATCATATCTAGTATATCAAATATCATGATATCATGTCATGGAATAATTATTAAAATTCTATAAAATAAAAAATACCATATATCATGAGATCATAACATAAGACCTAAAATTGTGTCATACTCATAAGCATAGAAAATAATTTCAAAATTAGTAAATTATCACTACCAAGACCATCATATCAAAAAAGGCCCTTACTGAACCAAGTTCACTACCTATTCCATCCATGTATTACAGAACTAAGTTTAGTCTCATTCTAATCATGTATTATTGAACTGGGTTCACTTACCATTGCAATATTGTATGTATAATAAGGTATAAATATTTACTCAATGCATTGGAGGGAGATATAGGCCCCACAAATCACATAATGAAAAACATATATATGTGTACTATAAGAACATAAATCATTCATCCTACGAGAACCCATGAAATGAAATTTGTTTCATAAACATCATTCAATAATAACATAACCCTTAGAAAATAAATGGGTTTCAGAGATACCATTCCATCATAAACTTAAAACTACCGTAGGTAAAATTGTTATATTATCCTTGAACCCCCCCCCCCCATTAAAATGTGAGTAACATAAATGAATTTTACCACATATGAAATTGTTTTTGAGATATCTTGTTGAGGAAAATATCTTTTATGCTTTGAAAAAATTTTATTTTCATAAAATACTGCACAATTTTAAAAGAAAAAATTTTCTTTGTAAATAACCTTGTAATATTATAAGGTATTATTCACGGAATATAGGAATTATGAAAGATGGAAAATATATTCATTCCATATAAATTTAAAAAACATTCCTCTCATACTTTTTCTTGAAAAGTCAAAAACTACCTCATTTCGAAAATGACAAAAATTCCTCTCAAACTATTTAGAAAAAAAATAATAGATGGGTAAAAATGACTTTAACAATTATATAGGAATACTAAAAGTATTTTGGAAATAAATTTTAAGAATCATGGACATGGAAGTTAAATATTCCCTAGTAAATACTTACGTATAAAAAATCCTGAATAATAATGAGATTGTGAAATTAACCCTTACCACTTTATAATGAGTAGAATCATATACCCCATGAAAGAAATAAAATTATATGGATATGAAAAATACCACAATACATTTAATAATAAACATAACATACACTCATGGGCATTATATACACCATGTAAAAAAAAGGTAGTGTATAAGTCATGTGTCCCACAGAAATAAAAGTGAGTAAAAAATCCATTACCTTAAGTCTTCAATTCCTTCATATACATTCAAACCTTATGAATAATAAATATATAGTTTTTATACATCTAAAAAACTAGAAATATTTATATGTATAATACCATATTTTATTTTATTATGAAATTATATTACTCTCTTATTAATAATTCCATGTTAAAGTTAAGTTTCGAGTACTAACCGCTTTGTTTTTTCATACATGTTTGGACTTTTTATCCATGGTCCTATTACATAGATCATGATTTAATAATATTCAGAATTATAAACAATATATAAATCTCATATATATATATTACATATATATTCATTCATGGTGATTTATAAAATTTAGAGGTAGATAATAAAATACACCATTCATGGAGATGTGTGGCAGTACGTATGCATGAACATTATTTTCATTTTATTTTCATATTAAAATAATGAAAATAAAATTCTATATTATCATTATGGAACCATTTTTATTTTATATAAATCATATATATTCATAAAATTCATCCTTTTAACCATCCATGTGAAATATAGATGAAAAAAGAATCACATCACATCATGGAGATGGTATGCCAAACGTATGCATGAGCGATACTATAATATCCCAAATAATTAGGTGGTAAAAGGTTGATATGATATTATAATTATAGAAGTATAATTATTTCTTAAATATCATATATAAATATTAAACACATCATAATTCCCACTCATAAATGAAGCTGGTGGAAAATTAATTATACCACTATGTGGAGACAGTAAGTTGTACGTATGCCCAAGCAATACTTTCATTTCTTGTTTTATGGGAAAAGGGAATTTATAGTGCTGTGTTCATAATCATAATAAAATTTTAGAATAATTTTTATTTTGAAGTTATTTTTTTATATATATCATATATTTATAAGAGGTATAAAATATTATAAAAAGAGACTGATTAGTTAGAGCGATTACCTCTTCTTTGAAACAACTCTTTTAAATATCCTATAAATGACTATAAATTTAGTCTTTTGGGAAGAACAAACCTCTAGAATGTGTATATTAATGTTTAAAAGAGTATTTTATTGGTTTTTTTTTAAGATAAAATTCTCAATTTGATGTGTATAATTGATGGAGTAGGATCCCTTTTATAATTGAGGTGAGGGATACTTTTGGAATCTCCAAACATATTAATTTATATTAAATTCCATATGAATCCAAATAACTCAAAAGAGACATGTATTCATAGTTAATAAGATAGAATATTGTAATATTATCAACCAATATATTTTATAAATGTTTTGATATTATTTTTAACCTTATATGTTTGATTAATACTTAGTTAACATATTTTCATTTTAACTATGGTAACAAATTTTCCAATATTAAAAAGTTTTAATTTTTACATATATAATTTAAATTAGAACATAAATTAAAATTTTAAAACATTTTAGAACATATAATAATTATTTTTTATTTTTAAATATGTTTAATTTTTTTTAAAATTACTTAAGAATTTATTATTTTGATAAAATGTCATGAGTGTCAATTTTGAAACTATTCATTACTTGGACTTTTAAAAATATAATGATAACAAGTTAAATTCAAACCAAATATTTTATTACATCTATCAGTGTTAATGTTCATATATAACATTATTTTATCAAATTAATTATCTAAATTATATTTATTTTAATATTTTTTAACATTTATTTGATATTTCCATTAATAAATTAATTACTTCCTTAGTGGTTTGTAATTATTTAATATACTAATTTTTTCAATAAAAAATAAAATACTATGAAAACGATAAATTGTATATAATTCATAATAATAATTATATTCAAATATATATTTTTTATAACCCTATATAAAAAATTATATATTATTTAAAACATGAATGTGAAATCTTTAATTTTTTTTAATTAAAATATTAAAAATACCATAATTTCATCTAAGAGACCGAAAATGTAAAAAATAAATTTACATCATGAAATTATGATTATTAATATAAAAATTTATAGTTATATTCGTACATAACATAACTTGTTCCCTATGTGGACACATATGGGATATTAAAGAAAAATAAAGTGTCTTTTTGTATCTTTCTATACTTTAAATATTATACAAATCATTTTCATTGATGGGTGTACATTAAAAACTTAATTTCGATCATTATGTGTTGAGTGTAGATTTATATTTATTCAATAATTTTTTAATGTGTTAGTTTCATTTTATAGAAATTATAATTTTTATCTAAAATTACTCAATATACCTTTTACTGTAATATTAAAATTAACCAAGGTTATTATTCATATTTGAAAAAAATTAAAGGGGAAATATTTTATAAATTAAGACCTTATGAAACCATATTTGGAATAAATTATTCCAAATTCAAAAAAAATATTTCTTAACATTTAATTTAATATAAATCTGGTAAAATGGCATTAAAAACTATTTTTTTAAAAAAATACCCATTTAAAAGATAAATTGTTTTTTTATAATTAATTCATGTACATAATACTTTTAAAAAACCATAATGGGATTATTTTAAATTAATATTAACTTTTAAAAAAATTGAAACATAATTTTACCTTGTAAATACATTAAAAGAAAATAATGTTTTTAATAAATATTAGTATTTTCACTATTCATCCGAAGATAAAAAATTATCAGAAAAAACCCAAAAATTAAACCAAAGTAAATTTTTATATTAATATTTCAAATAAGAATTTTAATTTTCCAAAAATAATTTATAAAATTGTCAAAAATAATATTTTTATCAATTTCTCAATCAAAATGCCACAAAACTACCTTTAAAAAAATACTTCTATTATGGATAAAATTGGATTTGTTCTAATATTATGTCTAGAAAATACATAAGATGAATTTTAAACATTAAATTGAATATTATATATATATATATATATTTAATTAATATAATCCAATAAGATTTATTTGTTTATTTGTTGGTATAAAACACACTTTTTCCCAATTAAATGGGTTTTTTAAATCTTTTTATTAAAAAAAGGCTTTAAATTCATTTATAACTAATTAGAAAAATAATTATATATTCATTTGTAAACAATAATTTCATAATTTAATTAATCATTTTCTTACCCACCATTCTAATGACTAGGTTTTAATTTTCTTTTTTAAATAATTATAATAAATTGTGTTTCATAGAAACTCAGTGTTACATGTAACACATGGTAAGTCAGTATTTCATGTAATACAAGAAATAAAAGAAATAAAATTATTCTAAAAAATATATTTCATGAAAATTATGGGGTTTTACATTCTACCCCCTTAAAATGAATTTAACCCTATAAATTCATCTGGGTTATCAATGTTTTTATACATTAAATTTTCTTATATATAAACCCTCATCTTAAAAATGAATTCTAAAACTTCTTATTTAAAAAGATAAAGTTGTAAACTTAACGGTTACCCAAAGTAACTCATAACGAGGTGTACACATAGGATAACATAGGTGGAAAGTTAAAAAATGGACATGGAAGAGAAATCTAACTATCATGTTCTGATAAAGAGTAGTAGAGAACATGGTTAGGGGAATGTTAGAAATACAAAAGCCATAAATCTATGATCATCTATTGGACTATTTGATTCATCAAAAAACAAGGTACTAGGATAACATTTTTTTGTTTGAAGATCCTTTCCCTATAGTTGAATAATTATCGGGAGAAGACATATTTACTTGATTTTATTAAATTTCATAATCATATATCATCATTTCATTGTCCCTTGATCAATTTCCACTTCAACTCTTATTCCAAAGAAATGAAGGTGAGTTTTTCATTCCGGAAACATGAGATCCATATAATGATTGGTTATTCCATCTGTCGTAACATAAAAAAATGGTTAACACATATTATCTAATATTCACAAATCCTTCTATAGAGAGACAATAATTTAATCTCTAAAACCTCTTCCAAATTTCTATGTAAATAATTACCTTTACAATCCATCGAAATGATTAAAATCAAAAACTTTCTTAGAAGGTCACTAAATTTCCAAAATAAACTTATCATTAATCCCCCTAACAACTTGACGTAGCTCTTAATTTTTACACACCAAACATGTGAAGACTATTATCATGTATTCTCTTAAAACATGGTAATAACATAAATTAATATAAAACCTTAGTAAAAAATTCATGATTTAAAACATTAACATTTCCCCCGTACCATAAATCAAAAATTCTCCAAACTCAATCATAAAAAACTTTATCATCATATCTGTTACAAGGTCAACAATTCTATCCCATTTATTTTAACATAATAAAAAATATCCTTATCTCATTATAATCCCAACATTATAAACATATTAAGGGTTATACTTCCATTAATTTTGTGTTCTCCAAAATAAATCAACATACAAACTCAATCAATATTCATGGTTACTTGTACCATTCAACATATAATTTCAAATTCTTAAGGAAAATCATAGTGGAAAACTACTTAGCTGTTTTATTATTCCATATTACCATAAAATTTCTTTTACAACATTATTATTGATTTACAATACACCAACATGAAATCAAGCTCAAACCATTCACCATGTTTCTTGATTTTATTCCTTAACACTTCTTTTATATAAAATGTCGTTCTTAGTCTCTTCGTTATAAAAAATATAACCATTATTCATATAACCTTGCTTATGATATTTTCCCCTAGGGAATCGATTTTCATAATTACTATAAATTCAAAATTTAAAACATTTAATTATCATTGATTCCTTAGAAATACCATTATCCTTATCTATTTCATTAACTAAACCATTTTCATTTGGAATTAATTTCTTATGACCTTCTTTTCTACACCCAACGAATCTTTTAGTTTCTTTTTATCATTATCCATTATGAAATTTCCCACATGATTTATATGATAAAAATTAATGTTTCTTTCCTTTATTTTCACCATGAAACTCCGTATTTTTCTTATTAAATGGGTTATGAAACTTACCAAGTTTGATATTGTTGATCATATTATAATATTTTGTATTCGGCATAAAAAAAGGGTTTTCCATAAAACTCCTATTTAATTTGTTTTTCCAAGAGGAAGATCATTCAATTTTAAAAAAAATTCATCATTAAAATGAATACTCCTAGTTTTAGAACTTGTCCAAAATCCAATAATAATAGTGTGAGAAACAATAATTTTACTTAAAAAAACTAATAATCAATAAAAATTGCTTATAAAAATTCAATCTATGACACCTTAGGTTTAAATTAGGTAATTCATGATCATTACCAATGCCCTAGGATTTTAACCAATACTAAAAATTATCCTTAGGAATCTTAGTTAGGTTTTTTCATCCTAGTTTCAAAAGTTTTACTAATAATTTTCTCTAATACCAACTATAATGACCCAAGATTAATGTGCGTAGACATTACATCATTTTACCAAAATATTTAACACATTACACAAAAAAAACACCAGAAGATAGTACTATTTTAGTGCCTTTGGAATCTTGTAAAATATTATTCTAATTTAGTGAAATATCTTTAATATCTACTATAAATATCTTACCTTTTAGTATTCTTACCTAAAACTATTCTTTATATCCTAGAAAAAAGAAACATATGAAAATTATGAGCTCAGATTACCATTAAGTGTAAACATAATCATAAATCATAAGTACATTAAAAGAAATTTGAAAATCATATTCTATATATGAATGATTATTATATCGTTTTGTGGAATAAATCATAGAAGTCCAAAAAAGAAAACCAAAAACATATATCATGATAGAATAACATAAGACATGAAATTGTGGTATACATATAATAATAGAAAATAATTTTCAAATTATTCAAGGATCAATTCCAAGTCCGTCATATGGAACAAATTATCTTATTGAACTGAGTTCACTCCTCATTCTAGCCCTATATTACTAAAAAAGTTTACTCTTGTTCCAGTATTGTATTACTGAAATCGGTTTACTTCCAATTATAGTAGTGTATATCTCATGAGATATAAATATTTATCCAATTCATTGGAGGGAGATATAGGTTCCACCAGTCACATCATGAAAACCATACATATGTTCTCTACAAGAGCATAAATAATTCATCATATCAAAAGCCATGAAATGAAATGTGTTTCATAAACATCATTTATCATAATGTAACCCATGGAAAAAAATTATTTTCATAGTTATCATTCCATCATAAACATAAAACAACCATAATAATAATGATGATAATTTTATTGAAAAAAATTCCGCATTAAAACATAAGTAACATGAAATAATGTTATCATAAATGGAATTTTTTTAAGATATCTTATGGAATAAAATATCTTTTTTTTGAAAAAGTATTCTTTTCTTAAAATTTCATGAAAATTTAAAAGAAAAAATTTTAATTGAAAATAAACTTCTATGATTTTAAGGTATGATTTAGGGAATGTTGGAGTTAAGATAGAGGAAAAATGTATTCTTGCTGTTTAAGTTAATAAAACATTCATTTAATAATTTTTTTTAAAAGTAAAAATGTATATTTCTAGGAAAATGATAAAAAATTACTTTCAATCCATTTATTAAAAATTATAACATGGGTAAAAATTACTTTATAAGTTTTATAAGAATATTAAAATTATTTTGGAAACCATTTTTAAGAAAAACAGACATGTAAGATAAATATTCCCCAGTAAATACTTACTTAAAAACAATCATAGATAATAATGATATTGTGAAATTAACCGTTTCTACTTTATAATTAGTAGAATAATATACCTCATGAAGGAAGGAAAATTATATAGATATTAAAATATCATTAACAAAATAATAATACTTATAAAATACACTCATGGGCACTATATACTCCATACAAAAAATTCAAGTAGTTTATAAGGCATGTGTCACACAAAAATTAATGTGAGACCAAAATCCCTTACATTAAGTATGGAATTACTTCATATTTTTTCAATCCTCCTGAATAATAAATTTATGTTTATTATAAATATACCAGATAAATATTCATTTTTATAGTACCATATATTATTTACTTATGATTTTATATTACTCACTAATTAACAATTCCATGTTGAAGTTATGTTTCAGGTAATAATAACTTTATTTTTTGTAAATGCTTTGACCTGTTATCCTTGGTCCTATTACATAGATAATGATTTCATCATATAAAAAATTATCACCATAATATTAATATAATATATATATATATTCAGTATATAAGGATTCATGGTGATTCATAAAATTTGGAGGTAGAAAATAAAATACACCATTATGGAGACGGTAGGTCGTACGTACGCATTAATGTTGTTTTCATTTTATTTTCATATTTTTTTAAAAAATATACAATATATTTTCATTGAAGAATAATTTTAATGTTATATATATCATATATAATCATAAAATACATCCTTATTACCATCCATGTGAAATATAGATGAAAAATGAATTACATCGCATCGTGGATTTTCCATAGGTACGCACGAGCGATGTTGTCATTTATCAAAAGATTATGTGGTAAAAAAATAGATATGATATTATCATTCTCGAAGTATAATTATGTAATAAATATCATATATAAATATTAAACCCATTATAATTACCACTCATAAAATATGGTGATGGAAAATAAATTGTATCGCTACGTTGAGACAGTAAGTCGTACTTACGCACAAGCGATAATTTCATTTACTGTTCAATGGAAAAGGGGATCTATAGTGGTGTGATCATAATCATAATAAAATTTTAGAGTATTTAGTATACTTGAGTTATTATTTTATTATATATATAATAGATTTGGAGGTGGTATAGAAGATTATAAAAAGAGACAGATCTGTTAGAGCAATTACATCTTCTTCAAAACGACTCCTTTAGATCTCATCTAAAGAACTATAAAGTTTTTATTTTTGGAAGAAAGAAACATCTAAAATGAGGTTGGGGAAGTGTAGAATAATATTTGGCATATTTTGGGCGAGATAGAAGGCTAAATGTGATTTTTTGAATTAAGGGATTATGTGACCTTTTATAATTGAGGTGATGGGTACTTTTGGAATCTCCATAAATATTATTTATATTAAATTAAATCTCAATACAAATACCTAAAAAATGACATGAATTAGAATATAGTATTATATAAGGATGTAATATTATCAAAAAATATATTTTATACATGTTTTGGTATTATTTTCAAGCCTATCATATTGATTAAACCTTAGTTAACCTATTTTATTTTTAACCAAGGTAACAACTTTTTAAATAATGAAAGTTGTAATTTTTACTTATGTGATGTAAATCATAAAATAAATGAAATATTTATACAATTTTAGACCTTATTATAATTATTTAATATTTCTAGAGTTTTTTATGATCTTTTAATATTTAATTAAAATATTATTTTGATAAAATATCATTTGTGTCAATTTTGACACTATTCATTCCTTAGAATTATAAAAATATAGCAATTACAAGTTAACTTAGAACCAAATATTTTATTATAACTATAATAGGTCAAGTTCATCTAGAAATTTTTATCACATTAATTATATCAAATTATTTTTATTTTAATATTTTTAGTAAAATTTATTTTATATTTCTATTAATAAAATAACGATTATATGAGTGGTGTAATTATTTAATATAAATTTATATTGACTAAAAGTAAAAAATAAAATACCATGACAAAGATAAATATTATATATTTCATAAATTTTTTTTTGTCGAATATAAATTTTGTGTGACCCTATATAAAAAATGATATAATATTTAAAACATGAATGCAACATCTTCAATTTTTTATTACTTAAAATATTATAAATACCCTAATTTTTTCTATGTGACTAATAAATTTAAAAATAAATTTATATCATGAAAATATATTTATTAAGTTAAATATTTATAGTTATATTCACTAATAACTTAGCTTTTTAACTATGTTGACACATAAGGGACATTAAAGACAAAGAAAGTTACATTTAGTGAGTTTATTTGATTTAAATGTTATATAAGTCATTTTCATGGAAAAGTGTCCATTAAAAACATAATTTAGTTACATATGTGTTAATGGTCTATGTTTCCCCATAAAATCATTTTTATGTGTTAGAGTCATTTTATAGTCCTTATAATTTAAATTTAAACCAAATAAATCAATTTTCCCATTATCATGGTTGCAAAATTTTCCAAAGTTGCTATTACTATTGGCCAAAAAATAAAAGGGAAATATTTACTAAATTTGGAACTTTAGAATCGAAATTTGGAATCTATTTTTGGAAAATTAGAAACATAGAAGTTGTAGAATTTAATTTAATATAAAACTGGTAAAATTCCATGAAAAATAGTTTTTTAGAAAAATACCCTTCCAAAACAAAAAATGTTTTTTGTAACAAATTAATGTATAAAATAATTTTCAAGATCTATAATTTCATAATTTTAAATTAAATTTAAATATTTAAAACTAATAAAATACATAATTTTACCTTGTAATGGATTTAAAAGAAAATACAGTTTTCAATAAATATTATTATTTTTACTATTCCTCAAAAGATGAAACTTTTTAGAAAAAACACAAAAAATTAAACTAAAGTAAAATTTGATGTTATAATTTCAAACAATCAGTTTATATTATAAAATAAAATATATAAATTCGTAAAAAACTAGATTTTTAACAAAGTGAACCATCAGAAAGTAGAAAAACTTTCTTTTTAGAAAAATCCTTCTTTTTTGTGTAAAATTAGATTTGTTCTTATGTAATATCTAGAAAAACAATATGAATGTTAAAATTATATTAAATATATTATATATATATTTTGTTAATATAATTTTTCAATATTTATTTTTTTATATATCGGTATAAAACACACTTGTTCATAATTAATTAGTTTTTTAGAAATACAATTACCATTATAAAAAAAGAATTTACATTAATTTATAACTAATTGGAAATGGAATTATATATACATGCGTAAAAAATAATTTCCTAATTTAGTTAATCCTTTTCATATGAACAATTATAATGAATAGGTTATAATTTTATTATTTAAAAAATTATAATAAAATGATGTTTCATAGAAACTCATTGTTACATGTAATGAAGGCTAAGTTGATGTTACGTCTAACAAAATACATTTAAGAAATAAAATTATTCAAAAAAATCTATTTAATAAACATATAGCGGTGTTATAAGATCCATCTGTTACATAATATTAAATCACACGTAAGTGAGTGGAACTAAAGGATTGGTTAAAGGTGTTTTAAATAAAAGAAACCATAGGTACACATGCCCTTCCATAAAGAGAGAAGGGTAATGCCAAAAAAGCATATAGTTAATTTAAAAAATTATTGCAAAAGATATGTAATAATACTAAATTAAATAAACCAGCCACAAATATAGAGAAGTCTAAGCTCATGGTCATCCACCTACATGCAAAGAATACACAAACGTGAACTATATATAATTCACTACAATTTGTTCTATATTGTTAAGATAAAAAACATAAATTAATTTAATTAATTATTTTAACTTAATGTCTATATGAAGAGTCTTGATAAAAACCAGAAGATGACGCATTGAGGAAAATAAATAGCTTGTCAAATATTTATAGACTATTACATGGAATTAATTGTGAATTTATTAATTAAGAAATCATATTTACATAGTTAACACACTAAATTATAATAATGAAATTTGGGTTTAACATTGAAATTAATTATTCTTTAAGCAACATAACTCTATTCATTATTGGTTGACTACATGGTGTGTACTAAAATGTTACACATCATGTTTTTCACATAGCGTGTATCTGAGATAGAATCATAGGGAATCATTGTGTATCTTAGTTGGGAAACACAATGTGTAATAACAAGATACACATTATGTGTTCCAATTTCCATGTGTCGATGAAATCCACCATCCGACATGATGTGTTTCTTTGACATAGAGGTTAATCAACTACACTTCATGTACACCAAATATTTTCCATGTATCTAATTAATGTTATATCCTGTTATTATTCTACATCATGTGATGTGTTTTGAACACATAGTTAGCACAAATTTCATAGATAAATTATTTACACTATAGGGCATGTATACCAGCTACACGCTATGAGGTTTTACAGACTATGGGGAAAGCTAGTCTGATCAACATATAGTTTGCATTAAATGTGCCACATGTTATTTAGATCATGGTATTTCATGTTTCCCATGATACATAAAAGTGTAGAAAAATTTGGTATATGACATATAATTTTAGTTACATTCCATGTATCCATATCTACCGGCCATAACCCTCATCACCACCCAATATAATCTCTAATCATTGTTCATTTTCTTTAATTTTTTAAGACCTTATGAAACTTAAATAAATAATTTTAGCATGTCAAAAAATTTAATTAATCAATAGTTTAGATAATGAATAAACTAGAAAAAAACTAACAATAATAATATGTAATAAATTAATTAATAGTAAATAATTATAAATTATTATGTGACCTGTTCGATACCACTTAATGGTTCAGGGCATAGAGAAAACACCCATTTTGCATAAAAACATGTCTTTTTATTGTAATATATGACTAATATTAAATATACATGACGAATAATTTCACTACCAATGGAATTAGAAAGAATATTAATTTATAGAAACCCCCAAAACAAAGAAGAGGTGATCTTTTTCACATATTATTTATAATTTATTTGTTTTAGTAAAGAATTCCCTCTTTTTTATTTATTTTTATCACAACTCGTCCCAGAGGGGCCCATTCCATGACTACCCCAAGCCCACCTCCAATAGGATAGGGGATAGTGACTAGCATCGAGTAGGAATATCCCCCAAAAGGGAGGCATTTTCATAAGTACATGTACACACAAACTCATCTCCAAGCCCAAAATACTGAAAAGTAAACACACTAAGTAATCAAATTCATGCATAAAATTATATCCCAACCAACAGAGTATGATAGGAATGTAAAGTGCAGTAAAGTACAACTGGACCAGAATACAAGCACAAAAAAAAAGAAATAGTCTATAGCACAAGGTCCAGAATCTCATCCACAGAAAACCTTGCCTGAAGGGTAGGTACAAGAATAGTTGTATACAGCCACAAGGCACACCTTAACTACATGGTCTCTCTCTAAGAACCACCTAGTCCAAGTCCACCTTAGACTCTCTTAAAACATCGATGGTCTGCATGAGACATGAAACATGCGGAAAAAGCCCATGCAAGGGTGAGTAAAATAGTACTCATTAGGACACCCTGAAACACAAAGTAAAAGACCACAGAGGAAACATCATAATGAAGAAACCACACAAAAATACCACAAAGGGAAAATACGACTAAGAATATATAGTTAGATCAATATAGGTATATCTCTATAGCGTATATAACAAATACATAGAGGTATAATCATAAAGGATTCCAAGACATAAGGTCTCATCCACTACCAGCTACACATTTTCGTTCATAGAATGCATGTCCCGAGATATCTCACTCCTTGAGCTGTATGATAGAGGAATATAGAATAGGTCTACCAAATGTAACCAAGAGAACACTAGGGTTTCAATAATTTATGTAGTTTCCTTAAGACATATGGCCTCACTGTGACAAGAAGTGTTGGTCACACACAGAGTGTCGGTAACACACGGAGTTTCGATAACACATGGAGTGTCGGTAACACATAGAGTGTCAGTATCACATAGAGTTTCAATAACATAGAGAGTGTTAACATGTCATGAATCCCACAATTCATGTAGTCGCCATGTTAGAGCCAAACATCAACCACTTAAAACTACCCAAAGCATGATCGTCAGTTCTAGTCACGTATAACAGAAAGAATCTGATCTCGATACATATACAGGGGGTCCTCCGCACCCAGGTATCAATGGGGGGACTCCTATCTCTACTGGAAAAATAATCCAAGATAAGGGATATGTTACCATGTAAATGTTGTTCACATCTTATCCACAAACCCTATCTAAGGTACTATGAAGAGAAGTGAGGATTAACTGGGCCTCTCGGTGAAACACATGCTCCAACTCACTGAGTCAACTGTCGAAGCTAGGCTGAGATAACTCACATCAGATTATGAGTCATCCTCTATGATCAGAAAGATATATTATATTGAACCCTCATAGGAAAAGACCATGGGTATGCTCTAAACCTTTGCTGATCAAACTAAAAAAACCAACACTTCTCAAAAGGACCTTCCTATCTAAATGGTCCCAATTCCACAAAAGGATCATCAAATGGACCTCTCATTTAAATGATATGGCTAATTTAGTAAAAATGGATCCTGATCAGTTTGGGTTTGACCCGGCATGGTCTAGCTGACCCAAACCAGTCGGTCTAGGATGGCCCGACCCATTGGGTCACACGATCTAACCCATTGGACCACTAGAGTGGCATGTTTATCCATCCTGACCTATGTCGTGCAGGCCAACATTGTCCTACCAGACCCTCCCCACCCTGGAAGTGTCCCTATAGACAACTTGGTCACCCGAACACATGTCTATCCGACTTCCCCAGTCAACATGTCACCAGGATTCATTTCACATGGCCAACATGCCACATTTTTCTAGTACGATGACATCATCGATGTCATGAGATACCTACAATATGGCTCCAAACCGTGTCACATTGTGACCGTTACGGCCCTTGGTTGTCACACGTGGCCTCCACTACTGTGGGACATGTCCAATGAGGTCCCTCCTAGACCGTGTCCTACTGCCACTATTGCCCGTGCTGCTGGCGGACTGTCTTTCCGTCTCCACCTAGACCATCCCCCACCAAGCCCCTGCTGTCTCTACCACCAACTGCTCTACCAGAGGCCTTTTATTTTCCGCACCCTTCACATTGACCTGACCAGATCCACTACTCAATGAACTTTCATGTTCCACCACTATGCACCACTATAGCCCACTTCTTCGTGTAATTTGTGTCACACCTTCACCATCAAACCTTTGCAATTTTTCTTAGTGTCAGATCCTTAGTCTTGGATCGTTACACCACAGATCGAAGGCACAACGATCCTATATTCATATTTCATTAAGAATGAGGAATTTCAAGAGGTTTGGGGAAAATAGATAAAGAACATGAATTCCCCATGAATGGTTGTTTCCCTTGTTTGTGTCAGTCTTGATCTGTTCATGTTTGAAGGATTATGAAGAACCATTCAATACACAGATCTAGTTCCCCTTGAAAACCCCACAATCTTTTATCCATCCTGCATGAATGGATAGACCACTGATCAACATATTTGTGGGTTGGTCCATATTCATCATTTTAATCTACAAGGGTAGAGAAAATAACAAATAGATTAACATCCTACCTCGATTTAGTTGGATCAATGACAAAGAATAGTCTTCACATCGTTGTCTTGGGTGAAGATCCTTCAAATATGAAGTTATTCATTGATCGTCGATCCATGATCTATATCCATTCTTTAATAGAGATCCATATTCATGCCTTAGAATAATTACAGGGTTATGGTGATAACCATAAATACTCTAACAAATGTGAATTAAAATAAAACTCATTGTTTCATCAAGAATAAATTTTTTTAATTAAAATATTTTATTGATGTTTACATATAAAAACTATATTTCCTAGTCGGTCTATACTGACCAATGTCAGGCATCTCCTAAGGAAAATCCCCCTTACAAACTTAGTGGTAGTCTCATATTTTCAATAGTATTTACGGTTTATGATTTATTATGATTTTAAAAATAAAATAATTTTATTTATATTTACGACCTTTTCAGGTTTTTCCATAGAAGACCCTTTTCGACTAAAGATAAGTTACACCTAGGGTAAAACCCATGATTTTATCTCAACGGTGCCTTGGGATATCTAATATGGACACCTTCTCTAATGTTATTTCAATTTTTAAGAAAAGTCATACATGTGTGATATTAAAAACATAACATTTTTCAGTGAATCATTATAGGTACACTAGGCCACGGAATCGCACGTCCTCTTAGCACCTGGTCTCAGAATATTCACAAATAATTTCGAAAAATAAATTACGGAATATCTGAGTCATTAAATTATCCACACCTTAAGGCTTTACGTCCCTAAAATCCAAATCAAAGGGCTACTCAATAAATTGAGGGTACTAAGCACGAATCTGAGCCTTCCACTCCCATGTGCTCCCATGAATGTAGATTAATATGACTCCATCAAACATGACCTAGAAGAATCAACCACCAATGAAGGATCCCCTTCTATCAATCCTTGACCTCCACCAGCTTCTTAGTAAAAGTCACCCCATCTTCAAGGTCTATATCTCCCTAGTCAATGACATGAAATTAACCGTGAAAACATCTCCTCAACTGAGGCACATGTAAGACATTGTGTACCAAGTCTAAATGTGGGGGTTGATTTAGGCAGTACTCTACCTCACCAACTCTACACAGAATCTGGAAAGGGCCGATGAACCTCAAATATATCTTGACATCCCGACCAAATATCATATCCCACGTCGAGGAGAGACTCAAATGAACACATTATCTCTCTCTTCTAACTCCAAAGGCCTCCATTTCCTGTTAGCATAAGATTTATGATGTCTATGTGTTGTTTTTATCTTCTCTTAGATGAGTTGTACCTTCTATGTAGTCACATACACCAACTTCAGGCCCATGAGCATCAACTCTCCTGGGTCATTCCAACAAGGTGGTGACCTAAAGAGTCACTTGTATAGAGCCTTGAACACTGCCATACCGATGGTGGAGGAGTAGAAATTGTTTTACACAAACTCCACCATAGGTAGATGATCCTCCTAACTATGGCCAAAACATAACATGCATGCCCATAACATCTCCTCCTAAACCTGAATGGTACTCTCCGTATGGCCATCCGTCTGGGGATAAAACACCATGATTAAGTGTAAATGAGTCCTAAATGCCTATGACAATCCCTTCCACAATTGGTATGTTACGAAAATATAATGATAAAAAATAATCATCAATTGAACTCCATGAAGATGAACTATATCCCATATTTAGAGGCGTCCTAAGCACTATACTAAAATCTACATCTAGATAGGTTGGATGTGGGCCAAATTGGTGGGTTGGTCAATGATCACACAAATGGTATCGTACCCCCTGGACATATGTGGTAAACCAATCACAAATTTCATCATTATTCCACCCCATTTCCATTTTAGAACCTCAAGGGGTTGAGTCAAACCTGCTAGAACCAAATGGCCATCCTTCATTTTTTGACAAGTAAGGCCTCAAGACACAAACTCTACAACTTCCTTATTCATCTCTGACCACAAAAACTGACATCTTAGGTCTTGGTACAACATTTCCACACATGGATGTACCACTATAGGGGATTCCTGAAATTACCTAAGATCTGCCTCTCACAATTCCACTAGTAACATCATGTATCCTTTGAAAAGAATAGCATGCTCCCCACCTTTTGAATATCTATCAGGGGAATGCCCTATGGAATTTTGAGCACATAAAGACTCATAATTGGTACCCCCAAGTTTTTCCTCCATGACTTGCTGATAGAGTGGAGGGGTGATAACCATTGACTTGAGGTATGTTGTTCTATATCTATCCACAAAGGATATCTACAATGAGGCCAACTACTTTGATGCTTCATTCAACAATTGAAAGCTAGATCTCCTACTACGAGTGTCTACTACCATGTTCCCCTTCCCATGAGTGTATACAATCTCCACATCGTAGTCTTGGAAGAACAATATCCATTTCTTCTATCTAAAGTTCCAATCCTTCTTAGAGAAGATATACTTGAGACTATTATTGGCGAAGTAGACCATAATTCACCCACCCATTTGGCAGTGTCACCACATCTTCAATGAGGATACTATATTTTATAACTCAAGGCAGTGAGTCACATAGTTTTTCTCATGTTATTTCAACAAGAATGAACCATATGCAATCACTTCTTTCCTCTTCATAAGGACTAAACCAAGCTCGGTTCCTGATGCATCACATAACCCTACATATTGGGCACCTTCCTCTGGAAACCATAAGAGGGGAGCACTCATCAAACAATGAATCACTATTCACTGGATCTATTAGAACTTCAGTCTCTAGGATAATGTTTCCCATAAAAGTTCTCTCAAATCCATAAATAACACTCAAAGGGAATTCCTTGAAGATGTAACTCTTGAAGTATTTCCAAAAACCATCCTCAAGTGTCTCACATGCTCTTTATCAGATTCCAATTACACGAGGATGTCATAAAAAATTACTACCTAGGGCTTCTTAGGTTGAATCACTAGGTCTCATGAAGTCTTTCCTCTACAATTCCTCTAACTGTACCCTTAGATCATGAAGCTCTGCAAGAACCATTTGATATGATGGTGTAGATATATTTATCATCATAGGGACTATATCAACATAGATATCAATCTATCAATTGTGAGGTAAACCTAAAAGATCTTTAGGGAAGATATAATTATATTCTTCCATGATTATAGGAAACCAAGGATTCAAAACATTCACTGCACTGAGGGTCTGGATAGCCAACTAAAGAGTAATTGGTTGCAAACTCAATGCATGAGTCTATCCTAAGCTGCAAGGAATTACCTTTTACTAATAAAAAGAGAAATTTGGATCTATTACCGTGGAATAACAACACCATTTTCCTAAAAAAATAAATATGAGCATGAACTGTGGATTGTAGTCCATACTGATAATGACATCATAAGGCCTTGACACTACTACCAAGAGATCCTAACTGAAACAATCACCATTAAGATTTAGGTCACACTGTCATCACTAGTGTGTGATCATTGGGTCTCCTTCAGTAGGAGTCACTAAATGTAAGGGTCAAGTGAATGGTTTAACTAGAATCTCTAAGTATCATACAAGAAAAGTATTAGGAAAGGAAATCACTAGAAAAAGTTTCTATCAATACCGCAACTAACGTAGAAAGACACATAACGTACCTTGAACCATTCCTGGAGTTATGCAGTCATAAGCCTTGACATCCTATAATAGTCTCCCCCCTTGTCTGCTAACTCCTGGAGTCTGGTATGGACCAGCTGGGGGTGGTGGTGGTAACACATCAAAATGTTTTCCACCTCATATTTCTTCCCCAACACCTCTTTCACATCCTCCACCTAATGGATCTATCTACTCCCGTCACTGTCACTTCCTTGGTGGTTCATCAACGACCTCTTGGAATGAAGCATGAATAGTGTGATAACCTCAATTGGAATATCCCTTCCCATGAAAATCATAGAAACTCCTCTTACTCAGGGAACTATCACTCCCCTACAACATCCGATATATCATTATATTCTGTGGCTTACGTCGTGCACCTACTATCGGTAGGTCCGACTGATCCTACATCATGAGAGATATCTAGATATGAAGCCTATGACACATGTTTGGACCCTACATATCATCGTCCAATGCCAAAAGAGATATCCATGACTCAGTTTAGTAAGATGCATCCACCTAAACCACTGGAGGTGGGTCTACGAACTGATCGATGGGAGAAAGCACCACCTACTGACCATCTTGAAGAAAAACTACTCCATGACTAGATCCCCTTAGGGAGGACTCATCAAAAATCAAGTTGAACTACTTATACTACTACATAAACCTTGCTCTCTGGCATCATGAATATATCCTATAAGAAAACAAGATGTATCTTTGTTAAAATAGTATACCTAGAGAGTTGACTGAAGAAGGACATAGAAAACACAACCCATTCTTATACGATTCATATACCTTTATTTTTTCCCTTCACCCAGATTTTTCATTTATCGAGTCAAAAAAAGGTGTCCAGAGTCTGAGTGTATAGATACATCAGCCACAGAACCAACACTAGAGTCCCTGGCGTGAAAGCCGAACTCGAAACACTTAACATTGATTTCCCAAACAAATCCCACAAACTCTCAGTTGTAAAGTACAACCAACCAAATTTTATACCACTCTATCATGAACCTTCCTATAGGGTTCCATTCCATGACTACCTCAATCTAACCTCCAATAGGCAAGGGGATTGTCATTAGAATCGAGTAGGAATATTCCCCAAATAGGAGGAATTTTCTTATGTATCTTTACAAACACACACATCTACAATCCCAAAACACTGAAAAGTAAAAACGATATGTAAACAAATGCATGCATACCAATATATCCTCAAAAATAGAGTTTTATAAGAAAGTAAAGTGCAGTAAAGAACAATGGGTTTAGAATACCAGACCACCAAAAAGAAAGAGTTTGTAGCAGAAGGTCCTGATGCTCATTTCCAGAAAACCCTACCTGAAGGGTAGGTACAGGAACAACTGTCTAAAGATGCAAGAGCATAAATCAACAATATGGTATCTCTCTAAGAACAACCAGGTCCTGTTACACCTCAGAATCCACCAAAACATTTATTTTCTACACAACACAGGACACATGCGGGAAAATCCCGTGCATGGGTGAGTAAAAAACACTCAACAAGACACCTATAAACACAAAGTAAAAGATCAGATAGGAAACATAATGAAGAAGAAACCACAAAAAAATACCACAAAGGGAAAACACAAATAAGATTATATAATCATCTCAACACAGGTATACATATATAGAGAATATAACAAGAACATCTAGGTATACTCATAAAGGATTCCAAGATGCATGGTCTCATCCACTACCAACTACACAGTTCTATTCACAACATGCTTGTTTTGGGAGATCCCACTCTATGAGATATCAGAAAGAATCACGTAGAATAGGTATACCAAAAGTACCCAAGAGAACACTAGGGTCCTGAAATTTTACATAGATTCATTGAGACATAAAGTCTTGTTAAGACATAGTGTTTTGGTAACACATAGAGTGTCAGTAACACATGGAGTGTCCGTAACACATGGAGTTTTGGAAACAGAAGGAGTGTCGGTAACACATAGAGTGTCGATAAGTCATGAATCCACCAAGACACATAGTCACCAATTCATATACAAACATAAACCACTGAAAACTTCCTAAAGCATGATCATCAGGTCTTGTCATGTAGAATGGAAAGAATATAATCTTGATACACAAATAAGGGGTCCTTCATGCCTAGGGCTTACTGGGGGGACTGCTCGCCACACTGGAAACATTATCCTAGATTCGGGATAAGTATCTATGTAAATATTCATCAAAATTTACCCAAAAATTGTATCTAATGTACCACAACATGAAGTGAGGAACAACCAGGACGCTCAGTGTGATACATTCTCTAAACCGCTAAGTCAACTGTCGAAGTCGGGATGAGACAACTCGCTTCAGAATATAGGTTATACACTATGATGGTAATGAGATCCTGTATCGAACCCTCATAGGAAAATGCCAAGGGTATTCCCTCAACCTATTTTAATCCAATTAAAAAATCACCAAGCCATATAAAAAGGACCTCCCTTTCGCAAGGGTCCCAATGCAATAGATGGATTGCCAAATGGAACTCCCATTTGAATGATATGGTCAATTTAGTAAAAAGGGGTCTGGTTCTATCTAGGTCTGACCTGAACCCACCCGGTTCAGCCTACCCAACCCAACCCAACTGGTCTGGGCTAGCTTGATGAGCCTGGATTGTGGGTATGTGTTTCGGTGAGGATGTGCGTCGGGTTACGCTGTTCCGCCAGGACGCGTTCGCGCGTGCACCCGTCAACCCGAGGGGATGGGCGCGCGGCTTGTGGTCTCGCAGTCCCGCTTTCCAAAGGCGGGCGGCATCCGGCCCTTATTCTGGGGCGTCTGCTCCTTGATCGAAACCGGGATGATGGGATGTCGGCTCCTCCTTCCATGGACGTCTCCTCGGAACTCGTCGCCTAATCCGGGTCTCCCTCATCGATTTAAGACATGCTCGTGAATCTCGTTCCCGGCGCCATATCTTCATGGACACCGGTTAATTACGCTGCTTCCGCCCGGACGCTCCAAGGAGTCTGGTCGGGGCAGCAACCTGCGGTGAGGAGACCGGGTGACTCTGGGTGCTGGGGGCGTGTCGTAACACTGCGGCTCTGCACGTCTGTCTTCCGTCCCTAATAGGGCTTCTCGAAGGCAAGATGACCTGAGGCATCCCGCACTGGGTGCGGGGAACTGTGTCCCTTGAGGTTTTCCTCAGCTTCCCATGTTTAACACGGGGTATGCCGCGAGTTTAACGTCCAACGGGGACGGCATCGGACCGATCAACACGAAAAGAGGATCAGATGACAGAACCCCTTGCGGGGAACCTCCGACGCTGGGGCCAGCGCATGGGCGGCTTCCCAAGTGATGTGGAGTGGAGAGAAGTGGCATGACCCCACCGGGATGTTGCGGCCCAGGTAAGGATCAGGATGGATGATGGAGTGAAGAGCTTGGACCCCGTAGAGGCTTCCTACGTACCGCGCGCTAGCACGGATCAAAGTCAACGTAGTTCGGGTATATAGTTTAACGTCATGCTGGACGTCGGCAGGCCGACTCACGAAGGGGTCGAGGCCGCCGGGCGGAGGATTGAACCGAACCACCTCGCACAGAGGGGGATGGAATGGCCGGGTGGATCACAGTTTCACGTCATGCTGGACGATAAAAGGAGAAATGGAAAAAGGGGGTTGTGGGGAGGCACAGTGGAGATACACACGGGCAGTCTCCCACAGGGGTGGATTCATAGGTGAATCGACGCAAGCGTGAACCCTGAAGGGGTCCACTGATGGACGAACCGACGTGAATACGACCGGGACGACCAGGTGGTGGGCTTGAACCTCAGGGAGGCTTCCTACGTACCCTGTTTAGAAGACAGGGATCAAAGTCCATGTAGTTCATTCTGTCAGGAGTTACGCACTTGAGGCAGCCCGGATGCGGCAAAACTCAGTTGGAAGGGACTTGGACCGAAAGTAGGAGACACCTCGATCCCAGTCACACCCTCTACTGGCTTCGGCAGTGGGGGAGCGCAATGGAGATACACATGTGCAGCCCCCCACAAGAAACTAGGGGTTTGTAATACCCTACCCCCGTAGGGAAAATCCGCTCCCATTAAATCGTCCCTAAAGTGGGGCAATCCCGACATCCCTGCAGAGACGAGCGGGTGGGGGCCACATCCAAACCAGGGGGGGACCCTGCGTGCGAGGCACGAGATCGGGTGATGCGGACGGTTTAACGTCTTGCCGGACGAAGTACAGTTTAATGTCGTGTGTTGAGGACGAAGCGGACGGTTTAACGTCTTGCCGGACGAAGTACAGTTTAACGTCGTGTGCTGAGGACGAAGCGGACGGTTTAACGTCTTGCCGGACGAAGTACAGTTTAACGTCGTGTGCTGAGGACGAAGCGGACGGTTTAACGTCTTGCCGGACGAAGTACAGTTTAACGTCGTGTGCTGAGGACGAAGCAGACGGTTTAACGTCTTGCCGGACGAAGTACAGTTTAACGTCGTGTGCTGAGGACGAAGCGGACGGTTTAACGTCTTGTCGGACGAAGTACAGTTTAACGTCGTGTGCTGAGGACGAAGCGGACGGTTTAACGTCTTGCCGGACGAAGTACAGTTTAACGTCGTGTGCTGAGGACGAAGGTGCTTGGCAGTTTAACGTCTTGCAGCACGGACGATAGGGGCTAGGCAGTTTAGCGTCGTGCAGCTTGGACGTAGTACAGTTTAACGTCATGTTGGACAGATGCAGTTTAGTGTCATGCGGGACGAATGTGCAGTTTAACATCATGCTGAACAAATGTGCAGTTTAACGTCATGCTGGACGTTGGTTGCCGCCGATGGGTCCGTGTCACTTCGCGCAAGCCTGGAGGGCCGCACGGAAAGACAACGCATGGTGCGGGCACCCAGGACGAAGATCATCGGGCGCCACGCAGGCGGGTACCCTCGGGGGGTCAAAAGGGGCGACCCCGGCGGGTTGCGCGCAAAAGAGGAGCTTTGCGTGCAATACCGCGGGCTGGCGCGCAATTGTGCGGGCTGGCGCGCAATTGGGCCAGCGCTTTACGCGCAGATGAATGAGATTGCGCGCACCGGGCTTCGGACAGCTCGCGGGGGCAACGGCTCATTCTCTAACGAACGACCACTTTGAAGAGGGGGGGGGGGGGTGCGCGCAATCGGGCTGGATTGCGCGCACCCGGGGGCAATTGCGCGCAAGAGGCTTCTTTTGCACGCAAAGGCCTTCGGGTTAAGGATTATTCAAAGGAAAGGAGCCAAGGGGATTGCGCGTGAAGGCGAACCCCAAGGCTCTATTGCGCGAAAGAAAGGAGGTTACCTGAAGATCGACATTGCGCGCGGAAGGGGTTGGATTGCGCGAACGAGCGACGCTTCGGATTCTAGCAACCTTCAAAACGTCGGGGGTCGCCTTATATTTATAGGCAACCCCGGGCGCGGAATCCGGTCTCGGGCGCGGAATTCCCTTCGCGGGCGCGGAATCAGGACCCGGCGTGCAAGGGAGCCGCGCAGGCCACGGGCGCGCAAAATAGCGCGCCGGCCCAGCGCATTGCGCGCATCCCGGGAGGATTGCGCGCCGAGACTCAACTTTGCGCGCGGGCCTCTGAAATTTTGCGCAAGCCCTCCGGGCCCTCCGAAACGTGCCTCTGACTCCAAATATCACTTCGCTTTCTGCATCCGGAGCTTCGTTTGGGAACAACGGACTTTTCCGGCGTCTACAAAAGCCCCCCCTCGGAATCTGATCGGCGAGAGGTCGCAACGATCGGGTTCCGAGGGAGACGCCGGAATGCCGAAGTCCGGGGCTGCGCGGGACTTAGGCGCGCAAAAAGGGGCGCCGGGCGCGCAATTCGCAGCCGCGGTCGCGCAATCGAGCGTTCCGCGCGGCGCGGAATCCCGGCCTCGTCTATAAATAGGGGTCCAGGGTTCTGCGTTCCGTACACAGGCCTTCCGCGCGATAAGCTTCAACGCTCTCGTGCGCGAAATTGCCTTTTTCGGTAGTGAAATTCGCCCGATCGGCGCGCAAAACCATCCGGAATTCGCCTGTCTTTGCGCGAAAACCCAGAACTTTGCGCGACATTCTTCCCAATTGCGCGCCGTCCACTTGGATTGCGCGCCAACCTTCAAACTTCTCTACCAGCCTCGTCCGATCCTGCACGCTTCATCCCTTAACCCGCACGACTCCCGAAACTTCTGAGATGGCCGCGCATCAAGGAAATGAGGGGGATGCCGCCACTCGCAGAGCTGATATGGCGACGAACGAGGAGGTCTACGGAGCCAAGGAGATTGTTTCCAACAATCAATCCTTGTTCTACTTGCTGACGCCGGCCCAGAACACATATCCGCTGTCAGACAACCTGCCGCTCTGGAACTTCGGCATCCTAGATGAGGTTCCGGTGCAAGGGTTCGAGGTTGATGCGCCACGGACCTGGGTGACTCGGGAGGACGAGCTTCCCCGCTATAACATCACCAACAATGGGCATCCTGCCAGGGAGACCAGGCACTTAGATGTCTACGTCCTGAACCCGAGGACGCGAACCATTGACGGGGTTGAGCCTACTGCGGAGAATTCTCCAGCCCTCTACTCGAGCACATATCGCCAGAGTGTCACTGACGACACCAATGGCTGGCTGAAGGACTGGGACTTGTGATCTGGGGGAAATTTCACCAGCGAGTGGGCCTGGGCGTTCTGGGTACGCCACACTTGCGATCACTTCGCAGAGGAGCTGCGGTACATCGGCCTGTTTGAGGCGGTGTGGACGTCGCAGTTCCACTTCTACCAGCAGTCCGAGCTCGGGCCGGAGCTGTTCACCTGCTGGTCCTCGGATACCAACACCTTCCATCTTCACCATGGGGAGGTCGGCATCGGTCTCTGGGACATCCACTGCATCGGAGGTATCCCGCTGGAGGGCTACCAGTATGATGAGTTCCTGCCTCCAAGGAACACCTGGGGTGACAGGTCACGGACTCCCATCCTGACGTGGCATCTGTTGGACCTGGCTACAGAGAGGCTCGGGGTCAAGGACTTCCAGAAGGACATAGCCTACAAGGAGTGGTTCGGCCAGTTCTTGGAGCATGACCCAGCGGTCAAGATGCCAGGCAGGGGGAAGCGGTGCCCGACCGCAGCTCAGAGGAGCCGGAACGGGTCGTACTGGCGGGTCCTGGAGACGGGCGACTACCGCTCATGGGGGTACCGCGTCATCGAGGCCCGGGACCCAAATGTCCGGTACGCGGCGTTCCTGGCCGCCTTTCTGAGTGGGTGGCTCCTGCCAGTGCGGGACGCGAGAATGAGCGTTCGCCCGGCGACACTGGCGGTGGCAGGCACTATGGCCGCCAAAAAAAGATACAACCTCGGGGTCCCAGTGCTGGCGAGGCTGTATGCCATCCTGGGACGCATCTCACGAGGGGGGTCGCCACGAAGGATCTGTGGGCCCTTTCAGTTCTTCCACAGCTGGGTGGCTGCTCACCTCGGTGGGTACACGTTTCCGAACGCCATCATTCCTCCGGGCAACGGCCTGCGACCCTCCCTGCTGAACATCGCAGGGGTCGCTCCGATGACCCTAAGTGAGGAGGGCGTGAGGATTTGGATTGGCAATCATGCCAATTTCAACTTCAGTCCGTTCCCCACTCCCGTCGGCCAGATGATCGACAATGGGCAGGGTCCGCTGGAGCAGCATGAATACTTCCTGAACATGCGGGGCGGGGTGCTCGTGGCTCGGATCGACGGGAAGGTGATCTGCGAGCATTACGTGCCAACCCGGTTCGCCAGGCAGTTCAGGTGCCTTCAGCGGATGCCGAAGAGGGTATTCACTACTGTCCGGGAGGAGACGAACCCTTGCGTCCTTCGCCAGATGTGGCTGATGTTTGCCGCTTTCGGCTCTTGCGACGTCATCACTCTCCCTCCTACCGGGGTGGACGCAGGCTTGGCAACCGAGTACGCCGAACACTGGGCCATCGCGTACCCCGAGGGGCTTCTACGGAAGCCAGTTCGGCGGCTCGAGGTTACCCGTGCAGAGACCGGGCGTCATGGAAGGAGGCGAGGCGCCGCCACACGGGGGAGAACGGAGGCGCGCCAAGCAGCGGAGCCGGCGCGAGTAGGGACTTCAGCGGCGGGCACATCGCAGGCTGCCGCTACGACCTCGGCGCCCAGAGAGGGGGCACGCGCGGTGGTCGAAGAGCGGCCCGGGAAGCAGGTGAGCCGTCTGCTCGAACCCTCCCACGATGCAGTCTTCCCGGCGCTGTGGTCGGCCTGGATGACCCTGCGGCAGTCACTGGGGACCGACGCCATCTGGCGAAAGATTCTCAGAGAAGGAATCCATCTGCCAGAGGTCGGGCGCCTCCATATTGCCGACAGGGTGGACTTCAACCGGCAGTATGCGTATCTGACGGCCATGGACGATTACGTGCGCCAACGTGGTCAGCATGCGGAGCAATCCCTTCTGGTGAAGGTGATGCTCGGTCTAGAGCCCGCTCCAGAACAGATGCCGCCGGCGGAAGATGAAAGTGGCAGCGACTCCGAGGAAGAGGAGGAAATGGGGGAGGATGAAGGCTATGAGGGAAGATCCCATCAGGGGAGCCCACGGGAGAGCGGCGAGGTGGCCGGCTCTGACAACGTTGATGTCACTGAGCTCCTCGAGGTCCGCTTCTATCCCTACTCAATCTGCTTCATCCATTCTCTTATGCAGCTTCTAACCCATTTCTCCATCTTTCTCAGGAGCGCACGGATGTTGGTCAGGCGTCCTCATCGGGAGTAGGAGGGGCGCCAACAGGACAAGGCGGGGGCCAGGCACCCATTATCGAATTGACAAGCGCGGAAGGTCCCCCTGCTGCAACTGTTCCTGCGGCGGCTGGGCTAGCGGAAGATGACGCTCTGAACTCCCGTAAGTATCCTTGCTTCTCCTTGCTTTACTGCTGGTGCTTGCCATTGACGATCCGTGACTAACCATGGCATGCCCCGCGCAGTGATCTCAACATTGGAGGCTCGTCGGGTTGCCGAACCCGGGCCATCTACGAGTGGACCAGTGGTGGACATGCCGCCTGCTCCGGAACAGACTTCCCAAACCGAGCCGGCCCCACCAACTGCTGATCAGGGGGCGGCGAACGCCGGCGGTGCTGACATCGGAGAGAGGTCGGGGGCTGACGAGGGTGTCAGCGCCGCTGGGGAGAGAGAAGAAGGTCACCCAGATGTTGGGGAACCTATCCCTCATGAGGACCTCCCAGGGGCGGACCCTGCAGCAGACCTGCTGGCTGCCTTCCCTGCCTACCGGCCTGCCGACCCCGAGGAGATGGACGACTCGGACGCGGAGGCGGTCGAGGAGATCCGGATAACGCGCCGCAGGGGGTGGAAGTTCATCCAGCGCTTCCTCAAGCGAGACCCATCGGAGTGGCTGGGGCGCATGGGATCACTTCAAACCTGGCTGCGCTTCCTGTGTGCCGGGGGAGCTGATGCTCAACGCCTCCATCTGACGGTCCGTGATTTCATGGCCGAAAAGATGCGTGAGAGCTGCCGGCGTGCCGACGTCACACAAAGTCGGGACATGTCGGAGAGCACGCGGGCGCTCCTCGCGGCGGAGCAGGAAGTCCGGCGCCTCAAAGGGCATGCGGCAGAGAAGGAGGCCTTCATCGCAACGTGTACCGAGCTTGTGGAGCAACTAGCAGCCCAGCTGGTTGACGCCCAGGTACAGCTGACGGAGGCGGGCCAACAGATGGTCACAATTCAGGTCGAGCGGGAGCGTGCACAGGCCAGAATCGACGAACTGCGTGCTGCGACCGCCGACGAGGAGAGGGCACGCAGAGAGCGAGAAGCAGCCCTAGAGGCCGCCAGCCAAAGGGTAGCGGCATTAGAAAGACTCATTCAGCACGCTAATCCCTAAGGGCTTTGTTTTTCCGTTCCCAAAACATTTGCTTCCGCTACTTTGATCCATTTGTATGAACCAATATATTTATCTGCATCTTTTTGCTTAACATGCTCAACCACAATTCACTGTCTTGCGGGAGCGTTAACCAAGCATCAGGCATCCATAGTTGGGCCTAGATTGCTGGAGAAAAGAGGGAGGTCATTCCTAGGAAAGGAGACCTCAAGCCTAATCAATGTATCATCCCCCCAACTTGTTCCAACACACGAGCGGGACAATGCTAGGGGCGTTGAGATTTTATCCGAACATAGGGAAATGAGAAAGGGTGAATCGCGTGTCCCGAATCCAGACATCCACAACGGTCGGCCTTCCAGGAAATGCCCAAGACGGTAGGCGGACAGTGGATCGACCATAAAAACTGAAATAGACGGACCGAAGGTCATCATTCATATTGCAGGAGGCGGACCACATGTCATCATGAATACCGCTTTGGGGGTTCCTTCAGACACAAGGGTGGAAATCCAGATCAACAGGGCTTGCGAAGCGTGGGGCGAAGTGACGATTTGTTCGGACAGAATCCAACGCTCTCAAAATTGCGCCACCGTGGGGAAAGCGTATTAGGCGGATGCACTAATCTGGCCGTGAGTCACCCCAATTCTCAGACAGCACCTCTTTGACGAGGAAACCGTCGCTTCCCACCATTGCAGTGGGGCATCCCGAGCTGAATCAGGGAGAATATCACAACTGCACCACTCTACCAGAAGCCAGGCCAGACGGCCGGCGACGAGGAGGGGCGGGACTTAACGATCCCTGAGGCTGGACCCGAGTCGAGATGCCCGGGCGTTCCTACGTACTCCATCAAGCTGGAGATCAAGCCACACGTAGTTCTGAGAGTGCAGTTTAATGTCATGCAGGACGTAGAATCCCGTTTGGGGAGATCTTAGTTTAAGGTCTTAGAGCTCGGACCATAAGGGGAGATCTTAGTTTAAGGTCTTAGAGCTCGGACCATAAGGGGAGATCTTAGTTTAAGGTCTTTAGAGCTCGGACCATAAGGAGGGATCTTAGTTTAAGGTCTTTAGAGCTCGGACCATAAGGAGAGATCTTAGTTTAAGGTCTTAGAGCTCGGACCATAAGGAGAGATCTTAGTTTAAGGTCTTAGAGCTCGGACCATAAGGACCTCAAAGTACGCCACATCGTGGTCCTATCCCCTGGATATGCGAAGATTCACTGAGGGATAGTGTCAAGAGTGTCGAGGTTTCGCCTGGTCAGAATGGGAGGTGGAAAATGTGAATCATGCGGCCATTCACTCAAGGACTGGGGGCACCGGAGTAACGATATGGGAGTACTGCCGACCGTGGCGGAAAAGCAGCATCAATATCGCACTAACCGTTGGTGGAATGAGGCAGCAAACGAGCATCGACCGCTCAATCGCATGATTCATATCGATTTGCTTCCCGAGGCCATTGGGGGTACCGGCCCGAGTCGGTGGGAGAGCACTGAGGCATTGTGTCCGAACCGTTCACGGGGGCTCCACCCAGGGCGTAGACGATGGGTCCGAATGAAAGGGAGCACGAAGCCTGAAAAGTGGAGGAAACCTGACCAAGCGGATCCTGACCCTCCTGGCAATAAACCAGAGTACTCTTGACACCGGTGGACCACTGCAAGGGGTCGAGGGACACGCCTTGAGGGTGACCCGAAGGCGGCGGACTCCCCAGAGAAGGGGGAATCTCTAAGAGGTGGGGGGCTAGACCCGAAGCTTCAAACATCCGGGCGTTCCTACGTATCCCATAAGGATGGGAATCAAGCCACACGTAGTTCTTGAAGCGCGGCGCAACACAATCGGGCACCAGCGCGAGGAAGAGTGCGGGTCTGACCCTCGCACACAGAAGGAGCGACATTTGATATTTCTTGTTTGTCCTTAAAGATGAATGGTTTTTCTTTGTGCGGCGACATGCCTGTGATTGAGAAATCTCTGGCGTCGCCACAATAATCAAGCCACGGAAGGCATTGATGAATGGAGTGGTTATTAACCAGCGCCCAATATGAGTGTCCCCTGAGGAGGAAATCACGATGCAGGGCCGTTTCTCGTCGGGCGGCCAAGACGATCACAGTTTACGGTCGTGTGGTAGGACCAGACAACACAGTTTAAGGTCGTGTGGTTCGGACCATGGAGGAACCCGCTTATTGCGGTACGGCAGACACGGCGGAGGTGGGAACATACCCAGCCCTGCGGTCACGCACGATTCCAAGAGAAGAGTCTTGGGATCGGGGCCTGCGTATGTCCATCACCCGAGGGGCAGAGATGCTAGCCTCCAGATATACTGGGCCCAGAACGCGATTGTTCGGGCGACTCCTTCCTCCTTATGGGGACGAGGGTCCAGCTACGCATGGCCCTTAAGGAGGACATCCGCATATATCCTTGGTGCTCAGATCATGGGAGCCTTGAACGACACCATTACCCTGGTTGGTCTGCCTAACGTGTAGAGGTGTACTGGAGGTCAGTATGAAGAGAGTGTCGAGATTCCACTACAACGCACAAAGGCGGAGTGTGATGAGGACTGCGCAACCAATGTTCAGAGCCTGAAAGAGCCGACATGGCGATCAAGGACGTTGCTGACCATATTCGCAACACAACATCCGATCGCGTCAGCCTAAGACGGGGCAAGCAAACGAGCATCGACCGCTCAATCGCAGGATTCATATCGATTTGCGGCCCAAGACCCGCCGGTAAATCGACCCGGAGTGGTAGGAGAGCGCTGAGGCATCGTACCCAAACCGCTAACGAGGATCCCTTTGAGTGAAGGCTCGAACAAGAGGAAGCGCGCGGCCCGACAAGCAACACGGGACTTGCCGGGATTGCATCCGACACTACGGGTCATAGACCAAAGTACCCAAAACATGTTAACAGATCACCGGAAAGGGTCGGAGGACTCACCCTGAGAGCAACCAAAAGACGGTAGATCCCCGTGATCAACCAAGAGACGGGGCTGGACCTGAGACACAAGCGTCCAGGCGGTCCTACGTATCCCATAAGGATGGGAATCAAGCCATACGTAGTTATTGAGAGGCAGTTTAACGTCATGCAGGACGATGAGGGGTGTGAGGTATTCCTACACACGGGGGGAGGCGTACGGCGCGGCCAGTAGACCGACGTGAATGAGGACATAATCTACCGCTCACGTCATACGCCTCGCACAAAAAGGAGGGGAACTTGGGCCAGAGACCCAACGCGGGATAGGGATTCCCGGAAAATGGGGCTGGGCCTGAAACATGAATGTTCAGGCGGTCCTACGTATCCCATAAGGATGGGAATCAAGCCGCACGTAGTTCTTGAAGTGCATTTTAACGTCATGCAGGACGAAAAGAGAGAAAAAAGGAAGGGGGGAGCAGAAGGCATCCCCAAACGTGGGGGGGAGTACAGCGTGACGAGCAAACCGACGTGAATGAGGGCATAGCCCCACGCTCACACCATACGCCGCACACCCGGGGGCAACTGGGCCAAGGGCCCGAGATGGGATGGAAATTCCCGAAGGATGGGGCTGGGCCTGAAACATGAAGGTTCAGGCGGTCCTACGTATCCCATATGATGAGAATCAAGCCGCACGTAGTTCTCGAGAGGCAGTTTAACGTCATGCAGGACGAATGCTGAACAGTTTAACGTCTTGTAGCTCGGACGTAGTACAGTTTAACGTCATGTTGGACGAAACACTTGGCAGTTTAACGTCTTGCAGCGCGGACGATATGCTAGGCAGTTTAACGTCGTGCAGATTGGACGTATGCAGTTTAACGTCGTGCAGGACGTATGCAGTTTAGCGTCATGCGGGACGAATGTGCAGTTTAACGTCATGCTGGACAAATGTGCAGTTTAACGTCATGCTGGACGTTGGTACACTCAGACAAAGTACTGCTTGAGGAACCTAGCGTTGGTGGGAGGAGTGACACGCTCACCATCCATAGTCGCTAGGGAGTACGCGCCATTGGGATAGACCTTGTGGACAACAAAAGGTCCCTCCCACTTGGGCTCCAACTTGGGCGGCTTCCTGCCGGGGATCATCGGTGCTCTTAGGGATAGCACTAGATCACCCTGCAGGAAGGAGCGGAGGCGAACCTTCTTATTGAAAGCTCGAGCCATTCTGCTTTGATGCCTCTCCAAGTTGTGCAAAGCGCGAAGTCTATTCTCATCCAGTGCTTCCAACTCGACTAGACGTGCTTCAGCAACTCTGTCCGGCGCTTGCTGGTCGTAGACCGCAGTGCGCAAGGACGGCAACTGGATCTCAATGGGCAGGATGGCCTCAGCTCCATACACCAGGGAATAAGGGGTCATCTGGGTGGAATTGCGAGTCGTCGTCCGATAAGCCCAGAGGGCGTTGGGGAGCTTGTCCGGCCAACTCTTCTTGTTCTGACCAACCATCTTTTGCAGAATGTTAGAGAGGGTTTTGTTAAACGCCTCGATCTGTCCATTCGCCTGCGCATGATAGCGAGATGTATGGTTCGAGCGAATGTTATACTTGGCGTACAACTTCTTCAACTCGACTGCCCGGAAATTGGTTCCGTTATCCGTGAGGATAGCGTGAGGCACTCCAAATCGATGAATGATGTTGGAGGTCACGAAGTCAGCGATCGAACAGGATTTGACCTCTCTGAGCGGAATCGCCTCTTCCCATTTGGAGAAAAAGTCTGTGGCGGTCAGAATGAACCGACACTGGCGAGCTGTCGCCGGCGGGTAGGGTCCCACAACGTCCAGACCCCAGACTGCAAAGGGCCAAGAATACCTGGTGGTATGGAGAGGCTCCGGTGGCCGATGCACAAAGTTCGCATGAACCTGGCACGCATGGCACCTCCTGGCATACTCGATGCAGTCATGGATCATGGAGGGCCAGAAGTATCCCAACCTCCGAATCTGGTGGGACAGCTTCGGTCCAGTTTGGTGGGCGCCACATGAACCAGCATGAACCTCTTGCATGACTCGTGGGATCTCAACTCCCTGAAGGCAACGGAGGAGAACACCATCAAACCCGCGTTTGTAGAGGATCTGCTCCAGGCCGGGGCTGCTCTGGAGGACAAACTGCGATGCGCGGCGTCGAACTCGCTCGCGCTCGGCCCGATCCGATGGAAGAATGCCATGTTTGAGGTACTCAACCAAAGGCGTCCTCCAATCATGGGCTGATCCGACTGTCATATCTGGGGTACTCGGGGCTCCGGGCATAGGGGCAACCGTGGTGAGATTACTTACCAACGGGCCGCGATCTTCTTCCGGGATAACGGGAGCGATGAGCCTGTGGCGCGTCACGCGGACGATCAGGTTGTCCTGTTCAGGCTCTGCAAGTGATGCAGCAAGGCTGGCCAAAGCATCTGCTTGACCGTTCTGCGACCGGGGAATATGGACAATTTCTGGCCGAGAAGGGAATCAAGCCATCAGAAGGAGGGTGCACTCCAACAATGGCACAAGTTCCGGCTTCCTGACAACATAGTCGCCATTGATCTGCTTAACGACCAGCTCGGAGTCCCCTTTCACGCACAGACGGGGCACGTCGATCTCGAGAGCCAACTCGAGGCCGGTGATGAGGGCATGGTATTCCGCCTCATTGTTGGTACAACCCTCTGACAACAGGAAAGAGTATGGCAGCACGGCTCGCTCCGGGGTAATGAAGACGATGCCCAAGCCCACTCTGTTGAGCTTAGGATTATCGAGTCTTCTACCGGTGGGGCTCCGGGAGGCACCGTCAAAGTGCATCTGCCAGCATGGATCGGCATGATCGACCGAGAGAATGGTCTCATCAGGAAATCCTAGATCCAGCGGCTGATCCGCGGAGGTCGGGTGAGCTGCCAGAAAGTCTGCCAATGCTTGCCCTTTGATGGCCTTCTGAGACACATACCTGATGTCTAACTGTTGGAGAATCACAGCCCACCGCGCTAGACGGCCAGTCAACATAGGTCGGCTCAGGATATATTTCAACGGGTCTACCCGAGAAACCAACTGTACCTCATGGTGCTGCAAGTAGTGCCGTAATTTCTGTACGGCAAATACGAGCGCCAGGCAGCTCTTCTCGATGGGGGAATACCTAACTTCCGCATCGAGGAGCATGCGACTGAGGTAATAGAGGCTATTCTCCGTTCCCTCGTTGTTCTTCTGGGCGAGAAGGGCACCCAGGGACCGTTCCAGGGCGGTCACATAGAGGACCAGCGGTTTCCCGGATACGGGCGGCATCAGGACCGGAGGTTGAAGCAGGTACTGCTTGATTTCCTCGAAAGCGGTCTGACACTCTTTATCCCATACATAGGTGGCACCTTTCTTCATGAGCCGAGAAAAGGGCTTACACTTGCCGGCCAGATTCGCGATGAATCGGCGTATATAGGCTAAGTGGCCTTGGAACCCTTGCAGTTCCCGGATGTTACCTGGGGGAGGCATCTGGCTAATCGCCCTGATTTTCTCTGGGTCGATCTCAATACCCCGGTATCTTACCACAAATCCAAGGAACTTTCCGGAGGTGACCCCAAAGGCACACTTCAACGGGTTCATCTTCAGGTAGCGAGACCGGAGGAAGCCGAACACTTTCTCAAGATCTTTGAGATGGTCCTGACGCTGGCGCGATTTGACCACCAAGTCGTCGACGTAGCATTCCACCAGTGTGCCGAGGATTGGCTTGAATATGCGGTGCATCTCCCGTTGATAGGTGGCACCTGCATTCTTCAGGCCGAAAGGCATGACCCGGTAGAAAAAGGTACCTTGGGGGGCCCTGAAGGCAGTGAACTCCTCATCCGCAGGGGCCATCCGAATTTGGTTATATCCGGAGTATCCATCCATGAAGGAGAGGGCTTGGAACCCTGCCGTGGCGTCAATCAACAGCTCTGTCACTGGAAGGGGAAAATCATCCTTCGGACAGTGGCGATTGAGATCGCGGAAGTCGATGCAGACTCTGATCTGCCCGTTCTTCTTCCTGACCGGCACAATGTTGGCCAGCCATTTGGGGTACTGAACTTCCCTCACGAAGTTGGATTTGATAAGCTTGTCGACTTCGGCATCAACCATGGCACCGTGGGATGGGTGCATCTTCCTGGGAGGCTGCTTGAACTCGCGATGGTTCGCCGGGAGACCAAGGCGGTGGACGTCTACCTGAGGGTCTAGCCCTGGTATCTCGTCATAGCCCCAAGCGAACACATCACGGTGCTGCCTGAGAAAGTCCACGTACTGCTGCCGCTCCTCAGAGGGCATGGTGGCACTGACCAATGTGGGTCTTGGATCGGCCTCGGTTCCAAGGTTCACCTGTATTAACTCATCGACCGTGGCGGGGATTCCCTCCTCAAAGGCTGGGGGTGCGTCTTCCACGTCCTCTCCACTCGGGGAGGGATCTTCCACGGGAGAGACTGCGTTGGAAACTGCATTGGGGCTACCAGATCCTGATGGGCCACTGGTGCTGGCACGAGCGGTCGCGGTCATCTCATTAGGAGACTCGCGGGCCGTCGAGACCATGGCCACGTCCAACCGTTGAACCGGGAGGACGTAAGCGTCATCCAGACTTGCCCAGGGATCGCTTGCAACAGCGACAGGCTCAACCTCACCTGCCAGGATCTGCTTATCCTTGCTCTTGTAATAGTCCGCGTCCAGATAGCGGGCTTCACACGAGGAAAAAGGAGAGGCATCTCCTTGAAGCACGCCTACTCGACCATTAAGGGAGTATTTGAGGCATTGGTGGTATGATGAGGGAACCGCCGCGTGAAGGTGGAGCCATGGCCTGCCCATCAATGCGTTATACGCAGTGTCCTGGGAGACTACCATGAATTCGGTGTTGGCAACCAAGTCACCGAACTGGGTCTTCAAACGTATCTTGCCGACCGGGGTTTTCTCAGTGCGGTCGTACCCCTGGATCCTGAGGTCGGAGGGAATCAAGTCATCCTCAGACAACCCCAATCTCCGGAGCGTCCGAGTTGGAATCAGGTTAATCCCGGACCCCGTGTTGACAAGACAGCGCCGGACTTCAAGGCCATTGAACTGGCCAGTGACATACAGCGGACGAATATGTCCCTGTATAGGAGGGTCTTCATCCTTACCAGAGAACGAGATAACTGCCTGACATTCGGCGTCCTCGATCGTTTCGGCGTGAAAGGCCTCTGCAGCTGCAACCTCTGTCTCAAACTGGAGGGGGCTCTTCAGGGCTTCAGCGAGTGCCTCGCGCATCTCAGATGACATGCGCAGAGCCTCAAGGATGGAGAGCCTTGCTGGGATGTCGGCCAAGTGCTTCAGGACATCATACTTTTTGGCCAAGCGCGAGCCCCTGGTTGTAGGAGGTTGCTCTGCGGTTGGCGGCATGACGGGCCTTGCCGGTTGGATCGGCGGCCGACTGGTACTTGGCGCATCTCGCTGTTCACTGGTTGCAGTCCGGGAAATGGTCACCGTACTGGGGTCAGGAGGCCGGGATGGACCCGTGGCAGGGCGGAGCTGGTCGTGACGCGGCTGAGGCGGTTCTGCCTGGTCCCACACCACAAACAGCGGTGGAGGCGAATCCGTCATCCCCGAATGGGGGGGAGGCGCACGTTGTGCTCAGTTTTGAGCCTGCTGCCTAGTCTCAGTGGCGTGCACGGCCTGGCTGGAGGTACCAACGGTTGTGCCCCGGCGACTCCTGCTGATGCGGTTCTTCCGACGGTGGCGACGACCGGGGACACTAGGGAGGTCCACCTGGTGTTCTTCAACGTCGGGAACCGAAAAGGGATTTACCAGCTCGACGGTGTTAACCGAAGCGTACCCAACACCGTCATCAGACGAATCATCCATCACCGGGCGGATCCGAGGAGGGACCCCCATCTCCGGGGGCATGAAATCGCCGAGAGTGCGGGATAGTGGCGGAACCGGCGGGGCATGCTCTTCCCTCTTGCGCTGCCGCCGTTTGCTCCTCTTGGAAGAGGCAGGCTGGGATGACGATGCCGAAGCAGCACCCGCAGATTCTGGGGGCTCAGGCTGATTCAAGCGCGCACGGATGATTCCATGGGCGCGAATGGTCGTCTTGCGGGCCATCCAGTTATTATACTTCTGGGATCCGCGGTCGGAGACCAGCTGCCACTCATCCTCGTTGCCACTATCGTCATCTGATCCCACGAACACGCCTGCCACTTGTGCTGGAGCTGGGCCCAACCTGATTACATTGTTGTTAATCTGGTCTTGGAGCCAATCCTTAAACACATAGCACCGCTGGATGGTGTGCCCCAGGGCCCGATGGTAGGGGCAGTAGCGGGGGTTATTCGTAAGATGTGCCTCCTCTGGCCTCCAACACTCAGGCAGTCGCACAATCCTCTGCTCCAGGGCGCTCCGGAAATAACCGGGGACCTGATCCTCGTGGAATGAGTAAGTCAGGTGTCGTGGGCCCCTGGGAGCGTGGTCTTGACGAGGGGCCGGCCGAGGAGGTGGACCCTGATTATCTCGCCTGGGTTGTGGCGGTACATTACGCGGAGGGGCCGGCCGGTTCTGGGGCTGCCGCTGCTGGGCCGGGAACTGAGCCCGTGGAGGCGGATTCCTGTGAGGCTGTGGAGCTGGCCTCGCCGGCAGCAGCTCCAATGGCCTGGGGGCCTCTATCTGGGCAACAACAGTGGGCTCAGCCCTGCTGACTCTCCTTGCAGGAATCATTGGAGGCAGCGGGTGTGCCTGGCTGGCCTGTTGCAGGGCTTCATCAAGACGTTGAGCTTTGTCTGAGAAGTCCCTGAACCCTCCGGGGTAATTTTGAGTGATCAGGGAAGGGACCAGCTCGGTCTTGACGTTCCCGACGCACATTGTCAGCAACTGCTCCTGAGTCAATGGCATGTCAAGGGAATACGTGAGACCCTTCCATCGGGCGACGAAGTCCGCGACTCGCTCATCAGGCCTCTGCTTGCACTTGAAGAGGTCTGCGATACTTGTCTTTCGGGTCGTGGAACTGAACTGGTAGAGGAACTGTCTACGGAGGTCCTCCCAGCTGGTTACCGACCCGACGGGGAGCTGGCTGTACCAGACAAATGCTGGCCCTTCCAGTGTCTGAACAAAGCAGCGAAGCTTAGCGGCCTCTTGCTGCGCCGGAGTCCCCAACATAGGCCCGCACCTCGAGTTGAAGTGGGCTAAATGTTGTGGCGGATCTCCAGTCCCGTTGAAGGGGGAAAAAGTGGGATTCCCGAACCCCGGAGGCGCCGGCATGTCATCCACCCATGCTGGGTATGGCTTGCCGTCCGGTGGGATCGCCACCTGCCAAGTCTCCAAGGCCTCCAAGCGGGCAATGAGCGCCGCCATCGGATCGTCCGGACTTGGGTTCCAGTCCTGGCGAGGATCTCTAACCACGAGCGCATTACATGGACCTTCAATCGGGTCGCCGACCGGGTCGTCGAACTCGGCAGCTCGTGGGATGGCGGGCGGAGCGGCCCTTGGGGCAGCGGGAGGAATCCGAGCGGGGTCTCTCAGGTAGTCACGCCGCTCGGGAGGGTGTGGCGAAACATACCACGCCCTATTGCCATAGGCAATGGCCTCTCTCCTGTCGGCGAACACGGCGTAATAACGGTTGCCTGGGAGAGTCTCGTCGAGGAGCGGTTGTTCCGGTCCCTGCTGTCCTGGCCTAGGATCACCGTAGTCAGGCCTCCGTTCTGCAGCGCGCTCGGCGAGGAGCTGGTCAACCAGCTTCTTCTGTTCGGCGAGCTGATGACGTAGCGTAGCCTTCTCGGGATCCTCCTCTGCCCTCTGCACGGAGGCAGATGGGTCGGCGGGCTTTATAACCTCGCTGTGCTCTTTACCTTTGCTGACGTTTCGGCTCAACGTCAGTGCTTCAGTGGGTGCAGGGAGCCCCAGGAGGTTCCTCTGATGACGAGTGACTCTCACCGATGGCTCTGACGACGGCTTGTCTTCGGGGGGGAAGCCCCCGTCGAGAAGTTCCAAGTCGTACCCCTCTCCCGACAGGTCATCCATATTGACTCTTTCCGTCCCTGGGGATGTACCCTCAGGGCCACCCGGTGAATCGGGCTGTCGGCGAATCACACTGAAGCGTAGGGCAGCGTACTGCCCCCATCCACGGATATACACGTGGGGAGTGGCTTCCTCGATAACTTTGCGGAGTACTTGAAAACACTCAACGCATCGTTGTTGGAGGGCCTCGTGGTGCTCAAATGACCCGGGGTGCCGAACCGCGGGGAGCATGGCCAGGTCAATTTGACGGCACTGCTCACCAATATCCTCTAGGTGCGCTTGACTCCTGGGGTATGGCATTTGTAGGCGGTGAAGACAGGAGCGAGTCTCCCGGAGAGTTCGGCGGAAGCATTCGAACTCATCCGGGGTGAGCGATTCGGGTGCATCAAAGCCCGGTCCCGCGACTGGCCAAAACTTCTCAGGGAAGTGGCCCTCTGCAAGGACGGTCCAAAAGCTCCACGACTCAAACTCGGGACCCAGATCTCCTTGGTCCTCTTCAATAGCTGGGAACGGACGGGGAACCGGCAGTGGTGCCGAGGCGGACCGCCGGGCCGACGGGCTGGCCGGCGGTGAATACGGCGAACAGGCCGATTGGCCTCCATATCCCGAGCCGCCCTCTGAGGGTGGCGGTGCCCTGGATACCACATCACGATAGGACGGGCCGGAGAGCGAACATCCTGCCGTAGCATCGGTGCTCGCCGAGGGTGCACTAGATCGTGGTTCGACCGTTGGTCCCCAGAAAAAGTCTCCGGCTTCTCCGATCGAGGCAGAAGGCGCTTCCGGAGGGGCCGGTACCAACCGCAAGCTTGATCCTTGGGGGTCTACCAGGCCCTCGTTACTCCGGATATACCTTCGGAGAGAAGCGGGGATCACATCGATCTCACTCTCGGGGAGCACGAGGCTGACGTGCCGCATTCCTACCCCTGCCCTTGACTGGCGGGATTGGGGAAAGGGCTCTGTCGCCGAATCATACTCCTCCTCTGAATCAGAGAAGCGAACCGGTCAGATCTCTGTCCGGAATTCCATAACATTCTTCCCTCGGCGTCGACGCCTTGCCTTCCTGCCCCTGGGTGGTTCTTCGGAGCAGGGCTGATCTCTGTCCTGGCGTCCTCCGGCCGCACTGGTGCTGGGGCCAAGAGGACTGGAAACCAAGGTGCGAGGGGCACCGGGACAGATATCAAAGGGGACGCGGGGAGAGATGATTCCGGGCAGGCCTCCTGGCCGGGATCGGAAGGTGGGATAACCCATGCCTCCTAGATCGGCCACACGGAGTAGACCCTGCTGGTGAATAACGCTACCGCGAGGTGGTCCGCGGTGGCTACTGCCTGTACCAGCAACCAGGAGAGTCAACCCAAGCTGCCTTTGGGGCGGTCGGGGCCTCGATCCAGGTCGGGCATAGAAGTTCCCCTGCTCAGGATGCGCAGGGGCCTGGCGACTGGAGCCAACAGTGGCTTGGGCCAATGCGGCCGCTGTTGCTAGGGCCCCAAGGTGGGCATCCTCCTCCGCTCGTGCCCGACGTTGGCGTCGGGACAAACGAGTCGGGATGAGCGGCGCGGGCAGGTGGAGAGTCCGCTCTTCGACTTGAGAGGCCTGGCGGCGATGTCGCCGTGGCCTGGCGGGAGTCCTTACCGTAGATCCCTGGAGCGAATCCCGGATAGGGTGATCCCGGACATCTTCCACCTCATCCGCATAGGGAAGGGAACTGTCAGAGCGCTCCGGGGATAAGCTCCCGAAGCGGTTGGACGTTGAGGTAGGCAGTGGTGCCTCCCTGCACGGCCCTCGGGGGCGGCGGTGGTGGCGAGGTGCAGCCTCCTCAAGGTCTAGGCGAGCCATGTCCCTAGTGGGGATGACTCCCTCTTCCTCATATCTCCGCACCAGAGTGTTGATCACCCTTCTCTGGATGACCTCCGAGGGGGAGAGAGGGCGTGGTCGTCCCGCAATTGCGGCTGCTGGGACGGCCGTGGAACGGGCGGGACCGCGCGGAGTAGCCGCGTCGGTGTTTCCCCTACCCCTGCGCCAGTGGGCGGGTGGCGATCGGGCACTGGATCAGGCGACCTGATTTCTGAAAGCAGGGAGAAGGACCCATTAACACTGACAGGAAAAAGGAATCGACAACCAACCATTAGCGCCACGACGCCTTCTGTGGGGGGAACCCAGGCCCTCGACGTTGCGAGACGGAGTGCCCGATGTCCCTTCCCCAGCCCCTGGCGGGTAAGACTGAATGCTTGGCCGGGCAACATGCCGGTCTTCCAACACCTCTGAAAGCCATCGGTCTTCGTATCGAGGAGAAGAGATTCACGTCGGGTTCACCAATTTTTTGTTTCGGTGCGGATGTGCGTCGGGTTACGCTGTTCCGCCAGGACGCGTTCGCGCGTGCACCCGTCAACCCGAGGGGATGGGCGCTCGACTTGTGGTCCCGCAGTCCCGCTTTCCAAAGGCGGGCGGCATCCGTCCCTTATTCAGGGGCGTCTGCTCCTTGATCGAAACCGGGATGATGGGATGTCGGCTCCTCCTTCCTTGGACGTCTCCTCGGAACTTGTCGCCTAATCCGGGTCTCCCTCATAGATTTAAGACATGCTCGTGAATCTCGTTCCCGGCGCCATATCTTCACGGACACCGATTAATTACGCTGCTTCCGCCCGGACGCTCCAAGGAGTCTGGTCGGGGCAGCAACCTGCGGTGAGGAGACCGGGTGGCTCTGGGTGCTGGGGGCGTGTCGTAACACTGCGGCTCTGCACGTCTATCTTCCGTCCCTAATAGGGCTTCTCGAAGGCATGATGACCTGAGGCATCCCGCACTGGGTGCGGGGAACTGTGTCCCCTGAGGTTTTCCTCGGCTTCCCATGTTTAACACGGGGTATGCCGCGAGTTTAACGTCCAGTGGGGACGGCATCGGACCGATCAACAGGAAAAGTGGATCAGATGATAGAACCCCTTACGGGGAACCTCCGACGCTAGGGCCAGCGCATGGGAGGCTTCCCAAGTGATGTGGAGTGGAGAGAAGTGGCATGACCCCACTGGGATGTGGCGGCCTAGGTAAGGATCAGGATGGATGATGGAGTGAAGAGATTGGACCCCGTAGAGGCTTCCTACGTACCGCGCGCTAGCACGGATCAAAGTCAACGTAGTTCGGGTATACAGTTTAACGTCATGTTGGACGTCGGCAGGCCGACTCACGAAGGGGTCGAGGCCGCCGGGCGGAGGATTGAACCGAACCACCTCGCACAGAGGGGGATGGAACGGCCGGGTGGATCACAGTTTCACGTCATGCTGGACGATAAAAGGAGAAATGGAAAAAGGGGGCTGTGGGGAGGCACAGTGGAGATACACACGGGCAGTCTCCCACAGGGGCGGATTCATAGGTGAATCGACGCAAGCGTGAACCCTGAAGGGGTCCACTGATGGACGAACCGACGTGAATACGACCGGGACGACCAGGTGGTGGGCTTGAACCTCAGGGAGGCTTCCTACGTACCCTGTTTAGAAGACAGGGATCAAAGTCCACGTAGTTCATTCTGTCAGGACTTACGCACTTGAGGCAGCCCGGATGCGGCAAAACTCAGTTGGAAGGGACTTGGACCGAAAGTAGGAGACACCTCGATCCCAGTCACACCCTCTACTGGCTTCGGCAGTGGGGGAGCGCAATGGAGATACACATGTGCAGCCCCCCAAAAGAAACTAGGGGTTTGTAATACCCTACCCCCGTAGGGAAAAGCCGCTCCCATTAAATCGTCCCTAAAGAGGGGCAATCCCGACATCCCTGCAGAGACGAGTGGGTGGGGGCCACATCCAAACCGGGGGGGACCCTGCGTGCGAGGCACGAGATCGGGTGATGCGGACGGTTTAACGTCTTGCCGGAAGAAGTACAGTTTAATGTCGTGTGTTGAGGACGAAGCGGACGGTTTAACGTCTTGCCGGACGAAGTACAGTTTAACGTCGTGTGCTGAGGACGAAGCGGACGGTTTAACGTCTTGCCGGACGAAGTACAGTTTAACGTCGTGTGCTGAGGACGAAGCGGACGGTTTAACGTCTTGCCGGATGAAGTACAGTTTAACGTCGTGTGCTGAGGACGAAGCGGACGGTTTAACGTCTTGCCGGACGAAGTACAGTTTAACGTCGTGTGCTGAGGACGAAGCGGATGGTTTAACGTCTTGCCGGACGAAGTACAGTTTAATGTCGTGTGCTGAGGACGAAGCGGACGGTTTAACGTCTTGCCGGACGAAGTACAGTTTAACGTCGTGTGCTGAGGACGAAGGTGCTTGGCAGTTTAACATCTTGCAGCACGGACGATAGGGGCTAGGCAGTTTAGCGTCGTGCAGCTTGGACGTAGTACAGTTTAACGTCATGTTGGGCGGATGCAGTTTAGCGTCATGCGGGACGAATGTGCAGTTTAACGTCATGCTGGACAAATGTGCAGTTTAACGTCATGCTGGACGTTGGTTGCCGTCGATGGGTCCGTGTCACTTCGCGCAAGCCTGGAGGGCCGCACGGAAAGACAACGGACGGTGCGGGCACCCAGGACGAAGATCATCGGGCGCCATGCAGGCGGGTACCCTCGAGGGGTCAAAAGGGGAGACCCCGGCGGGTTGCGCGCAAAAGAGGAGCTTTGCGCGCAATACCGCGGGCCGACGCGCAATTGTGCGGGCTGGCGCGCAATTGGTCCAGCGCTTTGCGCGCAGATGATTGAGATTGCGCGCACCGGGCTTCGGACAGCTCGCGGGGGCAACGGCTCATTCTCTAACGAACGGCCACTTTGAAGAGGGGGGGTGCGCGCAATCGGGCTGGATTGCGCGCACCCGGGGGCAATTGCGCGCAAGAGGCTTCTTTTGTGCGCAAAGGCCTTAGGGTTAAGGATTATTCAAAGGAAAGGAGCCAAGGGGATTGCACGCGAAGGCGAACCCCAAGGCTCTATTGCGAGAAAGAAAGGAGGTTACCTGAATATCGGCATTGCGCGCAGAAGGGGTTGGATTGCGCGAACGAGCGACGCTTCGGATTCTGGCAACCTTCAAAACGTCGGGGGTCGCCTTATATTTATAGGCAACCCCGGGCGCGGAATCCGGTCTCGGGCGCGGAATTCCCTTCGCGGGCGCGGAATCAGGACCCGGCGCGCAAGGGAGCCGCGCAGGCCACGGGCGCGCAAAATAGCGCGCCGGCCCAGCGCATTGCGCGCATCCCGGGAGGATTGCGCGCCGAGACTCAACTTTGCCCGCGGGCCTCTGAAATTTCGCGCAAGCCCTCCGGGCCCTCCGGAACGTGCCTCTGACTCCAAATATCACTTCGCTTTCTGCATCCGGAGCTTCGTTTGGGAACAACGGACTTTTCCGGCGTCTATAGTATGCTAGATCATGACCTAGTTCTCTAACCTGTCCCACATCGCGTGGGCCGACTTTGGTCCACCAGATGCAACCTTCCTTGGCTGTGTCCCTCGGGTCCACACGGTCACCCGCCCTCATGGCCCACCGAATTCCTTAGTTAACACGACACCAGAATGTATTTAACATGGTTGTCCTACCTCCTCTGCCTAGTCCAGTGGCCTCACGACTACCATGGGATCCATCCGATACAACTTCGAGTTTTGTCATGTTGCCACCATCACGACCTCCTGCCATAGACCCTAGTCTCCCCCTATGGCATCCACCACTACAGGATCAATTCGACACAGTCTTACCTGGACCGTGTCTTACTTCCACTATCGGTTTCCCTATAGGTGGCATGTCCTACCAGATCTACCTTGCCCAACCCCCATGAGGCCATTGCTGCCTCCACCGGTGGCCTTCTATTCGCTATACCCTCTTCCTGGATCCGAATGGAGCCACTTCCCTTGGCTTGTCATGTGCCACCACCTTGCACCACCTTAATCCACTTCATTTGGCGATTCATGCCACACCTTATCCCTCAAACCTTGGAGATATAGTTGTAGTATCATATCATCAGTCTTGGATCGTTGCACCATGGATAAAAGCCACAAAAATCCTATGTTCATATTTTGTGAAGAAAAAGGAACACATAGAGGTTTGGGGAAAAGAGATAAAGCACATGAATGCCAAAAGAATGGATCTTTTTAATTCCCTAACCCTAGTTACCCACAGAGTTAGTGCCTTATTACATAAAATTGGCACGATCACAAGAGATCAAGTCTTGAAATACCAATTAGTTTAGTAGCCTTGTAAATACTAGATACATACATAAGTTTTAAATTACATTATGAAATGAAAAACAACAACATTGTTCCCTCTTTGAACACACTCATATCTCTTAGCCTATCCCTACAGGTCAATCATAATATACTTCTTCACATCCTGGAAAAAATAAAACATAAAAAGGGGTGAGCTCAGATGCTCAGTAAGGATAACAATATAGCAGAAACTATCAAAAATAAGAATAAACATTTAATAAAATGTATAAGACTAAAACAGAAGACTTTTAATCGTAAAATTAAATATAAAATGGAAAAGATAAATCAAATAATGTGATTTACTTACTCTTATGGATATTCTTCTAGTTGAATAATCACATGTAATATCAATAGCCAATTTCATAATGATGGAATGCATAATGCCAGACATCATAACCACATAGTCAAGGCCTCGTGCCAAGACTACAAATAAGATTTTGTCAAGGTCTTGTGATAAGAAACTAGTTTGTCTCATTAGACCTACTGATGCATCGAGGAGCCATAGAGGGATCCACTAATCACTTACTAAGTCCAATGCATTCTTCATATGAAAAAGTTGAAACATAATCTAAACATTCGTATTAAAACTAGCATACAAAATGTCAATATTTTAACCACAAACCATGAATAGTATAAAATAGCACATCTACAGTCAAAAATAACTCATTCAATACAATATGGAAGATTTTATTATAATAAATTAACCGAAATAAAGAATAATTAAGGATATTGACGTAGATGAAAATAATCATAAAAAATATTTAAGAGAAATATCCCCCTTTTTCTTGAAATCATTTAAAAGTCTCACTATTTATCAAGAAATTGTTTAAAATAGATTTTTGAATCAAAGTGTCCCATACCACATTGAAACTTTTAAAAGGAATTTTAATTTTAAAACAATAATGTCCATATAAATAAATGATTAAAATCATTTTTAAAATAGGGACATTAATGCGAATGATTTAGAAGAATAAATCTTAAAACATTTAAAATGATATTTTAGTTAGAGTTCATAACCAAATGAGAGATGATTGAATATAAATAATTAAGGTAATAAAAACTTTATAATATCATGAGAATAAAGGTATTCATGATATACAATGTCAAAGTATAGTATATACACTATATCAAAGTGAATAGGTGAATAACCACAAAGAAGTCTCAATAGAATGTAAATTGAGATGAAATCCATTATAAAGATCGTATCTTTAGGTTAAGGATAAATAAATGAAATAATTATGTGTGAAAAATATAAATACAATCAATAGGATTGGATATTCAGTGTAAATAAATCAGAGGAAATTCACACATATTCTTGTAAAAACAACACCAATGACTTGGATGTTTAACTCAATGAATGGAAATTCAGTTAAGATTACTTTTATCAAGTTCATATCGATGAATTGATAACTTATCAATAGAGTTATTATGTGTATCAAAAGTATATCCACAAAAAGGGTAGTGGAAATTACCACATAAGTAAATGAATAGTTATTTCAAACATAATCATGGAGTCAAATAATCAATGAAGTTTTTGTAGAACCCAATGAGTGGAAATTGAAATTAGAAATTCCCTTACTGATTTGGTAACTTACGAAACATACACCCCATGAAAGAAGGTTCATTCAATGAAGATTAAAATACCCATAAATTAAACTATATTACACAAATAATACAATCATGGGCAGTACATACACTACAAAAAAGTAAATAGTGGCAAATATAGCATGAATCTCATGGGAATAAAAGTGAGATGAAAACCCCTTACCATGCTATAATCAATCAAGTTGTAAGAAAAAAATTAATAACCACCAAATGAATCAAATAATAACATGAATATAAATAGAATAATTATAATATATATCAAATGGTAGTACACAATACACCACATGGAATAAATAAGTTTCGAACATTGGAAATCTCACGGAAATAAATGTGAGATAAGAAACCCCTTACCTCGTGTCCGACTTGACTCATATGTTCTGTGTTATTTATGAATAACAAATTTAAGTTAATTTATTATTCCTTAAGATTTTTTTTTCAATTTTATTATTCCTTTTATATCACTTATTACCTTGCTATAACAATTGGATAATTATTTGAGTTTATATCAGTCATTTTGTCGATGTTCGAAACTTTATAAAAAAATGAACTTACTATAATTAAAAATTTCCCATGTGGTAAAATTCCATTATATCCAGAATGATATTCATGATTTAGATATCATATAATTAATATATATCTAGTGTATATGAATTTATCATATTCCATATCATTTTAAGTTAAGAAATGAAACACACCGTTTATGGAGACGGTAAGCCGTACGTATGCATGAACACTATATTCATTTCTATTTTACATTTAAAGGAATAAAAAATTAATAATAAATAGGTATATTATAATTTACTATAATATATATGTTATATAATTTAATTAACTCTATCCTTTATACATTCCATGTATGGCATGAACAAGTCATAACACATTGAGGGGGTGGTAGTCCGCACTTCCTCAAATGAAATTATCGTATTTACCCATTATGGAAACCATAAAGGTTTGATATAAATGAAAAATAAATAAGTATAGATAAAATATAAATATAATATATATCACATGTAAATACAGTTCCATCTTAATGTCCACCATAAGAGTTGGTTGGAGAAGATTGAACAATCATCATTTTGTGGGGCAATAGTTTGTCGTCCAGAGAAACAGTATGTTCTTTACCCATTAGATGAAGGTGTGTGTAAGTGTAGTAATAATAATTATCATATAAATAACCTAGTATAGTGAGGATACTAGTGTTATTATAAAATAAATTAATAAAAGTGTTTATGGGGCTGTAGAAGTAAAATAAAATAAAAGAACTTAAGTGAAGACATTGCCTTTAAATCATGTAATTCCCTTTGGTTTAAACCAAAAGGATTTATTGATGTGCATTCTGTCTAAGGTAAGGATTATAAGTGGAAGATAGAGATTATGAGAGATTATTTGGGTAGAGGTTGGATGATCCAAGAGGCTTGAGAGGTGTGAGTAATGGGTTAGAGGTGAGTTCTTTTTATAAGGGAGAGGAGGGGCTGTTTAGGAAAGTTTAAAAATATTATTTTATTATATAATGAGTTTCAGTTTATAAAGGTATAAAACATATTAAATTATATGATACGATGACACTTGTTAGAATTAAAATAATCCAATAATAATTGGAAAGGTTTTGGATATTTTTTTAATCTTAATTATCTTATCTTATTTAAATCATTCGTCAATGAGGTAACCACTACATCATTATTACGTCACAAATAATTTTATTTATTTGATGTCTAAAAATTATAAAAAAATAACATGATGTAGGAAATATTATTATCTTTCAAATGAATATTTATAGTCAAAGAGATAACTTATATAAACCCATGTAAGAATTAATTTACCAAAAAATGTATGTTTATGTCATTACTTTAAATTAATTAATATAAAGTGTCATTATCACTCTTAAGTGGATCCATGGAGTCCCAATATCATCCCAAAGATTCCCAGGATCGAAAATGTAACAACCAATAGTATTAAAACACATGTTAGGGTAATTTAATATTATTTTAATATTATTTTATCATTGAATTACCCTATTTACCTTTAACCGCGGTAAATAAAAGTCAAAAGTTACTATTAAACAAAAATTATTTTCATCTTATTGAACTGAATTTTACTTAATAATAACAACAATGTATGTTAGATTTTCGAAATTCAATTCACTCAAGTTTTAAAATTTAAATTAAATGAAAAAGCTAATTTTTAACTACTACTTAGTGTTTTCACTATTCATTAAAAAATAGATGTTTTTTCAGAAAAATTCAAAAATTAATCCTAAGCTATATTTTATATTCAAAATTCAAAAATGATGTTTATTTTACCAAATTAAAAACATAGTAGTTGCATAAATTAATTTAAAATTAATTTCTATTATCAAAACAAAAAGAATGTTTTTTGAGAAATAATAACTATTAAAATATTGACACTTTTTTATATCCAATTTCAAAGTGAAATTACTTACAATGACCAAAATTGGATTAAATGGTAAAAATATAATCTAATTAAATTTTAAAACCAATTAAAAAGATAATGTAACCATATAAATAAATTAGATTAAAAGGCAGTTTTAAATTAAAATACTGTTTTTTCACTATTCATAAAAAAATGAATTTTATTAGAAAAATACCAAAAATTCATCGAAAGTAAATTTTGAGGTCCCAGTTTTGAAGAAGAATTTTATTTTTTCAAATAGAACATATAAAAGTGTCAAATATTACATTTAGAAAGGGTTCGTCATTAAAAGGACGAAAAACTACATTTTTTGAAAAATACTTCTTTTATTTGAAAAATTGAATTTTTCCTTATATTATGTATAAGAAACCCAAAAGATGAATGTTAAAATTATATAGGATATATATATAAAATTCAAAATGTGGTTATTACTATTCATAATCGCTTTCTAAATGACTAGTTTTATATATCGTTGTGTGCTTGAACTTGGTGTTGCGTACATCTCATGCTATTGTATTTTTTAAAGAGAAGTGTATCGTGGAAGATTGGGGTGTTACAATCTTGGACTTATTAATGTCGGCCCTAATGCATTAATGTTAGATATATTATGAAGAACCATTCCACACACAGATCTAATCCCTATTCAAAACACCATAAGAAGTTATTCATCCCGTAAGAACGGACAAACCACAGACCAACCTATTCATGGGGTGGTCAGTTTTCATCATTTGAATCTAAGAGGGGAAAGGAAATCACAAATAGATTGAAATCCTACCTATATTTTTTTCTATCTCTGATGAAGAATAGTCATCGTGTAGTTGTCTTGGGTGAAGATTCTTCGAATTCAAGGTTCATCATTGATCGTTGATCATCGATCCACGATCCATCACCATTCCTCGAGAGAGCTCTATATCCTTGCCTCAGAGGAATTCTGGGGTTATGGTGATAACATTGAATACTCTAAAAAAGACGTATCAAAATAAAATGAATCATTGCGTTAAGAATAAAATACTTTTATTAAAATATTTTAATTATGTTTATGTCAATAAACTATCTTCCACAGTCGGGTTGTGCCGGATGATGTTAGGCCTTGCCTAAAGAAAACACACCCTTAAGAACTCAATAGTTCTCTTGGATTTCCAATATGAGTTATTTTTAATGAATTATTAGGATTTTAAAAATAAAATAATTTTATTTAATTATTTTATTTACGGTTACGCCCTTTTCAGGTTTTTCCACTGAAGATCTATGCTCACTAAAGTTAAGTTTCACCTAGCGTATGTCCACTACTCTGAGATCAATAGTTCCTTTAGATATCTGATCTGGGAACCTGCTCCAAATTTATTTCACTTTTTATGAAAATTTATGAATGTGTGATTTTAAAAACCTAAAATTTTTCAGCGAATCATTCTGAGCACACTGGGCCTCAGAATCACACGTTGTCTCAGCACCTAGTCTTGTAATTTTCCCAAATAATTTATAAAAATAAATTCTAGAAAATAAAATTCATTAAAATTTCTTCATTGTAAATTATTTGAAGAATGCCTACTATTATTCCGTAATTCCATTATAGTAAAAAAGGATAGATTACCTGTAGTGATGATCCACATGCATTCTGTGATCCTTTAATTATCACTGTAGAATCCTTCAAGTAATAATGCAGATGGTTTTAATGTTTATGGCTATCACTATTATAACAATAGAATCCTTCAAAGCAAGAATAAATTTCACTAGTATAGGATAAGAAATTATATGAATTATTGAGTGAATTTTATGTGGGGAATTTTCTAAGTAGTGTGAGAAACCTTTCTATAACTTGTTGTGTACAACTATTAGAATTAATCATGTTTTGGAAAATGTTTTAATTGAGTTTAAATAGAGTTGGGGTTAACAAATAATAATTACACATGGGTCCTTATTATTTTATTTATCCATAGTGAACTCCATGTATAAATAATAATAGAATTATTATTATTTACTTGACACACATTAAACTCATTCAAAAAATAAATATTATTTCCTTGAATAAATAATATAATATTTCTTCATGTAATATTTTATATGATATTTTATCATCAAATAATTAAAATAGGTTCTCTAATCCACCTCAATATTTATAGGGCCTTGAATAATGAATAATTAATTAATTAAATAAATATAACTTCATTATATCTAAGAAATAAATAAATATTATATTCAAAAAATTAGTAAATATATATTTATTAAATATTCATTTTACTAAATAAATATTTTCTTACCTTATAAGTAAACTCGAGTTAATAAATTTTATATGTTCAAATAATTAACTAAATAATTACCTAGAATGTAAATATTTATTAAATATTCAACTATTTCTCTCTCTCTCTCTCACACACACATATCCTCTCAAAAAATCACTGACTGAATATTTTTGATCAACAAGACATGAATTATTTATAAACAACATTATAGTGACACTGTCTTATTAAAAATATTCTCACAAGATTTTAACCATAATTATCCATCAAATACAAGCCAAGGATCATAATATCTAGTTTCATTGGAAGATTAGGTACAAAAAACTGAAAACACCAAACTAGAATAAAACACCTTTATATTAATCAGCCATAATGAGATCTTAAATTCTTTTGATATCTTACATCTTCCTAAGATAACTTGGGGAATACATAAATAAAAGGGATGAGCTAAAAATTTTAGTAAGGGAATACACATAGGAATAAATCATTCACTACTACGAAAATGGGTTTAAATAGTGCTAGTATTTATCAATGCTAGACAAAAATGCTGATAAAGGACATATTTATCAATGCTACATAAAGCACTGATAAATTTACACTTTTATGAGCGTTTTTTAGCGCTGATAAAGGGAACCTTTATAAGAACTTTATTTTTTATCACTGATAAAGGGTATCCTTTATCAGTTCTTTATTTTTAGTACTAAGAAAGGGTATCCTTTATTAACACATTATTTTTAGCACTGATAAAGGGTACCCTTTATTACTGCTTTATTTTCAACACTGAGAAATATTTATTTAATTAGCATTTTTTTAGCACTGATATAGGTTTGAATACATAAAATAAAGTAATAAAATAAAATAAAATAAAAATTGAGTTTATTGAAACAATATCCCAGATTTATTTTATTAAATAATTATTGATAAAAATGAATAAATAGATTATACATTATGAAATATTAAACATTTTATTAATTAGATAATTTTGATAATTAATGTTATTAAATTGTATATATTAAATATATATATAAATATTAATGTATATAAATATGATTTATATATTAAAAAATATTTATGAGATTTACATTAAATAGTCGTATATTTATTAAATAATGGTTTATAGCTTAAAAATAGTATGAACTAAAAATATTGACTAATTACATAGTACTCAACATATAATTGAATGTCATTTGAATTTTCAATTTAACATTGATCTAATATATGTTATATTGATTTTAGATATATATAGTTAATGCATTTTGATATATAACTCATACACACATAAAACTAATCCATTTTTTCAATATTGATAGTGTACTGTTAATTTATTCAATTTCACTCATTTTTAACATATATGCACACAATTAAAATTAGATAATCATTAATAACGTTAAATATATATTTTTTAAGAAATAATTAAAAATAAAAATATTTATAAATTTTCATTTACTATATTTATACAATTATATATTTATTATTATAAATAAATAATTTTTTAAAAAATATTTATATAATTATAAATTAATAAATATATATACTTAAATAATTATCAAATATATAATAAATTTACTTAAATAATGAATATATTTACTATATTTATAATTTTATATATTTATTAAATATATATTTATAATTATATAAATTTATATAATGATATAAATATTATTTTTTTAAAACATTTATATAATTATAAAGAAATAATTATAAAATAATTATAAATATATTTACAATATATATATATATATATATATAATAATTATATATAAATATTTACTATTTTTTATTTATAAGTATAATTATACATCCTTTAACAACGCTTAAGTAATAAGAAATCATAAAAGAACTCTTTATTAATGCTTGTTAGCACTGATAAAGGTAATTCTTTATCAACGCTAAATAAAGTGCTGATAAGTGGAACATTTATCATCTCTATATGTTTAGTGAGGATAAAGAGTCCTTTTATCAGTGCTTAATTAATAAGTGCTGATAAAAGTGTCTCAGTCTAATTAAAAAATCCTCCCCATTTGAAAACCTATTCTAATATCAGATGCTTTCCATAGAAGCCAACCACTACCAGCACTCTTCCTTGGTGAATCAAAGATCACATCACACCACTCAACTACCTCTCAAACATCTTATCTGACATATGAAATTCTATTAAATTTAGTGTTTCCAAATAGGGTCTTAAATTTTATTCAACCTAGGAAGGTAGGCCTTCCTATTTTCTTTATGTATTTTTGGTTTCATTTTTGAATTCTTCTTAGACGATGTCATTATTTGTGGTTTGGTGATTGTATACTAGTGCGGTAGAACATCCAATTTTCTCAATTTCCAATTTTCATTCAACTAATGATCACACATGGAGAGTTTATTATTTCTAGACTCAATGGTGACACATGGATTCACATAGAGTTTTATTGGTTGTTTTATTTTGTTTAAATTTCTAAAACTGATTTCCCAGAGCTATCATACATATTTTTCATCCTTTATTTTATCAATGATATTCCATAAATTTTAAATTTTAGAAATTTAAACTAGGGATTTTTTGTACGAGGGAGTTAAAGGTAGGTTAAGGGATTTATTTTATATTATACTCCTTCATATCTTCTTTTTTCTACTTATCTGGGCTAGTTTGATAATCCAATGTATCAATGTATCATATTAGTTTTTATTTAAATTTTCTTTCTACTATTTTTATTTATTTTTTGGGAAAAATTATTCCCACTGTGTTGTTTTTCATGCCTTGATTCTTGTTGGTACCCCGCGAGGGATCGATAATGTCCCTTGGACAATATCATGGGCTAGGTCGGGTGTTTGATAAATAGTTTCATTGGGTTATTTTGGAAACTATATCAATTGTTAAATGTATTGTACCTTTTCTCAATAATCTATCTTCCCATATCTCTACACTTTTATAGAAATCTATATTATCTTTCTCTCTATTTAGATTAATCCAAGATTATTTATAAATCATTTTAATAATAATATATGAAATATTTTTCCTTGATGCTATGTACTATTTTCCAACTATATTATAATTTTTCATCAGAATCCTACTACCCCTATATCAATAACTTGAAAACAAATATAATTTTTAGATTACACCTTTATAATTATACTATATTTTTTTGACGTATATAAAACTATAATACATTATAATTTCTTTCTCGGAAATATAGATTTTCAATACTTTAGCACCCTTTTGGTATTTATTTAACTAATAATTAGTTGATTTACATGGATCCAGTTCCATACCTAGCTACATGACATGTAGAAAAATATTATTTCAAACCTTTTTACTATCAAAAAAGTTGTCATATAATGAATCTCCCACACTCCATGATATATATTTATATTTCACCTACAATATTTGAAAATTTTATTCAATTTTCAATGGGTTTAAAAATGGGTTTTTAGTAATCCTTTTGAAATCTATAAAAATCTTCCATCACATACATGGATTGGGAAATAAATATCCCATGGATTCCATGAGTTTCCTATAAAATAAGAAAAATGTAAACTTACTAATCATCAACATTTAAATATGGGTATTTTTTAATGGAGACAATTATTATCATCATTCATCTCTTGAACCTCTAAATATCGTGTCATCCATATTGATAAAAAAACATTCAATCTATCAATAAAATTATTTTTTATGTAATGATTATGATCAATATCTCATTTTTTAAATTAAAGTTTCTTTAATAATTCATCTAACCTTAAATACCAATCTATTAGTTATTGATTCAATTAATACACCACCTTTTCTAATTTACAATCATTGTTATTATTTTAAAGAATGAGAAAACTATCTGTTTGTTTGATGTAATTTCTATTTGTTTATTTTAGAAAATTTTAGTCCATGTGTCTTGCCTTTGCAGGAAGAGAAATAATGAAGTCTCTGCTCAATCATAGAGGTAATCTTGATGTTTTCATAGAAAAATCATTGTCCATATAATTAATGAATTGTTTCATAATTATGTTTAATTTAATTCCTTTTAGTATTACTCACATAATAATTGTTTTATTATATTGGTGGACTCTTTTGTTTGAGTTGGTGTGCTTTATCCAACATTCATGTTTCTTCTCCCTCAAAACATTGTCACCCCTACACGATTTCATTTATCACTTTCTCTCAGCTTTTCTCCACTACCATTATAGGAAGAGATAAATTGCTACCTCTACTCAATTACATAGGTAATCTTGATGTTTTCAGAAAAAACTAATTGTGCATATCATTAATGTATTGTTTCATATTTATGTTTAATTTATTTCAATTTATTATTATACATATAATAATGGTTTTCTTATATAGGTGGATTCTTTTATTCCAGTTGGGGTGCTTTTTCCAGCTTTCATGTTTCTTCTACCTCAACACATTTTCACCCCTACAATGTTTCATTTATCAATTTTCTTTAAGTTTCCTCCACAGATAAATCATATAGGTAATATTTATATTTATGTAGTAAAATAATTTTCCATTGAATTAATGTATTATTTCATTTTTATGATTAATTTATTTTTTAGTATTAATCAGAATAATGTTTTTCTTAAACAGTTGGATTTTTTTGAGGTGATGTGGTTTATTCGAAGGTACCCGTGCAGTGTTGGTAGTTCGACAAATAAAGTCAATGGAAATCATGGTAACATCTACATTTAATATTGTTTCAAGACTATTGGACATGTAGTAACAAACTACATTAAAATCCGACACACGATGTGACTGGTATGACTCCAAGTACTTCTTTAAATTTTAAATTGACATTACTTTTAGTAAAAAAGACAACTGACTCAATGTGTCCTTTATCAGTTTAAAATTGACATTTGACTTTAAAATGTTTCAATCACTAAAAACTGGGAAAACATTCTCATATTTTCTCGATAATTTTCATCAATTTATAAATCATTTGTGGCATGTAGGAATTTTTCTCACATTAAACCAGAACATTTTTTGATCCATATGATTTGAAGTGTGTGTTTCATGTTTAAAATAAAATTTTATTAAATAAGACAAGTGATGTACTCAAAACTGATCAAACAAATTATATTGTTTTTATAATTTATAAAATAAATCCATAAGTTTTTTGGAACATGTAGGAATCATTCGAACCACAATACGATGCACGATTTGATTAGAATGACTCTAAGTGCATATTTATTTAAAATTAAAACGAATTTTAGTAAAAAAATGATCTACTCAAAAAAAAAAAAATTAAATTTTTTTATATACATTTGGAAAAAGATCTATAAGTTATTTGAGATGTTCATGAATCAGCGGAACCTCAATCTGATTCATTATGTGACCGATATGACTCCAAGCATGTGTATTTATTTAAAAATAACATCAATTTTAGTAAAAATACCAACTGACCTACTCAAAACTAAGAAAACCCATTAAAATTGTTTAAATAATTTAGGGAAATTATTCATAAGTCATTTTTGATGTGTAGGAATTATCCACAACTCAATTTGATACACAATGTGATCGATATGATTAAAAGTGAATTTTTCAATTTTGAAATATCATTTTAGTAGAAAAGAAAATTGAAAAACACAAAATTGAAAAAAACATTCATATTGTTTTTATTCATTAGTAAAATAATCCATAATTATGTTGAGTCATGTAGGAATCATCTACACCTCAATCTGACGCATGGTGTGACACATATGACATAAAGTGCGTCTTTTTATTTAAAATTTTCATTAATTTTAGTAAAATGGGAAACTTCCCTACTCAAAACCAAGAAGAAAAATTCTGATTGTTTTGATACTTTATGAAAATGATTCATAAGCCATTTTTGATGGGTAATAATCATATTTACCTCAATTTGATATAAGATGTTTCCAGTATGACTCAAAGTGTTTGTTATCAGTTTAAAATTGACATTTTAGTTCAAACAGCGTCACTCACTATAAACTAGTCAAACACACTCTAATTTTCATTATAATTTAGGGTAATGATTCATATGTCATTTTTGACATGTAGGAATATTTTTCACATCATATCGATACATGATGTGATAAAAAAGAGTCAAAAGTGTGTGTTTCTAGTATAAAATGACAATTTAGAAAAAAAGAAAACTGACATACTCAAAACTGAGAAAACACCTTCAGATTATCTTGATAATTTATGAAAATGATCCATAATTAATCTAAGATATGTTTAAATCATCTTCACCTCAATTCAGTGCATGATGTGACCAGTATGACTCAATGCGCATGTTTTTATTTAAAATTGACATCAATTTTATTAAAATTAACATTTTGGATTAGTTATGTTATTTATATTAGTACTAACATAAGAATTGTTTTATTATACAGGTGGATTCTTTTTCTTGAGCATGGGTGGTTTATTTAGAAATAACATGATTTGGGTGAAGATTAAAATAAAACAGGACATTGATGTTTTTGAATGTATGTAATAATAAGTATTTATGTAATTTTATGGACCAATGTTTGAAATGTCTATAATATAGTGTTTTTATTGTGTTTGGGTTGTAAATTTAATCTCATTTAAATCCTATGTTTGGACTTTTTTTATTGATATCTGATGTGTTTCTAGTGCTGCAGTGCACTATTACAACACACTGCAGTATATACCTTTATCGGTTCCTTTTAAAAAGCACTGATAAATGCCCAATTTATCAACACTTTTAAAAGCATTGATAAAGGTATACATTATCTATTCTCATAGAAGAACTGATAAAGGTCAATTTTATTAGTGTTCAAAAAGCACTGATAAAAGACTAGTTCTTTTAACCTCGATCATGTATTCGTCACTTTTCTAGCACTAATAAAGGCTATTTCTAGCGCTATTAAAGGCCTAATTTATAGTAGTGACTTCACATGAGGTAGAGGGAATAACATGATAACATAAAAGTTATGGCTCATAAATAATCCTATAGAATAATATCACATACAAAACGGAATAATATGATCATGGTCACAAAGTAATGTGTCATCAACACATAACATGACATTTCCATTAGTCATGGCTAACTTCTAGTACTATATTACATGGTGGAGAAATCCCATATTGGATTAGGTTTACTCCCTAATCCAATAAATGACGCCTCATGAGACTAAAAATTAACCAATACATTGGGGAAATTTTTTGGAACACCCAACATAAAAATTTAATGCATATATGTTCCACATAAAGAATCAAACATAAGTAATAAACATAAGGGTTACCCATGGAATTAAATGGGTATCATAATCATGACATAAGGTATAAACAATGGTTCTATCATAAATGTGTCCATGAAATAATGTATTTAAATTATATATAGAAACTAATAAGGAAAAATAGGTATATATAATTACAAATGATTTCCAACTGAAGTGAAAACATGTAAAAATAGTGTTTAAAAAACTTTAGAAATGAGACACTTTAGGGAAATTTATTGAAAATATTAGAGTCTGTAAAGAGGAAAAAGGAATAAATGTTTTTATAAAACCATATATGAAATACAATATTTTTCATGATAATAATTTTCATTATTTTAAAATATTTTTGGCGTAAAAAAGATTATGGAGTGTTTCGGAAAATGGGAAAGAAATCGGGAATCTCTCTTTAATTGGGTTTGCTTATCAAGAGAGATTTGAGAAGGGAACAATATAAAATATGTATTTCAACATAAAAGTATGATGAATTTATTTGGATATGTAGGTTTGGAAAAAATATTCATGATTTAGAATAATTATACAATAAGAGGGACAAAATACATTAGGGTAAAGAAAGAGAATGTGTAACACAATGGTAATTTTGACGTTTAGAGTGATCCCTTACCTTATATCCAAATGTGTTATACACTTGCACTTAATATCCTGGATAATAAAATTAGATCCAATAATTAATTAATTAAAAACATATTATATATATATTTTATTTATTATAATTCTATTATGTTAATTTATGGACATTTCTATGGGTTATAATGTTTAATTTCTTTGTTCTAGGAGTGTTCATTTCTTGATTTAATGATCGATTCCCATGAGTATAATTTTGGGAGTTCCCATAAAATGGAATAAAAATTCCTTAATTATGATGAAATGGTATTAATATACTAGATTAATTTTAAATTTTCGTTTATATGATTTTTTTCAGATATGAGAATGAATCAGTAGATAAAATTCTAATGATGAACATTAGATTATTTTGAAAAATTTTCGATAGTCACAAAAATAATTTTGTTTTAGTATTTAATATTATGTATTTATATTAGTTACAAAACCTAAAAAAATCTGTGATATACATTTCTTGAATCTTGGTTAACCATTATAAATGTTTTTTGACCATCCTTGGAGGGATTAATAGAAAACAAATCATCTCCCACAAAGGTGGTCAATCGACACATCACATCTGATGTTTTCATTTTTAAGATAAAAAATGAATATAAGATAGTTGATGATGGATATACCATTAAAATAATGAAATTCCAATACATATATGATACTGAAGTTATCATGTAACTTTGGATAATGGAGGAAATTATGAGGTAGATGAAGGAAAGAATTTAAATGAAAATGGTAGAGGATTTTACCTCTCAAATATCATCTCTTTGAGAACCCTCTTAAGGCACTTATAAATGGTAATTTAGTTTTACATGAAAGACCATAATGTGAAGATATGTCTTGGGAGATGAATTGGGTAGAATATTAGAAATATCTAAATCTTATAAAGTGTAAGGAGAATAGTTCGTGAGGGTGGTATCAATAAAGGGTGGAGAGGGGTGATTTTCGATTATTTGATTTATTTGTTTATTATTTGGCTCAAGATCATCAATAATATTGATTATTGTGAATAAGTACAGTAAATAGTTCATGTGATTTCAAAATATTGGTTTCTTACAAAATGAATTACCCAAAAATTCATGTATTTGGCATCAAATATTAAGTACCATAAATTACAATATTTCACTATTCACAAAATATTCACCTATTTTAGAAAAATACAAAAAATTCACCCTAACCATTTTTTTATTTTTATATTTGAAAAATGGAATCAATTTTATGATTTGTTTTCTAAATATGAGAAATTCAAATTTTAAATAGGAAAATATTTTATTAAAAAATTACTAATTTTAATATTATAGTCAATTTTATAACCATATAAGAAATTAATTAATGTCTCATAAAATTATCATATAATTATAATACAATATTATATTAATTTATTAACATATTTTATAAAAATAAATTTTATTATAAATTATTATATTAATTGTAAAATTATAAAAAAACATTTATATTTCAAAAAAATATTAACACTTAATTTATCATTTTTAAAATAGTTATTTAGTTGTACCATGAAATAAATAATATCATATTTTAATTTATAGGATACAAAAATTTTATTTATAATTTCATAGGTGAGGTAACTATTCTAACTATTAGATTACTCTTCCTAATGGTCACATTACTATTCCAATGGTAGTGTTATTATTCCCTTGGTATAGGTTCTTTAATACCTCTTATTTTATTCATTATTTATTTATGAGAATAGTATTTGGTGGTTTCTATATATGATGCTTGTTCTCTATACTCTATAAAATAATTATAAGAAGGGAAATTTCATTGATAAAATTTTGGGTCCTTACATTCTTCCCCCTTTTGAAGTTTGACTATTGAAATTTCATTTTACAAACAATGGTAAAAACTGGCTAGTTTACTTATCCTACATCACTTCATCTGGTTCCCATGTTGCCTCTTTGTATTTATAGTTCCTCCATAGTACTTTGACCAGGTGAGTAGTCTTGTGGCATAGAAATTTATCTCTATATCCAATATCTTCATAAGATGATCCTCATAAGAGAGGTCATTTTTGTTGTTGTATCACCTATAAATTTAGTACATGTGAGGGATCTGGTATTTCTTCCTCAAGAGAGATATGTGAAATATATCATGCACTTGATACATGGTTGATGGAAGTGTATGTTAGTATGCAAAAACTAAGATGCGATCAAGAATCTCAAAGGGGTCAATAATCCTAGTAATTAGCTTTCATTTCTTCTCAAATATCATAACTCTCTTCCATGGAGGTTTACAGAGGAATAACATGCCTCCAAATTAAACTCCAGGTCCCATCGACGATTTTATTCACAAATATTCTGTTGACTTTGGTATACCTTGATGTAATGCTGAATGGTTTTCACCTTTCACACCATTTCTTCAACTGTTTCAAGTCCCAAAAACTTTCATTCACTATTTTTTTCTAGAATGTAGGTGTTCGACATCTTTTCCCATAAAGGGATTTATATGGGGCCATTTAGATGATTGTGTGGTAACTATTATTGTAAGAGAACTCAAGAATATGTATATTTTGGTCCCTTCCTCATTATAAGTCCATAGAATATTCTCACAACATATCTTCTAGTGTCTAGTCTGGTTTGATTGGCCTTCAGTATGAGGACGGTAAGATATACTAAAGTTTAAATCTGTATTTAGAGCAGTTTGGAGACTTTTCTAGAACTTTGATGTAAATATTGGATCACAATCAGATATAATTGATAATGTTACTCCATTTATCCTCACAACTTATTTGATTTATATCCATGCAATTTGGTTGAGTGAGAAACCCTCTCGAATTGTACTAAAGTGACCAGTCTTTATAAGATGATCCACAATAACCCGTATAGCGTTATTTCCACTGGATGTCTTTGGAAGTCTTGTGAAAAGTTTCATTGTGATATTATACCACTACCATGTCGGTATGGGTAATGGTTTCATCATCCCCTTAGAATTTTTTCTTTCATCCTTAACTTGCCGATATACCATACACATTGATGTGTATTCAATGGTATCCTTCTTTATTTTTTCTGGCCAATAGTGCTGATAAATATCTCTATACATCTTTGTGCTCCCTAGGTGGATAAAAAAAGTCAAGCTATGTAAATCATTCACAATACCATTATTTATATCCATATTGGATGGTACACATAGTCGTGACCCAACGTTTATAACTCCTTACTCACCAATTTTGAACTCATAGGACTTTCCCTTTCTTATAGCTTCCACATTATTCTAAATTTCCACATCATCTCTTTGAGAATACTTTATTTCTATAAAATGTTTGGTTGAGAAATTATTTGAGAAAGGATTTATGTTTTTACTTCCTTAATGATTCCCATTTATATCCTTTTCATGTCTAATAAGATTATATCTTTCTTAATTCTCATCATTGAGAATGTTGGAGGATCATTTCTACTTAGAGCATCCTCCAATTTATTTGATTTACCAAGATGGTAGTGGTTTGAGTATTCATAATCATTTATGGGCTTTAACCATATTGAATGGCACATATTTGGATCCTTCCATGTGAATATATATTTGAGGCTCTTAAGATTAGTATATATCTCATACTTCTCCCCATAGAGATAATGACAACAGATTTTCATTGCAAAGATCATAGTCTCTATCTCCATATCATACATGGGATATGTTTTATCATGAAAATTTAACTTCCTTGAGGTGTATTACAAAACTCTATAATTTTTAATCAGTACACAACCTAATTTATTATTTCATGTATCAATATATACCACAAAGAGTTCTATCCTTTTCAGTAGTGTAGGAACTAGTGCAGTGATAAGCATCCTTCTCAACTCTTTAACATAGTAGTCACATTCACTGGTATAGAAAAAATTTACTCCCTTCCAATTCACCTTGGTTATTAGGTTTTACAATCATAAGTAGTTCCTCACAAATATTCAGTAATACCCAACTAGACTATGTAAGAAAAAGATCTATGTTACAGATGTTAGCATGGTCCACACTTCAATTTACTTTATCTGGTAAGGGTTAACCTATATTTCTTTTTCTAGTGATAACATTCCCCAAGAATGATACTTCTTCCATACAGAACTCACATTTACTATATTTTTCATACAGTTTCTCCCTTTGAATATTCTTTAGCACAATATTCAATTGATCTTCATGCTCCTCCTTAATATAGTAGTATATTAGAATATCATCTATAAAGACTACAAATTTTTTTTCGAGGTAGTCTCTAAATACACTATTAGTTAAGTCAACAAAAATTACTAGATAATTAGTGAGTCCAAAGGGAATCACTATGAACTCATAGTGTCCATACCATTTTTATAAGTCAGTCTTTGTAATATCTTCCTTTCTCAACTTTATGTGGTGATATCCTGACTGAAGGTCCATCTCATAGAATTAATTGGCACCATATAGTTAATCGAACAAGTTATATATCCATTATAGGAGATAACTATCCTTTATTATGATTTTTTTGATCTCACATTAATCAATTCATGGAAAATTGATCCATCATTCTTCTTGAAGAAGAGGACTAGAACACCCCATGGTGAAACACTCATGCATATAAAACCCTTGTCTAGATTCTATTGTAACTACTTCATCAATTCTGCCAACTCAATGGTGTTCGGTCTATAATTTTTATTTGATATAAGAATATATCTAGGTATATGATCAATTTAGAACTCAACCTTTGAATTATGAGAAAGAACAGAAAATTCATTAGGGAACACAATAGTGTTGTCCCGCACAATGGGAACTTCATTAAGCATGATCTACTCCTCTGTATTAATCATTTGATCAAGAAATTATTACTAATAATGAAATAATATCCACAATTTAGATCATAATTCTGACGGAGATTCATCATCATCCTTATAATTGTACATAATTGGAGGATGCCTCAGGATATGAAGAGTGATCTACCTTTCCAAACAATTGATGTTGAATTTATATAAATATATCTTACCCATTCCCAATATAGAATCAAACTCCACTAAAGGAAGTAATAAAATATTTTCTGGAAGGTTCAATACACAAACATTAACCAAGGTGTAGTTATGTACTTTTAATGCAATAATTTCCTTATTTTGTGTTCCCATAGATAACTCAACCACTTTTTTTGAGGGTTTGTTTGGATAGTTATACTAAACTTAAAAGATATGAAAGAATTTATATAACCATAATCAAATAGTATGTTCTATATTATTGAATGAATAACCATCGTACCTATAACCACATCATTTTCAGTCTCCACCTCAATAGTAGTGATAGAATATGGAATTATTTACTACCGTAGAGGTTTCTATCATAGAATGTCCCTAGAAACCCTTGGCTGAGGGCATTGTCTTGAATAATGCCCATGTTTCTTGAAATTGAAGTGCTTCACTATAAGATGAGTTTTGATATGATCTGTACCTTATTCTTATGTATTTGTGGTCTTATTCATATCCCTTATATAATAATTATCCCGATGAACCTCTCTTACACATTTGAATCATATCATATCCCCCTTTATATAGTTATCAGGATGCTTCTTCCTACACTTTTGACACGTGGGATGTTGGGGTTTCTTTCCTTCATGATATTTATATATTGATATTCCCATATTAAACTATATTTTCCCATTTTTATCTCTGGGACTATGAGACTAATGAAAGTCTCTGATCTCCATATCAGCCTTAAGGGAAAAATATACAATACCTTTATAACTATCAAAGTCTCAAATCTCTAACTCTTTTTATATACTTGGATTTAGTCTTCTAAATATGAAATCCACCTTTCTTCAGGTGTTCATCAAAAATACATATTTGTATCATGAAATTATTGTTATGTTCTCTTTATACTCTTTGATATAATCATCATACTTTTTTATTAGTCCATGGAAATCACACTTCATCTTAAGAAGGATAGTTATGGTGAAAATATTATTTGAAAAATATTTTCTTGAATAAATCCCATTCCATGGAATCAAATTCCTCCTTAGAATTCATGTTTTTGGTAAGTTTCCACTACTGATCAGCTTCCTCATTAAATTTATATACCACCAGAACAACTTTCTCTTCTTACAAGAATTAAAGGATAGAGAATATATTCTCAATAGGGTTAATATGTTGTTCTATGATGAGGGTATCAAAAGATATACTAAATATAGAAGGCCTTTTTCATATAAAATATTTTATTGTAACTAGATATTTATTAGGAAAAGGTGGGAATTCAACATGATTCATGTTATTATTCATAACTTGAGACAATTGTGATAGAAATACAATGATGTTTTGAGATCCCATTCCCATCATATTTTGAATTCAATTAGGGAAATATTCAATTCACCTATCACATTGATTATTGTAATATATCCTCTTATTTCCATACATTCACTAAGAAAAAGAATATACAATTAGTTAGGGGGTCTTGAATACTTAGATAATAAACATAAAAATGCAACATTAAACATAAAATGATACAATTATAAATGGAAAGTATATCCTAACTTGTGATTTATTATGTTTCAATCTAGGTTATCCATGTGAATAGAATATTCCTCAGGTTTCTTACTATATTTTTCTAGTCCTAATATCAAAAAATAAGTAAACCATGATACGAAAAAAACCATAAAAACCCTTATCTTTTACAAATATTATTACATTATTTTACATATAATTATCTATCAAATACAAACCAAGGAGCATAAATTATAGTGTCTTTAAAATATTAGGTACAAAAAACAAAAAACCTGGAATTAGAATAAAACATCTTAATATTAGTAAAACATAATTTGCTCATAAATTCCCTTGATCCCTACAACATCATTGTATAACCCATGTAATACAAATACAAAATGGATGATCTAAAAGACCAATAAGAGGATAAATATAAGAATAAATAATAATAATTCAGTTAGAAGGAATAACATGATAAATTAACAGGAATGGAACATGAATTATCATATGGAAGAATAGAACATATAACATGGAAACATATAAGCATGGTAATATAGGAATGTGGCGGCAACACATAACATGGCATAAAAATGAGTCAATGCTAAATTCAAATACTGTATCACATGGTGGACAAAGTCCCATAATGTATTTGGTTTATTCCCAATCACCATACATGAAGTCTCACGAGACTAAAAATTCCCAATGCATTGAAGAAATATCTATGTTCACACATCATATAATGTTTATACATATTTATTCCACATTAATAATCAAACATAAGGGTTACCCATTGAAAGAAATGGGTATTGTAATCATTTCATAAGGCACAACCAATGGGCGTATAATAATGGTTTCCATGAAATAATGGATTTAAATCATACATGGACATTTATAATGGAAAATATTCATAGATCATGAGAAAATATTTCCAACTGAAGTGAAAATATATAAAAAGAGTGTATAATAAACTTTAGAAATGAGACACTTTTTGGTGGTTTATGAAAAATATTAAAGAGTCTCAAAAAAGGAAAAAGGAATAATTATTTTTATAAAAAATAAATGAAATAATATAGGACTTAAGGATAAAAATAGTCATTTTAGAAAAATATTTTTGGTTTAAAAAATATTTTAAATTGTTCTTGAAAATAGGAACGAAATTGGGATGTTACATTAAACTGAGTTTGCTTATTCCGAGGAATTTGAGAAGAGAACCTTTTAAAATATGTATTTAATCATAAATGATGGATTAGTTGATTTGGGAACATAATTTTGGAACAGATAATAATCATTTATAAGAATTATATAATAATAATTAATAAATACATTAGGGTAAATAAAGAGAAAGTGTAACCCAAAGGTAATTTGGAGGTTCAGAGAGATCCCTTACCATATGTCTGAAAATGTTCTTCACTTGCATTTAATATCTTGTATAATAAAATATGATCTAAAAATTAATTAATTCATAAAATTTTATTTATATATTATTTATTATGAATTAATTATGTTTTTATGGTCATTTCTATGGGTTATAATTTTCAATTTCATTGTTCTAGGAGCGTTTGTTTCAGAATCTTATGATCGGTTTCCGTGAGTAAAATTATGAGAGTTTTTATAAAATATAAAAAAAACTATTGAAGTTATATGAAATGGTATTAATATACATCCATTATTTTAAATGGTCCCATATATCATTTTGTTTTTAGATATGAGAATGATTTAATAGATAAAGTGTTAACAATGAACAATAGTTTATTTTGGTGATTTTTCGATCATCATGAAATTGTTTCTTTATTATTTAAATAAATACATATATATATATATTAGTGAAAAACATAAAATATGTTTTAATATAAATTTCAAAATATTTTTTAACCGTTATAATGGTTTTTCGAATAGCCTTGTAGGCGGTAGTAGAAAATGGAAAAAATCATCGTCTATGAAGGTTGGGAAATGAAATATCACGAAAGATATTTTTTTGGATAAAAAATAATATAAGGTATTTTATGTTTGATATTATATTTATATAATTAAGATATATTATATTTATGATACATGTAACATCTTAGATCTGAGTGCTACCTAAAGGTGCCTCAAACCAGGTTGTTCACAAGACCTTAAGCATGTTTCCCCAAATGCCAGAGGATGCTAACTAGTAGTGAGGGAAAATGTGTGATATTGAGGAAACTATTCCCTCATTGGTAGAGTATACAAAGAGGAAGACAAATAGTAAACAATAAAGGAAGCAATAATACCATACAATAGAATTAAATAGTGGAAGACTGAATGTAAATCCAACAAAGAATATATATAAATTATGCAAATCACATGTGTCTAGGGAAGTATCCAAATAAGTCACAATACAGGAAATAAAAAACAAAAAACAAAATTTTGAAAATTAAGAAAAATCTAACATCATCTCAAGCCTCTTATTGGTCTCATTCTCTCTATCTCTAACAATAATCAAGTACCTGATGAAGAAGGGAACTTTCCCTTATCTATACCTGAAACAATAAAATATGTTTTGGACCAAAATCATGACCCAAACAGGGTGTGAGATAAATCCCAGTAGGCAACCCCCAAAATATACGTGCCTAACTATTAGTTAATATATATTGATATAGTAGGAAATATGCATAAATGAAGCACTAAACTAGGAAGTACTCAAAAATAAACAATCCTAATGTTTTCAATTACTTGAATTTACATTTACTATTCAATCCATTGAATCATGTAAACCTTGGGATCTAGCCTAATCTCAGTATCCCCTATCTAAGTATAAAAACAGATGTCTTAGAAGATAATCTAAACAATCTAGTAGGACTGAGTCCAAGCTTGTACTTTGACTTGGCATACTCATCACATTTATTCAATCATTCATAAACAACCCTATGGGAAAGTTATCACAGTCTAACCCCTCTAGTCTAACATATCATCAATTCAATAAATAATGACCCTCTGGTAAATCTCTCACAGTCTAACCCCTTCGGAACCATATAGTACTAATCATTTACAAATGGCCACCTGGGAAACTCTCATGGTCAATACCACTTGGTCTACATATCATAAATAAAATATAACGACCACTTGGAAGATCTCACAGTCAATTCCATTGGGTAAAATTTTCATTTAATCAAATAAGAGTGATCACCTGGGCAGATCTCATAGTCTAAACCAATTAATTATAAATGACCACCTGAGAATCTCTCAATGTCAAACCCCCTTAGGAAGCTCTAATAGTCCAATCCCATTTGTTCAATAATCATAATGCAAAAACATAGGCATTTCATATAATTAGTAACTCCAACCTAAAAAAACTAGTCATGGAAACAAGGAATGACTTCAAGCATCCTAGACCAAATAGTCATATAGAATCAAACAAGGGATCACACCCATAGGGTGTCTCATAAACAAGGTATGTAACCTTAAACATAGGAAATAACCCTTAATTAATCACCCAAACCACAGTAGGTATTAAACAGGTTTAAATTCCAATCAAGAAATACCCCAAACGTGGGTATGTGGTAGTTTTAGCATATATAATCTAAATATGAACAATGAGAGGCACAAACCACATACCTCAATGTTGTAAGATCAATGCTTTTGAATGTTGTCCCTTGAATCAGCCTAGATCGGAATAGATGTATAAAAAGTTAAAAAAATTCAACCTTGAATAGATCACGAGAGAGGAGGAATCAGGAAGAAATGCTCTAGGGGGTTTGAGAACTCCCCAGTGGGATTCCAACACACACGACGACATCTCAAACAGAGGTAGGATGGAGAATCTAGAGGGGTTCGAAGTTCTTCAACCATTCTGTTGCTATCATGTACGATCTAAGGGAAGGAGAGGGTATTTTCAAAGATGATATGTGACCCCACTCCAATTTGTCAAATAAAAATAAAACTACATGGCACATTCATTAAAGGTACTCTCCGTGTAGTAGCCTTAACCATCCCTGCCTTAAGAGGTCTTCTAGGTCACCTTCATAGACATGTACTTGGATGTTACACGACCGATAAGTGACTATATGTGGTACCTAGGTACACGGTGTGTACTCATAAGTACATGAAATGTACTTAAAAAATCCCCACATCTTTCGTTTTCCTCAAAACAACCCAAAAAAAGAGCCATACTTGAAATGAACGTCTGGGTTCTTAAAAACTTCCCCCAATAAAGCAATTCATCCCCAAATTAACCTTCCAAGGGTGGTGAAGAAGAATATGTGAACAACTCTATCCACTATGATCATATGACAACCTCCCTCTCTCAAATCTCATGTTGTACTTACCCGTGTTTCCATAGTACCCATACCAGAGGAATAGACTGGACCTGAAGACCCTTTGTAATTTGATCCATAATCCTAATAGGGTGATCCTAGAGGGATTAATCCACCTCCAACTCAACCTACTCTAGTTAAAAAACATGATATGGGTCTGAAAAGTAATTTCGTAGATGAGAAACATGAAAGAAGTTGTGCATAGCCCGATACCTCAGAGGTAACTACAACTGATAAGAAATAGTCTCTACTCTCTCCAAAAGATCAAATGGCCTGACATATCTCTGTGGAAGCTTCCCCTTTCTCCTTAGCCTCATGTGTCCCAACCTCTGTGTGATACGTCCGTAAAATTGATCTTTGAATTCAGACTCCAGATGTCGTCTCCATTTATTGGAATAATATTTATGGAGAGACTGTGTAGTAGAAATCCTATTCTGAATCAAATCCACCTTCTCAGTGGTCTCCTGGACAAGATGGCATCCCAACATATCTGCCTCTCCTACCTCCATCCAACATAGGGGTGATTGGAACAACCTACCATTCAAAGCCTCATAAGGTGATATCATAATCATTTCCTGAAAACAGTTATTGTAGGGAAACTATACTAGGGGTATGTGTCTCTCTCAAGAGTCCCCGAAATCCAGGACGCATACATGAAGCATGTCCTCTAAGACCTGAATCGTGCACTCAGACTGGACATCTAGCTGTGGATGGTAAGCTGTACTCAGAAGTACCTGTATACCCGAAGCCCTATATAGTCCCTACCAGACATGAGAAGTAAACTGGGCATCCCTGTCTAAACTAATAGAGTGTCAAACCCCTTGAAAATGTATAATCTCTCAAATTTACTACCTTAAAAGATCACCAAAACTAAAGGTTTCATTGATCATCCAGAAATGGGAAACCTTCATGAGTTTGTTTACAACAACCAAAATTTCATCACTGCCTCGCGGTGATCATGGTAACCCTGTCACAAAATTCATTGTGACGTCATTCCCCTTCGACTCAAGATTCAGTGAATACTGTAAAATCCATTCCGATCATTGATGCTCTGCCTTCACCTACTGATAGGTGGAACATCTCATAACAAAACTAGATATATCTCTCTTTATACCTAGACACCAATATTGACGATGTAGATATCGATACATATTGCTAACACCAAGATAAACTACCCAAACTGAGGCATCAAAATCTCGAAACAACTCCTTGAATATTTCTACTGACACCCATACGCGCCCATGAAAATGGAAAACCTCATCCTCTGCTATGGTCCAATGAGGACTAGGGTCCTAACCTGACACACTCTCTCATAGGACTAGGCCTTCGGAATCTGATAGTTGGCTCATTCACAATCAATCTAGAAGAGTAGAGGTAACAACTATAAACGAAAGAAACGTCTACCCCTGTCTATCATACACCTCCAGATACATCTCAGATAACAGATACATAATCTACCAATCACTAATGGCCTCTTGAACTACTTGTATCTAAGTAATCTTACTCAGTGCATCAGCCACTATGTTGCCTTTTCCAGGCACGTTAGAAATATCAAAGTCAATAGACTGAAGGTACTCAACCTACCTTCACTGTCTCAAATTCAGATCACATTGAGTAAGGATATAATTGGGGCTTTTTTGGTTACTGAATACCACAAAATGATCTCCCAAAAGATAATTTCTCCAACAGCACAAAGCATGCACGATTGTAGCTAACTCGAGATCGTGCATCAGGTAATTCCTCTCATGTGGCCTTAACTACCGAGACTCGTACACAACGAATCCTTCCACCTATATAAGAACCGCTCCCATCCCGATACCTAATGCATCATAGTAAATGGTGTAACTCTTTCTCAGATCTAGAAAAATCAGTATCAGTGCTGAATTCAATCTCTCTTTGATCTCCTAAAAGGTTGAATCATAGGAATATGTTCACAAGTACTTCTCGCCCTTCTTAGTCAGGCCCATCAGTGACGTTGCTAAGCATGAAAATTCCTATATAAAGTGTCTATAGTAACCATTAATCCCTAGAGAACTCCATACATCAAAGATGTTATTCAGATGCTCCCAAGAAACTACTACTCTCACTTTCTATGGTTCTACTGATACTCATGTATCTTAGATGACATGACCCAATAAGTGAATCTGGTCTTTCCAAAAGTGGAACTTTGAGAGAATAACATATAACTAATGCTCTCTTAGTGCACTCAATATGATCTCAAGAGGGGTGTCATGGTCATGTCAAGTGTCAGAGTATACCAAGATATCGTCCAAAAAGAATACCACAAAAGAATCCAAGGATGTAACACTCGGTTCATCAGTCCCATGAACTCTCTCTGCGCATTTGTGAGACGGAATGACATAAAAAAATAATAGTATAGACCGTACCTATTCTGAAAGTCTGTAATAGGTATATCTGATGGTCTAATGCACTAATGATGATAACTAGATCTCATTTAAATCTTTGAGAACACTTGTTCTCCTCGAAGCTGATCAAAGATATCATCAATCCTCGGTAAGGGATATCAGTTCTTGACCATCAACTGGTTCTTCTTTTGATAATCCACATAGAATCTAATGGTATTGTCCACCTTATTCACAAATATAACAAGAAAACCCCAAGAATAAGTACCGGGTCAGATGAAACCATTTTCTTACAACTCCTCTAATTACTTCTTGAGCCCCTATAAATTTGGTGTAGCCATCCTTTACGGAGGAATGTACACCGGTTCCACTCCCGGAATAAGCTAAATAGATAAATCCACCTCTCTATCTAGAGGTAAACTTGAAAAGTCATCTGGAAAGACATATCTAAAACGATCCACCACTGGAGGGAATTCTATCTATGAAGTCCCCTGGTCATCCAGATATAAACTATCAATTTGACCTGTAATTCCTCCCATCCCATGATGCTTAGGTCCCACTCTTCTAATATAGACATCCCATTCACCATTGTTTAGAAAAAACCCTCCCTCTGGTGAAATTAATCTCACCCTACGGAAATATGAGTCAATAAAGGCCTAAAAGGAGACCAACCAATCCCTTTTGAGAATTACATCAAAGCCTATCATCTATAATACCTAGAGGTCCCACAAGAATTGACACCCACCAACCTCAAGAGGGTACTCCTTGAACTGATGTACACTAGCCTTCCTAATCCCCAACAGAGTGTTTAGTAGCATAACATCATTAGATGTAAAGATACAGATACCAAAGATCTCTACAAAGAAAATAGAAATAAAATTATGGGAATCCCCTATATCAAGAAGAGAAGAAGCTAAAACTAAGGAAACTAGAGTCATACCTCTAACCTTAGAGGGTCCAGGATCCTACTTCTACTGGGTCTGTTTCATTGAAAAAGTATTACCTATACCGCTACTCTATGATCATGCCTGGATAACCTAAGATGATCCACCCTGCTATCACTGAAAACCTATCATCTGGATACCACAACCTAGAACACCTCATCGAATGAAGAACCCCAATTCCCCTACTTATGAGAAACTGGTGGTCCTTCTCTTGAATGTGGAGTCATAACAGAACCCCTCTCACTCTCTTCTAGTGATAACACACTACAAAAAACATTGAAGATTACCCATATTTCCATAATATCAACACTCTAATAGGTCCCTTGGGAAATGTGGTCTTGTATTCTCACTCCTTCCTCACTAGTATCACACTACTTGTGTACTTAAAGAAACATCCCTGCTACTAGAAGAACCACCATGTGTAAACTCACTGTGGCGCTTCCTAATATCAGTCGAAAGAGTACCAACCTTGGATGCCGAACCGCCCTGGCTCACACCTCCTAACTCCCTTATATTGTGCTCGATAATCTGTGCCAGATTTACTATAGCAGTCACTGAAGTCAGCATGAATGAATTCACCTGTGATTGAATTTTTTACTTGAGACCATACTCAAATCGCTTAGCCAGTGATAACTCATCACCTCCCAAAATAGGTGCAAAGTGATGAACCTCTATAAAGCATAAAGAATAATCCATTATAGAAAGAGTGACCTGCTCCAAATGCATAAACTCCTAGGCTCGGTTGACCCTTATCATATCTAGTTATAAGTTATCATAGAAGGTCCTCTAAAACTCTTCCTAAGACACATCCCGATGAATTCCAACCTATAAGATAACATCCCACCTTCTCTTTACAGAATCACATAGCATATAGGTCGTGAGCTTCAACCTCTTCTTAGGAGTCATCTACATATGCTTGATGATAGAAACATGTCCTCCAACCATGACTTTGTAGACTTTGGTCCTCCATCCTTAGAAAAAGTGGGAGGATACTGCTGCTGGAACACCTATGTCAACTCTGCCATAGTCAAGGAATAATGTGGGGCTCCTTGAATGGTTTTCATCATCCTCATAAAGCCTTCATCGAACTATTCATCATCACATATATCCAGTATAATAGCTGGTTCCAAGATGGACATGATTGGAGGATCTGCTGGTAGTCCCTGATCTACCATTTATGGGGTCTGATCATTGCCCTGCACCTAGCATAAAACTAGAGGAAATCTTGATGGAATGACTCTGCAAGGTCATGAAAACACCTTAGTTTAAGATTATCAAGGAATGTAACTAATAATTTAATTACCTGAACATAATAAGGAACACATTCAAGTTTTACAATAGAGGGTTACACGGCGTGTAGAAGCACTACATGGCGTGTTCCCTTTATGATTTAACATGGGTGTGTACCTATTCCAAACTATTTGTGTAACACCCCCTATACACGGCATGTTCCTCAATAGACACAGTGTGTACTTGAATCTTCCCTCCTTCCCAAGTACTCCTACACAACTATAACTACATGGTTCTACCGGTGTAACACTACATGACATGCACACTCTAGACATGATGTGTAATATATAAGTTCCACCCACCCATGTCATTAGTCACACAGACGGATACATAGTCTATTACTACAAAACATGTATAATCTATAAATGGTGTTTACAACCAATTTTTCATACACCCATGTAATTAGTCACATGGATGGACCCGCTGTCCACTAAAGCATAGTGTGTACTCCCAGAACATGGTGTATTCCATGAATGATTTACCAACCCTATTTCTTTGATCAAATAGTAAAGTCACACAGTCAAAATATTCTTGGAGTGTACATATGGTACATGGAGTGTACATAAGAAAAGTCATTTCTTCCAGAACATAATAACAAATGGAGTGTGTTCATAACATCACATGCCGTGTTGTATAGGTTTCTAGACAGTAGGCCTCTAAAACTTCTCTAGGACCCTTAAAAAAATTTTTTTTCCAAGGCATGACAAATTCCAACCTGTGAAAGCCCATAATCCCCATGAATCAAGGTTTGGAATCCTTATTCACATCAAAAATTGATAAATTTCAATTAAAGTTAAAACATGATCCACCAAATTTCAATCCAAGAGGGACCATAACACCTCAGATACCAAAGCATGGCATCCATCCAAATGAAACCTTACATTTACCAATACCGTATAAAAATAGAAAGTATTTCTATCATGTATATATCACAACAACATGCATATGTAGCATAATATCTATCACAACAACATGAAATTAGTAATGCACCCTAAATGGCATGACAATAATGTATGATATGTGATCTCTAGAAAGTGCTTATATGATGCATGAAATTGAATACCCACATATCACTAGGTTTCAATAGAAATAAAAACAAAATTATATAAATTGTAGCAACACAAAACAAGTGAATCACCCAATGGTGAAATCAAATCAACTGTAATAATTGAAAAACAAGAAAATTGAAATTATTGACGTAACTTGGATTTTCCCTGTACATGGGTTAGCTACTACGTAGAAAATATTATTACAAACTACTTATTCCTTCCTATCCCAATATATATGCTACAAATATCAAGGAAAAGTAAAAAAGAAGAGTTTTGATACCACTTGGTAATGTCCTAGATCAATGTGCTGCTCAAAGTTTCCCCAAACCTAGTTAGTCACATGACCTCAATCGTGTTTCCCCAACACCAGAGGATTCTGACTAGAAGCGAGGTAAAACGTGTGATATTGGGGAAACTATGACCTTATTGGAAGAGTATACACAATGGAATATAAAGAGTAAATAATAGGAGAAGCATTAATACCGTACAATAGAAGTAAACATCAAAAGACTGAAAGTAAATCTAAAAGATCATATATATAAATGGTGCATATCCCTTGTGTCTAGTAAAACATCCAATCAAGTCACAATTCTAGAAATACAACACATAAACCAAATCACTAAAATGTAAGCAATCTCCAATATCATCACAAGACTCAGCTTGGTCCCATGCTCTCCAACTCTAACAACAATCGAGTACTTGATGATGAAGGGCGCTTGTCCTTATCTACACCTGCAACCATATAATCTGTTTGGGCCTAAAATCATGACCCAAACATGGTGTGAGACAAATCGCAGTAGGCACGCACTAAATGATTTATTCATAACTATCAGTAAATATATATATAGCAGGAAACATACCGAAATGAAGTAATAAACTATTAAGTACTCAAAAGTAAACAATCATTTAGTTTTCAATTACATTCGTTTACATTTATTATTTAATCCATTGAATCATTTAAACCATGGGATATATCCTAAGATCTTTATATCTTGTAAAAGTAAAAGAAAAAATTTATGTCTCAGAATACCATCTAAACAATCTAGTAAGACCGAGGCCAATCTTGTGCTTTGGCTTATAAGACTCGTCACAATCATTCAATCATTCATAAACAACCCTCTGAGAAAGTTCTCATAGTCTAACCCCTATGGTCTAACATATCATAAATTCAATAAATAATGAATATATGGGAAAGCACTCACAATATTACCCCTTTGGTCTCAAATAGCACTAATCATTTAAAAACAACCATCTAGGCATCTCTCACGGTCAATACCCCTTGTTCTACATATCATCAATAAAATATAACATCCACCTGGAAGCTCTCACTGTCAATTCCCTAGGGTCCAACATTAATTTAATCAAATAATAATGATCACTTGGGAAGATCTCATGGTATAACCCAATTAATTATAAATGAACACCTGGGAAGTTATCACGGTATAACCCCATTGGGAAGCTCTCACAGTCTAATCCTCTTTGGTCAAAAATCACAATGCATGAAAACATGAATTTTATATATTAAGAAACTTAATCCTAACAAAATAAGGCATGAAAACAAGGAAATCCTATAAGCATCCTAGACCAAATGGACACAAACAATCCAATAAGGGAACACACCCATTGGGTGTCCCATAAAAAAATTATCTCACCTTACACATAAGAAACAACCCTAAATTAATCAACCAAACTGTAGAAGGTATTAAACAGGGTTATATTCCAATCAAGAAATACCCCAAACGTGGTTATGCAGCACTTTTAGCACATATAATGAAAATAAGAACAATGAAATGCATAGAACACCTACCTCAATGTTGTACGATCAATACTCTTGAATGTCGGCCCTTGAATCGGCCTAGATCAGTGTAGATCTAAAAAGTAGTGAAAAACATTAATCATTGAATAACTCACGAGAGAGGAGGAATTCAGAGGAAATGATCTAGGGGATTTTGCGTACTCATTGATTGGATTCCAACTCACCTAACAACTTCTCAATCAAAGGTCAAACGGAAAATTGAGATGGTTTTGAAGTTCTTTGGTCATTTTGTCACTCTATTATATTAACTAAGGGTAGAAGAAGGTGTTTTTGAAGATGATATGTGACCCCTATATTATTTATCCAATAAAAAGAAAACTAAAGGGTGTGTTCAATAAAGGAACATGCCATATAGTAGCCTTAACTAGATCCCATTTTAATCGGTCTGCTAGGTCACCTAGATGGCCATGTAATCAGCCATTACAAGGTCAATACACAGCTGTATGTGGTACCTAGGTACATGACGTGTACTCATAAGTACACAACATGTACTTAGAAAATCCCCACTCCTTCCTTTTTTCCTAAAAAACAACCCAAAAACAAGATCTATACTTGAGATAAAGGTCTGGGTTCTTACAAAACTATAGTTATTATGACACTTTGGATAATGGAGGAAAGGATTAGGTAGAAGAAAATAATAATTTAAAATAGAGGGAAGGATGATTTTACCTCTTGAATATCGTCTCCTTAGGATCCTTCTTAAGGAAATTGAAAATTGTCTTTTGGTGAGACCAGAAAGAACAATACTTGGGGAAAAAGGATTGGGGAGGAATTAGCCATAATATTAGATAGATACAAATATTAGAAGGTGTGGTGAAAAGATTTGGTGAGGCATGGTATTTTTAAGGGGAAGAGAGGGGTGTTTTTTTATTATTTTATTCATTTGTTTATTATTTTGGCTCAAGACTATAAATAATGTTGGTTATTATGACTATAAAGTAAATAGTTAATTTAATTTATAAATAATTGGCGATTAAATCACTAATGACCATAAAATTCATATACTAGGTTTTAAATGTTAAATACTGTAAATTACTGTATTTTTCTAATTACAGAAAATTAAACTATTTTAGAAAAATCCCAAAAATTTACCCTAACCATTTTTTAATGTGAATATTTCAAAAATTGAATCGATTTTATGAAAATAGTTTTTTAAATAAATGAAATTTATTTTTATATATTGGAGCGTTATTTATTCTAAAAATACGGATTTTAATATTATAATCGATTTTATGAACCTTTGAAAAATTAATTAAGGTCTCATAAAATTATATTATTATTATAATAAAACATAATTTTAATTTATTAATATTTTTTACGAAATAATATTTTATTTTAAATCACTATATTAATAATAAAATTATAAACAAAAATTTCATTTCAAAAAATTCCAACACTTAATTTATTATTATTGAATGATTTATTTACATATAGAATGATATAAATATATCATATTCTCATTTATAGGATACCTAATTTTTTTTTTATAATTTTGTAGTTGAGGTTACTATTCTAATGACTAGATTACTATTCCTAAAGGCCACATTACTATTCCCACGTTCATGTTACTATTCCATTGAAATATGTTCCTTAATAACTCCTATTATTTATTTAGGAGAATAATATTTGGTGGTTTTTATATGTTATTTTTGTTATTTAAAAGAATTTTAGCAGTGGAGGTACTCGAGCAGGCACTATAGCAGCTCGATTACAATAGCAGTACTGTTCACTGAAGGGCCCTTTGGGGAAAAAACAGGCTTTCAAGCCTTGTATTCAAGCCACTTGGCCTTGGGAATTTGAGCTATATTATGGGTCTCCCTCGACCCAGTGAAAAATGGTATTTGATTTAAATAATTAATTGAGGTTTTGACCCCGACCTTTTAAAAAAATTGATAAAATTTAGGGTTATTACACACATACATGAATAATATTTATCTAACAAGTTTAAATTATTTAAAATTTAATTTTGGTTCTGAATACACTTAGTGTGTAATTGTCTTGGTTCATTTATCAGTGGAATTAGGCTACACCACCTAAAGTAGAAGGTTATAACATAGAAATAATTGAATGATCCCATAAAAATAAGTTATTTCCATAACAACATTCAACCTCTTACAAAAATATAATAGGTAATATAATCCATTTCTCATGATACCTCTAATTAGAAAGCTTTAATAATGGTGTCATTAACCTATATGCTCGATGTCTCTTTCATTGACATTATGGTAATGAACATATTAATAAAATTCCATGTTCATGGACTTAATTCAAAATCTCCATGACCATCAAAGGGATTAATATATCAACTTCAATTCTTGAATAAAGGGTCCTAGTAATTTCTCATGTTATTCATCAATACAATATCTATCATGAATTACGAAACATAGAAAACATTTCCCTAAACATAAATCATAAAAATTTACAACGATACATAAAATCACATGATGCATGATATAAATTAATAATACTATTAATATGTAAGGATAATTACACACATCTGGTTATAGGAACATCCAATGACTCATCTAAATTTGGATTTCCTATTGGCGGGTAATGTTATCATAATCTTTTATATTGAGATGACCAAGGAAAAACATTATAATAAGAAGTCTCAATGACTTATGATCCCCATAACCTGATATCCTATATCATCTGTGTCATGAAAAATGATATCATCAAACCATAGAACATGTATTTAAGAATACCATCATGACACTTCTAGGTTCTAATCATTGTGGGGGAAACTACCATATCCTTTCAGGGTGACAAGTACCCTTAGGAAATTATCACCTATAATGTCACATAAAATAATAATGATGACATAATACTAAAATTATTTATATTAAAAACCATAATTAAAGGTATTAAAAAAGTATAAAATATTTAGTTTTATGGAACCAACTCTAACATTACATTACCCCCTTAAATAAATTGTACCCCCACAATTTTAATTGTCTCCCATGAATGAAAATAGTTTTGGGTAACCATAGGATAAAAAAATACCCAATATATAATATTAATGAAATATAAAACTCACTATCTTAGGTAAGACTATAAAACCCAAATTCCCCTCACAATAGTAACAAACCTTATATTTATTTCCCCCATATCCATTCTATAAAAGTATCAATAATGATTGGTTATTAAAACCCATTGGAAGGATATAATTTCCATAAAGAGTTCATAGCTTTCATTACTTAGATAAAAAACAATATTTTGATCTAGGATATGAAATGACTTTTCATTATTCAAGAAATTAATATGCTATGGGAGCCAATCCATGCCTACCATGACATTATATTCCACCAAGGGATGAATAACTTGATCTTCAGGAAGTTTCTTCCCCCAAAGCTTGATTGCAGAAGATTTATATATACCTTATATGAAATGATAAAACCAATAGGTGTTTTTATTGATAATTTAATATCCAATGCTTTAGGAAAAGAAAAAAATTATTAGAAAAAATTCTTCATATGAATGAATTTTAAGAAATCAAATCAAATAGAAATATTAAAATTTTATACATGTATTATAAGTATACATGTTTTGATTTAATTCAGGTTCTAATCAATTATAGAAAAATAGTTAGCATGATAAATAAAAAATAATATGTTAGTAATATCATTATAAAAAACCATATAAAAAGCTATCAACTTGATGTCTAACTCTATGATATCTTCATTTTATCCTATGACACTTTCAGTTCAACCAAGGATGATTTAAGTTGGGTTCTATTATACTTCTTAACACATTCACCTAAATTAACTAAAAACCTCAATGATGCAATTTGAAATTCCCTAGAGTCTCTATCCTTGATCTCGTGCAAAAATACAAATCTGTACAAAAATGTTTTGATACCATGTGAGATAATACATGAATAAAAATTATATATTTTATATCATTTTCATAATTTAAACTTTATCGTTCAGAAATTTACATGCAATTTTAGAACCCAAAATATTAGTTTATTTGGATATTAGATACATAAAAAGCTTATTTTACACAACTATGAACATTTTTTCATATGCACACTACACTTGTCTAGATTCATGAAAATTCATAAGTCATACTCCTCTTTATATCCTAGTAAACATTAACATAATAAGGGGTGATATCAGAAGCACAATAAGGGTAAACATAAAATAAAAAATAAAAGGTCATAAGTGAGCATACAATTTTTATATGAGTATGAAAACATAATTAAGGTACATGTATATGACAATGAGTAATAATACGCAATAAAAATAGATAATAAATCCTGATTCATGACATAAAAGTTTTGGTATAACATAAGACATGGGTAATAGGAGTGTCAAAACTTGATCAAATAATCTAGAAAACATAACATATGCATTAAAATATTCCATATACATATGTATAGGAAATTATATCATTGAGAAAAAAATGCTATCAGAAATCATGTCTTCAGACAATATTTTGAACAAAGCCATATCCAATCATGTCCATGCACAATCTAATGAACAAAGCTACCCAAAATACTATCCACACCCAAGATTGTAAAAAAACATATTCACAATGATATCCATAAACAATTGTGAGTAAAAATCTATCCATAATCATGTCTATGAAATATCTTATGAAAAAAACTATCTGTAATCATGTCCAAAAAAATTCATGTGAAACAAATATCCAAATATATGTCCATGCACAACATCATTATCATTTTTCATATAAAACATACCCAACATGTTGCTGGGTTATAAAAAATCCACCCATCATATAATGATAGACGATATATATGGAAAGATTAATTATTCCATCAGAGATTAATTTATTTTTGGTAAATAAAAACAATCCTTGAATTTTCATAGAGATTTTTATAGGCTATCTTGAAAAATAACGAGGATGGTATCATTAGAGAATATTAATATTGAAACATAATAAAAAATTAAAAGATGCATGGATAGATTAAAAACAATTTTATAAAAGAATTTTTTTTAAAAAAATAAAAAGAAATATCATTTACATTTGATAAATTTAATTTTAAAAGAAAATAATCTATAAAAAGTAAGAAAAAAATTACGTTTTAAATCCATGAAAACGTGGAAAGAAATATTTTTAAAGAAAATTAAAGAAGAAGGTGGGGAAATATGTTCTTGGAAAAAATGTTAAATAATAATATTCTTATCACATTACTGTAAATAATTTTAAAGTAAATAGAAAATGATCGATATAGAAAACATAAGAAAACATTCCTTTCATTATTTTGTAAAGAGAGTCAAGGCCAATTGAAAATTATAAAAAGAAATCATATAAGTAGATACTAGGATGTAATACTATATGATTTATGAAAAAAAATTATTTTCTTAAAATATATATCTATAATGATTAAATATATTTTATATACTTTCAAGAGATGTTAACTTGAGTATAAAGTAAGTCATACAATATATGGATAAAAATAAAATCACTTTATTCATTCATACTAGAACATTAAAATATAGTGTACATATAGAAACGTATTACATACCATGGATTACTATATTCCATCAATGATTATTTCTATTTAAATAGAATACATTAAAAAGGGAAAATAAATAAAATGAATAATATTTTTTTAACAAAAAAACCCTAGATCATATTTACAAATGGGGATCACCATTAGCTTAAGTAAATGTATAATAAGAAAGAAAATAATGAAAGGGGAAATCATTATACAAAATCCTCAAAATTAATGAGGAGTGTTCTTTATGGAGTGATAATTGAATGAGTGAAATGTTTTCGTAGGGATATATGTAAAAATAAACCAGAGCATTGGAAATTTAGTTTTTGGATGTATGGTTGTTGGATAAACCTGTACCCGATAGGTATACTAACAATGTGTAAAGTTAGTAATAAATTTTAAAAAATTTAATGGATAAATAATAGAGAATGAAATTTAAAAATAATATTAAATTAAAATATATTTTTTATAAAAATATTTTGATGAGTAAAATTATAATATTTTTATTAAAGTATGATATGATATATTTATAAATTTAAAATACATTTTTTAATATGAATTCATTAACAAATTATTATTCTTGAATATAATTAATTAAATTTAATGGAATTTGTTTAATAGTATTTAATATAAAGAGATATTTTTCAAGGAAATATTTTTAAGTATTATGTATTTTTAATTAATATATAATATAGAACAATTTAAATGAAATTACTTGATAATTTTTATAATAAAATAAATTAACATGCATATAATAGTTATTACTAGGCATGTAATAAGAATAAATTCATTTTATGCTTAAAAATGAGTTTTATTAAAAATTACCTTATGATATGAATTTTTATTATATGAAAATAAATATATTATTATTAAATGATGATAGAATATATTATTTATATGAATAATATATTAAAACAAATTTAAAAAAATAAATAATATATATAAGAATAAAAATAGTTAATATTTAAAATTTCATTTTCTGTAAAAACAATTTTTCATCATATTTTATATTTTAATTTAAATTTTAAATTTATAAATATTATAATTTTAATTTTAAAAAAAATGAAAAAAATGTATTTTAATTAGAATGACATTATTATATTATGACATAAATTTGGGTTTTTTTTTGAAAAAATCTATTTTAGGTGAATAATACAAAATACCATTTTTACAAATACTATAAATTTTATGATTTCTTCAAGATAAAAGTATGACAAAAAAATTCATGAAACCCTTTTTGGGAGAAAAATTTATTCAATATGTAAAATTATATATTTAAAAATATATTATTTGTTATTTAGAAACCTATGTTAGACATTTTAAAACTAAAGTTATATTATTTTAAAACAACTTTTATGCGTTATACATTAATATTATAAAATAAATTTTTATCACTTTAAGAAATTTAATATTATGAATGTTTTTCATATTTGGAATAAAAAAATACAAATTAGTCATGAAATTAAATTTATTTTTATATCATAAAATTAATTTACTGAGGATAAAAAATGAGTTACCGTGGTAAAAGTAAACTAGAGATAAAAAAGTTAAATTAAAGGAAAATGAACTAAATTATCTCAAACCTTATCCATTATTTTGGAGGATGTGAGGTGGATTAACCAATACTAAAACTCGCTCTATTATTTTCCTCTTTGGGATCCTATTTCCTTTTTAAAAGGCATTCCATTAATATAATGTTATGAGTATTTAAAAAGGTGTCCCCACTCACTTATAAAAGGAGACATTTTCCACCTTTGTTATCCTCACATAAAAATAAGTTTATATTGAATATATTATGTACATATCTTCTCCTAACACCCACTAAAATCTTATAGGTTCTTTTCCCACCAAAATATCATTCATTGAAGGATTAAGGGGTTTTCCTGAAAAGAAAGGTAAAAACTATGAATCACTCCTTTTTAATCTCTATTGATTTATTTATTCTTCAACCAAATAAAAATATATTATAAACATGATAAAATAATTACATTAGTATCATAATTATACCAAAATTTCATTATTTTTATTGAATAACTAATTTTTATTATCCTCTCAACTCTTTGAAAAAATAAAACATTGCTTGTGTTACGTGTGAAGTACCGCCTCCATTAACAGCATATTACATTTTTCATCGCTTAATTATATGGTGTGTTCTAAAATATATTTTTATGGCTATATAATATATTTAGGATTAATAAATATCCAAGATTATTATCTTAAATTTCGACACAAAAATTAATGATCAATATAAATTAATATATTAATATCTGTAAATTACATATAACAATCTCATCATAGATATCATTCTCACAAACCATGACCATAAATTCCATAAAATTAACATAAGTATGGATAAATCATTGAATAAATTATTTTTAATAAATTATATAATATGATAATGATGGTATTATAATCACTTCATAATAATACTCATCCATTTATCATAACATGTTCTACTTTGGGGTGGATTAACCACCCAAGTAGACGACGCTATATTTTTTTTGTCGTGGATTGTTTTAGAAACTTAATTGAAATAAATAAATGATATTAAAAAGTAACCAATATTTTTTTTTCTGGAATATTAGTATTAATATTTAACCCATTATTAAGATACCACCTTTTATTAGTTAAAAATATTGAAAAAAATCCCATTATGGGGCTTTTATTTATGAAATATACTAAAAAATCCAATAGAATGAAGTTTGAGCTTCATAAAACATTATGAAACTCTAATAATAATACATTTAATGATATTTTAATTATCAAATTATTATCAATAATCAAGAATCAACATCACTATTATGAAACATGTTCGTAACAAATGATGTTATTATCATCTGATAATGAAAATAAACTATAACTACATATTATATATATATAAGAAATGATTATAAATGATGTTTATAAATGTATTAAATAGTAAGAATGTTTCAAAAAAGTTATAAATCTCTTTAAATTTATTACACAAGAGGTAAATGTGCTTTCATGGTAGTTAGGATAATTATTAAAGAGGTTTCTTAACTGAATAACCTTTCATTGAATTATAATGTTTGTTCCTGAACTCCATTATTATAAGTTGGTTACATATTTTCCTATGATTTTATAATATTTTATTTATTTTATTTTTATATGGATTTACATTTTTATGATATAAACCCCATTTCAAATGTTTCTTTCTTTATAAATTATGATTTCTGTAAGGGATCTTCATCTCCAATTACCTTATCTGAAACATGTACCCTATTATGAAAATATTTTCATTTATATAGTGTATATAATTCCCATTTGAAATATTTCACCATAAATATATTTATTCATGGTATTTTGTTTCAAGGGGATTTGATTCAAATGTTACTAAAGAAGTATAAGTTTTTCTTTTCAATATCTTTTTGAATTCAAGATTCATATGACTAAATTACCATATGGGAAAAATTTGTGATATTTATCTCTAAAAACAAATTAATTCTCCACCCCTATATATGTTCATGAGTTTTTCATTTCATTATACTATATCACCACCCCATTGTTTCATAACTCACTTTAAGTGATGCTGCTAAGAAAAACTGACATTACCTCTTATTTTCAGCCAAAAAGCTTACTCTTATATGTGTATATTTGTCCATCTATGCAATTATATCATTTTTTTAATAATTTTATATTATTTAAAGTGAAAATCATACTTATGAATAAATAATTTCAAATGGAATATTTATCACTTTTTCATAATGTGTATTTTAAAAATGATATTTCCAAATATTAATCACATTAATATATTTTATGTTCAACTCAAAATTTATGAACCCAACCTTTATTTATTTTCAGGGCCCCGATATTAGGATGTATATTTTTAGATAATGTATTGATAGGTATTTCTATAATATATTTTAATATAATATTTAAAAGTTACTTGTGGATTTATTTTTGATTAACTTTGACTTTGTTTATAATGGTGCGGAAGGAAATAAATTTTAACATTTTCTATACAACATATTTTTCATTAACTTTTTCCATATATCTTTATGAAACCTCCTATCCACATTTTTATTTTTCCAAATATGTATCCTTTCCTTTTTTTATAATTTTTTTCTTAAAAGAGATCAAAATCATAAAGAGTATTTCTTCTTCTTTATCTGTGTAAATTTTAAAGATCATATAAAAGTTTCTTTCATATATGTCAACATCCATTAATTTTAATCATGATTTAATGAAAATATTCAATAAGTATACAATCCACTTTATTTCTATGGATGACTTATGTTTTTAAATTATGGATGTTTTCATGAATCCCATTTATTGTTTCCATGGGTTAACCCAGATTTTACAAATTATTATTGTTTTCATGATAATATGGTACACATATATGATATATCATTATGTGATGGGTGGGTATAATATATCCCACTAATGCATTGGGTAAATTGTTACATATAATGTGATTGCCTTTATATTTGGAATTGGGTGTGACCCCAATCCCCCATGGGGCTTTGTGCACTATGTTTCTAAGAATGGGAGTAAAACCAATTCTATATGGGACTCTGTCCAATATGTGATGAATGTATTTGATGTATGAATTGATGTAGGAAATTATTTTTCTATTCTATTGTATATTACACACTTTGAATCTTTCTTCTTATGACATGTTATTATTTCATAACACATGACCATCGAATCTTGTTTTCACTCTATTATTACCTATGTTTTAAGCCATTAGCAAAGACTCATGCCATGAATCAGGTTTTATGATTTATGCTTTATTGTGTATGATTATATTATATTATAAAATATACCTTGAATATTTTCTAATTCCCTTATGTCCATCTTATTCTCACCTATGATATTACATTTATGAATCATATAATAACCATTACCGAGTATCTGAGATCAACCTTTCTAATGTTTACATTATTAAATTATAAAGGATAGTATTATGTTTGATGTTTCATATAGGGTATCAAATGAAAATAATATTTGTGGTCGATGTTGAAAATGTTGGAAAACAATTTTTTTATGTTCTTAGTCTCTAAATAACACAAACCTTTAGGTATTAGGTTGTTATTTGTTGAAATATGAGATGAGATTTATGAAACATAATGGAATATGTGTGAATTAAATGTTTGGTTCATCTTAGTTAGAGTAATAACATGTTTTTATTATTCTTGGGTAATAGTTTAGTTATTTTATGGTTTTGAACTAAATAACATTGGTAAAAACACTAAGCTAAAATCCTAAATATATGAATACATCATTAAATTTTTGTAAATAATAGTGTGTGTAGAATATTAAAAATAATATATTTATCTATATATGTAAAAGGGGTTGTAGGATTTGGAACAGATTCACATAGGGGTAATAACCCTAAAAAATGTTTGTTAAGTGTTAACATGATTTTCTCCTCCGACACAACAATTATGCTAAACTACTCACCAAGTTTGAAAATAAAATGATATATTATTATTTTTATTCAAAAGACGTATAAGAAATAATATAAAGGGTTATAATGTAATTTTATGATATAATGTATAAATAGTTATGTTAGAGAACCTAATAGAAATATGACCATTGAAAACGTAGGTTAAACTGAAGGAGTTATAGGTCAATCATGTTATATCAAAGTTGAATCAAAATTATCATATGTTGAAATAAAGGTGTCATATGAGAATACGTATTAATATTGATACTTTATATTCATAGGACAATTTACTCTAATTTTATTGGATATTATAATAACCATTTTGGTTTTAGTGTTTGGTTATAATCAGAATCATAAAAATGAAGCAGTTAAAGGAAAGTCACTAGAAATAACTATCTTATAAAAAAACTCATGATGCATATTTGAATAAAATGGTTATGAAATATGAAAGTATAGAAATATATTTTTAAGAGTTAAAAGATGAGTTACCCAGTATTACCTAAGATAATCATGTTGACATCTCATTTGTAATTGCATATTGAGTTAAATATATCCATAAATACTTTGATTATAAAGTGATACTTCAAAATTTGGGGAGATAATTTATTTAAGGGGGAGAATGTAATTCCCAAGGACTTTGGAAAACACTTTATTTCTTTAGACTATATAAGTATGTAATTATTTTATATGTTTTTCCAAACCCTCAAGAGAATTTAACTTGAGTAGAAAGTATGTTACACAAGATATGGATCAAACTAACAATACTTTCTTAATTTATAAAAGGACATTACAATAAAGAGTACATAAAAGAAATTAGTACTTAACATGTATTAATACATACCATGAATGATTACATATCTTAAAAGTTCATAAATTAAACCAGGATACCAAATAGAAAATAATAATATATTTACAACTAGAAAATCCCCTAGGTCGTATTCACATTTTATAATAAAAATTAATTAGACTAAACATATAATAAGAAAAAAAAATATCATGAAATGATAAATAATAATGCAAAATATTTAATAGGAATGAGAAATGTGCTCTATGATTTAATAATGAATTAAATGAATTATCTTAGTAAGGTTATATATAGAAACTGATTTGATCATTGGAAATATGGTTATTGGAAATATGGACAATTTATATACATGTATCTGATTGATATACTAATTTTGTGTCTTTTTAGTAAGAGAAATTAAAAAAATATAATGCACATATAATAATGAATAAAAAAACATAACATTTAATTAAAATAGTTATTTATAAATTTTATTTAGTGTTAAATATTATTATTATTAATGTATTATATGATATATTTATTGATTTTAAATAAATATCTTAATATCAATGTATTGATAAATTTTATTTTTTATAATCTAAATAATTAATTTTAATGGTATTTGGTGAATATAATTTATTATAAAAGTTATATTTTTCAAGGAACACTTTTTTAGTATCATTTATTTATAATGTATCTCTATAAAAGAATGATTTTAATTATATGTACTCATAATTTTTATAAAGAAAAAAAAATTAACATCCATAAGATGTTTCTTATAAGGAATTTAATAAGAATAATCTCATTTTATGCTTAATTTTTATCACTAACAATTTCCTTTTTATGCACCACATATTTTTTATTTTAAGAAAATAAATATATTTTGGTTAAATTATAATAGAATATATTTTTTAGTTTTCATAAAAGATCAACACTAATTTAATTAGTAATTAATATAATTAAGAATAATAAAAGTTAATATTTTAAAATTTATTTTTTATAAAATAAATATTCATTATAATTTATGCTTTCATTTAAAAGAAAAATTTCAAAAGTTAAAATATGAATTTTTTAAAATAAAATTTAATTTTGGAAATTGGAAGAAAATATTATATTAGGATAAAATCATTGATTTTTTGCATATTTTTAGGTGAATAGTATAAATTCTTTTTTTACAAATACCATAAATTTTATAACATCATCAGACTAATAATGGCTTAAAAATTTATGAAACCATTTGATATAATAAATATGTTTTAATAAGTGAAATTATATATTAATATATATATATATATATTAGGTTTCATTTAAAAATGTATGCTTAAAATTTTAGAACCTAAGTTATATTTTTTATAATAGTAAACATATGCGTTATAAATTTTAATTTTAGAATTAATTTTATAAATTTTTGAAATTTATAATATAAAAATAGATTTAATTTTTTCTATAGGAATTTACCAAATAAGTATTATGGGATATTTATTTTTTAGGTCATAAAGATAACTTACTGAGGTTAAAAAAATAGTTACTATGATAAAAGTAAAATAAGTTAAAAAGTTAAATCAAGATGATTGTGCCTGAAACATCTCAAGACTTTTCCCTCATATTTATAGATGAGATATGGATTGATAATACTCATCAATGATCCATTATTTTCCACTTTTGGATTCACATTTATTTCCAGTTGATATGACTTTACTATAAAGTTATATGTATTTCCAAAAGTGGTTACCTAATCACTTATAAAAGTATCCATTCACCACCCAACTTCCCCTCACAAAAAAATAATTTTATCTTGACAAAATTATACCTAAATATATCCCCAACATTATCTACTAGGCTCTAAGGTTCTGGTGTCATGAATCGACCTTCCCAGACCATTAATATGGTCATTTGATGCCACAAGACTCTGATAATACATTGGATATCTTCCCAATACTCCAAATGATTTTACCAAATGGGATCACATATAATACTAATTAATTTACACATAAGACAACGCATGTTCTTACAGTGAGATTTTTCTTCACTCATGCACACCATAAAAAATTCCCCAATATGTCACTTATCTTGACACTATTCAAGGACAAATACACTTAACTGTGGAGTACTAATTTGTTACAATCCTAAAAAAAAATATTCATCTTACTAACATGAGTAGTAAAATTAATTATTTTAAGTATCATATTTCTAGGGTTGTCACACTCTCCACCCATTTAAAGTATAAAATCAACATTGAGAATCCCATGCCTAGAAAAGTTGAGAAACATTATTAGGAATTAGAATTTTTGAATTACTAGAATGTCTATTTTGTAAACCATAGGTTGGAATGAGATTTTAAAAGCTTAAATTTATTTATTATGTGGATTTGGGAATGATGTAATTATTCTAAAGGAGACAAGAGGCTCAATAAAGAATCAAATTATAGGCCATGGTGGATGGGATTATTTAGTAGCCACAAGTTAGGCTCACTGACTAGTCGGTGAGTAGACGGCTCATGGATCAGCTTAGACTAATGATTTGGTGGGGGATTTTGGGAGTTTTTTGTGGGGGAATTTAGATTTTTTTCTTATCAACTACCCTAAAAAATTATTAGGTTAACTCACTTGGGATTATCCAATTTAGCAAGCCTATCCCCTTGTCCTTCCTCACGTAGCCCCCTTGACATGGGGGGTTTTAGTGGACTTTTAATCAATGATTCAAGGTATGATAATAAATTATTTTCATGTTCATTCATATTTACCTTGGATATTAATATCCCATCAAATTCTATTAGGAAATTTGATGAATATTTCAACAGAGTATGGTGAAATCCCTTGTAAATGATGGGGTTATAGATTTGTATGTATAGAGGGTGTACTAGGGGATTATTTAAATCCAATATATTACATTTTTATTGAGGTATGTCTCTCTATGATTTTTATTAAGGATTCAAAAAAATTGGTAGAAATTAAGATTTAGATTAGTAGTTTAATTTAAAGCTTCTACTCTGTTTTTATAGATGGCATCATGAGATAATTCCTTTACAACATTTCTTGATGTTTCATTAGAGGTAGGTCATGTCACTAAATTTATCATGGTTTTATTTTTAAATAAAATTAAATTTGTTATTGTTTCAATGTTTAATATTAGGGATTCTTCTAGAAATAACATTGTGGATTTGTTTCGGATCTCTTATGTGTGGTTGGATAGGATTTTAGAAAGCGAGTGTCATTGATGAGTTTTATTCAATGATACCTATTTTAATTAAATTAATTAAATTAATTAATTATATTTTTTAATAATTAATCATTCGGGGTAGATAGTTTATCTGAGATGAAAAAGTATGAGCTATGGAAATGGGTTGTAGGGAAGTTGTATAAAAGGTAAAGACTCTATATAATTTTGGTTGTCCCTATGATTTTTCCTATTATTTATGCAGTTATTTATTCTTTTGATATGGCATGTGATATATGGTCTTGTCACTCTAGGTGATTAGAACTTAAATTAAATGATATTTTTTTAAAATGATTTTTTAATTAAATATAATGCTCATTATCTTGAAAACATACTATTGGTGGATCTTGATGTGATTATAAGGATATGTTAGGCCATTTATTATTATAAGTTTGTTAAACATTATGGGATTAAAAGGAACCAGTATGTGCATTATTATTATTTTGTTGGGGGTTATTGATATGATTCCAAGGATCTAGTATGCATGTGGTTATACATTGTTTGGGGACCTTGGATATTGTACCTATGATTTGGTGTGCCATCTATTATACTATTGGAGACCTTGGACTTAGTCCTTGGATCTAGTGTACCCATATATTTATATACTTAACTATGATACTATGGATAGAGACATAAAACACTGAATGAAGCATATATGGTTGGTAACACATTTCATTTTAAAAATTTAGAATTAAAATTTGTATATATATATATATATGTAAATGTAGTGGTTTATTTATTCTACTAATCCTACCTCATTGACATATCATTGCATTTACCAATAATATTTTTGATCACATTAGTGGATCCCTACTGAGTTATTCAATCACACCATGTTTGGGTGTCCACTGAACATGGGTACCTAAGTTGCCTTCACTATTCACAAGTTTAGTTTGGGTAAAGTCCTTGAGTAGCTTTACCAAACATTATAACATAGTTGGGACTAGTGATTGGGATAAGGTGAGGCTTATGGATGTAGTAGATCTCCAATGTATTTTGTTTATTTCTTTTATTTTTGAAATGTTACGGGTTTGTTTGGTTGTCGATTTGTGGTATGACTGTAAGGTGTGTTTCATTATTTTTTATTTCTTCATTTTATTTATTTACTCCCTTAGGGTAATCTGATGATTCCAATTATGGATGTTTTTTAATTTATTTTCCATTATTATTTCATTTTTTATATGAAGTTATATTATAACCACAATTATGCTAGTCAGATTCCTCATGAATATGGGGAGGCACATCTAAGGTCATGTAGAAAATTGATTTAGTTACTATTCATGAACACCTGTCATGGTAAAAAGCCTAGGTTTCTAGGTTATTTGGAATGATGTTCGTGATTTATGGTGTTATTGTTGTATTATTTCTCATAATGTGATGCTCATGATAATAATATTTTGTACTTATTACATATTTTTATCTCTTTGACCATTGGTGAGAAGCCAATTATTAGACTTTTGACTCATTGCCTACTAAAAAGAGGCATCTCATGCATCATGTTGACATGTCTATAGTGAGGTTCTACTATTAATTCCCTTGGTATATAAATTCATATATACCCAAGTAGGTTGGTACATGTATTTTATGCCTTAGAGATAAAAAGATAGAGGGTGGTTACAAAATATTTTTGATTACTTAAAGTGTCAATGACAACTTATATGTTTATTTCACATATAGCTTGGTGATGAAATTTTACTTAGTTAAACCATGGGTTTTATTAAATCGATATAGACCATATAAGAAGATGAATTTAATTATATATATACAATGATAGATAAAGTAATAATTATCAAGGTGGTAGTCCGATATATGGATGCTCAGTGAGAATAATTGTTTTTTGTATGATGATGAATTGGAATGTTATACCTGATACATTAATTATACGAAAGGACATATAGTGGGGTTTTTACCATGATATTTAATGTGATGATAAATACGAGAATAGAGAGGTGTAAACTGTGAGGTATGACAATGTGAGATGTGACCCGTGGCTTAGGAGAGAGAGACTATTTCCTTGAGTATGGCTAAGGAATTTGGTGAACAAAGAGTTTTTCATGAAGTGGGATGTATTTACAGGTCTTGTTATGACGTGACATGAAAAGGAAACTCTAGAGAGGGGTTTAACTGGAAATGAGCGTGACTTATAGTATAGGAGGTTAGATAGGTTATTTAGGATATAATAATTGTGTATGTGGAGTGCTACCATTTATAGTGTATATGCATGTGATGCATAGTAATTTTTGAAAGGATGAGAACATTGAGTACTTATTCTTTTGGTATCAAATTGGTAATTCCAGGGTAATATCTATGGTATATACTAACCTATAGATTTATTATATGTATCAGTATCATGACGAGAGAATGGTTAGAAGCTTATTTTTTAGAGATGATGCCCAGATTGAAGGGTAGTTAAGTGATAATCAGGGTATAGGTGAAATCCTTTATTTTGAGGATTATTTACCCAAGTTATTTTAGCTTTATGATATTTACATTCAATGGGTATTTTTTTGTGAACTAGAAAACTTATAATAGGTTTAATAATATTCAACTCTTGGTGCTATGAGTCGGTTCACGCGACATAGTGGTACTGGATAAAATAATAATTGGGGTTGAATGAGATCATAATGGAGTGTTCTATTTATGAGTGGTACTTATTAAGTTACAAATTGGTTAGTGGACTTGTATAGGAAATGTAATGATGGAAATTATGATATTATAATGGGAATGATTTCCCAAGGGATCCTTGATAAGAAAAAAAATGGATCTTAAATAATGCATTTCTTTAGAAACGGATCATGAATTTGACAAGAAGAGGAGTGCCACCTCTATGATGATGATGAAAATGTGGATATCTGTAGTAAAGAAATGATGGTGAATGAGTGTGTCCTAGGAGGAGTGAAACTTGTGTATTGATCAACCATAATAAGGTTGTATTCCTAGAGAAGTATAAGTTATCCTCCATAGTGAGTAGTAAACCATTTCCACTTGAGTGTGTGACCTACAAAATAGATAAATTTTCAGTCGATGATGATGATGATGTTTCTATTATATTTAAATAAATAGTAACTAATATCTCATGTTGGGACTTGAGTATGAGTGGGGAAACTATGCCTAACACTTATTTTTGGTAACAGATGTATCATGGTTTATGATGAATAAAAAATTTACCATGTTGGAGTGATAATGGATATATTCCTATCATAGGGAGTGTTATATCAGTCATGGGAACAAGAAACTCATATAAGCAAGGTCATTGAAATAATGATACCAGTTAGTGGATAGTAAATAAAACCTTTGAATGCTGGTAGGCAGGTGAAACCAACTAATTCGGGATAATGTAAATATCTTCTTTGAGATTCCAATATGTGATGTATGGAGTTTCAGAATTGGAATCAAGATCATGATAAATTAAATTTTTCTAAGTATGTGTTAGACCAATAGTGTTTTAGTGCCTAGAATGAGATCATGGATGTTTTTGGGGATAGTGAAAAATTTACCATGGAAATTCACTAGATTTTAGATTTAGACTGTTGAATGACAACTTAATAACCATAGGATAATAATTGAGTGGGATTATTATGCATCACTAATTGATGATGATCATTTTGATAGAGGTTATACAATGGAATTTTTATGTGTGAATCTATTTATAAACGGATGTGGTGAGTTGAAAACTATGTCTGGTGCATCGAATTATATATGAAAAATGTGTTCCATGAATTGATCCAGGATTTCAAGGAAAATACAATGAGTTAAGCCTTGTTCTTGGAGGTTAAAGGATCAGACTATTTTATTTGAATCAAAATGAGAAGAAATAAGGGAAATTTAATAGGTTTTTTGGTGTAAGTTTGGGTTCTGGGATATAGAGACCACACCGAGTAGATCATTGGACAACATAAATGCATTTAGTGGGTGATTCTGATGGAGGGAAATATCATGGATTGAAATTGGCCATATAAGAAATAGATATCATGGGGAGAATCAATGATTTGGAGATGATTTGATAGAATAAACCATGGTGTCATAAAATTTATGATCATGGGTGAGTGATGTCTCCGTGCTTTAGTGAATGTAAATCGTAGTGGCTCTCATTTTGAAGATTGAATGCCATATGTTCTGAGTAGCATAATGAATGCACAATTGAAATTTAGAGAAGGAACATGGATTGATAGTGTACAATTAAGGACATGGATAGGTTTATATTTATGGTTGAATGACCAAAATGACTTATCATGGATGAGAAGTGTTAAAGTGGGGAGATTATAGCACCCCAGATTACACCCTAGGATTGTAAAAGACGATCATTATGTTCGATAGTACATTTGACACACAACAGCAAGACTAAAAAAACATGTGAAATATATGATTATTATAACCTAGTCATTAAATTGGTAGGTAATAATGGTATTAAAAACTTATTGAAATATATATAATATTTCTACTAAAAGGTATTGATAAATTATTTGTAATTAATATATCAATTTTCAGTAAAGATGTTTTATTCGTCAAAATATGTTTTCCTCAAACAAATTCATGTTTTCTGTGAGATTTTTTTTGAATTTTAGAAAATTAAATTGGTGAAATTAAATTCATTTTTTGAAATCATTATATCATAATTATCTTATGGTGACATTTTGGGATTTTTCAAAAAATATTATTTTTCAATGAATAGTGAAAAATAACATTTTTTTGTAAAATTCTTAATTATTTTCAATATATAAAGTTATTTAGAAGTCCCATTATGTTTTGGATATAATTTAATGTAACATAAGTATTATTTAGTTATATTATATCCACTTAATTATATTTGAATCAGTAAGGATGAGTTTGAGATATAATTAACACTGAAGGGGGGGGGGGGAATCAGTGTTGGGAACTTTTAAATCCAATTGAAATTTTTTTATCACTATACCTCTTATAACTATTAGGATATTGACTATATTATTATCTTTTCCCTATCATATTCATGTATATTAAATAATTAATGATAACATATGATATTTTTAGAAGTCTCATTGCTCGAAAAGAGTAGTTAAATCCTTCGTTTAGTTGGGAAACTATCCAATACCACACAATCCACTAGAAAATAATCCTTTGTGTGAAATAAAATGAGTAGGATATTCCTTTACACTCATGTGGAACTATGTAAACAATCCAATAGTGCATTCATGTAGCACTTTGAAAACAATCCAATAGTACATGTTTTAAGAAACTTGGAAGGATATTGATACTACCTCTTAAGAAATTATACTTTTTTTCAATGAGGGTTTGTAACACAAAGAAAGTCATCCAAATATTGAGTCCTTTCTGATGTCACAGTTATTCTTTTTTTTCTTCCAAAACATTATTCTTTACATTTTTACTTGTACAACATTATGCAAGAAACTCTTCTTAATTATTCCCATTATCAAACATGATAACTAAACTATCTTCATCTTCTGTTATTCAAAATAATATCAATATGTTGTATAATGATTAAATGAATTATCCCTAACCCAATGATGATCAAATGATATCAATTTGGTCAGTCACATTGTCTTATCAATTTTATTTGGGACACACAAATATATGAAATAAGTTCTAACAGTGTCTTGATCTCTTTTTTTTCTTTTGTGCAAGACAAACTGTACTAAGATCACTTCCTCTTATTTTTTAAGGAATAAAAAAAATTATTTATGATTATAAAAAAATGAAGATAATATCAAAAGAGAATCATCATAATTAATCTTCCCTGGAATTTTCATCATGGAAAACCTTTCCTTCCACAGACAAAATTTCCCTCCGTGGACAACCTATCATACCACATACCCCTCTACTTCCTCTACGAACTGTCTTGCACTGCTCGGTGTGAGTACATCGGGGATAACTTATATCTCTAGGGATCATACCTACTTATTAATACCTCTACTTATTTTAGGGACCATTTCCTCTTCCACATACAGTTTTTGATTCAGAGATGGCTAATGCCTCATCAAACAAATAATGCTTTATGACCCCCTTTCTTTTGATGTGAGATATCAAGCCTCACAAACTCCTTCCATAGAAAACTCACTCCTTCTCAGAATATTTTTTCCATAAACTACTTCCCTTCAAAGATTTCTACCTACTGAAATAATTCAAACTTTACCTAATTATTCCTAGAGTGATGATATTTTATAATGAATTTTACTCATATCTAATGATCTGATTAATGTTATTTATAAAGGATAATAGATCAACAAATCATGCTAATTCGATTTACCCAAAACTCTGATGGGGGAAATCCTTTACCACAAACTGTACTATGAGATCTGAAAAGCACCTTACTCCTTTATGGTGACTGATTAATTCTCTAGAAAAAAACCATCGGATGCTCTATAAATCACCACCTCTATTCCCCAAATGATGAGCCTCCCACAAACTTTAAGACTTCCATGAACTGTTAGCCACCCATAAACCATTTTCCATATGCGGTCTGTGTATCTCACTTTAAAGTTTGCTGAACACTACTATGTGGAATCCTTCCTTTGCTGATTTTCCTTTTCCATTTTATGTACCTCCTATGTGATCTGTAGACTGTGCCTCATGAACTACTTTTCAGAAAAACCACTCCTTTACCATAAATAAAACTCTTGTAGGCTCAAATATTTGGTAAACACGAAGAAATGACACCACCTTAAAAAATTGATTTGGAAACAACAATCATAATTATTTGTGGTCATCTTAGTTTATCACAAACCTTATCTATCATGATTTTAACCTTAGATCAATCATCTTTAGAATCATCAAAATTTATAAGGAAAGTATTGAAACTTCCATTTCTTCTAGAAACATAATTCTTTAAAATAAAATATAAATACGATTTCCAATACCTTATCACCCCCTTTCCTTCATAAATTGTGGATCAGAAGATCTCCAAACAATATATAATGTTTCAGAAATAAAAAAAAAAGAAAAGAGTCATCAAATTTTACTAGGATAATTATACAACCATTAAATCTAATGACATAAAATGTATCCATAACAATTCTCCATGAATCACCTTGAAACTCAAAGACTTCAAACCATTCATATGTTTCTTATAATATCAAGACTTGAGGACTTTATCTAAGATCAATTGAACTTTTAATTACATCATCTTATTAACTAAAATGATATATTATTATCTCATTGAACATTATTGATAACTTGTTGACAAAAAATAAAATCCCTACACAAAGTGGGATCTATAATATCCCCTTCCTATTTTTTGTCAATACCTTCAATGTTATCTCTAAATGAATGCGTCAATATGTGAAACTATTATATTCTCTCTCCCATTTATTTTTAGAACATTCATTTCTATTTCTCTCCCCCTTATTTAAAAGAAGTATAATGTTCATGGGAATAGAGTACCAGTCCATAGTTAAGAAATTCACCATCTATCATTCCACTATGACTCTACTTGATCTATTCTCAGTGTAGAAAAAAAGATGATTTGATTTAAAAAACAAAGATATCCATTACCAACTGACCATGATACCTTATGAAATGATAAATCATATAAATATATTTAAGGATTATTCACTTTAATTCTAGGATGAAATTACTAAATGTGATATGAATCTTTTTATAAACAATCAACCTAAAACTCTTTCACTCACTTCAATAAATGGATAAAAAAACATTCAAGTGAAATAGGTAGGAGAAGTGACCTAGGGGATCTTAAATTATTCTTATGTAACTAAATAATTCAATTAATCCCACTTAAATAAATGTATGTTACATCTAATAACTATAAATGAGATATCAAGAGACAATCCTTTTCCAATGACATTATTTTCAAGAAATGTCTAGAATAATCATATTTGATTCTAAATGAAATAATAGTTTTGGAAGATTCTTCATTTGTATCCCCATCAAGGGGAATATTTATAATTGACTTCATAATGGTTGATCTCATCTGGAATTGATTCTAAGAGATTATAGTATGGAGAATACCTCAGAATGGATCTTCAACCTGTGATTTTCATATTAGAAAACATTGAAGGCTTCACCATGTATGATATTATAGAAAATTTATTCATTAAAATTTCATGAAGTAAGATCAAACCAAGATGGAATATTCTTTATATTTTCTATCTAGAATAGAACATTACATTATTTAACTTCATAAAGGATAATCCTCTGTCATATTAGTGTATAAATAGAAATTGAGGAATCATTCAAGGATGATAAATTTTTCATCTTTCCACTTGCTTCACGTTAAATTCCCTATATTATAATTGAAAATAAAATACAAAAAGATTTAAGGGAACATGGTGGATCTTCCTTCCTTCATTAATATGAATAGTAAGGTTGAGTTGATCTTCTCAAATAATTTTTTCCCTTTTCTCCAATATTCATGCTTGCAAATCTGAACATCTATTTTGATTTAGGTTGAGGCTATATGGGTCTCTTCACATCCTCTTCTATATTGTGTGGATAATTTTTCTTCTTAACATCCTTTATGGATAATAAATTTATAGTCCTTTTGAGAACTATTTATATCTCCGTTAGAAAGGTTAAACCAACTTTTGTAATGTCCCCATGTTTCTCAAATCTCACAAACATAAATTATATAGCACAAGAGTTTTCTTTTCTTAACAAACCCACATGAAACCTTTCTTCATCATGTGGAATATTTTCTTCCCATATTTCATTATATTTAGCTTTTTCATCTTTAAATTTTCCCATTTTTTCCAAATATTCATGATAGATAACTAGCATGTTATTAGGAATTATGGTATCATGTTTAGATCTTCCACATGGGTTCTTTTGAGTGTCATTACTTTTAGTAGTTCTTTTGGATGCATTACCATTAAAATTATAGGATTTAGAATCCATGGTTTTCTTAGCATTCTTATTTGCTACCTTCTTGGGAGGATTTTTGTCCACAAAATTCTTTTGATATATTCTTAAGGTTGAATATTTATTCCATATCATATTTTGTGATCTTATTTTATTATCATATTTGGATAGTTGTTGAGATGAAAATGTAGCAAACTTGTGACCACAACCACTGAATACATCACAGATGTAATAAATAATTCCAAATATATTTGTAGTATATAGATGATTTGAGGCCTGTTAATAATACTTATTCTTTGAATTTATCCTTCTTGATATAGGCTTCCATAATGAATTTAAATTTTGACAATTTTACCAATAATTTAATAAAAAGTTACCAAATATGATGGAGCACCGATATTGACCCCCAAACCTTGATTTCTAGATATTTTCTTTATCAGGTTGTTAGGACTTATTCATAAATTTTTGTTCTTTCTATAGAGAATCAACTAACACATTATTTTTAATATCCACCATATTCATGGTGGTAGGTATATTATAACCTTTCTTTATACATACTTTTTTAGAATTTTTCTTCTACCCTGCACTATTTTTGGAAACATATATAGAAACATGAGTCAAAGGTGGTATGGATGATAAATTTTACTTCTTAGTTTCTTTTGGTATATCTTTGAATGAATTCATGATCTAATTATCATTTTTTTGTATGTAGTTTGATCGTATAATCCTCCAGTAATCATTGAGTACTAGTAGAAACTGTTGCCTTGTTTTATGATGTCTCAATATGGGTCTTCTCAAAATTAGCTAACTAAGTTTCTAGTTCTACATTGATGATGATTTTCTTATTTTCATTCAAAATCATATTTTATTTATAGACTTTTTTTTAATTTCAAATTCATGTTCATTTGGTTTAACTTTGTTCCAAATCAAAGAGTCATGTTCTTTTGTCTTCTTGGATATTTATTTTATTTGTAAAACCTTGACATTAGTGCAATTTTTCAATTTCCCTTCAAGTGCATGGATCTTTTATTTCAGAGTCTTATTGTATTTATATTTCTCTAAAAGATATTTGATCCAATTTGAGTGACATATTTAAAGATCCATATTTATTTCTTCAAATGTTACAACACGTCTAGAGAGCTATAAACATTCATTTTTTTCTTGAAATCCCTTCCCCAAAACATCAGTTTCTTCTTCCAACTGAGTGATATCTTCCTACATATATTAAAATATTCCAAAATAGGGGTGTAATTTCTTCTAGAATATCATGTAGAATAAATCTTAATCAATCAACTGATAATTCTTCAGAAGTTGTAAATTGATCATCATCCCAACTTGTGATAATATTTTCATCTTCAGAAATATTTATAAATTTACTAACACAAACCTTGTTATCACTAGTGTAAAGAAGGAAATCCATCTTATTGGTGGTAAATTGACCCACCTTATCATTAAATTATATGTATGACATGTATTCATTATTAGAAAGCTATAGAGAAACATATACTTCCTACCATTCAGAAAAGAGTAACTTCTTCTTCGATCTTTTATTATCTTTATTTATCATGTTCATCACGACCTTGATAGATATGGAATTCTACTAAGAGAAAACTAAATCTTCACCAAAACTACACATCATTGTTGACTTTGGAAAGAAACTAAAGTATTCAAAATATAATAAATTCATTGTATAAAATATAGCAAGGGTGAACCATGGATCTTATAAAAATTGTAAGGACCTATTTTGGATATCCCTAACACTGAGGGGGATGGGGTGAATTTGTGTTGGGGTATTTTTGATCTAACTAATATTTTTTACCCTTTTACCTCTTAGAGCTGTTAGTATATTGACAATGTTATTTTATTTTAGTATTCGCATTCATGTTTATGAAATAAATAAAGATATAACGTTATATTTTTACAAGGTTCACTACTCAAAATAGAAGTTATTTCCATGGTATGGTTTTGAAATAATAAAATACCGCACAATGAATAAGAAAATAATCCTTTTATGTGGAATCAAACAAGTAGGATAAGCCCTTACACTTGTGTGGAACTATATAAACAATATAATGTTGAGTTATTATAGCACTTTGAAACCAATCTAATAGTGCGTGTTTTACAGCACTTGGATAGATCTTTATACTACCTATCAAGACAATATTCTCTTTATTGATGAGGGTTTGTAACATCGAGAAAGTATTAAACCTATTGAGTAATTTCATATGTCATAGTTCTACTTTTTTCTTCCACAAAATTTTTATTCACATTTTTACTTGAATAGAAACATGCAAGAAACTCTTCCTACATCTTCCAAGAATAAAACATGATAGTTGAACTATCTTATTCATATATTAGTCCAAATGATATGAATGTGCTTTTGACTGATGAACTGAATTCTCCCTAACCCAAATGATGATATACTTATATCAATTTGGATAGTAACTTCTCTTCTCCCTTTAATCAGTGACACAGAAATATATGAAATAGCATATAGTACTTTCTTGATCTCTCTTTCTTCTTTAACTAAAGACCAAATACACTAAGATCCCATATTCTTGTTTTTTTAAGAATAAAAAACATTATTTAAAATTATAAAAACAATGAATAACATATCAATAGAGCATCATCACAATTAATCTTTCCCGAACTATTCTTCATGGATAGCCTTTCCTTCCACAGATAGACTTTCCTTCCATAGACAACATATACTACCAAGGACCACCTCTGATTCATCTGAGAACTGTTGTGTACTTTGTGGTGTGAGTGCTTCGAAGATAGATTCTTCCTCTATAGACCATCCCTAATTCCATGGACTTCCCCTTCTTCTATAGAACATTTACTCTTCCATGGACAATTTTTAATTTGTGCATGGTTGATTCCTATGAAAACTGTCGATTCTTCATGACCAATTTTCTTGGTGATGCGAGTTACCAAGCCCCCAAAACTCTTTCCAAGGACAAATTCCTCCTCAATGGAATCTTTCATCCATGAACTACTTCCATTTGTGGAATTATACCTTATAAAATACTTCAAACATTACTAAATTATTCCAAAAGTGATGATATTTTCTAATGAAGTAATTTCTTATATAATGATCTGATAATGGGTATTTATATAGGAAAATAGATCCTTAAATCCTACTAATTTGATTTACCTGAAACTTTAATGCAGGATAGCCTTTACCATGAACTGTGATATGTTGTCTACATAATTCCTTTCTCTTTTATAGTGGATGAAGAATTTCGTAGATGAAAACCCTTTGAGGCTCCCCAAAGAACCACCTCCATTCAGAAAATGATGAGCCTCTAACAAACTTCAAGCCTTCTGTGAGCTATGAGCCCCCTATGAATTGTTTTCCATATGCAGTCTATGAAGCGTGCTTCACAGTCTGCATAGTGTTGCTATGTAGAATACTTACATTTCCAATGTTCCTTTTTCATTCCACATACCTTATATGTGGTCCGCAAACTATGCTTCTCAAAATCCTTTGAAGAAAAAAATTTCTATTTCCATAAATCAAACTCTTGAATTTGAGGCCCAAAAGCTGGAAAATACTAGAAATCAATACCACCTTAAAAATCTACTTTGAAAGAACCAACCATACTAATTTACAGTCATATTCCTTTTTCTTAAACCTCATCTGTCCTGATTTTTAACATTTTATCAATCATATTTTGCATTGTCATATTTTATAAGGAATGTATTGAACATCCTCATCTTCTAAGAGTGTCTTTATTTCTAATCAGACTTGAATACGATTATCAACACCCTTTCTCCACCTCTCCTTTATAAATATTACATCAAAAGTTCTCCAAACAACTTATGATATTTGAGAAATACAAATCCCCAAAGCATCAACATATTTTACCAGGATAATTATAAAACCATTACATTTAATTTCATCAAATGAATCTATAACAATTCTCTCTAAATCACCTTGAAACTCGAAGTCTTCAAACCAGTCATATGTTTCTTGGAATATCACGATACGATGACTTCATACAAGATTCATTAAAATTGGAAATAATTTATAATATTGAATGCAATGAGATCTTATTATCTCATTTAACACTATTGATAATCAGCTAACAATAAATAAAATCTCTATATAATTTGGTATCTATAGAATCATTTTAAAATTAGATTTATTAAAAGTTTAGTTTTGGGTTTAAAGATAGTATTTTTTTAACATTATTTTAAATTTTATAATGTTTATACTTTTTAATTAATTAAACAAAACCCTAACAGGGAATGATTTAAATTAATTTTATATATTATATATTAATAAATATTAATTTTTAGTCATACAAGGATTATTATTAGCCATAGAGTCAAAATAAAATCAACTTTTACTTGAAAAATACAATTATTGATAACACAATACTTCATCACATCTCCATGTTTAATTTTACATTAAAATTTTCCAATTATATGAATTGAATTTGGTAAAATATATTACATATTTGGAATTATTATAATTTAGGATATCTAATAAGGTGAAATTAATTCTTGACCATAACGAATAGTGAAAATAGTAAAAATTAATTAACATAGTTAAGGTAAAACTAGGTTACCAGGGTAATAAACTAACAAGAAAAGGGTTAAAATAACCTAAAAACTAGTTTAAAATCTATTTTATACCCAAATCTCAACTATATAATTTCTGCATCCTGACAATGGTCTATTTTTGGCACCTTATGGTTTGTGAAAAATTTGGGCATCACTTTTTCTTTTCCAAAACTAAAAGTGTGACACTCACCTCACTTGTAAAAGGAAACCCCTTCTCATATCCTCTTCACACCCTGAAATCCCTTTAGTGTACTTAATTAAACTAGAATACACTAAATGGTTCCATGATCTTATGGGTTATAAGGCCTCAATCACACCTTCTTGTACACTAGAGGTTGTCGACTAATAGCGGGGGGGTCTAAGGTAGTATAGTGGGGAGACTTTACCCTCAAAATCAAAGTAACACAGTGGTGTAATAAATGAATAATAGAGGAAGGATACAAAATTAAAACTAGAATTGTGGAAGTAAAATATCAAAATTATAGTAATAACTAATCCATCTATTGAAACATCCAGTACCATATACAAAATTATGTTATGTCATGTATTTAAACAAAAACAAGAAATACATGGCAGTAGACACTCATACATACAGGTATAACAAAAGAACCAAAAATACAAATAGTATATATGCATATAGAACCATGATACATAGCTTGGTCATGTACTCTCATTCTATAAACAATCAAGCATACATGAAAGAGTGCTTTCTCTTGTCCCTAACTGCAATCATGATGTTTTTTTGGGTATTATGGGTAGCCCCAAAAGGGTGTGAGATCATCCCATTAGGCCACCAAAAATAGTTTCTATAACAAATCCACTTGTGAAAATAAAATGAAACTATGTCCTGGTAAGACATGCACGTTGTAAATGCCTGAGAAACATAAGCAGGTCAATAAACGAGTGATATAACATGATCATGCTATCATATGAACATCAATAAATATATATATAAAGTTTCACTGTAGGTAGTAACTTGGTTGGCGTACACCACATAAGAATGAAGTGTTAGACCAACATAGGCCACATCCCAAGGTGATATGCAAGGAGAACTTGTATCTAGAGATATACGTATATCTAAAATATATAGTCATTGTACCTCGATTTCCCTCATAAGTTCCATACCATAAGTAATCTTATATAGGGGTCACATGTGCCATACCTTGATTCATTAATTGGTTCCATACCATTAATAATAGTTAGTTCAATACAATTAATCAATAGGTTCCATAACTTAAATAATAATCGGTTCCATATTGTTAATCAATGGTTTTTATACCTTAAATCACAATAGGTTTCATATTATCAATCAATAGGCTCCATACCATAAATAATAGTTGGTTCCAATACATAAATTAATATAAACTAATAAGGGATAGGTTAGGGTCTATTCTCAAATATAATAATCAGTAATAAACAACACAAGAAAAGGTAATATCCACGTCATTTTACCTTTTAATTTAAAACCAACAATATAATTACATAAAGAACAATTAGTAGAATATAAAGGGGGCATATCCATATCTAAATAACTCCATTAATTTAGGATAATATATCACTTGATGATAGGGAGATTACACACCAAAAGCAGTGGTCAAAACATAGGGAAAATATAAGAATACACCTCATGGGTGGATTCACTATTGGTTGAAAACATCATAACAATTCTACGTGCTATAAGGTCATCACAATCTAGAGGAAATAATTAATTAAATGCTTAAAAATTAATTTAGGAGCAATTTTTGGATTGTCCGACATGTATAACAATGAAAATAGTTTATTAAATGATGAATCTTTATGAAAACATTTATAGACCACCTACGTTATGGTGGTAGAGGGTACTCATACAATATCATCCATTGGTTTGGTCTAGATCGGATGAAAATGAAAATATTTACAAATTTCCTAAAAATAGGGTATATGAATTTGTACCAAAATAAATCCATCAAAAGGAAGAAGAATGATGAAAAGAGAAGGAATATAGTGCTTAACAATGACAATCCAATGTGATAGATGACACTTGAATCAGAGTATATATGAAGATACAATATCAAGTCCTAACATTAAAACATTTAAGGAATCCTACAGTGGATATCTATTGTGAGGGATAAGAGAGGGGAGAGGGGTAATGAAAAAGAAATGGGTTCTACCCTTAAAAAACTCGTTAAATTTACATGGCATGTATGTTTTTACATTTTGTGTAATGCTCAGGTTTTCCAACTCTCAGAAAAAACCATTAAATGTCATTAATTTTTCTAGACATTCCAATTCATGTCATATATTTAATACACATCCAATATTTAAATACACATCATGTATTTAATAGATGCCTTAAATTTTTCATGTTGGAAAATTATATCCCTCTTGTACCTTCCATCCAAATACAATCTAACCTACCTGAAGGAACACGTTCATAGTTTAAGAAAAAAGATAACTATAATAATGGTTTAACTGAAAATCAAAGGAACCATACCTCATTGAAAAAACTGGGATCTTTCATCCTTCCCAATATAAAACAACATTTTTCTTAGTTTCTATTCCAAGGGTGGTAAAGCATCATCTGAGATAAAATGTAGTCACTAAGCATGTACATTAGCCTCCTGCTACTAGGTCTCATCCTATATGTGGGCATGATACCACATAACCCACATGAAAAGAATTGATCTACCTTGGAGATCCTTCATGCTCTTTTCGAGGATATGATTAGGGTGATCCTCGAAAGAATCATCAATATAAATTTCCCCCTTATTAGGTTGAAAAAATGAGACGTTTCTAAATGGTAACAACATAACTGAGATATGTGAAAATCATCATTTATAGAAAAGTATATATATGGCAGTGATATTTGATATGAAACTAGTCTAATCCTTTCTAATACCTCAAAGGGTCCTATATACCGAGGAAATAATTTACCTTTCCACATAAAAAGTCGATGCCCTAGTTTAGAAGAATCATTAAAGAATTCCCATTTCATGACTTCAAACTCCATAGGTCTTCAATGATTGTTGGTATATGATTTCTAATTTGACTGAGCTACATCCATTATCTTCTAAATTAATTGAACCTATTTTTAAGTCTCTTGAATGAGATGAGGTACATGTAGCAATTCCTCGCCTGCTTCTAACCACTATAAAGTTGAAAAATATGACCTACCATAAATAGACTTATAGGGATCCATTTAAATTGTATCTTGAAAGATGTAATCATAAGAGAATTAAGTTAAAGGAACATTTTTATCCCAAGAACCTTTGGTATCAATAATGAATACTTAGTGTGTATCATGTAATACCTGTAACATCCTTTATAACTTTCCATCAATCTAAAGGTGAAATATTGTGCTCAAAAACCCATATGTAACCAAAGAATTATGTATCCCCAACTGAAACCTCTATAATATATGAGCATCAATTAAAAATGATATTTTGAAGGACCCCATGTAAACATATAATTTCATGGATTTATAGTCTCCCAAGATCATTCTCTGATAAGGTCACTCTGACAGGTAATTAGTGAGCGACCTTCATGAGACTATCAAATATCACCCATACTGGATCATTTCCACAATGGGATCTCAATAAACTAGTCAAAATATCTATTGTGACATCATCTAATTTTTACTTAGGAATTAGCAATGACTTTCAAATACCTGCTAGTCACTAGTGTTCTAAATCACCTAAAGACAAGTGGAACACCATGTAATGAACCCGGCTATCTCCCTTTTTATCTTCAACCACCAATATTGGTGATGTATGTCATGATACATATTTGTAAGAACAAGATGTACAACCTAATAAGAAGAATGATAATATTACATCAATTCCTATAGGATATCTATAAGAACCCATACATGACCATATATTCATAATACCTCATCCTCATCAATGATCTATCTTGGTGGAAGATCGTCTCCTGAAACGCTATCCCTTAAGACTTTGTCCTTAGGATCTGACCACAAATTCATCTTTACACTCTTTATAAGTGATGAGGTCAATAATAATGATGAATTTATAGAAATTCCAAGATGTTATTGAACTTACAATTCCATATTATAAAATAAGGAACTAATCTTCCACAACTTACTACCCTCTTAAATCGCTTGTGTATAAGTCCTTCAGCTCAGAGATTATTCTAAAACATTTCCCTTCCCTAGAATATATGTGAGATTATAATCAAATAAATATATGTACACAATCCAACTTGCCTATCTAATGTTAAATTCATGCTTTATAGAGATATATTTTAGTATTTTTGATCCGTATACACAACAAAATATTCACCCAAAAAGTAATACCTCCCACTATGCAAGGAATGAAGTATGAAAGTTAACTTGAGATCATGTGTCATGTAATTCTTCTCGTTATGAATCTTCTACTGAGACCCGTATGTAATAAGTCAATCATCATACAAAATAATTTATCATATATTGATAAATTATGCTTCAAAATAAAATTTATAGCTTCTTCATAGCTCTGGATAAACCAGGATTGATGTTGAAGTCTGTCTAATTTTCAAATCCAGAAAGGCTATCTCGCAAGATTGTGACCATATAAACTTCAAACCCTTCTTAGTAAAACTAGTACTAGGTTATATAAGAAATGATAAATCCTATATAAATGACTATAATATCCAACTTTCTCTAAGATACTACATATGTTAGAATCATTCCTAGACCACTTCCATATTACTATATCTCCCACCTTCTCTAGGTTGACATATGCTCTAGTCTCTAAGATGATGTGACTAAAGAAGTTAAACTCATCAATCTAAAAGTGGAATTTATTGAGTAGATAAAACATATGGTGATCTCTTATTTTATTCAAAATGATCTCAAGATGTTTGAAATGATCATGTTGAGTATAAGAATAAACCAAGTTGTTATCTATTAAGACCACCATAAATGAATCAAAAAATGGATAGAAAACTCAATTAATCATATCCATGAAAACGGATGGTGCATTTGTGATACCAAACATCAAAAACATATACTCAAAAAGAACATACATACTACAAAAAACTATACATGGTATGTACTAAGAACTAATATGTACTTTGTGATACCCAGAACTCAAATAAATCTTTGAGAAAACCCATGATCATAAGAGTTGATCAAATATGTCATCTATATGATGAAATGGATATAGATTTCCCATATTAATCTGGTTTATATTTCAGAAATCCAAAAAAATCATGACGGTTCTAACAAAATTCTTGAAAAAATAAACTGGTGTACCCCATAGTGAAGTACTGGGCTATATAAAACCCTTAGATTCTAAGTCCTCTAGATATCTGTTGAGCTCGTACAAGTTAGTAGTGGACATCCTATAAGGTGGAATGGAAACTAGTACAAATACAAGAACAAGATAAATAGATTATTCCTCCTATATATCGTGATATAAACTAGAAAATTCAATAGGGAACAAATCTATGAAATGAGATACTACAAGAGGAAAATCAGACTGATATGTCCCCTTGTCATTCACATGCAGGTTAGCTATCTATGTTTTCATTTCAATCAACCCACGTTGCTATGGTCTATCTCTACCTACCTAGACATCCCACTCAAACTTATGAATATAGGTTCCACCCTCTGGTTATATGAAAGGCACCTTCCATCTTTAGAAATATACATAGTCATGATAAGAAACTTACTAATCCATCCCAATGATCACATCAATGCATTATATCTCAATGAAAAATCAGTTTCATAAAAAATGATACCAACATACCACAAGGGTGAACAACCCAAATTGGCATACACCATCAAAATGTATACTCGAAGAAGTGTCAAGGTTTGAAACCCCAAATAAGTATTGAATTTGAGTATAAGTATTTCTACAATATCCATAGAAATAAAATAATTTTAATCCCCTATATCAAAAAAAATAGATACCAAGGTAGATACTAAAAAAATCATACCTCAAACTGTAGAAGTACTAAGACAGTACTCCCCTAGAACATGATTCAATATATAAATCTTTCCAATTCTATGACCCTGATATAACACATGAATGCCTAAAGAATGAATTATCTGATGATTCTGAGAAATTTTTGTCTGGTGCCCCCAAACATCACCACCTCCTCAGCCTGATCGATTGGCAGCACCCCATCAATTCACTTGATTTAGAGAAATTGGTCCCACTCTAGTACTCAGATTTGGTGCTAATACTCTGTCACTAGAAACTACAGGGAATATTCTTCAAAACTATTGCAAATGGCCCATCCAAACGTAGGATCAACACTCAACATAAGCTCTCTCACACTGATGTTTCATATTCCATTATTTCCCACACTGATGAAAAACTAAAATACCACTTATAAGTGAAATATAATGGGTATTTACATCTTAATATGTATCTAAAAGATTCCTATGGACACTAACCACTACACCACTAGTTCTAGAAGCTAGTCCACTTTGATACATAACTCTAGGTTCTCTAATGTAATGCCGAATAATAAGAGCCTATTTCAATATCATAGATATAATAGTCAACTAGAAAACATTCACAAGAGATTAAATAGGATTCCTACACCCATTCTAAAAATATATTACTCTTGATGGATCATTAATAGTACAGATATGCATAAAGAAAAATAGCTATGAAAAATGAGTTGAGTAATCCATAATAGTCATTAAACCCTACTATCTATTCATAAAATCCCTAAAATGATCATCCCTCAATGAGGATTTGGCCCCATCCTTTTAAAAAACATCATGATCTTGACCCTATACTAAAGAAGTGTCACCAGTTTCTTAAAAGATATATAAGACAAGCTCAAACTATAACTCGATATCCTAGGGGCCACCATCCCCTAAAAACGTAGGTGGATGATACTATTGATGATCTTGCATCAACTCTACCATAGAATATTCATATAAAAAATTTCCATGTACAGTCTGCATAAGCCATTGGAAACCCTTTGAAAATTTTAATCATGTCCCACATAAAAAAAACAAAAGGTGACACAAGTTGCACTACAAGAGTTAACATTGGTAGATTAGGGCCCACCAAATCTAGAGGATGGTCATCAGCACCATCCCAGAACATGACTTGAGGACAACATGGTGGCACTGCTCTACAAATTCTAAGAACACACCCATGATAGCATTTGATAATGGTAATATAATAGATACTTTAATAGTATAATTACACACATTCCTATATAAAATTCACACCCATATGACTTGTCATAAATCTAAATTTGGTTGATATGAATGATTATAAAGAACACGAGAGACACAACATACTATATACTTTTATTCTTTGGTCTGGGTGAAGCTCTATGTTTCACTATAAGGGTCCAGATATATGGACTGTCAATTGAATGTTATATAAGAAAATACCCTTTAAGTTACAAATGGAATCACCATTTAATAATGACCATATTAGAATTAAATATTTATAAATTTTTACATTTACATAATAGAACAGTTAACTGAATTACCATTCCCAATTTTTACAAGTAAATGCTCTATAAATTATAATTGGAAGTTCACTTTATCTATATCCCAACTTTGAGATTCAATAGTAGAATGTAAATAGTAGTATAAGATGATTTTACTAAATGAATTTTCATTCCTAATTTATTGAGGTACATGAACTCTTTAGATCAAAAATTACATTAATGTATCAAAAATCAACCAATGTTTCAGTATATGTAACCATAGTTATATAACTCAAGATTTGATAATTGGTTAGTTAAGGTTCCATCATAAAACTATATGAAAAAAACTATTTAAATAAAACATGTATTATGTAGTCATGCAATGCAACCAACATAGAATGAAAAAATTCATGACTTATTAATATTATAAGGTACGAAAAATGACTCATGACAAACGATTAATTTATATACTAGGAAAAGGATAAAATGTAATCTAATATCATAGTAATAATAACATCACATATCATGTGCATAACCCAATAGTGGAATCAAGTCTACTATTACAGTCACAAACTCGATCATCAAGTACCATCCCAGGTAATTTGGATTTTCTACCATAAATTAGTTTTCTACACAGAGGCACATTTTCATTACCAAATTATGAAACATCCTTATCTCTTTTATACTATCACAAAATAGTGATTCAATGAGAAGAAACCTCTAATACCAATTTGAAACATCATGACACCGAATCCATTGAACGGTGCCCCAAGACGATGGGCCATAAGGCCTCAATCTCACCCCTCTCTATGCCGGAGGCTGTCGACTAGTAGTGAGGGTCTATAGTGGTATAGTGGTGAGAATATACCCTCATAATCAGAGTAACACAATAGTGTAACACATAGATAACAATATATGAATAATAAATTAAAATTAGAATAACATAATTAAAACTTCCAAATGAGAATAATAACCAAGAAATCAGTGGAAACATCTAGTATTTTATAAAAATGATGTAATTAATGTCTCTAATAAAAAAATGTATTACATGGAAGAAGGAATAATATATACAGGTATATGCAAATAACCAAAAGGACCAGAATACTATCTATATATAGCATCCAGATCTATATATCGGTCCATTACTTCCATAGTCTCATGCTATAAATAGTCAAGCATCCATTATCGGGCGCTTTCCTTAGTCCCTACATAAAATTGTGAAATTTTTTCTAGTACCATGGGTGGCCCAAATAGTGTGTGAGATAAAAACAATAGGCCACCACTAATGGTGTCTATAATAAATCCATCCCGTGTAAATAAAATAAAATAATTTACAAGTAAGAAATGAATACTACAAATGAATAATTGATAAAGACCAGTTAATAAATAGGTTCTATAACAGGAGTTGGTTAAAATATGAGTACCAATACATGTGTATATATAAAGTGTTACTATAGGTAGTAACAAGAATGACATATACTAAATAAGAATAAAATGTTTGTCCTCCACAGGTCAGCTTCAAAGGTGATATCCTGGTGACCTTATATCTAGAGATATTAGTACATATGAAAGTCAAAGGTTCCATACCATGATTTCCATAATCGGTTCAATACCATAAGTAATCACACATAGGGTTTATAGGTTTCATACATTTATTACTTATTTAGTACCATAACATCAACCAATTGGTCCAATACCTTTAATAATAGTAATTTCTATACCATCAATCAATAGGTTCCATACCGTAAATAATATTCAGTTCTATACCATCAATCAATCAGTTGCATACCTTAAATAATAGATGGTTCCACACTGCCGATCAGTAGGTACCACACCTTAAATAATAGTTGGTTTAATATTGTCAATCAGTATAAAATAATAAGGTATTTGTTAGGGTCCACACCCATATAAAATCATCAGTAAGAAACAACACAAGCCAATATAATATCCACATCATTTCACATTTTCATTTAAAACCAACCATTTAATTACGTAAATAATACTTACTAGCATGGAAAGGAGTCAAGTCCATTTCCAAATAACTTCTTTATGTTAAGATAGTCTCACACTAACTGATGGAGAGCTCACACACCCAAAGGGGTGTCTAAAACATAGGGAATATAAAATAACACGCCACATGTGTGGCTTGATTTATGGTTGAAAACCTCCTACTAACTCCAGGTGCTACAAGGGAATAATAATCCAGAGGAAATAATTAATTTAATTCTGAACAATAAATTTATAATAAACATATGAAAGGACTAGAAAGAATCACAAAATAAATAGTTCGTTAAATAATAAAACCTTATAAAAATGTATATACCACCTACCTTAGAGTGGTATAAGAGTACCCATCCAGTATCATCCTATAGTTCAGTATAGATTGGAAGAAAATAGAAAAAAAACAAACTGAAAATAGGGAATATGAGATGAAATAAAAATAACTCCATTTATAGGAAGAAGAAATATGGAAAGGATGTAAAGTAAAAGATATCTTACCAGTGGTTGTACAACGAGATATACGACACTCAATCAGAGTCCAGACTGAGAGACATGATAAAATACTAGATTTAAGCTATGTAAGTACACCTATGGAGGATCTACTATGTGAGAGGGAAGAGAGGGGAGATGGGTATGAAAAAATATGGGATTTAAAAATACTCAACAAATTTACATGGAATGTAAATTTTAACATGTTTTTAATGCTTGGGTCCCCCCTCTAGAAAAAACAATTAAACGTAGTGAATTAGCCTAGACAGACTAATACCTATAATGTATTGAATACATTACATGTATTCAAATACATGTTGTGTATTCAATACACATTGTGAATTTATACTATAGAAAATCCCCATACATCTTCTACCTTCCCTCTAAAGACAAACCAACTTGCCCAAAGGCATGAGTTCTGGGTTAAAGCTAAAAGAGAACTACAATAAGGGTTTAACAGAAAATTAATGGGATCAAAACACATAAGAGAATCTATGATATGAAATTTTGATAATCCATGCCCTAGCCAAATGACTTAAATACTTCATTCCACACTACCTAGAGCACAAGGATTGTTCACAAGGCCATCCTATGAAGGCTTTTGGTTCTAACCTTAGGAGGTTATTTGAAGAAGAGGTATGATGCTTAACTGGGTTTTTTTATTTTATCTATCCTTTCCAATCCATAAAACATATTTAAAATTATTATTATATAATAAAAAAATTTATCCCTCAATAATTGATTTTATTATTTTAATTTCATAAATAAATCCATCTTATCTTCCACCAAATGGGATTCAAAATCACCATTCATGTACACAGTGGACTACCGCCTCATGAACCGATGTCATTCATTCTCCATCATCGCCTATCACATATTGTTGTAATGATATATTTAAATTATATATGTTATATTTTTATCATAATTATACTTAGGGAGTAATTATATCACATATACCTTTGTTAATTTCCCTTTTTGAGGGATACAATAACTCTTTTTTTGTACGGTAGACTACCACCTTGCGAAGGAATTAGATTCTTTTTTCAGTAACACATTATATAGAAGGTAATAAGGAAAAAATTAATGAATATATGTGATATAAATTAAATAATTATGATATTTATGACACATTAATAATTCATAAAATAAAATATCTCCCTTTTTTCTTACATTGAAAAATGATAACATTGTTCGTGTGTATGTGTGGACTACCACATCTACAAAGTGATGTGATTATTTTTTCATCCCCAAAACTCATATATGATATATATTAGTATATTTAAAGAAATAATATGGTATTAATGCCCTTAATATTATTCATTAAAGTTAAAATATTACTTACATTCTTTCTGAAGTTTGTTTTTGAGAAATGGAAACGTTACTCATGTGTATGTATGACCTATTATCTTAATGATTATAACCTAGTTCATTTTTTATAGTCATATTTCATGATTGGTGTTAAAATTATGAATTATTTATAAAAATTATAAAAATTTTATGATTATTATTCTGGTGATATTGAAATAAGTTCTTCTTTGACCACAGTCAACACACCAAATCTGTTTTAAAACAATGAACTGAAAGTCTTTAAAACACCCAATGTGGACTTAACTAATTAAGTAATTAAATATTTCCTTAGAATTATTAAATTAGATTATTTAATTATTATGCATTAAACCTCATAATTTTTTTATGAAATAAAATAATTAATATATTTTTATTATAAAGGAGGTTTGAACACATATAAAAAAATACGTCCGGAATAAGGGTTTTCACATCTCACATTTTATTTTTGTGAGACATGAGCCATATTCAACATTTTATTTTATTATATCATATATATACAACCAATTTTACAAGAAATACCATGAATAATATATACATAATGTACTTTTATGAATCAATTTGAAATAATTTATCAAAATAGATTTGATATGAAAGTTTCCAAGTTGTGGAGAATTTCATCACACAATTTATTTTTATTAGGTTATATTACCTTTTCATTGTATTTGATTTCAAATTATTATAGGTGTGATGAATTTTTATTATATTATAAATTATTCAGACTTATTTTATGTGGATTTAAATTTTATACACATAATTGATTCATTTAATAATTCCCACTTTAATGTTTTGATCATTATAAGGGTTTCTCGTATCAATTTTTTTTCTTAGTGACATGTGTTATTTTGTATAGAAATATTATTTTATGATGTGTATATAATTATATTTGAGATGTTATATAATGAAACTCATTTTTTCATGATAATTAAAGTATCACTTGAAGTTATTCTTTCAGGGGAATTATGATTTAATAGTTACCAAAGTGGAAAAGGCTTTATATTACAATCTTATTTCTTTTGGGGTTGTTTATGCTCAAGGTTACCTTGGGGGAAATAATGTGCTCTTATTTTATTTAACCATATATATTTATTCTCTATTGGTTATGTATTTGGTTAAAAAAAATTATTTCCACTTCCTCACTTATTTATTTGAAGAAACAACACGAAAGTTGTTTGCAAGTGATATTAATCTTGTGTTTTATTTTAGATCGATTATATTTCTATTCCATATCGATTTCTTATAAAATGTTTAAAAAATGTTATTTTCTATAAATAAATGATTTCGTCAAGAAATTACACATGTTCTTTTATCTTATTTTAAATGGTTTTAGAAGTATTTTTGAAAAAAAAATTCTAAAATTTGTCACTTTTGACTACATTTTTCAATTTTTTTTGAAAATAATGTTTATTTTTAACATTTATAACATGAATGAATTTTATTTCCATTATTTCCATTATTTTAATTGATTTTTCCTTAATAATGTTCCGCAGTTTTATTCATTTTAAATTATTTTCTCAATATTCGTCTATTTTTTTAGCGATTTTAACAATTAAAAAGTTATTTTCCTCAAAAATATTTCTATTGATATTTTAATGGTATTTGAATTAATCAAAATCAATAACTCTTATTGTCAATTATGCTTCCACATGGATATTTTTTAATTATACTATCATCAATATTTCTCTATATGGATTAATATTTTCTCAAATATATTTATCTAGATCCTGTTTCCTTTCCATGAGTTAATCAGGATTCAAATAGATTGTTTCAGAACCTATTTATTTTCTATCGATTAGTCATGTTTTGAAAAGAATAAAGGTTATTTCAATGGTTTTGTGATGAAATTAATGATCAATGAACTTTATTCATGATATATTTATGGGAAATTGTTTATAAGGAAGGGTGGTTCCATTATAAAACAAGGATGAGTGGTTGTGTTAATAATTATGGACAGGTGGTTATGTGAAAAAACAAGGATGATTGGTTTTGTGATATACCAAGAATGAATGGGTTTATGATATCCCTATAATTCATTAAGTAATCTGATGATGGAATTCAATCATATTGGTTATTCTTTTTGTAATAAGAGATTATAAGATAATTTCCCAAGATGACACTATATTTTCATTATTCATAATATGGTTATAAATTTTTCCTTTGATCATGATTGATATCACATGGCTCGGGATTATTGATTCTGATAACTCATTCATTTTTTGAATGCCTTACAATATGTTTTCATGTTTAATGAACTAGGTGTTGAAAGTTATAAATATTAGTATATTATTCACTTGTAGTTTAATTATTTCCTCATACCCTAATGATGTTTGTATCCTCACTAATGACATTCAATCATTTGTGCATATTTTTAACCTTACTGAGCATTTTAGATCACCATTATAAGGTTTTATTTTTCATAGGTTATCAAGAATGTTGGTGAATGAATTTTTTATATAATGGTTTCATATTCATGATGATGATGACATAATGTGAAATAATAAAATTTGGTTGAGTGGGAGAAATTCTCATTTGAAGTCATAATTGTTATTTATGTAAGACTTTTTCCTAATTCTCTAAAACTATAAACATAAAAGTCCCTTTAGAAGGTATGTGATCCAATATTTTATTTTTATGTTGTATTTTTTAGATTATGAAAATTTAGTCGCTTTCATCAATATCAAATCCATATATTTTATATTTATTTTTAACCACCAAATCTAAAAGTGAGGTTTTGGGGATGTTATAATCTATGTCCAAAATGGTGGTAAAATTCATAGGGAAATTGAATTCTTTAATTAGTGGAAGTTGAATTTTCAAAACCAGAGATCATAATGAGATTTCTATCATATATGAATCTTTATGAGGTGGTTCTTGACATGAATTGATGATTCGGAGAGATTTTATATGCTTAATAAGGAATCAAAGAATATTACATGGTGTGAGAGATGTTGTTACTGTGATCAGCCACCCAATGGTACCCACTAGCCTACTAGTGGGATGGGAAGTAACCCAACATGATGAATGGGCTCACTATATTTCAAGTGATCCCAGACTAGCTAGCCGGTGTGCCACCATCTCACTAGTGAGAATGGACTGGATCACCGACAAGGCTTCTGGGAGTTTTTTAGCAGGAGCATTCTGATATTTTTATCATTGAGCCTCCTTAAGAATTAAGAGGAAGAGGAACATGGGAGAGAGATATTTGGGTAGTTTCTCACCATCTCCTTCCTCCCTTAGTTTCCTATGATCAAGGGTGAGTCTGATAGAAATCATGTCAATTATTTAGGGTAATTTTGTCGACTCTTCACCCATTTATACCTCTTTTCATTGGCCTATAATTTCCATTCGAATTAATCAAGGTGATTTGATAACATATTTAATAGATCATGCTTTACTTTTTTGATATTGTTTCATATTTGGATAATATTGGATAGAGGGTTTCATAAAAGGAGAAATTTAAGCCACTACATGCCATTTAATTTGAGCTATGTATCCTTATTATTTTTTCTTATTGATTTAATAAAATTTATATAAATTGACCTTTGGATTAGTCATTTAATTTAGGTATTTTCTTAACTTTCAAAGATGATATAATGATGTGATGTTTGTATGTCGTTTCCTATTGTTTCATTGAATGTATGTTTTATCTACAGATTTATCAAGGTTTTATTTTTAAATTAAATTAATTTAGAAGTTGTTTCATTTTCAAATTTTAGGAATTTTTTATATAGTAACTTTTTGTATGTATTACAGATCCATCTCACATGTGGCTTGATGTAGTTTCAATGATCATGTGTCACTAGAGAGTTTTAAAAAATTATACCTATTTTAATTAATTAATTAATTAAATCAATTATAATTTGTAATAATTATTCATTTGGGATGGCTCCATAATAGATAATGCCTATAAGGGATAGATATGGGAGAGTTTAACTGAGGTGGGCTAGGATTATCTTTAGAAAATAATTTTTAGGAAGTGGTATAAAATGGAAAGGCTCCATATGATTTTGGTGGTCTGCAATCTTTTCTTTATGGTGTATGTAGTTAATTATGATTTGAATTTTACTTGTGATATATGGTCTCTTCATTGAGATAGATTATATCTTAAATTAAATGATTTTTTAATAATGAAATTGTTTTAATTAAATATAATTCCTATTATAATGATTATATAATACTAGGGGACATTGATTTGATTACAAGGATCCCATATTACCATTTTTATTATATGTTTGGAGTACCACGATGTGATTCCAATGATTTCGTATACCCATTATTATTATATGGTTGTGAGACATTACTGTGATTCTAAGGATATGCTATGTCTATGGTTTTCATTATTTGGGGACCTTAGAAATTGTTCCATAGATTTGATTCACCCATTATTATACTATTGGGGGACCTTGGACTTAGCCCATAAATATAGTGTGCCTATATATATATATATGACTATGGTACTATAGAAAGAGACTTCCAAACTTGGATGAAGCAGGAATGGTTGATCTCAGGATTCGTGTTAGACTCTGATGACCAAAGGTTATATTTACTTATGTAGCTATATTTTTTTATTTATTCTTTTGACTATGTCACACACACATATCATTGAATTTATTGACTTTGTATGGGACCATGTTGGTGGTTCCCAGCTATGTTATATAATCAAATCCTTATCAGGAGGCCATTAAACTTGAGAACCAGAGAAACCTTCACTATTTATTGGTTCAAGTTGGAAAATGCTTGGAGAGTATTTTCTAAGTAGGTTAGCTCAAATACAATTAGAGACATAGATGATGTTTGGACCAAGGATATAATATATCTACAATTTAGTTTTTTTCTTTGTTTTATTTTATAAATGTGACCTATCTGGTGGGTGGCCTTTTCATGGTATGACTGTATGATGCATTTCATTATTTGTTATTGATGGATTTTTTAGTTATTTTTTCACTTTACTCTAATGATTACTGTTTTTGATGAATTTAAGTTTATTTTCCACTATTATTGATACATTGATATGATGGTATATTATACCCATGATCAAAACTTACATCCTCCCTATTAGTTTGTAGCCTTTAATGAATAGTGAGGAACACATGAAGTCATGTAGTGAGCCTATTTGGTTACTATATGTTTTGAATTGGATTAGGGACATTACAATTTTCATGAATCAACCTCCCCAAAACCTTAACCTATTTTTCTAACCCCACACATTAAACCTATGTAGTTCCATTACACTTCTCATTGGTTATTTTCTCTGATATCATTTCTCATGACCCAACCTTCTTGGGCCATGAACATGGTTATTTATCCCCACAGGTGTCATATTCTACCTTTTTTTCTTTCCCAACAAACTAGACGATATTGACCACTACGGTCATTTATTAGACTAATGACCGTACTTATAGGTAAACACATGTTATTTTATCCAAGATAGGGTACAAGGGCCAACATAGTGGGATGGGGTAGTGAACAGTCTTTGGCCTTTGGGACAACCCTAGGACTATGGGCTTAGGTCTTAGGGGTTTTTTAGGGACTTAGGGTCATGGGACTTCAAATTATAGGTGGTTGGGCCTTTAGGGCCTTTTGGTTCTGAAATATGACATTGTACTGGTATATAATTCCACTAGGCCTGCATGCCGTGTAATGATTTACCTCCTAACTTAGTTAAGAAGGGTTTTTTATTAAAAAATGTGTATTTAAAATAACCTTTTATAGAAAAATAATAATTATATTAGTATCATAAGTATTCTAAATTGTTATTGTGTTGACAAAATAACCATTTTCTTTCGTCCTTGATACCATTTTCAAAATGAAAACATCACACATGTTACGTGTGGATTATCACCTCTATGAATGATGTATTATTTTAATCACTACCTTATAAGGTAGGTTATAAAATATATTTTATGGTTATATATGAAATTATAGAATAATATACGTCTTGAATATTTTCATGAAATTATTACATAAGAATTTATGATCATTATAATGTAGTATGTTTTTATCAGTAAATTATATGGAAAATTATCATAAGAGATACCATTCTAATGAAAAATCTCTAAAGTTCACTCCAAATGAAAATGAGGATAAATAAATCACAGGAAAAAAATGATTTTAATATATTTTCTAATCTATGATTGATTATATTACAAACACTTCATAAGTATACTCACCCATTGATTATAACAAGTTTTTGTTTGGGTTAGTTTAACCAACTACATGAATGATTCAATAAATATTTTTTTTCATGGATGATCATGGAAACATAATTACGGATAATATATGATATTAATTAGTAATTTTTTTTTTGTTATGAAATGGTAATATGAATATTTTACTTAATATTACGATATCCCCTTTTATTCTTTAAAATTTCCAAAACTATCCCATTACGTTGTTCGTCTTTAAGAACACTACCTAAAACTCCAATGGAGGAAACATTGAACTTCATTAGAAAATAAAAAAATTCAATTCTTATACCTTTAATTATTTTGGAATGATTAAAATTATTACAATGAACAGGAATTAACATATCCCTTATGAAAATGTACAAAATGATCAAAAAATTTAATATCCAATGATGAAAATAGACTATAACTAATTATTATATATGTATTGAGAATATAAGAGCCTAGAACCTTCACTCCTAAATCTGGTGGTGAATGAATAAAAAATTAATTTTTGGATTTTAAACCAATAATGGTGACCCATTATTTCCATAAAAACCATACAATAACCAAAATAAAACTTGGATCACTTACATTTTTAGGTCCTTTTAGGTTTAGAGTTTTATATAATTCTGAAAAACTAAAACACAAACAATATCCATCTATTGAAATGAAATTTTTTCCTCATTAACCTAATTTTTCATTTCTCACATTATTTCATCATCATAATGGATATTATGTACCTTCTAGAAATAATTCATTTAACCTCATTCTTTATATCATGGGGAGAATGAAACATAAGAAGAGTGGTCTCAAATGCTCAGTGAGGGAAACCATAAGAATTAACACATGAAATTATTTCATGATCATAATAAGAGAATAAGGGTATGACAACATAATTATAGTTCATGATATAATGATAAAATAAATCATACCCATAAATACCTAGATCAAAAAGTATGAAAATAGGTTAAAAGGAAGTGTCTTCTGATTTTATAATCTTGAACCATGAAATATCTATCATTATCATAAAAACATTATAAGCCCATAACAAGTGATTTAAACCCATTTTTGGTAAATTGGAGTATCATATTAATAAAACAAATTTAAAACCCTTTTTATTGGAATAAATATATGGCTGAATTCCAATACAATCATTATTCAATGCATTAGATCAGTATTTTGGTATACCGATCATTTAAGTTATAACGAGCTCACCTGATACTATTTGGGTCACCCCGTTGAATAAATGTAACAACCTGACCCAAATAAATATGGTCTATCCATAATATAAACTTTAATGGCATCACTCAATTCTATTTAGGTTTCCCTATTGTCTAAGTTGTAACAGGATCACCCAATGCTTTTTGGGCTACCCCATTGTTCAAACCGTAATGGGATCATTCAGTGCAATCTGGGACACCCCATTATATAAGATAAAATGATCTCAATGAGATATTTCTTATCTACCCCATCATATATGATGTAATATGATTACCCAATGATATCTTGGACACCCTATCATATAGTCTATAATGGGCTAACTCGATACTATCTGGGCCACCATTCGTATAAGCTATAATAGGATCATCTGATGCTATCTGGGTGACCCCATCATATAATATGTCCAATAACCACAAAATGAATAAATTACATAGATATTTCATTACAAAACTCATAAAAATAACCATTAGTATTCTATAACCTGATTATCCCATGTTAAATAAATGGGGTTCATGTCAATCTCATTGAAACATGATTAACCCATAAAATATAAAAAAAATTCTATAAAAATCACTTGAAAACATGATTAAACCATGAAAAAGAAATATGTTACATAATAATATATTTGATTCATGATTAACTAGTGGAAAATAAATATGTTTCATAACAATCTCATTGAAACATTATTAACCAATGGAAATGAAACATGTTCCATAAAAATCTGTTTGAAATAATCTTAATCCATCCTAAGAAATAATGTGGTTTGTATAAATACCAAATATATATAGTGAAGGATACGTAAAAAACAAGGGTTCTTGACCTTTATGAATGTAAATATAATTAAAATATCATTAAAAACAATCTTGAGTAAAATAACATTTTTATTTTGAAGATCACTTTTTAAAATATAAAACATGTTGAAAATAATTTTATTTGAAAAAAACCTTGGAAACATGTAAATGATGTTTTAAAAATAAATTAAAAAATTTATTTTGGAATATATCCTTTCTAATTTGAAAAATTCTTTTTATTTTTTTGAAATTATTTTTAGAATGCATGGTTTTAGAAGAAAATTATTTTTCCAAAATAAAGAGAAATGAAGTTAAATTTTATTAAAAACAATTTCTCAAACATTTTAATTAACAATGAGTGGAAAATGGTAAAATTACTCAAAAATATCATTAATAACCATAGTATATGATAATTCACAAGAATTATAAAATTTCAACATTAGAGACGAAATTATACACAATACTGATAAAAGATGAGATTGAAATGAAAGACTCTTAACACTTTTGTAATATTGAAGTTGTAAATCCCATGAATGAGAGATCCTAAAATGTATATCTAAATACCCATAAATTTATGTATAAAAATCATATAATACATTAATGGGAATTATATAAACCAAAAAATTTAAGTGGTGGATATGCCATATATCTCACAAAAATTAAAGTGAGATGAGAAAAACCTTACATTAAGTCTGACTTGTAGTGTGTGCCTTTATCTATATAAATAATAAACTGTTATTGATAATTTACATTATTGATAAATGTTTTCATGTTTATTATTAATTTTATTTCTCTTATTAACATGTTATAATTGATTACTTAATCAATTAACTAAATATAATATGTTTTTACTATATTAGGATTTTGTGTCTAAACATGACTTAGGTGGGTTAACTATAGTCAAAGAGGTCATTAATTAAACATATTTACAATAAAAATCATAATATAATTATCAAATTTTTACATTGATTATACTTTTGAAACCCATCATCAATTATGGATAATGTTATGACCATGGAGACGGTAGCCCTTATGAACGAAAGAGTAATGATATAACAACATTAAGTGAATATTTTTTTTATTAAAATTATAATGGTTTTATGTGTTTTTCAATGTTAAAATCCATGGTTATATTATTTTTAAATAATTTTTTTGTTTTAATTATATAATGTAAATATTTTTAATGAGTAAAATATAGTTCATTTTGAATTTGAAGCTTGTTTTTGAATGATTTTTAAGATCTTTATTGAATATATTTTTAACTATTTCAATGATTTATTTCCAAAAAATTAAGACAAGAACCGAGAAGGCCTACAACTAAGGATGGCTCACCACATGGTTTTCCCACAAGGGGAATATGATAAGTCTATCCTTGGAGGAAGTATGTGCCCCAACATTGCATGGGTGGTAAAATCCTGCATGTGGCTCATAGGTCTTCAAGCCCTACGGGTGCAAGGTAGACCCTAAGGCCAGTATGGCCATGTGTGTTGTGACCGTAGGTGTGTATGTGTGTTAAAAGGAATCCCATATGTATAGTAGGAATCATAAATATGGATCTAGTATCTATAATTATATGTTATTACCACATGTGTCCATGTTTTGATGCGGGACACGGGTGCCTCTACGCTTCGTCGTGGGACCATTGTGCCCCACCACTGTCAATCACCCTCTACTATTCTACATTTGATCCTGTGTCCCTGAATTCTCCTAGCCACTTTGTTGATCAACTGATGAAGTTTCTCCACCATCCCTCACCCTCTATATCTATTCCTCCCTTCCTACTATCATTCAACTCTACCTTCACAACACTTTCTCATGGTGTGACTTAGCTATTGTCATCCACACATCCTACTCCACCACTACCCTCATCACTTCAATGTTTCCAAGATCCCAATCACCCCGGATTGCCACCTTCGAAATATTAGGAACACTGTGAAGGAAATAGGTATAAGGACTACCCACTATTATCGTACTCTAATCACTGGATCTCCCACCCACCCACCTTGCACAAGATTCATCACTGCCTCACTCAACTGTGGCTTTGCCACTGGACATCACTATCCACCATGGAGAACCTTAGATAAACACTATAAAACTCTGTTCAAGATCCTTTAGCCAATTTTAAGGCTAGAGGAAGAGTAATCCCTTGCATTTATTCCACCATGCTACTCTTGAGTTCCAATCCTCTTCTCAGATCCACCTATTAACACACTCGATGCCATTGCCTCCATTCACACCAACAAAGGCTGATCAGAATGTTCCTCAACAATCCTCCTCTATCCACTATGAAGGACGATTTAGGAGAGGATAAGACAAGGCAGCCACTGGCCACCCCATGCTTACCCCTCACTTGAGAGCCTCTACTTCCTCGAGTTTCTCCTTCCATATCCATTTCTCTCTACCACATGTTGTGTACCATGCACATTAGAATCTCCCCCAACATGTGGATTTGTTCCACATGCATCCTAAACAACTGCATCTATGGGTGTTACCTATCCTTCACCAATGGGTCTTGAATGTTTTAATTTTTATACGCTTGATTCTTAGGGGTCCATGAAGGTTGAGGGAGGAAAGGTTCTCCATACTCATTTATATAAAGTGGTGTGCCCCCTATGCAAAGAGGCATCGAATAACCAAGAGGGACCCGATGCCTAAGGAGAAAGAGGTAGCACTGCCAAAGGAGGAGGAGGCCACAAACCTCTCCCTTTCTTTTTTCCATTTTCAATATATTTTTTTGTCAAAATGAACCATTATAATTCTTCTTAAATGACCCCACATGAATGGATGGGAAGTAACCCTTATGATTGGGTGAAAAGAAGGATCTCCTCTAATTGTGATGTTTGAGTTTTGAATGTAATCTTTTCAAAAAAAGTGTTTTCCTTTTAATTTAAATTTTTTAAATTTAAAAATAAATTTAATTTAAATTAAATACAATTGTATATTTATTTATTCTTAAATATTAAATTTCTTTGATTTAAATATTTATTCTTCCTTTTCTTGAAATATTTTATTGATTGTGTAAATTGGATGAACTTTAAAAAAGGTTAAGTAAAGGTGTGATTTAGTGATTACTAAACATACAAGGAAAGAAAGATGGACTAATTTTAATATTTTTTGAATGTCAATACTAGATTTGGTATTGCCTAATTAATTTAGAGATGGCTCGTTTGGATTTACACACATTAATAAATTTAAATCAGAAGTGAATAATTGAAACAATTGTAACTCCATTCACTCAATTATTTTAATCAAATCCAAATGATTTATTTGTAAAAGCCGTGATAACATCACATAAGGTAAAAAATAACCTAAATGGAATCACTTTTTTCTTATATGAATCTCAAAAAATCAAAATTCACTTGCTTTCATGTCTTTAATACCATGTACTTTGATTTATTTTTACTCAAGTTACTAATAGATTAAAATTATTCTCTCTAGAGACCACTTTTGGTTACTACTATAATATATTCATAGGAGAATTAAATTCAGTTTTCTCACCCCATGATTGGTGCATATCAAAAGTAATGTTGTTACTAGAGAGCTAGTATAAATATTACACTTTAAAATTAAATGATTAGGATCTATAATGAGGAACTAATCGATTTTGACCCTGAGATAGAGAGAAATATATCAACTAGGCTTAGTATTCGTAATACAATTTTTTTGAATAAATTAATCTAAAAGAATCTAGTGTTAATTCCAAACTACCCATAATAGAACTTAGAGCACAACAAACATTAAGGAACCTTTGTGCCTGAAAAGTTTCTAAAGAAAAAACCGTTTAATCATGCACAAAAAAAAAATAAATTTTAGTTATTCGTTAACATGATTCCTATGCTACCTAAGTTTCATGGCCTTGAAGGTAAATATTCCAATCAAAAAATTCAAGAATTTAGATATGTTTGTTCAAGTTTCAAACCAACATGAGTATTTTAAGGGAAATTAATCAGGAATCCAATCCCCTTTTCACTTAAGGGAGAATCTAAGGAGTGGTTGTATACCTTAAAAACCATATAGATATAATATTGGGATGATCTCCTAAAAAGATTCATATAGAGGTTCTTCCCAACCACCAAGAGAATAGAAATTAGAAAAAAGATATACACCATTTGAAAAGCTACATGTGAGGAACTTTATGAGCACCTAAAATGATTCAAGAAGCTTTGTGCAATCCGCCCACATCAAATAGTGGAGGAGCACCACTTCCTTGTGATATTATAAAAGGGATGTTTAGAAAACAACTAGAACCTTTTGGATGTATGCTCAAGAAGTGATTTAATTGAAAAATCACCCATAGGTGTCTAGAATTTCATTGAGATGATATCTTATAATTCAAAACAATTCAGAACAAAAGTCACTAGTATAAGATATATACATGTGGTAAGTACTTCTGAATCATCACCTCTCCTCGAAACCAAAATTAAAGAATTCACAAGCCTGGTGAAACAAATGGATTTAAAGAAATTAAATGAGAAACCATCTCAATTTTATGTATGTGGATTATGTTCTTCACCCAATCATTACACTAATCCATGTGCTGATATATACGTTTTAAAGTGTTGTGCAACTATATTCCTACACTAAAAATTTTCACAGAATCAACAATGGAGAGATGGTCAAGTCCAACTGGGATTCAATGTAAAAAAAACAAACCAAAAAGCCTTTTTATAATCATCCACCATTACAGAAGAAATGTAACACCCCAAGATTTTATGAAAAGTATTCTTTTAACTTCATTAATGTCATGTGTTGTATGATACACCAAGATTACCTTGCGCTATACGAAACACCGTATTAGCTTGCAGTATACGCAACACTATTCCTGGATCGTGTTACACACAATTTTGATAATAGTTATTCTACGCAACATTAAGTATATATATATATATATATTCAATGTATAAATGAAATATGGTTGTATTTTGTTATATAAAAAAATGAAGGACTCTTGCACAACACGCAACCCTGACTTGGCTTGCATTACACGCAATCGCGACCTTCCTCGATAGCGTGTGTTGTACGCAATACCGAGTTTTACTAAAAATGATATATTATTATAATATTATTATGAACTAGCCGTAATGAATAGTATTAAGTAAATTTTTAATTTTATAACATTAGTATTCATCTTACACATTTTCTAGAACATGATATAAGAACAAAATAAACTTTTCGGGTAAAATAAGTATTTTTCAAAAAATGCAATTTTGCCACCTTTTGATGGAGCTCCCACTTTAAATCTAGTTTTTGACATGTTTATAAGTTCAATTTTACAAAAATAAAATTCTTCTTTGGAATCAATAAATAAAATTTTACTTTGGATAAATTTTTCATATTATTCTCGTAACTTTCATATTTTGATGAATAGTAAAAACACACTATATTTTAATTAAAAACAACTTTTTTCATCGCTGTAATTTATATGGTTATATTATAATATTTAATGGTTTTAAATTATAAATAGAATATATTTTTACCATTTAATATAATGTATTTCATTAGCATTGATTTTACATTAAATTCGTATGTTAAATCAATTCAATCTTTTGCAATGTTTTAAACAAAAACCCGTTTTCATTCGACAACGAGATTAATTTTAATTTAATTTATGAAAATTATTTGTACTAAATTTGAAAAAAGGGATTCCATATTTGGAATCATTGGTTCCAAATTATTTTAATAGGCTACTTTCTATTTTTGGGAATTATGAATAGTAACTACGGTAAAATTTATTTACCATAGTTAAAGGTAAATCGGGTAATTAAGGGTAAATTTAATATTATAAAATTTCCATAACACATGAAAAAATTCTATTGGATGGCTAAAAGTAGACCCATATCACCTAATGGTCGGATTAGATTAATTTTATAGACTTTTGACTAGGAAAATAATTTAATTATTATTAAAACCAAAGAAAGTGACAACATGTCACTCTCTTAAATCTTATAAGTATAATAATTTTAATTTAGTGATAAACATCATAAAACATAAAACATGAATAGTCTAAAGAAATCTAATAAAATTATCTATATAATGATAATTTATTTAGATTTTTTATGGATTAAATAATTATCATTAATGGTGATACATTAATGATGCAGAAATTATTTATTAAGTAAAAAATAAGTAATATAGTTTTTACTGAAATAATAATACCCATTAAATTTCCCACAAACCTGACCTAAACTTATTTTTAGTGTATATATATACCATAATCATCTAATTACCTAATATATAACCGTTTGGAGTCTTATAAAAGTGATTATGACACATATATTGATTTATTTTAAATGATGCCAAAGTTGTCACCTTCATAATTTAATAAATATTACAATTTAAATATTCTGATTTTAAGATGATAAATTCGGGTAAAAGTGTTATTGTGAAATTTAATAGATTTATCTTCATCATAGGATTTTATTTGTAATTTGTATGCAACAAATAAGTATATTTAATAATTATACAAAAATGTTGTAGTAATTATTTTATTAAGAGATAAATCAAATAAATGGTTTTAAAAATAATAAAATAAATATTATATGAACTATTTAATGTGCTCCACTAATTTTCTAGAAACATATGGCCTTTTATGAATCTATTTAAGCTTTTATTTTGAACTTATATTCTGTATATATTTTAGTTAAATTCATATAAATGAATAGTGTCAAAATTGACAATATTGTTATTTTATAAAAATAACATATTATAAATTTTTTTAAAAATAACAAAAATATTTAAAAATTATAAATTTAAATTTATATGGTCTAAAAGGTTATAAAGTATCCAATTATGGAAAATTAACAACAAATAAGTAATTTTTTGTTATAATTTAAAATTTAGAATGTTATTACCACAAATAAAATTAAATTTATTAAGTAAGGATAAATTAAGTTGATAATGTTTAAAATAATTTCCTAACATGTATAAATTTTATTTTTTGATGATATTAAAACCCTATCTCATATTATATTCGAATATGAGTCATTTGTGGAGGTTTTTAAGTGGGGTTAGATTTATTATAAATTAATATTTTTAAGATTTCCAAAGGTACCCCTCTCCTCCCTTATAAAAGGGCACCTCCTCCCTCCCTTCCTCACACCAATTTTATCCTTCAAGCTCGGCCAAACCCTGCCAAATTCTCTTATACACTTCCCTAGAAACATCCTAGAGGTCCTGGTCTTCTTCAAAGACCAATTTTAGTGCCCTAAGTGGAGGTCTCAAAGAGGCGCTTCAAAGAAGAGGTAATGTCCGTTACCGATTCTTTCAACTTTATTTCTTCTTCTACTTATTCTTAGTTAGTTGTCTCATTATAAAATAATAAAATCCGTATCACTAATATACTGATATGTTATTACAAGTATGAAATAACCCTATTTCACCATCTATCCATCCCGCGGAAAATGAAATCACCACGCGTGCGTATGTACGGAATACCGTTTCCACGCTGTGGTGTAATCTGTTTTTCCAACACCACCTTACTTGGATGGGTATAATGGTGTAAAGAATAACTATACATAGTTATTATAACATCATACTGATTATGATATATTTTATAATCCTATCCAATTCAATTCAATAATTATGGGAATGATATTATCGCTCGTGCGTACGTACGGACTACCGCCTCCACGACGCGATGAGATTTATTCTTCATGTTAACCATTTAAGAATGATTATAAAGTATATATAAGAAATAAAAATGAAATATATGACATTATAAAGCTACTGGATTTATGTATATATATATATATATGTCATCTACTTAATTACAATCAACTCAATAAGGAAATGAAAACAACGTTCATGCGTACGTATGACCTACCGTCTCCAGGAACAATGTATTTCTTTCCATTTATCGATCTATTATATATATGTATATTCTAAATATATATTATATATAAATAATGTTTTATATTCTGGAATTAAGTAATCATGATCTAAGTAATCATATGAATAATTACAGGTCAAAACACAGACGACAAATGAAACGATTTTACCCAAAACACTCTTTAACATGGAATTTACAAAAGAACGGGTAATATAAAGTCATAAGTAAACCATATATAATATCATAACAATGAATATGATTCTTTAATAATTCAATGACATTATTTAAATCATTATACAGGAGGTTCTGATACATACGAAGCATATCAGACATAAGGTAAGGGATAATTTTGTAAATCTCATTTTATCCGAGATTGCTTATTCGTAAGTATTTACTGGGGTTATTGTTATCATCCATGTCCATGTTTTCCAAAAGTGTTTTTATGTATGTTTAATGTCCTTTTTACCCATTTTTAATTTTATTACATGGTATGTAAGGAATATTTCTTTTGTTTACATTACGAGGTACTTTTTGACTTTTCTGGTAAAAGTACAAGAAGAATGTTTTTTTAACTTATACGACACGAATGGATTTTTACGGTTTTATAAAGCCTTATTTTTATGAAGACTACTCCAAAATATTTCATGACAATTTTCAACAAAATCCTTTTCTTTTAAAATTTCATGATATTTTGTAAAAAGAGTATGATTTTGAAGAATAAAGGATATTTTCTTCAAGAATTCATTTCAAGTGTTTTATCAAAACCATTTTCTATCTAAGATGACATTATTTAATATATGTATGTTTCAAGTATAATGTCTCTATGATTTAAATGGTTTCACTTTTCTTATGATGAAATGATATCCATTTGTTTTATATGGATTGTGTTATGATGGAATGATGTTTATGAAACCCATTTTATTCTTTGGGTTATGATGAATGTTGTAAGTTTATTTTGTGTCATAAGTAAGAATGATTTCATTATGAGATGGGTGAGACCTATATCTCTCTCCAATGCATTGGGTAAAGATTTATATCTCATGAGATAGACATGGCTGGAACAGCAAGTTAAACCGGTTCAGTAATACAGGACTGGAACGAGGAGTGAACTCGATTCCGAAAGGGACTTTGTCCACTAAGATGGTCTTGGCAGCAATGCCTTGGCTAATATGGAAATAATATCATGTTTTTAATGGTTTCCACAATTACATGTTTTATTCCCATGCTGTTTTATCATTCTTAATGTTTCTTTATGATCTATGCCTTACGTACTTCCATGTTTTATGTCATTTATCATGCTTTTGATGTTTAAACATTATGTTCATGTTTTAAGTTCAAATGTATATGGTATATTTTATTTTATCCATGCTTACCCATACTGAGCATTTTAGCTCACCCTTTTTATGTTTTATTTTCCCCAGGATATAAAGAAAAGTTTTAGGTAAGAAAAAAAGGGGAAGATCTTTATGGGAGATGTTGAAGATCTTTCACCAAGATTAGAAGATTACGTTCCAAGTTTCCAAAGACACAAAACTATTATGGTCCTTGTGTGTCTGTTTTTGTTATGTATTAAGTATTCCTCAAAAGTAATGTAATGTTCATGTACGTCAAGCTTCGGGTCTCTACATTTGGTATCAGAGGAAAGGTTTAGTCAACCTTTGGAAACTAGGATGCGAAAACGTTAGTGAGATCCCTAGAGATATTTCTAAGGTATGTCAAGGGATGTACCTAAGGATAAGTATACGTATAGGATATAGTCCTAGAACTACGGTAATGATCTTAGAATTTAACCTAAGATGTTAGATATTGAGGGTGCTCCCCCTTTACTATGTTGTTTTCTCTAGCATGATTTTTTCCTCTCACACTATTCTTTTTGGGTTTTAGAAAATGGCTAGAAATAGGAAGATTCATGATAATGGAGGATATGATGGAAAATGGAATGATATTCTTCATGAGAAACCAAATGAAACGGGATTTGGAAGTCCAAACATTGTTATTATGCCTAATCAGCAATCTCATAATATGATCAATAATCTCAACTTTGGTAAGTTTCCCGACTCAGATAATAAGAGAAAGATTGAGTTTAATGATGATCATAGAGGAAATAAAGTTCAATTTCCCTCATGTTAATCATGTGGGAAGAGGCATCGGGGAGATTGTTTCAAGGGAACTGGAAGATGCTTTGGGTGTGGAAAAGAAGGACACAAAGCTAGTAAGTGCAAAGGAAAAGGTTTAGTTAACACCAGGGATGAGGATAATGGTATTTCTACGACATAAACAATGGTTAAATGTTTTAAATGTGGAATGTACGGGAATTATGAAAACCAATGCCCTAAGGGAAAGTCTCATGAAGAGAATTAGTACGGCCGTATGTGTAGTATTTATGTTGATGATGATGACGAGACTACAAATGATATGTGAGATGAAAGAATTGTTGAATCTCGGTCAATGGTTTAAGAAGGTAGTGGAATGATTACATGTTTATCAAGTGTAATATTGTATAAGTAATCTCATGGTTCTATGGAATAAAGAGACATCTAAGGATTGTTACACTGTTGTCTTTCCTTGAGTTTTGAAAGTGTATGATTAATGTTACCAGTATCCATGAATGGTTATTCAGATATTTTTGGAATGTAGATGATATGCGCATAATGAAGGGATAATGAGATAATTAAATGTTTGATAGTATTCATGATCTCATGAATGATATAAGGAGAAGGTTATATCATGGTTTGAGTATATAGAATTTTTGGATTTTGGTATGTGGAAAGAGTAAACTTTTGACAGCATTCATGTTTTCACTAAGGTTTAATGGGTATTCATTTTTCAAGAGAATACATGATTAAGGTATTCACATGATTGAAATGAGACCAACAATATAATGGGGGATAAATGATGGTTGGTTGATGACATTTCAAGTAATCGTTTTCTTTATACTATGAGCTTGGACCAAAGTATTTTAGATAAAGATTGGAATGGATTATGCTGGACATATGATAGTATTGTTTAAGGATAGAACTTTTTTCGATATTATTGATGGGATGTTATAGTAATGTAGTTTTAGAAAAAGGAAAACCTGCAGGATGAGCGATAGCCCATCGCGTCGGACAAGGCTGTGGGAATCGAACCCACAACCGAAGTGTGACTGGCTTTTATCGCCTACCACTGGCCTACATGAAGTCCCTGGTTAGTAGAAACTAGTTTTATTTTATTAAGCAGTATGATATATGAAGTATAAGTTCATTTTTGGAACCATATACGATTAATCTAACCATATGATGGACTTATAACTTTTTCTAACCTTTTTTTTGAAACAGATGGAATGACCCATCATTCTATCACATGATCTTCTAACACATCACGAATAAAAAATTCAACTTCATTTCATTAAGGGATGAATTGGCAATTGTTCAATTCACGAACAACAGTGAGATTGTACCGAAATCATGTAAGTATTTCTTTTAATTCATCAACTTTAGGGAAATGATCTTGAAAACGAAAAATGTTGTCTTAGTGACCTTATATCCGATGAATCTGATGGTACCTAAGATCATCACAAATCTATGGCTTTGTGATGGTTGGTTTTTTCATAGCCATGTTCTCTACCACTCTCTATCAGAACATGATGGTTAGATTTATCTTCCATGTCCATATTTTCACCTATGTTCTCCTACGTGGAAACCCAGTGATGAGTTAATTTCGGTAACCATTACATTTCATACTTTAGTTTTTAAAACCAAGTTTTGGTATTCCTTTTTACGATGTGGGTTTCTATTAAACAAACTTTCGAGTAGTAAACCATTTATAACCCTGAAGAATTTCGAGGGAGAAATTCATTTTAAGGGGGGTAGAATGTAACACCCCCAGATTTTATGAAAATTATTCTTTTAACTTAATTAATGTCTTGTGTTGTATGCTAGACCAAGATCACCTTGCGCTATACGCAACACCGTATTAGCTTGCAGTATACGCAACACTATTCTAGGACCGTCTTACACACAATTTTGATAATAGTTATTCTACAGAACATTGATTATATATATATATATTCAATGTATAAATGAAATATGGTTGGATTATGTTATATGAAACAACGAAGGATTCTTGCACAACATGCAACCCTGACTTGGCTTGCATTACACGCAATCACGACCTTCCTCGATAGCGTGTGTTGTATGCAATACCGGGTTTTACTAAACAACGATATATTATTATAATATTATTATGAACTAGCCGTTATGAATAGTATTAACTAAATTTTTAATTTTATAACATTAGTATTCATCTTACACATTTTCTAGAACATGTTATAAGAACAAAATAAATTTTTCGGGTAAAATAAGTATTTTTCAAAAAATGCAGTTTTACCGCCTTTTGATGGGGCACCCACTTTAAATCTAGTTTTTGACATGTTTATAAGTTAAATTTGAAAAAATAAAATTCTTCTTTGGAATAATGAAATAAAAATTTACTTTGGATAAATTTTTCATATTATTCTGGAAACTTTTATATTTTGATAAATAGTAAAAACACACTATATTTTAATTAAAAACAACTTTTTTCATTGCTATAATTTATATGGTTAAATTATAATATTGAATGGGTTTAAAGTATAAATAGAATATATTTTTACCATTTAATATAATGTATGTCATTAGCAATGCTTTTACATTAAATTCGTATGTTAAATCAATTCAATCTTTTGCAATGTTTGAAACAAAAACCCATTTTCATTCGACAACGGGATTAATTTTAATTTAATTTCTGAAACTTATTTGTATTGAATTTGAAAAAAGGGATTCCATATTTGGAATCATTGGGTCCAAATTATGTTAATAGGCTACTTTCTATTTTTTGGGAATTATGAATATTAACTACGGTAAATTTTATTTACCATAGTTAAAGGTAAATCGGGTAATTAAGGGTAAATTTAATATTATAAAATTTCCCTAACACATGAAAAAATTCTATTGGATGGCTACAAGTAGACCCATATCACCTAAGGGTCGGATTAGATTCATTTTATGGACTTTTGACTTTGAAAATAAATTAATTATTATTAAAACCAAAGAAAGTGACAACATGTCACTCTCTTAAATCTTATAAGTATAATAATTTTAATTTAGTGATAAACATCATAAAACTTGGAACATGAATAGTATCCAAAAATATAATAAAATTATATACATCATGATAATTTATTTATATTTTTTAGGGATTAAATAATTATCATTAATGATGATACATTAATGATGGAGAAATTATTTATTAAGTGAAAAATCAGTAATATAGTTTTTATTGAAATAATAATACCTATTAAAAGGCCCAAAAACTTGACCTAAACTTATTTTTAGTGTATATCTATACCATAATAATCTAATGACCTAATATATAACCGTTTGGAGTCTTATAAAAGTGATTATGACACTTATATTATTTTATTTTAAATGATGCCAAAGTTGTCATCTTCATAATTTAATAAATATAACAATTTAAATATTGTGATTTTAAGATGATAAATTCGAGTAAAAGTATTATTGTTAAACTTAATAGATTTATATTCATTATAGGATTTTATTTTTAATTTTTATGCAATAAATAAGTATATTTAATAATTATACAAATATGTTATAGTAATTATTTTATTAAGAGATAAACCAAATAAATGGTTTTAAAAATAATAAAATAAATATTATATGAACTATTTAATGTACTCCACTAATTTTATAGATAAATATGGCCTTTTATGAATCTATTTAAGCTTTTAGTTCGAACATATCTTCTGTATATATTTTATTTAAATTCATATAAATGAATTGTGTCAAAATTGACACTTTTGTTATTTTATAAAAATAACATATTATAAAATTTTTTAAAAATCAAAAAAATATTTAAAAATTATAAATTTAAATTTATATGGTCTAAAATGTTATAAATTATCCAATTATGGTCAATTCACAACAAATAAGTAATTTTTTGTTATAATTTAAAATTTAGAATGTTATTACAACAAATAAAATTAAATTGATTAAGTAAGGATAAATCAAGTTGATAATGTTTAAAATAATTTCCTAACATGTATTAATTTTATTGGATGATGATATTAAAACCCTATCTCATATTATATTCTAATATGAGTCATTTTTGGAGGTTTTTAAGTGGGGCTAGATTTATTATAAATTAATATTTTTAAGATTTCCAAAGGTACCCCTCTCCTCCCTTATAAAAGGGCACCTCCTCCCTCCCTTCCTCACACCAATTTGAGCCTTAAATCTCGGCCAAACCCTGAAAAATTCTCTTATCCACTTACCTAGAAACATCCTAGAGGTCCTGGTCTTCTTCAAAGACCAATTTTAGTGCCCTAAGTGGAGGTCTCAAAGAGGCGCTTCAAAGAAGAGGTAATGTCTGTTACCGATTCTTTAAACTCTATTTCTTCTTCTACTTCTTCTTATTTAGTTGTTTCATTATGAAATAATAATATCAGTATCACTCATATACTGATATGTTATTATAAGTATGGAACAAATCTATTTCACCATCTATCCATCCTACGGAAAACGAAATCACCGCACGTGCGTAGGTACGGAATACCGTCTCCAAGCCGTGGTGTAATCTGTTTTTCCAACACCACCTTACTTGGATGGGTATAATGGTGTAAATAATAACTATACATAGTTATTATAACATCATAATGATTATGATATATTGTATCATCATATCCAATTCAATTCAATAATTATGGGAATGATATCATCGCTCGTGCGTACGTATGGACTACCGTCTCCATGACGCGATGAGATTCATTCTCCATGCTAACCATTTAAGAATGATTATAAAGTATATACATGAAATAATAATGAAATATATGAAATTAAAAAGATACTGGATTTATGTATATATATATATGTATGTCATCTACTTAATTCCATTCAACTCAATAAAGAAACGAAAACATCGTTCATGCGTACGTACGACCTACCGTCTCCTTGAACGATGTATTTATTTACACTTATCGATCTGTTATATATATGAATATTCTGAATATATATTATATATAAATCATGTTTTATAATCTGGAATTAATTAATCATGATCTAAGTAATCATATGAATAATTACAAGTCAAAACAAGGACGACAAATGAAACGATTTTACCCAAAACACTCTTTAACATGGAATTTACAAAAGAACGGGTAATATAAAGTCATAAGTAAACCATATATGATATCATAACAATGAATATGATTATTTAATAAGTCAATGACATTATTTAAATCATTATACAAGAGTTTTGGATACATGCGAAGAATATCATACAGAAGGTAAGGGATAATTTTTCAAATCTCATTTTTATCCGAGATTGCTTATTCGTAAGTATTTAATGGGGTTATTGTTATCATCCATGTCTATGTTTTCCAAAAGTGTTTTTATGTATGTTTAATGTCCTTTTTACCCATTTTGACTTTTACTACATGGTATGTAAGGAATATTTCTTTTGTTTACGTTACGAGGTACTTTTTGACTTTTCCGGTAAAAGTTCAAGAAGAATATTTTTTTAACTTATACGGCACGAATAGATTTTTACGGTTTTATAAAGCCTTATTTTTATGAAGCCTACTCCAAAATATTTCATGAATATTTTCAAAAAAATCATTTTCTTTTAAAATTGCATGACATTTTGTAAAAAGAGAATGATTTTGAAGAAGAAAGGATATTTTCCTCAAGAATTCATTTCAAGTGTTTTATCAAAACCATTTTCCATCTAAGATGACATTATTTCATATGTATATGTTTCAAGTATAATGTCTCTATGAATTAAATGGTTTCAATTTTCGTATGATGAAATGATATCCATTTTTTTATATGGATTGTGTTATGATGGAATGATGTTTATGAAACCCATTTTATTCTTTGTGTTATGATAAATATTGTAAGTTTATTTTGTGGCACAAGTAAGAATGATTTAATTATGAGATGGGTGGGACCTATATATCCCTCAAATTAATTGGGTAAAGATTTATATCTCATGAGATAGACATGGATGGAACTACAAGTTAAACTGGTTCAGTAATACAAGATTGGAATGAGGAGTGATCTCGATTCAGAAAGGGACTTTGTCCACTAAGATGGTCTTGGCAGAAATGCCTTGGATAATATGGAAATCATATCATGTGCTTAATGGTTTCCACAATTAAATATTTTATTCCCATGCTATTTTATCATTATTAATGTTTCTTTATGATCTATGCCTTACGTACTTCCATGTTTTATGTCATTGCTCACGCTTTTGATGTTTAAACATTATGTTCATGTTTTTAAGTTCAAATGTATATGGTATGTTTTATTTTATCAATGATCCCTCCACCATTATCCAAAAAATGTCAAGATACATGGATATTTTCTATTACATGCACTATGGATTATTTAAAATTTTCTTATACATTGCGGGATCTTTGTGCTTCCATTGATGTTATGTATAACTGTGTCTTTTAATATTTTAAAATAGGTGAACTAAATACCACATGATTAGTTTTACAACTAGAAAACTGATTTACATTTTTTATAACAAAATAAACGAAAGATATGCTAGTAGGAGTTGAAGTATTTCTTTCCAGCAGACTTTTACATACTCACCATGGATAACGACAATGCACCAGAGCATTCAACCATTATTTTGGGATGAAAATTATTTAAAATATCCAAAAAAACATCAATGTGCATAAAGGACCCCTGACCATGGCTTTGGGAGACAACAAGATGAAAATTAATTCTCTTGACTCAAAAATAAACCCTTCAAACAGCCATTCAATCTTTGAAATTTTCCATGAATAAGGTATTGATACCATAGATGATTTAGGTAGGATTTGAAATTTATTAGCTTTATAATATCACAAAATGGAAGAATAGAGTTCTAAAAAATATAAAAATTATATCTTTTTACCTTAAAAAGAAATCACTATTTTATTTTTTGATAATTTATTGCAATAAATAAATATGATACCATTTTTAAAGGAAATTCAAGATTTTGAAATGGGAAATTTGAATTCCTTATCATCCATATAACAACCCTAGAGTCTTGAATTAAATCCCAAACAATGTGATTTAAAATATCTGTATCTATTGGAGGGTGAAAAGTTGTGTGGGATCATTTCTAATAATCTACCTAGGTCCGAAGAGAAAACATGTAATTAAAATTATAAAAAGAAATTATTGAACCATAGGATGGATTCCAAGAGATATACCCAAGATCAAACCCAAATTCCACCCATAAAATATCTTATTATAAGTGGACTCTCAACCAATTAGGCATCCCTATAAGATTCTAAACCCCTTCATCATGGAAGTTTAAAAGAATTAAATTGAAAATTTTTTGGCCAAAAAACCATTTAAAAAATTTATGGCTCCAAATGGGTCATCCCCATCCATGCGGTTCCCAAGAAAATAGTCTTGACCTTTGTGTGAAATAAAAATAATGAATTAATTCCCATAAGAGTCCAGGACAATTTGAGGGTATGCATTGATTATATAAGGATGAAACATGTCACCTGAAAATAGCATTTTATGATCACATTAAGTGATCAAATGATAAAAATTCTATTATGTAGGTAACATTACTTATTTATGAATGGATTTCATGGTTATTTTCACGTATCAATTACTCTAGAAGTCCAAGAGAAGAAAACATTCTCCTCTACATTTTGGGCCTTTTTTTATAAGATAATTCTTTTATGATTGTACAATGCCCCAAGGATATTCCAGTGATGTATGGTAATCATTTTTTTATAAAATTGAAGACTAAATTGATATATTTATTGATTAGTTTTCAATTTTTGAATATTCCTTTGATCATTTCTTGGGGAATCTTGATATTTTTTTGAATACATTCATTGACAGAATTTTGGTTTTGAAATTTGAAAGTGTCACATCATGGTTGAAAAAAGAATAGGGCTAGGGAATATCATTTCAAAAAAGGGAATTGAGGTGGAAAAATCTATAATTTATGTGATTAATTTTTTTCCATACACAACCTGTGTGAGACATAGTAGATAATTTATAAGGAATATGGTATTTTATAGTAGATTCATCTAGGATTTCAAAAATATTTCTATTCCACTTAAAAGATTTATTTTAAAAGAGGCCAAAATTATTTTGAATAATAATTTTAGGGAGGAATTATATGAGATGATACAAAATTTGGTAACCCCACTAATAATTTAACCACCAAATTGGAAACATCTATTTGAGTTTCTTTGTGGTCTATTAAAAAATGTTGTATGATCATTTACTTGAAAATTAATTGAAGTAAATTCTTGATTCATAACTTATGTTTCAATAATCTTGGTTTCCACTTAGATCAATTAAAAACAATAGGAAATGAGTTTCTTATTTTTTTTTATTTTCATTATCTAAATTAAGATTATATTTACTTGGAAGTAAATTAGTTTTATTATCTAATAATATAGAACATAGGTACTTAATAAAAAAAGAAAATTAAAAAAAAGGCTAATGGGATGGATAATAATCTTATAGGAGTTTAATCTAGAGATTAAAGACAAAATGGGAGTTGGGAACAAAGTGGAATATCACCTCGATAGGCTCCCAACATTGCTAAAATAGAAATTCTAGAGTCGATCCCACTCGATGAATACATAACGGGAAAGAAGATCTACAACATATTAGGGTAGGTACCATGGTATGATAATATAGTAAATTATTTTTCTACATCTCAGGTACCTTATTCCATTAATTACCACTAAAATCATAAACTCAACGTTGAATCTACATTTTATATCTTGGATAATCGCTTTCTCTTGAAAATTTACAATGACAATGTCATAAGAAGACTCTTTCCAACAAGTGAAATATAATATATTTTTCAATTTTGTCATATAATTTCATGTGGGAGACACTTTGGACCTCAATTAATAGCCATAAATGTATCATAATCTAGAATCTATAGATTCTCATGATTATTGTAAAAATGTAAAAGTTTCAATTTTTGGAAACATTTCAAAGAGACAAGATATACCCAAAAAATGATAATTTTTTGGGAAATATTTAATGTTTGGCGCATTGATTTTATGGGATACTTTCACATGTCTTTTTAGTGATCCCACATTTTAATTTCTATTGATTATGTCTCCATATGGGTAGAAGAAAAATCCACCAATACCGATGATTCCAAATTCATGTGTGACATTTTCAGGGATTTCATTTTTTGCCTATTTGTATTGTCAAAATCCATAATCAGTGACCAAGTGGCACAATTTTTTAATATAATAATTTAAACTATGATTAAAAAGTATAGGCTTCACAAAAAAATTTCTACAAATTAGCTTCCCCAAACAAATGGCCAAGACGAAGTTTCCCACCAAGATATTAAATCCATTTTAGAAAAAAGTTTCAAACCAAACAAAAAAGATTGAATCTAAATACTTGAAGAAAAATTATGGCCATACTTGATAGTGTATAAGACACCTATATGTATGATCCCCTATCAGTTTATTTATGAAAAAAGTTTCTATATACTATAAAAATTGGATCACCAATCATATTGGGCTGTGAAAAAGGTGAATTTGGATTTGGAGAGTTTTGGGGGAGAGAGAAAATTTTAGTTATAGGTGTTTTAAGAAAAAATATGAGAATATTTTGAAAATTCATGAATTTAAAAATAATTAACTAGGGTTGCACATGAAATGTTTACTTTACCAAAGACCTTTCAACCTAGAGACCAAGTTCTATTTTAAAATTCAATACTAAATTTAATTGAATTTATGCTTTGTTCTAGGTGGGAAGGAAATTTTCTTTTTACCAATTTATATCTTTTTGGTGTGATTCAGATTGATAAAGAAGAGGGAAAAACCCATTCACAGTAAATGGGAAATTGATGAAAAAGGTCCATGGAATTTTACCTCAAGAACTGATGAGGATACCAAACTTCTCCAACCCATCAACTGATTTCTTATCATGAGGTGAGGTTGATCCAACAACATTCACTAAAGGAGCTTCTGGTAGGTAAACCAAGTTCTATAGTTTTCTATAGATTTATGATTCAACTACCTACTACATAACCCATTTGTGCTTTAATGGAATGGTTCTTACACTGGTATGAGTTCTTTTTATTTTTAAATCCCATTATATAAGGAAACTAAAAGAGTGCCTGAAGAAGTGAAGAAAGAGGACTAAATCTTTATTTCACAATGGAGTTCACTTTTTAATGATTATCCTTTAAACTCCCTATTTTTTTTCAAATAAAACATATTTAGATTTAAATTTAAAATCACATGTCCACAAACAAATTTATATTTTAATTGAATTATCTAGGAGACATGAGTCTCTTAAGAATATTATGATGTTATGTTTTAGATGTTAATAAAATTTAATGAGTGAATAAAATAATTAAATTATTAAAGTGAATCATGGATATTAAAATGATAATTCATGATTTAACAGAAATAATATATTCAAGTAAATAAAATTTCCCAACCATTCTTTATGCTTTGAATTTTTGAAATTTATTTTAATTGATTTGTTATTGTTAGTCGTGCCATGAGAGATTTTCCAAAACTACATGACTATTCCTGATACAATTTATAGTCCAAGTAATTCTTATTTATTCTTAGGCATATTTCATGAGTAATCTGGGGATATGTAACCTTATAGAACTTAAATTTGAACTTTTCAAATATTTAACTATGAAAAAATAGATTTAAAATTATTTATGAATATTTTAATATACCATTTATCCTTAAAATACTAACTTTTAATCAATCCTTCATTAGCCCATAGATACAATGAATTACCATTAGAGGAATGATCTATGTTCAGAGACATTTTTTATCCATTCCGACCATAATTTGAGTAAATACATAAACTTTTAATAATAAAGTGTGGGGGTGAAAAGAGTCATGGTGGATGGGATAAAATAAATTTATTGGGAAAAGTGTGGGGGTAATTATAATGGGAATTAAGTAGCATTGTTTATTCATTCATGATACTTTATTACCCTATTTAATTAAATAAATATAAATAATAAAAAAAACAAAAAAAATGAGAAAATGGGTTGTGATTTGTGGGAACCCAAAAATCACCATTACTAGAACTATGATTTTTATCATATTTGTTTAGGTGGTGGATATGAGGTTTATTCTAAATCATAAATTTCAAAAAATAAATAAAATAAATGTTTATTTTAAAAATAAAAAATTAATATAAAAGTTGAAAAATTTTAAGAGGGTGAACAAATAATTCATTATATATCATTTAAATCATGATATTTACTTTATGTTTTGGGGATGTTGAGAGTTATTATAGATTAAAGGGGAGAATGTCATTAAAATTTTACGTTGAATATCATGATTTATTCTTTACAAGATAAACATCCTCCTTAATCTTTAATTCTACACATATTCCTACAAACCTTAAGCCTCAGAGTCATTTGAACCTTAATTGAAATCTCTCATGATTTCATGTGATGCTTTCTATAAGAAGTGGGGAAATTAATTATTTTAAAATACCATGGATAAAGAAAATTTTCTCATGACATGATCATATATTTACATAAACATTATCATGAGAGATGAGTGAAAAGATCCAGGCGGGGTAAATCATGATTCGACATGTTTAATAATTATGAATTGAGGGACTATAATTAATGATAAGATAAATATAACCAATTTATAATGGGGAAAAGTAAAATTATTTATTTAATTATTTCCTTTCTAATTGAGAAATTAAATTAATATTTTATGTTTATTTTTTAGAATTTTATATAACATTGAAAATTATTTGATTTTATTTTAATATTTTTAACATTGGTTCCCTCATTAAATTTATTGTTGAGATTTTATGCCTATGGAAAATCATGGTTTAAGTGTGGGGGTATTTCATAAACCAATATTAAGTGAATATTTTTATTCAAATTTAAATGGGATCAAGTATTTTCCAATCTTAAAATACATTGTTTTCAATATTTTATTAAATAATGAGTAATTTTAATTATAGAATGAAAATGTTGTTTAAAGAGTAATAGAACGTTCATTTTAAATTTGAGTCCTATTATTATAAAATTTTTATGATCTTTATTAAAATTTTTTCTTACTCTTTCAATGATTTTTGTCAAAAAATAAGGCCAAGACCTGAGTAGGCCTTAAACCAAGGATTTCCAAACCCATAACCATCCTATAAGGGGTACCCAACCTAGCGAGCCTTGGAGGGCCGCAGGAGCACCAACATCACACAGGTTGTGAAATCCCATGCGCACCCAAGGGTGGTCAAGCCATATGGGTAACGAATAATACATAAGGCTTATGTGGACATGTGTTTCACGGTCAAAGGTTTATGTGTGTGTCAAGCGGAATCACACCCCCACAACAAGTGTCTATGGGATGGCTCCCACATCCATCATTATATTTGAGTGCCACCCATGTCCAAATTTCAATGTGGTACATGGGTTCTATCATGTTACACCACATATCTGGAACAACCCACCTCTTATAATCACCATTTTCTATTCTTACTACACTCACATGTCATTGAAGTTACTTGGCTGCCCCACTAATCGACCGACACCACCACTCCTCCATCCCTCACCCCCTGCCACCATACCTCACCACTTAAATCTATTCATTACTGCCTCCATAGAACTGTTGACTTGTTTCACCAAAACACTATCATACAAACACCCCACTCCATAACCATTTCCCTCCCTTCACTACTATTGAGGTCCCGATCACCTATGGCTGCCACATTCGAGCTCTTCCAGCCACTATGAAGGCTGGTGTAAGAAGGAGAACTATCCATTACCGCATGTCAGTCATTGGATCACCCTACCACCTACCATAAATGAGCTTCATCTCTGCCACTATCCCCCATGGTCTCACTACTAGACATCACTATCCACCACCAATATCCTCAGACAATCCCCGAGAAGCTGTTTTCGTGCTCCTTCGGCCACTTCAATGGTCGGAAGAAGAGGAAGCCACCACATGCCAGACATCGTGCTACTTTTAATCTTGAATCTTCCCCCCTGATCCCATGATTCACAAACTAGATGACCCTTCATCCATTCACACCACTGAATTATGATCACCAGGATTCCTAAAGAGCCTCCTCTGTCCATTAAGAAGGCTAGAGCAGTGGATGAGAAACTGAGACAACCAATGGCCACCCCATGCATGCACCCTTCTTGCAAGCCCCTACTTCCCCAATCTCCTCCTTACACATCCCCTACTCTCCACCATAGTCCATACCCCATTCATTTCTAAGGGTCCCCCATACATGGATCTAGTCCACATGCATCCTAAAAACCTAAATCCGTGAGTGTTTCCTCTCCTTCAGTAGTGGGTTTGGGGTTTCTTTATTTTTACACCCCCAAGACCTGAGGTTCCAAGAGGGAAGAGGGAGGTGAGGAACTCCATCCTCACATATATAAAAAGTAGAACCCCACTTTAAAGAGGAATAAAATCACCATAAAAATATATACCCATAACCAAAGGAGAAACACACATTACTAATATTGGAGGAGGAGGTCATAGACCTCTCCCTTTCCCTTTCCCTTTTCCATTTATTTCTTCTTCAACATGAACCATTTCACTTCTTCTTCAATGACCCCCTCTTGGATGGAGGGGTAGACACCATTTTTATTGGGTGACTGGAATGAGGCCCATAATTGTGATGTTTTATTTTTGAAATTTATCTTTTCAACTAAATTATTTTCCATTTAATTTAATATTTTTCAATTTAATAATGTTTGGAATTTAAATTAAATACAATTGTTTTTTTATTAAATGTTAAATTTATTTGATTTAAATATTTATTCTAATTTTGATTGATGTATTTTATTTATTGTTCAAATTGATTTTTCATTAAAAAAAATTAACTAATTGAGTGATTTAGTGATTAAAAAATGGATGGGAATAAAGAGGGAATAATTTGAATATTTGGGAAAAGTCAATACCATATTTGGTATTGCCTGATTAATTAAATTATGGACCATTTGGATTTCCAAAATTTAAAAAATTTAAATAATAGGTGAATAATATAAATAGTTTTTAATCTATTCACTCAATTATTTTAACCAAAATATTGGTTTTTAAAAACCATAATAGCAACGAAAATGGGAATAACATAATATAAATCTAATCACTTATCTCTCATATGAATCTCAACAAATCCAATTTTCCTTGTTGTATAGTCTTTAAAATTTTATTATGTTAATTTTTTTACATAAGTTAAAAATATATTAGAACAAATTTCTCTAGAGATGAATTTTCTAACACTATACTATACTTCTCAGGTAATTAAATTTCTTTTTCCACACCGGATGATAAGTTTGAATCATGTAACATTTCCATTTTTTAATGATTATTATGGAAATAAGTTAAGTAATATTTTATCTTCAAATAATGATAATTGTATCTTAAATACCATAAAAATTAATTATTTATACATAGATATATATTTATATCATCTTTGTGATGTGGTGATGAAAAAAATCACATCACTTCAAGGAGGCGATAATCCAAACATCCACAAACGACGTTATCCCTTTTTCAGTGAGTGAAATGGTAATAAATAAAAGTATATAATATATAATTATAAATACATAATTAATATAATCATTATGTCATTAATATTGCATATATTCATTATCTTTACACTTATTACATTCTATGTAACACATTAGGGAAAAATGAATCACATCTCTTTGCAAGGGGCAGTCCTTCATACATATGAAAGGCATTATAATATAACATATGTATTATTATATAAAAGGTTATATATGATATAATGAAACCATAGGTACAATTATGATATAAACATAATATATAACTTTAGATACATCATCATATCAAATATTGAGAGGTAGAAATGTAAAAATAAATGACATCCTTTTGCAAGGTGGTGGTCATCTGTACACATGAATGATGATTTGTTTACCCATTTGATGTAATTTTGTGTAATTTTAGGTCATAATATTAACATAAAAACATATCACTAGATGTAATATTCCAAGTTTATTATATCATCTTACTATATAATGAATTCAAGGGGTTGGGAAATAAATAATAAAAATATTTTTGCTAATGAATGTTACCTCTTCTTCGGGTAACTCCTATTGGTTTTCACCAAAGTCATTCCTTGGTTGGATTTATTCCAAATGTAATATTTCATGGATGGTAAGAGGGATTTTTATAAGTTATTTTTTTAAGTTTGGGGTTTAAAAAAAGGTTTCATTACTGTGAATAATTGAGGGGAGTGAATACCCTATTATAATGGAAGAGAAGTTGCATTATTGTAAATAACCAAATGTATTCAATATTGGAAGGTCTCCCTTACATAATCTGGATAAAAAAATTAAACATAATTGAGGTTATGGATTATTTGGTTGATAAAAACCTCCAACACATAATAATAAAATCATTTAAACATTTTTCCTTTATTATTTAAACTTTATATGTTTTAAACTTTTTGTTTTTACTATGGTAACACGTTTTCTGACCTTGGAAATTTAACATTTAATATTATATTATATTGATAAATATTAAAACATATAGAACCCATTATTATAAATATTATATATAATTTAAAAAATTATAATCTCATTTGTGTTGGAAATTAGTTTTAAGGGAAGAGCACATAACTCGCAAAAAACACTACTTTAATCATAATCGTGCAAACAAAAAATTTTCTATTTAGGGGTCAATATGATCATTAAAAAAAAATTGTCCATGAATGGAAAATATTTTATATTTATTAACATTTAAAAATAACTTGAATTAATATATGTTTTTTTATTAATTTTAAATCATTTAATAAAATAATATTTATTATAAAACAACATTAATGTAAATTTCTACATTATATATTTAATTTGAATTTAAAAATATCAAGAAAATTATGGAATTAAAATATATCATGTTAAAATCAATTAAACAAGATTTATTAATTTAATTCTATAATTTAACTCAATTATTAATTTAATTTATATCACATTTAATATTTTTAGTATCATTTATTCTATTTAATTTTAAACAAAATAATTCTTGTGTTAGTATTTCATAAGCATTTAAAGTCAATATTTTATCACTAAAATATTAAAACAAATTATCACTATAAAAATAACTCATTATTATTTCAAAATAATATTTATAAATGAACCTATTTTTTCCTATACCAAGTCTTTACAGGTATTAATGGTAAGGAAACTCCCTTTTCTATATTTCATTTACATAACTTATTATATAAGGAAATTTCAATGTATAGTGTTCCCAATAACTCATTAAAATATATAATTAGGTGAAAGGGGTTGAAATATGTCTTTAAAATGGGTTTTAGACAATTTGTAAGGTCATTTTACCCCTCACCTATTTGGATTAATACCCGATAAACTTGTTTTTACCTTAATAATGGTTATTAATATTTACTATTTTCCATAATCATTGTGGTCAAAAATTATTTTATAATTTAAAATATCATGATTCAAAATATGAAAGGTCAACTCATAAAAGTGGAATAATTTAAATTTAAATTAATCCCGTAGATGTGATGAGAAACCATGTTTTTTATGTGAAAATGTTCAAAAGTTTACAAAGAATTTATATTCAATTTGAATATGAAATTTATTTCAATTAAATAAATTGGATTAATAAATTTATAATTTAACTTAACTTACATTAAAATAAATTAAAAATATAATTTAACTCTATAAATAATTTAGGTTAAAAGGAAGTTTTCAACTAACATTCTGTATTTTTAACTTTTCATCAAAAAATAAAAATTTTCATAAAAATAAAAAAATACTTCCTAATATAATTTTGATATTACTACTTCAAAATTTATTTTTATTTAATATAATAAAAATTATAAAATTTTCAAATAATAGTTTTAAAATAAGTGCGACATAAAATGCAGACAAATTTACTTTTTGGAAAAATAACATTTTTAAGCGTAAAACTGGATTATTTTTATCTATTCTATAGAAAACACATAAAATGAATGTTGAAAATTATATTGTATGTAATATATATAAATTTAATTAATGTAATCCAACAAGTGAAATTTGTTTAATTTATTGGTATAAAATACACTTGTGTGTATTAAAAAAGTTTTTTAGAAAACATATTTCCTTATATTTTCAAAAGGGTTCAATTTTCATTTATAATTAATTGAAAAATAAAAATTCATTATATATTCATGTGTAAAAAGTATTATCAAAATTAGGTTAGTCCAGTTCATACCATCCATTCCAATGGATATGTGATAACTATTATTTTAAATAACAATATTAATTATATATTTTGTTTGGTAAAACTGAAACTTTTCTGTAACACATGATATTATTTAATCTTTCTATTGAATGTATCATAAAATAAAATTAGTGTTTTTTATCATTTACACTGTTAAATATAATTTTATTATTCTTTTAAAAACTCAAGGTGTTACATAGTATGATAATAAATAATGTTTATAAAATCTATTAGGTATTAATATTATTTCTAAATAAATTATTATGATGATTATACTTATTATACCAGAGGATAATGTGAATTCATAGAATTCCAGAGAAAAGTTAAGGGTGTTTATTAACTGGATAACCTTTTATTGAGTTGTCATGTTTCCTCTTGAGTTCCATTATAATAAATTGGATATAGTTTGACCAGGTATTATATTAAATTTTATTTCATCTTTTTTTCCTAAAGATATAATGTTCTGTCACATAAACCCCGTTGTAAATTCTTCTTTATATATGAATTATGAAGTTTGTAATAAATTATTATTTTAAATTCCATTTAATTAGACATGTTTTTTATGATTTATATATTTATATAAGTGTTTTCATTTCCAATAACATTTTGAGTTCTAGATTTACATAACTTAATTAAGATATAGGGAAAATGTGTAATCATTCTCTCTAAAACCAATTTAATTTTATTCTCCTATAGTTGTTCATGATATATAGATTTCCTGATACCATGTCACTTCCCCATTTGTTCATAATTCACTTGAAGGGATTATTGTAATAAAAATTAACCTTACCTCCTCTATTATGTTGAGAATATTTCTCCTTTATTTCAATATTCTTATTTCACCACCAATGTATTACTATATTATTTTAAAATCCAAATAGTTATTATTTCATATTATCTTGAAATTTCTCCTTAAATGATTTTAAAAAATAATATTTATGACTCTTTTAATGATATAATTTTTAATAAATATTTTACTATTATTTTATTCACATTCATATCATTTATATTCCACTCCACATTTGAATAACAAGCCCTTATTTAATTCCAAGGATCCATTATTTAGATTTATATTTTGAAATATTTTCATCAATTTTTTTCTTTTAATCTCATCGAAATTGATATATATAAGTGACTTCATCTTTAATTAATTTTTTTTATATTTATAATAGTGTGGAAGGAATGTATTTTTAACATTTTTATACTGATGTATTTTTCTACCAACTCTATAGGATCTCTTTAGGAAACAACCTCTATAAATTTTGATTTTTTAAAAAGAAATTTATATTCAATATTTTTCTTAATTTTTTCTCAAAAGAGATAAAAACTATGATGTTTATTTTTTTTTCTTTAACCATGTAAATTTTAATGCTATTATAAAAGTGTTTTTATATATGTAAATATCCTTTAATTATTTCCATTCCTTAATGGGAATATTTTCTATATATACAACCCTTTATCTTTCTAAGGATGACTTATGATTATGTCTTATGTATGTTATCATTAAACCTATTTATTATTCATGGAATAATCAAGATATGATTAATTATTAATGTTTTCAAGTTATTGTGGAACATATACATATAACATAACACTAATTGATGCTTGGTCTCTATATATCAGTTCAATTAATTGGTTAATGTTTTATATCTTTGGATGTTACATTTTTCTGGGAATAGGGAGTGAACCCCATCCCATTATGGACTATTTATATTATGTTTCTCAGAAAGTGACTGAACCCAGTCCCCTATGAGGAATATATACACTATGAGATGAATTTCTTTATAGTGAGTTTTGACGTAATAAATTATTATTATATTCTTATATATGAATCACACTTATATCCCCCATTCTAATTCCATGTCAAGTTTTCATATCTTATAACAATCGACTCATGTTTTAACAATTTTATTCAACATGTATTATGATATGATCAAATACTTATACCATGACCCATGTTTTATGTTATATTCAGTATTGGATGAGTTTATATAATTTTATTCTATGCACCTTGATTATTTTCTCATACCCTAATTCTCAACATATTTTCACTTATATTATTTGATTGATAACTCTTATATTTAACCATATTGATAATTTGGTCTTACACATTATTATATGCTAATTACCTAGGTTATAAAGGGGAGTATTATGTTTTCTGATTTAATTATGGAATAAAATTAGAAAAATATTTGTGTGAGGTGTTGAAAATGTTTTAAAATAAGTTATTTATGTATCTAGTCTCCAAAGACACTAAACCTTTAGTTTATGGGGTATGATTTCTTATAAAATAAATTAAATATTCTTGAAAACTATTTACTATATATGAATGAATTTTTTGGGTTATTTCAAAGTAATTACATGAAACAATATTATGAATGTAGACATGGATGAAAATGATTCCAAACTAAATATAAAAGAAAAGGTCAACTCCACATACAAAATACCCTTTTAGTTTTAATTTAAAAAAATAGAGGTTAAATGATTAGAATAAAAGAAAAAACTATAAATAACTATAGTTAAAGAATATATATATGGTGTTTTATATTTAATTAACAACAAAAAATTCCCTATTTTAAATTCATTAATAAAAAAATATCATTTTGAAAATGAGATTAGAATGAAAACCTTATGACTTTGGTATCTTTTGAATCGAAACCCATTGAAAGAGAGATTGTTAGATGGGTTTATAAATATTGTGAATTAAATGAATAATATGATAACATTTATCCATAGGTTAGTATATAAATAAAATAAAATAAGATATGTGGTGAATATGGAATATATATCAGTGAATGAAAATTGAATGAGAAACCCTTACAACTTTGGTAGCGTAAGAATCAAATGAACATGAATGTGATATTACAAAACAGATATGTAAATAAAATTATTAAAATTTAAAGAAATATATGATTATTAAATGGGTTAGTAAATACTCCTTGTCAAATAATAGTTTGTGCATAAATAAAAAATTGCCTTAATACATGGAAATTGAGATGAAAACCCCATAACTTCACTCTCAAATTATAAAAATTTGATTTAACTTACTATATAATATTGAAAATCATAGAAATCACATAATAAAAATACTTATATATATATATATATTTATACAATTCAATTATGATCATTACTTTAACATATATTAGTTATTGTTTAGTTTCATTATTGGTGTTAGTAATTTTGATTGTTTGAGACATTTTTCATAATGGTGATGAAAATCCCCATTATTTGATGTATATTTCATCATTCGTAGATTATTAAAGGTATTTTAATAAATTTTATATAATTATTTATTTTTTCCTATGCTCATTTAGTAAAACTTATGGGTATTTTTTGATAATGGAATTAACAATGAGCATGTTTCTATAAATTTTATAATAACACCATGTTTCTTTATAATGATCCATTTTTCATGATATATCTCCAGAACCATATTCATGAAATAATTTAGTCCTTTAAATAATATGTTAAATAATTAATATCATGATACTAATTTACGTTGGAATCATGTATGATAGTATAACATCATTCATATAGGTGGTTGAACCAATCAAAACAAGAACATGTTATACTAATGAATGTGTAAGAGTACAATGTCATATAAAAAATATAATTTTAATAATCATGAAAATTATGTTAATTTAACATCATTAAAATAGAAAATTATATTTATAATTATTTTATATGAGAATATAAATGAAAAATGTGATGAATAACTAGGTACTTACTTTGATGAATTATCTCTTTCTCAACACGAGTTCCTTTATAATGAATGATTTAGGTTTCATTTTTGGAACTGTAGGATACCAAAAATATAATAAGGTTTAAAAATTGAAAAAATTGGATGTGATTAAAGGAAAATTTTATGGAGAGTGTGGTTTTTAGGGGTATATGGGATATCCATTTATAGGTGGAAATGAGGGATATTTCCTTGGGTGTTAGATAAGTTAAGTGAGTAATGTTTTATAAGATGTTTAGGTTTTAATACCATACTTAATAAAGTACCTAAATATTTCTTAAATATGGTTCTAATTATATAATATTTAATCCATGAAAATATACCACTTTTAACCATGTTTAATTATTTACCAGGATAATTATTTTTTACTAAAAATATAATATGACCCCTATTACCGAATTTTGATATTATGATTATAAATTTAAAATCCATTTATTACAATTATATTATTATATATTATAAAAATATCTTTTAAATCAAAATTTAGGATATATAGGAAAAAGTTTTTTTGAAGAAAAATAGATTTTTAAACATCAAGTGTTTTAATTAATATTTCCTATCAATTACTAATTAAATTAATTTTAATATATATGTTTTTATATAAAAATTAAATTATATTAATCTTTTAAAAGTTTAAAATTAAATTTATTTACATAAAATACACAACAATTTAAAGGCCAATTATTTTAAACTAACTCACCTATCTTTACAGTGATAACTAACCTTTTCCTCAATAACTTATTTTTGGTCTAAAAATGAAAATAATATTATTAATTAATATTAAAATTGTGATTAAAAATATGAAATTTATTTTATTAGAATCAATTTCTAAATATAATAAAAAGTGATTTTAATATTAGAACACATAACACTTAAATTTGTTCTTAGAGAAATTTATTTTTTTGTATAAAAATGAATTTAATATTATTTATTAACAAGTAATAATCATTGAACGACTGTTAAATTATTTTTACACAAGTTTATAAATATTATATACCTTTAAAATCATTATCTATTATTGATAATTTTAATTTATTAAAAATCATAAATAAAATAAATCTCTGAAAAATAAGTTGTTTTAACCGTAAATCATTATTTATATTTAATTACCAATAAATGCATGAATATTTATTCACATATAAATAATAAATTTAATTTAGTACTTAAAATTTGAGAAATGTATCTCTTAAAAATTTATAATAAAAAACATTGTTTTTATATTAATTTTTTTTATTTTTCCATGATTAATTATATTAGTATTATTATGAGTTCCTTAATTATTTCTTAGAAGTTATTAATTTATTTTACTAATAATTACTTATCAGTAAATAATACTGATATTATTATTTAAAAGTAATACATGTAACAAAATACGTACTTATAAAATTTCTTAAATATAAAATGAAAATTTTAAAGATGAATTAATTTCGTTTAATTTCATTTTAAAAATCTTTTATATAATTTTACATAAATTATGTATAATGGAACTCTATATTTTTAATATCTAAATAAAATTTATATATATTAACTATATATCAGTAATCCCAAATTTGTTACATGTTTATTGGTATTATACCAAATTACTATAAACCCTGCTTATAATGATCATATATTGTATATATTACATCGTATTAATTCATTCCATTGTAACTTAACAAATAACACTCTTTATTCCCTTGATATTAATTCTTGATTTTACAATATGCTTTAAAATTCTATGATGTCATGTTTAATTGTAGGTCTTATTCTTAAAATGGAGATTCTAAAGAGTGAAGATGATTTAGAAGATTTTATATTTGTAAATATATTACTCTTATTTATTTATTTATTGATTTTAATGTATACAATTATAAGGTATGTAATTATCCATGATATATAAAAATCCATGGCATGTAATGATTTGTTTCATGTACATTTATTGTAATGTTCTTCTATGAATAGAGTATTGTTAGTTCGGTTTATATATTGTATGACTTATCTCTTAATCAATTTTAATTACTCTAAGAGAATATGCAATCATATTTTATAATTTTAGAAACATAGTTTATGGAATGAAAATTGGTCCTAAAACCTAGGGTGTCATATTTACTATTACCAATTATAATTTTGGATTTATACCTCCTATAAATACCTTTTATATTATTCAGTCATCACTAACTAAAAATCATGTAATGATTCTATATTCATAATTTTGAAAATATTGATTATATTATTAATATTTTGTTTCTTTTTTAAAATGATGTTCACAATCATGATAATTTTTAGGGATATAGATGTAACAAAATATCAAAATAAAGGTTTATTATTTACTTATAATTATATTATCATTATACTATTTTCAATGATATAGAGTATATTAATACTCTATATATAATATTCAGTGTTGGTGTAATAAAAGAGTGTTTGTTTTTATTATGAGGTGCATATGACTTATTTATACTTTACCTTATCTCGAAATAACACACTTATATATTAAGATAGTAATTTCATATGGAAAATGTTTGGGAAATTACATAAGTTAGATTTTAAATATTAATAATTACACATTAAAAAATTTATTTTCAAAATAAATAATAGTGATATCAATACACTTAAATTATTATTTACATAATGAATACATATATAATATATTTTTAAATTAGTTATGTAAATATTAATTAAAAAAATAATTAATAATATTAAGTTAATGATATAATAATTTGATTTATAATTGTAATATTAATAACTTATTTTATTAAAAATATATATAATTAATGAAAAATTATATTTAATTAAATTATGGTATTTACTAAAATATTTTTTAAAAAAATTATATAAATGTCAAAAAATATATTATAAGAACCAAAAACCACCAAAATTAAATTTATCTAAGTGTGAAACTATATTCTCTAGAATACTGAATACATTATATCCCAATTTAATTGAATTAAACATTATAATTTATACTTGTAAAATTTATATTTAAAACCCTAAAATTGATAGTATAACTTAAATGTAAGGGTTTTTAGTATTAAATCATGAAAAATACATCTAAAATGATACAAAAAATTTTAGAGTTTTCATTAATTATATACCCCCACATATAAACCATTCCTTCCATCAATAATAAATCCCAAAATTATCAAAACGTAACTCACTCCATGAAAATATTAGTAATTATATTTATCTTGACACATTAAATAATAGATTTTCATGAATTTTTAAGATTAACATGAATGAATATTTTTATTCCACCACTCCTCAAATAAATTTAGTAAATGTGAATAAAAGTTACCCACTCAATGATTTCAATTTAAATTCTTTATTATTTTTGGGATCCTAAATATTTATATGATACATGCACATCGTCATCCTCTAATATCTTATATGATTAGGTATACACACACCACACACTTTTTGAATTTTTATTTGTTAATTTTTTAATATATTTTAGAATATGCTCTTATCAAACCCTGAATTTGGAAAATTTAAAAGAAAACAAATCGAATTATTTGGTACCCTATGTGGATATTTGTAATAATATAGTTACGGAAACAACATTGGATAATTGTATCTTAGAAAGACGTTTATTCAAGAATTATTTTAGCTAATCTGGAACAAAGAAACTCTAAAAGTAGGAACTCCTAGAGGCTATTTGTGATATCCAAGGAATAGAAGAAACATTAATATTAGTCTCTCAAATAAATTTTAGCTCTTATAAATTAGTTATATATATATATAAATTCCCAAAATCTCATTTCAAAATAGAAAATTGTGTGTAATATTCTGTATACTATTCTATATAATTGTCATATCGTATGAAAATTTAAAAAGAACGTTTAAAATGTAATCAAATATAAGAACTCATATGCCTAATGATGTTTTTATTTCATAATTACGTCAATTATTATAATTTAATAGTTCATGAATTCAATTTCATTTAAAGGATCAAAATAAAAATGATATGAAAATTAAATCATTAAATTAAATCCTTAGTAAAATTCTTCCTTAGAAAGTAAATAAGGAAAATTTTATATAGGTTCCCATGAAGCCATTTTACACTACACATAAAATTAAATATATATCTATGGAATATATCATAGTGAGGTGACCAAAATATATGCAGTTCAATTTAAACTGATAAGTAGAGGTCTAAAAGACCAGGGAAAGAATGAGACTCAATATACGTGGGAAGATCCCCTTCTTAGAAATGGGTTGGACTTATTCTTCATTTATTAACCTTCACGAGACTCTACCAACCTTAAAAATAAGTGATTTTATTAAAAATTTGATTGTTATTATTTAAAAGAAAATTAATAAAGAAACCTAAATTCAAAAAATAAAATTAAAGAATGATCCCTAAAAATATTGTGTTGCCTTCCATCAGGTACATAGTTTATATCCTTAATTTATGATTTTTTGCAATAATATCCCCAACATAATTAGGGATGTGGTTTCCTTATATAGATACACAACATATTGGGTTCCCCACTTCTCATGGGTTTGAATACATGTCTCTTGAATTGAAAGGCCCACTAGAAAAACCTGACTTATTTAGATTCTCCAATGTACCCTCAAATATCCCTATATCTAGTGTAATTCATAAGTCCTTCCAGATCCACCTTAATTATATAATAACCTATGAATTCTAGCGATGGTGGTGGTTTAATTAAATGAGATATTACTAAAAATAATAATACACGTGAGGCATTTTTCTATATCATATGTGAAGATATGTGTATATCATAAGGATTGAATTATTTATTTCACTACATTTCCCTATCCAATCAAAATATATGATTGAGTAAATCATAAGGGTAGCCTTTTTTATATAATAATTTATGTGATTCTTTGATTTATCTATGATAATCTAAGGAAACCTAATTTCGAGTGGTTAATGCTAAAATACAATACATATTAAATATCATAAACAAATGTTTTATATGATTAAATTTTCGAGAGAATTGGAATAGATGATGAATTACTAAAAGATAAAATATATGCACTATTTTATTTTTTAATTTAATTATTAAATATTATTTTTTCTTAATCTTTAATGCTTTTATCTGTTTTTCGTAGGAATACACCATATATTATTTTTGTAGAATTTTAGAGTTAAATACATGGAGAAATTCAAAAAAATCTTAATTATGTTGGATTAACCTGCATTGAATCTTGTTAAGATATGATTAACTAGAAATGAGTTAGGATTTGTTAGATAAATAATTTGAGGATGATTATATCTTGTGTATTAATAAATACTTCTATTCTATAAGTTATATAAGTTTAAATCATGAATTGAATGAATCATTTATGATTAACTACATAGGTAAACCAAGAAAGATATTACTACTTATGATTAAACTATATCTCAACACAATTAAATCAAATATATGAAAGATAAAATTAATAGTCCTATCACTCAATGATATTTTATTGAGAAATTACTATGGTATATTAAGCGATAAGCACTATATCACATATTGTAACCCCTACTTCATGAACCCCAGGATGAATGTAGATAGATTTAAAGCTATGGAGGAATCCTCTATCGTGATACATGGAGATACACATCTTTGAAGAGGAATTTTTATGAATAATGAAATAAATAACAAACATTAGGTTTATTATTGAATAATTAGTAGGGTTACTATTCTATGAAAGGTTTATTGCACCATGATTTGTGTTAAGAGAGAATATAATGTTTTCAAAGGTGAAGGTTGTTACAATTTAATGATTCTATTATTAAATGAGCAATAAATAGTTAGAAAAGAAAATTTTATGTGCAAATATGTTTGTGACATAACCTATATTTTTGGTCCATGGTGATCATATTAATAATAGATATAAATTTATGAGTCTCTTATTTTTGAGATACTATGTAGATATATTTTTGGTGGATAAATGTAATTCTTAAATCTATTTTCGAAGCATAACGATAGAGGGGTTTAAATGGAGATAAATGAATAAGGTATATATATGAATATATGAGAGGTATATGAAGATTTCAAGTATATATTTTTGTCTATAAATGAATATCAATACAACACACTTGTAAATTAATCATTATGGGAGGTTCACTACTTGGATTGGCTAGAGGATTCAAGGATAGAGATTTTGGTCAATTTAGATAGATTTTTTCCTAACCCAATTATAGATATAATTAATGGGTGGTTTCACTGTTTTGGGTTTTTAATAAAAACATATTGAATTTTATAGTATGTTTTTTTGAAAGGGTATTGTTTTTGGGTTTCCTATTAAATTATTTTTCAATACCATTTATTCTTCCGGATGAAAATTCATCATTTCATAAAGAGTTTCTTTTTATTTAAATAACTTGTACTTGTATTCATGATTGATTTTGGGGATTTTATTTACTATATTTAAACAAGTTTTAGGATAACATAATTTCTATATAAATTGAAATAAATAACCATATGAAAAAGGAGAGTTTAGTAATTATAGAGCGGACCCTGGACATGGGTTAACATTTATCTAATCTCATTAGTGAAATGAAAATCCATTTAGATATTTTTATGATGTAATATTTAATTATATATTATTTATAAATGTTTAGTTTATTTCTAGTTCATAGTTATTTTAATGTAGTTTTATATTCATTATAATCTATAATTTTTCATATTGGTAATTGAATTAGGGTTTCATTTTAAGTACATGTCTCCATGGGATTGAACGTCAGTATGAGCTATATTACACCTTTAATATTTTAGTTTTGTGGAATAGTGTTATTAACTCCTAAACATGATTCACTATGAGAATCAATGATAAAGATTTTTGTTTCATTTTTGGGGGTTCATACATAATAGGAATCTTTAATTTGATAGATTTGGAAAAAGTGTATTTTTCTAGTTTTTGATTTCATTTTATGTTGTATTTTATTTAGTATTATGTTTTTGTTTTTTTGTTTGTGATGTAAGATTTAGAATATGTTACGAATGAACATATATTGTATTCCATATAAGTTCTAAAATTTCCACATCAATTCAATCAACTCAAGGGGATATTCAAAATAAAAAATGTGTCCCACAACCATATCAAATTTATAATGAGGTACTCCTCTATGGATTGGAGTACCATTTCAAAATGGTCTATAAAGGCTTGGAGATAATGGAAATAGATTCTTATAAATAAAATGAGGTAACCAAAGATGAATCTAAATTAAAAAAAATGTTGATAAATCCAATGGTAATTGTGAGTTTGAGGTTTAGTCTAAGGCGACTTCTAATGACATAGAAAAATTTGTTATTGAACCTCGGGTGGATACCATCAAATTTATTTATCCCAATGATGAAAAAGAATAAAAAACCTCAAACGAAGAATAAAATAGATAAAATAACATGATGGATGCTAAAATAGTGAGGAAAATTTTATATTTTAAAGAGGAGATATAAGAAGAAGTGATAATAGAAGAGTATTAATTGGTTTGTATAGTATATGAGTTACTTATTCATTCATTAAGACTATAAAAATTATTGTTTGTTCCTCAATAAAATTTCAATTTTCAATTAACAAAAAAGTGAAGAATCAGATCTCATGATTATTAGAAAATTCATTCATGGTTAAATATAGATCAAGAAAATTATTTCTACACTCCTATTATGTGATGTGACATATATGGTGAGTTAATTTCTTGATAAAAAGGTATAATAAAACATGATAATAAAAGGTAAACTGGTTTTTTATTATTTCTTAGGATTTAATTTAAGAATTTATTTTAGTAAATTTTTATGGATATAGAATCCATCAAAAATTTTATTTTTGTGAATTATTATAATCGATATTGTACATTCATTTATTGTTATTATATTTAAGGTCTATGATGAAAAAAATGATACAAAAATATAAGAAAGCGAGAATAGAAGGAATATATATTTAATGGATAAGGTTTATTTTTTATAATAATTTTCTATTACTATCTCTTTATTTTTCATATATATATTTTTTTGGAATCTTCATTCCATCCTTAGATGTCATACTACTTTTTTTATCAATGATAAGAGAATTTTAGTAATACCTTCATTCCATATTTTAAATTTCATTTTTATAGGGATGAATGAGTATTATGTTGGTTGGATGAGCAAAGATAAAAATAAGGATTTTGGTTTGATGAATCATTTTTGATAATATTGGATCATTTATATATATGAATTTATTATATAATTATATGTTGATTTTATAAAGATCATGTTGATTGATTTTTTTATTATTATTCATTCCATGAGTAATTGTATAATAATTATATTCCCTATTACTAAGATATTTCTATAAAAGAATCTAATTTTCTTTTTATACCCAATTTATTGAGTGATACTTAGTGAATGTAAACTAATAAGACATTCATTTATATCTTTGCAATGATATGATTGAGAAAATTCACACTAATAAGACTGAGACACTTTTTATTTGAGACCTTTATACATTTGAAACTTTAATTTACATTTTATATTTCTTTTGATCCTATAGAATAAAATAATTACCATGATTAAGTAGCTATATTAATATCCAATTTATTTTTATTACCAAAATCTTAGTAATTTTTAATATTTCATAATGGAATAAGTGTTGAGAAAGAGTATGTTTTATTAGGTGAATTGGTTGATATGTATTTGGAAAGTAATTGTTTGAGGATTTACCATTGGTTGTGGAGGAAAGAATCAAGGATTCCTTTTATTTATTATTTATTTTCAACCCACTTGAAGAAAAATAATAATGAAAAACATGAATAAAATAGAACTATCGTTGAAAAGTGGGTGAATATTTCATTTTTCATATATTAATTATTTTTTATCCTTATGATAAGGATGAAAGAGTTATTGATATTTCTATTTCATATCATATATAGTACTTTATAAATTAACCTTATCTTTAGCATTAGTGTATTTCATATAAATCACCTATTGACCCATATCCTCTGATGCATTTGATATATTTTTAAATTCTATAATGATTAATATTTATTTCTACTTTCTAGGGTGTGTATTTATATTCTTTTCAATCCAGTGGTAAGTAAGCATGTATTTAGGTTTTGATCATAACTCTAGTTTTTATAAGACCTTGAGTAATGAGAGAAATATTTTTGTAACGTAGATGAAAATAGAAAATAGAAAATAAAAATAGTTTAAAATATGTGAATGTGAAATTATTTTTCAAAAAATAGTAAAAGGAAAAAATATGTATCGATTGGTTTTCTGGAAAAGAGAGCAGTCAAACAACATATTTTTTCACGATTCTTGATAATTTATTCCTTATTGATATTTTTATTTTTTTCATTATGTTATTTAATCTTCAGTAGTATGGGTTTACTTTTCATTATTATAGAGATTTTATGCTTCAGGGAAAGTATGGTTTTAAGTATGGGGGGATTTTATTACTCAATTTCATGCATTTCTTTCTTTGTAAAATTTAATTTTTATTTATAGAAGGAATAAATTATATATTTATTTTAGATAATTTTGGAGAAAAAATTCAAGTTTAAATTCAATGGAAACTCATCATCATTAGATTAACCCGTGAAGAAATATATAAATTTAGTAATAACATTAAACAAGGTTGAGTAAAATTATATAATACATGGGAGGAGGAAGATAGATAATGTATGAATAAACATATAGATTTTCAAATTCATGTAAGATTAAGTAAAGAAATAAATGGGTATCATTAAATTAAATATATAGGTAAACTAGGAATGATATTGAAACATATAATTAAATTATATCCCATGTGATATTATCTCAATCATGTATTAAATAAAATCAAAAGTCTTGTAGCTGAGTAAAATTAGCCCTATGTATCACTATGGATGATTAAGGGAGACAAAATGTGCCACAATATATAATTCTTACATAAAAAACATATGAATTCATAAAAATCTATTAAAATATCTAAAGTAATCTTGTGATGTGATGCCTATTAGCGATTCCACTTTGAAGAGGAAGGTGGATGTGTAGTTAAAATTTAAAAAATCGTGGTTTGGATTTTTATTCCAGGAGTAGAGTTTCTACATCATAAAAGGTTGGTTGTACCATTTTTAGTGTTTATGGTGGATATAAATATTTCATGGGATAATTTGGATCTAGTGTGGTGATTCCATTATTCCATGTTCATGAAAAAACTTGAAAAGGTAATGTGATTGTCATATATAGTTTCACTTTAACCAAAATTGCCATGTCATGGTAAACATATTTTCAGTAGATATGAATTTTTGGGTCAACTATTTTTAAGTACATTTTATTTATTTTTGAAGGATAAATAAATTTATATATTCATTATTTAAATCAAATCTAAGGGAAATTTGAGATTATTATAAAATTAAAAGGTTTAAATTTGAAGATTTTAGAGATATAAGGAGACATCATGTAGATATTTTTGTGTAAAAATAAAAGTTCAACTGTTTCACATGGAAATTAATCTTCTCAGATGTTTTAATACTTGGATCAAAATAATCTTTGAATAATGAAGTTTTTAGTCGGTTTAGAGAGGTTTTTCTATACTTTCATCATGGATAACATGAGGGGGTGATTTAATTATGCGAGGTTTTATAATGAATGAAGATTTTATATTTTAGTGTTATTATTTTTAAAGGTAGTTTTGTTTGGTTAATGTATTAAATTATGTTTACATTTTTTCTTCCTAAAATGATGCATGACTGTTGTTCATTGATTAAAGAGTTTTCTTTTAATGCATTAATAAATTATGGAGTTATTTATTGACTAAAGTGGAGTTTAAGTGTTATATTTAAACATGGTTATAAATTAATTAATTTGTAAATAAACGTAACTTCTTAACCCTATAAAAATTGGGGTTAATTAATTACTGAGTGGATTCCTCACCCTTGTTTCACATCGATTCAATTATAATAATGATCTAACTTTACATTTAGATCTTTTTATATAGAAATATTTCATGATCCTTGATTTCTAAAATCTCAATATATCTTTGATTCACAGTTCTTTTAAAGTATATTTTCATTCCTTTTAATTTAGTATTGTTGATCTTGGAATTTGAATATGTGGTTTAATGTTATGTAATTGTCTTCAAGGGTTTGACATTAGAATTGAGCTATACTAGACCTATTTCGTTTAAATTTTAATAAAGAGTATTATTAATATCTACACTTGATTTATGCTATGAATTAATAGCATAATATAGGAAATCTATTAATTATATGTCATGTAGCATAATGTTTTGTACATATTGGATTAGAGAGTATATAAAAAATCTATACAAGGGAGCCAATACAATTATGATGGTGTGTACATATGTACTTTTGATCATATATATTCTCTCATTCCTAAGGAAATTGTCTTCTTCCTCCTTTATCATTAGATGAACTAGCATAGAATAGAGAGAAGAAAATTCCTGATCAAATGATGGGTGATTCACATTAACCCATGAATATGAAATAAATGGATGTTTCTTTTGATTACTCCATGGGTTTTTTTATCAACCAAAAGGGTTGATGAATAAGGATCTCGGTTGATCGTTGATGTAATGTGAAATATGTTATTCATTTTGTTTTATACAAGGTTATGGTTATTAAGAATGGTAGATCTTATGAATGTGGGTTTCATATTGTTTCAAATTCAATGGTTGTTTGTTAATTTCTTCTTATAAACCCATAAGTTGTATCATATCATCACAATTTTCCTTGATCCTTGAATTCATCGATTAAAATACTGAAATCATATATAGTATGATTCCCATTTTATATATCATATAAAAAAACAAGTAATTTAAACTATGGAAGTCGTTGTGATATGAGATATTGTAAAAAACAATATCAGTTTTGAACAAGAACTAACATTATGATATATGATATCATAATCCATGATATAGACATTCCCTACAATATAGAATATCATAAGATTTTTAACAGTGCATCCATACAAATTTACACTATATCGTACCATATAATATATTATGTCATATGAAATGATATCTCTATTTTCGAAATTAAAAATATAATATGACATCATAAGGGTGATATGATGCATTTTTATAAATATGAAACAACATTTACTAAGGGAGATACCATAAATATGGTTTATAAATAATAAAATATAATTGACAATATGGTTAGCTAATGGTTACATTATATGGATATCTTTAAATATGATACAGATATAAAAATTTAGTTTTTATAAATTTTAATTATTAATTGATTTATATAAATTTAAATTTATTAATAGATAATAGAAAAACTTATTTTGGGATATTTGTTTAATTTAAAAATGTTTATAAATTAATTAATAATAAAATTATTATAAATTTTAAATAAATTTTTATGAAAATTTTAATAATTAAATATTAAAATATCAATTGTTAATATTAAATATATTTGAAAATTTATATGGAAAGACTTATAATTTCGATATAAATGTTTTATATGTAAATAATAACAGTATTTCATAAAGGGTTTATAAATTAAAAAATAAGAAAAAAATAAATTATTTTATATTTAAATTGTGAATTTTTTATAATTTTATAATTTTATTTGTTCAATTAATATTCCATATTTTGGTAATTTATCTAAATAATCTCAGAAGTAGTTTTGGTAATTGATTTGATCAAGGATTATATAATTTTAAAATTTTGATATTTAATTATGTAAATTGTTTACAAAGTAGTAATAGAATATAAATTTATTATATTTCCATTAATATCTTATATTTAAATTAAATTCCATATAAAATAATAATACAAAGGATTTAAAATCTGAAAAATGTAATGCATTTATATTTATCTTAATTATGGAATTTCAAAATTCAATGTTAATTATGAGGTGTTTATAATTTCGTTAATTATGAATTATTTTCAAATAGTTTATCTCGTGTTTAAATATATAAAGCATTCATTTATTTAGTTTATTCCCTAATGTACTCATATATATAATTTTTTTATATCATGAATTCTCGTATGCATTAGGTATCCTGCATAAATAAATTGTCATAAATGCTTGTAAGGAGTAACATGCTAGGTATTATAATTTATTTATTATTTTTTCTACCAAGGATTTGAATTTTATTAGATAATAATCTTTAATTTAAGGGATTATTAAAGTTTATACATATTAGGTATTATAATTATGATGGAATTTATATCTCGCTTGAGTAATGTATCATTGGGTAGAGGGAATTTGGGTATGACTACTTATAGACCTAGATGATTATACATTGTTTAGGAGAATAGGGTTTGGCTATTTACCTCTCAAATATTACTCTTAGGGGGATTCCTGATTTTATATTATTCTATGTATTTTCAGGAAATATTTTCATGTACCTTACACATTGGTTGGAATTTTATGTGTATAAATATTTTTTTCTTTTAATTTGGGTTTGTATCCAAAGCTATGGGTTGTGTAAAGATTAGAACTTCAATATGGGTTGAATATATTGTTTTGGTAGAATGAATAAGATTTCTAAACTAAAATCACTAGAAGAGTGAATATATGAAAATGGAATAAAATGAGATAATATGATGAGATTAAATCATATTTAATGGAATACTAAGAGGTAGATTACTTCTAAAGAAAATCCTTATCCGGACCTTAATAATCCAACCAGATAGGTCATGGAAAAGACGGGTTCCTCTTGATTATCTTATTCTTGAAAAGAAAGTAATAGGTGACCATAATAGGATTATATTAACATTCATACTATTTTTTTATGTTACAATTATTCAAGAGATCTTAATAGAATTTGGTTAAAATAATATAGAGTTGATTTTATATCTACAAGGAATATGATAAAAAGTTTACTGATAAATTATACAATATTCATTTATGATACGATTAGGATGATTCTGTAACTAAATAATAATGCAATGAGAGAAATTCAAAATTGGATTCATTTCTTATTTAAATATGGATCTTGGAAAAAGAATATATATGATGAATTTAAAATGGGTTATCAGTTAGTGGGAGCAGATTTAAAAATTCCCATATAGAATGAATATAAAACATGATATATATAATAAAATATCCTATTGTAGAAAAATGGAATTATCGTGAATGTACATTACTTTGAGATAAATTATTGAGAAATAAATTTTTATTGAAGTAAAAATTCTTTAACTGGTAACATAAGAAAAGTTTTTAAGTAATAAAATTCTATGTATTATATAAATCTTTCCTGTGTATCAAACTATTGAAATTATTTAAAAATTGAATTTAGATACTTATGAGAACTATATAATGTTTCCATTTTTTTATAAAATAATTATATTTTAAATGACCTAAAGAAATATATTCTCTATTAATATATTAAATGTGGTTGAGTATGTTAATTGATTTAGGAGACTAGAGGTTTCCTTTATGTTTTATTATTGTTATATAATTCATCCCATTGGAAATTTTTTGACAATATGAATGAATTTTAGAAATTATTTTAAAGGGATATTTCCTAAAGTTCCAAAATCATAGTGTATGATATGTTCATGACTTATATCATAACATGCAGGATTATTTTTATATGTTTTTTTTCATTTCATAGGGTGTAATATTGTAATATTATACCTCTATCTCTACAATCTAATACTATAAAACTGGATCATATGAAAAATGGTTATGATGTGAGTTAATATCATTATCAAAGATTCTTACAAATGATAAAAATTAGTGTTTTGTTCCTCACCCATGTTTTCTATCATTAATAATAAGGATTTTATAATGTGAAATTAAAGGGGGTAAGGATTCATTTTTATCATGAATGTATAAAAAAGAGAATATATTTACTCATGAATTTTTTAACACATTAGTAAATGCATGCACACTCTAGGAGAATCATCAAGGTCATCTAAAAAGGAATTAATAAATATTGTTATTGGAGTAAAATAATCAAGAAAAATATGATTGATTATCTCTACACCTGGAATGTCTCTCTCCTTCACCCTTTTCTCCTAGAGGCAGAAGATTGATAAGGAAATTTAGAAGAATCAAACCCATATGATTAGTGATTCATGCCAAATCAGGGATATACCACACTGGAGGGAGTTAAATAGATACATAAAGGTATCTTCATCAAGAATTGTAGGGAATTATAGTAACCATGGAATATTTAGTGTATGTAAGAAACAATGGTGACTAATTTATGTTTATATGGTTTCTGGTTTCATCCACGGTAGGTATTTTGTTCTTATAATTCTTATTATTTTTGCAAAATTGATTGAGTTCCGACCAATCATAAAAAACCCAATGGTGTAATATAAAACTTTTCATGACTTTTAAATCATTGAATAATATTTAATATAATGAATATAAATATCATTTTTGTTGTTTGATAATTCATTATAAAAAATGATATGGATTTTAATATTTGCCTATATTTACAATATGTGATATCATGACCCATGATGGCATCATTTTATATGAGATTTGATATCTTAAAAATTGTTCCAATAAGATTATTTTGTTATAACTATATAATAGTATCTGAAATAGAAATTCATACTAGATGAAAATTCCAATATGTGTTCTGTAAAATGGAGCCTCGAATCATTGAGGCGATATAATTCATATCATAGAATTTGAATGACTAACTGGAAAACCTGATATCATGGAATTATGATACAAGAAATAGGATATGTATAGGGTTTATCAAAAATGAGGTATTATCATAAGATGTGACTGCCGAGCTCATGAGTTATTTATAGAAAAATTATACTAATCTATATTTTAATTATAAATTGAATAAAATAATTCAAAAATTTTTTACTCATTAAATAGAGAATTTATTTTGTGATATGAATTTAAATTTTAATGGTGTATATAAGTTAATTAATTATAAAGTGTTAATAATGAATTAATAAAATGTTTATTAAAAATTTATTAAATAGAAATACATATTATTAAATATTAATTTTAAAAAACATTTTCGATTATAGGGAATGACTTAATATTTTTTTACAAAATATTTATTTTAAAATTATATTCATGATTTATAAAAGTTTTATAAATTAAAAAATAATGAAAAAATTATAAAGTTTCTTTATATAAAATTATGTATTTTTTATAACTTCTTAATTTTATTTTTTCAAAATAAAAAACATATTTAAGAAAATTATTTAATCAATTTCAAAATTTTTTCTAATAATTGAAATGATCAAGGATTATATGATATTAAATATTTGATATTTAGATTATATAAATTATCAACATAATAAAATTGAAATGTAAAATGTTTTTATTTCATATAATATTATATATTTAAGTAAATATTCCATATAATGAATTATATGAGAGGGTTTTTACTGAATAAATAAATATAATTTTTTTATAAATTTTTAATTATGGAATTTCCTTAAAGCATTACTAAGTGATAACATGTTTATATTAACTTAATTAATGTTTTATTGATAAATTATTTATGTTATTCATAAATTTATTAATTTTTCATTTATATAGTGTATTATATATTTTATTCATATATATAAATTAAATATATTATGAATTGATGTATACATTATTATAAAGAGTTAATCTCCACCTATAAATTTTAATTTATGCATATAAACAGTAACATTCTAGGTATGGCCACTTATTTATCTTTCTCCTAACATTACCTTGGTTTTTACTAGGTTATAGATTTATATTAGGAAGATAATTATAGTTCATACATATTAGGTATTAAAATTATGATGTAATTAATGTTTCCCTTGAGCAATGTATCCTTGGGAAGAGGTACTTGAGGTCATACTACTCATTGTCTTGGATGCTTATACCTTGTCCAAAAAATTTAGGGTTTACCAAATATGTGTCCAATCTTACTCATCTTGGGATTATTAAATTTATATGATTCTATGTCTTTAAATGGATAGTATAAATATAATTTATTCATAGGATTCATTAGGATATGTATAAATATAGTAGGCATTTGATTTGGGTTAGTAACAGAAGATACGAGTAGTTTAAAGTGTTGCACATCAATATGGTTTGAACATATTTATTTTGTGGAAGGAATATGATTCAAAAAAACCATCATAAGCATGCATAAATAAAAATGTAATATCGGAGGAAAGATGATAATATTAAATCCCCTTTAAATATATTATGTGTCAGATTCCTTCCAAAGAGAACACTTGTTAAGACCTCAATCATCTAAAAAGGTAGGTTCATACCAAAATGGAGTGCCCAAGATTATCATATTTAAGGAAATAATGAAATTAGGTAACACTAAGAGTTTGGTCCCTCATTTTAGAATTTTATTTTGGTTACACTTTTCTGGAAAATCAAAATATTTTGGATATAAGAAGAATGATATTAAGTTGATCTATATGATGGATTGGTAAAAAGGTTGTCTGCTCGACCATTTAAGACTCATAGTTGATATGATTGGTATAATGGCTTACATAAATTACTATTTTTTCAAGTTCAAAACAAATTGGGGTCACTGTCATAGTGAAATATATATCATTCAATGTAGTTTGATCCTTTATAAATTCATAAAGGAAAATCCTCGACTGAAATTTCATTTATTAATATATTAAAATACATGGGTAAATACCACTCATTAGTTTATGAAAAAATTTCATGAATATATCAAACTCCTATACATTTCATCATATTAAACATTTCATAAATGATAGATTATGTAAAAGGATGTATCAAATAATAACTATTATTATATGGATTTCCATCAATGATTGTCTGTCAGAATATATCATACCATATGATTCAACATATAAAACTATTATACAATATTTAAAATTATACTTTATAATTGGAAAATGTAAGTATCATTATTACATACCCTATTATATCCGTTACACATATAATATAACTTGGATATAATTAATTATATGTATATCAGAATTATGGATAATAAAATTTATTGTCCAACCTTCACTAATTACTTATAATAATTTTGTAATTTCAACTTATATTATTTCACATTAAATACCTTGTGAAACCATATCCATGAATTTTTAATTTTTTCCAGAACACTTTTGGAATGTTATCATTAACTTTAATGCATATAAAATCATTTACAATACCATCTAAATACCCATAAAAATATTTTAGATTAACTGTAAAACACTTTTATAGAAACTCTCTCACTTAAACTCAATCCCTATTTATTCCCCCATAATGTGTTATCCCACATTCCTATATATAATTAAAAAATATTAATATCGATATCCTAAAATGTAAGAAATGAATGGCCTCTATCAACGTGTTAATTATATTTAAGGTATAAAGGGATCCTATGTGATATTCATCAAACACATATATCTCTATACCTATATACACCAATCACATCACATGCTAGAATACATTATTATATATTCCCTTTTTCCATGACATAGAGTGAATATGGGACATATAATACACCAATCCCATATAGATAAGTTCTATATTCTCAATTATTTGAGTATATACTGAGTCTGTTAATGAATAATTCACATTTTATTCACCATTATGGATGATAACATAACATATCCATAACTCAAACAGATAAGTATATAATATATACTAATTATTTAAAACCACAAACTCCATAGTCTATCACAGACGAGGGAATATATGTCACACTCATCATACAAGATAAAAAACCCCATATTAGTTAATCTCCAACTAATTTCATGGTTAGTAATATACCCAACCACCCCTGATCAGTGTAGACTCTATTATTGTGAAAGAAATGAATTAATGTACGATGTTTCTCAATCAAGGTATCTTTCCAAAATCAGGAAGTGGGTTTTACAAATAAGATATATACACCCATAATTTACCAAATATATCATTTAAGACACTCTATGTGGTATTCCACATGGTCTATTCAACACAAAAAACCTTTTTATTATTTATGATCGCAATACACATCTCCATACAGAAACCCTACTAAAAAAACCGTAACATTTCATCATAACATATAATACATCTTGATAAACATCAATTTGGGATAACTCAAAGTCATACTTCAAGAGGTCAATTATCACTAAAAATCACGAAATTTATATCTAATATACATAATTAATACAATATTAATGAATTATATAGTGGATATTTACTTTTATGTGATACATTTCATATTCATAAACTCTTTTAATAAAAACATACAACACTATACATAAGCTTCTTCTTATCATATAATATATGATAAAAGGATCTATCATCCATATGTTTTCTATAAATTTTGAGGCCTTTTTTAACTCATTAATTCAATATTTAATTCCTACCACATCACTTTGTGAAAATATGAAAAACAAACTCATTCAAAACTCTTTAGTAAGTGAAATATTTGAATAAATTAGGTTTTAATGCTGGTGAGTTTTATTAATCAAATTCACAATTTCGATATCCTTAAAAATATTCAAATATCTTAACCCCGCAATATCAAATTCTAGGATGATATAGAATTTTTTTCCTACTTATAAGTCTTTCAATGTATATCAACATATTTTTAAAAATCTTCCCCCCCCAAACATTTCCTTGAAATCATCTCGTAACTAATGTAACAAGTTAAATTCTTACATAATAGCACATCCTAAACTCCTTTAGGATAAAGTAACATTCACTTTGTATTTTAACCTGAATTATGCTTTAGAAAATAATAATGGTGATTTTCTCGTGATAACTAAATATAAATATTTACATTTTACTTTACTATAAAACATTCTTACCTATTTAAGACATTAAGTGAAATTCACATTAATATTTTATAGGTATAATCATTTATTTTTTAACTTTGAACTTTTATAAGTCCAAATATACTCCCATTAGCTGATTAAAAAATATATTCTCTTTAAAATGTCATACTAATATTCCCAAACATTTTTTTATTAAATAATAGTTACTTCTTTATTAAATGTAATATTTAATAATTAAACCATTATTTACATATAATATATGGTATTCTATGTTATTGAAGTATTTCATCTAAAAAATAAGACATTATTCTATAAAATATATCATTGATGGTTGTTCGGAACATTTTATACCTTATTTTAACAATCCTTTTGATAAGAACTCTTATCATGGATAAACCATTTTTATCCTTTTGATAAAAACATGTTACAAAACTCAATGTATCATAAAACATGTATGCATAATTCATTATACCATATTTTCCATAACAACACTTTATTTGTAAAGAACATATATTATCTTATAATATAAGTGATATGATGATACGCATCCCTTACTTCAATCCAACTGAGCATAATTTATTATTTTTCATCCAACTCTAATATGTAAAAACTCTTTGTTTCATCAGTTTAATAGAATATATAAGCTCTATCAATTCATAAAATTATTTTTATTTATTGAATATTTACATTATTTTTAATGTATACATGTTGTGTCCTTTTCCCTTAAAAAATAATTAATTTTAATAATAATAACACAATACATGTAAACCCCATAGAGTTTCACAATCACTTATTGGTATATCAAAAAATACCATCATATATAATCATTAATCATTTTTTATTTATTTTTTATTTATGATTTAATGAAAATGACTGGGTACTTAATGAAACATTGTTCGACTTTCCCGCAAAATTTTCCTCCATAGGTAAGAACTTTTACCTACATTTACCATCTAAACAGTATTGACACATTGAAATAATATACATAGTCCATCAGTTATAAAAAAAATAGAATAATAGTGTAAACATTTTTTGTAATCATTTATATTGTCAGAAACCTTTTAATGAGGAAAATAATATGAATTCATTATCCATAAAAATCCTTAAGGAAACCATTAGTCTCCCCAATTAATTGATATATAAATTCAAACTGAATATTTGAGAAGAGACTGAAAATCACTTAGTATATTTTTCATCTAATTATTTTTAAACCATAATTGAAACATTTTATTATTCTAATAAGAATCTATATTAACCTATTGGATAATATTAATACTTGGTTTCTTTGGAAGGTGTTTCTATAACACCTAGAATTATTCTTTCCATAAAAAATCTTCTACCAGCCTCATGAGTGTTTATAGTAAGTCTCTCCATTCCTTAGGATTGATTTAAATGTTATGTTTAATTATCATGATGATTAATATATTTATGTACGATATTTGTTTAATTATATGATTATATTATTTTACTAATGTTTAATAATATTTTTATTTAATGACATCTGACTAAAATGACGACCCTTTAAAATTAAATCAAATCTATTAGTGGTTAAAGATCAATATTTCATGGAGAAATGAGTCTACTATAGTTTTCATCTCACTATATAAAAATTTTGGTAGAACATCATGCCAATTATATCATTTGTTACTCTTGTATAGTTTATTGGACATCCATTTCCCCATTCCACCGTGTGGATAAAATGAACTCAATTCCTATAGTATTTTTAATATTATGGTTTCCTAGATAAGTGAATCCTAAATAAAATTCCAAGAACAAAGAGCATAACCATTTGGGCCAGTTCATTAATATATTTCCATAAATAAGATAATCCATCATCACCTAGCTATGGCATAAAACTACTCATTTGAATGATCAAGGAATTCGAAAGTGAAGTTTTGGAATCTTATTCCTTTCCACAAAATCAATATGTTCATACCATATTGATGTGTAAATATTTACACAACCCAAAACTTGTGTTATTAACCCAAATTAATATCCAATTATATAGAAAAATATTAATAATAAAAAAATTCATAACTATGAATAAATATTGGAATAAAATTAAAATAAATTATAAATTGATATATTTAATCATGAGATAAAATTTATAAACTATTCATAAATAAAATATAATTATATACTCTATAAATTTTCTTTTAATTATAAATATTCAACAATCTTGAATATAAACACATTATATTTATTTCATAATATGAACTCTTTAATATTATTCATTATATGTCATTTCACTTTTAATATATGATATTAAATGTAATTTAAACATTTATAATTTGAACTTATAATATGAAAACTATAACATAATATAAATATAACTTATAATATATTATGTAATCCTTTATTAAAGAAATCATTAAAAATAATTTGGATGTCATTTGAATAATATCCTAATAGGGAACTTAATTTGGGAAATTTAATTTAAATATATTAAAGAATTCATAATCTTAAAATATGAATATATTATAAGATTTATTTTATAATTTACGTACACTTCAAAAAATCACCCTTATGAATTCTAACTAGACGATTTATCATTATATCATAAGGAATTTTATATAATTTGGTGAAATGTTTTCAATATTAACACATATTATTTTGCAATTTTTTTACAAATGTTTCATAAAAATTTAATTAATTAAATATAAAGAATTTGTAATTATTTAATTTTTATACAAATTAATAAATTAATAAGTACTCCAAAATAAATTTAATTTTAATTTACATATAATTTATAATTTATATAATTCAATTCATAATTGAATTTAATTAAAAAATATTTTTGTATAAATATCATATTTAATGATTTAAACAGAATTATAAGATATGATTAATAGGCTAGTGGTTCTTATATTATTTAATAGCTAACATTTATATTTTATTACTGATGAATTTATCATATCCTATTATATGATTTTTAAAGGTAGAATCTTATGTATCATATCATATTTTATAATATAAAATGATATCATAAGAGAGATATGGTTCCCTATTTTTGAAACAATGGTGAAACACTATTGAAAAATATAATATCCTAATTTCAAGCACTAAAAACTATAAAATTATAATGTATTTTAATGAATCTATATCTTTATTATCTCAATTAATATGCTATGATTAAATTCGGGTAGAACAAAACTCTAAATCATATTTTATGATAGGGATTTTGACATGGAATAGAAGTTCCAAAAAATTTATTTTTAGTATTTATACAGGAATAACAAATAATTTTAAGTACCCCATACCACATAAAAGTTTTTAAGGATACAATAAAACTTCTTAAATGTTGTAGAATCATTATATGAAATTCCATGGTCACCCATGCTACATAAATGAAATAACGCACAATGTAAATACAGAAATCTATGTAATATACATTGTAGATAGTATTTTAATTTATCTTTATCTATGATTAAAGAATTTCATAGTAGATAATGATAAAATACTTTCCTACTCTAAATATATAATAGGCTATGGAAAATCAATAATTTTATGACTATGATCATCTTTTCACCCATGTAATTTTAGTGCCTCTTAAAAGAAAAGGGTGAAAAGAATGGAGCTATGAGGATAAAGGAGATTCAGATATGAATTGAATGAGTAAGATAAATCCACACTTAAGGTAGTAGGATCCCTTATAAATACCTTTTATATGATCCATAATCTAACTTACATTTAGTCATGTGTTATTACTTATGATTAACTTCCATAGAACTAGTTTATACAACCCTTTCATGAAACTATTAATCTCTAGTTTGTTTCATTATATGAAATGTTTTCATGAAGGATAGATTACAAAGAATATATTATCAAATAATATCTATTATAATTCATATTTCCATAAATTTTAGTGTGTTAGAGTATATCATAACATATGATTCAATATATAACACTTACATATGATACAACCAATCATACATTCTAAATTTTTTAATGTAATAATAATATTACATAATTTACGATATCCCCTAATCAAATAATAAGTCATAACCATAATACCTCACATGTATATGGAATTTAATGAATATAGACATTAATTAAAACATAAAGGAAGATTTAAAATGGATGGTAATAGTTTCTACAGGATGGATATTGTTTAGGTTACCTAAATGAGTTTATGAAAACTATGTGGAATGTCTATGACATGTATCAATGTTATTGAAATAAATTCATTCATTTTTAAATTTATATAATACCAAAAGTATGATTTAAAAATATTATGATTGTATAAAGGTTGAAAATCATATAAATAATTGATAGAGATTATAATACTCATTTAAATGATGATGTAAAGTGTTTCTTATCATGAATAAGTCCCACTAGTAACCTCTTCTAGATTGATAGTGAAGGAAGGTGTGACCCCTGAATCCTTCCTTTAGGCCCAGGGTTGGTGACTAGCATTGAGGGTATAAAAAACAAAATGTGAGGCATTACCCAAAATAATCCCACAAATTTGAATTAAAACAACGAATCACCACCATGTTATAAATATAAAAAAACCATGATCCCATAGTGCATTTCAAGTAATACAATTAAAAAAATATCTTATATAAAATACCATGGAAAATCCTATGGTAGCAGCCCCATAGTATCTCCCGTATTTAACCTAGTGTTGTCTAGACTAGTCTCTGAGACCTTCCATGAAATATGAAAATATTTTTATAAAATAGAGGTGAGAAAAACATGTAAAATCATTAGGATCATAACCATGGTCTCTCATGAAAATGTCATAAGAACATATTAATGCTCTAGTGAATGAATATAAGAACGATAAAGCACCTAAAAATGATAACTAATCCCATTCCAAAATTCACAAAGTAACACATCCAAATTAGTAAAATAATATCAATGCTTATTTATTATGAAACCCATAACCCCTTGCCCCATGATTTTAGGCTTTCACAAACCAATGTAAGGCATAATATGACTTTATACATTCAATATATACTAATAATAAATATAGGGCAGTCAGGTATCATAAAAATGAAAGAAATAAACCTATTTCCCTCCTCATACAATGAATGGCCCCCACCACACATCACATCGAATACCACCACCAACTAAATGTTCATCACTACTAGGCATCCCAAAAAATGGAACCCTCACTACTAAGCATCCCCACCATCAACAAATACCCAGTACTAGGCATCACCACCAACTAATAAATCATTATTAGGAATCACAATCAACTGATCCACCATCACTTCCCAAAAAAAACTAAGAGATTGCAAGGTCGAGGGGGAAATCAACTATACACCATCTTTAACCTATATATTAGAGACAACACCTGAAACCCAATCCTTCAGTATCTGAATTAAATACTGTACCCAAGAGGGGTGTGTATAGAAAAAATATGAAAATACAAGGATAATAGTCACACAGAACCCTAATATATGAGTTTATTTTAACTATGACATTCACAAATCACCCAGTTACCATATCACCCTATGATATCCACCTCTATATTATATAAATTCTATGATTCTATCCACCCTAAAAAACAAACACAGAAAAAGAAATTCACTTATTTAGTCGCTGAGCCATCTATTTTTAGAGATACTAATAACTAGACATGTATCATTTACTAATAAATTCAATACCAAATTAATAGAAACTAATTTTTACACCCAAAACATGTTTTATTGATCTATTAACCATTTATTTTAGTAGTCTATATCTCTACTAACTAATCCCATTCAACTCAATATCATGTAACTACAAGTTCAACATTACCAACTATTAATTATAGAAACCAGAATAACATGAAAATATCCCCACAACAAAAAAACCCAACCACCTCATAATAAAACCCCCCAAATCCCATGCCAATTCTACCACAACATCCAAAAAAACACACAATAATAACCAAAAACTAAATAAAATATAATAGCCTTCAATATATCACTGTCCACAAAATTATAACTCTAATACCCAATATAATCCTCATTTGAATCATCCCCAACCAGTACCACACAATACATATTATTTCCACACAAATAAAATGATAAAAAAAATAACATCAACAATACATAATAATATATTTTATCTTCGACAACTATCACAATTCCTATTTAAATATTTCATTCATATTATTTTATCATCACTTATATAAGTGATTTCATATAATTTCAATATTTACACAAAACTAGTTCAGGTCCATATTTAAGAGATTATCCATTTATATGAGCTAATATCAAATGATCAATAATAATAGCAGAACATAATACATATAAAACAAAAAATATATCCCCAAATATTTCATGTTTTAAAGGGAGATCAAGTTGAAATAATATGGAAATTTGTAATCACATGAAAATTTATCCCATCACTTCAATTTAATTTGATATAATTTATTTTCTTATTTAATTATATTTTACCATCCACCCATAAAGAAAAAATCATTCAAATTTTATAAATTCACAAAAATAAAGGAGACTCTGTGGATCCCCAACCTTAATTAAAAACATTCTAAATCACTGTGTGAAAATAATGTGGAGAAGCGATCTCTAATAGACTGAGATCACACCAAGAAAACATCCAGATCCTAAAGCATGGTTTCATAGGAAATATATCACCATAACATCAACCAAACTAGAAAATTCCATGAAAAAAACCTCTTTCAATGAACTAAAAGATTAGATTATGAAGGGAGAAATGGGAATGGACTCAACTCTGTTTTCCAATAATCAATCTCACAAGGCTATGGGTTAGATCTAAAAAAGAGGGGCTAAAAGACCACCCAAAATCTCCCCCAGATTTCCAAATAACTGAGGGAGTAGGTGGAAGAATGAAAACTGTTGAAGGATTTTATGAATTTATTCCCAGAATGAAACTTAAATGATCATGGCAGAATGTCTTACACCATGGTGTATTAATTAGATTTTTCTTGAAACCACAACATAATCTTGGCCTCCATGTCGTGATGAGCTCATTCAAAACCACCCTCTAAAAAATATTCCATGGTTTATATCCATATCCTACAAAACTAATAGAATACTACACCACATGCCTTACGTCTATAGTGTATTTCTCATACCACCAAAAAATTCCATGCTATAGAGTTAGTAACAATCGATGAACATCCTTAAAATGGTAGAACCACCTGATTCTCCTCTCTAAGACACTACATCACATATCACTCGCATGCCACAGTGATTCTAATTATAGAAGGGACATTAAATTAGGTCTCTAAAGGTATTATTATAAAACCTCCACTAATATACTATAGGGAAGCCTCAAAACTAGTTCCCATGGTGTAAAAAATACCACTATACTATAGGCCAAGTTTCTTGTGGAAATTTCATTTTAACCTTCACCCATCATTACCAAAAACTCTTCCCAATGAATCTTATGCCTAAATCCACCCTATAAAACACACTAAAATATTTAGAACATTACATTAGATACCACTCAAATATTTCTTATTATTTAGAATGAAAACAAAACATAGAAATGTGGTAATATGGGGAAATACAAAACAACAAATCTTCCATACACCATTGAAAAATATTTCCACAACTAAAACATCAAAATTGCATAACAATAATGGAATGGTAAAAAATATTACAATAATATCCAAAACAGAACTCTTGGAAAGATACCTCATAAACAGAAAAAACACCACCATCCAAACACATCCAACAAAAGGAATAGTTTGATTTCATAAAGAAACAAAAAATCAAAAAAGAAGCATCACCAAGGAACAGAAATTCCAAAACAACTCAAGATACTATTCATGAATTTATGTATCACACTCCAATTTACACTCTTCCAAACCACTGTACCTCCTTATCACATAAAACAAGGGAATGAGATTCCCATGAAACAACTTTTCTTAATGATATTGAATCATAATCATACACTCCAAGAATGCCACATCACCCTTGATATCCAACTGTCCCTAGGCAATTAAATGAGACTCATCATGGATATAATGGGAAAGAAAAGAGAAGTGGATGATATCATGGATTACTTATAGCCTTGGATAGAGTCATTTCTAACATTACACTTCTCCAATTCAACCAAATACCTTGAAAGGTCCAAGAAACTAAGGAGAGATCAAATCCCACAAGAAAAACTCACCTACCCCCAATGAGGTTATATCCTCTAGAACACATGATTTCTAATATCAATCTAGAGTGGATACTAGAAATGATCATCATGAGACTTTTTGAGGTCCTGCACCACCTTAATCTGCTCCCGAACCATTTGGATCCTTATTGTCATACTCTACACCACATATAGACCATGGATTTCTGACTCTTCAACCTCATTACAACATAATGGGGATTGAAATGGTCTCCAATACATTGAATTTAATAGATCCATAATGATTTTTGAGTGATATATAGTATTGTAGTCACACTCTACCAATGTTGGGTAACGTGAAGGAGTGAAACATTATGGTTTCTCCGAAGAGATTTAGGGAATATACTATGATGGGTATTCCAAACGTAACCAAGAGGGTTACTCCCTACGTAAGAAAGACTAACCTTTTGATTTCCTGCACCCCATGACATCGAAAATCTTCTCCAGTGCTTTAATCCACCCTTCAGCTAGCACAGGTGTAGATGATCCTCTGAATGATGGGGGATGTTGCCTCATTAAATGTTCCACCACTGAAATGTTCCTCTGTGGTTGATATGGCTGATCTCGTGCATGGATACCACCACCATTTATCGCTTGAGTCAACTACGCCATTACTGCAAAAAACTGTTCAGTTCCAATTCCGACCATCTCAGGATGCTGATTCGGAAGGTTACTTCCTTTTGTATGCCTTCCTAGCACTGCTTCCCTGTTTCCTCTCCGGAAAACCATTATGGACAAACATGTCTTAGATGAAGAAACCTGGTAATCTTCAAATGCTATATCATTTCAAAAAAATATTTTTGGATAATAATTTAATAGAATTCTAACTCCTAAAGTTATCTAAACCAACCTTTGCTACCAACTATAAGGCCTCGACCTTAAACCTTACTTAATCTTGAGTTATTATAAGATTACACCTTGAGGATCTTTTCAGGTTTATAATTTTAGAGAATTAGATCATAAAACATGTATTACATCCCACATTTAAGCAAAGTAGTTACATAAAAGATAGTATTCATTTTTCCAATCAATAGAAACATTTGAAAATAAAACATGGATTCTTTCTTGACACTTCCTTGACACTATAATCTTATCATATACCTTTCCCTTGACCTGTGATTTTTTTTTCAAAAACATGGGATGAGCATAAAAATCTCAGTAAGGGTTATAAAAATATGGAAAGGAAACATGAGTTCATATATACATAAGAATGAAATCATACTTTATCCATAAAACATAGGCACTTTAACATACCTCATAAAATCATGAATAAATCATAGAAATCATAAGACATAAAGGTAACTTGAGGCATTCATAACATTCTTACGTAGGGAGTAACCCTCTTGGTTACGTTTGGAATACCCATCACAGTATATTCCCTAAATCTCTTCGGAGAAACCGTAATGTTTCACTCCTTCTAGTTACCCAATGCATTGGAGAGCTATATCGGGCTCACCCGCCCTTAGTTTATCATGGAACCACTCATCTTCGTAATAATGACCAAGAACCACAACATAATCGTATCACATAAAACAAGTATAAAGGAAACATAACATTTCCACATTTCAATCACAATATATCAATAACACAGTGATATAATAAGAACATTATCAAAACCATTTTAAATACCAAAATAAATGAAAAGTAAAACATGGTATTTATTTTTCTTTAAAAAGAAGGTATGGCTTGTAGAGGAAGCTGAAACTCAAATAATGGTCACGGCGGTGGAGAAGTCATTGTTGCTACATACGTACGACAAAAATATTCCCTTTTGTCGTTTAGTAAATGCTTCGTATAAAAAAGATTCCTTTTGAATAAACGTAAAAGTCAAAGGAGTTTATACACCGTATAAAAGAAGTTTGTGTATAAAACAAAATATGCCTCAATGAAAGGAGATTGAGACGAAGTCCCATACCTTGGGTCCGACTTGACTCGGTCATTCTTTAATCTCCTGAATAATAAACTTGAGTTAATTTCTACTTGTTTAAGAACCTTTTTCAATTTAATTATTCCTTTTATATCACTTATTTCCATGTCATGAATACTATGTAATTATTTAAGTTAATAACGGTCGTTTTAACGATCATTGGTACTTGAGTCAAAAATAAACCCTTTATAATTACAATTTGTTCATGTATCCATTATATCCAGAATGGTATTCATGATATAGATATCATATATATCATATATATCTAGTACATGCATGCATTTATAATATTACATAACATTTAGAGGTAAGAAATGAAATGCACCGTTCATGGAGATGGTAAGCCGTACGTACGCATGAACGCTGCTTCTATTTCTATTTCATATTTTATGAAATGGAATCATAATGATATTAAGGTATATTATAATTCCAGTTTAATATCATATATAATATCATAACTCCATCCTTTATATGTCCCACATATGGTATTAACGAATCAAATCACTTTGAGTGGGTAGTAGTCCGCACTTCCTTAAATGAAGATATCGCATTTACCCATAATGGAAACCATAAAGGTATGCCCAAAATGAATAATAAAGAAGCTTAAGGAAAACATAAACACATTATATATCATATATAAATATAGTGTCATCTTAATGGCCACCTTTTAAGGTGTTAAAATAATGTTGAACAATCATCGTTTCGGGAGGCAGAAATTCACCATCCACGGAAACAGTATGTTCTTTAACCATTAGATGTAGGTGTGTGTAAGTTTACTTCTAATCCTTCTTATAAAAACATCCTAGTATATGTAAGATACTGGTGTTGTTACAAAAGAAATGAATAAAAATAGTTTAGGGGGTTGGAGAAGCAAAATAAAACAAAAGAACACAAGTGAAGGCATTACCTTAAAATCGGGTAACTCCCTTTGGTTTGAGATCAAAGGCTTCCTTGGAAAGACTTCTGCCCAAAGTGAGGCTTCAAGGAGTAAGAGAGGTAAATGTAGAGACAAAATGGTCAGGTTTTGGCCGAGACAAAGGCTTTCGAAGTGTGGGTAAGGAGGTAGAGGTGGGGGCCTTTTATAAGAGGAGAGGAGGGGCACTCTTGGAAAGTAAAGAAATGTTACTTTATTTTAAAATGAGTTTCGGATTCAAAAGGTCCCACATTAATATAATTCTAGGGTAAGCTGATAAGGGTTCTAAATCCACCCATCCAATAGGTTTTTTACATGTTTAGGTCATATATTTTACATTATATTTTCATTTTATTTAAATCCTTTATTAATGAGGTAATCACTGCATCATCATGATGTCATAAATAATTTAATTTATTTAATGTCTAAAAATTATAAAAAAAAAATGATGTAGGAAATATTTTTAGATTTCTAATTAATATTTATACTAAAAAATATGACTTGTATAACCCATTTAAAAATTGTATTAGTAAAACAAATCATGTTTGTGTCATTTTAATTTTAACATTAAATAAAAAGATATTAATGTCATTTTCCTATAAAAGTGGCTCCATGGGGTCCCCAAGTTTACCCATGGCTTTTCATGGTCGTCCATGACACATCCAATAAGGGTAGGACACGTGTCTAGGTATTTTCATTTTATTATAACATTATTTTTACCTTAAATTACACTAATTACCTCTAATCGCGAATAAAAACTTAAAAGTTACTATTCACCAAAAAATTATTTTAATCTCATTGAACCAAATTTTACTTCTTAATGACAACCATGTATGTCTAATTTTTGAAAATAAAATCATAGAAGTGGAAAAGTTTCATTTAAACGAATAACCAGTTTCTTTAACTACCACTTAATGGTTTCACTATTCATCAAAAATTGAAGTTTCTTAGAAAAATATCAAAACTTTACCCTAAGATAAATTTGATATTATGAATTCAAAAATGATGTATATTTTAAAAAATTAAAATCATATAAGTTAAATTAATTAATTTAATAATTAATTCCCGTTGTCATGACAAATAGCGTGTTTTTATGAAACAATAAGTATCAAAAGATTGACACCAGTTTAAGTCCAATTTCATAGTGAAATTGATTAAAATGACCACCATTGGATTAAATGGTAAAAATATATTCTAATTTAACTTCAAAACAATTTCAAAATATAATCTAATCATATAAATAAATTAGGTTTAAAAGATGTTTTGAATTAAAATACAACATTTTTCACTATTCATTAAAAAATGAACTTTATCGGAAAAAGACCAAAAATTCACACAAAGTAAATTTTGATGTCCCAATAATAAATAATTAGTTTATTTTGACAAACATAGCTTATAAAATTGTCAAAAGATATATTTAAAAAATGGTTTTCCATCAAAAGGCAATAAAACAATCTTTGAAAAATATTAGTGTATTCCATGCTTAAGATTGGATTTTTTCTCATTTTAAGCCTCTAAAACACTATCTAATTAACTAATAGACATAGATAAAAATATCTATTATTCATTACATACTTGGGATGTTAAACAAAAACCAAATATCTCTCTTCAACTGGTGGAACAAATAATCTATCCTTTTATGGGGGTAATAGTTCTTGACTATCACCTGGTTGATCCTCTGATTGTTCACACAAAGACTCATACCACTATTATCCTTTATTTAAAATAACATTGGATCACCCCAAAGAGATACAATAATCCAAATGAATCACTTATATAATAAATAATCTATATATATATACTCAATTCATGTATCTCTATGTGTTCCATATAATAAGGGTCAATAAAATTTTAGTTTATTCTGACTATATCTTTATCCAAAACAATAAAACATGTTAGGAAGTATTTACACAACCTCATTAGGAAATACATATAGAAACTCATCAAAAATATTATAATTTAAACTTACTATACTTTGATAACTTTACCAACAAGAATAAATGATGCACTACATGCATTTACCAATTCGATAATTCATCTTGCTAATGAACATCACTCACTAGCCATCCACATAGAAAAACACGACTATCCTAAAGAAGTAATAAATAACTATATGCATGAAACACAACCAATCTTGGAAAAATATGAAATAATATGGTTTTTTCAATATAAATAATAAATCCCCCCTAAATTTATGCTCCCTATTATCATTCCACACCCATAAAACTCATCAATTAGAGTATCATGACTTTCATGTGCCTTGGATAACACTAGGCACATTGGATGTAACTCAACCTATAGTTCAAAAGAATGGAACAAGGTGGGTGAAACAAATTAGTGTGGGTATCTAGAATCAAACAAGACATAAAATAAAGAAGATAATAAAATAATAATACCTCATATAACCTCTGGCCTTCAAGCACTACTGCATCTATTACATGAATATATCCACATCGAGACTCTCTTCTTCAATACTAATGGTATCCATGAACACACTATAGTCTAGGTCCCTAAGGATTTGGACCATAAAAATGATGAAATATAACAAATATATCTTCCATATACTAGTCATAAGACTACCCACCTTTCTAGTAAACATATAATGGTTTCCTTTTCTATAGATATAACCTGAAGGTAATCTACTTCTATTGTGGATAAAAAGGGACTTGAACACCCATTGCAAACTGTCCTCTTCATGTGTTCAGGCACTAAGAATGATGATGAAAAAAACCTCTATTAGAATAACATACATACAATGAGACTTTAATAGGTGGAAAAGAACTAATGGCTATAAAATAATGTGAATCAGACTGCTGAGGTCATATCCATACTAGTTAAAACATTGAATACCCTGACATCTATGACCCCCACCTGAAGATCTACTCATTGAGTAGATCTTCTAACCTAATTGTTGTGGAAATACTTCACAAAAATTCATACACTAGATCACTTATTCATTATTAATTATCTCCAAGTATATAGGAAATGTATTTAGGGTAAATGAAAACTGAATCATTAGAAATGGTGCTTCCATAATATTTTGTACTAAGGAATCCTTATTTAGAAAAATACCAAGAAAATAGAAAATAAGATCTCTAAACCTTATCCCAATTACCTATATGCTTAGTCTCCCTTGATGATGTGTGAGACGATCCTCCCTCATCACATCCTTGATCACCAATAACAAAAATTCTGAACAAAAATCAATGAAATCATCCCATGAATCATCCACATCCTACTGATCTTTGAGATAAAACATCCATCACTAATGCATTTCCCCTCACATATGACTAAATTTTAATAGAACTCAATACTAATATCGAGTAGAATCAAACTATATGTGATTTAGGGATCCAAAAACTAGTGACGTATCCTAAAATAGGAGACATTACTCTCGTATTTCACTAAACATTGTACTGTAATGTGTATAAAGTCTTCTATCACATCTCATTATCTTTAGTTAAATCGATCCACCGACTATCATCTAAATTAAGCAACTAAACATATCCTCCCTAAACTTCTTATGGACAATTACCAAGAGACATCTATAGAAATAAAAAAGGAAAACCTAAACCCAATAACATGAAATTTACTAAGATTCATTTTATTAAGTGTATTTTAATTTCCAATTATTAGCTCGTTCAATGAGCATCAGAAAAAAGTATGATTCATGTACCTATACTAAGTATGTATATAGAAATTAGTTTCACATCACTCAGTATGTTGACAAATAGTGTTGTGTTTTGGATCATATGGGGCGTTAAAATACAATATCCTACATATTTTATCCTATATAGATAAACCATTATGCACAAATGAAACTATTTCTCTACTAACCCATAAATTCCTCACAAGTTCCATACCCCAAGCTCCATATTATCTCAAAAATAAAATCACTAATACCACCTTTTCATGACCCTCCCCCACAAGAAGCCTCTCGTGGGATGGAAATAAATGCACAAGTTTCCCTGGAATCCATCCTTCAAAAGAATATGTGTTAGAGACAGATAATGAGGGTCTAAAACACAAAATGAGAGTGATCACCCTCAATAAATACAATAATATGATTTAAAACAACCAATCAACTCCATGAAATAAATATTAAATAATAATAATAATCCCATATTGCATGAAAAACTATATAGAAAAAAATACTCCTAAATAAAATACCAAGGGAAATACTATGGTAGAAACTGCACAACAACTCTAGAATCCACGCTAGAGATTCCTAGATCATTCTTTGAAACACTCTTATATGTTTGAAATATAGTTTATATAATAGTGGAGATAATAACATGTATACTCAGTATGATCATAGCTATGGTGTCTTGGAAAAAAGTGATAATAGTATACTAATACCCTAGTGGATGAACTATATAACTAAAATATTACTAGAATAGGTTAATAAATCCCATCCTAAACCTCACCAATGTTTAATCACTAGATAAAACTTCCATATTAGTAAAATAATATCAATGTGTAGAGATAAGCGGTGGAAACCCAATTTTGTACTAGTTTTCCACTCACACTCCCCAACATAAAACATCAAATACTTCCTTACCTTTTATACATTCCAATCATAAATCTATGGTATTAGGGTATCATGAATATGAAGGACATAAACCTCATGAACACCCACAAATATCAATAACTCCCCCCACACATTAGATCCACAATATCTAACAACCAAAATTCTATCACCATTAGAAATCATTAATAATTGAGCCATTTTCACTAAGAATTATCATTAGCTTGAAAGAATTACAAGAATCAACAAGAGAATATCCTTCATCACTTGAAATCACCACCAGCTGGTCCATAATTACTAGACACCATGTATAAATAAAGTTTTGGGAAAAGAGGGTAGTCAAAATTCATCATAACCAACCTAAATGTTAGGTAAAAATCATACAACCCAGACATCTGGGTATCATTATTAAATACTCATCTCAGGTGGTGTTTATATAGAAAAAATATGAAAATGAAAGGATAATAGTCATAAAAATTCTAAACTATGGGTTCACATAAACAATCCCTAGTGAGACTCACAATGTTACCCTCCCACCCAAAGAATCTTCCCCCAACTATAGTCACTTCTATGATGTTATCCTCCATACAAAACAAACACAACAAAATAACCAATTAACATTTTATTAATAGGTTTATCTATTTTATGAGATACTAATTACCAACCAAATTATTTTTATTAAACCATTTTTTCCATATTTAATGAAAATAATTTTCAAGAAACATACCATATTTAACTTATCTCTTACCCATTAATTTTTGTATTTATAAAATTACTAAATATTCCCATTCAATTCTATCCAATGAAACTACCATCACATCTTTACCAACCATATTACATGGAGACCTAGAAACTATAATAATTCTGTAAAATAAAAAAAAACCATTATGAAATAAAAAACTTATCATACCATGAAAAATAAGTCACAAAATCCCAACCATTGCCCAAAAACAATAACCATAAATAATCCATCATAAACCATCCCTCAAAATATCCCATGCCAACCAATTACAACCCTGCTTCTAAACACAATTTTCATCTTAACCAACCACAACTATCATAAAAAAATCCCCATAATATCCAAAAAACTCGAGGATAACAAAAAAAATTAATGAAATATATAACAACATATTTTATCTTCAATCATTTTTATCATTTCTATTTAAATAGGGATTTTATATAATTTAATCATATCATACACCTGTGATTTCAAAAAAAAATAGATTTACAAGTAGGTGTTATATTTTAATATTTATGTTCCTATCATTTAAAGAGAGGTGATTTAATAAAATAAATTCTTAGAGGAAAAAAATAATCCACAAAAACCACAATAGACACATCAAAAAAAATCCATGATTCAAATATTGATCAAATATCAATAACTAGGAAACTAGTAATCACATGAGTATTCATCCACTCTTATCAATTTCATTTTATCCAAATAATTATCTTTTTTAATTATATATTTTCATACACACATAGAAACAAAATCATAATAATTTAATAAATGATTATAAATAAAGGAGAGATATCAGATCTCTTACCTTAATTAGATTCTTTCTGCATCATTATGCTTTGACAATGTGATGAAGGGATTTCCATATGATCAATACCACACCAAGGAATCATCAGTTACCTAAAGCATAATTCTCACATTAATCTCTCACTACAACAGAACCCAAAATTTCCATTCCCGAAATCAAATATTCATCAAATAAAGGATTATATGAAATCTAGAGGGAAAAGGTAAGGGATTCAGCATGGATCACCAAGAATAAATCTCCCAAGGCAGAGGTTTAAATCTATAGAATAGAGGTTTATAGATCTCTAAAAATTTCCCCTACGTCACTAAATAATAGAGATAGAAAATGAAGTAATGAAGGGTTTTAGTGGTTTTGTGAATTTATACCCAAGTTTGTACATAAAGGATCATGGTGAAATGACTTACACTATGATGCATTAGTTCGTTTTTTCCTGATACATAAGTTCCATCTTGGCCTGCACACTATAATTATCTTAGTAAATATCTACCCTTTGAAAAAATATCATTATCCACAACTAATTCCAATAAACTCGGTGGAAGAACACAATGTAAGGATTACATCCATGACATAGATCCCATACCCCCAAAACACCATCCTCAATATGGAAGAACTACCAGTTTCTCCTCCCCAATTCCCATGATGCATCTCATCCTTAATGTCATAATGATTCCAAAAAGCCAAAAACACTAAATAAGACCTATATAGTTCATGCACCATAACCATCAATACCAAATCATATATATTCCTTCCAATTCGTCTATGGGTGTAATACAAAACTCCATGTCATGGAACCAATTTCATACTCAAAATTTCATTTTGAACTCTACCTATCCTTCTCTGAAATGTATCCTGATTCCCCACCACTTGAAAAAAACAAAAATTAGTGGGATGTATGATCTAGGATACTATATTTCAAAATTATGGTTAAAATTAAATGAAATAAATCAATTTTAGGAGGATATTAATAAAAGATGTGTACTTTTATCTAATTTTATTATATTATAATGGGTTTGTTTTTTGATGAATAGTTATTACGAACAATAAAAGATAATGGATTTAAAACGCATGGTTTAGGATTCATAAGATTATATAACATAGTTTGGAAGGAAGATAAGGATAAAAGTATTTTTCTTAGGATAATTTTTTTATCGATAATATTATTTAAAATATGTGGGAAAGAGTGACCATCACCTAAAAATGGATTATTTTAAAAAATAATGTCTTTAATTCAAAAGACTTCAATAAAAATTAATAATAAAATATATTATATAGATGAAATGTTTTATATTTTTAATATTATTAATCATGAAAATAAATGTTATTTATTTAAAAAATGATTTTTTTATCTTAGTATGATATTTTAAAGATAATGTATTTTTTAAGAAGCTAGTAGTAGAATTTTTTGGACTTATAGATGATTAAAATTTAAAAATTAAAAATTATACAAGTATGTATTTAATGTAAATATTTCTAAATATCCAAAAATATTTTAAAGAATGATGTTAAGGTGAAATGTAATGATTTATATTTAGTTATTATAACAACGTGAATTCAATTTTATATCCTCAAAATAATTTCGGACATTTTTAAAAGAAAACACAATATATTAAATATTTTAACCAAAATGATATCAATATGAAACATTTGATTGAAAGAGTTTCATTAAGGATTATTGTGATGAAACTAGAATAATTTTAAGTATAAAATAGATTTTAATAACATCATAACATTTGATATTATCAAGTAAAAAAGTTTGATTTTTTTTCATTGAGTTCATCATCAAGAGTATTATTTCTAACTTTTATTATTATTAAAAATAGATTAATTCATATATGTTACTCAATAAATTAATTTCTTGGTAGGGTTTAATTAGGTTTCCAAGAGGATTTGTAAAATGAATTATAGGAAGATGTAATGAATTTAGGAAAAAGCACAAAAAAGGAACAAACAGTAGAATTATATGGTAGTATATCATATGTGATATGATGATACATGTTCCTTTGTATGTTTTTGTTAATATTTTTAAAAAATTATAAGAATATAAAACCTATTATGTAAAATAAAATTTAGACTCTATAGTATCATCCTTAATGTTTTCTATGTATATTTCATGAAGTGAATTGATAATTAACCTCTTAAAGTATGACTTTGAGTTATCCTTAACTGATGTTTAGAATGGATTATTATATATTATTATGAAATATTAAAGTTTACATGAATGCGATTTAATATAGATAAACAACATATTTTTATGTGGAAAAAATAGTGTTTATTCACTTGATGACCCCCAAAGTATATACCACATGGAGTGTTAAAGAATATGTACTCAGTATAATATGGGTTCATATTTCTTATTTGGATTCCGAAATACTGAAGAAGTGACAAATACTTAGCATTAAATCCTGAATTATTTTCTACCTTTCTTATGAAATCCATGAGGCATGGGTAATAAGTTCTATGATGGTTATATTTCTAAATATGTCATCAGTTGGAGCTATTCCAAGATGGTACAGTTACTCTCATATAATGAGTATAAAATTATGACATCTGGTCCCTTAATTGGGATATATTGAAGATGTTTATAGTCATACTTGAATAAAACAAATGATGTAATTATGTATTCAACTAGGGGGATCTTGATGTTCTCCTGAACAAAGATGAATAAAATGTGATATAGTCATCAACTTGGTTAGTATATACTCAAAGAATATAAAATTTATGATTATCTTTATGGGATTCACATACTCTATTTATTTTTTTACTCGTTTTCCTAGAAAAATGGATCATACGAAAATGTATTCTTAAATATGATATAGGTGGTGGACATTGATATAGAGATACATGTGTTGAATGGATATCACTTCAGATACCTCTATGGTTTGAATATAACTATTAATTTTCTATATAAAACTTTTTTATTACATCTTTAGACTAAACAATTATAGTGACTTAAAAATTACATAAAAAATCTTACAATATATTAGGTGAATATTATATTAATTTCATAATAATTCATGCTTACGGATTATAAACGTTTAGATTTTATAGAAACATTGATATATTAATAATTGGTACATAAGAGATCTATGTCATCACCGACATGGATATTGATGACAATAACCCTTCATATATATATATATATATCATACTTAAATAATTTCTTCATATATATTGGGATAATTAATGTTAATAAAGGGTGATATTGGATGATTAGTAAAGGTAAAAAGGGATGCATCGTTGATTTTTTATGTATAACATGAGCATAAGGGTGTGATTAAATGATATTAAAAATTAAAAATCATACAAAAAAATTTATAGATCATGATAATTATTCTTGAAATTGATCATGGTAGTTCATAATACATGAATCATAAAAGAATAAAATAACATAATCTATGAGAGTATAAACTTAGAAGATGATCATTTCTTAATAGAGTGGTAGAACCATAATCATATAAAAATTATTTCAAGGATACCCACCAAGAAATTCTTAATATGTTAGGCTTGGTATGACCACACATGTCCTCTCTGTTGGAATTGGGATTACCTTATATGTACCCATTGAGATCACAAAACCTAATTATTTATCCAATATATTAGATAATTATAGTGGACTCACCCATCACATAATCATAATCCATCTATATATTTGTAATAATATCATAAAAAATTTTATCAATCCCTCATAACTTAATCCATGCAAAATAAAATGGGTTTAATAAATATTTCATCATCATAACCATAAACTATTCAGAGAAAGAATAAGTATGGTATCCCAGAATCATAACATCAGTGAAGCATAATTAGGATCAAAGTATTTTATCATAAATAAAAAATAATTTTAAAGATCAATATAACATTTTTTAAGGAAAATAATTTTCTATTGTTGAAATAACTTATTTAAAATATAAAAAATTTCAAAATATTAAATGAAATATTTTAATTGAAAATAACCATGTAAAGCTGAAAATAAATATTTAAAGAAAAGAGTTGTTAGGATTGTGGAAAAATCCATTCATGTGGTAGATGTTAAAATAATGATTCTTCTCACACCTTTGGTAAAAAGTACCTTATTTGTGAAATGAAATAAATATTCCTTATAAAATTACGATAAAAAGTCAAAAATGGGTAACAAATTATCTAAAAAATCATTACACTATAGTAAAAAAAATTACTGAAAACATTTTTTTGGAAATATAAACAAAGATGAAAATTATTCCTATCTGAGGAGAAAAATAAAGTCAATTTTTCTTTAAAAACTCATTTAATACTATTGAGTTTATAAATAGAGAAAAATTAAAGTAAAAAAATTTAATATCTATAAATAAAAAAGGATAAAAAAATTAATGTTATTTTTGAGAGATATATCATATAATTTCATTATAAAAACATTATGTGTAAACAGTATCAATAAAATGATATTGTAAAAAAACCATTAACTCAAGTATGAATCACATAATAAGAAATATGAATTGTATTATTGTAAATAAAATTTTTTATTATTAAATTATATAACTATATAATAACTTATTATATCATATATGATGCACTTATAACATTTTAACTCCCATTTATTAATAATTACTTACTAAAATTGTCGTTTATGAGTGTCAAGTGTTTCATTTTTCCTGAATGTTTATATTCAAATTTTTCATTCATTATAAATTTATTATAGTTACACCATATTGATAATTTTAATAATGATATAAATATCATATATATTCATTATATTCATATCATAGAGATGGTAGTCTGTATGTATTCATGAACATTGTTTTCATTTTCTAATGAAAAGAAGGAAAGGGAAAAAAATATTTTACCATTATATAATAAATATAACATATTAAATATCATAGATATTTAGTAAATATATCATTATAAACATACATGTGATATGGTGATAGAAAATGAGTCACGTTGGTATGTGGATGTTGTAGTCCACACTTACGCACGAGAGATACTTTCATTTCTCATTTGATGGAAAAGTGGAAGAAAAGTGATGAAAAATAATCATAATAACATAATAGTATATTTTTTGATACTGGACCTATAATTTTTTTATTGATAATATATGTTTAGATAATTTTGAATAATAAATTATATTAAAATAGCTCAGCTAATAATGATACCTCTTTGTTGAGAAGCCTCCTTTGGCTTTCACAATATGCCTTGAAAGGATGGTATTATGAAAAAATGAGGAACCTTAGGATGTGGGTTTTAATATTATGAAAGTATTTATGAATGGATTTTTTTGAGCTAAGAGGATATTTGTGCAATGATAAGAGATGATAGAGGTTCCCCTTTTAAAAGTATGGGAGAGGGCACACATGAAAGTTTTCCAACAATTAAAATATATTAATGAATTATTTAAGGAAAATTAATCTAGAATGGATCATATTTGAAGAAGATATGATATGTAGTAAAAATATCTTTGTAAAATATAATTTAGACACGTTTATGTTTTAATGTCATCCTTATCTATTAGTTTAACCCTTAGTAAACCTATTTTATCCATAACTATGTGATTTCTTATTATTATTTTACTATTAGTTATGAATAGAAAATAAAGTGGAATAATTATTATTTTTTTGAATTTATGATTAAAAATATGGATTATATTTTACAAAATTTAATTCTAATAAGTGGAATAAATTAAATTTAAATTTAACCTATATAACACGAGGAAAAATAGTTTTTTATAAAAATTTATTATAAGTAAAAAATGTTTTAATACCACAATCAAGCAGTATGTCAATAAAAATAACATTTATTTGACTAGGTTTAATAAAAAATAATTTATTAAAATTTTAAATTAATTCAGAACAAAATGTTACCTTTAAATACTTTAATGTAAAAGACATTTTTCTATAAAATAGTTATTTTATAACTATTCATTGAAAATTTAATCTTTTAAGAAAAATCCCAAAATTTCACATTAATATAATTTTGATAAGAAGATTTCAAAAATGATATTATTTTACATAGAATAATTTTTTTAAAACTAGAATAAATTAATTATAATAGTTTTTCACAAAAAAACAATTTTGTAGAAAACATCATTATAAAGTAAAAAATGACCTTACTGAAAATTGAGTACATATTTATAATGAATTAATAAAAAATTTCAATATATAAAACATTGTAATAATTTTTTATAAAATGTTTAATCTTACAAATATCACCAATTTAATAGCTAGTTTACATTTTTCATATATAAGTAATCATAATTCAAAAATATATCACAATTTTTTTGAAACTCAACGTTGCGTGTCAAGATAGATATCAAATAATTAATTTTTATTTATATGAAAATATATTTGAAATATTAGGGTGTTACAATATACCCCCTTTAAAATGAAAGTTTACTTTAAAATTAAATTACATCAAAGAAAATTAATGCATATATCTTTGTTTTATCACATCCTTGGGTTCTATTGTAACATCTATAAAAAAATTTATTCTTTTAGAAAAATTTAACCCGTTTAGTAGTATTATTTTGTAATAAATTTTATCTATTATGCATGATTTATGATAGTTTTTATTCATAGGATAGATTATGATCTAGTGGTATTACATCTAAGTTCAGTACTTGTGATGGATTAGGTATATACTTATTTGGGAGAGACACAAGGAACAAATCATGAAATTGAGAATATTTTTGTGGAAATTCCATGTAATATGAAATTGTACATAGTCAACCAAGAATATAAAATAGACCAATAATACTTGGGGTTCATATTTACATTATTTATAAATATCAAAACCATCTTTCGTGGAGAAATTCTTCTGAATACCTTCTCACTAACTTTGACTTCCAAATATCACTGATGATTATCATAATATCTTTTCTATTGATTCTAATAAACCTTGATGTGTTGATGAATGTCTCTAACATTATCTTCCACGTCCATTTCTATTTCAGGCCCCAATATCTTTTTTTCCAATTTTATCCCATTATATTAAAGTTATATACTCATTTTCATAAATAAATTCAAAATGATCCATATAATTGCTTGAGTGAAAATTTTTATTATAAGAAAAATCTATTAGAGGAAGGTTTTTATCCCAACCACATTTGATATAGATAGAACAAGATCTCAACATATAATCCAATAATTGAATGTTTCTCTCAGAATGACCATCTGTTTGAGGATGATATAAAGTACTGAATCTCAACTATGTATCTAAATCTTATTGAAGACTTCAATAAGACCTCAAGGTAAAACTTAGATCATGAATAGATAAAATTGAATTTGTTTCTCCATGAAACCTTACCACTTCATTAATGTTTATCTTGAAAATATGATCAAGATTGAAATATTATATTATATAAATGAAATTGTTTGAATTCATAAGGTTATAAATTACAAACCAAATAAGATTATGGCATTTTTTTGTTTATAATTTCGATAAAAAAATATTGGGTGATATTTTTTTTTATTTCCATTATAGTATGGGTAATGGTTGTAACATGTCCTTAGAATTTTTTCTATCATCCTTAATTTTATGAAATACCAAGCACTAAGTTATATAATATATAATGCCTCTCTTTATGATCTCTATTTAGAAATACTATTTTAGTTTTCCATATATCTTCATATTTCTGGGATGTATAGGGAATGATGAACTATGAGCATCATCCAAAAATTTCTTCTGGAGGTCTAGTATTGGAAAAACACCTAAATTGTTTCTAAACCATATCCATATAAAACAATCATGGTTAAACTCTTGATCATTTCTCACTTTATTTTGTAGTTATGAATCTTCTTTATATTTGAATTTAATATTTTCATCAATAGATGGTTGAACACTCTTTTGAACTAGATAATATTTCTATAGTTATTTCGATATTTTAAGGTTTATCCTTTGAAAATAATGAAATTTTGGATCCTTAGTGATCCTCATCGTAGATAAATTAGTATGATCCTTTCGACTCAACACATCATCCACCTTTTTTTATATCTTGATTGGTAATGTATTGAGAAGTCATAATCATTAATCAACTCCAACAATTTATCTAGATCATATTAAAATATTTCTATGTGAATAAATACATTAAATTTTTATGATGAGTATATATGTCACCTGTTTATATATAAATATTCTAGCACTTTATTTTTATTTAAAATATTACAAATTATAATTCCAAATCATGAGTTAGAAATTTTTTCTTATAAATCACCAATTTACATTATGAATAAGATATCAATATATCATTATCTATAACAAAAAATTATAACACATTATTTGATGCATCGATATAAATTCAAAAAACCTTCTATTTTATAAACAACAGTTTCTTAAAATTTTCATCACATTTATCATTCCAAATATATTTTAATCTCTTCTAAGTTAACTTGGTGAGAGTATTATATATCCATGAAAACATATTCATGAAGAAACATTAATATCTAGTCAATCCATGGAAACTATGGATCTTAGTCATAATATTTGGTCTTGGCCAATGTTCAATAACATATATCATTTATGGATCCACTGATAAACCAAAACTTGTGATTATATGGCCAAAACGAAATACAATATATAGCCAAAATTAAAAATATAGTAAAATTTTCATATAGATTCTTTTTTAGGGTCTTTAGTACAATCCCCAGTTGATCTTCATGGTTATTCTTTCTCTTATGGGTTATAAGAATATTTTCTATAAATAATACCAAAAACTGATAAAGTTAATATATAAATAATCTATCCGTTAAATTCATGAAAATAACGAAGGGTTTATGTATGGAAAAATGGAATCACTATGAATTCATAGTTTCCAAACCTTGTACAGAATGGTGTCTTGGGTATATATTCAATTTTCAACCTCAATAGATAGTATATAGATCCAAAATAAATCTTGAAAAAATATTGACCTTTTCATAATTGGTCAAACAAATCATCAATACATGGAAGATAATAATTATTCATTTTTCGATCTTGTTTAGTTCCAAAAAATAAATATATAGTCACATTGATCAATATTTATTCCTTAAAAATTCATAGGCACACCCAATGGTGAAAAAAATAGTTAAATTAATCCCTTATAAAGATTACAATACAGTTTATCCATAAATTTCTACATCTCAATTGGGGACATTCTATATGGAGTCTTTGAAATAGGTGTAGCCCTTTGTGTGTTTTCTATTGATAACTCAACTTCACGATTTATAAGAATACTATAAAAATATCCTATAAAGGAATAAAAACTCTAATTAAACATACATATATTCGATGTTGAGTTTATAACCTACCGTATATGATAAATCCCCATTAGAATAATAATCAAGACACATACAATAGAAGAAGTTTCCATTTTAAGTTCATATTTATCCTCTAACTGATAGATTATCATAGGTTGGTTTGAAATATAAAATTTTACTTCACATACAAGAAAATTGATATGGAATTTATAAAAATAAATCCAATCCATTCCCCAAATAACATTAAATTATACTTGGGTAGAAATAATGAGATTTCTAGGAAGCACCTTCCCATAAGCTTTAATCTTAGAAGAATAATAGACGTGAGATTTGATCATCTTAATATTAGGAGTTCTAATTGAGAATTCAATATAAAATTATTGAGTAGTTAATAAGATACCCATAGAAATTTTTATATATAAAATTGTGTCTAGATTCATAATTAAAAATTACATTAACAGTTATAAATTGGATGGTAAGTGTACCTTTCACCACATTGTCACCATACCCTCTATCAACATTATAAATCACATAAGATTTACCTTTGTCATTGGGGTTTAGAGGTTGTTGAAATAGATCATCATTATGAACTATACAATTTTGGAATTATTTAGTGAAATTTCCATACTCCATTCATTTGAAAAACAAGCGAGTTGGTGGTGAATTCTGTGGATACTTCTCTCCATTTACATTATTACCAAACTTCTTCCCATCAATTCAGTATTCAATTTCCTAATGAATTTCCAAACTACACTAAAAACATTTACTTGTCTTATTAATATAATTTCTTCCATTATTATTTTCACACTTTTGTAATAAAGGAAAATTCATCTAATTCCCTATATGGTTTTTATTATTATAATTTCATTTGAATTCCATCATTATTTTAGTTTAAAAACATTGTATTAATGGGTGAATCCAATATCCATTTATACCTTTATAACACATCAAACAATTTCTTCATAGCTAAAGATGTATCTTATGGATATCTCCCTTAAAATAAATGGTTTTAAGACACTAAAAATTGATAAATGTTATACTCAAATTGGATGATAATACCAAAAAAGTAACTCACAAGTCTTGCAATATTTTCCTCATAGGTGTTAATGGATTAATCAGAATTTTTATTTATATTAAGAAACATCTTATCCATTTTTTGTGAATAATAAAAGGAAATTAATTAACAAAAACTACCTTCTAAAATCATCCTACTATATAGATTCAATTATTTCATATTTGATTGTGTTATTGATAAGAGCCTACCATTGATCAGATTCACCTTCCAAATGATAAACAGGAAAAATAACTTTTTCTATCTATGATGACTAGATAATGGAAAATATCTTTTCTATAGTACTAATCTGTTTCTTGGAAATTTTTGGATCCATGGACCCACAAAAATAAAGTGGATATTTTCTCATGAAGGAATAAATAGAACAATGTTCCCACACTACAACAAAAACATCCCTTAGCGGTGGTTTTTGTAAACCGCCGCTAAACTTGGTGTCGACAATCTTTTAGCGGCGGTATTTTCTATTTTGCGGCGGTTTAAAATATGTGTCGTAGATGCCTCATTTCCCGGAGGTTTCTCTCCATTTAGCGGCGGTTTTATGGGTATGCCACACCTTTTTATGCGCGGCGGTTTTAACCGCCGCAAAATTATGCCGTTTGATGCGCCTATTTTGCGGCGGTAAAAACCGCCGCTAAATATAAACATAATATATCTAGCGGCGGTTTTAACCGCCGCTAAATGCTGAACTGGAAAAAAAATAATTTTGGTTGTACTACACCACTGCCCTGAAAAATAAATCAAACCAGAATATAGATAAATGATCGCATCGTCATCCCTTTAAGCATCCAACCGATCGTGCTCCCCACCATAGGTTTTAACATTAACAGAAAATTATGAACCATAGTATTCTCCACCATTGTAATTTCTTATAAATAATATCCAAAGATTTCCAATGATAATATTGGAATTTTTCCTCTAATTGGGAAATCCTAAATACTTCTGAGGCCATAATAAGGACCTTACTATAAAGAAACAGTCAAATGCCAATCAGCCTAACTGAAACTAGTCATGAAATCTTTCTCAGAAGACATTTTTGACCCTTTCATGACACCCACATTAGCCTAGTGACATGATTTAAATGGATAGTTTCACCTATATACATCTAATAAGAAGTATAATAATTCAATCCGCTTTCAGCTAACCATTCCCAAGATACTCAGCTTAGATGACTCACATATCACAACCTGAACCACAATTCCTTCCTCTATGAAATCCCATGTTTACCACAAGCACATTCACATAAGCCCATACCTAACTTTCAATGAAATTTCTTAGTCATTCCATCACCTAACCATTTAATACATTGTTCCCCAGCATGAACAAGGGTGGAACCTAGATCCATCCCACTATAATCATTACCCTTTAAACATCACCTTTGAGTTCGACGATAAGTTTTGGGATAAAATAAGATCATACACTATGTGCCATAAATGTTACATATACAAACCAACCATTATCATACTTGTTCAACACATCAATAATACTACTACTCATCATCTGATGCTGCATCGTCACCCTCTCCAACTTCATCTCCACCACCTACTGCCACCTGTAAGAACATTATATTGAAAATTAAATATTGTTACATATTTATAATAAAACTTAAAACCAATAAAAGTTTGCAAACTAAATGATTTTTATTTTTTTGTGATTTACCTGCTCACCACTACCCGATGCACTACCACCGGGGGAATATCTGCTCATATACTGACGTATTTCAAGAAACTCTTTCTGCAAACCAGATATCTGATCCCCCTGCTGGTGAATTGTGTTTCGTAGAGAAGACATCTCCCTCTGAGAATCTTCAGGTATGAAATGACTATAAGCAGGAGTAGATGTAGCTGAAATCCCTGATGGCATGTGAAAGACCTCAGATGGTACAGGTCCCAAACCCATCCCGCGCACTCTACCAGGATGCTCCTTCCCAAGGACTTTACCAACCGGGTCATCCTGGGAGACTGAGTAGGATTGTCCAGGATTTGCATCCCATATTTCTTTAATTTTTACCTATAAATCAAATATAAATATATATTAACACAGTAAAAACTGATAATATGTTATTATAATAAATAATTGACTTCATACCCCAACTTCTCTGGCAGGTTCATTAACAAAACTTCAATCTGTTTTTTTATGAACATCCACCCACAGTTCTGTTCGGGATGCGTCATGCCCTAAACTTTGTGACTGCATTAAACAAAGATAAATCAACAATTAAATATGTTAAATAGATAATATTATCTTTTAAATATTTAAACTAATTAAAAGATTACCAATGACATTCGGCTTCTTGAAAAGCTTTTTGAACCCGCAGTGTGCGGGATGACCTGCTTTGCCCGGTTTGAAGCATTCTGTCTTGAGAGATCCTGAAATAAATAAAATTCAATTTAACAGTATTGTATTCAATGTCTATCTCCTCTTCATGTACATGTTTAAATGTAAAATGAGGATAATATAATAATATATATTTCAATACCATCCGCTTCTCATCACGATGTCTATTGACAAAAACCTTCCACTGTTCTTTCGGTACCCCACTGGGTAGCTTTTCATACATCTGCTGCAAGGTCAACGAAGTATCGTTGACATCACACCCCAACCTCCATTTGAAATCTTTCCATTTTTTCCAAGATTTTTCAATGTCCACTTCTGTGCTATCACATCAGCAATGGTAAAGTGGAAGAAAATCTGTATACAGAAATTCATTTTGAATATATTAGTAACATGACATTCAATTAAACCATAAAGTAATAAAATTACCTTTATCTGAGAATCATAAACTTCATTTTTCCAGTTTGGAGGTATATGCCTCCAATCATCATATGAAATAGGCAGGGAAATGGGCTGCGCTGCCAGTTGACCTATAATCTGACCAAGTAAACCTACGGCGTCATCCGTCGGGACCCCATAAGAATCAAATGGCACCACTATATTCTCTCCATGCTTGTTCCAAACATCAAAACTTTTTATGTGTTTTTCCACGGTTGCATTGTTTTCATCTGCAATGAGAAAACAATTACTATAAACAAAATGCAATAAATTTATTTAATTAAAATTTGTACCTATGACTGTGACCCTCCAGAATGTCCGTGATGAACTGGAAGGGGCGTGTCGCTGCCCCACTGCTGAGGCTCCTGTAGGGGGAGGCGATGACTCATCCTCTAATGAGGCATCCACTGATGGTGTCAGAGATGGTGCAGGGGGAGATGATGCAGGGATGTAGGCAGTTGCTGCCTCAGATGTCGTGGGGACAGACGTATCGTCATCTTTCGCAGAAGTAGAAGGAATGGTGTACCGCTTCTTCCTTGGCATTCCTGTCATTTAATCAAATAAAATTAAGTTCAGAATATATATTTCAAAAAAATTATGCAGAAAAAAAAATGAAAAATGATAATAGATGCCCAGTACTAACAAACAAAATATATATAACAATGATAATGAATGACTACAGAAATGAAACAAGTGGTTGCTGAATAAATAAATAATTGTACATACAATCATTTTGCCCTTCAATCATGTCGGTTTCCTACTCCATTGCTTCATCCACTTCATTCATCCTTGCTAGACTAATATTTTCAATATCATGATGGACAAATAATTTTGCTTCCTGTTGTTGATGAAATTCAATTGTAGAGGTCAAATCTTCCACTTCATCACCCATATCATACAAATCTCTTTGTATTACGTGAGTAACTACACTCCACCCTTCATCCACAACATCATTTACATAATATACCATTTTTTCCTGTGATGCTAAGATATATGGATCATGCAGTTCACGATCACCAACATCCATCAAGCGAGAGAAGTTCATAGAAGTAAATTGCAAGGAATCTCTATTAACACCTCTGATAATATCGACCCATTTTCATTTGAATAAAACAACAGAAAAATGCCCGTGGTAGTTTAATTAAATAATATCATGCAGCTTTCCATAGTATTCCACTTCAGCAAATGTAAATATACCACTATTCTGTGTTTTCAAACCCACTTCTCGATCGACTGTACGAAATCTAAAACCATTCACATTATAAGCGCCGAACTTTCTAACTTGTTTTATAGGACCTCTAGCAAGAAACTTCAAATCTTCTGACAAGTCTGCTCGAGTATCAGTATTCATGATCTAAAAAAAATTAATAGATTTGCAAATTGTATGTGTCAAACTAATATTCATATTTATTGCAATATTTATAAACTTACACGTCGTGCAAACCATTCTACCAGCTCTTTATTCACAGCTTTCATTATATCTTTTTCATTTCGTGTTCGGCCTCTCATTCGTCTCTTTGTTTGTATCCTCAACTCTTCAATAAATGGATCTGCAATTTCACTATTCAGCAGCACATATCTATGTGCCTGTAATAATTCCAATTCTGTTAGTGTCGCGTATGAAGTCCTCCCAACTGATCGGCCAATAGCAAGAAATATTTTTGATTCTTGATGCATTTGAGAATGAGTTGATGTGTCGTCAACACGTCCAACTCGATTAAATCTTGTCTCAATATCATCCAAATATCTGGAACAAAAGGTGAGACACTCCTCGGCCAAATAGCCTTCAGCAATAGAGCCTTCTGGTTGAGCTTTATTTCTCACGTATGCTTTCAAATGCCCAAGATATCTGTGAAAAAAAATATTATGCAATTATTTAAATGCCAATTTTTTTTTACATAACTAGAAACATATAAATAAAATACCTCTCAATTGGATACATCCATCGATAATGAACGGGGCCTCCTAATTTAGCTTCGTCAACCAAATGCACAGTTAAATGCATCATGACAGTAAAAAACGATGGAGGAAAGATCATCTACATTTCACAAAGGGTCAATACAAACCTCTCCTCTAGGTTGTCAAGCTGAAATGGATGTAGAGCTTTCTCACATAATTGCCTGAAAAAATGTGCAGAATTGGAGTACAACAGCAGTAACTTTTTCAGGTAATAATGTACGCAATGCCAATGGTAGTAACTGTTGTAACAAAATATGTGAATCGTGACTTTTCAATCCATATAACTTACGATTATTCAAGTCAACACACCTCGAGATGTTACTCGAATACCCATCAGATACCTTAACATTCTTTAAAATTTGAAGGAACGTATCTTTATCCCTATTTTTCATTGAAAAAATGGCCGGAGCATACTTTTCATTCTCATCTGGCCAGAGATCACGTTTTATGTTCATTACTTGTAAGTCTTTGCGAGCATTGAGATGATCCTTCAACTTTCCATGCTCATTAAGTAATGTGAAAATCAAATTATCACATACATTCTTCTCAATATGCATCACATCATGATTGTGGTGCAAAGAATTAAATTCCCAATACGGAAGTTTGAAGAATATACTTTTTTTCTTCCATTTTTGTGTTCTGATTTCACTTGACGATGCACTTCGCACTCGTTTTCCGCTATCATTCAATTGCTGAACCTTCCCAAATTCTGTTTTAACATTTTCAAGATGTGTCAATATTTCAGAACCGGTTAACAACTTTGGAGGTGGTCTACGATCAATGGAACCATTAAATTTTGATTTGTTCAGCCGAAATCTATGAGATGCATCAAGAAATCTTCGATGGAACAAGAAGCACCATTTTCTACTGTGAGGTAGCCGTTTGGGCTCGAAATCAAAGTTACAAACGGGACAAGACAAACCCATATAAGTGTTCCAACCAGATAAATTCCCAAGCCCAGGGAAGTCACTAATGGTCCACATTAAAGCAGCATGCATTTTGAACATTGTTTTAGAAGAAACATCAAATGTCTCAATACCGTTGGTCCATAACTCCAGCAATTATTCAATCAAAGGCTACAGGTATACATCAATATCATTTCCAGGAATTTTTTTTCCAGGAATAATCATCGAAATGATAAAAGATGTTTGTTGCATACATATCCACGGAGGCAGATTATAAGGGATCAAAACAACTGGCCAAATGCTATAACTCGTACTCAAAGTCCCAAATGGGTTGAATCCATCGGCAGTCAATCCCAATCGAACATTCCTAGGATCAGTTGAGAAATCTGGATGTAATGCATCAAATGTCTTCCATGATTGGGAATCTCGTGGATGTCTCATTAACCCATCATTGTTATTATCTACAGCCTGCCACTTCATGTGTTCGACGGTTTTTGATGACATGAATAATCTTTGCAATCGAGGCTTCAAAGGAAAGTAACGCAAAACTTTTGCAGGTGTGTTCCTTTTCTTCTTCTCCATGAAATTATGTTCAGTCATACTTCCAACATTACCCTTTGACTGCCATCTAGAAGAAGAACATTTCTTACAATTCTTTCTACTTGAATCTTCTCCCCAGTAAAGCATACAATCATTGGGACACGCATGTATTTTTGTATAATTCAGACCAAGCTTGTTTACAACTTTTTTCTTCTCATAAAATGGTTCTGGGATTTTTGCTTTAGGAAATGCATCACGAATCAATTCCAATAACATAGACATTTCCTTATTTGTAATTCCACAAAGACATTTGATATGGTACAACTTCAGCAGAAATGAAAGATTTGAATATTTCAAACACCCACTATACAACTCGTGATTTCCATCATCAACTAAATCATGAAACGCATTTTTCTCACTGAAGTTTTCCCTTACATTTGTCTCCACAGAATCAAGAGGAGGATCCAATGATATGTTACAATCTTGATCTGCTTGTGTTATAGTCTCAAAAACATCACTTGTCACGTTGCAATTTGTAGCATCATCTTCTGGTTGTTCTGATATGTTTTGATGCTCATAGTGGTGTCTTGCAGTGCCGAATGCATCATTTATGAGGTTTTGCATTTCATTTTCCATTGGCGACAAACTTGGGACCTCATTCTGTGGATTAACATCAGTCCTCAATCTTTCTGTATTGTTTGATTCTCCATGCCAAATCCAACACAAATATTGATCAGGGAATTGCTTCAGTATTAAATGTTCATAAACTTCATCCCTCTTCAACCATGTTCTAAATTTACATTTAGGACATGGACATCTTATTATCCCTTCAACGGATCGATTAGAAATTGAAAAATCTAAAAACTCATTCAAACCCTTAACATATTGAGGTGTGTTCCTCGGTAATGTGATCCAGCTTTTATCCATGTATATCACAATGTGCCTACACAAAAATATACGATAGTGTAAGATTATAGAAACATAATATAATAAAGATGAACCATTGATCATAAAGTATGCATAATATAATAAAGATGATTCATTGATCACATTTACCACTTCAGACCAACAGAACAAGTCTGGTCCATAGGAGACAGCGTCAACACCTCATTGAGGAGAAATAAGAATATCGGGCTACACACTTATCATAACACTATCGATCACACATTTATGTTGCCAAAAACAACACCCCATTAATGTGTGATCTAAACTGATCATAATGCATTTTAAACCTGAGACATTATGTGATTGTTTAGGCATGACCTTAGATGTCCTCCAAGAGGAATGATGTTTCTCAATGGTTTCATACACAACCAACTATAAAGAGGGCCACTATTTTCACTGTTGTACCCTTGGATTTTAATGATCACAATCACTCTCATCGTGTTCTAACTTTTTTTCAAGTGTTTTGATGCTAGGAAAAAGGTTGCCCAGGAGTTGGCCCAAGAAGGCTGATAGTGGACTCTCTGAGTCCACCGGCCAGCCGGTAGTCTCTGACAGAAGCATTGCTTTCTGCCAGAGCCACCGGTCAGCCGGTGCTAGCGCACCGGCCAGCCAGTATGGGCACCGGCCAACCGGTTCTTGCCCACTGGCCAGCCGGTGGTCTCTGGCAGAAGCATTGCTTTCTGCCAGAGCCACCGGTCAGTCGGTGCTAGCGCACCGGCCAACCGGTTCTTTAGTACCTATCTCAAGGCACAACACCAAATACCTAATTATATACAATTTATAGTTAATTATATAATTTTATTATAAAAATTATAATTTATTTCAATTAATACCAACAAGGAATAATTGCCTAAAAATCACCAGCCCACCTCATCACACCTATATAATAACCAACCACTTATGTATTGTTTGTGGCGAACTCCAACCTTTATCCCAAAAAAATTACCTATGAAGTTGAACCAAGTCAATAATCTCCAAAATCTAACCAAAAAATCAAAAAATAAATGAAGAAAAATGTAAAGGTAACATCAAATGTAGTCATACATAATGGAAATAATACTACATGTTTGACCCAAACCATAGCCATGAATGATGTTGTAGAGGAATTTATCCAAGGTTGATGCAAGTAGTTTATAATCAAATGATGTCCTATTTGACATTAGCATCACCTTTTTGATGTGTTGGTTACATATACTTATTCCTAACCATATAATTTATTCCCCTTCCCCTTCTCTATCTATCTGCCTCTCCCAAAAACAATGTTTACATCATAGGAATATATGTTGGTATTTTGAAATATTTAAGTCATGTAGTTGTTGATAAGGTGGCATGTATATTTGTCATAATTGAAATAATTTTTTAGATATTTCATTATTTTGATGACCCATGTCTTTTAATTTCCCATTATGGTTTTTTGAGACTCGACGCAGTAATGACCTCCTCACGGTGGAAGACTAGGCCACCAAAACCCAATTCTTTCCACCATAGGCCATTTTTTAAAGATAAGTGACGAGATCGGGCTGCATGGTCTCTTTCTTCAATTGTTAGACAATAATCTTATCAGATTTATATGATCGCTTTTATCACCTAGATCTAGCTTAGGAGTAGGTATATATGTGTGGCCCATTATAGGAAGGCTGTGTACCTACCATTTCCTACCTTACTAGATTCCTATCTACTGTAAATATTATCTAAGGAATGTGCTTGGAAACTGTAGAGTTATACCACCATGACATCCTCACATCATATTCCATGAGGGTGATGATGACCATTACCCAGGAGGAGACATGGAGGCACTGGTGGCACCGGCGGAGGAGGAGGAGGCATCGGCGGAGGAGGAGGAGGCCGCGGTGGAGGAGGAGGCACCGGAGGCACCGGCGGCAGCGCGGAGGCAGGGCAGAGGCAGGGCGGAGGCAGCGGAGGAGGAGGATGAGGCTGGTGGAGGGGAGGAGGAGCAGGAGCAGAGGAGGAGGAGGCGGCCGCGGCGGAGGAGGAGGAGGCAGCGGAGGCAGTGAAAGAGGAGGATGAGGCCGCGGTGGAGGAGGAGGAGGCCGCGGTGGAGGAGGAGGCACCGGCGGCAGCGCAGAGGCAGGGCGGAGGCAGCGGAGGCAGCGGAGGAGGAGGAGGATGAAGCCGGTGGAGGAGGAGGAGGATCAGGAGCAGAGGAGGAGGCGGCGGCCGCGGCGGAGGAGGAGGAGGCGGCGGCCGCGGAGGCACCGGCGTGACCGCGGCGTGACCGCGGCGTGACCACGGCGTGACCTCCGCGGCGTGACCGCGGCGTGACCGCGGAGGAGGAGGAGGTCGCGGAGGCACTGGCGGCACCGGCGGAGGAGGAGGAGGCATCAGTGGAGGAGGAGGAGGCACCGGCGGCAGCGCAGAGGCAGGGCGGAGGCAGCGGAGGCAACGGAGGCAGCGGAGGAGGAGGAGGATGAGGCCGGAGGAGGAGGAGGAGCAGGAGCAGAGGAGGAGGAGGCGGCCGCGGCGGCGGAGGAGGAGGCGGCGGCCGCCGAGGCACCGACGTGACCGCGGCGTGACCGCGGCGTGGCCGCAGCGTGACCGCAGCGTGACCGCGGCGTGACCGCGGAGGAGGAGGAGACGTGGAGGCACTGGCGGCACCGGCGGAGAAGGAGGGGGCATCGGCGGAGGAGGAGGAGGCCGCGGTGGAGGAGGAGGTACCGGAGGCAGCGCGGAGGTAGGGCGGAGGCAGGGTAGAGGTTACTTTATACTTTTTTTCATAAATTCAAAAAGATTAAAAAAATAAATATTTTAATATCATGATCAAATAGATTATATAACCAATAGAGTACCTTATTTAACCTACAAGAACATATTAAATGGGTTGGATAAAACCTTCAGAAAAAAACCATCAAACTATGTTTTAAAATCCTTCATTTTAGATGGTGTGATTTGAAAAAAGTGAAAAAATAGGATACATTTTACAAATCATGTTATTATAAAACTCCACCCCTTCTCAATAGATGTAAACCAAAATATTATAATAAAACACATTGGAAACTCAAAACATATGGGAGGAAGATCACTACACGATGATCACTTTTCAGGAAAAATTATAATCATGTATATCATCCTATGTAACTCTAGAAGAGAATATCTCAAACAAATCAACATATGGTTCCATTCTACTTGAAATACATAAAAACCCATTAGGTCCAGCAATGGAAATCAAATGAATGTAATAATTAATAAGACCATTATGGGAAATCAACCAATCCATTATAACAATGACATGTAGATATTTCATATACAGAATCAATAAATATCATACAAGATTTAAATATGAAATAAATAAAGTATAGATAGGTAATAAAAAATCCTTGTCTCTTATTTTTCTTGTAGGACCAGAAATACCAATTACATAGTGTTTCAGATCCATTAAAATATTCAAATATTTCACAACATACACATATATGATAGAATGAGGGGATTTGGTATAAAATATTACCGTAAATGAAGATGATTATCTGAAAATGGAACCTCTAATTACCAAAATCGAAGGCCGCAGTGGGCGCGGTGGTCGTCGTGGGGGTACGGGGGTCGCCAGAGGCCGCGGGGGGCGTGGTGGTCACTGGAGGGCGTGGGGGGCGCGGGGGGCGTGGGGGTCGCCGGCAGTCGAAGGGGGCGCCAGGGGGTGCAGGGTTCGCCGGGGGCCCGGGGGTCGCCAGAGGGTGCGGCTGTCAACGGAGGGAGCCGGTGTCGCCGGAGGGAGAAGCTGTCGCCGGGGATCGGGGAGGGTTTGTGAGGAGAGGGCGGGGGTCGCCGGATCTGGGAAGAGGGGAGATGACACGAGGGGAAAGCGTCGTCAGTTTTCTAAAAAAAATGGGTTTCGCGGCGGTTTTTAATAAACCGCCGCGAAACCTTTCCCGGATAACGTTTAGCGGCGGTTTTGTGAACCGCCGCCACAAAACCGCCGCTAAACCAGGGTTTTTTTGTAGTGCCACATTTTCTCATAAAGAATCTCATTATGATTAATTGGTGGAGAATTTTTTGTAATAATAACAATGATATTTTTTAATCTATATTCTATAACATTTGGTTACATCAGAGGAAAATCATTTAATTTTCTTTCACATTTAGTTTTAATATAGTTACTTAGGGTTCAAGTCATCGAATAAAATCAAAAATCATACTGTGAACAACAATAATCATACTAAGAATGTAACACCCTTAAATTCTAAAGTAACAACATTTTATTTGATATCGTGTATCACACACCTGACCAAGAACCTAAAGGAATATAATTCCTTGTGTCTTTAAAATATATTTAATATTTTTAATAAATTAAATCTTTGATATATATTTTAATTATCGTGATATTGAGTAAGTGTACATCGCACACAACAATGAGTTTCTTTAAATGACTTGTGTTACATACAAGACCATGTTTTAGAGAATAATGATATATTATTAAAATATTATTTAATATAACCTATCTATAAAATTATTAGTTATGAAATTTTTTAACTAAATATGAAAATATATGGTTCATGCAAACGTAAGATGAATTCATTGGTAACAGTTAATTAGAAATGAATATGGAAACCGGTTGAATATGAAAGAAAATATTATTATTTTCATGATCATGAAACTATTTTACCATAACAAATACAATTAATTACAATTATAGAGTAATGTTAATGTCATATATTCAATCATATACTTTTGATATTCATCTAATATATTTTATAGGCTTTAGATAAAAACAAACCCCTTTTATGCATAAAATACTATATTTTTATTAAGGCGATTTTACCTTATTTTAATGAATAACCTATTTTAAATCCAATTTTTGAAAACATTATATACTATAAATTGAAAAATAAAATTCATATTTTAAATTGAATAAAAAAATTAGGTCAGTGAAAATTATTGGTTTTTTTTAATTTTCATTTTGAAAGAATAATGAAAAATACTGAAATTTAATTTAAAATTACTTTTTCAGTTAATTTATTTATAATGTTTAAAAATTTTATATTTTTTTTAAAGTTTAATTCGATCAAATTTTAATCAATTAATTCAATTTAGTTTACTATAATCAATTTAAATTTGAAATTTGGTATACAAACTTAGCATACATTTGGACATTTTTACTTTAAAAAACGCATTGTCTTCCTGTCTATAAGATTAAATTTAGATTAATTTCTACCACTTATGTGATTAGAAATTAAAAAAATGGATTCCATATTTTAAATAAAAACAATTTATAAATTCTGATAAGGTTAAATTTGTTTCTGAACAAAAATATTAGTGAAAGTAATTAAAATTAATTATAATGATTATGGTAAAATTAAGCATAATAAGGGAGTAAACCTTAATCCTAAGGTCCCAAATGACATAGAAACTTATACAAGGGTCATTTCTTTCCATATTTCTACTATATAATCAATTTTATAGAAGTTGGACCATTATGGGAGCCACTTTCCATGGGAAAAACGTGAGTGGAATTCCCTTTCCCAAAATTTACAAGAGTACCACTTCTCATCTACTATAAAAAGGCCTCCTATCCTCTCACTTCATTACACATATCATGACACTCTTTCACAACCCATTTCTTCCAAAATAGATCCAAAAAATTCCTGAACTCTTCCTATATTGCTCCAATTAGTAAAAAATCCATCCAATAAGCCCTTTGGTTCAAACCAAATGAAGTTACCCAATAAATAGGCAACAAATTTCTTTAAGCTCTTTAGTTTTATTTTCATTATCCACCCATAAACTCTTATTATTACATTATTATATAAAATTTTTTATCATAATTATACTGTTAGTTTTTTATTCTAAGGGTTCATGCTATACTCACACAAACTTCCATCTAATGGCTAATAAACATAGTTTTTATGTGCACGACAAACAACCACCTCCCAAAATGATGAATGTTCGTTCTACATTTATTAACTCTCATGGTGGTAATTTTTATGAGAAATATATTTATAATGTATTTATGCTTTTATAATTTTTATATAGAAAATACCTTTATGTTTTCTATCTTTTGGGAATAAGATGACATCTTTTGTAAAAGTGTGGTCCATCACCTCCTAAAAGTAGTGTGATTTATTCAGGCTATACATGGAACATATTAATGATAATTTTAATAAAACTATGTAACACATATGACATAGATAAAATAATATAATTATAATATAAATATTTATCATTTTATTTTCATTCCGTTATTACGCAAAAATGAAAGTAGTGTTCATGCGCACGTATGACATAATGTATCCATGAAAGATGCATTTCATTTCTTATCTCCAAGAATTATAGATTATTTTAAATACATATGTATGGAATATATATGATAATTAAATCATGTTTTAAATTATTTATATGATGAAATCATTATCTAAGTATTAGGAAGAATAAATAATAAGAAAACTAGGCAATTAATTCCCGAAATAGTGAAAGTAATGAAAGATTATTAACAATTGTGTAATAAGATATTATAAAAAGTTGACATTTGATATTATAATAATTATTAAATTTTTTTATAAGTTGGTAACATATTTTAAAAAAATATAATAGAGGTTAAATGATGATCACCCAAAAGGAAATGCAAGGTATGTGATTCTTATCTCACTTTTCTTTTTACGAGGAATATGACATTAACAACATTTACTTATTTTGTGTGGGGAACATAAGGACCCTTTAGATATAATATATCATTAATTATTTGATATTCATGTTATTTAAATTTTTTAAAGATATTTACTTTTGGGTCTTCCAATTCATATATTACTACAATGGTAAGAGGTTTTATCTCGATTTACATTTCATTGAGACTTATTGTTTTATGCACGAATTAAATTTTATATGGTGTATATATTTCTCTTATGAATTCTATATCATTAATCTAATTATTCTCATGATACTATATTTTTCATTTAATTCATGGGTAATTAAGATTTAAATTTTTTAAATTGGTATGGGACTCTTTGAAATTTTTAAATAATATTTTTAATGAATAATGTTTTAATGTCAACAACAATTGTTGTTACTTATAATTTTATGAAGTATTATTAATAAATATATATTCATTATTCAATATGGATATTTTATAAGGAAAAATATTTATTTGATATTTGAGGAATGATTTGGAAATTAAATACATGAGTTGGGTACCGTTTATAGCATGCCATACGTGTTGGGGACTGGTTAATGCAAGCCCATCGATGCATCAGTAGTCTCATGAGATGATTAGTTGGTCAAATGAAAATAGTGTAAACTATCTCTTGAAGGTAAAGTTATAATGTTCCTAGGAACCATTACATCCGATTATTAATAATTTCCTTTATTGATAATTCATTTATTATTATTTATCCATGATATTTTACGTCTACATATCTGTTGATGCATTTAATTTTTTGTTAATTGATTAAATGGATTGTGTATTCACTTTCATATCTTTCCATGTTTATATTTTCTTACCTAATCAATTAAACATAATGTGTTATCAGTTATTTACCTTTTTATACTGATAATTCTTATCAATATATTATTTCTTTTCCTTTAATTACCCTTATAGAGAATTCGAAATCAAACTTATTATATTTCATTTCCCACAGTTATGAAGAAGAAATATTTGAATAGTATTATAAGGTTGAAATTTATTTAATTTTATGATGAAACATGTTTTATTTTCTTTTCCCAATATATTATGGGTATCTTGTTTGAAATCTAGATTTCCTGGACTACTAAACTGATCAGTCCTTTGGGATATGATTCCTTCTAATCATTCCAATGTAATAAGATAATGCATTGATTCTAGGCTTCTAGGGTCAGGTCGTTACAGTTGGTATCAAAGGATATTTAGTAGAAAACTTGGAAACTATATTTAAAAAAGATAGATTAAGGAGAATAAACCTAATATATACATTGATGATAAATATAGAATGCATTCCTAGAATTTTGTTAAGATATATATTATGTGGGTATTCCAAGAAATATATCCACATCTAGATACTACAAGGGGACATGGTTCTAGAACAGATGTACCTAGGAGTAACAACTCTGACAAGGTGTGTTTGGCCTGACTCAATTTAACCTAATACATGATAATAGGCCTTATTGCGTACCTAGGTTGACACTATTGGGGGATACACATAGGCATATTATCATTTTATTTACCAACCATTATAAAGGATATGAATGTAAAGTTGTACCCAAATCAACTAAAGTTTATAATCCTAATATTTAGAGAGCATAAATTTATGTTATTTTCTATAACATATTTAGAGTTATGCAATATTCATAATTTTATGAGATAATCACATATATTCAATTTTTTAGAAATGGAACCTAGAAAGAAGATTCATATCAATACTAATTGACATAGTATAGGTTCCCATGCTGATAATTTCAATGTAGAAGGAATTATAACTGAGGATATTTTTGATATATTTGGGAAGCTTAGTCAGGTTATGGAGAATAAAATTGCCCAAATAAATCAACCTATTCTATAGAGAGAATTTCCAATGTTAGATCATTTTATGTGACATTGTCCCCTATCATTTAGGGGGAATACTGATCCAATGGTATCTGAACAATGGATTAATTCTATAGAGAATATATTTTTGGAATTTGAATGAAGAGAAAAGGAAAAGGTTGCACATTCGGTTCATTGTCCTTAAAGTGATGTTGACCAGTCGTGGTTTATGATCTAGAATACAGGAGAGGAAGAAGAAATTGAACTGAAGGAATATGAGACTTTTATGTAGACATTAATTGATAAATAGTTCCCTCATGAGAAACAAAATGATATGAAAATAATGCTCCTTAGATTAATGAAAAAGGAGGAATAATGTATTTTAGAGTATGAAGAATCCTTTAATATGTTATCAAGGTATACTATATATTTCATATGCAAAGTGGAATGTAATATTCATTATTTTTTAAGGATATAAGCCAAATATAAAAAGAGAACTTGTTTCTTAGAATTTTTCACCAAAAGATAAAATACTTTTATGGGCTATCAATATAGAGAAAGAGTTCTCCAAATCCTATAGATTCAAATGGAAGCAAGAGAAAAAGATAAAAGAAGAGAAAATGAAAGATGAAGAGAATAATAGAAGGAATTATTTTACCACATGTGATAACTATGGAAATAATCACCTTGGTAAATGATTTAAACTATTGAGAGTATATTATAAGTGCTGAGAGAAAGGTAACTAGGCTAATTAATTCAAGGTAAAGAAGATGATCAATGATTCACAATGCTGTAACTGTAAGGAGATAAGGAACTACACAAATAAATTCCCCAAGTGTAAAGACAATATACCATAGAAGAATATTCGGGGCCAATGTCAAGTATATGTTATTTAAATAATTAAAGTGGAATAATTAATGTGATTATGTATTTGGATATATGAAATATGTTGTAAATGTGTTTTTTATGATGCTAACATCATATTATTTATAAAATATATCAGGATTGTGCTCTAATAATTTTCGATTAAGTATTTGAGACCATATATTTAATTTAACATGAAAAATTATTTAGTATAAAGTCAAACATTTTATAGAAAACTTGATTTAGGAAAATAAAACCCTTAATATATCTTTGATGTTGAGATAATGATGAATACGTGATTTATATTGACAAGTGATGACTACACTGGAACATACTAATGTCTTTCCGACAAGTGGTTTATGATATCATTGATGGTTTTTAAAAAACTTTGGGATTTAAGTAATATATCCAATAACATGTGTTTTATATAAGTAATACAAAAGCATTCATGTTTTCAATAAGGTTTTATAGTGATTCGAGTTGTTATTATATTTCAAGAGGATACATAATGAAGATATTCACATGTTTGGAATGTAAAAACTTAGAGTTACTCTATGTTTATTAAAGGATAAGGATAAACTAATTATTGCAATTTTTGTGAGATTATTTCTAAAGTTTTGGATCATAATATTTCAGATATGTTAATCATTTATTAATTTGTTTTAGTTGATCTTTGGATCTTATTTTAGATAATGATATATTAAATTACCATATAAATAATATTATTTTATGAGATTATGTATAAATAGTTTGAGGCATGAAAAAGGATAATATGTTTCTTATATAAATTTACCACATAAGTAAATTTAGTTATATTCTTATTGAGTGAAAGAATTCCTCAACTATAGGAAAAATGATCTTGAAACCCAAAATTATATCATAGTACCTTTCTTTCCAATGAATCTAATGACCCCCTAAATCATCATGGATTTATGGCCTGGTGATTGGTAAATTTATCCAAACCATGTTCTCTGACACTCTCCATCAGAACATGTTTTTTATATTTTTATTTTGTATCCATTTTTCCTTTTCACACCTACGTTCACCAATTAGGAAACATAGTTACTTTATCACTGCACATTCCTTTCTCTATTATTAAAAATATATTTTCATAACTATATTTATGATATAATTTTTTTTAATAATATATTATTTTCAAAGATCAATACCTTGATTAATGAGACCATGTTTAAATTTTGAGTACGCAATTTAATTGAGGTGGGGAGAATGTAACACTACAAAATTTTAAATTAAAAACATTGTATTTGATAGTGTGTATCACATTCATCACCAAGCCTATAAAAGAGTAAAATACCCCTAGACTTTATAATATATTTACCATTTTAAATAAATTAAATCTATGATATATCTTGCAATGAACATGATACTTAGTTATCCTATGTCTCAAAAACCAATGTGTTTCTTCAAATGGTTTGTGTTACATGCAATACCATGTTTTATCGAATAATAATATGTTATTAAACTATTATTTATTATAACCTAGAAATGAAATTATAAGTTATGAAAAGGTTTAAATAAATATGAATTTATATGGTTTACAAAATAATAAAATGAATTTGTTGGTTATAATTAATTTGAAATGAATAAGAAACCCAATTGAATATACAGGAAAATATTATTCTTTCTACACTAACAAAGCTATTTTACCATAATAAATTAAATTATTTACAATTATTGAGTGATATTAGTGTAATATTTTTGATTAAATACCTTTTATATTCATCTAATTTATTTGATTGTCTTATTATAAAAACAAACCCAATTTATGTATAAAAACTATATTTTTATTAAGGCATTTTATGACCTTTTAGTGAAGAATATATTTTAAATACAATTTTGGAACAGTTATGGATTATAAATTTGAAAATATACCTCATATTTTAAATAAAAATATAAAAATTAAGTTGTGGTAAATTATTAGTTTTTTTTCTAAGAAGTTTTATTTTTTAATTAATAGTGAAAAATACTAAAATTTAATTCAAAACAACCTTTTCATATAATTTATTAATAAAGATAAATTATATTTTAAATTGGTTTTAAAGTTTTATTATATAAATTTTTTATAAATTAATTCAATTTATATCATTGGAATCAATTTCAATTTGACATCATGTATAAAAACATAGCAACATTTTTTACATTTTTTACTTTAAAAACCCGCATTATTGTCCCATTTAGTGGATTAAATTTATATTTTTTCAATTACTTATGAGATTTGAATTTAAGAATAATGGAATAAATTTTTGTAATAATAATAATTTATAATTTCAAATAATTTAAACTATGTTTTTGACCAAAATGATTAGTGAAAGTAATTAAAATTAATTACAAGGATTGCGGTAAAATTACGCTTAATAAGGGACTAAACATTAATCTTAAGGCCCCAAATAACATATAAAATTGTCCAGGATACCTTGGATTGAAATATCTCGACCCTGTACTCAATTTTATATAAATTTTACCATTATGGGATCTAATTTCCTTTGAAAAAACGTGGGTGTAATTCCCTTTCCCAATATTTACCTGAGTGGCACTCCTCCTCCCCTTTAGAAACGCCCCCTCTCCTCCAAATTCCTTACACCTCTCAAGAAACATTGGCCAGACCAATAATGCCTCAAATATATTATAAACATCACTCAAATAATCCTATAATTCTCCCCTTAGTTATAAATTTATCCAAGGAATCCCTTTTGTTCAAAACAAATGGAGTGACATGATTAAGAGGTAACATCTTTCCTTAAGATCTTTAATTTTATTTCCATTATACACCCACTAAATTTTTATTATTAAAATTTTATATAAATTTTTTTCCTAAATATACTTGTTTATTTATTCTAATGTTCCTACTTACACTCCAAGAAAATTCAATCTAATGGGTAACGAACTTACTGTTTATGTGTACGATAAACTACCTCTTCATGAAACAACAATTGTTTGTTCTTATATTACCACCTCTCATGGGGGTAATTATTATGGAAAATATATTTAAATATGATATTAATAATGTATTTATTATTTTTTAGTTTTTATAGAGAACATAACTTTATGGTTTCTATCTTGTGGGAATATGATAACATTATTTGTGGATGTGTGGACTACCGCCACCACAAAGCGATGCGATTCGTTCACACAACCCAGGGAACATATTAAGTATAAATTTAAAAAGAAAATGCAAAATATATGGAATATATATGATAATTTAATTATACTATACATATGTATCATTTAATTTTCATTCTTTTAATATGACATAGAAATGAAAGTAGCATTCATACGTACGTAAGTCCTACCGTCTCCATGAACAGTGCGTTTTATTTCTTATATACAAATGTTATAGATTATTATTAATACATATTTAATGAATATATAAGTCAATTAAGTCATGGTTTACATTATGGATATGGTAAAATCCTTATATAATTAATAGTAATAATAAGTAACAAGTCAAAACATACTTGAGAAAACTAGGAAATTAACACCCAAAATATTGAAAATAATAAATGATTATTAAAAAGAGTTAATAAGATATTATAAGAATATAGAATATGATAGTATAAACATGAGTACGGTTATTTTATAATTTATTAACATATTTTAGACCATTATATATGAGGTTACATTATGATAACCCAAAAGGTAACATAAGGAAAGGGATTCTTGTCTCTCTTTTCTTTCTGTGAGGCATATTCCATTAACATAACTTACTTCTTTTGTGTGGTGTACCTACTGACAATTTTGATATAATGTATCATTAATTATTTTATCTCTATGGTATTTAAATGTTTCTTTTTATGATAATTATTTTTGGGTCTTCCAATTCATATTTTACCATAGTGCTAACGAATTTCGTCTTGATTTACATTCTATTGAGACTTATTTCTGTTGTAAACCAATTCAATTTTATATAGTGTATATACTACCCTTTGAAATGTTATATCATGAATCTCTTTATTCTCATGATATTATATGTTTAATTTCATTCTTAAGGAATTGTGATTTAAAATTTTCAAGGTGGTGTGGGACACTTTGGAATGACTAAAGATTATTTTTCTTCAAGAATTTTTTAAGGTCAATAACCCATGTTGTTACTTATCTTTCTATGAGGTATTATTGATAAATTCGTATTCTTTATTCAATGTGGATATTTTATAAGTAACATTATTTATTCTATATATTATTAATTATTTTTAAATTCAATACATGAGTTGGTTAGTGTTTAAGAAAATCCCAAAGAGTTAGGGATTGGTTAATGAAAACCCTTTGATGCATTATTAGTCTCATGAGACAAATTAGTTGGACAAATCAAAATAGTTTAAACGTTGTCTTGAAGGTATATTTGTCATGTTCATAAGAAACATGACTTTTAATTTTTAATAATTTTATTTTATTGATAATTATTTTATTTCTATTTATCTATGATATTTTACGTTGACATGTCTATAGATGAATTTCATTTTCAGTTCATTTATTAAATGGAATATGTATGAGATTTCTTACCTTTTTAGAATGATATTGCTTTATCTAGTTGTTTTAAAACCACATATCATCAGTTATTTAGCTTAAAATGTTGATTATTCTAATTAATACATTATTTATTCTAATTTAGATAACCTTACTAAGCAATTTAGATCACCTTTATTATGTTTCCATTCATTAGGTTAAGAAGAATAAATAATTGAATAGGCTTACAAGGATGTGATTTATTTCATTTTATTATGTAACGTGTTTTATTTTCTTTTACTAATTTATTATGGGTATCATGTATGTAATATGAATTTATAAGATTTATTAAAGTATTGTTTATTTGGGATTTGATTCCTTGTAATCATGCTAAAGTAATTAAATAATACTCTATCTCAGAGATTTTGTGTTTGGGGTGTTAGAGAGGAACTGCATAATCATGAAAATCATTAATAGAATTTCTATGTAATGAAAAATTACTTTCAATATATGACACCTTAGTTTTATATTAGGCCATATTTAGTCATCATTAATTCAAATAATTCAGAATAGTTAATAAAAATGTTAACTAACTGAATCATATCCCATGGGAGTGTATATATATATATATTTTTTCAGTCATAGGACCATTCATCATGAACATTTGATGATTATGTCACACCTGAATATTCCCCATTCATAGTTATTACCCCTAGGTGAATATATGATGCAAACACATAAAATTTATTTACTTACCAATAAATAGGATGTTCTCCTACACAAAATATTATCTTAAGGGTTTTCACTAATTTTTCTGCATCCTATTCTGTAAAAATAACTAAAACCTCCATTGATTCCTTTTATATAGACCCATACATTAAATACATAAATATTACATCATATTAGATGAATATTTAATACATTTCATAATAATAAGTTACCAAATACTATAAAGGTGTCATTTTTTGGAAACCTGTATACATAAACAATTAGTATATAAAATATATACATCACCTATAACATATTTCATGAAAATTGAAACCCTTATCATAAATATCTTACATAAATCCCTTTTTATATCCATGGTAAAAGGGAACATAATTAAGGAAGTGCTCAGATGCTCAGTAAGTAAGAAATGGAGATATCATTGATAATTTAAGAATAAAATGTTCATAATTATATGGGGACATGATCTTAAAATTTAAAAATAATTCCAAGAAATTCATAGATCATAATAATGAGTTGAAGAATATATCTTGGTAGTTCATTCAACATGATTCATAAAAGAACCAAAGAACATGAGTCATGAGAGAATAAAAATTAGAATAATTTTATTTCAAAAAATATTATCATAAACTTTCGTATAATAATATTCATAGAAATATAATGCGAAGGATATAAAATATGAAATATTTCACATGTTATCCTTGGTCTAAATACCCATATACTAATTTTGGGCTTGGTATAACCTCATGTGAACCCTTTTTGAGGCATGGTATAATCACTTATGTAGTCTTTTTATTATTGGGATGATCTCATGTGACCTATATTTAGCTTTTTTTAATTATAATAAATTCATATGTATGACAAAAATTAGGTAAACATTTATCATTCCATCAAAAAATTACCCATGGAAAAGAAAATGGGTTTGATCAATATTTCATCATCATAAATATACACCATATAGATAAATAATGAGTATGATATCATAAAATCATATCCCAAATGAATCATAATTAACAAGAAAGGATATTATCATTGATTAAAAATTCATTTTAATGATAACTGGAACTTTTTTGAGGAAAACACAATTTTCATTATGAAATAATTTATTTAAAAACTAAATATGTCCAAAACATTGAGGAAATTTTTTTATTTTAAAATACCATGTAAACATCCAAAGATATCTTCAAATAAAAGAGTACTCATGATAGAGATAAAATCTATTCATACAGTATAGGTTAAAATAAATACTAGGTTCACATATTTGGTTAAAAGTACTTTGTTTAAAAAATAAATAGAAGATTCCTCAAATATTGTTTGATGAAAATTAAAACAGATCAAAAAATTTATTTATTAAATAATTGGTGGATAGTGTAACTCTTTTAAGGAAACTATGGACATGTAAGAAAATTATTCTCGACCAAATAGAAAAATAAAGTCGGTTTTTATTAAAACCATTATTTCGGTCTCTTGTATAATTAAATTATAGAAAATAGAAGGGGAAAAAGTAATATATATAAATAAAAAGTTTTGAAGATTTTTTTTTGATTTTTTAGAGATGTATCACATGAATCCATCATCCTAGATTTAAGGATAAAAATTCCTGGTAAAAATACGATTGTAACATAAAACCCTTACCGCATGTTTGAATCTCTTTTTACACATGTTAAAATCCTATATAGTAAATTAAATTTATTAGAATTATATAAATGAACCATGTAGATACTTATAAAATCATATTTGATCATATTATAACATTTCATAACCCATTTATTAATAATTCATTATAGAAATATTCATTCTTGGGTGTTAAAATTTTCATTTTTCTTGTATGTTTTGGTTCTAATATTTTATTCCTTGTACTTTGATCATCATTACATGATATCTTGAGTGTTAATTTTATCACATAAGCATAAATAATAATAAGTGACCATTATATTTTAATGAAAATATAATAAAATGAAAATTTTAATATTTCATGGAACTAAAATTCTAATTTGATAGGATGAATATCAATTTTCAACTTACTTGGTCAAAATAATCCAAGAATGAGTTTTTGAAATTTTCCCTTTGAAATAATATTTTATGAATAATTTAAAATTTTGTATTTAAATATTAAAATATTTATTTATAATAATATTTAATAATATATATCATTAACCTTGTATTAAATGTTAATTTTATATAAATAAAAATGAGATAATTTAGAGGTTAAAATGGGTATCTTTCAAAAAACCATTTTTTAAATAATAAGAATATTGTCTGTCCATTTTAATTAATTAAAAGAATATTTAATGAAAAGTTGATCAGTTAATGTTATATATTATATATCTTAATATAAGTTTTTAAATCTATATAATTCTTATTATTAGTCATATAATTAATGTAAGGCCATCTTTTTCATAAAAAATGCATTTATTTAAAAAACCATTTTGACTAGATTTGTAGGTTTATTATTAATTTAATTTTTTCCACTTATTAAATTTTAATTTTATAAAATTTATTTAATATTTTCAACCATAATATTAACATTATTTAATAAGTTGAACTTAATTTTTGATCATAATAAATATTCAAAATAGTAAAAAATTAATTACCAAATATTGGGTTAAAATAGGTTTACCGTGAGGTGAACCTTAAATGATAAGAGTTAAAATAACCTAAAAGCATAATGAAACAGAATATTTTGGTTGTATTTATTCCCAAACATTATATAATTATAATATGATCTATTTTTTATCCTTTTTTCAAGAATATGACTTGAAATTATTTTAAATTTTTAAACAATTATAAGTGTGCCACTCACCTCAATTAGAAAAGGGAACCTTCTCCCCTCAATAATTCAAAAATATTGAGCCATTTATGATGAAATATAACTATAAAAATATATCCAAAAATTACTTATACACATTATTTAGTTTCTATTATTCCCAAAAAATAATCCTATGGTCCTTAATAAGAGATCCAAAGAGGTTCTTGTAATCAAAGGCAATCTTCTACACCAAGCTCATTTGTTTCACATCTTATATTAGATCCATAAATTATATCATAATAATTAAAATATAATAACTATATTATATAACATATAAATATGTTTTATTATGTTTATGTAATAATATTTATCCGTCTCCTCTTCCATCAAATGGGAAACGAAGCTATCAATCGTGTGTATGATGAACTAGCACATCACGAACCAAGGTAATTCATTTTCCATAACTTTTAATCATGTATGGATATAATTATGCATTTAAGTTAAATTTATTATACATTTATTTAATTATAATATCTCATCTACCTTTATACCATCCAATTTGTTGCAAAATGATAGTGTCACTCATGTGTACTTGTGGACTACTTCTTCCATGAAGCGATGTGAATTGTTTTTTTCATTTTATGTTGAAATAGATGGTAAAACGATGGATTTAATTAAAATATATGATATATATGATATAATAATAAATATACAAATTCAAAAAACTATTTTCCTATATTTTCTTTCTTCCTTCTAAAAGTGAAAATAGTGTTCATGCGTATGTACGACCTACAATCTCTATGAACGGTGTAATTCATTTTTATGCCTCTTAAATTTATAGATAAATAATATATATATATATATATAATGAAAATATTTTATATTTATATCATTAATACCATTTTGGATATGATTTTTCCATCGTAAATTTAGTATGACTGAAACTAAAAACAAAAACATACATGGAAAACAAAAAAGTTAACAATAAAAAATAAAAACCATAGTAAATAATAATTAATAAATTGGTATCAAAATTTTATTACTATATAATATATGATATTATAAGTATTCATATAGTTATGATAAATAAAAATTATAAATTTAAATTATTATAAATATGACTAAAAGAACAAAAAATGCATGTTGAACCTATAATGAGTGTCTATTTCACAATCTCATCGTTATCAGAGATTTTTTATGTTCAGGTATCCATTTTGGGAGATATTTGATATTTCTATATTAAAAAATATATATTTTATTATTCTCAATTTATTTATATAAATGATAAATTTCCCATTAATCTTCTCCTATTCAAGTACTCAAGGCACCAAAATAATGTTTTTAAAGAAAACTAACATTGATTTTATACCTGGTCGAGAATCATTCAATTTTATGTCCATATTTCCCATAAAATGTATAAAATAATATTTTTAATATCATATAATGATTTATTAATGACATTTTTAAAATTATTTGATTTTTAAAAAATGGTTTAAAAGAAATATTCTTATCATTTTTAATATAATGTACTTTGGACCTTTTTTAAAATGCATGAAAGGAATGTTTTTTTACCTATATGAGATGAACATCATTACATGTTATCATAAAAAAATATATAATTTTTATCTTTATTTACAGGTTTATAAAATTATTTTCACATAAAAAAATTTCCTTAATATTTTTAATGTTTTTTATTTTTTAAATTTTATTTCAAAACAAAATGTGTATTTTCCATAATAAATCTTATATTGATATTTTTAAAATCCATTAAACTATGTTAACATTATATATAGAATATTATGATTTACTGGGGATTTAATATTCTCAAAATATTAACCAAATTAATGTATATTTATTATAATTATAATTATTTATTATAGATTTCTTAAAATATCATATGATATTTGTTAAATATGAAATTTTACATTGATTATGATTAACCCCTTTCATATGATTAATGAATTGTATATATTAATAATAAATAAGGTCCCTTTATATCCACTTGATGCATTAGTAGGTTTGAGGAGATAAACTGGTTTGATTTTTTGGTGTATTCCTTACCTGTTTATATATATTATCATGTTATAAGGACTTAACAGTATGATTATGATGCCAGACATTATGCATTCAAAAATTATGAAACTTTTTATTAATTTCTAGGTGATTATTTATGTTGCTAAATTACCTATCGATTTAGTCCCTTTTTATCATATTAGTTATATGCAATATTTCATTATTTTTTTTCGATGGACATGTTATTCATATTTTATTGACTTTGTTGTAGCTTCTATTGTATGATTTACCAAACTGAGCATCTTTGATCACCCTTTATTATTTTTTTCCTTTCACTGTGACAAGAATAAAAGATATATGAATGAGTTTGAATATTTACTAGAAGACATAATAAATTTATCACAAGAATTATTATATTATATTTAATTATTTCTTTTATAGTGTGAAAATAATTTATGGATCGAGTCACCCAAGACTATTAAACTCTTTAGTCATTTAGTATGGGGTCCCTTGTTCTTATGCCAATGTATAAATATAACCACCGACTGTAGCCTATTGCAGTCAAGGTGTAACAATTGGTGGCAGGAAAAATTTAGTATAAAATTTGAGAACTATATTTAGTAAAATATAAATTACGGAACATAAACCTATGAAAAAATATAAGGATATTTATAATTATATAATAATATTATATAGTTTTTGGTAAGGTATTTATTAAGGTGTTTTCGTAAAAATACATCCCCATATGGATACTACAATTGGAGGTGGTTTTAACATGGATGCATCTAGGGGTTGTAACCCTAAAATGTTTTTCAAGTATATATCATCCATCGTTACATTGAATGGAATGTGTGGCTTTATTATCTACTAGTTTGATAGTCTTAAGGAATGTTCTTGTGATAATTAATATTTTATTTAAAAACCATTATGAAATATTGGAACATATTAATAATATTCCCAACAATACTATGATTGTGATTATGATATTAGATATGAATAAATTGTCATGTCATGTCATTTTTTTCACATGTTTTGAAATTATAAATTTTGGTTCATAATAATATGATCTAATCTAGTATATACAATTTCTTAGAAATGGTGTCTAGTGAAAGTACTGATAACAATATCAATTCATGTGATTTATGTATGAATTTTCCTCTAAGGAAAAGATAATGAAGTTGGATCTTGAGATATAGATCGGGATGAACAAATTATAACAATATTTGATTAGGTGACTTAGTTTATGACCATTAACCTTGCCTATATGGGGAAAAATGCTGATCCAAAACATAGTTCAACAATGATGGACCATTTAATGTGAAGACATCCTCTATCATTAAATGGGACTATATTTCTATTTGTGGCCAAGAAATTGATAAGCTCTATAGAGAAAATATTTATTTATTTGGTTAGTAATAAAATAGGAAAAAAAATTATTATAGTTTATTGTCTCATTGGAGATCCAAATCAATGGTTGTCCTTAACTCAAAACACTGAGAATGAGTAAGAAAAAATGAGGGAGTAGATGTATTTTAAGGTAATTTATTTGAAAAATATTTTCCACGTGAGAAATAAGAAGTCAATGAGAGAAAACTCCTTAGTCAAAGAAAAAAGGGTAATGAGAATATGAATAAGCATAAAGAAAAATATACAAATATAGTGAGACATACTGCAGACTGTGTACACAAACCAAAAAGTAATATTAAACATTTATTTGATGGAATAAAGCCATTCCTTTAAAGGGAACTAGTTTCCCAAACCTTATCATCCTATGAGGACATAATATAATGTGCTATCAATATATAGAAATAATTCCAAAATCATTATGACTTTTAAGGAATGAAAGATTTGAAGTTGAAGGATAAGAACTCTAGAAATGGATATATGGAAAAAGAAATAATGGAAGGGTGGGATTTGTGACATATAATATATTTGGAGTCAAACACCATGGAACATACTTTCTAGGAATGTGAGTTCTCATCAAGTGTGGAGAGAATGGAAAATAATCTCATGATTTTAAGGTCATGAATAAAGCTGAGAATGTCCAATGCTTTGACTGTAAGGATATGAAGCACTATATAAATGATTTTCCTAGGTATCATGTTAATTTACCTAAAAAAATTCCAAGGGAGAAAGAAAAATATTATATGATCGCAATAGTTTATATTGAAGTTCCCAAAGATTCTATGGAAGTTACATTAATCATAGATTCTAATTTATACAATAATTTATTTGATTCAATATATTAAACATCCTTTATATATTTCATGTTTCATATGAACATTAGATATATATGTATCACTTTAAGAATGGAGTTATTAGTAAATAATCCTAGTGGAAGTCTCACCAAAAAAATTATGTGTTAGTCAGTTCCCATTATGACACATAAACAATCACTATTTACAGATATTATTTTTACACCTATGGTTAATTTTTATATAATTCTTATTATGGATTTTATTCTAAATATTTTAAAAAAATTTATTGAAAAGTGAAGGAAATCATTATGTGTGATGAAGATGTTTAATTACTTATCTATTGAGGGGAGACTTCATCATCTCTATCAGGCCAAGATCTACCCATAATATCTCTTTTAAATGAGATTCTTGGGGTAGAAGAGTAGCCATAATCTACTGATACAAATGGATATACTCAAAATGAGGATATACCTATTGGATAGAAATACAATGATATATTTTCTAAGAAATTACCTATACATTCACCTAGGAATTATGTTGAGTTTTACGTATATTTAATCCTAGATGTAAGATCCATTTCAAATAATCTTTGTAGGATGGCCATTAGAGAATTATTGGCAGTTATGAAACAATTAGAGTAGTTTCGTGATACAAGATTTATGCTCACATGTATTTCACTTTGGGAAAACCTTATTCTTTTCATTAAAAAGAAAAATGGTTCTTTGAGGTTGTGCACTATTTATAATTATGTAAATGATTTTATGATTTAGAATAAGTATACAATTCCTCACATTGATTTCTTAATCGATCAACTTTACAGAGCTCTACATTTTTCAAATATTGAAATTTATTCTAGCTATCTTTAATTACAAGTAATGAAGAATGAAATTTTGAAGACATGATTTAATTAAATGGGTGGAGGCTATTAATTTATTGTAATTCAATTTATATTAACTAATCCACCCTGTATTTTAATGGATCTAATGAACCTATTTTTTAAGGAGTATCTTATTTATTTTTATGGTATTTATTGATAATATCTAGGTGTTCTCTAAGATATATGTGTTTCATGAGAATCACTTATGGATTATTCGTGAGACTCTTTGAGGAAAGGGGTTCCATGATAAATTTATAAAGTTTGAATATAGGATTTAGAATGTTTCTTTGTTGGACATTTTTATTCAAGGATGGAATCTCAGTTGTTCATATGAAGAAAAATATTGTTCAAGAATTGATGAAACTAAAAAACCTAACCGAGGTATGTAGATTCATTGGTTTGGTAGGTTACAATCAGTTATTGTTTTCAAAAAAATTTCTGATTGGATAAATTTTTAACCAAAAATACTAAAAACGTTGTTATGTTTATATAGGAAATGGAATGAAAAGAATATTTTGAAGAATTTAATATGATGTTGCTAAGTTCATTGATTTTGACTCTACTAACATGAAATGATGGGTTTGTAATATGTAGTAATGTACCAAATAAAGTTTGTTGAATCCTTATATATAATGATAATGTTTTGTAATATGCATCATGTTTGTTAAAGACTCATGAAAAAAATTATCCAACCCATGATCTTGAGTTGGAAGGCCTAATGTTTTCTTCGAATAAATGTTGATATTATCTCTATAGTAAAAATTATGAGTTATATATGGATGGAAAGAGTTTGAAATAATTATTTTCATAGAAATATATCAATAGAAGAAAATAGATATGGATTAATATACTCAAATATTATGATTTCTTAATGAACTATCACCCAATGGAGGAAAAATATATATATGCATTGATATGGAAAGATCATGGAGTCATGTGAAAAATTATGATTCAAAGGGATATTAGGTTTATTGATCTAGTAAATATAGACATGGTAATTATAAATGAAGGAGATACATTACACATATTTTGAATTATTTTCAAACCATCATTAGTAGAAATGATAAAAATCATTCAACCTGGTGATGATAATTTTTAAAAGAAAATTAAGGTCATGAATGATGGAAAATTGATAGACATCATTTGTGAAAATGAAAATTTAAAATTTAAAAAGATAATATGTGTTCCATCTATACATGATCTGAATAAAGAATTATTGAATGATGATTTTAGAGTTAATTTCTATATAATTCTTGGTATCACCAAGATGTAAAGGTATTTAGGGGAACTTTTTTGGTAGGGTAAAATAAAGAGGTAAATTGTTGTTTATATATCAAGAATATTGGTTCGTTAAATGGTGAAGGATGAGATACATTATACTAGAGGATTCATGAAACCCCTATTTATACCTATGTGGAAATAACATGACATTATTATGGATTTTATCATGGGATTAACAAATACCCCTAGAATGAATGATGTAATATGAGTTATTCTTGATCACCATATGTAAATTTTTACTTTTCCTTGCTATAATAGAATTTTTACCCCTTGAGTGACTTACACAGTTTTTTATTAATGAAGAAGTAAGAAATCATGTCATACCTATTTAAATTTTGATTGATTATGATCCATTATTTACATCCAAATTCTAGAAAATTATTTAAAAGGATCTTGATACAGAACTTCATTTAATAACATCTTATCATCCTCAAATAGATGGATAGTCTAACATGACTACTTAAAATATTGAAGAGTTATTTTGGTTATGAAAACATAAATTTAATGTTTTTTGGTATCAGTAATTACCTTTGTTATAAATTTTATATAACAATATTTTCTATTTAAGCATTCAAATGGTTCCGTGTGAAGTATTATATGGAAAGATATTTCATAGTTCAACTTTTTAAGATGATGTTCATGAAAGGAATATTCTTTGACTAGAACGTGTTGAGGAGACAATAATAAAGGTAAAGAATATTTAAAATCATATTAATGTAGCTAAAAATAGGTAAAATATTTTTCCCGATAATTAGATAAAATATTTGGAATTTCATGTGGGAGATTGGGTTTTCTTGAAAGCATCTCCACATAAGGGTATTATAATATTTGGTAAGAGAGGTAAAATTTTCCACATGTATGACGTACCATTTGAAATTTTGGATGGAATTAAATATATAGATTACTGATTGGAAATGACACCATGTATCTCTAATGTATATGTTGTGTTCTATATATTATTTTTAAGGAAGTACATGCCAAACCAAATAAATGAGATCACCTATTAATAAATATAATTAGAATAGGATCGATATTATAGTGAAGAGCATATCCCGAATCCTGATTCTAGAGTGAAATTATTTAGGAGTCAGGTGGATTGAATGATAAACATGGTTTGTAAAAAAAATTAAAAGGGGGAATAAACATGTGAACTAGATGATGTAATTAATAATAACAACCATCTTTTGTTTAGAAAGCAATATCTATGAAGATTTTCAGGGTGGCATTTATTTATGAGGGAATAATATAACACCCGATCTTAAATTATAGTACATGAATATTCTATTATAATAAAAATATAATACATATAAAATTTTAATTTCTCATGGCCCAAAAACTCTAATTTTATGAGATGAATATTTATTTTCATCTTACATGGTCATAACAAGCCTAGAATGAGTTGTTGAAATTTTCCATTAAAAAACTATAATGGAAAACTGAAAATATAATATTTAAATATTACTCATTTTATTTATAATAATATTTTATAATATGTATAATTAATAATGTACTAACTATCAATTTTATACAAATAAGGACAAGATCATTTGGAGGTAAAAAATGTACATTTTTCATTAAACTATTTTTTAAATAATAATAAATAAAAAGTGCTTAAATTTTAATTAATTTAAATAATAATTATTGATGAATGATTTAAAATATATTCATCGATTATATATATAAATATATGAATTTTAATCCATATAATTATTATTACGTGTCATATAATCAATGTCATATTATATTATTCTTTGAAATGAATTGTTTTGAAAACCTGTTTTAACATGACTTATAGGTTTACTTTTAAATTAATTTATGACTAATGAGTATATAGGTGTCTTGGGGGTATTCAGGGTTTGTTTGTAGCTCAGATCCCTGGTCATTGGAGAAATGGACTGGGCCACATGGTTAGTAGAAACCTTGTGAGCCAGTCTGCATGGTTTCCCTAACCGTGTGAGGGATAGAAAGAGTGCTTCAAAATGCTACACGATTTTAAGAAACCATGTATCCTAGATTACGTTCCATTACAGGTAGATATGAAATTATTAGAAGTGGTATTTTCATTGTTTTCATATGGTTAGTCAAAACATGCATAGGAAACCATGTGAGTTCCCCTTTTAGGAATATATGGAAGCATGATTGTTATATGGTTTTGGAAACCGTGCTACCAAACCATGAGACCCTATAATTTTTGGGTAAAATGACCAAAATTCCATTAATTACCGAATTAACTCACCCATATTCTTTTTATATCATTCCAAGTGGTAGTAGGCCTTCTTTTAGCTCAATAGATCTCCCATTTTCATAACATAGTTTTCTTGATATCTCTTCCATTCATAGTCAAATCGAAGCACTATTCATCTCCTTATATCCCTCTTGACAAGAGCTCGAGTTCATTACCTTCTATTTTTTTTATCTGGTTGGGTTATTCAATATTTTTATTGAGGTTAATATGCCCTAATTTTAGGGTGTTGATCTGTTCTGTTTTTTCTAATCTAGGCTAAACTAAGGGAAGATACTAGAAAAGAAGAGTGTTATAGGCTCGAGTTAGTTGGTATATGAATCACCCCTCAAGTATATCTGTTTTATAAACTTCTATCATTGTGCATAAAATAATTCCATCAAGTTTTTCTTATTAAATTAATATTATATGATGTTAATCAATGTTATCATATTACAGATCCATTTCTATACATGATAATCTCACCATTAGAGTTTGAGACCTAAATGCCTTCCACTCCATGGAGGGTGTTTCTTTAAATATTCCTTAGTAACCCTTGTGGGTTTTCTGAGACACTGTTTGGGTGTGTGTCTTGACACTTCTTATGGTAATACCTCTTAAACTAAATGAATTATAAATTTATAATGGATATAATAAGTATAATATTCACTTGAACCCTATAAGGTGACTGTTCCAAATAATTAATGATCCTTTTAAATGTTAAATGGAAATTATATGTATTAATATCAATTGGAGTAGTTAATTATAAATGAATTTCTTATGGTTGCATGTTTTTATCCATCCTTGCCATTTTTATGAAAGGTAAAAGAATGAACCAAATAATTGAATATGGAATCAAAGTATTAAATGGTTGTTTTTCCTATAAAGCATGGACTTATTAAATGTTTATACATAGAACTGGTAATTAGTTTCATGTCATATTTATCCTTGTCCCCTAGTAGAAAAGTAAATGGAATGAACCCAATGAATTATTAGATGGACTTAGCATTACATGGACATAATTAAATAATGTATTATGTTTAAGGTTCCTATTTCATATGAACAATTTTTATTTCTATAGAAGTGGTTAGATATGATCTCTCCTTAGATTACCAAGTTAATTCTTTGATAACTCATGGGATACCATTCCAATTCAAGGATCTAGCTTCTAAAAGAGAAAGGCACTATAGAACATGGTACTGGTCTAATAGTGTATTTTCTTCATGATTCCATGCAATCATCTCATTATCTTATGGATATTTGGATGCCTCAGATACAAACCTTGGATCTAGCTTGATGTCTTCAAACATGTGGTGCAATGGATTCACCCCATTAGGACCAGTCATGCTTAGGACATTTTACCATGGAAGAGATACTTAGAAACATTTATAACTATATACAATGGAATTATTTTGGAAATTCCCCTTGAATTACACTCAATACCTTTAATTCCAGACTTGATGAGTTATTACTATGAGTTGGATGACACCTGAGGTCAAGGATTCATTTGTTATTCCATGGAACCTCATTAATTATTATAATGATATATTTTTAGTTTTATTACACCTCACAATAATTATCTATATCAACTGGACATAAATTAATTAATTAAATGGTATTATCAACAATGAAATTACCATTCAAGAATGAATTAGGTATCAGTTATCATAATAGAATTTCACAACATTTACATATGCATGCACACTATCAGTTTTTATTTCAATGATTAGATTAAATATAATCTATTAGTGGTGTCTTACTGAGATTTATCTCACACCATATCCAATACACCATTGGTACCACAATATATTATATATATGTAGGTGTTCATAAGGGGAAGCATCCCACTTTGGACACCTAATCTTGATTGCTTGCATTAGGATAGAGCACAGTAGCATATGACTAGGCCAGTACTCAAGACATCTGAATTATTTTTGGATCCTTTTCTATTCTTTTGTATAGCGTGTATTTCCTACTTCCTTGGATACAAGTTTTTATTTTTTTAGAAATATAAAATATATCATCATCATTTTGGATATGATTCAATTTCAACTTTTGATTATTATTTAGTCCTTGTATGTTAATCTTTATTTTTGTGGCTAATTAATTTACTTATTATTATTATTCTACTATATTATCTTTTATTATTATTTATACTATTCTACTCTATGAAATGAGGTAATAGTCTCTTAAAATAAATAGTTGAGGCCCCCACTTTTAGTCAAAATTGTCTAGCGTACTGGGAGGTGTACTTGAGGCCATGTGGGAAACTGGGCTCAGCGAACCTTTGAGAGGCAACTAGGTCTAGAACATCAAAAATTGGCCGAAGAAATTTTTTTTCTTTTGTCTTATCTTTATAGGAAATATTTATAGGAGATTAGTGACATGTTGTAAGTTGTTTATAATCAATGTCTAGGAGTAGTTGACCCATTTTCAGGGTAAATACCATGTACCCTAGGAAAAATAAATTGTTGTTCTTTTTAACAATTATAGTTGAAATAATTTCACCATTGGGTGATTAAAATGAATTATGTTATTTTAAAATTATTTAAAGATATTTACCTTGTGGTGATAAATAATGGGAAATTGTTACATTCATCATTATAGAATCCTATAATCCACATGTCGTTCATATTCGATGACATATATGGGCATTTTATTTCATACATTACTTATGTTTTCTATGACTGTTGAGTGATCCATAGATATTTTATATATATTTTTAATACTAACATATTTTTATAGGGTATGGTAATTGTTCATTTAATGTTTTAGAATCAATCTAAATAGTGTTTTACTGTATAGGTTGATGGTCATATCTTAAATATCAAGTTTTTCTACCCATGTCAACTATGCACATGTAGTTACATGTGGTACTCATTGGCTGTGATTAGGTAACTTCCAGTTTCAATTCATGAGGTTTATGGTCTCTCATGAATTGGAATGGGTAATTTACTATATTGAGCCATCATATATTACCCATTACATTCTAATACCAAACGTTTTTAATGGATGAATAGAAATAATTGGGTGCCACTTTTAGTTATAAGGGGTATGGGACCTTATTAACTGGTAATCATGTTCCATTTAATCGAACCATGATATATGTATATAAGAAAATTCAAACATTAAATTTAAATCATGACTTTTAAGAATAAATGGTTTCTAATAAATGAATAGGGAAGGAGAAGTTGACCTTTTCTATATTAGAACCTCTTTAAATTAAACTAAAAGACTTGCCAATTTCTCATCCTTCTAAGTGGGTAGTTGGGGTAGTATACCTTGGGTAGAGAGTCCTTATTCCTAGGTTATAATTATTAAAGTGATTCTATCTTATTATGATATACTTTAACGAATGTGGTTGGTATTTTTAAATCCATTCTACCATGACACCATTGTATCGTGTACTGGGAGGGTGGTGACGAACATTCCATGGAATTGGTTGGACCTAAGCCACAAGTGATTCCTCCTATAGTAACACCCAATAAACCACATTCTACCCTCGAATTAGGCATTGATGATCACTTTTATGAGTGTTTTCTTTGTGTGATACAGCCTATGTAGGGTGCTCCATGACATATATCTAATATGAATGATTTGACTCATGAGTTCTATTAGAATCATCCACCCATATTTTCAAGGGATTGTGGTCCACATTCTCTTGAGTCATGGAAATAGGCCACCTTGTGTATATTTTAGAATTTGGATATTTCACAATAAAGAGGGTCAGGCTTTACACCTATATGATGTTTGATTTATTCAAGCTCTTGTGTGATGTAATTACTTAGGCCAGTCATCATTGGTTCATGGTCTACAATGAAATTTATAATGCCTTAAATGATTATTTTTCCCTCATATATTAACATCTAAGAGAGACAGAGAGTTCATGCACCTAGTGTAGGGATTGATGTCCGTTATGGAATATTCAGTGCATTTTATGAAATTACAATGATTTGTACCACTTCTATCCAACGATGAAAATTCATGAGAATGATGTTCCAAGGATGGTTTTATGTATTAAATACACTCATTGGTTAATTTAATTCACCTACCCACCCTTTCAGATATTTTTAATACGCATCTTATCACTTATTGCATCGTGAGAGAATATGATAATACTAGGAATAAAGAAACATTTCCGAGGTAGGGTAATAGGTATTCTAGAAACAAGAATCATAACATTGAGGTTTATCATTAGAGTAGTGACATATAGAGTATCCACATTGGTAGCTCCATTATATTCCATCAGTTTGAACAATAGGGGAATCTAAAGACAATGTGTGATAGAGACCATATTAAGTGTTATGTTTTCCACCGTATGAGGAATCTTTAAACATTATCTCAAACATTTCTATCGACTTATAATGGAAGAGGATCCACACAAGCTCCCACTTTAGTAGTAGTTATAGTTATACCATTTCAGGTAGGGAATTGGAGTAACACTGACAAGAGATGAGCAGGAGGTTTCATGTCCATAGTGTCTAGACTTCTGATAATTAGTTTTCATACAATAGAACTAATCAAGGTAGTCCAAATTCAGCATAGGGCCATAGATGAGGCTGGTCTCTTGATTTACAGACGATACCCGAGGATCAAAGTGCATTAATATCTATACTATGAGGTATTTTTATAGTATCCTCCACTATTATATCGACTTTATTCAACACAGTTTTCTCTCATTCCATTATATCCTTATTGATCATGTAAAGTATTAGTCAATAAAATCATTACTTTGGTGGTGTGATGACTCTAGACATGTATTTAGGTGTATGGTTCATGGGAATATTCCAATGAAGGTACTACCCCATAATGTAGGTTGTTATCCCATAACGAGAGACCTCTTCAACCTTAATAGGAAAGGTTTAGATGTCATTATCAAGATGGAATGGTTAGTTTGATATTATGCCAATGTGTATTACTATCATCACATGGTGTAATTTTCATCACCATAGGAAAATATTAATCTCCAAAAGGGTTATTGGGATATCCAAGCTACTTTAGATGAACCAGAGACTCATTGGCTAGGTAGACTAACCTATGAGATTTCTAGTATTTTCATGGTAGATTTGGGAATAAATGATAAATTTTCATCCCATGGTAGATCATTATAGGGAATTTTTTCTAGATGATTTTTCATACTTACCAATTAATAGGGAGTAAGAGTTCATGATCACTCTTATTCTAGGAGATTATGCTGTGTCCATTCCTCCTTACATTATGGCACCTACTGAGCTCTAGTAGCTCAATAGAAATTTTGAGGATTTTGATTTTAAAGGCTTTACCTGACCCAATACTTCTTATTGGAGTTCACCGATGTTTTTTTCTACAAGAAGGAAGATGGTAACCTTAGGATATTTGTGAATTAACATTGTTTGAACCAACTTATGGTTAAGAAACTATATCCACTACCTCAAATAGATGATCTCTTTGGCTAGTTTTATGGATATATAGTGTTCCTAATGATTTACCTGAGAACATGATATCCTTAGGTGTGATTAAATCCTTTAGATATTCCATATATTCCTTTCTTTAGTATATATGGTTTATATGATTATCTTTTTATGTCATTCAGTATTATAAATGCACCAGCTATTTTTACAAATTGATTAATAGGGTTTTCCACAATGATTTGGATTCCACTTTCACGGTCTTTGTGGATGAAATCATGGTGTATTCACATAATATAAGAGTACAAGATAAACATCATAATACCATATGATAAATAATAATACTTATGAAAATATTGATAAATTAAAATTTTGGACAAAAAAGGTCTCCTCTTGTGACATATTACCATCAAATCAGGGTTAACTACTGTGGTTTCTTGGGAGAAATACAAGAATTGTTTTTATATATGATGTTTCTTATGGATAGATGGATATTAAATTAATTTAATAAATGAATTATCATCCCTTTATACACCTCTTAATAGTCTTAAAATGTAGATTTTTATGTTCTCATGGTCAAAAGAATGTGAAAAATCATATCAGGAGATGAAATTATGGCTTGTTTTAGAACAATTTTTAATTATTACAGATCCTAGAAGAGGATATATAGTGTTATGTGATGCATTAGGTATCTATTTGGTTGTAGTGTTGATGTATCAAGATGTATTCATTGTGTACATATCTCCTTAGTAGAGGCCTTATAAGAGTAATTACCCAAAACATGACCTTGATCTTACAGTAGCTGCAAATTATTTTTTATGCTACATACAATATTTTAGGTGTGGAAATAGTTTGGTATATAAAGAAAAAAAGATACGAAAATATATAATTTCATAGGATGATATGAATCTCAAGTAGGGAATAAGGGTTGAATACCTTTAGTCCTCTGATTTTGAGCTTTCATATATGTCTGGAAAAGGCAATGAGGTAGTGGATTCACTGAGTTAGAAAAATCAAGAACATGCTGTATAAGAAGGCAGTAATGAATAGAAATTGATAGCCCTATTTCTTAAGCTACAAATAATATTTCACAAGATTCATGAGCAATCTCATATTATATCCTTTAAAGTTACCTATCCACTCCTTGATAGGGATAAGAGCATACAATGTTTATCTCATCAGGGGTTTGTTCTTATGGGGAGTATTTCATGAGAGGACCAGCATTCAGATTGGTCTATAGATGGAGATGGAATCCTATGTATACATGGTAATATCTAGGTTCCTATACATATAATAGAGGAACTGATGTGATATTACCATTCTTTTTAATGGGAAGTTCTTCCAATAATATCTATGATGTATTAAGATAAGTGATGTGTCGGTGGAATGGGATGAAACATCAGATAACAGGTTTATTACCAGGTGTTCCTCCTATTAGTAGGTGAAGACAGAAAACTAGTGACCTTCTACATTGTTAAATATTTCACCTATAACAACTCATTCTTTACATACATTGATATCACTTCAAAATTAATGTTTATTTATTACAACATGTAACAAAACTATGACAGGACTGTATAGGTATAATGTCTTTAGAAACCAGGAACCATAAACAACTGGTTCATAACACATTTATATTACTCATATTTATTTCATCATATCTAGACTCCTTTTTGTAATATCATACTTAATTCACTTATTCATTTCATGGGGAAAAGAAACATATTGAAGGGTGACCTCAAATTCTCAGTAAGGGTAAAAAAATGAAATAACAATCATATCATATTCATAAGAACATAAAATTTTAGAATCTTATCCTGCATATAAAAGAACACAATATGATATCATGGGATAAATCATAAAAGTTAATTTTAATCAAAATAGTCATAACATAAGACAAGAAATTTTGTGGAATACACACATAAGCATAAAAATCATTTCATATTAATCAAGGCTCTATGCTAATACCATCATAGCAGACAATGTCCAATACTGAACTGAGTTCTCTCCTTGTTCCAACCCTATATCACTAAGCTAGATTAAATTTTCATTACATCCATATCTATATAATTAGATATAAATATTTACCCAATGCATTGGGGGAAAATATAGGTCTCAACCATCTCACAACGAAACCATTCTTACGTGTTCCACAAAAACATAGAATCATTTACCATAGCATAATCCATGAAATCAAATGGGTTTCTTAAACATCATTCCATCATAATTGAAATCAAAAAAATGGATTTCCAAAATTACATTCGCTCATAAAAACAATAAAATAAAATTAATAATAGGTATAGAAACATAAATCTATGTAATCTTAGATGAAAAATAATTTTGATAAATCACATGAGCTTCATTCCTGAGGAAAATATCCTTTTTCTTCAAAAACATTTTCTTTTCTCAAAATCTTCAGAAATTTTAAATGAAAAAATTGAGATAAAAATACACTTGTAAATGTGTAGAGGAATATTTATGGAAATAAGGTGTTATGAATATGTAAAAAATCATTCATGTTGTATAAGTTAAAAAACTTTCTCCTCACACTTTTTCTCTAAAAGTCAAAAAGTACCTCGTATGGTAAACAAAAGAAAGATTCCTTCCAAACCAAGTAGTAAAAGTAAAAATTAATAAAAATGAATTTAAACATACATAGAATAATATTACACATTTTATGAGATTATTTATAGAAAACATGGACATGGATAATACATATATCCCTAGTAGATACTTACGATTAAACAATCTCAGATAAAATGAAATTGGAAAAGTTATCCTTTACCTTAGGTCTGTTATGATTTGTATGTATCTGAACCTAATGTATGATGATTTAAATAATGTTACTGATTTATTCTGAAATCATATTAATATTTAGGATAACATTTATGATCATATTTTCATCTATTTTTTAGTAACATTTCAGTGTTACTCGTTATTCAGGTATTAAATGATTTATGTTCATATGCATGTTTTCTCATATATGTTCTTATTTCTATTTTTAGGTTATAGTTTTATCATTTATAGCATGTTATTATTATAACATATATCATATTTATTCATTAAATTAATTTATATAACCATTCTTTAATTAATATTATGTAGAATGAATCACATCGCATCGTGGAGACAGTATGTCGTACGTACACACTAGTGATTATATCATTCCTATAATTGTTGAATGGTATGGACATGGATGGTGTATAATATCTCTTAATTAGTATAATTTTATAATAATCATATATAGTTATTATTTCCACCATTATACTGATCTATGTAAGGTTGTGGTGAAAAACATATTACACTACAGTGTGGAGATGGTAAGCTGTATGTACCGCACACATGGTGATTTCATTTTTCATAGGATGGATATAAGGTGAACTAGGGTTGTTTCATATTTATAATAACATATCAGTATATTAGTTATACTGATGTTATTAAATTATAATGAAACAAATAAATATTAGTAAGTAGAAGAAGAAATAAATTTGAAATAATTGGTAGAATAGATTACCTCTTCCTCGACGCGCCTCCTTTAAATTTCTTCTTAGGTAACTAGAGTTGGTGTTTTTAGAAGACCAGCACCCCTAGAATGTAACTAGGGAAGTTGAGAAGATATATGGGCAGGTTTTTTATGAGCATTAAAGCTAAAAATAGAGTGAAGAGGAGACAGATGAGGTTCTCTTTTATAAAAGAGGAGGGGGGAACTTTAGGAAACTATCAAAATATTAATTTATTATAAAAAAAATCGACTAAAAATAGTCCAAAACATTTATAATTTGAAGATAAGATGATTATTGTTATAATAAAAATCGTCCAATAATTTTTAGATAGGTTTTGAATATTTTTTATCCTTATATTTTTTGTTTAACCCTTATTTTACCCTTTTTAATCTTACCGTGATACCTTTTTATTTAAATATTGTGGGTTAGGGTAATTACCATATCATGTCAAACGACCCAAAAAAAGTTATTTAAGATATATTTGGACTTATGTTAACAATATGGACTAATATTATATTTTCAAGAATTTAATATCATTTAATAAACTATTTTATGTTTTACGTTTTGAAATATGTCAATTTTGGACACTATTCATACCTGATTTTTTTAAATTCATAAAAACCTGATTACTTTGAAACTAAGGCATTAAATCAAAGATAATAAGTCACTATAATTCAAAAAATTCGTGGATTTCCTCAAAATAACCAAATTATATTTCTTTTAATATTTATAAATTTATTTATTGGAATCTTTCATTAATGAGGTAATCACAACATCATAATTGTGTCATAAATAAATATATTTTTCTAATATCTAAAAATTATAAATAAAATACCTTGATTTATTAAATGTTTTTGGATTTGTAATGAATATTTATAGACATTTGAGATCGATTATATATCCCTATATTAAAATCGATTTAGTAAAAGATATGTGTTTAGGTTATATTTATCCTTACTTTAAAATAATTTTTATAAAATGTCATTTTCACATCCAAGTGAATCCATGGGGTCCCAAAATTGACTCAAGAATTCCCATGGTCGGAAATATCTCATACAATAGGATTAAGACACGTTTTAGGGTAGTTTAATATTATGAAATTATTATTTTTTACCCTTATTTACCAGATTTACCCTTTAACCATGATAAATAAATAAATTAATAAAGTAACTATTCATAATGCCCAAAAATAAATGGTGCCTATTGAAATAATATTGAACATCAGATTCCCAATATGTAATCTATTTTTCCTAATTCAAAAAACATAGGTTTAAGTAATTAATTTATAATTATTCTCGTTGTTGAAATGAGAAATTGAGTTTTTAAAAGTTAAAACATTGTAAAAGATTGAAATGTTTTTACCTATGAATTCAATGAAAATTTAATGATAATTACATAAATTATATTAAATGGTAAAAACATATTCTATTTATAATTTAAAACCATTAAATATTATAAATTAACCATATAAATTATCTTTATGAAAAAAATTTGTTTTTAATTAAAATTTAGCTTATTTTTACTATTCATCAAAATAAGAATGTTATCAGATAAATATTAGAAATTTATACAATTTAAATTTTTATATCCCAATTCAAAATAACATGTTTAATTTTTCATATATAAATTATTAATGTGTCAAAATCTTAATTTAAAATGTGTTCTCTATTCAATGGTGTAAAATTAACCTTAAAAAATCTGTTTTTATTCATAAAATAGGGTTTTATTCATATCATATGACTGAAATATATATTGGATAAAAATAGAAAATATTTTATTAGTTATAAAGCACATATATCTCATTAAAATCATTACCAACTGTAATTAACAAAAAAATAAAAATATCTAATTGATTTATATTTTTTATAAATAATTAACAGCCAATGAACTCATAATGGATTTTCATAATTTGGTTATAATTATTCACGCTAACCTAACGTCTAGTCTATAACAGAAATTTAATATTAGGGTCATATCAAAGTTCATTCAAAATCACTATTGAGTGCAAATAAATCTATTGAAGAATAAAAATTATTTAAAGAAAATATTTCATAAAACCATTAAGGTGTTACATTCTCCCCCCCCCCCTCCAAACTAAATTTATCCCTCAAAATTCTTCACTTGGAAATAAATATATTAGGATACCTATCCTTCATCATATCCTCAAGTTCCCATGTAGCTTATTATAATTGGTGGAACCTCCATAAAACTTTAACCAAGCGAGAGGTCATGTTTCATAGAACGTTTTTGCTACGATCCAGAATCACTATCGGCTATTCTTCATAAGAAAGATCTTGCTCCAAAGGTATGACTTCTGAGCTTAGAACTTGTGAAAAATAAGGTATGTACATTCTCAGGAGAGATACATGGAACAAATGGTTAACTTGAGAGACATTTTGTGGAAGCACTAATCGTTAAGCTACCTTCCCAACATGATCTAGTATTTCAAAAAGAAAGATATACCTAGGACTCAGCTTTCAATTCTTTCCAAATCTCATTACTCTCTTATAGGGAGATATTCATAAGAATACCTTATCACCCACTTCAAACTCTCAGTCTTTTCTTTGGTTTCCAACATAACGTTTTTTTCGACTCTAATCTTATCTTCTTTGTTGTTGAATATATCTAACCTTTTATAACATTTCATCAATAATATCAGGTTCTAATAGCTTTATTTCCCCAACTTCATCCCATCTAGTTGGAGTTTTTCAATTCTTTCCACTGAGGTCTTAATAAGGAGCCATCTGAATACTGAAGTGAATGCTATTATTGTATGAAAATTCTACATATGGTAGTTTTTGATCCCAACAACCTTTTAAATCCATAGAGTAAGATCTAAACATGTATTCTAGACTCTGAATTGTCCTCTCAGACTAACAATTAGTATAAGGATGATTAGTAGTGCTGACACATAACTTTGTATCCAGATAATACTAAAGACTTATCCAGAACTTCGAGGTAATCCTCGGATCCCGATTAGATATAATGGAAAGTGGTGATCCATGCAATCTTACCACTTCTTTTACATATATCCTGGAAAGCTGATCAAGAGAGAAATCCTCTCTAATAGTAATGAAGTGCGTCGAATTTATAGGATGGTCAACTATAACCCATATAGCATTATTTCCTTTGTATTTTTAGGAATTCCAATGACAAAGCCTATAGTGATGTTTTCCCATTTTCATTCTGGTATGGGTAATGGTTGTAACATCCCCTTATACTGTTGTCTCTCAGCCTTAACTTGATGACAAACCAAGAATGGGGAGACATATTTAGTGACATCACTTTTCATTCCATCCCACCAGAAGTACTCTTTAAGATTCTTGAACGTCTTTGTGCTTCCAATGTGAATAGAGAATGAAGAACTAATAGCCTCATCCAATATCTCCTTATTTAAATCTGGTATGGGAGGAAGACAAACCCAGTTCCTAAACCTTATTATATCATCACAATAAAGGCTGAATTTAGGAAATTTTATAACCTTCTTTTGTAGCTCTACATCTTCCTTCTATGACTCTTTAATCTTCACTTATATAAATGGTTGAAGATTCATTTGTGAAAGTAATTATTTCTCCCCTTCCATTAAAATTTTAAGATCCATCCTTCGTAAATCCATAAATATTGGGTCTTAATTTATCCTCATCATGGATCATCTAGCATGGTATTTTCGACTCAAAGCATCTACCACCTTGTTCACTTTCACAGGGTGGTAATGTATTGAGAAGTTTTTATTTTTAATCAACACCAACCATATTCTATGGCACATATTCATCTTCTTTTGTGTGATAATATACTGTAAATTTTTATGATTAGTATAAATATCACACATTTCACCATAAATATAATACCTCCATATTTTTAATGAAAAGATTACTCCAGATAAATTCATATCATGAGTTGTGTAATATTTCTCATTTATTTTCAATTTTTATGAGGCATAAAATATGACCATATCATTTTTCATGAGAACACACCCAACCCCTTTTTGGATGCATCACTGTAGATCACAAACCTTTCTCTACTACAAGGCAGTGTGAGCACATGTCCACTAGATAATCTTATTTTAGATCTTTAAAATTCTATTAAAATTCTTCTGTCTAAACAAAATTAACTCATTTATAAGTCAACTTAGTGAGTGGATTAGATAATTGTGAAAAATCATTCACAAAATATTTATAATATTTATTTAAACCAATAAAACATCGGATCTCAGTTACTGCTGTTGGTCTCAACCCACTTTCAATAACCTCTATTTTGATGGATCCAAAAATATACTCTCTCTAGAGATTGTGTACTCCAAAAATGAAACTTTTTGAAGAAAAAATTTAGACTTGGTAAATTTTTCCTAAAGTTTCTCCTTTATTAGGGTCTTCAGTACAATTCCACAGTGGTCTTCATGTTCCTACTTGATCTTTGAATAGACAAGAATATCATTTATAAAGACTACCATAAACTGATCAAGATAGTTTATAAAGACTATATTCATTATATCCTTGAAGATAATAGGGGAATTAGTAAGACCAAAAGGGATCACTATAAATTCATAGTGTCTATACATTATATGGAATGATGTCTTTGTTATATACTCCTTCTGACCCTTAATTGATGATACCCTAAATTAAGATCAATCTTGGAAAAGTATTGAGCTCTGCGTAGTTGGTAAAATAATTCATTAATGTATGGGAGAGGATTTTTGTCTTGATAGTGATCTTGTTAAGTTATCGATAATCAATGCAGAGTCTCATTGATCCATCTTTCTTCTTAACAAACAAAATGGGCGCTCTTGAAGGCGACACACTAGGGAGTATGAATCCCTTATCAAGATTATATTAGAGTTGCTTCTTCAATTCTTGCAACTCAATTGGGGCCATTCTATAATGTTCCTTTGAAATATGCATAACACTTGGTATGAGTTATATTGAAAACTAAACTTTACAATTTGGTGGAAGACTTGGATATTCCACTGGAAAGACATCATAAAACTATTGTATAATGGGAGTATTGTTAACCATGATTTTCTACCCAACCATGTGTGATAAATTACCTTCATATTTTGTAATCAAGACTGATAAGATGGATGTAATTTTTACCAGAAGGTTTTTTTCATCCTTTCATCGATAAATGATCATTAATTGATCTGGAATATGAAAAGTGACTTCCCTTCTTTGGCAATTGATATGAGCTCCATATGAAGAAATCCAATCCATGCTGAGAATCACATCAAATTCCACTATAGAAAGGACCATAAGATTTTTAGAAAGTCCTTTCCCACAAACATCAATTTAAGAAGAATTTTTAAACTTTTGATGCAACCATTGTTCCATTAAGAGTTGTCACAACCAACTCAACATCTAATTGTAGAGGTAATATGGTGATTACCTTAAGAAATTTCTTTAGAAAAAAAAGTGTGGGTGGATCCAAAATCAAATAAAACATTTTCTACTATAGAGTGGATGGTATGTGTACCTTTCACCACTTCATTATCATACTCTACGTTGCTGATAAGAAATGGATATGAATTTCCTTTATCTTTTGTCATAAGAGTTTATTGACATCAATCATCATCAATAACCCTTGTATTATGGCATTGATTGTAATAATTCCCCATTTCCTTTCACTTATAACATTGAAGTGTAGGAGGTGCATTATGTGTAGCCTTTTCATTGTTCTCATAATTAGACATCTTTTTCCCATCACTTCGGAATTCAATTGCCCGATGAACTTCTTTTACCCACATAAAACATCTAATAGTCCCTTTAGAATAATTCCCTCCATGTTTCTTTCCACAATTACCACATAAGTGAAAACTCATCTTTTTTTTAGTATGGTCTTTAGATTTTTCTTTGAATTACATCCTTCCTCTTCTTATCAAACCCATATGATTTATGTGTTACTCCAATATCCAAATCAATTTTGAGAGCACATCGAACAATTTCCTTGTATCTATTGAAGTCCATTATGTCTAATTCCCATTGGAGACTTGGTTTTAAGCCACTAAAGAATCAATCAATATTACTCTCTGGTTGGATAATAATTCCAGAAGCATACCTTGCAAGTCATGTAAAATTTTATTCGTAGGTACCAACAGATTCATCATACTTTTTCTCAAGTTCAAGGAACTCATTCTCCATATTTGTTCAGATAATACGAGGAAATTACTTTTTGGGAAAAAAAGTTCTCAAACTTCTCCCATTCTGTGGACTCAATTTCATCTCTTTTCCATGTATTCTTGATAAGATTCCACCATTGACAAGCTTAAAATTCCAAATGATATACTACTAAGATGACTTTATCATGTTTAGAACACTATATGACTAAAAATATCTTGTTAGTGGTACTGATCCATTTTTCAGCCACTAATGGACAAGATGACCTATTGAATGAAGGTGGATGTTTCCTCATGAAAGATTCAACTAAATGTTACTCCCTCATTTTTTTGTTTGGAATTATGGCATGATTCATAGCTTGATAAAGTTGTATGAGCATGGATACCAGATTTTTCATTCTATCTCCCGTAACATTTTGTTTCTTAGGGGTAAAATCATTGCACTATCCATCACATTCACCATTAACATGATTCCTTTGGGTTCCATCCATTGACTAAAACCCAGAATCATAGTGTGATCAACACTAATTGTAACTATAATACCACATAATTAAGAATAAAATTTCAATTTATGACCCTTTAGGTTTTATCCTAGGTTATTCATGGTAATTTCTAAAACACTATAATTTTATCTTATACTTAGACACATCCTTAAGGATTTCTCATCCTAATTTCAAAAGGTTAGATATACCTTTCCTATGATACCAACTATAACGACCCATTCTTTACATACATTGACATCACTTCAGAATTGAAGTATATTTATTACAACATATAAAAAAACCATTACAGGACCGTGTAGGTATAACGTCTTTAGAAATTGGGAAACATAAACAACTGGTTTATAAAACATCTACATTGTCTCCCATTTATTTCATCATATCTAGACTCCTTTTTGGCATATCATAATTAATACCCTTCTTCATGTCCTGGGGAAAATAAACATATAAAAGTTAGAGATAAAATTCTTAGTAAGGGTAAACAAAAGAAATAACAATCATATCATATTCATAAGAACATCACATTTTAAAATCTTATACTGCATATAAAATATCACAATATCATACCAGGGGGTAAATCATAAATGCACAATGTAATCCCAACAATCATAATATAAGACATGAAATTTTGTGGCATACATACATAAGCATAGAAAAACATTTCATATTAGTCAAGGTTCTATTCCAATACTATCATAGCCGACAAAGTACCTTACTCAACCGAGTTCTCTCTTTATTCAAGCCTTATGTCACTAAATCAGATTAACTTGTTGTTGCAGCCATGTCTGTCCCACGAGATATAAATCTTTACCCAATGCATTGGAGGTAGATATAAGTCCTACCCCACTCATAATGAAACTATTCTTACATGTGCCACAAAAATTTATAAACATTCACTATAGAATAACCCATGAAATCAAATGGGTTTCTTAAACATAATTCCATTATAATTGATATAAAACAAATGGATTTACAAAATAAAATTCCACCATAAAAAATCATTTTAATAAAAGAGATATAAACATAAACCTATTTAATGTTAGATGAAAAATAATTTTGATAAAACACTTGAACTTCATTCCTGAGGAAAATATCCTATCTTCTTCAAAAACGTTTTCTTTTCTCAAAATGTTGTGCAATTTTAAAAGAAATGAATTGAGTTGAAAAGAAAATTGTAAATTTGTAGATTAATCTTCATGGAAATAAGGCATTATGAATATGTAAAAACCCATTCATTTTGTATAAGTTAAAAAACATTCTCCCCATACTTTTTCTAGAAAATTCAAAAAGTACCTCTTATGGTAAAAAAGAAAGGTTATTTCCAAACCATGTAGAAAAATTAAATATGGGTAAAAATTAATTTAAATTCAGAAATAAGAATATTTCAAATTTTATGATAATATTTTTAGAAAACATTGACCTGGATGATAAATATATCCCCAGTAGATACTTACGAAAAAACAATTTGATTGTAATGTGATAATTGGAAAATATAAAATCACATGATCCTAGGTATGATTAGATGCGACTAATTGGACCATGATTCATATTCTATGAGAAGGTGGTATGGGAGCATACACACATTGGATTTATATGATATTGGGGATCAATGGAATACCATATGTAAGCTGATGAATAATGAGTTTGATAAAATTCATGAAATAATGGTTTATCAAGGTGTCTGATGTGAATGAGAGGTGGTACCACTAAGATGGTGATGATATTAGGGATGGCATGGATTGAGGAGTGTAAAATATGGATGAGAATAGATCTGGAGAATAAACATGCATATAATGACCTAACCAATTGAGGTTACACTCCAGGAGAGGTATAAGTAAATACATTTGTTGAGGAGTGAACCATTCACTATTTTTTTGGGGTTGAGTGACCCTCGTTATCAATAAAAGTTTGTTGGATGATGAGGATGGTGTTTTAGTTTAGTTAGGAACTGTTGGAATTTAAAATTTCATGTTGTTTCTTTAATATGATAGGGATACCTCTATCCAATAATTACGTGCGATAATGGTAATATATTTGGCTATGGAGGTGTGACATTCATGCGGGTTGGGTTATGGGTGTGGTGAGACCTCCCAATATTTGGTTGAGGAGTCTTTTAGATATTGAGGAGTGAGTATATCTAATTGTGTCTGGTTCCTTAGTGAATACTAGGTTTGAGGAATAGATGTTTTATTGGCTAATTTATTCATATAGGAATCTATATTAGTTTTAATTTGACGTGATCCAAGGTTGAGTTGTATTGTGGTTTCATTTGTGATCATGTGGGAATTATGCTGGATTTTTTAGTCAAGGATCCAAAAATGCAATTACACTGAGATTCGAGATTGGCGTTTAGTGTTGTTGTTTAGATTTCCTTGAGATGCCACTGAGGATTTATTCATTATGATCAGTTTATGAGATAACACATCCGTGAATGTAGAAGATCATTTTTAGGATGAGTAATTCATAGGAGGACTAAAGGGGTTTTCACATGAAATTAGATGTTGTGAGATATACAACACACTAAGTGAGTTGATAGAAAAATTGAAATGTGGTTTGGTAGGTGATTTTTATGGCATGGGGAACCATGGTTGGAAATTGAGCCTTGTGAGTGGAGATATATAGTGAAGATAATCATAAAAAAAATTAGTAATTAATTGATGACATCATTGGGGCTTAGGATAGGTTCGTATAGTTGAGTGTCAAGTCGATATTCACAATAGTGATGAGAAATTAATCATGTTTTTTTTGTGAGGAGCGTGACTTATGAATAAAGTAGTGTAGTGGTAGATCATTCAATGTTATAGGGAATAACATAGATAATTTTGTGTGAATCAGTTAGTAAGAAGTGTTAGGATTTATGAATAAAATACCAACGAGACATATTAGGGATAAGAAGTTTTTTGGTGGGGAGGATGTAAATACTTTCACTTGTAGGGGTTGTGAAATTTATAATGTTTTATTAATTATAGAGAGGGTTTGGTTTAATGAAATAGGATTTTAATAGGAGATTTCAAGTTTTGAACATCCAAAAGAGATATTTTTTTAACATGATTTGATTCTAGAGAGGTTCTTTGTGTGATCTGGTGGATGGATAAGTGAATCTGGTTAGACCTGCAACTGAATATCATCATTGACACACCTATCGTGGATGACCAAGTCACTGTGGACCCCATAGTTTAAGATCAAATTTGTAGGTTAGAGGTTATGGAGAGATAGTTGAATCATGGTTATTATTAGAGGAACTAGTGGGAAATGTTAATAAAAAAACCTATTTCCATGGTAGTGTCATGTTGAAAATAGTCAGGAGGTATGATCTATAGCATGGTGTTGGCAACATTGGATCACCTAGAGACTTGGGGCCTAGGTGTTTTAGAACACATGATTTTGAGGTTTATGAATGAAAGATATGAGTTTAACTTTTTGTAAATTTTCATGGAGGTCTTTCAATGGTAGAGATTTGGTTCTTGTTTTGAGAGACTATTTTGAGTTATGTGCTATGGTTCCTATTTTAGTGCAATGGAAGAAACACCTATCCAAAATTACCAGTTAGTACTATTTCATGTTGACCAAAAGGGATTATCTTAGCTATTTTGGGCTATATGACTATATTCTCTACACAGTAGATCATTATATGGTGAAGGGATGAGATCCCCTATATTAAATAGTAAGAGGGAGGGCCTCGCCATGGGACTAGGTGTATCAAGGGGCCTACGAGGCTTTCTAGAGGTGAACCACTGTGTGTTGGAAGCTATAGTGCCACACTGTATGGTTAAATGTTTTGGACAAATACCCAAATTTCCCATATCAATTTTTAATACCCCACTACACTCTTTTCTATCATACACAACCAAACCGAGAGGGTTTCCTCACCCTTCTTACACTTGACTTCCCCCTTTAATTGCATTCATTTTGTTTTGATACATGTGATAAATCAAGTTGATTTTTACTCTATCTTATTAGTTCTCAATTTTCTAGTCAATTCACTAATTTTCAATAGTGATGGTAAGGGTTTAGAAATTATAGGCACAAAATAATGGTAGAAATATTCCTAGATGATAGGGAATTTTCTCAGAGTTATTAGAGAGTTTTTTAATAAAATAGACCCATGTTGTGACACACCATTTTTTGAATGTTAATATATATATGTAAATTTATTCAATTTTTCTATTACAATTTAATTAAACTAGTGATAATATCAGTTTTCCATCTTATGTATTTTTTCAAGAAGATTTTGAGTGTAATCAGAATAGTTTTAATGAGTGGTTGGCACGGTTTCAGTGTGAAGGGGTCACTCAGTGAGTTTTTAGGAATTATAATCTCAAAATTTAAATTGTTTAATTAATTATTAATTATTATAATTAAATTAAATTTATGTTTTTGAATAATTGAATGCATTATTTGGGATGAAAATGGATAGTCAGAATGGGATGATCTTGGGAGATATTTTCCATACTACTTTAAATGGGGATAAATCTAATTTAGGTAGGTGGTCTCTTAGATGTATCCATTTAGGAAATGAAAATTGATATATGGAATATGTTATGTGGTCTATACAGTATGTTCTATTGAACATAATTTGAAATAAAATACTTCATGAAATATAAAATAAAATTGTTTTATATAAATTTATTGAAATGGATGAAGTGATAAGGTAGACGATAAACCATTGTTCACTGGTGTGATTCTTCAACCACTAAGGACATATAGATTAGTTTCAATTTTATAATTTGAGATATACATAACCAGGAAGATTTTGAATGGACTAAGTGAACAATGTGTTACATTGCATTGTTTCATTATACAGTACTTACATAGGGGAGTGTTGGATTGGGATGATTGGCCTATTTATTCCTTGTGATACCCTTATGATCCATTGAGTCCTGTTAATGCAGAATTTTGGATAGGGCCTAAAGGAAGATATTCTAAAGAAACCAAAGGCAAGTATATAATAATGGTATGAATCAATGGTGGTAGAGGTATATGGGCACAAGAATGAAGTGGTGCGCATAATACCCCCCCTCAGCGTACAAGATAGTGCATGCCCAATGTGACATCAAGGGTCAAATTCCATGACGACCCACCACGCACACGCCCAGGCACTAGCACGTAAGAGTCCAGGTGCATGCACGAGACTTTTTGCGGTGCAAAATCCCTTGCAGGCCCAATGCGACATCAAAGAGTCCCTTTCTCGGACACCTTTGTAAAGAAATACATCCAAGGAATGAGCGCGAAGGAAGAGAGTCTGACACGGATGTTTTCCCTTAGGCGCACAAACCCTTGCCTTCCCAATGCGATGTCAAATGGAAATTTGTACAAAGAAAACTCTTATGCGCTACCTCCGAGGATTTTAGCTATAAAATGAAGCATATCCCCCACCCTTTAGGGAAAATTACAAAAGACGATGTGACACTCTGCTACATAAAAGACACCTTTTCTGTAGCTGCGTGAAAAACACTATGGCCTCAATGTATTGAATTTTGTGTGATAGGTCCCCCAAGGGTCCTCATTTGGGTGGGACTTCTTGGAATTGATCCTCATCCATTTCCTTTTACCATAAGTAATTTTCTCGCAAAGGATCCCTCTTACGTGCAAATTCCCCATGCATCAGAACTGTTTTTGCGTGCATCCTTCTAGTTTGTGCACCTCCATTCCATCTTGCGTGCATCCTCTCATGTTGCACGCGACCCTCCTCATCCCCTCTATGTTATACCCTTAACTTAAGACGCTATGTATGAGCCCCTCTTATGTGCTACACACCTGTTTCATGCAAATTTATTCTGTATGACCCTCTAGGTTTGTATGATGTAATTTCAAGGTCCCTTGGGCAGTGTTTCACATTGTGTTGCATAGACTCATTCTTCTTCGCATAGTCACTCTAACAGATATTGTATCTTTGCATATCCACACTAACGTGGGCCCCTTAGTGGATCACTCCACAACACCCCCTAACCACGGCATTGCAGATGCCTTACCTTCCCCAAGGGTGGGTGGGTATCAGTTATGTAAGTCCTAGGGGTGCATAGTGAACCCACCTTGTCCAAGCTATTTGATGTTAAACTTCCAAGAACCATCATCCTTAGAAAATGATGTTAAATTGTGGCCTCACCCCATGCATCACACGTGGGGTGCCCCATCTCGGACATTCTATATGCCCACTTGTCTTTATGGGAGTGAGATATTCCTCACATGAATTGAAATCCTCTTTGCTGGAGTGGTGCCTATCAGCGGGGAAGGGAAACCATCTTGGTGTAATCCCCTAGCCTTTCTTGCACGAGGCAGAACCCCTTCTCCTCCTCTCTTATTTAGTTCCAAAGAATAATAGGTGAGAGGTGCACATGGAGCTTCATTATCTTGTCCCTCTCCCTATGGGCTTTGATTCCACTGTACATCCTTCATGGATTTAGTCCCTATCTCCATCTCTCTGGGCTACTAACCACATGTAATCCCATGTTTCCTCTTTGGGATTCTAACAATACGTAAGCCCCTATTTCATCTTTGGGTTTCTCAACACATAATCCAATGTTTCCTAATTAGGTTTCTCAATGAGTTAGACCCCTTTTTCTCTTTGGGCCTCTAACCATGTGTAAGACCCATATCACTTTCCACTGATTCACCTTTCGCGACGTGATAGTTAGGTCTTTGTTTCCTCTTGTTTCTCACGGTGATCATGACACACATGGGCTTAGAGTATGCATTGACCATGAAATACTCTCTGGTACACCTTAGCATGTAATCCCCAAACCATTCCAAAACACGTGGACTTTGATCCTTGTCAAGGCATGGTATGTAGGAAGCCTCCCCAAGGTTCAAGCCCAATACCTACTTTCCCTGACCCCCTTCGCGTTAGTTAACCTATATCCAAAAGGACGTTAAACTACATCTAACATCCCAAACTACATGTAATTTGATCCTTTCCAAGGCACGATACATAAGAATCCTTCCTGCAGTTCAATCGCGACACCCATCTGTCCCGACTACTCAACGTCAGTCCACCCTCATCCGGCATGGCATTAAACTTTACACCCCTTTTTTCCCCGCAAGACATTAATCTATACCCATTTCGAACTATGTGGAATTTTTCCTTGTCTCCCACATAGGATGCATAGGAAGGCTCCCTGAGTTCCAACACCAATCGATGGTAAACCGTTGTGTTCCCCAATTGATGGTAAGCCATTGTGTTCCCCAATCCACGGTAAGTCGTTGTGTTCCCCAATGGATGGTAAACCGTTGTGTTCCCCAACTGAAGGTAAGCCATTGGAGCCCCAACTGACGGTAAGCTGTTGTGTTCCCCATCCAACGGTAATCCATTGGAACCCCATTCAATGGTAAGCTATTGTCAACCCTAACCCATGGTAATCCATTGGAACCCCATTCACTAATAAGATGTTGGAAACCCTAACCAGCGGTATGCCATTGGAACCCAATTCAGCAGTAATCTGTTGTCAACCCTAACCAGCGATAATACATTGAAACCCCATTCATTAGTAATACTTTGAGGTATGAAATTGAAGGTAATCCATTGTAATAGTTTTTATTGGGACCCACAACTCTGGTCCTCCCGTCGACCGTCAGACCAACCCTGGGATACTCACCATGCGTAATCCCCAACATGTAATCGGGTTGTTATCCTCTGTGTACACTCCAATTATATTCTCCCATCCCTAACAACGTGGACTTTGATCCTTTCCATGGCAAGGTATATAGGAAGCCTCCCTGAGGTTTAATCTCATCACCCATGTCTCATTCTGGTCTTTCTGTCGAGCCTTTATGTCCCGAGAATATCATGCCCCAACCCTAGGGTTCTATTTCCTCTAGGTCCCATCAGCGTGGGTCGCCTCCTAAGGTGCCCCATCACCCCACAAAACTACATGGACTTTGATTCCCTACCACAGGGATATGTAGGAAGTCTCTTCGAGACTCAATCCCAACATTACCATCACACTTATCGTAGTCCCATCACATTCTCCATTCACTTCACTCAACTATTCGTACCCATCCCGATTCTTACCCAGGACGCTACGTCCCGGTGAGATCATATCATCCACTTTCTCGATTATCCTAGTAGCAATCGGGCTACTAACAATGCCTTATCCCCAAAATTAGTGTTCCCTTCTAGGGTTACACCCATCTTATCCACTCCCATCAGTGTTCTGATATGTTTGATCTGTCTTCACTAGATGTTAATCCCGCGGCATACCCTGTGTTAAACATGGGAAGCTGAGGAAAACCTCATATATATGCCTATGGAATATCATTACCCACACTCGATGTGGGATTCCTCGGGCTTCTCCACCCTCGAGAAGCCTTATCATAAGGGGAAGAAACCTAAATTCACAAGTGTTCTAGCGTTCAGACACGCTAGCAATGTCCAACGTGACTACTCCACTGACTGAAGGTTGCTTCCCTAACTAGAACCATTGGAATGTCCTAAGAAAAGAAATGTAACTAACCGGAATCCATGAAGGCATGGAACTGGGAACAGTTTCATGAACAATGTCTTAAGTCTATGAGGGAGACCCAGACTAGGTGACGAGTTCTGAGGAGGAAACCACAAAAGGAGAAACCGAAATCACATCATCCTATTTTGATCAAGGAAAAACGTCCCTGAATAAGTGACAGATACCACCCACCTATGGAAAGCAAGAATATGGGGATATAGAAGCATGTCCTCTGAAACAGATGGATGGACACCCCAGCGAAAGCATAAAAAACAAAATTGGCGAATCCGACGTGAAGTTATTCTCCTCAATGTGGATATTAGTAACATTCAAGACATCAGTGGACTAGCATGTCACCAGATCTAGTTATCAGTCGCTAGGTCCTACTAAGAAAATAGTGGGCCTATCATGAAACTCACCAAAAATTGGGTCAGTTAATCTTTAGACATTCCGGTCTACGATGTTGTCAGTGTGGATCATTCTTACCAGTCATGGAAGATAAAATGGAGCTGGGGCACTAAACGTTGATTTCCTTCTTTTAGCACTAACGGTTAAATCTCCCTGCTTTCCAAGACCCAAGCTGTAGCAACAGGAAATCGATCGCCACCCACCGACCAACGTAGGTGTAGGGGAAACATTAATGCAACAATCTCTCACTGACTTATCCCTCCCATATAATCCCCCATTTCCACAACTACTGGGCACACACGCCCCATCTTCCCTTATGAAATCAATCAGATAAAGGGGATAAATGACCTCATTCGATGATACGAGGCAGAGCGGATTATCCCAACAAGGATATTCCCTGACATGACTTAGAAGCCTTTTGCGCCTCATCGCCCCCACCACCCCCAATGGCCACATAGGGAGCCACTTATCCCCACTTCGACACATAACCTTTTCATTATCCTCTCCTCCGAATGCATCAATGACTCCCTTCCCTACATCGATGAGGTGAGGGATGTCTAGGCCAGCCTAGCTGAGATTCCATTCAAAGGGCTCCCAAGGAGGGCTCCCACTGGGCTGCGTCAGCACCGGCACCCAACCCCATGAGCTGAGAAGCAGGTAAGCTATGCAACTGCACCTCTAGACCTGATTTTGTTGACCCAATGCAAGTGTCGAGCATGGGTTGAGGAGGACACCCGCTGAGGGGCATCAACATCGATGACTACCATGGCCCGTGCCACTGCTGACACATACCACATGCCCCCTATCTATTCTAAGCAGGGGTACTCATATGCCCAATGTAGATTGAGGACCCATCCGCATCACGAGCAGGATGTGTTAACTCTCCTGGTGGCTGATGCAGGTAGTTCCCATCATGGGATGACCCGTGGAAATGGCACACCGTATGAAGGTCCTCCCCATACCATCGTTAATGAGAGACCAGTTTCATCCTTCTCCCAAGATAGGCGTGGAGGTCCTACCCATGACACATTTAATCTTGACAAGGGTCTTCCCTACTGTAGTGGTGCTCAGTACAGAAGCCTCTTCCACACCCATGACATCAGGTATGAATCCGTTCCTCCTGTAACTGGTTGCTAGTATGAAGAAACTACCCATCCGGCCAACCATCCATGTGGGGGTCTTCCCCAGGTCATTACAGTAGCCAACAAGTGTACTCCTTGTCCCAGTGACAAGAGAAGTAGAGGTTTTCCTCATTTCATAAACACCCAGCATAGAGGTCCTACCCATGTTCTACTCAAGCAGTACGAGGACCCTCATCGCATCAACCTTTCCAGAGGAAATAAGTATGGAGGTCCTACCCATGCTCTCACTAGCGCCAACAGATGTCCTACCTGCTCTAGCACTTCCCGCAGAGGTTCCCTCCATGAATCATCCAGTGGACACGGAGGCCCTCCCCATGTTCCCTTTGACATTTTTCCAGGTGATCCTCGTACCCCAACTCACCCAGGCAGAAGTCCTATCTGCCCCAACACCAGTTCGACTGAAGGACCTCCTCGAGCCAAAAATCAACCCTATCCTAAAGAGCCATCCCAGCATAGAATCGCGGGTTTCCACTTCCATAAAAAGAAGGCTATAAAGATTCAGTACAAGATTGAACCTATATTCTTCTCAGATTCTGAGGCAGAATATGACTTGAAAATGGAACCCTCACCTTGACCCTTTGTGTTGGGGGATGGGGTAGGGAAAATGTGTATTAGCCTCATAATTACAGAATGAGATGTCCAACTGATCCCTTCTTCTCTTCACAAATACATCAAGGACGATGAAGATATGGCATATCCCCAGGGTCTGGCCATGAAATCTACACCATCATCTATAGGATCACTCTCTACCTCAACCCGAGATCACAAAGTTTTGTTGAAACGTGCGGCCGATTGTCGCCTATCGACCGGTCAAGGTTCCGGTGCTCTGCTTATGTGTATAGCAGCACTCAGGTCGAATCCCCGACGATCGTACTTCGTAATAGCCGATTGTTTTTAGTTGATTGTATTTTGATTAGGGGGGTTTGTTGCAGAGGTTAATTGAAATGATTGATTGACTATAATTGATTTAAAAAATTTATAAATATTGGGGTGAGTTCATTATTAGGGATTTAATCTTGTGATATCCTTGAGATTTGCTTTATATTGCATTTAAATTAACACCCACTTCACAAGTTGACGTGGATTAGAATTCCTAAGTGTTAAAGCTTTAATACAAGCCTTAACTTAGCTAGGATTCTAAAATCAATCATTACTTGTTTATGGTAGTGTATTAATGGTTCCAATAATCCATGGAAACCACATTCTAAAAGAAATAAGTCATTAATCCATGACATATTAAGTCCAACATACACAATGTTAAATTAATGAATACTCATCGAGCAAATACTCTCAATCACTTAACATCCCTAAATTTTGACTCACCCCAATGAGATATTTACTCATCCATTTGGGTGTTTAATATTCTGGTTATAATAATTATGATGATGAATTAATAATAGAACAAAATTAAAGGGATTAGAAAAGAGTGGTACGTCGAACACACACACACGAACAATGATGATAATTAAAAAAGATTTTTGATTGAATGTGGAATAAAAATAAGGGAAGGAGATTTAAATGAATTTAAACTATTTTAATAACATTAATATTAAAATACAGAAGGTGGAGGATAATAAGAGATATTGAAGAAGAAACTTGCATTAAAACATAATTACAAAAGAAAGGACTTACAAAATTACAAAAACAAAGAACACAAAAGCAAGTGAAAACAAAGAGAGGAGGAAAGGTCTCTCAAGTGAAAACGTGAGTATGAAAGGTCCTCCCAAGCCTTTTTCAAGGCTTTGGTCATTCCAATATGTTCTCCTATCTTCTGAAATGCCAACCCTTTTGAAAGGAGAGGAGGGGATGTATTTATAGCCCAAGGTGGTGGACTATTTACATTCCAGAAATAACCCTCTACTTGGATCGTAGATATGGACATCATGAGAGCAGAATATAGAGAAATATCCTTCTTCAAAGCTGTAAGCAATAATGTTTTCCGACTACTCCCAAAATTTGGAGTAATTTGGAATTATGTATCAAAGGTTATGCCCGGTTGATTAAAAAAAAGTAAAACTGTCCATTTCAATCCAGTCTTTTTGAAGTTTAGAATGTGAAAGGGTTTTTGAATATGAAGATGCCTTCAAATCCGAATGGGTTCTTCAACGAAGTCTGCCGCCTATATCTCCTATTTCACAATGAAAACTTTCAGCTCTATTTGATTCTTACATCATGATATATGTCATTCATACTATACTGATTCTAATTCTAGGCCAGAATGGTGGGCTGGATTTCAAAGCTTCATTTGGGGCCCTTGTACTTAGATTTGGGCCTTGAAAGTTTTATCCAAGATGAAATGTTGTTTCCCCAGAATTATTGTGGAGAGTTAATTTTTTTGGACTTCTGGATTGAGCCCAGTAAATCAATCTTCAAGGCTGGTCCAGTTTGTTTACAGATTCTTTGGTCTTGTTTGTGAGGACCATATGACCCTTCAAATGGTAGAATTGGATCATGGTACCTTCTAATTAAATGTTGTATATTGAAAGGATAATCCTAAAAAACAAGAACCACAAAATTTGGATCAGTATAGTGATAGTTATTATTACAACATTAAACTGACTCAATTGGACTACTTCTAAAAATGCTCAAAAATTATACTTAATATTAAAACATTAATATTTCACACAAATTATGCACATTTCATATAAAATAATTAAAGGGAGTATATAATAGGTCATGAAAATATTAATAACATCGACTCCCCCACACTTAGTTTTGTGCATGTCCTCATGTGCAACAAATATAAAAACATAACAAAATCATTTTTACTCACCAACAGATATTAAAATTTCGTTTTCTCCAATCAGGGGAGGTTTAGCCTATTTCAATCATCCATTTTGAAATCCACCACAAGTTTTTAAAGAAACAATGTTCCAAAACTAATTCATTTTATCATGATTAAATTTAGAAATGGAAAATGTGGACACTCAAAACTCACACCTCTCAAGATGATAAAATTTATTTGTGGAGGTTCACTCTTTCACCAACCAAAATTGAAAATCATAGAGTTTGAAAAGAGCTCTCAGCTTACAATCCCTATCCAAAGTGAACAAGAATCAAGAGGTATTTTTAATGGGTTTTTCTGTGGCTATGGGATGGTAGGAATATAATGTCCAAGAGAGAGAATAAGAGGGTTAAAATACCAACATAGAAAAAGCAATGCACATTTTTTTTGAAATAAAACATTGAAGGAAATGAAAACACATATTTTCAAGGGAATGATTGTGTGAAGGAAGACACAATATAGGAAGAAAATATGAAGGTAATGAAAAGATGAAATATTTACAAAACACAGAACTTCTCCCAATAAGAATATAACGCAAGTGTTCTTTTTTTTCTTCTCCTTTTTTTATTTGTTTTTTCGAAAGTTGAACTTGGAAAAGATCTCACACTCATAACCCAAACCATGATTGATCTCCTGATGACACTAATTGTAATAGTTATAACAATATCAAAGGTTGAGGAAGATTGATTTTTGACCTACCCAAGACACAACCCATTTTTTAATTTTTTTTATTTTTTTTAATCTTTTTTCATCATTTTTTTGAACACTTGTCAATAACATTTACAAAATTACATAAATGGAAGTTCATTACATTCCCCAAAACACACTTAATGAAAAGTTCTCCCCCACACTGAAATGGATTCTTGTCCTCAATCAGATGATAACTCGTTGAAAATCAATAAAAGGGTAACCAAACAATGAAATCCATTCCCTCCCCCACAATTAAATTTCAAAAAACAAATTATGAAATGAAAATCCATGTTGATATTGGGTGGGAAAATGTATTGGGCTTGTAATGTGGATATCAAAGAAAAGGTTTTCATGGGCTCAAAGGGGCTTTCAAAAGGAGGATTAATGTAAAGGGAAATGGGAGGCTATTTGGCTATTGTGATTCTCATGTAGTTCAGAAAATGAATCTATCATATTAATACACACTAAGGAAGTAAATTCAGCTTGAATGTCCACAAACTCAAGACTCACAAATGGGGGTGAAAACACACATTTTGAAAATATGGCCATAGGTGGCCTTGGCATGAAAGAAAATGTTGTTCTTCAGGGTTCAGGAAAAGCATTTTCCAAATCAAAAATTGAGCATTCAAAATGTGTTGGTTTTGACACAAAATTCTTTATCCAAAGTCATAATGAAAATACAAAATTTTTCAGATGAAAACATGTCTGTTAACTCCCCAAAATGGTTATACAAAATTTCAAAACTCGATGGTGAGTAAGCATGAATTATAATTTTTTGTATTTTTTAAGTGATTGTTTTTTTGGTTTTTTTTGTTTTTTAGGTTTTTATTTTTGTAAAGATACACCCACACAAAAGATAAAGTGAAAAATAAAGGTTTTTATAAAGAAAATGGTAAAAAAATTAAAGAGAGAGGAAGAAGAAGAAAGTGGTAGAGAGAGGAAGAGATAGAGAGAGTTAAAGGGAAAGAGGTTCCCCTGGTTTGGATTTGGCGGGTCGCCTTCTCCATCTATTGGTAGGTCGGCTAGAGAAGTTGGGCAGCTAGTGGAAGTCGATGTTGATCCAGGATTTTGCATCCTCTCATGGTGATGCTTTAACTGATGTCCATTAACCGTGAATGTCCTTTAGGAAGAGGGGTCTTGGACTTACACTTCACCAAATGGGTAAACGTTAATAATAACAGAAGGACCTTCCCAACGAGAATTAAGCTTACCCGGGTGTAGCCGAAATCGAGAATTGAAGAGCATCAGCTTTTCACCTTCATGAAATAACATTCTCAGGATGTGTTTGTCATGGAGTACCTTAGCCTTCTCTTTGTACAGATTGGAATTCTCATAGGATTCAAGTTGAATCTTCTCCAGTTTAGCCAATTGCAACAATCTTTCTTCACCAGATTTTTCACAATCACAATTACAGGTTATCATAGCCCAAAAAGACTTATGTTGGATTTCAACTGGTAAGTGACATGCTTTACCAAAAACTAGCCTAAAAGGAGACATCCCAATGGGTGTTTTATAGGCAGTTCGATAAGCCCAAAGGGCTTCACCAAGTCTCTCAGGCCATTCTTTTCTGGTGGGCTTAACAATTCTCTCAAGTACCCTTTTCACTTCTCTATTAGAGAGTTCATCCATGCCATTTGTTTGAGGGTGATATGCAGTTGATGTTTTATGTACAACCCCATTATTTTTCAGAAGAGCATGCATGGTTCTATTACAAAAATGGGTTCTTAAGTCACTGATCAAGGCACGTGGTGTGCCAAATCTTTTGAAGATGTGGGTCTTTAGAAACTCACTACCAGTATGAGCATCATCCATCCTAGTGGGTTTGGCCTCAACCCACCTTGAAACATAATCGACCACAAGAATAATGTATGAGAATCGATTGGAAGGGGGAAATGGTCCCATGAAATCGATGCCCCAAACATCGAAGATTTCACAAAAGATTAAAGGCTTTTGGGGGATTTCATTTCTTTTGGAGATTGTGCCAAACTTTTGGCAAGTGGGACATGATTGACAGAACTCATGTGAGTCCTTGAAGAGTGAAGTCCAGAATAATCCAGAGTCTAGGACCTTTCGGGAGGTCCTTTGTGGTCCAAAGTGGCCACCTCCGGGAAGTGAGTGACAAAATTCTAAGATGGAATAATGCTCATTTTCTTCAACACATCTCCTAATTACCATATCTGCCTCAGTTTTCCAAATTTTATTTTCTTCCCAAAAATAGTATTTTGAATCACTTTTGAACTTCATTATTTGTTCTTTTGAAAAATTTTCAGGAAAAACACCAGAAACCAAGTAATTTACAATTGAGGCATACCGTGGTATTTTTAGAGTGAGAGATGAAAGGTGCTCAGTGGGGAATTCAGGATCGATGATTTCAGATTGATAAGAATTAGAAATTTTACTCAAGTGATCAGCCACATGGTTTTCTTTTCCTGGTCTATCTTTTATTTCAAGGTCAATTTTTTGGAGCATTAGGATCCATCTTATTAGCCTCGGTTTGGAATCAATTTTCTTGAGTAGGAACTTTATAGCAGAATGGTCTGTGAAGATGATGATTTTGGCACCAAAGAGATAGGACCGGAATTTATCTAAGGCAAAAACCACTGCTATAAGTTCCTTTTCAGTGACAGTGTAGTGAGATTGAGTTTAATATAATGTTTTTGAGGCATAATAGATGACATGAGGAATCTTTTCTCTTCTTTGACCAAGAACATCCCCAACAGCTCTATCAGAAGCATCACACATTAAATCAAAGGGTAAGGACCAATATGGGGGTTGGATTATTGGGGCAGATGTTAGAGAAGTTTTGAGTTTAACTAAGGCTCTCTTGCAAACCTCATAGAAATGGAAAGTGACATCATTTTGGAGAAAATGAGTGAGTGGGAGTGAAATTTTCCTGAAGTTATGGATGAATCTCCGATAGAAACCAGCATGACCAAGAAATGAACGGTTGTCTGGAATAGAGTTGGGTTCAGGAAGTGATTGGATCACTTCAATTTTGGCAGGATCGACTTCAATACCATCTTTTGAAACTATGTGCCCTAGAACAATCCCATTTGCAACCATGAAGTGACATTTTTCAAAATTTAACACAAGGTTACACTGGACACACTTCTGAAGTACTAGAGAGAGTGAATTCAAACAAGATTCAAATGACTCGCCATAAATGGTGAAGTCATCCATGAAGACTTCCATGCAGTGTTCAATGAATTCAGAAAAGATACTCATCATACATCTCTGGAATGTTGCAAGAGAATTGCAAAGTACAAAAGGAATTCTTCTATATGCATATGTTTCAAAGGGGCATGTGAAAGTAGTCTTTTCTTGGTCCTGAGGTACAATTGGTATTTGAAAATAGCCAATGTATCCATAAAGAAAGCAATAGTGTGACTTCCTAGCTAATCTTTCTAGAATTTGATCAAGTAATGGAAGAGGGTAGTGATCTTTTCGTGTTTCAGCATTCAATTTTCGATAATCGATGCATACACGCCATTTGTTCTTCACTCGAGTTGTGACTCCCTCTCCATGTTCATTTGTGACAACAGTTACCCCACCCTTCTTAGGTACAACTTGAATTGGACTAACCCATTCACTATCAGAAATTGGGTAGATAATACCAGCTTGAAGAAGCTTGGTGATCTCTTCCCTAACTACCTCAAGGATGAGTGGATTGAGTCTTCTTTTTGGTTGTCTAATTGGTTTGGATGATTCCTCAAGATGGATGTGATGCATGCAAAGGGCAGTGTTGATTCCTGGTATGTCATCGAGGGTCCAAACTAAGGCCTTTTTGTTTTCCTCTAACACCTGAACAATTTTGGACTCCTCAGTTTCAGTAAGGGTGGCAGAGATAATGATAGGATATGAGTGATCATGGAAGAGGAATTCATATTTTAGGTGTGTAGGAAGAGGTTTTAGATCAGTATCATCTCTCATTTGTGGTTTAGACATCTCAGGAATGGATGCAGGGACTTCAGTTGCTTCAGATTCATTTTCCTTAATACTGTCCAAGGTGGAGCAGTAGAGATCAGAGTTGATATGGGATTCAAGAGAGTTTTCAAGTTCCTCTAGATTGATGGAGTCTATGAATGATAGGTCCACATCAACTTCACCATTTATGACTTTGTTAATCATGGTGAAGATTTCACAAGATCCTTTATCATTATAACATGAAGAACATGGTGGATTGGGGTTCGATTGACTCTTAGAAGTGTCCTCAGAAGCATGGATTGAGAATGCAGAGTGATCCTCATATGGGTATCGCATGGCTTGAAAAATGTTGAACTTAACCATTTGGTCACCGAATTCCATGAATAAGATGCCTGAATGGACATCAATCTTGGTTCTCGCAGGCATGAGGAATGGTCTTCCTAGAATTAGGGGATATTGAGAAGAGTTTGTCTCACCTTCCATGTCAAGGACATAGAAATCAGCAGGGAAGATAAGATCATTGACTCAGACAAGGACATCCTTAATTATTCCCTCAGGACTGGCTGTGCTTTGATTGGCTAACTGAATGACAACACCTGTTGGATGTAATGTACCTAGACCAAGGTTGGAGAATATGTATTTGGGCATGACATTAATTGAGGATCCTAGGTCTATGAGTGCATCATCAAAGTTTGAACATCCAATTTGTCATGGAACTGTAAAGGTCCCTGGATCTTTTCCCTTTATGGGAATAGACTGCTGGGTGGAAACATTTTAGAAGGTCCTAAGTTGCCTCTTGTGGGTACACAACTCCTTGAGAAACTTGGCATAGTTAGGAATTTGTTTTATGGCATCTAAGAGGGGAATGTTGACTTCAGCACGTCTAAACATGTCGAGCATTTCAGGATCATGTTCAAAGGACTTCCTTGGTTTAGAAACAGCTTGAGGAAAAGGAATTGGGTTCCTAAGTGGAATTGAAGTAGGTGAGGGAATGGTTTAAGGTTCCTTTTCATGTTTCTTTTTCTTTTCATTTTCTAGTTCAACATTCAAAGGAGGGATATAGGACTTATCTTGAGGCATAGCAATGTGCTTTCCTGATCTATGTGCAATTGAACTTACATTAACTTTGGGGTTGGGTAATGGTTGAGTTGGGAGTTGGGAAGAATTTTCTTGTTATTGCTGGCTCAGGTGGGATGCAAGTTGACCTATTTGAGTTTCAATGTTTTTAAGGATAGAATGGGTGAAGGAGGTAAGATCTTCCACTGCACTTTCCCATGGTTTCTTGGAAGAAGAGGCTTGTCCCTGGTTGGGATTGCCTTGATTTTGGTTCTTGGGAAATCGATTGTATTGGTTTTGGAATTGGGAAGGATCACTAGGATAATGGAATCCAGGAGGAGGATTGTTCCTTTGAGGTTGAGGAACAAAACGATAAGGTTGATGGAAGTTACCACCACTTTGACCATATTGGAATTGGTTTGGGTTTTGAGGAGGTAATTGAGGGGGGTGAGACATGGGGTTACCATACCTCAATCCTTGGTTAAATTTATAGGATAAGGGCTTAGAGTCAGTTTGGTTGAAGTTTCTAACAAACTGACCTGATAGTTGAGGATTGGTGTTCCGCTGAGCATATGCTGCATTGAGCTCCATTGGTCCAGATTAATCAGATTGATCCTCTTGAAGTTGTGGACATGTGTCAATTGGATGAGATGGAGAGTTGCAGATTCCAATGTTTTTGACAGGTCCAGGAAACATTTATTGTGGAGAAGACGAGGTTGGGTATTTGGTAGCCACAACTAGTTGTCGCACAAGACCAGTAAGTTCACTCATCCACTCGGTCATTTTGTTTGGTTCAATTGATTGATTATCTTGGGCTTGTTTGAATTGAACATGTGATTGAGTATGGAATTATTGGGTGTTTCAGCCATGTTACTTATGAGATCTCTTGCAGCTGAAGGAGTTTTATCAACAAGAGTACCACCACTTGCGGCATCAATGATAGTTCTCCCCATAGCCAATAACCCCTCATAAAAGTATTGGATCAAGAGTTGGTCAGGGATTTGATGATGTGGGCAGGTTGCAACAAGATTTTTGAACCTCTCCCAGTACTCATGGAGTGATTCACTTGGGAACTGACGAATACCACTTATTTCCTTTTGAATAGAAGCAATACGAGAAGCAGGAAAAAAATTTTCTAAGAAAATCCGCTTCATGTCATTCCATGTGGTTATGGAACTAGAAGGTAGGTAGTAGAGCCACGACATAGCAGTGTCAGCTAGGGAAAAAGGGAATGCTCGGAGTTTTATTTGTTCTTCAGAAACCCCTTGAGGCTTCATGGTAGGGCACACCACTTGGAACACTTTAAGGTGGAGACGTGGATCCTCACCGGCTAGCCAGTGAAAATGAGGGAGAAGATGAATCAAACCCGATTTTAGATCGAATTCAGCTTATATGTTTGGATATTGAATACCAATATTTTGGTAATTCATATCAGGGGCAGCGAGTTCTTTTAGGGTTTGTTCCCTAGGATTGTCCATTTCAATTTCAACCGGTTGGATGAGGACTGGTTCTTGAATTATTTGAGTATCTCGTATGTTCCTCCTTAGTTTGAGAAGTGTTCGCTCAATTTAAGGGTAAAACAAATCCGAGGGATTTTTTGGGAGGCTAAGGGGAATTCAAAGAGATTTTGGAAGAAATAGGAAGATGGGTTTTTCTTTGTATTTTTTTCAGTGTATGATTTTTAAGAGGAAGACGGGTTTTTCTTTGTGTTTTTTTTTCAATTTTTTTTTTCAATTTTTTTTTCAATTCGTTTTTTTTTGTGTTTTTTGAAAATAACCAGAAACTAATAACTTCTTAATGTACTATCCCTGGAAACAGGGCCATTTGAAATTTGTGTCCTATTTTCGCCTATTGACAGGTCAAGGTTCCGGTGCTCTGCTAATGTGTATAGCAGCACTCGGGTCGAATCCTCGGTGATGGTACTTCGTAATAGTCGATTGTTTTTAGTTGATTGTATTTTGATTAGGGGGGTTTTTTGAAGAGCATAATTGAAATTATTGATTGACTATAATTGATTTAACAAATTGATAAATATTGGGTGAGTTCATTATTAGGGAGATAAGCTTGTGATATCCTTGACCTTTGCTTCATATTGCATTTAAATTAACACACACTTCACAAGTTGACGTCGATTAGAATTCCTAAGTGTTAAAGCTTTAATCCAAGCCTTAACTTAACTAGGATTCTAAAATAAATAATTAATTGTTTATGGTAGTGTATTTATGGTTCCAATAATCCATAGAAACCACATGCTAAACAAAATATGTCATTAATCCATGACATATTAAGTCCAACATACACAATGTTAAATTAACGAATACTCATCGAGCAAATAATCTCAATCACTTAACATCCCTAAATTTTGACTCAGCTCAATGAGATATTTACTCAGCCATTTCGGTGTTTAATATTGTGGTTATAAAAATTATGATGATAAATTAATAATAGAATAAAAAGAAAGGGATTAGAAAAGAGTGGTACGTCGAACACACACACATGAACAATGATGATAATTAAAAAAGATTTTTGATTGAATGAGGAAGAAAAATAAGGGAAGGAGATTTAACTGAATTTAAACTATTTTAAGAACATTAATATTAAAATACAGAATGTGGGGGATAATAAGAGATATTGAATAAGAAACTTGCATTAAAACAGAATTACAAAAGAAAGGACTTACAAAATTACAAAAACAAAGAACACAAAAGCAAGTGAAAACAAAGAGAGGAGGAAAGGTTTCTCAAGTGAAAACGTGAGTATGGAAATTCCTCCGAATCCTTTTTCAAGGCTTTGATCGTTCCAATATGTTCTCCTATCTTCTGAAATGCCAACCCTTTTGAAAGGAGAGGAGGGGATGTATTTATAGCCCAAGGTGGTGGACTGTTTACATTCCAGAAATACCCCTCCACTTGGATCGCAGATATGGACATCACGAAAGCAAAATCTAGAGAAATCTTTTTCTTCAATGCTGTAGACAATAATGTTTTCCGACTACTCCCAAAATTTGGAGTCATTTGGAATTATTTATCAAATGTTATGGTCGGTTGATTAAACAAAGTAAAACTGTCCATTTCAATCCAGTCTTTTTGAAGTTCAGAATGTGAAAGGGTTTTTGAATATGAAGATGCCTTCAAATACGAATGGGTTATTCAACAAAGTCGGCCGTCTATATCTCCTATTTCACACTGAAAAATATCAGCTCGATTCGATTCTTACATCATGAGATATGTCATGCATACTATACTGATTTTAATTCTCGTCCATAATGGTGGGATGGACTTCAAAACTTCATTTGGGCCCCTTATACTTAGATTTGGGCCTTAAAATTTTTATCCAAGATGACATGTAGTGTCCCCAGAATTATTGTGGAGATTTAATGTTTTTGGACTTCTGGATTGATCCCATTAAATCAATCTTCATGGCTGGTCCAGTTTGTTCACAGATTCTTTGGTCTTGTTTGTGAGGACCATATGACCCTTCAAATGGCAGAATTGGCTCATGGTACCTTCTAATGAAATGTTGTATATTGAAAAGAGAATCCTAAAAAACAAGAACTACACAATATGGATCAGTATAGTGATAATTATTATTAAAAAATTAAACTGACTCAATTGGACTACTTCTAAAAATGCTCAAAAATTATACTTAATATTAAAACGATAATATTTCACACAAATTATGCACATTTCAGATAAAATAAGTAAAAGGAGTATATAATAAGTCATAAAAATATTAATAACATCAGTTGTTCTGGGGACTGATGGAATATGAACAACAACATGGTCTACATCTCACAGCCATAGCCCATACGCTAGAAATTGTGATCGCCAACCCATCATATCGTGATGTGGTGACTATGTCACTACTCTCTTTAGAGGATAGACCATGATGCAGCATCTTGTCAGCCCACTCACCATATTATCTACCGGTCATCCTACCATCTCAGCAGTATGCTTCAGTACTTCTACTGGTTCCCCAGCCACCTCTATTTAATGACTGGGGCAACAAAGTGCTAGACTCTGAGTCTGATCCGAGAATCTTCTGGGACATTCTTTCAGCAGACCATTTCCCATAGATGTTTTGGCCAGTCGCAACACTGAATTCTAGTGCACCTGAATCGCTCACCCAAGAGGATGTTGGATTCTTTCACTAGACACTCTAGGTGACTCAATTTCATCTTCATCATCGATGATTGTCTTACCCAAAGATTCATACACACTTTAAATACATTGGTTAACAGTGTTGTTTGATTGATTTGGCCGCACTCCCCATGGACCACTGCCCTGAGTCACCAGGACGCCATAGGACCCTCCAACAACGATTCATCTATAACTTTAAAGTGCTTGATATGACTATTAAAGAGGCCTCCCCCCTCATGAAGATCCATGGTAAGGGGTAGTAATATGCCCTCCACTTTATCACTATCCAGCGTCATCCAGAGTTTCTAAGTAATATTGGGGATATTCCTCCTTATAGTGTGGTGGTTAACATGGCCGGCCTATCATAGGAAGAGACAGAGATAGAGATCCATGGAGAAAACCTACCCCAGAGGGAAGTTCCATAGCTATTGGACATGTTGGGAAGGGTTACTCACTAGTAAGGAAATATATTGGGTCTTCTCATTCCTACTAAGGCATTGGTTCTCAGCTGAAATCCAAATAAGGGAAAAGAGGACCTCGAAGCTATCAAACCCTCAAACCCATCTGGATCAGTACAAAAGACAGAGGATGATCCCGGAAAAGGTACGTTGCATCAGAAGCTCATAGAGCATAAAAAGATGGTTGATGACATCTTTGTCAGGAGTAACGTAAAGTGATGACGAGACTACGGTGATTCTCAGCCAGCCCAGCCAGGGTAGACACAACTTCCCCCCCAAAAAATTGACTCCATGTGACCTTGACCATCCTACCCACCCAGACAAGATAGAGGCCAAAACTTATGGTTAGAGGGTGCGGTATGTGTCACCAAATCAACCTGAGTGGCGTAATAATCCCCAAAACTTGGATCAGGTTCCCCCAGATGCTCCACGAGCGATCCCAACAAATGATCCATGAGCCGTTGGAACTGGTTATCATGTTGAAGAACCCACCAATGCACTAGTGGTTAGGGATCATTTTCATGATAGGAAACCCCATCCAGATGATCCGATAACATAACTCATTGCTCGAGTCGAGGAACTGGAAACTTGATAGGTTGCAATCCAACCTGATGGAAAGCCATATCCAGCTTGGGTCAACGATATGCTCACACCCCCTATATTTTAGAAATCCCACCTTATCTCCCTTTAATGGGATGGGTGACCTTCTGCAACATTTTTCCCACTTCATTTCAAGGTGAAGACCCATGTTAGGAACTCCAGTGCATCAAGAGGCCGCCAAACTCCATTGTTTCATATAGAAATTGGTAGGACCTGTGTTTTTCTGGTACAACCAGCTACCCATCAGGTTAGTCACCGGCTGGGAAGATATTTGTAGGCAGTTACTCTACTAGTTCAGTTCTACTACCTAGAATATGAGTTATATATACCTATTCTTATGTAAGTATAGGCCTAATGAACACGCTGCAGACTTCGTCACCTGGTAGAATGGACGTACATGCTCCTTGGATATGCAACTACCTCAAGAATATCTACTAAAAATGTATCTAGTGAATGTAAATATTGAACTATTACCCTCTCTTATTACCTATAAATAACCTAAGGGATGATGAGACTTCCTTGATAAGGACTAGTCCTTAGAGGAAGCCCTGCAGCCAGCCAAGCAGGCACGACCGTTGCCTCCTGCAATTCCTGCAAGAAGGGCCTTTAAAGCTGAGCCTGCCATGGTGGCATAGATAGAAGCCCCCATGACACTAACGTTAATACCCGTGGAGTCACCTCAATAGCCTCGCAAAGGTCCTCCACCTAAATAATAGCCTCCAGACCAGTAGTGTCCACCTCAGAATCGACATGCACCCCCGCAAAATGCGTCAGCATCACCCATGCAAGATAACTAGGCCCCACCACCTCGACAAGCACCTACATCCCCTCGTCAGTGACAGGATCCCAGATCCCCCTTCTTTGATAGGAGAAACTGGACCTACTCATTCAATGATTCTCAGGTCCCTAGTTATATCTACATCACCTTGGAATATGGAATTCTATGTTTTCATGAATATAAGATACTAGAAGAGGCGGATCTCACTGATCACCCCAATTACTTCCCCTATCATTGGATCTGGGGTAAAAACCTCAAACAATGATATGTGTTTAAAGATTGGATTCAATCCCAGGTTAACGAAAACATAGTCTGGTTGGGCCCTCCTCTGGCATAAGTAGCGTGTGTATTCGTGAATCCAAAAGGTGGTAGTGACAGTGAAGGTGAGTGGCACTAGGTTTCAAACTGCGGATCCCAAAAGTATGATGACTAGATGGCTCGTAGGATAGTCACTCGTGACCATGGTATTTCCATGCCTGTTTGAATTGACCTGATTCTTTAGAAGACTCCACATCATCTGTGGCCAGTACTTGTATGTGAACGGCTCAACCTTCTGCTTCCATGAAGGAGAGGCATCAATGACGAAACGGAAAACAAAGTCCCCTGCCAATGCCATCGCCATCTTGTACTCTCATTGGATTCATTCCCCCAGAGATGGAAATTCTCCCCAAAGACCATCCAGTAGTGGACTAATCTTCAAGTGATAGTCTAGGGTATGCCTCGGTTAACACCGTAGAGATGGTAAACCCCTACATGATTTCTGACGGAGAAGATTTCTAGACATATGCTCCAAACATCCCCCACCATCACTAGTGTCATCAGGGTCGTGGATATATGGGTCATCGAAGTACCTTGGTTTGTACTTCCATCCAAGATGTGTATGCCACCAAAACCATGTAGGAGGCCCAGTGCAGAGTTCAGCATGCACAACCTTCTCATCTGGTGTCATCAAGCACGTCTTCTCCACCGTTTTTGTTTCTTGATTAGGCAGAGCCACCCCGACCACGTTGTGATCATCCACACTCTATTATGGACAGGTTTGAGTCATTGATCCCTCGTCTGGTAGTCAACCCACATGCTTCGACTAGTGAGCTGCGGGATGTTCACAACACCAGTCAGCCACCTGTTTATTTTGAAGGGCAAGTCATTCCCATTACCGCAGAAAAACCACCTATAAGAATAAGTTCATGCTTGGAATTGAAGTATGATGTCTTCAATCATATTTATATCATTCCAAAAAGAATCTCAATCCATGAGGCTCTTCTCCTCTCAGCAGATATGCATGAATCCCTTTCAGATTACTTAATAATCCCCCTCCATTTTGAGATGAAGGTAACATTTGTAAAAGCCTTCTATGCTGAGGTAGTAGAGCATGCTGAATACCAGGACATTATCTCATTTTATGGGGAAGATGAAGGCGCTCCCATAGAAGGGAACATCCACCTATTATACATCACCATCCACTTCAATAGAGTGGAGGTTTTTCATTGTCTTGTCGACAAAGGATATGGGATCAACCTAATCCTGACCCGTAAAATTCAAAAAATGGGGCAATATGTGGATGATATGAGTCCCTCATACCTGAAAATCCAAGGTTATGATAGGACAGAACAAACACTAGTCAGGAAGATCCACTTGAAGACACATTTTGGTGGTTTTGTAGCAAATAATGAGTTCATGGTTGTCTCATAGGACACTCCTTACAACGCATTGAAGGGTAGGCCATGGCTTCAACTTCATGTGACGGTCCATTCATGATACCACTAGTGCCTTAAGTACTCTCTTAATGGTCAAGTGATTTTACTCCAAGGTGACACATCTCCCTTTCCCTCTTATGAAGCACTCTATCTAGATTCTGACTGTTATAAGATCATGAAAAATCGAATTTAGGCTATTGAGTTTGAACATGCTATGGATACGAATGACCCATGGATAGATCTGGATAATGCCTACATCTTTCCAATCCACCAATTGGAGGCTGCGACCCTAGATATGGGAAAACGATTCATTGTTTTTTTAATGATGGGGAAGAACATTCCCAAGTCCAAGCAATGCCAGAAGATCACCTCGTATTCCTAAACAAATCAGGCTCAGGTTATCCCAAAGCCCCTACCCCCATAAGGTATCAAGATGTATGCCCCATGGAAATCGAAATACACCATGCTTGTTTGTTTCTCTGGGATAGGATAAACTAGCTCAACCCAATGCATCAATATTACTTTGATATCATCAATCACAACCCCTTGGGCCAAAGACCAAATGGGATCGGATCAAAGCTTTCATTGCCATGGTTTTGGTTGGACAGGAGTCCATCGATGAAGTGTCTATCGTCGCTCCGGATGGTACCAGTATCCCATCAGGATTTGTTGACCTAGAGGAAGATCCTCCCACCTAGGATCCCTCCCCCATAAGTGAAGAATAGTATTTAGAGTATTCCCCTCTTGCATTCTAAGTGGGTGCCTCCACCACGGTCAATTAATTGGTATAGGTGAACCATGGTAGCAAGAATGATCTGAAACCCACATTGATTAGTGACGATATGCCTATCAGTGAGAAACTGTTGTATATGGACTTCCTCAAACAACACCATGAAACCTTTAAAAAAAGATGAGGTACCAGAAGATGCACTCTCCTCACGGTCTCCCAGCAAATCATTTTGGGTTTATGAAACCTTTAAAAAAGATGCACTCTCCTCACGGTGCCATGGTTGAGGCTTATGTGGATAATCTCATCCAATCCAATTATGTAAAGGAGGTCTAGTAACCCAAGTGGTTTTCCATCATAGTGACCATCAGGAAGAAGAACAGACAGATCAGAGTCTGCATCGACTTCTGGGATCTCAACCATAACTGTCCAAAGGAAGATTTTCCCCTTTCCATGGCAGTGCTATTTATCGACGCCACAGTTGGGTTCCAAGATCTTTCATTCATGGATGGATATTCTAGGTATAATCATATCTAAATAAAACCCAATGATTAAGATTATATATCCTTTAGAGAACCACAAGGTAGTTTTTTGTTACCAGGTAATGCCCTTCGGTCAAAAGAATGAAGGTACCAGATATCAATGTGCCACACATCACATATTTAAGATGATCCTCAAGACATTGGTGGATTGTTTCATTGATGATCTATCGGTCAAATATCACCAGCGTCAGGACCATGTCAAAGACCTTGATAATGTGTTTGGCTTCCTCCATTCCCGCTACCTAAAGATGAATCCACTGAAGTGTGACTTTGGGGTCACCTCTGGAAAGTTTCTTGGCTTTGTTATTAGATACAGGGGCATCGTGATTGACTCGGAGAAGATCAAGGCCATCAGCTAGATCACTCCCCTGAGCAATATTCGGGAGCTTTGAGTCTTTCAAGGACACTTGGACTAAATAGGCCAATTCATCTCAAATTTGGCCGACAAGCGTATTCCCTTCTCTCGGCACATGAAGAAAGGCATTATCTACCAACAAGATGAGGAATGTCAGACTACTTTCGAGGAAATTAAGTAGTATCTTCTCCAGCCTCTGGTCTTAATTCCACCTTTTTCCAGAAAGAAGATGGTCCTTTATGTGATCGCCCAGGAATGATCTCTCAACACCCTTCTTTCCCAAATGAATAATGGGTGAATGGATAACAGTCTTTACTATCTCATCCACATGCTGCTCGATATAGAGACCAGGTACTCCCCTATCGAGAATAGTTGTCTAGAGATGGTATTCACATTGTATAAATTGTGACATTACTTGCAGCACCCTGAGGTACAACCGGTGTCTAGAGTGGATTATCTAAATTACATCCAGAACTACCCAATTTTGAAAGGCCATATAACTTGGTGGGAAGTGATCCTACAATAGTTGGACATTAGGTTTGTCCCTCAGAAGGCTATTATGGGAAAAGCATTGGCAGATTTCCTTGCTGCCCATCCCGATACTGTGGACCAGTCTCTAGACCTTGATTTTCTTAATGAGGAAATCCTATGGCTAAATCAATCCATTATGTGCCAGATAATTCACTATGATGATGCTTCATGGAGCCCTACCGGAAGGAGGATCAATGACCTCAGGCTCAACAGAGTAGGCTTGAGTATCATCTTCATTACCTCAGTACACAACATTCTACCATATTCAATCATGTTGTCATAAGGTTGCACCAACATTGAGGTGGAATATGAGGCTCTCATTACTTTCCTTGAGTTGGCCCTCAGGATTGATGTTCCCAACTTTCATGTGAAATGGGACTCTGAACTAGTCATCAAGAAAATCAATAGTGACAATGTCATCAGAAATTCAGAACATATACCACTGTAGGAATGCACCCTCCAACTGATGGACCAACTCCCATCTCAGCCAAAGGTTACTCATATTTGTTGATCCCAGAACGGTCGAGCTGATGCCTTGGCTAGCCTAGGTGTTTCACTAGCAGAGCATGAACATGATGATTTGATTATCCCTATGGATCACTAGAGATTCATCGCCTTTGTCAGTCCAGATGATGATGATAGACCACGGGTAAGCCACCTTACTACTGTTACCTACACGTCAGGACCTACAGGTCCCCCAGATGCAGTGATTGAATTTACTCCTGAATAGAGGAACTCCTTTTTCGAGTACCTACAAAATAGTAATCTCCCACCAGATCGAGCTGAATGTGAGCGAATACGATGTCGTGTGTTGTAATTTACCATCAATATTGGTCTTGATCTTTAGCATATCCTCTGAAATAATGGGTTTGATGGGGTTATCCTCTGTTTCATTCAAGGAGTTGATATTTCTCAAGTCATGTAGGAGGTTCACGATGGTTCTTGAGGGTCTCATCAGACTGGGTAGAAATTATCTCACCAGATTCGAAGGTTGGGGAATTTTTGGCCCTCTATGATATATGACTGCATCATGTTTTCCAAGAGGTTACATGCATTCCAAATTGATGCCAACTTTGTGCATCGACCATAAGAGCCTCTCTACACTACAAAATACTCTTAGCCCTTTGTGGTCTATGGACATGATTTCGTGGGACCATATCCACTGGCGACAGCTCGCTAGTGCATATTCTTCCTGACCGCTAGTGATTTTTTTCCATGTGGGCATATGCTGTTCCACTCAAGAAGTTTGAAGCTCGTTCGATCGTTGAGTTTGTGATCCCCAACATCATCTACTGATTTGGAGTCCCCCATGCCATTCTAACTGATAATTGAACTAAATTATGAGCATCCGAGTTGAAGAAATTGTACACCATGTACAATATCCTTTCAAACCATACCTCCCACTGTCATGCATGAGAAAATGGAAAGATTGGGGGCATTCAACAAAACCCTCTCTAAAATTCTACAAACAATGGTTTGTCAGATGAAGAAGAGTTGGTCAGAGAAGCTCCATAACACCCTCTGGTATTATCATACGACAACGCACAATTCCACATAGGTGACCTAAAACTCCCTAGTGTATGGAATGGAGGCCATCCTACCCATCTAGATTTAATTGCCTTCATTATGCACAACATTCTATGATCAGAAAGTGCCAGATATAGTAGCTAAAATCCATTTGGAGGAATATGAATAACTCGACATGAATAGGCTTCATGCCCTGTATGATCTATAAAGGCATCAAAACAATATAGCTTGAGATTTAAATAAGAAGGTTTTCATGCTCTCTTTCTTTCAAGGTAACCTGGTGTTGGCCCTAAGATATCTAATGATACATGGTAGAAAACCTCCCAAGATAGAACCTAATTGGGAAGGAGCCTATGTCATTCATATTGTTTACCCCAATGGAACGTACTCCCTGGTCACCATGGATGGAGAGCGTATCACTCCTCCAACCAATTCCAAATTCATCAAGCAATAATTTTCCTGGGCGGGCTTTGGTCCTACATGACCTTAAACTATCTGATCATACATGAGATTAAACTATCTCGTCCAACATGACCTTAAATAGTCTGGTCCTACATGACCTTAAATTTTCTGGTCAAACATGACCATAAACTTTCCTTTCCCACAACACGTTAAAAAGCATCTCTTGAACTATGTGTTTCTTGATTCCAATCCTCATGGGATACGTAGGAATGCTTGGACGCCTCATCTTGAGTCCAGCCCCCAGACTCTTCTCTTTGATGCCCCCCCGGGTGTAGTTCTCTTGGATGGTTCCGCATGGTATAGTTTAGTCTTATTCAAACCCCACTCATGTCCGGATTAAAATGATCACACAATGTGACCTTCCTCGTTCTTTTATCCTCCCACTTTCTTAGCGCATAATGCTAAACTGCGTGGCCCTTTTTAGAACAACGTGTGGCTTGATTCTCATCCTTACGAGATGCATAAAAATGCCCAAACATTTTGTCTGTAGGCCCATACCCAACTTCAAAATATCCCCTTGGGCCGAAACACATGTTGTGGTGTAGGAGTTTCCCTCATGCACGTCGATTTCGTGCTTTTTACCTCATTCACATTGAGTTCATCATGATCGCACCCTTTATTCCCCTCCTAAGAGATATCTTCCTCTTCTGTCATCCTCCATGTCATTAAACTGCATTGGCATATCCAAAATTTTCTTGTCCCATCATTTGGGCTTCCATCATCATTCACATTCAAAATAACCCCCGAACGACATGGATTCTAGGTCTAATGGCTCTCCAACCATTTTGGGCCAATGTCCTCGAGGATTTTGAGCGAAAAATTGAAACAAGTCCCGCATTGAGAATTTGGTCAGTGGTCGACACTCATTTTTCGTTCCCATTTTAGGTCACATGATATTGATGTTATGTTTCCAACATTGTCAACAACCATATTCTATCGTTATCTCCATTCTGATAAGTCCCAAATGTTGGGTGCAGTGAATCATTTTGTCCTGATACCTCTTCAAACATCTGTCCACTTCAGGTGGGAGTGTTGATCTGGTCGGGACATGCCATGCCTGATTTTCTTCCTTCATTTCCATACCCTCATGTGTTGGGGATAGCCTAATCTTAGACTTTTTTTCCCATATCGAGCATGGCTCATGTGGGCTTAGGAGCTTTGGTAAGGCAATACCCACATAAGGGGTCATGTGTCTATGGATGGCTGGGACTTCCAGCCTCATGTCCCTCGACCCTTCTGCCCCTGGTCAAAGTTTTCATCTAGGATTGTGCAATGTGGTATGGACTTAAGTCCTTATTCACATTGGGCTTTTTTCCACCCCACACATATCCCCTTGAGAGATCCCTCCTTCATATATCATCCTCTCTGAAAGCACAGTTCCTCCATGCTTTGCGCATCCCATAATTTGGGTTTCCATCATCATTAACATCCAAAAGGACCCCCAAATGACATGGAGGCTAGGCCCTATGTCTATACTACCATTTCAGGACAACATCCCCAAGTATTTCAATCAACATGTTGATACATGTACCGTGTTGTGAATTTCATCAACGGTCGATGCTCAATTGTTTTCCCTCAAACCCTAGTCACACAAATATGGATACTGGGTTGTTAACATGGTCAATAGTTATCCTCTATCATTGTTTCCATTTTCTGGTCTTCCACAAGCATGATGATTCACCATATCCACTCACATGTCCCATGCACATGACATTAAACTAGGTACCTATGGTCCGAGCTCTATGACCATAAACTGAGATCTATAATGTCTTTTCCACATGATGGTAAACTGCACGGTGTATTTAGAACTACATGTGGCTTGATTCTAATATTCATGGGATATGTAGGACCACCCAAAAATCTAGTCTTCAGGTCCATATTTTTTTCTTAGAAACCTCCTCATCTTTATGACCCCTAGCTTGAGTTTCTCAGGAGGAGGTATATGGTACGATTTGGACTCCATGTCCTCAGTCGTGTCAGATTTGTAATAGCCATTCCATGTACCTCTCCCTCCTGATAGCTCATCCTTCCCCAATTCTACACTCATCTCTACATGTCGTCTACTCTTGAATTAGATCCCTTATCCCTTATTGGTAGTTCACCAATGTGCCCAAGAGCACTTTGGTTCAGGACCTCAAGTGTCAGATTCTACCTAGGCATGCTCTCGCCCATTTTATAGGCTTCGAGTTCCCCTTAATTTGGGATTTCATCATCTTTCACATCCAAAAGGACCCCTAAATGGCATGGATACTTGGCCCAAGGTCTCTACGACCATTTCAGGACAACATCCTTAAGGATTTAGAATGAAAAATTGATACAAGTCCCATGTTGTGAATACGGTCAGTGGTTGACACTCATTTTTCATTCCCATTTCAAGCGACATGGTATGTATGTTGTGTTTCAAACATGTTCAATAGTTATCTCCACTATCAAACCAAACACATCAAGCCCTAAATGTCATTTGCATGATTGACATAATTTTCCACTCCATCTTGTCCAAGTGGAATTTTGATACTCTTGGTACTATCCCTATGTGTGCCTTTGCACATTAGGAGGACCAAGCTGCGGTAAGGCATCATTCAGGGCTCTACACCAATTTCCAATTTCATGCAATCCACGTGTTTCCATGACCTTCTCTGTACTTGTTTCCCACATCGAGCATAGCTCAAATGGGCTTAGGGAACAGATCGAGGTTTTTGCTCACATAGAAGTGTTTCAATTCTCTATGGTCTAATCTCTAAACCCTTAAACTACGATCTCCTTCTTCATCCTTTCTATAAGGCGTAAGAACCATAACTCTCAGCACTATGTATAACTTGATTCCCTTGCTCATGGGATACATAGGAACACATATACATCTCATATTCGGGTCCATATCATGTTTTTCAAATTACCTACTCCATTCGGCCTTGTGGACCTGACTTTCATGGAATTACGTGGTGTGGTGTAGGACTAACGTCCTCATTCACGCCAGGTTTTCAATAGTTTCACCACGCACTTCCCTTCTGGGAGCTAGTCTCTCATGCCCCACGCCCTGCAAGACATTAAAATCCACCCTCAAAACTACGTATGGCTTGATTCCTATCCTCATGGGATATGTAGGAACACCGAGAAGTTTCATCCACAGGTTCGGCCCCATATTTTTTAAATTTTTCTAGCCCCTCGGCCTAAGATTTATTCCCCAGAATTACTCATGGGGTAGTGTGGGTGTCATCCCCAGTCACATCAGGTACTCTTTATCAAGCCATGAACATCCCCCCCCAAATGGGTTGGTCCTATCATATGAACCTAAACTATGACACTATCATCATGGCCTCACTCTAGAAAAATGGCACCATATTGTGATGTCCTCACTCGAGGGGATATCATGTTCGGTATCAGTCACCCACCATACCATTTTTCAAGACCTACTTATGGATTTATTCTTGTAGCGAAGATCAAACTCTCCATCCTATGTTTATTGCTTCACAAATAAATGCACACACATCTATCCTAAAGGACAAACGGGATTTATCAAATAATGCTTGTTTTAGTGCATGGGCCAGACCCATATGACCTTATTATCCCTGGCACTAGTACCTTAGAATTCCATATTTAGAACTATATATGGATTGATTCTCATTCTCATGGGGTACGTAAAAATGCCCACTTACTTTTCCTTGGGCCTAGCCTAATTTTCATTTTCGGTCCCTCGACCTAAAACCTCCCCAAGGAACACATGGTCATATGAACTCTATGTCCTCATTTACATCATGTGTTATAATTACCTCACCATTTTCCTTCCTCATTCCTTACCATCTCCGTTCTGAGCTCTAAGACCTTAAACTATGATCTCTAGTTTGAGCTCAAAAACCTTAAACTAGGATCTCTATAAATCATATATGCAATGGGTAAATAAAACACCCCCATAACTACGTATGTCTTGATACACATCCCCATGGGATACATAGGAATGATCAAACATTCCATCTTCAGGTCCAGGCCCAGGAATCTTAAATCCTGCCCCTTTTTCGGCCTCTTGGCTTGAAATAATTTGGAAGTATGTGATGTGGAGATTAACTCTTGGGATCTCATTTGCATTAGGTTTTGAAACAACCACACCATGTTCCTCCCTTGCCTCTTCCCAACCTGGTTTGAGTTCTATGACCCTAAACTAAGATCTCTATATGGGAACTACGCACCAGTTTTTACTACTTCACTACCCTATGTACACATCATTAAATCAATTCCCCTCTTAATGGCTCACTCTATGACCTTGAGCTAGAAGAATGAGACCCCAGGACCCTCGTCCTTGCAAAGGGACTCTACTCCCTCTATCTGATACGTATTATTGTCGTACTTAGATTCATCGTTACAAAGAGCCCAATGTCTGGAATTTTCACATAGAAATTCTCTCATTTCTTGTCCAGGCTTCATGATACCTTCATTTGGATCCTCATACTCTTCCATTTCTAAAGGGAACCCTGTTACGGCCTGGTCTCATGCCACATTGGCTCACCTACCATCTTGGGATAATTCCCCTGAAGACCTCATCCAACATTTGTGATAGGTTCTGTGTTTTGAACATGGTCAGTAGTCAACCCTCATTTGTCTATCCCCATTCTAGGATAATGAAAAATGGACACTATGTTTCAAAAATGGTCATCATTTATACTCTATTGTCACACTACTATCATTGTGATCCATATCTCAAGCATCATGATTCACACATTTACACCCCCTTTTGTTCAAGTGGAATTACAACACAACCCGTTTTACACCACTGAGCATCTACATGAATTAAATAGGTGGGTCAGTAATAGTGGTACTTCATTCACCTAGTGTCCCATTTCCCCCAATGTGTGCCTCCCTATAGCAGGAAAGTCCCTCCACTACTTCTTGTTTCCCACAACAATCACAGATCGCATGAGATTTGTGGTTCTACCTTAAACATGTTCAAGATGCCCCCATGTTAATCATGGGATGCCCCAACATCCTCACTAGTGAGGATTTCAACAAATAATGTTGGTCTCTGACCACACCTTTCTTTAAGAACTATGTTTGGCTTGATTCTCATCTGTATAGGATACATTGGGATGTCTGGGACTTTCGCCTCAGGCCCAACACCAGGGTCATTAATCCTTTTGGCCCCTTGACCCCAACCTTGGTCTATGAAGTATGACCTTAATACTATGTGAAATGTCCTAGTAATATGGAATTAAACTATTCCATTCATCATTTGCATCCGTATGATGTGTTCAAGATTCTCTTGAGAGAGGTCTGGTCTTGAAGTATGTATGATCCCTAATCAGACCGATGCTCTCACCTAATGTGTTTCCACAATATTGGTATAATTGCAACAATGTTGGAATCCTTTCGAACAACCAATCACTCCACCCTCCATGCTTTACATTCCCTGTATTTGGATCCTCATACCATTTCATGTCTAAAAGAACCCCCTAATAGTATAGATGCTTAGTGTATGGATTTCTTACTATTCTAGGCCAACATTCTTGGATGACTAATGGATAACATTTTGAGTCAGGCCCCATGTTTTGAACATGGCCAGTGGTTATCCCTCGTTTGTTATCCCCATTTAAGGCTAATGCAATAGGTGTAAAATGTTTCAAACACGGTCAAAAATTATCCTTCATTGTTTCTCCACCCCCAAAACATTCCGAATTTTGGGTATCATGATTCAGACTTTCCACTCCCCTATGTTTGGATTGATTATAACACCCCTGGCATTACCCCGCTAGTGCAATAGAGCACATTGGGGAAATGATAATTTGGCTGTTATGAGAACATTATTCTCTAGCCTTAATTTTTCCTTTCTTCTTGGAAGCCTGGATGGGTTGTTTATTCCCCGGATTCCTAAATATTGGTTGGCACTCCCACATTCAAACAAGTTGATAATGCGACCATCCATTGTTTCTCACATCGGGAATGACCCACATGAGCACAGGGATGGATTAATCATTATTTCATGATTGCGGTTAGAAATCACTGAGCTGAAAAAGTAAGTGAACAATCCATTCATGCACGTAGTTCAAAATTAGAAGTAGAAAAGAAGCATAATTTTATGTGTTCGTCCAAAACAAGGCCCTTAAGGATCAGCGTTTTGGATGGATTGATCTAGTGTCATCACCTTCTAGCTTGTGGCCTCCAGCATTACTGCCCACCGCCTGAGATCCTTATCTTCATCAGCGGCTGTAGAGCATAATTCATTGTCCCTAGTCTATGTTCATGCTTGTTTATTTTAGATCTTAATCATTTTGTGGCTTTCCTGCACAATCTACTCCTGAGAATCTTCCAGCTGGTCTATCAATGTAACATCCCAAGTAAGTAATGAATAATAGATATTTTTATCTATGTCTATTTATGAATTAGATGGTGTTTTAGAGGCTTAAAATGAGAATAAATCCAATCTTAAGCATGGAATACACTAATATTTTTAAAAGATTGTTTTACTGCATTTTGATGGAAACCCATTTTTAAATCAAACTTTTGACAATTTTATAATCTCTATTTGTCAAAATAAATATAATATTTATGATTGGGACAATTAAATTTACCTTGGGTAAATTTTTGGTATTTTTCTGACCATGTTCATTTTTTTAATGAATAGTGAAAAATACTTCATTTTACATCAAAAATACTTTTTCATATAATTTAATTATATGGTCAGATTATCTTTTTAATTGGTCTTAAAGTGTAATTAGAATATATATTTTCCATCTAATCAAATGGTGTTCATTATAATTAATTTCACTTTGGAATTGGTCATAAACAAGTGCCAAACTTTTCATAGATATTGTTTCCAAAAAACCCACTATTTGTTTTGACAATGAGAATTATTTTTAAATTAATTATTGAAATTTATATGTTTGGAATTTGGTAAAATGGACTCCATATTTGGAATCAGAAGGTAAAAATTATCTAATTAAGACTCTTTTGTTTTTGGACATTATGAATAGTAACGACAGTAATTATCTTTAATTATCATGATTAATTAGTAATCGGGTAGTTAAGGATAATAAAATAATATCATAGTATTAAAAAATGACCCCAAAATGTGTAATAATGATACTGGTTGTGTCATGGCAGACCATGGGATTCCTTGTTCCAAACTTAGGGACCCCATGGAATCACTTTTGGGTGAATGTGACACTTTATCTTTTTATTTTTAAAGAAAGGAGAATATCACTAAAGAATGTATCACCTGAGTAAAACATTTTTAGTTTTGTCTAAATAAATGATCTCTTGGAATATAAATAGTCATTGAAAAGATAAAAATATTTCCTACATCATAGTTTTTTGTTTATAATTTTTAGACATTAAATAAATTAACTTATTTATGACATCATGATGATACAATGATTACATCATTAATTAACGATTTAAATAAAATGAAATGATAATGTAAAATCTAAGAGTTAAACTTTTCAAAGACCTATTTGATGAGTATATTTAGAACCCTTATCACCTTATCCTAGAAATATATCAATGTGTGACCTTTTAAATCCGAAACTCTTTTTAAAATAATGTAACATTTTGTAACTTTCCAAGAGTGCCCCTCCTCTCCTCTTATAAAAGGCCCCCACCTATACCTCCTTACCCACACTTCTCAAGCCTTTAGCTCGGCCAATACCTACTCATTTTATCTCTCCACATCCCTATATTCATCTTATAAGCCTTACCTTAGGCATAAAGCTCTTCAAGAAACCATTTTGGTTCAAACCAAGAAGAGTTGCCCGATTTAAAGGGAAAGTCTTCTCTAATGTTCTTTTGTTTTATTTTGCTTCTCCAACACCCTAAACTCTTTTTATTAATTTATTTTGTAAAAACACCAGTATCTTAAATATACTAGGATATTTTTATAATAAATATTAGAGCTACACTTACACACACCTTCATCTAATGGTTCAAGAGCATACTGTTTCCGTGGATGGAAAATTTCTGCCTCATGAAATGATGATTGTTCAATATTCTTCTAACACCTTCAAAGGTGGCCATTAAGATGACACTATATTTATATATAATATATAATATGTTTATTTTTCCTTAAGATTCTTTACTTTTCATTTTTGGCATACCTTTATGGTTTCTATTATGGGTAAACGAGATATCTTCATTTTAGGAAGTGCGGACTACCACCCCCTCAAAGTGATTTGATTCGTTAATGCCATATATGGTACGTATAAAGGATCTAGTTAATGATATTATATATGATATTATACTGGAATTATAATATACCTTTGTATCATTATGATTCCATTCCATAAAATACTAAATAGAAATGAAAGTAGCGTTCATGCGTACGTACGGCTTACCGTCTCCATGAACAGTGCATTTCATTTATTACCTATAAATGTTATGTAATATTATAAATAAATATATATACTAGATATATATGATATATATGATATCTACATCATGAATATAACTCTGGATATAATGGATACATGAACAACTTGTAATTATAAAGAGTTTATTTTTGAATCAAGTACCAATGATCGTTAAAACGACCGTTATTAACTTAAATAATTACATAGTATTAATGACATGGTAATAAGTGATATAAAAGGAATAATGAAACTGAAAAAGGTTCTTAAGCAATTAGAAATTAACTCACGTTTATTATTCATGATATTAAAGAACGATCGAGTCATGTCGAATACGAGGTAAGGGACTTCGTCTCAATCTCCTTTCATTGAGGCATATTTTGTTTTATACACAACATTCTTTTATACGGTGTATAAACCCCTTTGACCTTTTCATTTATTTAAAAGGAATATTTTTTATATGAAGTGTTTACTAAATGACAAAAGGGAATGTTTTTTTTGTCATACGTATGTGGTGACAACGACTTCTCTACCGTCGTGACCATTATTTGAGTTTCGGCTTCCTCTACAAGCCATAACATTTTTTTAATGAAAAATAAATACCATGTTTTACTTTTAATTTATTTTGGTATTGGAAATGGTTTTGATAATTTTTTTATTATATCAATGTGTTATTGATATCTTGTGATTGAAATGTGGAAATGTTATGTTTCCTTTATGCATGTTTTATGTGATACGATTATGTTATGGTTCTTGGGAATTGTTTATGAAGACGGGTGGTTCCATGATAAACTAAGGGTGGGTGAGCCCGATATAGCTCTCCAATTCATTCAGTAACGCGAAGGGGTTAACGATAAGGTTTCTCTGAAGAGATTTAGGGAATATATTGTGATGGGTATTCCAAATGTAACCATGAGGGTTAATCACTACGTAAGAATGTTATGAATGCCTCAAGTTACCTTTATGTCTTATGATTTCTATGATTTTGTTCAAGATTTGATGAGGCATGTTAAAATGCTTATGTTTTATGAGTAAAGTATGATTTCATACATGGAATAATGTTTTCATTTCGTACTTTTATATTATTTATTGATCTTTTAATGCTCATCCCATGTTTTTGAAATGTTTTTCATAGGTCGAGGTAAAGGTACATGATGTGATGATAGGGTCAAGGAAGTGTCATGAAAGAATCTATGTTTTATTTTAAATATGTTTCCAATGATGGGAAAATGAGTACTATCTTTTATGTAACCACTTTGTTTAAATGTGGAGTCTAATGCATGATTTATGATCTATTTCTCTAAAACTCTAAACCTGAAAAGATCCTCAACGTGTATTCTTGAAATAACTCAAGATTAGGTAATGTTTAAGTTTGGGGCCTTGTAGTTGGTATCAGAGGGAGGTTTAGATAACTTTAGTAGTTAGAATTCTATTAAATTATTATCCAAAAATATTTTTTTATGGTCAAATTGAAATGAAATAGAATTTGAAGATTACCATGTTGCTTCATCTAAGACATGTTTGTTCAGAATGGTTTTTCACAGAAGAAATAGGGAAGCAGTGCTAGGAAGGCATACAGAAGTAAATAACCTTCCGAATCAGCATCCTGAGATGGTCGGAATTGGAACTGAACAGTTTGTTTCAGTAATGGCACAGTTGACTGAAGCGATAAATGGTGGTGGTATCCATGCATATGATCAGCCATATCAATCGCAGAGGAACATGTCAGTGGTAGAACATTTCATGAGGAAACATCCCCCATCATTCAGAGGATCATCTGACCCTGTGCTAGTTGAAGGGTGGATTAAAGCACTGGAGAAGATTTTCGATGTCATGGGGTGTTCAGACAATCAAAAGTTTAGTCTTGATATTTACCGTTTGGAGGGTGAATCAGATTGATAGAGCGTTGTCGTGGGCGCCCTCAAATGATTAGTGTGATTTTGGGGTACTTAGGTGTAGTAGAGTGGCTGACCAAGGTCATATCTCAAAGGAGTAAGTGAATTAAAACAAATTTTTAGAGGTATTCAAGAAACAAAATAAGAGGGAATAAAAACACTACTTGAAAGTATTTGGGTGTTTTTTATAGTTTATAAATATAGAAGAAGTTTTTTGGAAGAATATTGCATTTTTTTTAAATTTGAAATGAAATTTGATTAAAAAGAAACAACAAGAAGATGTTTTTTTAGAAAATATTTTAAAAGTCGTAATAGATCTAACTCTACCTCTTCATTAACTTATTAATCATTATCATTTAAATCAATATCCACTTAATTATGATCCCCTAATTTGTTATCTCTCGAACCCTACGAGAGTTAACTTAATCACAAAGATGAAATTACTTAAACCCTAGGCTAGCTTCAGAACACGCAATCGCAGCACCCTGCTTTGATTGTTGTTCTAAGGTTAGATTATGGTAAGTGGTTAATTAGATCACATATCCATTCTGGAAATGAGGATGAATTGTATTTAGGGATTATATTTTAACTCTACAAATTTATCCCGTATGGTCTTTTATTACCGATTAAGATTGCGCTCTCACAATTTACACAATTCCCGACCTCACGTGTTTTTTGTTAATTGTTCAATTGCTTTCTTAGTTTCTTGCAATTTAAAAACACAATTCATGGATCATATTAAGTTAATTACATTAGCTCAATGATTCAAAATAATTAAATGAAGAAGGATAGAGGTCGATCGATTACTAAAAAGAACTACTCTTCCATGGGCGGTGTAGTCATCGTGGAGACGTTTTGCATAAGCAAAGGATTGAAAGGGTATAACCCAATCTTGAATCCACTATTGATTCCAAAACAATTAAGAATATTAATAGAATAATAAGAGGGAAGAACACATAATATTATTTGAAGAAAAATTCAAGAAACAAACATGAAATAAAAGAAATACAAAGAAGAGGTGGGAGAGGAGATCCTTTTTGGAAGAGAGGTTTGCACAAAGTATTACATATTCCAAAAGTTGTGAGAGGATCCCAAGAGACACCCTTTTGGACACACCTTCCCAAAGCCTCTAGAAGACCTCTCAAAGATTTAAAACCCCCTTTAAATAGAGTTTGTGAGGGCTAGGGATACATAACTTTTTAAGTGTGAAATGAAAAACTCGGCCAAATATTTTATTCCAATTTTCACCGCCTATTTGACCTCCAGAACGCGTGAATTGACCAGCCTTCCAGAAGGATGATTTGTGCCAAATCATTTTACAGAGATTTCCTCAAAATTTGGGCTCAATCCAACCCCGTATGTAGACGATATATCCCAAATACAGAACCCATGTCCATTCTGCCGAGTCCAGCCCACCATTGTCTTAATGTCCCATTTAATACATCCAAATACACTTATCCACTCTAGTGTCCTGAATGAAAGTTGTAGAACATTAACTTAGTAACACTTTTAAAAAATTTCAAATTCAAATAATAAATATAAAAATATTTATCTTCGAAATACTAAAGTGCACTATAAAGGGTAAAACTGTAATTTTTTCCAATTTTTCAAATGAATGATCAAATCCCAAATATTTTATAAATAAACATATTTAACACAATGTGAGGAAATTATATCATTTATTATCAATAAAATATTCAACAAAATAGTATTTTATCCTCTCCCCCACACTTACCCTTTTGCACTCCTGGGCAAAACCTCATGTCAAGTAAACATCAATATCAAATCAAAACCAATTTTAAAACACATATCCTTGAGATCAAACAATTATACACCAAGAAACAAAATATATCATGCCTCGTAAAAAAGCATTATTTCAAGTTCTTTATTTATATTATTCAATATATTTCCACTTATTTTATCCTCCCATGCACAAAACACTTACCTCACTTGAATTTTCTCTCATCACACAAATATCAATTTTTTTTGCAATGTCTTTCTCATCAAAACTCATACAAGGGTCACCATAGGCTTGATAGATTCCTACATCACTACCCGATGTGAGTCAAGGACATATGTTTATCATGAGGACTTTTTAGGGTTGTTCTGTGGCTTTCGGTTGGTAGGATTTAGATGTGAAAAATTATGAGGCTGAATGAGGAGGGATTGACTCTTTTTGAAGCAAAATTGCATTAATCTAATTTTCACTTAAATATGGTCTTCTACTCAATCCCTATAGTATCAATTCAACTCCATAATCATGAAAAGTCATGAAAGGTTTACACCATTCATCATTTTAGCATAAAAAATTTCAATCTTCTCAAACATGATTTTCTTGAAAGCTCCATATGGGCACAACTTTCCACCTCAATTAGAAGCTCCAGAAAAGGCACAGCTTCACTTGTCATGAAAGCTCCAGAAAAGGCAAAAATTTCAATATAATGACTTTATTCAGTAGAAAACACATCTCTTCAGTATTTAATTTTCCACCCAAAGTATCATAGAATGTGGTGGCACAACACGAGATAGATTCTCCCACACTTAAGCTCAACTAGATTATGCAATTTCACTTCAAGAGTTGGTTGGATAGGGAAAATTGGCTTGTAATGTGGCTAACCTAACAGGCTGTGCATGGATTATAAGGGATACAAGGATTAAATATTCCAAGTAGTCCATTATAAAAAAGGATTCTTTGAAATAGGGGCTTTAATACCAAACAAATTCCTCAATCATTTAAACATATATACCTCAAACCATCAAGTTTTGACAGGTATAGATCAAATTCTGGTTAAATAAAGCATGGTTTGGTTCTATCAAGAAGTGAGGTGAATGTAAAGAATATGAAAATAATGGTTTATAAGCCTCACAGGAAAGTGATTTCAAATATAAAGACAGTGAGATGTGGCATGGGATTCAAAATTCAGCGTACTTTCCATGAAATTACTAAATATTTGAACTTGAAACAAAGTCATTTTCAGCATTCATTTAAGATTAGTTTCAAGGGATAAATTATTTCACTCATTGATATGAATTTCAAAATTGTGATAAGAATCATTTCAGCTCAAAAATTTGAAAAACACAATGAAAATTGAAAAAAAAATAAACAAACAAAATTTGAAAAACACACAATTTTTTTGGTTATTTTTTAAAAACAGAAAAACAATTGAAATTACTAAACTAAAAGGTTCCCTCTCCCACACTTAAAATATTGAATTGTCCTCAATGTGAACCCATGAGATGATATATGCACATGAAATGCATAATTTTTAAATAGGACAAATAATATAAAAGTGAAAGGGTTAGGAACATCCTGATGTGCTCAAGTGATGATGGGGTCATGCAGTGTGATAAAATCCACTGCATTAGTAGGAAGTCCCTCAATGTATCTCTTCAAACGTTTCCCATTGACTATAAAGATCCTTCCAGTTTCCTCTTGTGTGATATCCACTGCACCATAAGGAAAAACATTAGTCACAATATAAGGACCTAACCATCTGGAACGCAACTTACCAGGCATCAGCTTGAGTCGTGAACTATAGAGAAGGACTTTCTATCCAACATGAAACTCCCTTTGTTGGATCATTTTTTCATGAGCTTCATTTGATCTTTCCTTGTAGAGCCTTGAGTTCTCATATGATGACAGTCGAATCTCCTCAAGCTCTTGAATTTGCAACTTACTTTTAATTCCAGCTTGGGCCAAATCCATGTTGCATTTCTTTATAGCCCAATATGCCTGATGCTCGACTTCCACTGGGAGATGACATACTTTCCCAAAAAAAATCCTAAATGGGGACATACCAATGGGTGTCTTGTATGCTATCCTATAAGCCCACAATGCATCATCCAAGCGCTTGCTCCGATCCTTCCTATTTGGCTGCACGGTTTTCTCTAATATTTATTTCAGCTCACGATTTGAGACCTTAACCTGGCCATTTGTTTGGGGGTGGTATGGTGTTGATGTTTTGTGTGTCAACCCATACTTCCGAAGGAGGGAAGCAAAATTCCTATTGAAAAAGTGTGTCCCTTGGTCACTGACGATGGCCTTTGGTACTCCAAACCTGCAAAAAATCTGTGCTTTGACAAAGTCCACAACAACATGATAATCGTCAGTCCTGGTGGCCTTGGCCTCCACCCATTTACTCACATAATCAACAGAAAAAAAAATATACATGAAACCATTTGAACTTGGAAAAGGACCCATAAAATCAATTCCCCACACATCAAAAATCTCACATAATAGTATGGGTTGTTGGGTCATCTCATGTCTCCTAGAAATATTCCCAGTGTGTTGGAAACGAGAGCATGACTTACAAAACACATGGGCATCATGGAATAAACTAGGCCAATATAATCCAGAGTCCAAAACTTTCCTAGCTATCTGTTGGGGTCCAAAGTGTCCACCACATGCAAGTGTATGACAGAATTGCAAAACAGACTCAAACTCGTGATCAGGAATACACCTCATAATAACTTGGTCACTACACATGCGCCAGAGGTAAGGATCATCCCACACATAAAACCTAGACTCAATTTTTAATTTTTGGACTTGATGCTTCTTCAAATTTGCTGGGATTTCCTAGGAAACAATGTAATTAACTAAATCAGCACACCAAGGATGCGTACCTGAGATGGTATAGAGATGCTCATCGGGGAAAGTGTCCCGAAGTGGTACCTGGTCCAAGGTGTCATCCTCTAGTGTGTGAGTAAGCCTACTCATGTAGTCTGCCACCAAATTCGCTGATTCCTTCTTGTCCTTTATCTCAATATCAAATTCCTGAAGAAGGAGCATCCAACGGATAAGTCGTGGCTTTGCATCTGGCTTCTTTAGGAGGTACCTCAAAGCTTCACGGTCAGAAAAAACAACTACTTTAGAGCCCAATAAATATGAACGGAATTTATCTAAAGCAAATATGACATCAAGAAAATCCTTTTCTGTGGTTTTGTAATTTTATTGGGCTGAATCCAGTGTCCTTGATGCATAGGAGATCACATGTGAACGTCCCTCCACCCTCTGAGATAAGATAGCTCCAACCGCGAAGTTGGAGGTGTCACACATAAGCTCAAAAGGAATCTCCCACCATGGGGGCTGTATGATAGGTGGAGTGGTCATACGTTGTTTTATCTCAACGAATGAATTCCTGCAAGAAACATCAAACACAAAATCAGAATCCTTTTTAAGTAATCTTGACATAGGAAGAGAAATCTTACTAAAATATTTGATGAAGCGCCGATAAAATTTTGCATGACCTAGGAAAGATCTAACATCACGCACACATGAAGGATATGGTAAGGATGAAATAATATCTACCTTTGATCTATCAACCTCTATCCCATGTTTTGACACTACATGCCCTAAGACAATGCCATGCTCTACCATGAAATGACACTTTTCAAAGTTTAGGACCAGATTATTCTCAACACAACGATTCAATACCTTTCCCAAACTATTTAGACATTCATCAAATGAGGATCCATACACTATAAAATCATCCATAAATACCTCCATGCAGGTCTCAATAAAATCAGAAAAAATACTCACCATGCATCTCTGGAAGGTACCTGGGGCATCGCAAAGTCCAAATGGCATCCTTCGGTAGGAAAATGTGCCAAAGGGACAGGTGAATGTAGTCTTCTCTTGATCCTCCGGAGCTATAGGAACCTGAAAATATCCAAAAAAATCCATCCAAGAAACAATAGTGTGTTTTCCCACCTAGTCTCTCAAGCATCTGATCAATAAATGGGAGGGGGGAATGGTCTTTGCGAGTGGAATGATTTATTTTCCTATAATCAATACACACACACCAACTATTTTTCACCCTCATTGGTATTAACTCATCTTTCTCATTTTTAACAACATTAACACCACTCTTCTTAGGCACAACCAGAATTGGACTTACCCACTGAGAATCTGAAATGGGATAGATTATACCTGCCTCGAGCAATTTTTCAACTTCTTTTTTAACAACCTCCAAAAGTGTTGGATTGAGTCTCCTTTGTGGTTGCCTCACCGGTTTAGACCCATCCTACAAAATAATCCTATGCATGCAAATGGAGGGGCTAATACCTGATATGTCAGCCAAGGTCCACCCGATTGCCCTGATGTTCTCCCTAAAAAGATTCAAAAGTTTTTCTTCATGTTCAAAAGGGAAATTGTTAGCAATGATAACAGGTAATCTCTCACCACTCAATAAGTATGATTATTTTAGATTTGGTGGAAATGGATTGAGTTCCAGTGTATGGGGGTGGTGTATGGATGGGGTTATAGAAGGAACTGAAATATGTGCACAAAGAGCATCAGTATCAGAATATACATCATCATAATCAGAGAATAAAGCATCAAATCCATCTGCATACTCAACAGCCATGTCATAATTAGAGTTCACATGATCAAAATCAGAATATTATTCCATTTCAAAATCAAATCTTAGAGATTCGTGTTCCTTAAAAATGGGTGTAGAAGTACTCTTAGACATCAAACTAGAACCAATACTCATAATCTCCCTAAGCATAGGACAATCAAATTCTATGGAGTTTTTATTTGGTGGTTCAAAATGGGAGATAACAAAAGTAGAATGGTCCTCTGAGGGGTACTTCATGGAATCCATAACATTAAATATCACAACTTCATCTCCAAACTCCATGGAAAGTGTACCCTCATTCACATTTATGATAGTTTTTTGCATTTTTGAGGAAGGTTCTACCTAAGATTATGGGGGCATAAGAACTTACATGATCATCCTCCATGTTAAGCACATAGAAGTCTGCTGGAAAGATCTTGTCTCTTACCCGAACAAGTACATCCTCAAGGAATCCTGCTGGATATGCCGTACCTCTATTCGCCAATTGCACCACTACTCTTATTGGCATCAACTCACCAACCTGCAAGGAAGAGAATACAGAGTTAGGCATCAAATTTATTGAAGCTCCTAAATCACAAAAAGCATCAGAGAAGTGCAACTCCCCTATGGTACATGGGATGGTGAATGTCCCGGGATCCTTGCACTTTGTCGGCATTTCTAGAGTTGGTGTAATGAGTGCTGAAACATTCCTTCCGAGATTGATCCTCTCATTTCCCTTGATCCCTCTTCGATTGATGCAGAGTTCTTTTAAGAATTTGGCATACCTTGGGAGTTTCTTAATGGCTTCAAGTAGAGGAATGTTGATCTCAACTCACTTGAATGTGTCCAAAACCTCTTTTTGCATTGCTTCTTCAGCCATCTTCTTGGTTTGAACAACCCTGTTTAGAAAAGTAAGGGGTTTATGAGGAACATCATAAATCTTTTTCTTACCTTTATCTTTCTCCTTGGATTTCTCATCAGTTGGTATGGAATGCGGATTCTCTGGAGTTGAGGTGAATCCTGGTGGAATGGTAGGTACAGATGTATCGTTCATTTGCTTCCCACTTCTCAATGTGATGGCACTAACATTCCCCTTTGGATTTGGAGTGGGTTGGGAAGGTAGATTTCTAGAATTCTTACTTACAAGTTCATGGAGGGTGGTGGAAATCTGACTCATTTGAGTCTTTAACTCCCTCAGCTCCGAAATTTGACTCTTCAGCTCATTCTGTTGATTAAGAACAATTTTCTTCAAAAGATAATCAGTATTAGAATCTACCTTTGGTGGGGGATTCCCTTGTTGTTGTCTTGTTGATGCTTGGGCTTCAAATCTCCTTTGGGGTTGTTGAAAACTCTGCTAGTAAGGCGGTGGCTACTGGAAGTTTTGTTGAAAGGGTGGCCTTTGTTGTTGTCCAGAGACATACCTCATGTTCGGTTGATATTTCCACCCTTGGTTGTATGTTGGAGAAAATGAATCAAACTTCTTTTGGGGATATTGTTGTTTTTGCTGCTAAAATGGTCTTCCAGGGAATATTGCTGCACAATCCTCTGTCTCTTGTAGTTGTGGGCAACAGTCAGTTGGGTGGCCTGTCTCAGTGCAAATGCCACATGGCCTTGAAGGAGGGGGTAGAGATGTCTTTTGTGCCAAAGAAATTTGCCTCACCATGGTTGTCAATTCTTCCAACTTAGTATCAATCAAATGACTTTCAAGAGAAGAAGGACTTACCTGATGTACTCCCCTGACATGTGGTGTACCTCTATCACCAAATTGTTGGGAGTTTTGGTCCATCTTGTCAATCAATGCATGTGCGGCTGCTGGTGTCTTTTCCACCAATGATCCTCCAGCTGCAATATCAACCATGCTCCTCTCCATGGGTGTGAGTCCTTCATCGAAGTATTGGATGAGGAGTTGCTCACTGATTTGGTGATGTGGACAGCTTGCGCACAACTTCTTGAATCTCTCCCAGTACTCATACATTGACTCCCCTTGGGCTTGATTGATCCCCGAGATCTCCTTAAGAATGGATGTGGTCCTTGATACTGGAATAAATATCTGCAATAAAAGACGTTTCAAATCATTCCAACAAGTTACATCTTCAGGTTGTAAATAATACATCCAATCTTTCGCAGCTCCGTCATGTGAGAATGGGAATGCTCTTAATTTGATTTGATCTTCAGAAACATTTCTTTCTTTTAAAGTTGAGAAAACCACATTAAATTCTTTAATGTGTTTGTTGGGATCCTCACCAGATAATCCATGAAACTTTGGAAGAAGGTGAATTAATTCAGATTTTATATCAAAGTCCGATTCGAGGTTTGGGTATGCAATACAATTTGGTTGATAGTTAATATCAGGTGCAGCCAATTCTCGAATGGTTCTATTAAGTTCATTGTTATTATTTCCAGCCATTGGTTCTTATTTTATGTTTGAATTTGAATATATTCCAATTTCAATGTTTCCAGAAGAGAGGAATTCACCAACTGGTTGAATATTGAAACTTCCCGTAGACTGAGAATGTCTGATTCGAGCCCTAAAGCTACATTCAATATCAGGGTCAAGATCTAAGAGATCTTTGGGATTAGATCGTGTCATCAATCAATGAAAGATGAAAATAAGGAAATTGGACCATAGTAACATAAAAATTAGAAGTTTGAGTTGATGGTCCAAAAAGAAGTAGAAGGAAAAAAAAGAAGGAAAAAAATCAGATTGGGTAAAGACGGAAGAAAGAAGAGAGGAAGAGAATAAAATGTAAAAAAAAATACCTCTAATTAGTTGAAATAATTACTTGACTCCCTGGAAACGGCGCCAATTTGATAGAGCGCTGTCGTGGGTGCCCTCAAATGATTATTGTGATTTTGGGGTACTTAGGTGCAGCAGAGTGGATGATCAAGGTCATCTCTCAAAGGAGGAAGTGAATTAAAACAAATTTTTAGAGGTATTCTAGAAAAAAAATAAAAGGGATTAAAATCACTACTTTAAAGTATGGGGGTGTTTGTTTATAGTTTATAAATCTAGAAGAATTTTGCTGGAAGAAGATTGCATTTTTTTTGTTTTTAATTTTGAAATGAAGTTTGATTAAAAAGAAACAACAAGAAGATGTTTTTTTAGAAAATATTTTAAAAGGAGTAATCGATCTAACTCTACCACTTAATTCACTTATGAATCATTACCATTTAAATAAATATCCACTTAATTATGATCCCCTAATTTGTTATCTTTCGAACCCTACAAGAGTTAACTTAACCACAAAGATGAAATTACTTAAACCCTAGGCTAGCTTTAGAACACGCAATCGCAGCACCCTGATTTGATTGTTGTTCTAAGGTTAGCTTATGGACAGTGGTTAATTATAGCACATATCCATTCTGTAAATGAGGATTAATTTTTTTTAGGGATTATATTTTAAATCTATAAATTTATCCCGTATGGTCTTGTATTACCGATTAAGATTGTGCTCTCACAATTTACACAATTCCCGACCTCGCGTGTTTTGTGTTAATTTTTCAATTGATTTATTAGTTTCTTTCAATTTAAAAACACAATTCATGGATCATATTAAGTGAATTATAGTAGCTCAATGATTCAAAATAATTAAATGAATAAGGATAGAGGTCGATCGATTACTAAAAAGAACTACTCTTCCATTGGCGGTGTAGTCATCGTGGAGATGTTTTGCATAAGAAAAGGATTGAAAGGGTAGAACCCAATCATGTCTCCACTCTTGATTCCAAACCAATTAATAAGATTAATAGAATAAGAAGAGGGAATATCATAGAAGATTATTTGAAGAAAAATTCATGAAACAAACATGAAGGAAAAGAAATACAAAGAAGAGGCGGGAGAGGAGAGCCTTTTTTGAAGAGAGGTCTGCACAAAGGCTTACTTTTTCCAAGAGTTGTGAGGGGCTCCCAAGAGACACCCTTTCGGACAAACCTTCCCAAAGCCTCTACCAGACCTCTCAAAGAGTTAAAACCCCCTTTAAATAGATTTTTTGAGGGCTAGGGATACATAACTTTTTAAGTGTGAAATGAAAAACTCGGAAAAATATTTTATTCCAAGTTTCGCCGCCTAGTTGACCTCCAAAAAGCGTGACTTGACCGGCCTTCCAGAAGGATTATTTGTTACAAATCATGTCCCCGATAGTTCCTCAAAATTTGGGCTCAATCCAACTCTGGATGTAGACTCTATGGCCCAAATACAGAACCCATTTCCATTCTGCTGAGTCTAGCCCACCATTGTCTTAATGTCCCATTTACTCCATCTAAATGCACTTATCAGCTCTAGTGTCCTGAATGAAAGTTGTAGAAAATTACGTTAGGAACACTTTTACAAAATTTCAAATTCAAATAATAAATATAAAAATATGTATCTTTGAAATACTATAGTGCATTATAAAGGGTAAAACTGGAATTTTCTCCAAATTTTCAAATGAATGATCAAATCCCAAATATTTTATAAATAAACATATTTTACACAATTTGAGGAAATTATATCATTTATTATCAATAAAATATTCAACAAAACAATGTTTTATCACAGATCAATGGTGGTCGATGGTTTAAAATATCAGGGACGCTGATGAGATTGATGCTCTCGACTGGGATGAATTCAAAGGTATGTTTCTTGAGAAGTATTTTCCTAAGGCTTTTTGACTTAGGATGGAAAATAAATTCTTGTAATTGAGGAAAGAGGATGACTCAGTGGCTGCTTATGAAGATTGGTTCACTCGATTGTCAATGTATGCTCCAAATTTTATCTGAGACCTTGATAGTAAAATCAATCGTTTTTACTAAGGATTAAAGCCAAAATATCGAAGGGCATTGGCTTCTCGTGAGTTAAAAAGTTATGAAAAACTTGTTTGATGTGCTGAGAAGGTGGAAATAGAGTTTTCCGATGATCAAGTGTTATATAACAACCAACAGAAGAAGAGACCGAGGTGGCAGGATAAAAGAAAGAATTCTTCAAAAAGGTCTGATAGTAAGAAAACTAAGTTTCCAGTTTGTGATAAATGTTGTAAAAGGCATGCTGTGGAATGTCTTATGAATTTTGGAAAGTGTTACCGATGTGGTAAGATGGGAAATAAGTCTCTTTATTGCACTGAAAAAGATCAGGGTGATGGTAAGACAAAATTTTATTTACAGTTAGAGAAATGTTTCAAGTGCAATGAGATGGGTCACTATGAAAACGAGTGTCTGGCAAAGAGCTCGAGTGATGGGAAGCAGTTAGACTACAAGCAGAAAGGGGTGGTGAAATCCTTTTCAACTACTTCAGAAGATGGTGGGCTATCAAATTAAGTGGTATAAGGTATTTTTTTGTTTTTTCAGATTATGCCAGTGTGTTGTTTGATTCGGGGTCTACACATTCTTTCATCTCTGAAAACGTTTCTAGTAAAATGGGAATATCATCTCAAGAAATTACTCCTACACTTGTGGTAAAAACACTTGGGGGAAATTTTGAGGCAAAAAGAATTTATAAGAATATTCCTATCCTTATCCGTGGAAAGAACCTACTTGAAAACCTTATTGTTTTACCTTTAGTAGAGTTTGATGTTATCCTGGGTATGGATTGGCTATAGAGATAAAGAAGTTTCTTTTCAGAAAGGCTTTCAGTTTGTGTACAAGAATGAACCCTTACTATTGATAACTATCAAGAGGCCAAGAAACTTGTAACAGATGGAAATGAATGTTACCTTGCACATATCATTGAAAATAAGGGAACTATTCAGATTAATGATGTGCCAGTGGTAAATCAGTATCCTGATGTTTTTCCTGATGAGTTTCCTGGAATAATACCAGACCGGGAAGTAGAATTTACTGTTGACTTAGTTCCCGATGCTAAGCCGATTTCAAAACCCCCTTATCGAATGGCTCAAATTGAACTTTTAGAGTTGAAGGAGCAATTGCATGATTTATTAGAGAAAGGTTTTGTTCGACCTAGCACATCACCATGGGGTGCTCCTGTTTTATTTGTTAAAAAGAAAGATGGTTCAATGAGACTTTTCATTGATTATAGAGCCTTGAATAACATCACTGTTAAGAAAAAAATATCATTTGCCTCATATCGATGATTTTTTTTATCAGCTCCAGGGAGTTCAGTATTTTTCAAAGATTTACCTGAGATTAGGGTACCATCAATTGAAGGTAAAGGAAGCCGATATTCCGAAGACTACGTTTTGTACAAGATATGGCCATTATGAATTTGTAGTTATGCCTTTTGAGCTAACCAATGCACCTGTTGTATTCATGGACCTTATGAATAGAATTTTCCATGAGTTCTTGGATAAGTTTGTGGTTATTTTCATTGATGATATTTTGGTGTTTTCTAAAAGTAAAGAGGAGCATGAAAGTCATTTAAGGGTTATTTTTCAAACCTTAAAAGAAAAGAAATTGAATGGGAAATTCAGTAAGTGTAAGTTTTAGTTGCAAAAAATTTCTTTCTTTGGTCATATTGTTTCTAAAGAAGGGATAACTATTGATCCTGAAAAAACAAAGGTTGTTGAAGAATGTCCAAGACCAACAAATGTAACTGAGATTCGTAGCTTACTTGGTTTGGCAGGCTACTACCGAAGGTTTGTTAGAAATTTTTCATGGTTATCTAGTCTAATGACTAAGCTAACTCAGAAGGGTGTTAATTTTATCTGGACAAAAGAATGTGATGATCATTTTCAGGAACTGAAAAGAAGATTGGTGAATGCTCCAGTTTTGGAACTTCCTTCCAGGAATGGGGAGTTTTTTATCTACAGTGATACTTCATTGAAATGATTTGGTTGCGTCCAAACGCAGAATGACCAGGTAATTGATTATGCTTCACGTCAGTTGAAAACACATGAGGTAAATTACCCTACACATGATTTGGAATTAGCTGCTGTTGTTTTCTCTTTAAAGATTTGGACGCATCATTTGTATGGAGTAAAGTGTGAAATATATATCGATCACAAAAGTTTAAAGTATATATTCACTCAGAAAGAACTGAACATGAGACCGAGGAGATGGCTGGAATTAATCAAGGATTATGATTGTACAATTTATTACCATCCGGGAAAAGCAAATAAAGTTGCTGATGCTTTGAGTCGAAAAAGTAATGCTTCATTAACAATGTTGCATTTGGAACGTGATACTTTGGTTAAGGATTTGATGAACTTTGGCATAGAAGTTGTTAGTGTAGGATGTCATTCTATTTTGTTTTAGGTATCAGTGAAATCTTCTCTATCAGACAGAATTATGAAAGCACAGAAGCAAGACAACAAGTTGCAGAAAAAGGTAGAGCTGGTTCAGAAAGGTAAGTTTCCAAAATTCAACATTGACAATGATTGTGTTTTGAGATTTGGGAGAAGATTGTATGTGCTGTGTGATTCACAGTTGAAGAAAGAGTTGTTATGTGAAGCTCATAGTTCTCTGTTTTTAGTTCATCCAGGTAGCACTAAGATGTATAGAGATCTTCGGGAGTACTACTGGTGGGATGGAATGAAAAGAGATATTGCTGATTTTACTGTGAAGAGTTTGACATGTCAACAGGTTAAAGCAGAGTGGCAGTTACCGAAAGGGATGCTTCAACCTTTACCAGTTCCAGAGTGGAAATGGGAGAATATATCCATGGACTTTGTTGTGGGATTACCGAAGACAGCTCGAGGTAATAATGCAATCTGGGTTATTGTTGATCGCTTGACCAAATCTGCTCATTTCCTTGATATAAGAGATACATTCTCTCTTGATAAACTTTCCCGTTTGTATCTTAAATAGATAGTCAGGTTACATGGAGTTCCTCTCTCCATTGTATCTGACCGTGATCCCAGGTTCACTTCTAACTTTTGGAAAGGCCTTCAGAAGTCGTTGGGTACTGAATTAAATTTTAGTATAGCTTTTCATCCTCAATCAGATGGGCAGTCATAATGAACAATTAAGACATTGGAGGATATGCTACGTTCTTGCTCTATGGATTATCAGGGAAGTTGGGACCAACATCTTTCTTTGGTTTAATTTTTATATAATAACAGTTTTCATTCTAGTATACAGATGGCACCATTTCAGGAATTATATGGGAAGCGGTGTCGAACTCCAGCTTTCTGGGATGAAGTGGGTGAAAAGAAGTTGATGGGACCAGAATTTGTAGAAGAGTTGGAAGAAAAAGTTCAGCTGATACAGAAACACATGAGAACAGCTCAGAGTAGGCAGAAGAGTTATGCAGATAACAGGTGGAAGGATCTATCTTTTGAGGTAGGTGATCATGTTTTTCTCAAAGTATCACCATGGAAAAGTGTGATGCGATTTGGTAAGAAAGGAAAGCTGAGTCCAAGGTTCATTGGACCAAATGAAATTCTGGAGAGAGTTGGATCAGTTGCTTACCGAGTGGATTTACCTCCAAGTTTATCTCAGGTACACAATGTTTTTCATGTTTCAATGTTAAGGAAGTACATGCCAGATCCATCTCATGTTTTGAGTCCAGAGGTAGTTCAGCTGGAAGAGAATATATCTTATGAGGAACAACCGGTCCAGATTTTTGACCATAGGGAGAAAGTGTTGCGGAATAAGGTGATTCATCAAGTAATGGTTTTGTGGAAAAACCACATGAGTGAAGAGGCATCGTGGGAATCTGAAAATGCAATGAGGGATAAATACCCCACTTATTCGTTAAGTAAATAAATTGTGGGGATGCCATTTTCTAAAGGGGGAAGGATATAACATCCCAAGTAAGTAATGAATAATATATATTTTTATATATGTCTATTTATGAATTAGATAGTGTTTTAGAGGCTTAAAATGAGAATAAATCCAATCTTAAGCATGGAATACACTAATATTTTTAAAAGATTGTTTTACTTCCTTTTGATGGAAAACCATTTTTAAATCAAACTTTTGACAATTTTATAATCTCTATTTCTCAAAATAAACATATTCTTTATGATTGGGACATTTAAATTTACCTTGGGTAAATTTTTGGTATTTTTCTAACCATGTTCATTTTTTAATGAATAGTGAAAAATACTTCATTTTACATCAAAACTGTTTTTTCATCTAATTTAATTATATGGTTAGATTATATTTTTAATTGGTCTTAAAGTGTAATTAGAATATATTTTTACCATCTAATCCAATGGTGGTCATTATAATTAATTTAACTTTGGAATTGGGCATAAACAAGTGCCAAACTTTTCCTAGATATTGTTTCAAAAAACCCGCTATTTTTTGACAATGGGAATTTTTTTAAATTAATTATTGCAATTTCTATGTTTGGAATTTGGTAAAATTTATTCCATATTTGGAATCATATGTTCAAAATTATCTAATTAAGACTATTTTGTTTTTGGACATTATGAATAGTAATGACGGTAATTATCTTTAATTATCTTGATTAATTAGTAATCGGGTAGTTAAGGATAATAAAATAATATCATAGTATTAAAAAATGACCCCAAAATGTGTAATAATGATACTGTTTGTGTCATGGAAGACCATGGGATTCCTGGTTCCAAACTTAGGGACCTCATGGAATCACTTTTGGGTGAATGTGACACTTTATCTTTTTATTTTTAAAGAAAGGAGAATATCACTAAAGAATGTATCACCTGAGTAAAACATTTTTAGTTTTGTCTAAATAAATGATCTCTTGGAATATAAATATTCATTGAAAAGATAAAAATATTTCCTACATCATAGTATTTTGTTTATAATTTTTAGTCATTAAATAAATTAAATTATTTATGACATCATGATGATATAGTGATTACATCATTAATTAACGATTTAAATAAAATGAAAAGATAATGTAAAATCTAGGACATACACTTTTCAAAGACCTATTGGATGAGTATATTTCGAACCCTTATCACCTTATCCTATAAATATATCAGTGTGGGACCTTTTAAATCCGAAACTCTTTTTTAAATAATGTAATATTTTGTAACTTTCCAAGAGTGCCCCTCCTCTCCTCTTATAAAAGGCCCCCACCAATACCTCCTTACCCACACTTCTAAAGACTTTGGCTCGGCCAAGAACTGATCATTTTATCTCTCCACACCCCTCTCCTAATCTTAGAAGCCTTACCTTAGGTAGAAATCTCTTCAAGAAACCATTTTGGTTCAAACTAAGAAGAGTTGCCCGATTTAAAGGTAAAGTCTTCTCTAATGTTCTTTTGTTTTATTTTACTTCTCCAACCCCCGAAACTCTTTTTATTAATTTATTTTGTAACAACAACAGTATCTTAAATATACTAGGATGGTTTTATAATAAATATTCGAGCTACACTTACACACACCTTCATCTAATGGTTCAAGAGCATACTGTTTCCGTGGATGGAAAATTTCTGCCTCATGAAACGATGATTGTTCAATATTCTTCTAACACCTTCAAAGGTGGCCATTAAGATGAAACTATATTTATATATAATATATAATATGTTTATTTTTTCCTTAAGATTCTTTATTTTTCATTTTTTTCATACCTTTATGGTTTCTATTATGGGTAAACGAGATATCTTCATTTTAGGAAGTGCGAACTACCACCCCCTCAAAGTGATTTGATTCGTTAATGCCATATGTGGGACGTATAAAGGATCTAGTTAATTATATTATATATGATATTATAATGGAATTATAATATACCTTTATATCATTATGATTACATTCCATAAAATACGAAATAGAAATGAAAGTAGCGTTCATGCGTACGTACGGCTTACCGTCTCCATGAACGGTGCATTTCATTTCTTACCTCTAAATGTTATGTAATATTATAAATGCATGTATATACTGGATATATATGATATATATGACATATAAATCATGAATATAACTCTGGATATAATGGATACATGAACAACTTGTAATTATAAAGAGTTTATTTTTGACTCAAGTACCAATGATCGTTAAAATGACCGTTATTAACTTAAATAATTACAGTGTTCATGAAATGGTAATAAGTGATATAAAAGGAATAATGACCTAGAGAAAGGTTCTTAATCAAGTAGAAATTAACTCAAGTTTATTATTCAGGAGATTAAATAACTATCGAGTCAAGTCGGATATGAGGTAAGAGACTTCATCTCAATCTCCTTTCATTGAGGCATATTTTGTTTTATGCACAACTTTATTTTATACAGTGTATAAACCCCTTTGACTTTTTTTTTATTCAAAAGGAATCTTTTTTATACTAAGATTTTACTAAACGATAAAAGGGAATGTTTTTTGTCGTACGTATACGGCGACAACGACTGCTCCGCCGCCGTGACCATTATTTGAGTTTCGGCTTCCTCTACAAGCCATAACTTTTTTTATTGAAAAATAAATACCATTTTTTACTTTTCTTTTATTTTGGTATTGAAAATGGTTTTGATAATGTTTTTATTATATTAATGTGTTATTGATATCTTGTGAATGAAATGTGGAAATGTTATGTTTCCTTTATGCATGTTTTATGTGATACGATTATGTTATGGTTCTTGGGCATTGTTTATGAAGACGGGTGGTTCCGTGATAAACTAAGGGCGGGTGAGCCTGATATAGCTCTCCAATGAATTCGATAACGCGAAGGGGGTAAACGATAAGGTTTCTCCGAAGAGATTTAGGCAATATACTGTGATGGGTATTGCAAACGTAACCATGAGGGTTACTCCCTATGTAAGAATGTTATGAATGCCTGAAGTTACCTTTATGTCTTATGATTTCTATGATTTATTCATGATTTGATGAGGTATGTTAAAATGCTTATGTTTTATGAGTAAAGTATGATTTCATACATGGACTAATGTTTTCATTTCATACTTTTATATCCCTTACTGATATTTTTATGCTCATCCCAAGTTTTTGAAATGTTTTTCACAGGTCAAGGGAAAGCTACATGATGTGATGATAGGGTCAAGGAAGTGTCATGAAAGAATCTATGTTTTATTTTAAATATGTTTCCGATGATAAAAAAAATGAGTACAATATTTTATGTAACCACTTTGTTTAAATGTGGAGTGTAATGCATGATTTATTATCTAATTCTCTAAAACTCTAAACTTGAAAAGATCCTCAACATGTTTTCTTGAAATAACTCAAGATTAAGTAATGTTTAAGGCTGGGGCCTTATAGAAAATTTATCAATGAGATCAGTGAGGTTTGTAATGAATGACTCAGTTTCTTTCATTTTCTATTAAATATGTCAGACTTCCTGCTCTGCCTTCGGGATTTACCTGGTATTCTATGACTCTTTCTAGAACTGGGTAATGTGGGAACGTTGGATACTCTCCTGTATCTTTTCAACCATGTAATCATGGATCATTACATGAAGATAGTGAGAATCTACCCCTCTAGCAAAGATAAAACATAGACAGGTGTAGTGTGATCCCAACTAGTTTATCCATTTTTCCTATGGATAACTGAGGAATCATTTGATACACTTCCACCCCTTGTTCAACGTCATACATATCTCATTAGCTGCTTCATAATCGTATTCATATATCTTTTATGGGTCTGCAGGCTAGTATTTGGGGAAAGCAGCCAAAAAATTAGTGGATGGTCTAATTTTGGAATTCATTCTTCCCTAGTAGCTTCACCCACACCTGTTTAGAGCACCACCCCAGGAGCATCATCATCCATGATTGTAGCCTCCAACTCTGTGAGCACTAGGGTGGGGTCAGCTTGAAGGGTTGGCTCTGTAAGAGATGGTGTAGCCATTGACATGGCTCCAACAGATGTTCCTAAGTCAATGGACAGTCGAGCCTCAAACCTTTCAATTACTACAATGGGAATCGATATTTTAGTCATCTGAGCTACCTGATAAAAGAGAGGATCCAATAAGGGTAAAGACTTTCAAGATCCAAGCACAGTGGAATCTAGTTCCTGTGTCATGGTAGGAGCAGCCCCTACAAGGGATACCTTAGCACTTGTAAGCACAATCACTGGAACTGGTTCCTTTTGGATGGAAGGAATGGTGGAGAGCTCAGAATCCTCCATTTCACCACTTTATTTTGGCGCATCGCTGCCTACTCCAACCATAGTCATTTCCCCACCTCATTTCATTCTGAGAATAGGTTCCTGTGGATGTTCTCTTTCCTCCATGGGCATGTCCTCATTCCCCACGGGAGAAGGATTCCAGGGCACCATCTTCCATGTGTTCCTAAACAGGATGAAATTTCATCGATAACCTAGGATTACATAAAGGGAAAGGCTAATAGAGACATGATTTAAATTCACCTCGAGAAGCTCAGCCAGTTCTACGTCAGAGCTTACAATTTCACCGCTCTCATGAGAGCTTCATTAATGATCATGTGTTTCTAAAGGTACTTCACTGCTTGGACCTTCAACCCCTTCAACCCATTCAACATTTTCAACATGTTCAGCCTCTTTTTCCTCTTCTTCTTCATCCACTTCTTCTTCGTCTCCTCCACCATCTGCCACTTCCTCTTATTTCTCCTCTACAACTTCATTCTTTGATGGAAGCTTTTTCAGAACCTATTCCTGGCCGTGAATCACTTTCACTGGGAGATGTGGGTCTTCATACTAACGCTGTTGGCATGCGTACATATCCATGTTCGTTAGGTATGCATGCTTGCGATGAAAGTTCACCCTATCTGCCACCTAGATGCGCCCTATGTCTGGAAACTCGAGCCTAGTAGGAACCAGTCTCCGCCATAGCTCTACAGTTGAAATGGATTGTCACAGAGTCCTCCCAGAGGACCATAGGGAGTAAAAGATATCATTGATAGTTTTCTTCCAGAGGTGTTTGAGCTGCTTCTAAGGGAGTTCCCTAGCTCACCGACGGGGCTAACCGCGTGACCAACCCTCCTCAGAAGGAGGAGGCATGCTCTCAGCTTGTGGTGCTCCTAATGATTATTTTCTAGCCTAAGTCGTGTTATCCACCTGGCCCTCTCCTTGTCTCACCACCCCTGTAGCTATGGAATCACACCTTTTTATTACATAACTTTTCATTACATTTTACAAACAGATGATCTTTAAAGTCTAGTGTCTTGGAAATCAAGAACATAATACATGAAAAAAGCATAAAACATTCTTATAAACGACTCGTAAGGATTCATCATAGGTTCATCATATGTAAAATTACTACATCTCATATCGTGGAGACATACATCAGAGGAAAGTGTGAGAAGAAGTCTCAGTAATGAAGACAAGTGAAACAGTTGACATGTGATCTTCAGAAATATTAATAAGAACATGATAAAAATCATAAAGACATGAGAAATTAAATAATATGAATATCATGATAAAAATAAAATGAATCATAACATGAATATGTGGCTAAAAAATTTCAGTTATACATTCATGAACATATCACCATGGTCTATCCCTGAGGTTTTATAAAAAATTACCAAGGTTATTCACAAGGGTATCGTGAAACTTCTCATCTGTAGAGATTAATTTCTTTACCCAATGCATTGGAGTACTATAAGGGTAAACCCTTAATATTTCTTTATTTATATGTGATCCACATATATCATAATAAAACATTTCATAAATAACCCATAGAGAACAAAAGAAATGGGATTCAATTCAAAATAGTGACGTTTTAAAAGTTAAAAAATGATCATTATGCCATTTATAACCCATGGAAAGGGAGTCAGGGTTATATGTATGTCAATTCCAGAATAATATATATATTTTTTGTTCTATTTATGAACAAACATATAAAAAAATAGGTCTGGGTATTCACATAAATAAAACAATTGAGAAAGAGGGAGAAATTTTGAGGTGAAATTTCTGCAGCAAAATAACTATATATCATGGTTTTAGAAAATAATAAAAAGAGAGGGGACAAGGGTCTCCCATACATAAATGAACCATTTTTAAGTATAGGGACATAACTAAAATAAATAAGATCATGGTGTGGACATTTTAATGACACAGCACATGAAAAGGAAACTTGATAGGAAAGAGAAAGGGCAATTTCTTTTACGAAATTTCGGTAGCCTAACGACATCACATAAAAAAATTCAGAAAATCAATTGATAAGAGAGGAAAGGGTCCCTCATCATTTGTAAATGAAATAGATAGTAGTAAAGGTATATAAGAACAAGACCCCTCATAATAATATGTAACTATAAGACATAACATAAAAGAAGTCGTGACTTAATAGAGGAGGGTGAAAGGTTCCCTTAATTTGATGAGTAACTTCGAAAGCCTGAATTTCGGAACCTTGGGAGGCTTGAGGGAACCTTGGGAGGACTCCTTGGGAGGTAAGAAGACCATAACATAGTTGAGGAGGATTTTTGTAATGAAATGAATAAGGGAAATGGCATGGTATTTATAGGAAAAGTGAGGGAATACATTATTAATTTCCAAGGGACACCTCAACGGTGGTATTTGCAAAACCATGGTCTTTCTCATGGTATTTTCCCACGGTATTGGCCACCTAGGACACTACATAGCATATATAACTATTCATAAGTTGACCAAAAAACTTACATCATTATTACATCATTAATGATGTCATTAAACACACGAGACTCAAAACTGTATTTTTACTATTCACAAAAAATTCAACTATTTCAGAATAATCCCCAAAATTCACCCTAACCTAATATCAATGCTCTAAATTAAAAAATGAACTCCACTTTATGAAAATAATTTTCAAAATATTTTTAATTTAATTTTTAAATAAAAACATTATTTATTCCAAAAATACAACTTTAAAAATACAACTCATTTTGTAGCACCTTAAAAAAGTAATCATGGTTCCATAAAATAATTATATAACTATAATAATATAATGTAACAATTTATGACTACATTTTATGAAAATATATTTCCATTTAAAATTGTTAAATTAATTATAAAATTGTAAATTAAATATTTATGACATAAAAAAATACCAAAACATATACTATGATCATTTTTTCACTATTAAGATGTTTAAATTGTATATATACATTCATGGGTGAAGTTTATATTTTTTTGGACAATTTACAATTCATTACTATTCATATGGGTATGTTACTATTCACTAAAAATCAGGTTTATCTTATTAGACTCGAAAAATATCGCTGATCACAACTGTAGAAGACCATTTTTTGAAAATCGTTTCACATTATTAATTATATAACGAATACAAAAATATTTTAAAATACCCCTTTTTTCCAAAATTCATCAATAATACACATCCTATATTTATCTGGATATTTGAAATTCATAAACATTTCCATAATAAGAAATAATAATTTTATTTATATAAAAGGATTACACAAAGCAGTTGAGGTCTCGTTACAAAGACCCTTATTACACCAGCAAAGGACCTAAGTGTAAGGTGTGCTACAATGATAGAATCTTGGGGTTGCTCGGACAACATTGCCTAAGTGGTAATTTCGATCAGCTCTAACTTCTTCCTTAGTTGATTCTGTTCAAGCTTCATATGTTGAATTTCGGCTTGGGCTTGGTCCAAAGCAAAGCCCAGTGATGCTACCTCCTTCCCAAGCTCCGACAGATGGGCTTTATAAGGCCCGAGTCTACTGGATGAGGCCATTCAATCTTCTTTCGGTATTAATTAACCAAGATAAATATATTTATAAAAAAATGTTAGGTTTATAGTTTCCAATGGTCATATTGACCAACAGTCATATAATAGTCGAAACCCAATGGTCTCTTTTTAATTATATCTACTTCATTAATTAAAGGATACAGTTTTGTTGAGTATAAAATTAAATAACACACAAATTTAGGAAAAAAATATAATTAAAAAGTTTGAATCATTACATTCCTCCCCCTTAGTAAATTTCTTCCATGAAATTTTAACTCATACCCTAAGAAGATAAATGGTGTGGGTACTTCTATCTCATAGAATCCTCCAGTTCCCACGTGGCTTCTTCACGTTTGTGGTTCATCTACAACTCCTTAACAAGGTGGGTAGTCTTGTTGCATAAAACCTTATATCTAAGATCCAATATCTCCACCATATTCTCCTCATAAGAGAGGTCATGTTCCAGTTGTACCACCTCTGGTTTTAGTACAAGTGAAGGGTTAAGTATGTACTTATTTAATAGGGATACATGGAATACATCATGAACATGAGCTAGATTTGGAGGAAGTTCAAGCAGATAGGCCACTGCTCCCACATGATCAATGATTTCATAGGGGCCAATGTACCTAGGGATGAGATTATCTTTTTTTCCAAACCTCATGACTCTCTTCCAAGGTGAAATATGAAGAAAGACTTTGTCACCAACATCAAACTCCAAGTCCCTTTTATGGTTGTCGGCATAGCTCTTTTGCCGACTCTAAGTAGGATTAATGTGTTGCTGTATGGAATGGACCTTTTCGGTCATCTATTGCAGAATATCATGCTCAAGAAGCTTTCTCTCACTATCTTAATCCTAATAAGTAGGAGTTCTACATCACTTACCATATAAATCTTCATAGGGTGTCATTTGAATGCTCGGGTAGAAGCTGTTGTTGTAAGAGAACTCAACTAAAGGGAGATGTTGATCCCATCCACCTTTAAATTCCATTAAGCATGTTCTTATCAGTTCCTCGAGTGTTTGAATAGTCCTTTTAGATTTGAAATCAGTTTGGGGGTGATAGGTCGTAATGAAATTCAATTCAGTGCTCAGATTTTATTGAAGACTTCTCCAGAATTTCGGTGTGAACCTTGGATCACTATCAAATATAATAGAAAGTGGAACTCCAAGCAGCCTTACCACTTCTTTCACGTAAATCCTTGAAATTTGATCAAGAGATAAATCTTCCTGAATGGAGATTAAATGGTCAGTCTTGGTGAGACGGTCCACAATAACCCATATCATATTGTTTTATTTGGAAGTTCTCGTGAGACCAATGACAAATTCCATAGTGATATTGTCCCACTTCCATGCTGGTATGTGGAGTGGTTGCAATAAACCTTAGGAATTTGTCACTCTGACTTCAATTTCTAACATACCAGGCACCTTGACCTGTAGTCATTAATCTCCCTTTTCATATTATCCCACCAATAATTATCATGAAGGTCCCTATACATTTTGTACTACTAGGATGTATAGAGAAAGTAGAGCTATGAGATTCATCCATTAGCTGCTTCTTTATTTCCATAGTAGATGGATCACATAGTCTAGTATGAAAATATAGTACAACTTCTTGATCCGTATTTAACTCAGGGAACTTTCCGTCCTTCATAGCCTCAAACTTCTTTTGTAAAAAAGGATATTCTTTCTGAGCTTTCCTGATCTTCTGTATTAGTGAAATTTGAGAAATCATTTGCATTAGGGTTGATGATTTCCATTACTTTATAATTCCCATGTCCAGTTTTACTAGGTCATTGATTAGAGGATCTCTTTGAATCCTCATAATGGGAAAAACAACTGGGGCTTTCCTGCTTAATGAATTAGAGACTTTTTTTTTCTCTTCTAGGATGATAATGAATTGAACAATCATTGTATTTAAGAAGTTCCAACCATCTCATTTGTCTCATATTCAATTAATTTTGTGTGAAAATATACTTCAATCATTGATGTTCTTTGTATATATCACATTTCGGCCCATAAAGGTAGTGCCTCCATATCTTCAGAGTAAAAATGACAGCAAGAAGCTCCAGATCATGCGTAGGATAGTTTTACTCATGAGTATTCAAGTATCGAGATGCATAAGAAAAGACCTTGTCATTTTTCATGAGGACGCAGCCAATACCTTTTAGAAATACATCGCTAAAAATAACAAATCCTTCTCTAATTGAGGGCAGAGATAACATGTTTATAGTAACCAATCTCTTCTTCAGCTCATGGAATCATTCCTCACACTCCTTTGTCCAGATGAATTTGAAACCATTTCAAGTTAACTTGGTTAATGGATTATAAAGTCGTGAAATTTTGTTCACAAACCTCCTATAATATCCCTCTAGTCCAAGAAAACTACAAATATCAGTTCTTGTTGTAGGCTGAGGCCACTCCTCAATAACTTTTGTATTTGCAGAGTCAACTAGGATTCCTTCATTGGCAACAATGTGCCCTAAGAAATCACCTTTTTGTAACCAGAATTAACATTTACTAAACTTTCCAAAAAGCCTATCCTTTCATAAAGTTTGTAAAATAACCCTTAGATGATCCTCATGCTCCTCAATACATTTGGAATATACCATAATATCATCAATAAAAACTACCACAAAGTTATCAAGGTAGTCCTTAAAGACTCTATTCATAAAATCCATAAAAATGGCAGGTATATTTGTTAGTCCAAAAGGCATAACAAAAAACTCGTAATGCCCATATTGATCGGAAGGCAGTTTTTGGAATATCTTCTTTATTCAGCCTTAATTGATGGTAACCAGATCAAATATCAATCTTAGAAAAGAATTGAGCCCCATGAAGTTGGTCAAATAAGTCATCATTTCTTGGAAGAGGGTATTTTTTCTTTACTATGATCCTGTTCAATTCTCTATAATAAATGCATATCTGTATCAATCCATCCTTCTTCAAAAAGAGAATATGTGCTCCCCAAGGAGACACACTCGGTCAGCTAAACCCCTTCTCCAAAATATATTGGAGTTGTTTCTATAATTCCTCCAAGTCCACTTTTTCTATCCTATATAGGGTATTTTATATTGGATGAGATCCAGGTATGAGTTCAATAGAGAACTCTACCTCTCTTTCTGGGGGAGGTCCAGGAAACTCCTCAAGAAATACATTAACGTATTCATGGATGATGGGGACATTTTCTATCCTCAAACTCTCATTTCCTTCTTCTTATTCACCGATCAATTCCATAAAGAAGGATATAGGAGGTTCTTATAGACAAAGATCAGGTTAAGATATCTCTCCTTGGAAGATAACTGTATGTTTTCCATTCAAGACTACTGATATTTCCTTACTTCTACATTTGATCTTAGCATTATACTTTGAGAGCCAATCCATCCCTAGTATAAGGTCGAATTCTAGCATGGGAATGATTACTTGATTTGTGATAAGATTGTGCTCACCAAAGAAAATACTAGAGTTTCTAAACACTAACGATACTTGGATAATACCACTAGAAGTTTTGACTGTTAACTCTCCTTTTATCAAGTTGGGGGTTGATTCCAAATTCTTTTCAAACATGGAGGAAATAAAGGAATACATATAACCAGAATCAAAAAAATTACTTGCTAGATTTGAGAGAACAACAAGAGTACCTGCTACCACATCATTTGGAGCTTCAACTTCAGATGTCTTGATAGAAAAAGCACGACCTTGCTCCCTTGGCCTTTGCTAAGTCTGATGGTGGTTCCCCTCCACTACCCTCGTATTTGGAAAGTGATTGTCATAGTGCGCAAGTTGTCGACACTTAAAGAACTAGACATCAGGTAGGGCCTACACCATCTCCCCCTTGTCATTATTGTTTGGAATTTTAGGTTTTACCTCACTATGAAAATTCCTCGCAATATGTCCATCTCTTCCACACTTGTAGCATTTTTTTCTCTTGAGAAGGAAGTTCCCCAAATTCTTCTTCCCATGTTTATTACACATGGGATGTTGCAATTGCTTGCCTCCTCTTACCTGATAAAAGGTCCTCCCTAAGCTGGGCCTTATCGATCTATTTTTTTCGTTTGATTTATGAGACCACTGTGTCTCACTGAACTACAGTTCGACATTCATTACACTCCGTATGATATCCTCATAGCTGTCATAGTCTTGATTGGCTAGATTCTTCTGCAGATGAGGTCTCAGTTCATCGAAGAATCTATCAACCTTACCATTAGGATCCATGAAAAATCTTGAGGAATAATAGGAAAGTCTTGTAAAGTTCATCTTGTATCTTCCCACAGATTCATTCTCCTTCTGCTTCAGTTAGAGAAACTCCTTCTCCATTATTGCTCTCATGGAACGAGGGAAATACTTACAGAAGAAGATCCATCTAAACTCTTCCCACTGCATAGCTTCAACCTACACTCTTTGACTCATGTTTTTAATTAGTTCCCACCACTAATCAGCTCCTCCCTCTAAGTGATAGACAGCGTAGGTGACCTTCTCTTACTCTGAACAGCAGAGCACAAAAAAGATCTTCTCTATAGAACTTATCCACTGTTCAGAAATCAATGGGTTTTTCGATCCACCAAATGTTGTTGTTTGTTGATTCACAAAGGGCTCAGAATAATGTTTTTCCCTTCACAGTGAGATCATTTTATCAGCTTTATTCAAGTTATTTCCCATAACATGAGTCAGTTGGTTCATCATTGGCATGAATTTTTCCATTCTGTCTCCTGTCAGAGGGTCGTCAGTGCATGGTCCATTGTAGTCACCATTTTCATGGTTTATCTTATTTCCCTCCATTTCCTATAGGAATAAAACCTTAGTAAGAATCTTATTTCATTTAAAAATCTTTTAAAAATAAAGGATTTTTGTATTAAAATTTCTTTAAACAATTACATTTTTCTATAAATCCTTCATAATGAATCATAAAAAGCTTATGATTAACCAAAAATATCCTCCCGGAGTGTCGTAACAAAGAGTGTAGTAAGGCCACTTTTCATGTACCAGGATACCCCAAGTGAAGCCCGAAACTCCTTGTTAGATTTTTCACTCCTAGGTACCTCTGTGTCAGAGCTGCCTCTACCTGCTCGTATCCAAACATGGATGTATTTTCTTGATAAACCACATACTCAAAACTCACCAAAATACTAGGAAATTTTATTATATTTAAACTTTTCCATAGTGTTATTCCTAATGTTTTCATAGCCTAATTTCAATAAATAACTAAACAATCCTTTGATACCAACTATGGAATCTCACCTTTTTATTACATAACTTTTCATTACATTTTACAAATAGAGGATCTTTAAAGTATAGTGTCTTGGAAATCAGGAACATAATACATGAAAACAACATAAAGAATTCTTCTAAACCAATCATAAGGCTTCATCATAGGTTCATCCTATGTACAATTACTGCATCTCATATTCTGGAGACATACATCAAAGGAAAGGGTGAGAAGAAGGCTCAGTATGGGGAACAAGTGAAACAATTGACATGTGATCTTGATAAATTTTAATAAGAACACACTACAAAAAACTGTTGAGTTTAGAAAGGGTTATTTTTGAAATTAGAAGGGGTTATAACCCCTTCTAAAAGAATTAGAGGTGGTTGTGGGGAATCACCGCTAATGTGGCTGCCTACTGTTAGTAGGGGCAGTTTTGGGGAACCGCTACTAAAGTTGTGATGACTTTAGCGGCGGTTAAATTAAAGGGGGTTTAAACTCCCTCTAATGTTGACAGAAAGTCACTGAAAAATCTTGAACTAGTGGCGGTATGAATGGAATCCGGACCGGTTCAGGACATTAGGGGCGGTTATAGAAACCACCCCTAAAACCTCTATTTTTTTATAATTGGATTGGCGCCTCATCCCGACCTTGCTCCCCATACCCTGTCTCGCTACTCGCCCTCAGTCACCCCCCATCCCCGACGCGCACCCGACACCCCCCGCCTCCCCCTGCCCCCTCTGCCCCTGACACCCGCCCTGCCCTCACACCCCATCCCCGGTCTCGCTCCCCACCCTCAGTCACCCCCATCTCCGATGCGCACCCGAGACACCCCCTCCTCCCCCTGTCTCTCTCCCAGTCCCATGTTCCCCCAACACCCGCCCTACCCCTCCCACCTCCAGTTCTTCACATTCTCTTTCCCAATCACCAAATGCCACCGACACCCACTCTCTCCCTCCGGACTCTAGTTCGCCGCTTCACTTCCCGAAGGGCCCTGTCACATGCCTCAATTTCGTCTGTAATTCGAACTGTTTTATGGTTATTTTTTAAAAAAATGAGGCTATCAGTGGGATTCGAACCACAGGATGCATTTGCCATTACAACAAACCAACCTACGGTTTTACCACTACAAAATTTTATTTTTATTTTTATTAAGTCATATTATCCTCTATTTATATATATTTTATTCATTATTTTAATAAATATTATTTATATTATATATTTTAACACATTTAAACATATAAACTATATATACATTTATATAAACTATATATTTATATGCATATACTCATATGTTTATATATATATATTCATTTAAATTATTTATATACTTAAATACATATTTATATATTTTATACATGTTTATTTATATAATTTATATAAATAATTATATGTATATATATATATAGATATATATTTAAGTATATAAATAATTTAAATGAATATATTTATAAATACATTTATATGTCTGTGTGTTTGTGTATTTATATAATATTTATATAATCGATGCACAACTGTGTGTACTTCCTTTTTTTATCTTTGTAATTTGAACCAGTTCTTTTTTTTTTGTATTTTACATTGTATTTTCCCAGATTATTTACATTTTAAAAATCAAATAATTGCATGTAGATATAATATGATTATAATATATATTAATTTAATTATTTTTATATACTTGTGTGTGTGTGATAAAAATAATAATATTATTTATTATTATTTTTATTACACTTATTTTTTAAACAATAAAATTTATCTGTTTGTTTTATAAATACCAAACATTTATTTTATGATTTATATCATTCATCTATTATATTAAATACATTTATATTATATATTTATGTAAATTATATATATACTTAAATACATATTTATATATTATATACATGTTTATTTAAATAATATATATATAAGTATTTACTTAATGTATTTATAAAATTTATCTAAAAAATAATTATATAATATATTTCAATACATGTATTTATTATTATGTACATTATTATAAATTTATTTTTATAAATTGTATAATATTGTATATAATTATTATATAATTAATATTATAAGAAATACATATATATGAAATAAACTTTATAAAAATATTAAGATTATAAATAATTAATATTAAATTAAATGCAATTTAAATAAATATAATATGTGAAATAAAATTTATACAATTATTTATATAATTTTATATGAAATAAAATTTATACAAATATCTATATAATGTATTTCAATACATATATTTGTTATTATGAACATTAATATATATGTATTTCAATAAATATAATTGTATAATATTATGTATAGTAGTATATATGTATTTCAATAAATATAATTGTTTAATATTGTGTACATTAATATACATTTATTTTTATAAATTTTATATCATATAATATTGATTATATATAATATTATTGTAGGAACATATTATTTAAAAATATATTTATTATTATTATATTATAATTTACAAAAACTACAAGCTTGGGTTTTTATATGATATAATTTTTAAATAAACTATAATATGTTTATACTTTTATATTTATATAATATGTTTATACTTTTATATTATATACAATTAATATTATATGGAATACAGTTTTTACAAATAAATTTATATTAATGTACATAAAATTAAAAAATTATATTTTTTGTATATATATAAATACAATTAAATGCAATCATATAAATATTCTATATGATATTCATCTATATAATTCATTTAAATACATTTATATATTGTAGTTTAATTATATATATATATACATATATATATATATATATTATGTAAGTTTCTTTTAAAAAAAATAGTGGGGGTTCACAACCCCCTCTAATTTAAAGACATTAGAGGGGGTTTTGAACCCCCTCTAATTTAAAGACATTAGAGGGGGTTTTCAACCCCCTCTAATTTAATGACATTAGAGTGGGGTTTTCAACCCCTCTAATTTAAGTCATTAGAGGGGGATTTCAACCCCTTCTAATTTAAAGGCATTGGAGTGGGTTTTAAACCCCCTCTAGAATCCAATTGGATATTAAAAAAACAATGTTAAAAAAATTAGAGGGGGTTCAAAACCCCCAATAATTTAAGAAATTAGAGGTGGTCTATAACTCACTCTAAATTCAATGATTAGTAGGGGTTCTACATAATATTTCTCTAATATTTATTGAAAATGAATTTAGAGGGGGTTCAAAACCCCCTCTAAATTCGACGATTAGAGGGGGTTGTGTAGAACCCCCTCTAATTGTACAGAAAATGAATTTATAGGGGGTTGTGAATAACCCCCTCTAAATAACCCCCTCTAATGTACTGTTTTTTTGTAGTGACATGATAATAATCATAAAGACATGAGCAATGGAAGAATATGGATATCATGATAAAAAGAACATGAATCATATATTGAATATTCGGAAACAAAATTTCATTTAGATATTAATGAACATATCACAATGGTCTATCCCCGAGGTGTCATAAAAAATTACCAAGGTTATTCACCAAGGAATCGTGAAACTTGTCATCTCTAGAGATTAATTTATTTACCCAATGAATTGGAGCTCTATCAGGGCGCACCCTTAATATATATTTATATACATGTGATCCACAAATATAAAAATAAAAAAAATCATAAATAACCCATAGAGAACAAAATAAATAGGTTTCATTTCAAAATTGTGACATTTTAAATGTTAAAAAAAGATCATTATGTCATTTATAACCCAGGGAAAGGTTGTGAGGGTTATATGTATGTAATTTAAAAAATAAAATATATCATTTTTGGTATATTTATGAATACTAATAGAAACAAAATATGTTTGGATTTTCACATAAATAAAACAAGAGATAAAGAGGGAGAAATTTTGAGGCGAAATTTATGCAGCATACCAGCAAAATATTATGGTTTTAGAAAATAATAAAAAGAGAGAAGAAAACGGTCTCCCATCCATAAATGAACCATTTTGTAGTTGAGGGAAATAATAAAAATAAATAAGATTATGGTGTGGATATTTTAATGACACACCACATGAAATATAATCTTGAAAGGAAAGAGAAAGCACGATTTCTTTTATGAAAATTCAACAGCCTAACGACATCACATAAAAAAATTCATAAAATCAATTGATAAGAGAGGAAAGGGTCAGTAATCATTTGGAAATTAAATAGACAGTATCAAAGATATAGAAGAACAAGACCCCTCAAAATAAAATGGAACTACAATATATAACATAAAGGAAGTCATGACTTAAAAGAGGAGGGTGAAAGGTTCCCTTACCTTGAAGAGTAACTTAAAAAACTTGAAGGTCAGGACCATGAGAGGCTTGAGGGAACCTTTGGAGGACTCCTTGGGGGACTCCTTGGGAGTTAAGGTGACCATAACACCATTGAGGAGGATTTTAGAATGAAATGAATGAGGGAAATGGCTTCGTATTTATAGGAAAAGTGAGGGAATAAATTATTAATTTCCAAGTTACACCTCATCGATGATATTTGCAAAACCATGGGCTTTACCATGGTATTTTCCCATGGCATTGGACACTTGGGACACATCATAACATATATCACTATTCATAAGTTGACCAAAAAGCTTCCGTCATTATTAAATTATTAATGATGTCATTAAACACCAGAAACTCAAAATTGTATTTTTACTATTCAAAAAAAAATTCAATTGTTTTAGAAAAATCCCAAAAATTTACTCTAACCAAAAATAGATGCTCTGAATTTAAAAGTTAACTCCATTATATGAAAATAATTTTCTAAATATTTTAACTAATTTTTAAATAAAATAATAATTTATTCCAAAAATACAGCTTTAAAACTGTAACTCATTTTTTAACACCTTAAAAAAGAAATGATCGTCCCATAAAATTATTTTATAACCATAATAAAATAAATTAACAATTTATGATTACATTTTATTGAAATATATTTCCATTTTAAATTATAAATTTAATTATAAAATTGTAAATAAAATATTTATGACATACAAAAATACCAAAACTTATACTATGATTGTTTTTTAACTTTTAAGATGTTTAAATTTTATTAATACATTCATGGGTCATGTTTCTATTTTTTGGCCAATTTACTATTCATTACTATTCATACAGGTATGTTACTATTCATACTTTACTATTCACTAAAAATCAAGTTGATCTTATTTGACTCTAAAATTATCTCTTATCACAACTATAGAAGAATATTTTTTGAAAATTATTTCACATTATTAATTATTTAAAGAATACATAAATATTTTAAAATACCCCCTTTTCCCTAAATTAATCAATAATTCACATCCTATATTTATTCAGATATTTGAAAATTACAAACTTTTCCTTAATAAGAAATATCAATTTTATTTATATAAAAGGATTACAAAAAGTGGCTAAGGTCTTGTTACATAGCCCCTTATAACACCTGCATAGGACCTAAGTGTAAGGTGTGCTATAGTGATAAAATCTTGGGGTGGATCAGAAAACATTGCCAATGTAGTAATTTCTATCAGGTCGAACTTCTCCCTTATGTGATTCTGTTCAAGCTTCATATGTTGAAGTTCTGCTTGGGCTTGGTCGAGAGCAAAGCCCAGTGATGCTACCTCCTTCCCAAGCTCCGACATATGGGATTCATAAGGGACGATTCTACTGGATGAGGACATTCAATCTTCTTTCTATATTAATTAACCAAGATAACTATATTTATAAAAACACAATGTTAAGATTATAGTTTACAATGGCCATATTGACCAACAATCATATAATAGTCGAAACCCACCGATCTCATTTTAATTATACCCAATTCATTAATTAAAGGATATATTTTTGTTGAGTATAAAATAAAATAACACACAAATTTAGGAAACAAATATAATTAAAAATTTCGGGTCATTATAGTTGCACTCCGTCTACCTCCCTGCTCTTTTGGCTCCATGCAAGCTGCTTTGAGTTGTTATATGTGTTTCTATATAATCGCCTCGTGATATTTTTTTGTTTAGTGTTCGCATACTCGATTGAAAACCCCTCACTAACATTAGTGGGGGGGGGGGGGTGATGACTACACCAAAGCCTTAAGTCATGAAAATAATCCATAGTTTGTTGATAATGTAGGGATGTCGCTCTTCCCAAACCTCTTTATAAACTTTTTTTGGTATCCACTGCATGCACCCTAACTTCCTTGCGAACATGTTCGACACGTATGGTTCGAAAAAGATTTTTCCATCAATCTGAGATACCAATACACCACCTCCAATGCTTTGCAGGTACTCCCTCTTCTCCAATGGGCCCCACCCGTCATCTACTATCTGTCCAACTGGAATCTCGAATAGTTGAATTTCGAAATGGGTTTGGCTGATGATCTTGAGCATTATCCCTTCTTCTATGAGCATTAGCGGGCAGATTCCAACAATATTCAAGAGGTATGGCTACATACCATCACCTGGAGGGTGAATGGAGTTCAAAAATTTATACCTTCCACAATGGTTTGTGACCTAGTAATGAAGGATCTGGAATAGTCCACATATTCTTCTAGGAATACATCCCCTTAAGATGCACCCCATAATGTTGTATATACTAGCTAATATAAGCACCCCCAAGTTAACCTTGTTCTTCGCCACCATGATATCATCCATCACTAATGTCCATGGGTGGACCCCCATCCTCGTATCCCTCACAAGAAACAGGAACCCGCTCAAGAATGAAGTAAGGAACCCAGCATATCGTACATTTGAGTCCCAACTTTCATTAATGCCAAATCCTCATGATCGATAATCTCCAACCACCAAAATCGTTCAATATGATCCCACCTTTCCCCTATGAGATGTATTCTGGAATTTCTTCCCTTGGCCTCGCATCTTTATAGCTTTATCTTGCATCAGTAAAAGACTGAAACATCCTTGATAAGTTATGTTTTTCAGAACATATATTAATTTTATCTCCTCCTTATCCATCTCTAGTAGATGCCATGTTAGGATGGTGGTGCGCGTCTTGTCCCCCCAGGCATTTTCCGTCAGGAGGAACTTGTCATACTGGTACCCCTCCAAGGGGATTCCCCCAATAGAATGAATGTCCCACAGACTGATACCCACGTCCCAATGGTGGAGGTGGAAGGTGTTGGTATCTAGAGACCAATGGAAGAACAATTCCAGTATGAGGTCCTGCTACCGGTAGAAGTAAAATTGGGATGTACAAACATCTTCAAAGATCCAGATGGACCTCAACTCTAGTCCAAACTCCTCACACATTTGGGGTACCTAGTATGGCCATGGCCATTTTATTATGTAGTTACCTCTGGACCTGAAGTCCCACTCCTACCAACCTTTCATCTCATTGGTAATACATCTTCGGAAGGTGATTTCATAAAGAGTTAGTGATTCTTCAGGAACCAATTCACTCCCTACGACAGTCCTAGTATTTGGATTCAGGACATAGAGGGAAATATGTTATGTTTCTCTGGAAGGATGGCCATTGTTCATAATGTTGAACTGTGGAAGACTATCCTTGTGGGTCACCCATGATCGTGACGTATCAGTTTCGAACCCAGGAATCTACACCTCTTCCAAAATGCCGAAGTTCCATATCAGTAGGCTATCAATCAGAACATAATATTTTTGTGCTTGCGTAACCATACTAAAAATAAATTGGTTGTTAGAAATGAAAATCCTTGCTTGAAGAATATGGGGAATTTTTGATCATCTGAGTCCTCATTGTAGCCGCATTATACTCCCCCTTAGTGTTGGTTTTTTGAGTAGCAATATTGGAAAAATTTCAGAAATCCCAAGGGCGGTGCACAAAAGAATGGAGATTTAGTGTGCAAGAATGTTGTTCTGCGTGAAAATGTCTGGTTGTGTGAAAGTGGCTGCACCACACAAAAAACTCAAGATCAACTACGGAAACATCTGCACGGATGGATATCTAAAGCCTGTTATATAGGAAAGTCAAAGTGGGAACCTAAGGGGGGGGGGTTACCATATTTATAGTCATGAACCAGGTCTTGCGTGCACATAGAAGAGGTTTTCACATCCATACACCACTTTTATGTGTACCGATCAAAAGTTTCTCTATCTTTTGGAATGACCCTCAAAATCCAACCTTTAGGTACCCCTTCATCTCTGATTCTGAGGGGGGGGGGGATTTTTCGACATTGAATTTCAGATATAGCTCGGATGGGGGTATTTTGATGAAACCAAAGGAACATCGAGAATAAAGGGATGAATCCATGGTGGGAGAGTTATATCCACACAAAAATGAAGAGGTGCGTGCAAGATCCCCCTCGGTGAGTATGATCTTTCACACCCAATGTGACGTCAACAATCGACTTTCAAATTGACCCGTCGTGAACGCGCCCAGGCACTGGCACACAAGAGTCTAGGTGCGCACGTGAGACATCTTGCGGCACAAAATCCCTTATACACCCATTGCGACGTCAAAAGGTCCCTTTCACAACCACCTCTATAGAAAAATACAGCCAAGTCATGGGTGCGAAGGAAGAGAGTCTGGTGCGGAAGTTTCCCCTAGGCACGTAAATCCTTGTGCACCCTATGTGACGTCATGTAGTAGTTTTCATGCAAAAACTCTTATGTTCCACCTCTGAGTATTTTGTCTATAAAACGAAGCATACCCTATAACCTTCGGGGACAGTTCCAGAAGACAAAGCGATTCTATGATGCAAGAAAGACACTTCTTCCACAACCACACAAAAAACACAATGGGCTCATGGTGTTGGATTGTGTGCGATAGGTCCCCCAAGGGTCCTCCTTAAGATGGGCCCTCTTGGGCTTGATCCTTGTCCATTTCATTTTACCATAAGTCATTTGGGTGAAACATATCCCTCTTGTGTGGAAATTCCCCTTGCATTGGACCTCGTTTTGCGTGCCACCATTCTATCTTGCACATAACCTCTCATCTTGCGCGCAGACCTCCTCATTTGCTCCATGTGCCACCCATTCTTTAAGGCACCATGTCTGAGCTCATCTTATGTGAAACACACCTGTGTCATGCACCTTTCTCCCATATAACCATCTAGGTTTTTATGAAGTTCTTTCTTGGTCCCTTGGGTGGTGTTTCACGTTGTGTTTCTTAGCCTCATGCTTCTTCACATAGGCACACTAAGGTCTATTGATTCTTCGCATAACCATGATAACGTGGGCCCCATTTTGGATCACTCCACAACACCCCCTCACCATGGCATTATTGATTCCTTCCCTTCTCCAAGGGTGGGTGGGTATCAATTATGTAAGTCCTAGGGGTGCGGATTGAACCCGCATCATCTGAGTTGTATGACATTAAACTCCCAAGCACCATCATCTTTTTCACTTGACATTATACTCTAGTATCTCCTAATGCATCATACATGGGATACCCTATCTCAGACATTCTCTACCCCCACTCATCTCCACAGGAGGGAGATCTTCATCACATGAATGAGATCCTCTTTGCTGGAGTTGCGCCTATCCATGGGGAAGGGCAACCATCTGGCTGTAAGACCTTGGCCTTTCCTACAATAGGTTGGACCCCATCTCCTCCTCTATTTTTCAGTGCCAAAGACTAAGAGGTGATAGGGGAATAGGGAACATCATTATCCTATCCCTCTTCCTATGGGCTTTGTCGCCACCAGGCCTCCATCCAGGAGTAAGTCCCAATCTCCATCTCCCTAGGATGCTAACCATGAGTAAGACCCTATTTTTTCTTTGGGTTTCTTTCCATGGGTAAGCCCTTGTTTCCTATTTAGTTCTCTCAACATTTAAGCCCCTATTTCTTATTTGGGTTGCTCATCGAGTAATCACTTGTTTACTCTTTGGGATACTAACCATGTGTAAGCCCCATTCCACTTTCCACAGATGCACCTTTTGTGATATGATCATTAGGTCTTTACTGCCTCTTGTTTCTCAAACCGAGCATGACTCACGTTGGATTAGAGTAAGCATTGAACATGAAATCCTATCTAGGCCATGTTAGCGTGTAAGTCTCAAACCATTCTGAACTAAATGTACTTTGATCCTTACCAATTCAAGGTACATAAGAAGCCTCCTCGAGGTTCAATCCCGATTCCTACTTGCCATGACCCACTTCACGTCGGTTCACTTACGTCCCACATGACGTTAAACTGCATCCAAAATCCCAAACTACCTGGACTTTGATCCTTGCCAAGGTAAGGTATATAGGAAGCCTTCATGAGGTTCAAACCCAACACCCATCGGTCCCCACCACTCCATATTGGTCTACCCTTTTCCAGCATGACGTTAAACTTTACACACCTTTTCATCACGCAAAACGTTAAACTATACCAATTTAAAACCATGTAGGATTTGATCCTTGTCTCCTAGACCGGGTATGTAGGAATCCTCCTTGATTTCCAACACCAATGGATGGTAATCCGTTGTGTTCCCTAATCGAAAGTAAGCCATTGTTTTCCCCAATCGACCGTAATCCGTTGTGTTCCCCAATCAACTATAAGTCGTTGTGTTTCCCAACCCACGGCATGCCATTGGAACACCAAATGATGATAAGATGTTGTGTTCCCCAACCAATAATAAGATGTTGGAACCCCATTCAATGGTAATCCATTGTCATCCCTAACCAGTGGTAAGCTGTTTGAACCCCATTCAGTGGTAAACTGCTGTCAACCCTAACCACCGGTAAGCTGTTGGAACCCCATTCAGTGGTAAGACAATAAGGCATGAAATCGATCGTAAGAAGTTGTAATCCACTTTATAGGGACCCACATCTCTAGTCCACCCATTTAGTGTCAAACCAACCTCAGGATACTAACCATGCATACACCCCCACATGTCATCTGGTCACTGTCTCGGTCACTGTCCTCTGCATACACCCCGATTCTATACCCCCATCATAAAACTACGTGGATATTGATCCTTGCCAAGAATGGTACATAGGAATCCTACCTGAGGTTCAATCCCATCACCCATGTCTCATCCTGGTCTTTCCCTCGATCCATTGTTTCCTGAGAAGATCATGCACCAACCCGAGGGTTCTATTTTCTCTATGTCTTATCCATGCGGGTAGCCTCCTTAGGTGCCCCATCGCCCCACCGAACTATGTGTAATTTGATTCCCTGCCACAGGGATACGTAAGAAGTCTCTTTGAGACTCAATACCATCATCACTGTTTCACTTATGGCAGTGCCATCACATTCTCAATTCTATTCACTCAACTATCTATACCCATCCTGATTCTTACCCAGGATGATACATCCCAGTGAGATCATGTCATCCAATTTCTCATTGCTCCTAGAATCAATCAGGCTGCTAACTACACATTTGATGTAGCATCAATGTTCCATCCAAGGGTTACACCCATATGATCCACTCCCATTAGTGTCCTGATCATCCTGATCCATCTCCACTATATGTTAAACTCGAGGAATACCTTATGTTAAACATGTGATGCTAAGGAAAACATCAAATTCATGCCTATGGAATATAATTCCCCACACTCGATGTGGGATTACTTGGGCTTCTGTGCCCTTTAGAAGCCCTATCATAAGGAGAAGAAACCTAGACTCACTAGTGTTTTATCATCCATACACGCCAGTGATGTCCAACGTTAATACTCTGCTGACTTAAGGTTGCTTCCCTGACCAGACCCCTTGGAATGTCATGATAAAAGCAGTATAATTAACTGGAATCCATGAAGACATGGCATTGGTAAGTGTTTCCCAAAATACATCTTAAGCCTATGAGGGAGACCCAGACTAGGTGACATGTTCTGATGAGGAATCCATGGAAGGAGGAACCAATATCCCATTATCCTATTTTGATCAAGGAGAAAATGTCCCTGAATAAGTGACGGATGCCACCAGTGTCTGGAAAGTGGGAATGCGGGGAAACAACAGCATGTCCTCCAAAACAAATGAATGAGTGCCCCAACGAAAGTGTTGGAAACAAGTACTTTAGACATTTTGATATGAGAATGGGTAAAGTAATACCCACCCATTTGAGATGTGATTACTTAGGAAGGTATTCCTTAGGTAGGATTCATGTTTGGGTTGGGTGCACAAGGACTAATTTTGGATATACTGAGACTTGAGATGAGCATTATTCCACCCCTTTATTGATGATATTGTGGATTAACCTATGAATATGGTGAGGTCATAATGTGATTATGATGATTTTGAGGGACACAATTCCTTGTGAGTGATATGACAACCCTGAGGAATGGTATTTAGAAATAAGATCCCATGTGAGGTGTATTGTTTTATGTGACCTAGGGGACCTTAGTGGGTACCCATTGATATGAAAACCCTTGAGACGATACATATTGAAATTGGTATTGTTGATTTCAAGTATCAAATTACAACCAAAGTCAATTTTGTGATACTTATATGTATTTAGTATTTCTTACATGTATTGTGCTTGATATTCCAAAATTTATTATGTGTGATGGGTTTGGTGGATGGAAAAACCTCATAGGAAATGATTTATGAGATATTATGGTAGTAATAATCTTCCATAAAGCCTTTATAATTGATTTCTTGATGATATATGTAATGTAATAATTGTTTCCTTATATTTAGATGATATTAACGACCCTTTGGATTCCTTGGTAAATCCACTTGAATTTGACTGTAATACCTATTTGATATAGAATACCTTGGGAAATATCCTTGTATTAAACTTATTCATAAATGTGATTCCCAAGATGTTGTCATATGACTGTTAAGGTATTTATGGTTTTACATTGATCACCCCTAGGGATCAGATATATACTAACATTTACTAGATTTCATAGTGTTTTCCCTCTAGTAATTAGTTTTTTTTCAAATTATATAGGATTTCATAGGTCCCTCCTCCAATGAGTTACATGTATTCATGCTTATACTAGATTTAATATGGTTATCTAACCTTGGAAACATTTTTATAACCTGGTTAATTTAGATTTCATAGGATTAATTATAGGAAATAGTTATTTCACCTTCTATTATAAGGGCAATGGGAATGGTACTTGTTGGCATAGTTAAGGGATATGATTAATAACAATATGACCCCAGCTGAAGTGGGTATATTCTTTCACAGGTACCACATTAGAAATATTGGATCAATGGAGGTTATTTATTTACACATTCACACTATATTAATTTATTCATATGATCTCGCCACATGTACAAACAATGCATTTTCTCATTATGCATGGAAACACACTGGTGGTTCCCTAATATGTTATAATGAAAACTATATTGGGTTCCACATCACTTATATTCTTGAGAAAATATCCATTGTTCATAGTTTTAGGTAGGGAAAATGCCTAAAGTAATTGGATCGATCGAGATAACTAAGATTGGATTAGAAATTGGGAATAAGTGACGCTCAATATGGTAGTAAATCCTAATAATTATTTTGTTCATTTTATTTATCATTTTATATTTGATTGTTTGGGTTGGCACTGACCTGACCATGGGGTTTTGTGAATGTAATCTTCTATATTTATGATCTATGTAACATTTTTTTAGTTCTTCCACATACTTTGATTATTTTTTATTGATGTTATTTTGGTTATCTACCTATTATTTCAAAGTCTAATATAGGGGTATAATATTCACATTATAAGACCCCAAACACCCACTTCTAGTTGGAATAATCTATTATATCTTGAGGAATTTGTGATGTCCCAGTTTCTCTCTATCTAGGATACCAATTAGTTGTCTGGTTTCTAGGCATTACACTAATGAAGGTTTTTTTAATGTTATGGGTAATAATTTTTATAAAAATCAAAAGAGAGTTTTATTATCATAAGTTTAGGATAATGATAGTAGTGGGGATGAACATGATCTTGATACTTCTAGTGAAGTTGTTGAAATTTTATTGATTACAAAATCAAATGAGGGAGTGTTAAACAGTAATCAATGTAGTGATGCTATAATCAATGAAAAAAATAGAAATATAGTTCTAGTCGAAGTGAGAACTCATATAATTTTTTTAAAGATCTCAAAATTTTATTAGGGGAATAAATATTTAATGAAAGATATTTAATATCATAGAAACAATTATATAATTCACATTGAAAAGAAGTAAAATATAATAAAGTAAATTGATTACTTGAATATTTTTCTCACTAAATAAAAAAAATTATAATATTAAGAAGGATAAGTTTGAAAATAAATAAATATTTTGAACTTGGTCCACATGAATTTTTATTGGTGAAAATGTAAATTAAAAAAAACATATTCCACTTCAAAATTTTCATTCAATAAGATTATGAATTATATAAAGAAATTATTATTGAATTCATTGAGGTTTAAAATAATAATGAAATTAAAATAAGCCAAAAAAATATAATATTAAATGTTTGAAACATTTCTTGGAATTGTTGGTGAAAATTTTAATTCAATGTCATAATAGAAGAAAATAAAATTATTTAAGAATGAGATGACAATGAAAAATATAGAAATCATGGTGACATAAATTCTAAATTAAAAACTAAAAAAATGTGTAATTAGAAAACATTTAAAAACATGAATATTCTGATAATAACAATGTGTTAGTAGTTTATCAAAAATAAAATCATACAAAAGGATCCATGATATTTAATCAGAATATAAAAGAAGATTCGATGTCAACATCATGAAAACAATGATTTTTTATTCTAAGGCATGTATTTATGGATACTAGTAGAAATTTAAATGTTTTAGGAACTTGTAAAGTATATGTTTTTTAATAACTAATATTTTTTGAGCCTACAATATTTTGTAGAAAATTATTTTGGGGGATTAAACACAACTAAATTAAAAATGTTGATTTTTTTGAAAATTCCCTAATGAAAGTTAAAAACAAGTCCTAACTATTAGAAGATGTTTATGGAAGATGTTACAATCCAAGTTATTTTTTTGAAGAATATATCACAATCCCACTTAGAAAGAAGATTTTGAATTTAAATATTCAAAATAAAAAAAGTAAAAAAATAAAAATAACAAGAGAATGTATTAGTTATTAATGTTTCACATGATGAATAAAAAAATAATGTCTAATTATTTTGAATATAATATTTTATTTTATCGATGATAATAGATTAAAATATTTTGAATGATACCGATAATTAAAAACAAGTCTATGTGAACTTTTTAATTGATGGGAAACATAAAATCAATGAATTTGGATTAGTAGTGATTAGAAAATATATGTTTATGTCCAAGAAAGTGTTATATATTCATGGTCAAAAAAATAGTTTATTAAGTGTATCATTTCTCTCTGATGAAGTAAATAAAGTGGCATTTTGGAGATATTAGTTCATGTTGAAGAGGTTGAAAGATAAATGTGTATTTAATAGAGGAAAGTGAACATGGTATAAATTTTCTTAGTTTTTCGATGTTGCTAATTCATGTTAATTAAGAATTAAAGATAAAAATTAATTGTGATATTGAAGTCTTGGTTATCTTGGTTGAAAGTACCTAAGAAAGATTACCTAAGGGGGGAATGTTCATGATGCTTCTATCTTGAAGAGAGAATTAAATTGGGTGTCTACTATATGATAAAATGTAATGATTATTTAATATTTACATAATAAATTATTTATTATAACATCGTAACCATTGGATATCATTCATTTTTATATTTATGGAAAACGAGGAATCAATCCCAAAATTGAGGAAATTATTTTATTTCTTTTATAAATTTATTTACTTGTGTCACATTTTTATGTCCATCAATCATAATTTGGATTCATAGAAGTTAATTATAAATTTTAGAAAATGTGATAAGAATTATTGTGGTTTTTTAATTAATATTTAGTTAATAAATGGTGTTGAATATACCAGGGGACTATTTTTAGTTTAACTTAAAAAGAATTGTGTTTAATATGAACATAGTGAACTATACAGACCAATAAAAAAATAGTGTCACTGAGTTGAATAATATTTGTTCAATGGAAATAGATTTCACTATTCTGATTGAGCATGAGTCTTATCATTAATTTTATTGATAATTAATTTTTTACATTAAATTAAAATATAAAAAAAATTTATATCAATGAAATTTAGATATGTAAGAACATGAGATGTATTAAAATAATTCCAATAATTTAAACACCTAATTTTCTTTATAATATCCTATATTATAAATGCTAATGGTGAAAACATTAAAAAAAATTGAGCAAAGATAAATCAATGGTATCTTCTCCAATTATCCCCAAAATGTATGTGGATATCTCCATTACAATAAATAGACACAGAAAATTGTTGATAATGTTGTTATAATGCTAATAAAAATTGAAAAAAATAATTCACTAATCATGAATAAAGTTATAGAAGTTAAAGTAATGAAACCTAATTTGTTGAGAAATAGGATGATGGTGCTGAATAAAATGTGATTCAAGAAGAATTATAGATAGTAGATAATGATTCATATATTTATTATGACAAATAGAAACATTATAAACTAAAATTATTCTTATAAAGAATTTGTAGGTTTTGAATTTCATTATTGAATATGGAAAAATGTTGAAACAAGGAAAACAATGTGGAAAATAAGACATACTTCATTGCATAATTTGGATAAACAAAGAGATATGAATGAAACTTTAAAGAATCATGCTTAGATTATTTAAACCAATGAGGAGTTAGATCCTATTTTAAAAAATGATAATTGGGATTTGGTACTTAATCTAGAAAAAATAACATTATCATCATAATGTGAGTGTTTTTAATAGGTTGAATGAAAGGGGGAAATGATATTAAACAAAGAAAGAATTTTTTAAAAAGGGTACACATGGGTTTAAGGAATTGATTTTTATAGGACCTTTACACCAGTTTGTAGGGTTGAGACCATTATGATATTTCTTTTTATCAAGGCATAATAGTGAAATAGGATATTTCAAATATATTTCAAGTCATTCCTCCCTAATGGATAGCCGTAGGAGGAATTGTACATTGTTAAACAATAAAATTTCATTCATAGAAAAGAGAAAAGATATGATTGTAGGATGTAAAATGACATATATGGTTTAATAAACCCCCTAGATAATAGTATTTCTATTTAAGCACTGAGTTGATTTTATTGATGTTTAAGATGGGAATATTGTATATTATCCAACATATTATATATGAGAAATAAGTATCAATTATTGTTCTTTTATATGTTGATGATATTTTGTTTGATAATAATGAAAAATATATATGCAAGGAGTTTTCCTTAGAGATGAAAATGTTGTTTGAGATATATATTCTTAGAGAAATGATCTACTCTTTGGTCATACACATTTTCCAATAGGAAGATCATAACTTTATCTCTCAATAAAAGTATACATGAGAAATTTTGAATATGTTTAGCATTGTGTATTAGCACATATTTTCTAACCCAATTTCAGTGAGAACAATTCTTTCTAAGGATGGGAAATTAAATTATGTTGATTAAATATAATTCAAATTTATAATTTGTAGTTTTATTTACATAAAATATTCCAGTTCAGATATAGTTTATGATGTTATAATATGTGCAAGATATTAAAGGGCACTAAAGGAATCATAATTCATTTTTAGAAAGAGAATTATAAGTTACAATAAAGGAATGCTACATTATGTTCTGAAATATGATACCGATATAAATATTTATCTCTATATATATAGGACAAAATGGAACAAAGGCCTTTAATTTTATTTTATTTTCTCTAGATAAAACCCTTTTTAAATGGGTTGAGAGGGAACCCTTCCATGACACAGAGGCCCAGAGGCATAGATACTGAACTACATGACCCATATTCCATGGGTCACAATCCATTTATAAAATAATCAACCATAAAAAAATAATAACAACCCTCCCCAACAATCTTTAGGTCTATATCAATTCATTCACCTAGTGTTTACACTATCTTGTGGTCTCTTATGCCCGTTCATGGGCTGATGACATGTTTCTAATATCCCTCATCTTTTCCTTGGTCTTCTTGGCTCTATATAGTGATGGTTTGTTATTTGATCCATTATAACATGTTTTCTCTAGAATTCCATGGCCTAATCTACTTTTTGGCATAAAATGTCCAATGGGTGAGAGCCTAGATTATTTTTTCCATGCAGGCCCTACAACCTAGTAATGTCTTAAAGGAATTTTTTTGGCCCATTGTCCCAGATCAAGGGAATAATATTTTCTACTATAATAACTGATATTGTAACAGCTACAATAACTACTATAGTACCACAATAATTCACCCATAACCAGTTTTGAACCTGAGAATTTTTATATACATTTGTGGATTATGATGTAAATGCTGATAATATAAGACCAACATCCATTTGAGTTATCTTTTTTGTAGAATGATGTGTATTGTTTCTTGAAAAGAAGTAATGCTTTTTGACCTTGAGTACTAATAAAGGAAAATATTTTCTTGAAACTTGAGAAAAAAACCCAATTTACAATGATGAAGACTGAATTTAATGATCTCAAGGTAGATTTGATGTTTCTATTATTGGTGGAATATGGTAACAAAAGGGCTATCAATTTATTGAAAACATATGGTTCAATATTCTAGATGATATAAAGTTAATTTAAAATAAAACTTCATCAAATATTTGTTGGATAAAAGAATTATATATATTTTTTTCCTAATAAGTAGAATATGATAGAGATGTTTACTAATACCCTAGTAAATGAACCATTTCATAGATTGAGGTTCAGGATGGGAGTTCGACCTCATTCTCCTCATGGACAAGGTATAGTTAATATTCCCACTCTCTCACTTGTTAAGTGAATATTTCTTATCTAAGGTGAAGAATGAAAATAAAAATCCCATTATTTTTATCAATTAATCTACTTATAAAGTGCGTATAAAAAAATTAAGATGGGTAATCCAAATATATGTGTTTAACTTAATGCTTGAGAGATCAAAAATTCAGGGGGAATATATTTAGAGAGAGTTTTAAATGGGGTATGCTATGAAGTGAAAACCATTACATGTGTTTTGAACATATCTAACTTAATTAGTAAGTATTTATATAGGTAGTTGTTATACACATATTCAAATAATAGTTTTTATGATGAGTAATAATTTTTGAATAACTGAATTTTAGTCAATTTTTTAGATAATGTGATATTATTATTTAATGCTCTTATTTCATACACCACATTTTATAACATAAAGTTAAAATTATTTATTGATGATTGATTAGTAAGGGTGATTAGTTTTAAAAGTTATTCATATTCATTGGTTTCCAGTAAAATCAAAAAGGAGAGATAATTTATACTATGAAAGAAAAACATGTAAAGAGAATGGAGTGAGATTGTGTTTTTGTTGGATTTTTTAGACTAAATAAATCGTGTTAATAATAACATATATTAAATTTTACAACATTAAATGGGGGCAGTTAAAGCTATTAATGATTTTTAAATAATGGTTTTTTTGGAATAAATCTGACATTTTTTAGATTTAATTAAATTTGAGTTTGGAATTTTGAAGAGTGATTAATATGTTAGGATTTCATTCTCAATATATATGAGTAACCTTTTTCATATTTAATATTAAAATTATTAAAATTATAGGATTTCATTTTATAATGTGTTAGTAATTAACAAAGTATAATTTAAAACTACATTGTTTAAGGTTTTTCATATTGATTATGTAAGAGTTACTCTAAGAAGACTATTGAAAATTAAATAAAGGCCTCACTATGTATTATTTCTATAACCAATACATGATACTTTTCACTCTATATAAAAATTTAAATTACCTCATAATTTTAGGTTGTCCATACTATAATATATAAGGATTTATGATACAAGTGATTTTTTAATCCAAAAAATTGTAGGGTCCTTGAATGTAAGGTTTTCAATATTATGATAAATAATATTTTTCATGTACAAAGAATTATTATATATTTTTCATTATAAAATTTTCAATGTCATTGAACATAATAGATGATGCATAATTATTTTATCCAACATGTATTATATTTTTTAGATATATAATATGTTTTAATTTTCCAGAAATGAATATTATGATTTTTAATCTATTCATTTATGGATTAAATATCACAAATATAAATTTTCATACAAGTAGTTAGATATTACACTATACACCCAAAATATTATAATTATTTTGTGATAAAATCTATGGATAAAATGAGCCTTGAATTTTCCTTTGTGATTTTAGAGATAGTTACTTCTTATTGATAAGGGTACATTGTTGAATGGAATACTGTTTGTTTTAAATGATAGAGTCACACCACGATGTAAATCTATGTAACATAATATCTATTCCTTTTCAAATGTAATGATATATTGGAAAATGGAAAATATTTCCACACTATAAATAGTGAATAATTTTAGAAATTAGGTAGAGGAATTATTTTATCAAATTGTAATGTATAAAGTCACACCATGATAACCAGAATAGATCCAATGGATGAATAAGATGTGGGAGAAGTTAAAAAATAATAATTCCAGTTACTTATATGAATTTGAAATTATAAATATTAATTTTAAGAGGAAAGACAGTGTTTCAATAATGGATAATATATTATATCTTGTGAAAATATATTGCATGCAGTGAAAATAAGAGTAAAAATTATAATAAATATATACATAGAAGAAAACAATATTTTTTGAAATTATAACATGATGAATAAGATGATGATTTTGAAGAAGAAGACACAAAATGAAAACTAAATGGAAGTTTAACTAGGTTTAAGAATCATTTTTTGATGAAATATTTTTTTATTTACCTTTCCTTGTAGTGAAACACATTAATAAATTTATAATATTTTTTTTATGAATTCATAATTTAATGATAAACCCTAATAATTATTTCCAATAAGATGATTCTAGTAGACCAAGAGATCACAACTTTTTTCGAATCATAATTATGAGTATATGCTTGATTTGAGTAGTGAATCATGGAAAAATATTGTATACCTACTATGAATGTATTCTTGTTTATCTCATACTAATAAATTAATTCACTTTAATAGGTGTTAAAGGTTTTTTTTGAAACACAAAAAAGAAGTGAATTCAAATATCAATGAATTCTCAATGGTCTTGTTGGTCTTTTTCACAAATGATAACATGATCAACAACATACTTAATCAGCCATGATTAGATAAGCCTGAATTATTCCATAAGAAAAGTATTTATGTATGAAATTTATCATTCTATGTATTAAACCAACCTTAGGTATTGGTAAATCCCAATACAGAGATTTCTTCCCAAGTATATCAAAGACATAGTGTATAACACTCTAGGTGGTATACTTTGGGGGGAATCCAACACAAAAAACTTCTTTTGTTCTCATGAACATATTTTTTATCTCTATAAAAAATATTTCTCTCACATAACTTAAACAATTTTTCAAAACCTATAATACTCCATGAAAAATATCTGTTTGGGATTACTCAAAGTTTTTATTTTAGAGGTTAATTCAAAAAATATATACTAATAATATAAAAATGGAGACTTCCTTTTCTACTATCACAAGAAAATATAAATGCATAAAATCCATAAATAACATGAATATAAAAATAAATATTACCCATATAATCAAATATCATATGAAATATCACTATATTAGTCTTATATTTGCTCTAATTATATGGTTTTGTTAACTTCATTACATTTAAATCTAATTTCTTCTACATATCTACATGACTATATGATAAAACTATCTCACAAAACTCATTAGTGAGTAACATGAATAATGTGAGAATGTTTGAATAGCGATACATATGAATCATTTCCTATTGTTTATCTCTATTGAACATAACATAAAAACTTTTCAATTTCATAATAACTAATGTTATGATGTTAATAAATCCATTTTTCTATATATAAGTCATTCTATGATCATTGTCATAATTATTCTTGGATCCTTTTTCATCAAAATTTTTAATGAACATCATTATATATCCATATGTGTTTAATTGATACATTTTCTCTAATTCTATAATTTAGAATCCCCTTATATAGTCATTTTAAAGAAAACTAAAATATTTGATTAACCACTTTTTTATTTTTAGATCATATATATTTACTAAATTTTTAAAATTAACATTTAGTACTATATTCCCTTAAAAAATTGAATAACTAATTCCTATAACAATAATACCTGACATGGACATTTAATAGAGTTTGTAAAACAATTTAAATATCCCAGAAAATTCCTTCACATATCTAAGCATTTCCCTTCATCTCAAATCATATTTTTGTTTTCAGTTACAATGGTATGTTAGTGTAGAAACATTGTTGGACTTTCAAAATATGTTTTCTTCTTCATGTTTAAACTTTTAACCACTTTTACTATATAAAAACACTATAAACTCGCCATCACAATCCCTAGTTCATATTTTCCTCAGCACATTAGTAAAAACTATAAACATTCTCTAAAGTTACTTGTATTTTTGAATAATTTCTAATAATTAAAACAAAATGTTTCCTATATCCGAAACTATTATTAAATAAAATTCCTATCACACCAAGTCATTTCACATATTTAATTATATTGAATATTTTAGTTGAGACAGATGTTCCATTTTTCATCTTTCATATAATACCTTTAGAAAATAGATATAATCATTATATTCTAGTAATAATAATCAAGATAAAATTATTAAACAACTTCAATGGTTGGATTCATAGGAAGGTACTGGTCCAATACATAGAATTTTCATTTTTACTTAATATAAATACCTAAGTTTTTTAGTAGTTTAATATTTTTTCACATTAATGTTATCCTTTATATAAATAGATATCGAAGTCATGTTGGATGACTATAGAGATTATTTATCTATGAAGAAATATTTTATTTAAATAGTATCATGTTTTATAATAATTTATTGTAGGAATTTATTAAATGTTATCCCACTATAATGAAAACTGCTTTTAAAATAATTATATAAAATTCTGGGAAAGTACATATATTTTACTAAGAAAAATTTCTAGTATGGATTTTATCTCGCCAAATAGTTATTTTGGTAGGGCATGACCCCAGTTATATCATATATGACTCTTGGATAGTGGAGCATAAAGTTTTTATCCAATAAATCATACGGATAAACTAAAATATATTACCATGGTAAAATAATATGATTAGGGTATATTGACAAAATAAAAAATAAAAAAATTATAATAAAAGGAACATGATCATATTATGTTCACCAATTTCTTTCTTTTATTACACAAGATAATCTTGGGGCACTTAACTTTGGCCTTAACTACCTCACTTGGCCTTGAAAGGTGTTTAGTTTGGAATAAATCTAACACATATTATTATAAATGGGATTTACCACCATCATATTATCTCTTTTATTCCCTTAACATGTATTAATTATTTTAGTGATTTATTATATATTCCTAATCATTAAAATTATTCTTTATGTTCAATATAGATTGATGTGAAACTCTTTAAAAAATTCATAGATTGTTTAAAAAATATAAATTAAAAAAACCATATTCATATATATCCATATTCTTCTCATATATTCGTGATATAAAACCATTTATTATAATACCTTAGAATAATATGAAATTAAAAACCCCCATAAGATTAATCTTACAGTGATTTATATTCAGCCTCTACTTTTCTAGAAAATTCATAAGTATCCAGTGTATTGAGTAGTTCAACCCAAAATCACTCTACCCAAGGATACATTACAAAAGATAAGGTTAAATTTAATCATAATTTTAATAAGTAATAGGTATAAATAATAATTTACTATTTAATTTATGATAATAACCTATTAAGGACAAATTAAATATATATAATGTTACTCCTCTTGAATTTCAAGTCACGTTACATTTGAAAATTATTTTTATTATATTTTATATTGAAGATTCTTAGCTATTTTAGTTGTTGGAGATGGATTGAGTGAGGGTTTTGAATATTTGGTCCATGTATATATCTTAGATTCTTATGTTAGTAAGCTATGGAGATGTGGCGAGGGGAGCTATGTCCTGGCCCCTGGAATAGAGGAAGGAGCGTGGCTCAATTGTGATGGATGTGCTCGGGGGCTTCACGAGGGGGATAACTTATAGAACATCCCCAATGAACACTCAACAAGGGAGATCTACAAATGGGTCATTCTCTATTTCAATATTAGGTATCCTACATCATAGTTTCTAGAACATGATTCAATAATTCCAAGTAGGGAAGTGCTATAGTGAAACCATCATGGATGTACCATGACTCTTTTTCTAGGTAGTTTTTTAAAGATTGGTTTAAAATTTTTATCTATAACCCATTTTTAATTTACCGATCATTATTTCCTAAACATTAATCCATTTAGATTAATGTGGGGATTCTTTTTTTCATATTAGTCTCTATAACCTCTTTTCTCAATCATTTTATGTGTTTCTCATGGTGGAGTTCCTCCCTTGACGAGTCTATGACCATCAAATACCTATAGTCTTGTTCTCATTTTTAGGGATTTTCCCTTCCAAACCTAAATTCTAGGACTTAGGGAAATTTTTTTCTTCTATAGGATTGTAATTCAATTGATTGGTATGAATGGGAAAGCATGTTCTATTAGGATTGAGGTTGGAAGTACAACAATGTTACGACATTAATTTAAGGATTTTTTCCTTACACTACATGTGGTTGTTTGTATAGCCTTATGAGAACCTTAATTTATGATATCATGTTATATAGTATGTCCATATAAATTTGGATGAATCCTTATCAGGATGAAATGAGAGAAATAGATTAAAAATAGGAAACCTAGATCTTATCTTTGTTAGGGGTAGGACTATCCTAGTAGTGTTTTGGTCTAAGATTAAACTATTGATTAGAACCGTTGTTGTTTATTTATCCTACTTTTTATATGGATTATCTTTATTATTGTTTATAAAAGAATCCTAAGTTATAGGAATATAATGCGTTTTATAAATTGGGATTATATTTAGTTTTCTTAGAGTGATACGTTATAAGGCCCCAGCCTTAAACCTTACTTAATCTTGAGTTATTACAAGATTACACATTGAGGATCTTTTCGGGTTTAGAGTTTTAGAGAATTAAATCATAAAACTTGCATTACATTCCACATATAAACAAAGTGGTTACATAAAGATAGTATTCTTCATTCCCATCAATGGAAACACATTTAAAATAAAACATGGATTATTTCTTGACACATCCTTGACTCTATCATCTTATCATGTACCTTTCCCTTGACCTGTGAAAAACATTTCAAAAACTTGGGATGAGCATAAAAACTCAGTATGGGTTATATAAAAAAAACATGGAAAGGAAACATGAGTTCATATATACATAATAATGAAATCATACTTTACCCATAAAACCTAGGCACTTTAACATACCTCATAAAATCATGAATAAATCATAGAAATCATAAGACATAAAGGTAACTTGAGGCATTCATAACATTCTTACGTAGGGAGTAACCCTCTTGGTTACGTTTGGAATACCCATCACAATATATTCCCTAAATCTCTTCGGAGAAACCTTAACGTTTCACTCCTTCGCTTTACCCAATGCATTGGAGAGCTATAACGGGCTCACCCACCCTTAGTTTATCACGGAACCACCCGTCTTCATAATAATGCCCAAGAACCATAACATAATCGTATCACATAAAACATGCATAAAGGAAACATAACATTTCCACATTTCAATCACAAGATATCAATAAAACACAAAAAACATTGTGAAAACCATTTTCAATACCAAAATAAAAGAAAAATAAAACATGGTATTTATTTTTCTTTTTTTTAAAGGTATGGCTTGTAGAGGAAGCCGAAACTCAAATAACGGTTACGACGGCGGAGAAGTCGTTGTCGCCGTATACGTACGACAAAAACATTCCCTTTTGTAGTTTGGTAAATGCTTCGTATAAAAAGATTCCTTTTTAATAAACGTAAAAGTCAAAGGGGTTTATACACCGTATAAAAGAAAGTTGTGTATAAAATAAGATATGCCTCAATGAAAGGAGATTGAGACGAAGTCCCATACCTCGTATCCGACTTGACCCGACCGTTCTTTAATCTCCTGAATAATAAACTTGAGTTAATCTCTACTTGCATAAGAATCTTTTTCAAGTTCATTATTCCTTTTATACCATGTTATGAACATCATGTAATCATTTAAGTTAATAATGTTCATTTTGTCGGTATTTGGTTCTTAAGTCAAAAATAGACTTCTTACACTTACATGTTGTTAATTTGGTCATAGGTTCGTTATATCCAGAATGATATTAATGATTTGGATAACATATATATCATATATATTCATCATATACATGTATTTATAATATTACATCACATTTAGAGGTAAGAAATGAAATGCACCGTTCATGGAGACGATAAGCCGTACGTACGCATGAACACTACTTCCATTTCTATTTCATATTTTCTGGAATGGAATCAAAATTATATAAGAGTATATTATAATTCCAGTATAATAACATATATAATATCATTAATTTTATCCTTTACACATCCCACATATGGTATTAACGAATCAAATCACTTTCAGGGGGCGGTAGTCCGCACTTCCTAAAATGAAGATATCGTGTTTACCCATAATGGAAACCATAAAGGTATGCCCAAAATGAAGAAAACAGAAGCTTAAGGAAAACATAAACATATTATATATCATATATAAAAATAGTGACATCATAATGGCCACCTTTGAAGGTGTTAAATGAGTATTGAACAATCATCATTTCGGGAGGCAGAATTTCGCCATCCACGGAAACCGTATGTTCTTTATCCATTTGATGTAGTTGTGTGAGAGTGTAGCTCAAATAAATATTATAACAACATCCTAGTATATTAAAGATACTGGTGTTGTTACAAAATAAGTAAATAAAAAGAGTTTAGGGGGTTGGAGAAGCAAAATAAAACAAATGAACATGAGAGAATGAATTACCTTTAAAAGTGTAACTCCTTTTGATTTGAGCCTAAAGGCTTCCTTTGAAAGGATTATGCCCAAAGGGAATCCTCTAGGATGAGGAGAGGGATGTGTAGAGAGTAAATGGGCAGGGTTTGGCCGAGCCAAAGGCTTGAGGAGTGTGTGAAATGAGGTAGAGGTGGGGGCCTTTTATAAAAGGAGAGGAGGGGCACTTTTGGAAAGTAAAGAAATATTACTTTATTTGAAAATGTGTTTAGGTTTTAAAAGGTCCCACATTGATATAATTCGTGGATAAGGAGATAAGGGTTCGAAATCCACTCATCCAATTGGTTTTTGCCATGTGTAGTTGATAGATGTTTTATTATCTTTCCATTTTATATAAATCATCAAATAATGATGTCATCGCTGCATTATTATTATGTCATAAATAATTTAATTTATTTAACGTCTAAAAATCATAAAAAAATACTACGATGTAGGAAATCTTTTTATATTTCCAATGACTATTTAAAATAAAATATCTGATCTTTATAACCCCATGTAAAAATTGTTTTCGTAAAACGTATTATGTTTGTGTCATTTTTACTTTTACATTAAATAAAAAGTTATTTATGTCATTTCCCAACCAAAATGTCTCCATGGGGTCCCCAAGTTGACCCATGGCTTGTCTTGGTCGTCCATGACACAACCAATAAGGTTGGGACATTTTTCTAGGTCATTTCATATTATTAAAGCATTATTTATACCTTAAACTACACTAATTACCACTAATCGCGATTAAAAACTTAATAAGTTACTATTCACCAAAAAATTATTTTAATCTCATTGAACCACATTTTACTTCTTAATGACAACCATGTATGTCGGATTTTCAAAATTCAATACATATTAGTGGTAAACTTTTATTTAACTGAAAAATCAGTTTTCTTGATTACCACTTAGTGGTTTCACTATTCATCAAAAATTGAAGTTTTTCAGAAAATTACCAAAAATTCACCCTAAGCTATATTTGATATTCAGAATTCAAAAATGAAGTCTATTTTACAAAATTCAAATCATATAAGTCACATTAATTAATTTAATAATTAATTTCCGCTGCCAGAGCAAAAAGCGTGTTTTTACAAAACAAAAAGTATCAAAAGATTGACACCAGTTTAAGTCTAATTTCAAAGTGAAATTGATTCCAATGACCACCATTGGATAAAATGGTAAAAATATATTCTAATTTCACTTCAAAACCCATTCAAAACATAATCTAATCATATAAATAAATTAGATTAAAAAGCAGTTTTGATGTAAAATGCAGTATTTTTCACTATTCATTAAAAAATGAACATTGTCTAAAAAATACCAAAAATTCACACAAGGTAAATTTTGATGTCCCAATCATAAAGAATAAGTTTATTTTGACAAAAATAGTTTATAAAATTGTCAAAATATAGATTCAAAAATGGTTTGCCATCAAAAGGCAGTAAAACAATCTTTTAAGAATATTAGTGTATTCCATGCATAAGATTGTATTTATTTTCATTTTAAGCCTCTATAACACTATCTTAATCATTAATAGACATAGATAAAAATATATATTATTCATTACTTACTTGGGATGTTACATCCTTCCCCCCTTTAGAAAATTACGTCCCCGCAATTTATTTACTTATCGAATAAATGGGGGTACTTATCCCTCATTGCATTTTTAGATTCCCATGTTGCCTCTTCAATCATGTGGTTTTTCCATAAAACCTTTACCTATTGAATCACCTTATTCCATAACACTTGCTCCCTGTGGTCAAGAATCTGGACCGGTTGTTCCTCATAAGATAGGTTCTCTTCCAGCTGAACTACCTCTGGACTCAAAACATGAGATGGATCGGGCATATACTTTCTCAACATCGAAATGTGAAAAACATTGTGTACCTGAGATAAACTCGGAGGTAAAGCCACTCGGTATGCAACTGATCCAACTCTCTCCAGAATTTCGTATGGTCCAATGAACCTTGGACTCAACTTTCCTTTCTTACCAAATCCCATCACACTTTTCCAAGGAGAAACCTTGAGAAAAACATGATCACCTACCTCGAAAGATAGATCCTTCCTCCGGTTATCTGCATAACTCTTCTGCCTACTCTGAGCTGTTCTCTTGTGTTTCTGAATCAGCTGAACTTTTTTTGCCATCTCTTCTACCAATTCTGGTCCCATCAACTTCCTTTCACCCACTTCATACCAGAAAGCTGGAGTTCGACACCGCTTCCCATATAATGCCTGAAATGGTGACATCTGTATACTGGAATGAAAACTGTTATTATATGAAAACTCAACCAAAGAAAGATGTTGGTCCCAACTTCCCTGATAATCCATAGAACAAGCTCATAGCATATCCTCCAATGTCTGAATTGTTCATTCTGACTGCCCATCTGATTGAGGATGAAAAGTTGTACTAAAATTTAATTCAGTACCCAACGACTTCTGAAGGCCTTTACAAAAGTTAGAAGTAAACCTGGGATCACGATCCGATACAATGGAGAGAGGAACTCCATGTAACCTGACTATCTCTTTAAGATACAAACGGGAAAGTTGATCAAGAGAGAAAGTATCTCGTATAGCAAGGAAATGAGCAGATTTGGTCAAGCGATCAACAATAACCCAGATTTCATTATTACCTCGAGATGTCTTTGGTAATCCAACAAAAAAGTCCATGGATATATTCTCCCATTTCCACTCTGGCACTGGTAAAGGCTGAAGCATCCCTTTCGGTAACTTCCGCTCTGCTTTAACCTACTGATAAGTCAAACACTTCACAGTAAAATCAACAATATCTATTTTCATTCCATCCCACCAGTAATACTCCTGCAGATCTCTATACATCTTAGTACTGCCCGGATGAACTGAAAACGGAGAACTATGAGCTTCACATAACAACTCTCTCTTCAACTGTGAATCACAAGGCACACACAATCTCTTCTCAAATTTCAAAACGCAATCATTATCAATGTTGAATTCAGGAAACTTACCTTTATGAACCAGCTCTACCTTTTTCTGCAACTCACTATCTTGCTTATGTGCTTGCTTGATTCTATCTGATAGAGATGATCTCACTGATACCTGAAACAAAACAGAAGGACTTCCTATGCCAACAACTTCTATGCCAAAGTTCATCAAATCCTTAACCAAAGGATCACGTTCCAAACGCAACATTGTTAATGAAGCATTACTTTTTTGACTCAAAGCATCAGCCACTTTATTTGCTTTTCCCGGATGGTAATGAATTGTACAATCATAATCCTTGATTAATTCCAGCCATCTCCTTTGTCTCATGTTTAACTCTTTCTGAGTGAATATATACTTTAAACTTTTGTTATTGGTATATATTTCACACTTTACTCCATACAATTGATGCCTCCAAATTTTTAAAGCAAAAACAACAGCAGCTAGTTCCAAATCATGTGTAGGGTAATTTACCTCATGAGTTTTCAACTGTCGTGAAGCATAAGCAATTACCTGATCATTCTGCATTAGGACGCAACCAAGTCCTTTCAATGAAGCATCACTGTATATAACAAACTCACCATTCCTGGAAGGTAGTGCCAAAACTGGAGCATTCACCAATATTCTTTTCAATTCCTGAAAACAATCATCACATTCTTTTGTCCAGATAAACTTAACACCCTTCCGAGTTAGCTTAGCCATTGGACTAGATAACCGTGAAAAATTTCTAACAAACCTTCAGTAATAGCCCGCCAAACCAAGGATGATACGAATCTCGGTTAAATTTGTGGGTCTTGTCCATTCTTCCACAACTTTTGTTTTTGCAGGATCAATAGTTATTCCATCTTTAGAAACAATGTGACCAAGGAAAGAAATTTGTTGCAACCAAAACTCACACTTGCTGAATTTCCCATACAGTTTCTTTTCTTTTAAGGTTTGCAAAATAACCCTTAAATGTTTTTCATGCTCCTCTTTACTTTTAGAAAACACAAAAATATCATCAATGAAAACCACCACAAACTTATCCAAGAACTCATGGAAAATTCTATTCGTTAAGTCCATGAATACAGCAGGTGCATTGGTTAGCCCAAAAGGCATTACTACAAATTCATAATGGCCATATCTCGTACGGAACGCGGTCTTCAGAATATCTGCCTCCTTTACCTTCAGCTGATAGTACCCCGATCTCAAGTCAATCTTTGAAAAAAACTGAGCTCCCTGGAGCTGATCAAACAAATCATCGATATGAGGCAAAGGATATTTGTTCTTAACAGTGATATTATTCAAGGCTCTATAATCAATGCAAAGTCTCATAGAACCATATTTCTTTTAAACAAATAAAACAGGAGCACCCCATGGTGATGTGCTAGGTCTAATGAAACCTTTCTCTAATAAATCTTGTAATTTCTCCTTCAACTCTAAAAGTTCAATTTGTGCCATTCGATAAGGGGGTTTTGAAATTGGCTTAGCATCAGGAACTAAGTCAACAGTAAACTCAACTTCCCGATCTGGTATTATTCTAGGCAACTCATCAGGAAAAACATTAGGATACTCATTTAACACTGGCACATCATTAATATGAACAGTTCCTTTATTTTCAACGACGTGTGCAAGGTAACATTCATTTCCATCTTTTACAAGTTTCTCGGCCTCTTGATATGTTATCAAAAGTAAGGGTTCATTATTGTAAACAAACTGAAAGTCTTTCTGAAAAGAAACTTCTTTAGCTCTACAGTCAATCTTAGCATGGTAAATAGAGAGCCAATCCATACCTAGGATAACATCAAACTCTACTAGAGGTAGAACAATAAGGTTTGCAAGTAGGTTCTTTCCACATATAAGGATAGGAAGATTCTTATAAATTCTTTTTGCCTCAACATTCCCCCTAGGTGTTTTTACCAAAAGTTCAGGAGTCATTTCTTGAGATGGTATTCCCATTTTACTAGAAAAGGTTTCAGAGATGAAAGAATGTGTAGACCCCGAATCAAACAACACACTGGAATAATCTGAAAAAACAAACAAAGTACCTGATACAACTTCATTTGATGGCCCGACATCTGCTGAGGTAGTTGCAAAGGATTTCACCACCCCTTTCTGCTTGTAGTCTAACTTCTTCCCATCACTCAAGCTCCTTGTCGGACACTCGTTTGCATAGTGACCCATCTCATTGCACTTATAACATTTCACTAACTGTAAATCAAATTTGTTCTTACCTTCACCTTGATCCTTTTCAGTGCAATCACGAGCCTTATGTCCCATCTTACCACATCGGTAGCACTTCCCAGAATTCAGAAGACATTCCCCAGCATGCCTTTTGCCACATTTATCACAAACTGGAAACTTAGTTCTCTTACCATCAGACTTTTTTGAATAATTCTTACCTTTCTCCTGCCACCTCGGCCTCTTCTTCTGCTGGTTGTTATAGAAAACTTGGTCATCAAAAAACTCCATTTCCACCTTCTCAGCACATCGAACAAGATTTTCATAACTTTTAAACTCACGAGAAGCTAATGCCCTTCGATATTTTGGCTTTAATCCTGAGTAAAAACGATTGATTTTACTATCAAGGTCCCGGATAAAATTTGGAGCATACCTTTCCAATCGAGTGAACCTTTCTTCATAGGCAGCCACTGAGTCTTCCTCTTGCCTCAATTCCAAGAATTGCTTTTCCATCCTAAGTTGAACAGCCTTAGGAAAATACTTCTCAAGAAACATACCTTTGAATTCATCCCAGTCAAGAGCATCAATCTCATCGGCATCCCTGATATTTTTAACCATAGACCACCACTGATCTGCTTCACCCTCCAAACGGTAAACAACAAGACTAACCTTTTGATTGTCTGAACACCCCATGACATCAAAAATATTCTCCAGTGCTTTAATCCACCCTTCAGCTAGCACAGGGTCAGATGATCCTCTGAATGATGGTGGATGTTGGCTCATGAAATGTTCCACCACTGACATGTTCCTCTGCGGTTGGTCTGGATGATCTCGTGTATGGATACCACCGCCATTTATCGCTTGAGTCAACTGCGCCATTACTACAACAAACTGTTCAGTTCCAATTCCGACCATTTCTGGATGCTGATTCGGAAGGTTATTTCCTTCTATATGCCTTCCTAGCACTGCTTCCCTGTTTCCTCTGTGGAAAACCATTCTGAACAAACATGTCTTAGAAGAAGCAACATGGTAATCTTTAAATGATATATCATTCAAAAAAAAATTTGGATAATAATTTAATAGAATTCTAACTCCTAAAGTTATCTAAACCTCCCTTTGATACCAACTATAAGGCCCCAGCCTTAAACCTTACTTAATCTTGAGTTATTACAAGATTACACATTGAGGATCTTTTCGGGTTGAGAGTTTTAGAGAATTAGATCATAAAACTTGCATTACATTGCACATATAAACAAAGTGGTTACATAAAGATAGTATTCTTCATTCCCATCAATGGAAACACATTTAAAATAAAACATCGATTATTTCTTGACACATCCTTGACTCTATCATCTTATCATGTACCTTTCCATTGACCTGTGAAAAACATTTCAAAAACTTGGGATGAGCATAAAAACTCAGTATGGGTTATATAAAAAAACATGGAAAGGAAACATGAGTTCATATATACATAAGAATAAAATCATAATTTACCCATAAAACATAGGCACTTTAACATACCTCATAAAATCATGAATAAATCATAGAAATCATAAGACATAAAGGTAACTTGATGCATTCATAACATTATTACGTAGGGAGTAACCCTCTTGGTTACGTTTGGAATACCCATCACAGTATATTCCCTAAATCTCTTTGGAGAAACCTTAACATTTCACTCCTTCGCGTTACCCAATGCATTTGAGAGCTATATCGGGCTCACCCGCCCTTAGTTTATCATGGAACCACCCGTCTTCATAATAATGCCCAAGAACCATAACATAATCGTATCACATAAAACATGCATAAAGGAAACATAACATTTCCACATTTCAATCACAAGATATCAATAAAACAAAAAAAACATTGTGAAAACCATTTTCAATACCAAAATAAAAGAAAAATAAAACATGGTATTTATTTTTCTTTTTTTAAAAAAAGGTATGGCTTGTAGAGGAAGCCGAAACTCAAATAACGGTCACGACGGCGGAGAAGTCGTTGTCGCCGCATACGTACGACAAAAACATTCCCTTTTGTCGTTTGGTAAACGCTTCATATAAAAAGATTCCTTTTGAATAAACGTAAAAGTCAAAGGGGTTTATACACCGTATAAAATAAAGTTGTGTATAAAATAAGATATGCCTCAATGAAAGGAGATTGAGATGAAGTCTCATACCTCGTATCCGACTTGACCCGACCGTTCTTTAATCTCCTGAATAATAAACATGAGTTAATCTCTACTTGCTTAAGAATCTTTTTCAAGTTCATTATTACTTTTATACCATGTTATGAACATCATGTAATCATTTAAGTTAATAATGTTCATTTTTTCGGTATTTGGTTCTTAAGTCAAAAATAGACTTCTTACACTTACATGTTGTTAATTTGGTCATAGGTTCGTTATATCCAGAATGATATTATTGATTTGGATAACATATATATCATATATATTCATCATATACATGTATTTATAATATTACATCACATTTAGAGGTAAGAAATGAAATGCACCGTTCATGGGGACGGTAAGCCGTACGTACGCATGAACGCTACTTCTATTTCTATTTCATATTTTCTGGAATGGAATCATAATGATATAAGAGTATATTATAATTCTAGTATAATAACATATATAATATCATTAATTTTATCCTTTACACATCCCACATATGGTATTAACGAATCAAATCACTTTCAGGGGGCGGTAGTCCGCACTTCCTAAAATGAAGATATCGTGTTTACCCATAATGGAAACCATAAAGGTATGCCCAAAATGAAAAAAACAGAAGCTTAAGGAAAAAATAAAAATATTATATATCATATATAAAAATAGTGATCTCATAATGGCCACCTTTGAAGGTGTTAAATGAGTACTGAACAATCATCGTTTCGGGAGGCAGAATTTCGCCATCCACGGAAACCGTATGTTCTTTAACCATTTGATGTAGTTGTGTGAGAGTGTAGCTCAAATAAATATTATACCAACATCCTAGTATATTGAAGATACTGGTTTTGTTACAAAATAAGTAAATAAAAATATTTTAGGGGGTTGGAGAAGCAAAATAAAACAAATGAACATGAGAGAATGAATTACCTTTAAAAGTGTAACTCCTTTTGATTTGAGCCTAAAGGCTTCCTTTGAAAGGATTCTGCCCAAAGGGAATCCTCTAGGATGAGGAGAGGGATGTGGAGAGAGTAAATGGTCAGGGTTTGGCCGAGCCAAAGGTTTGAAGAGTGTGTGAAATGAGGTAGAGGTGGGGGCCTTTTATAAGAGGAGAGGAGGGGCACTTTTGGAAAGTAAAGAAATATTACTTTATTTGAAAATGTGTTTCGGTTTTAAAAGGTCCCACATTGATATAATTCGTGGTTAAGGTGATAAGGGTTCTAAATCCACTCATCCAATTGGTTTTGGCCATGTGTAGTTCATAGAGTTTTTATTATCTTTCCATTTTATTTAAATCGTCAAATAATGATGTCATCGCTGCATCATTATTATGTCATAAATAATTTAATTTATTTAATGTCTAAAAATCATAAAAAAATACTATGATGTAGGAAATCTTTTTAGCTTTCCAATTACTATTTAAAATCAAATATCGGATCTTTATAACCCCATGTAAAAATTGTTTTTGTAAAACGTATTATGTTTGTGTCATTTTTAATTTTTATTATATAAAAAGTTATTTATGTCATTTCCCAACCATAATGTCTCCATGGGGTCCCCAAGTTGACCCATGGCTTGTCATGGTCGGCCATGACACAACCAATAAGGTTGGGACATGTGTCTAGGTCATTTAATATTATTAAAGCATTATTTATACCTTAAACTACACTAATTACCACTAATCGCGATTAAAAACTTAATAAGTTACTATTCACCAAAAAATTATTTTAATCTCATTGAACCACATTTTACTTCTTAATGAAAACCATGTATGTTGGATTTTCAAAATTCAATACACATTAGTGGTAAACTTTTATTTAACTGAAAAATCAGTTTTCTTGATTACCACTTAGTGGTTTCACTATTCATCAAAAATTGAAGTTTTTCAGAAAATTACCAAAAATTCACCCTAAGCTATATTTGATATTCCGAATTCAAAAATGAAGTCTATTTTAAAAAATTCAAATCATATAAGTCACATTAATTAATTTAATAATTAATTCCCGCTGCCAGAGCAAAAAGCGTGTTTTTACAAAACAAAAAGTATCAAAAGATTGACACCAGTTTAAGTCTAATTTCAAAGTGAAATTGATTCCAATGACCACCATTGGATAAAATGGTAAAAATATATTCTAATTTCACTTAAAAACCAATTCAAAACATAATCTAATCATATAAATAAATTATATTAAAATGCAATTTTGATGTAAAATGCAGTATTTTTCACTATTCATTAAAAAATGAACATTGTCAGAAAAATACCAAAAATTCACACAAGGTAAATTTTGATGTCCCAATCATAAAGAATAAGTTTATTTTGACAAACATAGTTTATAAAATTGTCAAAATATAGATTCAAAAATGGTTTTCCATCAAAAGGCAGTAAAACAATCTTTTAAGAATATTAGTGTATTCCATGCATAAGATTGTATTTATTTTCATTTTAAGCCTCTATAACACTATCTTAATCATTAATAGACATAGATAAAAATATCTATTATTCATTACTTACTTGGGATGTTACATACGTAATGGTACAACCATTGAATTTTGGCCTCCCCTGATTAAGAGGGTATGGTTTGAAATTGATGGGATGATGATGATGGTCATTACCCTATCTTGAGTGAGAGGAAATGGATGATAGTGTAATAGAACCTGATTTAGATGGTATGGTATAACATATGATGTAGTTTGAAACTATGTTATTGATTTGAACTCATGTATTGCGTGAGAAGAAACAAGAAATATTCTAGATTATTTTGAGTGTTTTAATAAATAATTCAATCCAATAATGTGCCTTTTTTGGTTGGTTTGAGATTTATGGTAGCCTAGTTACTTCATGGTGATCCAAATAGTGTGTTTTTTACTTATTTATTTTATAACACTACATAAAACTTTATATATTAAATACACTTTTGTTAAGGGATACTTGGTGATGTTCTACTTGATTTCACTCAAAATATGCATGATTATCTTGATGTGCATAAAGATTTCAAGGTCAATAATCCTGATAAGTGCAATGTCCTTTTGATGGAATTCTGAGTAGATATAGGTGGATGTGATTTAGATGATGTTAATATATACTCTGGAATCTTTTCAGTGATTCTTTAATTATCATCTTATTCTTTTGTGTGATGTATATATATTGACCAATGACATGTGGGAGTCCTTTTGACTTAAGATACTGAATATTGAACACCATTTCTTTATGAATTTTTGATGATGTTATCAACTACCTTATGATATATTATTATTATTGATTATTTATTAGTATTTATTCCATTATACCTGTTTAATCTAATGGTGATCTAATGATGAGTCAATTGTCTCACTACAGTATGGCCATGTCCTCACCACTAGTAGGTATAATCTTTTGTATGGGGAGGCAAGAATGGGGTTAGGTGGGCCTATGAATTGAGCATGTTGATTTGGTAAGGGGCACAAAAAATGGTATTGGAGACCCATATCTTTTTTTATATGATCCTTAGACCAATTGAACTAATATAGGATTTTCATAACTCGAGTGGGAAGTTATTTTAGTTTCTAAAAAACATATGTATAATAAAACATTGAGTTATTAGAGTAGTGGAAACTAGTTTACTGGTTTGTGATGTTACATTTTCTTGTAGTTGTTCTGTATTGTTTTGTTATTATGGTTTATTTACTTTTATGTTCTCTTTACTAACATCATTTGGTAAGTTTACGCATAATATGTAGGCATGTAGGTTCACATGTAATTCAGTAGATTACTTCTGATTAATGTCATATTAAATTAAATAAATTCAAACAATAATATATTCATTGTTTTCCTGGATTCATTGTTGATGAAATCTAATTAATTTGACATAATCATTTTTATTATTTGTTTATTATGACTGTGACTAACATGAATGTATCTAATAACCTCGATTAGTCATCATGTTAATAATTTAAGGTTATGCCTAGTGGTTAGGGTAAATATATTGGGTGTAACACCCTCTGAGTAACATGTATGATTTAATTTTAGATTGGATTATCATTTGGGTTGTCCTAGAGGTTTATTGGGAATGAGGGTTGAAATTGTGGTATTTTGGAGGAAATAGTCAAGTCCCATGGTTAAAGGAAATGATTAGTACTACCCATGTTGTAACCATTTAATATTCCTTTTTGAGGTTCCCATTGTGTTTTTTAGGTTTGATCATGGTTAGTCAGACCATGAACATCAACAATAAATTGTGTATGGTTGGGGTGATTATCAAGCGGTGTCACATGGTTTTAGAATAGTTTTATTGAACTATTTTGTCAATATCTAAGAGACCATATGCTGTATTTTCTAAAGGAAAGAGGCCACACATGTTTGGTGCATAGTATTAATTACCATACAGCATAACTATGCTCTACACATTGATCCTTTAAAAAATATAAAATTACTTCTTTTCCATCTATCATTTTTTTCTATTCTCATCATAATCCTTATTAGGCTCAACCTAAACATTACCATATGATATAGAGGATTCTACTTTTGGATTATTGATTATATTACATCATTATTGGAAGATCATTCAATTTATCAATGGTTTTTGGTTCAGTTTCCTCTTACTTCCTCAAAACCTTTCTAGATATCTCCTCCCCTTATCTCATTGGAACTCGATTGAGCAGTGGATGCCAAATCTAAGGGTTTTGATGGAATTTTTTATTATTTCATATGGATATAAGACCATCAGGACATGATATACTCTTCCCCAATATCCATTTAAAACGGAAATTAGTCCCCCTATATTCTTGAGGTTGGTGTCTCTCAATAGAAACAACTCCATAATTTATTGATGTTTTGTTAAATTTCTTTGGGTTATTCAGTGAAATTGTTTCATTTGTGATCATTGTGGATTTCAAAGAGTTTCACATTTTAAAGGATAATTTATTTTAAAATATATTATTATACATCCAGTGATCAATGAAATGTATAAATTGTGGGTTTGATTTAGAAATGGGTTTTCAATTATATAAGTGATTTAAATTTTTATGATTTTTTATAAATAATGAGAATGTATTTGAAATGATTTTTTGAAGAAGTAGGATATTGGGTAACCTTTGGAGAGTTGAGAAATAGACTTGTCACTATAGTGCATGTAATGCCTCTAGAAGATTTGGTTCACATTAGTTTTTGGGATGATACTAGATTTTTTATTGGTTATATCTAACTAATAACTATATTAAGGATTTACATTCATGTCTAGTATTTATCCCCACATGTTAGTGATTAATTTATATTCTATTTCTTTTATACATGGTTTTTGACATGATGGTGTATTTTGTGGTAATTTATTCACAAGATTGTCTTATGAGATATACATGGTTTGATTTTTCTATTTTCTATGAAATGACACATAAAAATTCCATATTCATTATTTTATAAATATGGAATGATTTTTAGGAAAACCAAAGGGAGACTTAAAAATGGATTTATATTATAAAAATACTTTGTAAACTCAATTAGTCTTATCACTAGATCTTACTATATCTTAATATTAGACCTTGAAAAGATTATTTAGTGAAACAATACATGTGTTTTTACTCACAACCTAATTTTAACTTCTGTGGATTTTAGATGGCTTTTAGGACTCATATAAAGGGAAGGGTATTTTGTAGATTTTCAATTTCTCTTATCGATGTCGTCTTGGTTGTGGGATATTTTGGTGGTGATATATGGCCACATAGAGACGTGTTTTATATTTTAATGTTTTATCTTTTTGGTTTATCCAATTTATCTTGGTGTTGTGTGTATCATGAATGTTTACTCTCTCTTACACTATATAATATAGAGATTTTCTTTTCTGGGTTGTACATAATAAATGGTGGGTTCTCTATCTTGTGGTGGACCGACATGGGTGAAATGTCATAATTGATTGGGATGGTTCATTAAAAATGTTTTTAGAAGGAATACCTATCCTGAAGTGTTATGATAATTCATAGGTTTGGTTTTGATTCTTTGGTATATAAGAGTTTGGACCATTAGAATTGGGAATGTAAGGGTAGGAGGGTGCTTGACTAGCACACATCCATGTCCGATCTAGAGCCACCAGGGGTGGTTTTGGATATTTTCCAATTTTGAGGCATGGTTTTTGAGGTTATATGAATAAACACGATTTTGGAATTAATTAAATTAGATTATTCATTTTTATTTTTTTTCCTTAATTCATAGAATCCATAATTTCTATAAATTTTTGTTTTTTAAAGCATTGTTATGTATTTTTGGGAGTTGCTTTTATGATTTAGGGAATTTTTCTTAATCTGATTGGAAATTATATTGTGTTTATTAGATAATTACCTATAGATTAGATCTTACAAATATATGTGAGGTAGCTATGATACTAGTTCTTTAGGAAAATGTTCCAGTGGAACCTTATCTAGTCGAATCTATAATTCACAATATTCATATTCTTTATCATGTGGGTGTTGGGAACCTAGGATGGATTGTGGATCAAAACATAAATTTTTTTAAGAGTAATCCTCTCATATTCATCTAATAAAAATGGACCCCAAGAATATGTTTAGTATCTTGGACTAAGAGAGAGAGAGAGTGAGAGGATATTTAACTCTCTTAAAACTCTTGATGGATAAAAATTTGGTTTTTACACATATATTCTTGAAGGACCAAGAAAAAGAGTGTGTAACGCTATTATGTTAGATAATTACCATGAGGATATTACCTTGTATTTTATTAAGAAAATATTCAATCAGTAGTTTTACCCTGAGATGTAGTGATTAGAAAATGCTGTTTTTTTTTTACCTTGGAGGAAGGGGAGCATACAATTTTGGATATTCCACTAGTTTCATGGAGCTAGTGTACATAACACTAGAGATTGTTTCCAATTATTACCATATGGCACAGATGATCAATATGAGTCTAAGGTCTGATATTTATTTGATGCTAATTCTGTTTTATCTCTTTTAACCATTTTTGTTGTTTTTTATAAAGAAAAAATGAAAGAGGTAGATAGAGGTGGGGAAATATGTTTAAGGGGGCCTTAGATTGTGATGTTTTTATCCTTGGTAAGTATTTAGACTATAAATGAAACAAAAAGGTATCAGTTTTTTGGACTTGTTTTAGGGGTATTTTCAGGAAAATAATTGGTTGTTTGTTATTAGTGTGGAAGGACAAGACATACGAGGCCTAATTCTATATAAGGACAATAAACATATCATCATTATTGAAAATCATGTTATCTAATGAATTTTGGTGGAATGATATCCCATTGTAGTATGGTAGGACCCACCCTCACAAAGGGTTATCCAGATTATACTAATGCTTCCAATGGTGGTGGGTCTTATACTTAGCCCTAGGGGAATGTTAATATGGAAAATTTTTCTCAATGAGGAGTTGATTCATGACATGTTTATAAGGCAGAGTTTGTACCAGAGGAATCTAATGTAGGGTTGGCTACTATTATGTGGTATTGTGGTTATTTACTCCTCTATGGTTTGATATATATTCTACTAATTATTTTATATAATCAATTTTAGTATATGTACTGATCTTATGTTCATAAATTATGATATTCTTATTGGATATTTTCATTCATTTTGAAAATAGTTAGGAATAGGGTTTCAAATGTCTCACATGCTGGGTGATGATATCAAAATTCAATGCAATGTGGGATTTATTAGACCTTAAACATGATATCTTTAACCTGATTATGGATATGGATTGATGGATTAGTTCTAAATCACAAATTGAATATTATTATCATTGTGTTTAGTTTTTATCACCCGATGGGCTCACTCATGAATTTCAGGGTGAGTGGGAATCTATATTGGGAAGGGTTAGTCATGCCATTCCTTATGCTCGGGTGATATAATTCCAATTTTAGGATATTTTAATTGATTTTATTTTCCCTTATTTTTTAATTCCACATACTAGAGTGGTGTGTGAAAACCCCAAGGTAAATAAAGATTATATTTTTTACCATCATTAAGATAGGTTGAGTTTATAATTGAATTGATTCCTATTATGATGCCCATTTCTATTCCATCATATCACATGACACATTTTAAGTTATTAGAAGTAAAATTCCAACTTGTGGATCTTGGTGATAAAGGGTTTATTTATTCTAGTGTTTCTCATTGGGCTTCACCTATCCTATTTTCTAGGAAGGAATATAGGAGACTTATAAATTGTGTGGATTATGGAGTGATAAATCTGGTGACCATTAATAATTGGTATCTGATTCATAGGATTGACATTCTCTTTTACAAAATAAAAGGGGGAAATTATTTTAGAAAGATTCAACTTAGGTTAGGGTACCCAAAATTGAGAGTTCAAGAAGAGGATGAAAGTTTTAGTATATGGAATGGGAATTTCTAGTTTTGAGCTACTCCATTTGTTCTTACTAACACTCAAATAGTGATTATGGAATTAATGTACTGGATCTTTCAATAGCTCCTAGATACATTCTTTTTCATGTTTTTGGATGACATTCTAGTGTATCTATGTCTTAGGAGAAACATATGAACCATTTGGATATAGTTCTTATATCATTGAAGGAAATTATTCTATATGGTATGCTTTCCATGTGTGAATCTTGGATCTAGTTAATATTGTTCATGGGGGTATATTATTTATGAGAGGACAATATTATTGGATATAGAAATGTTACAAGAGGGGATACCCTGGTAGAAGCCCCAAAATTTATTTTATATTTATATCCTTTTGGGATTGTAAAGTTATTACAAATAGGTTGTTCATGACTTTTCCAATCTCACACATTCGATGAAAACATCAACCCATTTTGGTATTAAGTACGAGTCAAATGAAAAATATTTGAGACATTTTTAGGAACTGATTATGAGGTTGAATTCATCTCTAATTACGATTCTTCCCAAACCAGGTATAAGTTATAATTTTTTTGGACTCTAGTATGGGTTTAGTGTGTGTATTGATGGAATGGAATAATGTGGTGGAATATGGATCTCTCAATTTACACCCTCATGATATATAATACCCTACACAAGATCTAAATATGGAAGTAGTAATGCATGACCTCAAAATGTGGAGTCACAATGTCTTTGAAAAGATATTTACAGTATATTCACGTCATAAGATCCTGAAGACTATTTTTACATAGGGGAATTTGAACTTGCAATTGAGTTCTTAAGTGGAGTATATCCAAAACATTTATTTGGATACTTCTTATACACCTAGATATGGGAATGTGGTTGCTGATACATTTAGTAGGAAATTACAAACTCAAGAACAAAAAGAATTAGTGGAGGAGTGGTCTCTAATGATTTTCTTTTTTGAGATGGGATTGGGAGTAGAAGAGGAAAGTGGAAAGGTATTGTTTTATCTATTGAAGGATGGATCATCATTTTAGGATCATTTTGGGCCCATGATGGTGGTAGACCCCATTTTCCTATGCTTTAGTAAAACCATAATTGTGGGGACACCTCAGGTGAGTAGTCTCAATCCCCCATTAGAACATTGTGTTTCTAAATTAGGATAATAATTTTGATATATATGAGGCATAAATTGATGGATGATTGGAGCAAATATAACTGGGCCATACACCATAGTTCTACCAAGATGTATCATGATCTAAGAAACCTATATGGGTGGCTTGGGGAGAGGTGGTTGATTGTTGTTTTCAAGTTGCATCAGCATACTTGTAAGGGGATTTAGATAGATAACTGGTGAATTTTAGGATTGTTACAACATTTACTATTCAGGTATAAAATTTGGATATGATTTACATGGACATTGTAGTTCATTTAACATGGAATTGTAGAATGAGGGATTTTATTTGGTTGATTATTGAACTACTTTTGAAATTGGATAATTTCCTTATTATTAAGGAGATAATGAACGTGGAGAATCTCAAAGACATATATTGTAGGATTTGATAGTGTTATCTCCGGGATTTTATCTGATATGGAATTGGAGTTTACATCCATGTTTTAAATGTTTTTTAGAGGTTATGGGTTTTTAATTGAAATTGGACTTGATTTATCATCCATAGATGGATGAAAAGAAACATAAGGATATTCATTTTGTTGAGGATATGATTTAGTCCTTTGTTCTGGATTTCAGTAGTTTTTTGGAAAATCCTTTTCCCCTAGTCAATTTTTCCAATAAAAATAATTATCAGGCATCAATAAATATGATTTCTTTTAAATCATTGTATAGGTGCCATATAGATCTCCCTTGTGATGGGTAGACTTGGGAAAATATTACTTCTTTACATCAAGGATTGAAATTTTAGATTTTAAATATAATATATTTATTAGGACAATGTATCATCAAAAATCCTATGTGGAACATCTTCATCAGATTCTAGAGTTTGAGGTTAGTGATAAGGTTTTTCTTTGAGTTTCACCCCTCTTAGGACAGAGTGGGTTAGATTAGTAGGGTAAGTTTACAATGAGGTTTATGGGATTATTTGATATTGTATATCTTCTTTTAAACGAGGAATATTGGTTGTACATTCCATCTTATTCAACCTTGATTCATTACATGTTTCAGTTTCCCAACTGAGGGTGTATCAATGGCATCCTTCCCATGTGATTGAATGGGAATATGATGATGTTAATCCCAATATAACAATGGTTTAAAAATATTATGATATTATAAATCTACAATATAAGTTACTCTATGTTAAAACCATTCATTTTGTATACTTACTATGAAATTACAGATAGGAAACCCAGAAGATGTGGTAGTTGGAATCGTTGATGATGTAGGAGTGAATTTTTATTTTTAAGAATCTAGAATCCTATGCACTTTATTGGGATAGAAATATTTCATGGTGGGGATAATTGTGATTCACTCTAGAACATAGTTATTATTTAATTTGATCTTGGTTTTTCCTTTGTTTCATTCTAGAGGTTTATAGGGAATGTAGGATACAAATGAAGAATTTAGTGGAAATATTCATAGAACACGGTTAAGGCGAAAAGTTAGTACTAACCATGTGGTAACTATGTGGTATGCCTATGAGAGGTTTTAGTGTCATTTTACTTGGTTTAAAAACTATTATCCAAACCATGAGACATTCTAGATTAATTATATAGGGTTTGGGTTACTTTCAATTGGTGACACATGGTTTGAGAATTATTTTACCAAACCGATTGATCAATATCCAAAGACCATGCATCATTTTTCCTAAAGGGTAGAGGCCATATATGGTCGGTGGATGGTTTCCCTAACCATGTATCCTAACATGGAATCCCCTCCAAACCATTAAATTGAGGGAAATTACACCTTTTAAATAAACCATTTTTTAGTATAATCTTATATTAATTCCCATTAATCTCAACCTAATCTTTAAATAATTTCCTAAAGGCTTCTCCATTTGTATTCATGATAATCTACCTTTATTCTTTAGGATATTTCATGGTATGTTTGATTTGTTGTGTTGTTTCTTATTCCTTTCTTAGATCATTCTTAGATATCTCATTCCACTATCTTATTGGAACCCAATTGGGATTCAGATGTATGATTTAAAGAGTTGAAGGATTTTTTATTATTTCTTATGGATCATGGATTTTGAAGACCCGATATACTCTTTCATGATCTCTATTTACAAAGGGGATTAGTTTTCCTCCATTATTGAGGTAGTTCTCTCTATATAAAGTTTCAACTCATGAATTACTATACATTAATATAAATTTTATGGGGGTTATTCAATGGAAGCCTTTTATTTGTGATCAATGTGGGTTTTAATGAAATTCATATATTTAAAGGATTTTCATTCTAAAAAAAAATTTCTTGACATGAATTGTGAAATTAAATTCATAATTAGTGATTTTGGTTCAAACAATATGTCATCAGGAAACAAAGAAGTTAGGATATTCTATAATTTTTATTATAAAAATGATCAGGGTTTTGTAATGGTTTTAGGAAAATATCGAACATTGGATAACATTAGGTGCATCGAGAAATAGACTTTTCACTTTAGTGAATGTAAAACCACTATACATTTTGTTCCACTTAAGTATGTGCGATTCCAAAAGAGGTTTTATTGGTTGGATACACGTTATTCAAGAATTAGGGATTTACATTAATTCCGATCACATATTCCCATATATTAGAGATATAATAGCGTTCTTTTTCATTTAAACTGGTTTTTCAAATGATGGTGTATTTTCTAGTGATTTATTCACATTTTTATCTTATGATGAATCCTTGGTTTGATTTTCCATGGTTTTTTATGTTATACCACATTTAATTTTCACATTCTTTGTTATGTGAATATGAAAGGATATTTAGGAACACCAAATGAAGATTTACAAATTAGTATAATCTTATAAAAAGTATTTGTAAACTTAGTTTAATTTTATATTAGAGATTATTCTTTATAGATATTAGAATTTTAATAAATTGTACGGTAAAATCCTATTGGGAATTTTTCCCACACTCTAATTTTTGTTATTGAAGGTTGTTAGATGTTTTTATGGAATATAGTAAATAGAAGTACGTTGGGTAGCTTTTAGGTCTCTCTTGTTTCCTTTACCTTAGTAATGGGATGGTTTGGCGGTTACAAATTATCATATGGATACATGTTTATTCTTGCCTTTTTTTACCTTTACGGTTTATAATATTTGGATTTGGGCTATTTTTATCTTGGATGTTTTCCTTTATTCTTCTATATACTCTTTGGATTTCTTTTTCCAAATTGTACATTAGACATGGTTGGTTATTTATCATGTGGTGGTCCAATTTGGTTCCCGTTTTTGGATGACATGCGTTGGTTCATTACATAGGGTGTGTTTTCTGAAGCTAGTTTCTTATGTGTGCACCTATTAATTTTTTAGATATTGTAAAAAAATTTCTACTAAAGTCATTTATGAGTATATATTTGAAACATTAGATAATTATTCTTTATCGATGCCTTATTGTTCCACCTATTGGAAAGGGAGATGATTTTCTCAATGTGGGGAATATTCATGTTTTACCTATAGATTTCTATGACGAATAGTCTAATAATACCCTTGATGGTTTCCTAAAGGTCTAGGATTTGGATAATATCCAAATGGGGTTTTTTTATAATGTCTTTACCTAGCTAACCATCAAACTGGTAGCAGAACCAGTGGTTCACATGGCCTCAAGCATGTCTCCCCATACGCCAGAGGTTTCTGACTAACAACAAGGGTACCAAGAGGTGATATTGGGGAGACTATACCCTCTTATAAGAGTTACAAATTTGTGCTATTAATAATAAAAAATAGTAAATAGTGAAGTAAATATATAAATAGATGGTAAAGTAGCATAAATACCTTATAATAATTGAATTAGAATGGAAAATGCTAGTTTATATAATAAATGGATGATGGATGATACAAAAGATAAATTAGTAAAAAAATACATCATGAATTTCAATAAAAGACTAAATTTAACAGAATAAGTAAAATCCATATGGTGATCTTCATGAGCATTTTGAGCTTCATATTTTTCCTTTTCTCCTAACTCCTTAGGTATACAAATACCACAAACAACCCTGGTCCTACAGATATAAGGTCTACCCAGGTACCAAGGTTACCAGAGTAGGGTGTGAGATAAAATCTCAGTAGTTCAACACCCAAGGTTTCAATCCCAATCAATTGTAATATAATTTATATAGTGCATATGTATATCATAATAAAAACAAAACTAAAATAATAAACAAACACCAATCTAGGTTCTAAAGGGACACCTGACGACGATACCTACTTCAAACCATGGTTGGTATGTCTGGTCATTTCAACCATATATATATAGTTTCAACATATATATATATAAGGAAATATGTAAATTGGGATGGATTAGGACATACCTACACCATCCAATTCTAGGGGAGCTCTGACGGTCTTCCCCTAATCCATGTCAAATATCCCTTAGTATAAGAAACTCCAAGCATTAGATATTTGTTGGGGTGGATCGGGACATACCACTGCCATAAAATGGCATGGGAGATATCATAATATACTTCTAACCCATATCCAAGATACCTTAGTAACTTGGCATTCATGTATTAGAGACAAGTTGGGGGGACCGAGACATAGCACTGTTATCCTATTACAAGGGACTTGTCATGGTCTACCCCAAACCAAATACCAATATCCATCACCGTCTATTGGAATTCTCACATAAGGTATATGTTGGGGTCGATTGCGATGTATGACTACCATCAAAATTCAAGGGGAGCTATCATCATCTACCCCTAACCAAATACTAAGATCCATCATAGTCTCTTGACATGCATGCATATTTATTTATCAGAAACATAAATGGTGTGGGGTAATATTGAATCCCAACCATAACATATATATAAATTTCATGGGGTAGAACTGTCTCCCGCCTATAAACATATATAATTGGAAATGGTTAAGAATCCCTACCATCTATAAATAATTACATGGATCATATAGAAAATAGATATAAACACATTTATGAAGCTATCCATGGGGTATTTCTTCCTATGATTTGCACTCATATCATCCCATAATAAACATTGTAACATTTATAGTATAATTCATAAGACAATACCTATTATTAATTAAAAGGGCCACATCCCTTTTCTTTTTAAATAACCCATTACATTTAATAAAGAATCATTTCATAAGACATAAGAAAAGGTCTTGGACTTACCATACCAATGTATCATTTCACTTATTAACCATTTAATCCATTTAACTAAAAAGGATTCATTTATAATCCTTTAACAATTTGATAAATTTCAAAGAAAATCATCCCATCATGTGTAATTAAAATTACTCAAGGTAACCTACCTTAACCGATTCAAGAACTCAACTAATAAAAGGACAAACAACAAACATACCCAATGGTAATGTCCAAAGAAAGGGTTATGGAAAAAAATAAATTACTCAATTCCTTATTTCCATGTCTAAGCAGACCAAACACCCATGGGATGTTTTGGGATCACTGAAATACACATGAGACAAGGGTCACTTCATTTAAAGAGGCATTCCATTTAGTTATAAAATAGTCCAAATTCCTAAACATTCCATTAGTCAATAATAGAATAAAATAATAAAAAAAATCAAAAAAATAATCCCAAAAAAAATTCTACACACTAAATATTTATATTGAAGTCATAGAACCTCCGTTGGAGGGGGTTTATTATAAAATCATGGCATTGTTCAACTAACAAATCATTTATCTTCTTTAACCATTTCATTACCTTAAGAAAAAGGTCCATTTAATATAGTAAAACATACTGAATTAATTAAATATAATAATAGTGTGATACGTAATTAGTAAATTAATTACTAAAATAAAATGAAAAAGGAGATAGGACCCCACCTTAAGAAGGAACCATTCTGAACACCTCAACTCTTTCCAAAACTGCTAGCGACCACTTAAAACGGCCCCACCCTCTTACACAAATACCTTCATATATATGTATAAATATAAACCAAATACATGTATTCCCCATTCTATGAGGGAATAAATACATGGAGGAAATACATTTATATATAAAAAGACTTTATAATATGCATTCACTCCTTAAAAACTGAACAAAACCCACTACAAACAAGTTCAAAGACTCAATACTACCAAAAGACCCTAGATAAAATAGCTTAAAACCAAATAATAGGTTTAAAACCTTACCCAAAACATTGGTGGGGAGTCAAATCAAACCTATCCACCCCACCATTAGTAGTGAATTCTAGAACACAAACCCAAGGGTCCTAATGAAGCCTTTACACACCAAACAAACTAGAAGAACATGAAAATATGGATCCCCCATTTGACCTAGGGTTCGACCAAACCTATATAGGGAAACCTGAGGAGAAAAAGTCAACCAAAAAGGGAAGGATAATGGAGGATAGTGAATAACATAGATATTCTAAGAAGAATGTGTAAAAATTTGTAGGCAGAATCTCAATCCAAGAGGAGGCCGAATGGGGGTTTGAGTGCATGACTAGGGGAGAGACCAAGGGGGTCTGCATCATGATTCTAATTGGAGAAAGGGGTGAAGTTTTTATTTTATTTTATATTCTCTTAATTTAATGAAATAAAAATTTTAAAATATTCCATGGTGCATGATTCGATCCACACAATTTATCAAATGGTGTTCCCTCTACTGGGCACAATGAGCATCCTACACAGATGGCCACATAGTTTGGAAACCATGTACCAACCTTGTAGTGAATAGTGAGAGGCTACTGCCTCCAAACACACACCATGTGGGAGAATCACATAGTTTGGAAAACTTCGCATCAATTGTGTGCACCACCACTATCCACCTAAAATATTTCACATAGTTTCTTGTAGTGGATCACAGGGTTTAAGACAAACCTTCCACCATCTACAACCCTTAAAACATTTTGTTTTTGGGTCCGGGGCTTTAGAAACTTCTCCAGCCACCCAAGAAACATAATTAGACTTAATCCAACTCCAAAAACATAATCTGAATGAGATATCAATATTCTAATTTTATTCCATATCATGGTTTTACATTAGAAATATCCTAGAAATGGAAATGTTCAAAAACCTTCACATTTTCATCCAGTTCAAAATGATGATCTTTACAAACTTCCCACCATAAAACTTATCATCCTTGAGAATACTTCAGGAAAAAAATACTCACCACCAAACCAAAAAGTGTCATGAAGCTTCACTCAAATGGTATTTTTCATTTCTAAATTCCCAACCCACCTTTTAGTATCCATTTAAGCACATGTTACTTAAGCCATTAAAACTAGATCCAACACTTGAATTCCATCCTAAATACCCAAACTGAGGCTAAAAAATATCATTTAGATAGAGACATGATCCCATAATAATATATTTAAGCATCCAACAATAGGTACTTCCCACCATAGGCCTTATTGTTAAGAGGCCAATTCCAAACTACGGTTCAATCCACCATTGGAAATACCTTTACAAGAATTCCCTTAAGGGTATCAGCAACACCCCTAGAATGATTTTGAAATGATCAAATAATAAATACCACATCAAACTCAAATCCTAAATCGAGACAAATTTTCATGAAAATCCTTGACCAACACCAAACGCACTTGTCTCCACCAGATGTCGTTCTAGAAGACGGTCTTTCACGAACTTCAACCATTAAAAAATAAGAACCACCAAACAAGCTTATCAACATTTTAAAATTTTGTGTTGTGTAAGAAAAACTATTTCTTAGTGAATCCATGATGATGATAGGATAATAAAAATTATTTTTACAAACCATGAGATCACTAATAGTATTTGAACAACTTCCAATCAATCCTACCTAATTATAGGAAATAATAAAGTTCAAGCCACCACTGGTCGACTTGTATTGAAAGAGACCCATCTTCACCTACCAACACACCCATATTTAACTGAAAACTTTCCTTTTCTACCAATGGAATTTTTTGATTGTACAAACTTTACCACTGAATCCCATCCAAGACCAACAATGCTTCACAAGGGTTTCTTACATAGTTAACCACATCAAAGTCATGTTTCCAAGAAAGAATCAATCTGAATTAGAGCGTAAAGCCTCAAGTGAATTAAACAAAACCAACCATTTCACTCATGGTTCCTAGAGGTCTTGTTCTCTCTACCTTAAGAACAAATTTCACCCAAACCGACGTAGCACTCTCCACCTTAGTAGTGTTATAGTTGTCGAAATAAAATATTGGCTAGCCACTCACAAGATAACTAGATTGAAAACACCATAAAAAACATGTGGTGATGCTATAAGACATACTCACGACGTCAAAATGTAATAAAATGTCAAAAACCAGTTGAAATGAATCCCAAAATGATTGGCATGTTTTAACACCTGAGAATTCAGAGACTTTATCCCATTAATTGGGACAATATTGATTCCTAACACAAAGGTCACTCTACTTGGGGATGACCCGAGACCACATTCATCAATACAAGAGATCAAACCCAATATCGTATTGCCTTATAGGACCATTCATTTAGACAAAGAAATTTCAAATCATCCATTACTGATGAAATGAAAGGGTTATAAGACCAATGAAATAGTCGACCATTTCCATGGCATGTCTATATAGCTGAGAACGAGCATTACCCGATGCTCACACCGATAAAAAATGAATAAAACACAACATCCACTAATCCAAACAACAACGTCACTCTCAATCTGGAAGTCCTATAAGAGACAATGACACCCGAATGATGCCAAACATTATAAATATCTTAGTACAAGAAAATCATTTATTCTCTAAGGGTGATACCTACTATGACTAGAACCTTCTGAAGAACAATCATTGACCCAAGCATTTGGTCACATGAAAATAAGTCACAAGCTCTAGATCCTAACATTTAATTCATTACAAAGGTTCCTTTCCAAGAAATCTCAAAAATAACTCAGACTATCCTTACATGAATATTTTTAAACAAAGGACACCACTACAGGTTCCATTTCAATTCCATTTATATGTAATCAAATTTAACCTTTAAATATCCAAAATTTTTAATTCAAAAAATCAAGTACCATTTTAAATCAAAAAACATAGGGTACCTGATTTAGCATATGCCTGAAGGGAAAAAATGCATGTTCTATAAAATTTGATTTTAAAACAATATACCGTTTTTCACATCCTATAATTTTTAGAAAATTTATCATAATAAATTTCTTTTTAACAGAAAATGCAACCTACAAAGGTTCTCTTGAGCCGACATAGGTTTTCTAGAAAACCCCAAATATTAGTTTCTCCATTAATTTAAGATAAAAAATTAAACATATATTACATTTAAAATAATTTCAAAATATTCCATAGTCACATATAAAAAGTTTGAATACACGGATTCCCATTTCCTAACTTCTGAAGTGTCCATACACTCCATGGATTTAATATTTTCTCCCATTAATCAATAAAAATATTAATTAAAAATTTAGCATGCCTATATACAATAGTCTGGTCCTATGGGTGGCCATCTACCAATCTATAAAGTGGCTATACACATCATATTTTGGAATTTGTATCCCTTATGTTAGAATCAATTAAATTTAGCATCTTAATTTTATCAACCTTCAAATTATAAAAAATTATATCAAATGTATATATATGCTCAAGATAATTGGAATATACAAGTTACCATTTCCCAATTATAAACCTCCCATAAACCTTTACAAGATAAAATGGGTTCCAGTTCATTGAAAACACATATATTTCCATCTTATGAACAACCCGTATAAGAACAAAAAACATGTCATTATAATAAATAAACACAAAAGTATGATACATAAGAATTAAAAGAAACATTTCTTCTTATCATGCCTACATTTTAATTATATCCCTAAAAATTGATATCAAGATAAGACTAATAATAAATACCTAAACATTGTATAAATTTCAAGGAACACATTTTGAATCAATAGACAACTAAAATACAACTACATGGCCTAAAACTATTCATGACATGTGAATTTATTATGTGCTTATATGATGCATGCAATGCAGCTACCATTCCATATCATGAAAATGGTAAAAATAAATAATAAAGTCCCTAAATCATAAGCAGCAGAAAGTAAAATAATCACTATATGTGAAATCAAATCAATTATAATAGAAAACAATATGAACAACAAACCTAGAATTGTACACATAGTCAATTCTCATATGTGGTGTGATCTGTCCCAATAACTCCTATTATCCAACTGCTGACACATTCCTAGTATCCTATTTACCAACTGAAAAAAAGTAATAAAAGTAAAAATTTAATCTCTGATACCACATTGTATCATCCCAGCACAACTTAACATCAAATAAATAACTGAATCGGTGGGTCACATTGAATCATGAATGTGTCCTCATATTCTAGAGGGTACAGACTAGTAGTGAGGGCCTCAGGTGGTGATAGTGGGGAGACTATACCCTCTTATAAGAGTTTCAAAATGGTGAAATTATGGAGTAAACAACATGAAACATCATAAGAAATATATAAATAAATGATATATAGGTGGATGAAAAAAATTATAATAACTGAATTATAATGGCCAACACCAGTTTATACAACACATGACGATGTACGATATATAAGAGAAAGAAGTAAAAAATAAAACATGAGTTATAATAAAAGACTAAAATAATGAAAAGATATAAAATCCTTTAGGTGATCTCCATGACCATCTTGAGCTTCATCTCAGTACTTTTCTCATAACTCCTTAGGTACAAGAATATATCAATTATCCTAGGTCCTATAAATATAAGGTATACTCAGGTACCAAGGGTACCTGAGTAGGGTGTGAGATAATATATTATTAGCCCATAACCCATGGTGTCTTTCCAAATCTAGTGTAAAAAAATTTATACATTGTATAGGTATAGAAGAATAAAAACAAAAATGAAATAATCAAAAAACACCCATCCAGGTTCCTAAGGTAAACCTGACAGCGGTACCTGCTTCGTCCCATGGATGATATGCCAGATCATTTCATCTATATATATATAATAGCACTATATATATAAATATATGTAAATAGATAGATGTATGTTGAGGTGGATCAGGACATACCGCCACTATTCAATTCCAGGGGAGCTCTCATGGCCTGCCCCCATCCTAGGTCTAAGAGCCCTTAGTATCTTTACCTTCATTAATTATATTTATGTTATGGTGGATCGGGACATAACATTACCATCCAATTCCAGGGGATCTCTAATATTCTTTCCCTATCCATCTTCCAGGAGCCCTTAGTCTCTTGGACTTCATGTATTTGATAGAAGTTGGGATGGATCAGGACATACAACCCCCATCCAGTTCCAGGGGATCTCACACAGTCTACCCCTAACCCAATACTGAGAGTCATCACTATATCTTGGAATGTTATAATTATGTATAAGTTAGGCTAGATCAGGGCGTACCATCATTATAAAAATTCCCTGGGAGCTCTCACAATCTACCCCTAACCCAATACCACGAACCATAACAGTCTCTTGCCATGATTGTATATTTATTTATCTAAAACACAAATGGTGTGGGGGAAATAATTCATCCCAACCATAACATATATATAACTTCCATGGGGTAAAATAGCATCCCACCAATAAAAATACATAACTGGCATGGGTTAATAATGCCTCCCATCCATAAATAATTACATGTCTCATATAAAGGAGAGATATAAACACATTTATGATGCAAGCCATGGGGTAGTACTTACCATTCATTTCACTCATATCATCCCATCATAAGCATTGGCACATTTATAATAAAATCCATAGGTAAATACCTATTGTTCATTTTTATATCCACATCCCATTCATTTTCAATGAATCCATTACATTTAATATAGAAACACTTCATAAGACATAAGAAAAGTCAACGGTCTTATCATTCCAAAAAATAATTTCACTTATAAACCATTTGATCCATTTCATTAACAAGGATGCATATATCACACATTAAACAATTGATACATTTAAAATAAAAGCATTACATGAGGTGTAATTCGTCCTACTCAAGGTAAAATGCCTTAAATGATTAAAAAATCAATCCAGACAAAGAAATACAACTTACATTCCCAAGGTCCATGTTCACGAAAGGGTTTATGGAAACAAATCAATTAACCAATGGGTAATTACATGACTAAATGGACCAAACACCCAAGGGGAATCTTTGGATCATTGATATACACATGAGACAAGGGTCACATCATCTAAAGAGGCAATCAATTTAGTTATAAAACAGGTTGATGTTCTAATCATGTGATTAGTCAATCATAGAATCAAAGCACCAGAAACATCAAGGAAACATAACAAACATAAAATTATACCCAATAAATTTTTATTTTGAAGGTAGAAATCCTATGTTGGAGGGGTTTTATTATAAATTCATGACTTTTTTAAACTAAAAAATCATTTATCTCCTTCAACCATTTGATTAACTTAATCAAAAGAAGCATTTAATCTAGGAAACCATACTGTATTAATTAAATCTAATAACAACATGATATGTAATTAATTACTGAGTTAGTAAAATAAAATGTAAAATTAGATAGGAACCTACCTTAGGAAAAGACCAAGATGCACACTTCATTTCTTTCCAAAACATGTGGCGACCACCCGAAACTGTCATCCACTCGCACACACATACCATCACACAAACACACACACACACACACACATATATCCATTAAACCAATTCATATATTCCTCCATCCATGAGGGAATAAATACATAGAGAACATATATATATATACCTTATTATATGCATGCGCTCCTTCAAAATTGAACAAAACCCACTATAAAAAATGTCTATAGACTCAATACTACCAAAATGCCCTAGATAAAATAGGGTAAAAACCAAAAGTGTGTTTAAAACCATAACCAAATGGTTGGAGGTGAGAAAAATCATACCCATATGCCTCATATTTGGTGGCAGATGTTAGAACACAAACCCAAGGGTCTTGAGGAAGCATTCACACACCCTAAATCTAGAAGAATGAAAAAAATCCAGATCACCCATTTTACATAGGGTTCAGCCTAACCTAAATATGGTGACATGAGAAGAAAAAATTTGAAAATGAAGGAAGTATAATGGAGGATATATCTTACCATGGATGTTATAAGAAGAAAACGAATGAAATATGTGTACGAATCTTGATCAATGAGGTGTCCAGAAGGGGGTTAGAGCACACGACTAGGGGGAGCCCAAGGGGGACTGTGTCATGATTCTAAAGGGATAAATGTGGTGAGGTTGTGAATGTATATTATTTAATTTTATTTTAATAAATTTAAAATTCTGAAATAGGTTATCAAATAAGGTTTGGGCTACAGGGTTTATCAAACCATGTTCCAACATTGCGCTCTCTACTAGGAACCCAGATCACCCCGCACTGTCTGCCTAGACAGTTTGGAAACCATGTGCTGACTACTGCCTCCAATTCCACACTGTGTGACCTAGGTGCATATTTTGGAAAATATGTGTTTCCCGTGCTCACTATTATTTTCCACCTAAAATAATCCACATGGTTTCTCGTAGTGGGATGCACTGTTTCAGACTAATCGTGCACCCTTGGTAGCCTTTCAAAACTTGTTTTTTTAGTCTAACACTCTCGAAGATCTTAGAGCCACCTAGGAAATATAACGAGCCTTCACCCAAGTCTAAAAAAAACATCTTGATGTGATCCAATTGTTAGAATTTAATTCTAATGCTCGGTTTTAAATTTTATCCATCTAGAAAATAGAAAAGATAAAAAACCTTCAAATTTTTATCTAGTTCAAAATTATGATCATTACATTTTTTAATTGGTACCAATGGATGGTGGAGGATCTCATAGGGGAGAGCCTATAATGATGGATTTTCCTTACTATTTATAGTAACCACAACCTCTAGAAATTTACAGTTTCAGTGGTACTTAGGATTCCATTTTCTAGATCAGGATCCTCAAGGGGATTCAATGCTAATGGAGGCCCTCAATGATTAGTGGGAGAAGTTGATAGTGTATATTCTATAGGTACCCACTTTTAGATGTCAGGGATGGTGATTTGGGATTAGACGTGTAAGGGTCAATCGTGATGTGCCTTCAAGGAATCTTTTTGAAGAATTATATCCTGATATTCTATGTTTGGTTTAATATTAGGATGATATTTAGATATAGTAGGTTGCAATTTCATTGGAATGTTATTTGATTTATATTAGGGGTTTGATCCATTTTCTAATGTTTTGGTCTAGGTTCATAGAGTAGAAGGCCATGGTTATTGATAGGGGCCTTTAACTAGACACAAGTCTCCCAGTATATTTTTTTGAATTAAAAATACACTAAAATGTAGTTTGAAAGAGTATAACTATAAATAAGGTCTTGGTAAATGAAAACATAGTTGGTGAATCTCCATATATTGGTAGGTTAGGTGAAATCCTTTCGGGTGTGGTTGTTGGTGCCTCTTCCATTGGAATCAAAAGAATATCTCAAGTGATGTTCTTGGTTTGTGAGAGGAAATTCAGTTAGTGAAGGGTTATTTTGTTCCTACTATAGAAGGAGTTCACATGGTATGTTATCATTGTCGTTAAATTGGACATTTAGATAGTGTGTTCCTTAGTCCATCAAGGGACTTCCACACATGAGGTATGATGGGGCACCTCTATTGACTTTCATTGATTTTGTCTTAGGTTAGTTTAAGGAGGGGATTAGAGTAGAAAAATGCTTCAAGGTCTTGGATAGGTGGAACTTAGATGTATAAAAGGGTTACATCTAGGATTTGAGGATGTGGAAGTGACCAATTATTCTATGGGAAGCCACAAAAGATGATTCCTTAGGGATTAGTTTAGTAGGTGAATCAGGGATAATAGGGGTATGGTCACAAATCCAAGTAAGGATGAATTTATGCTTTGGAACAAGTTCAAGATGATATAGTAGAGGGTCCATCAACTGTTACTGGCATGGTTCTCATCATTTCAATAATTTTGATTAATTTATTTGATATTGGGGATTCCCATTCCTTCATTTCTAACCAAATTATATCTAGGTTTTGGTTGACTATGTAGTTTTTCTCAAGGTTATTAGTGCTTGGAATACCTATTTGGAAGTTATCATATTGTGTTAACAAGTTATTGACATATTTCATTCTGGTTGGAGGTTATGATAATTCATGGGACATTAAATTATTCTATATGATTAGTTAAAACGTCATTTTCTAGAAATATTGGATGTTCATTTCCTAAATTGCATTGACTACTACTAGAGGTGGGTGATTTTTACCTCCCATTTAAGAGGTGAGTAAGTTCTAATGCGAGGGTGGGATGTAGTGGCATGTGGATTTGGAATATATTTCAGTTAGATTGGATCTATTATACTTAAAATGTTATGTATCTTTATTAATGAAGACCATGTGACTGTCCTAACTACATTTCCTCTAGTGATGAATTTTTTCTAAGTTAATTTTCAAGATGATATCATAGGAATTATTTCAGAGAGGGAGATTGAGTTCATGAATTATCTCATGTTAGGTGTAGATCCCATATCAATTCACCCTAATCAAATGGAACCATATTATCTCCAAGAGATCAAAATATTACTCTAGGATCCTCAGGAAAAGATTTTTATTTATGAGAGTACCTCTTCATGGGGTGCTCCATCTTTATTCTCCAAGAAGGTGGATAGTGGAATCTTGTTATGTGTGGATTAATGAATCGCAAATCAAGTTATTCTAAAGAAAAGATATCATTTATCAAGGATTTATTAGTTTTTTGACCAGTTGAGGGGAGATTTATTATTCTCCAAGATCGACCTTGTCACGACCCGACCCTACCCAGGCTCAAGCCGCAACTACCCAAAGCTTGCCTTTATAGGCCAGGGGCTGGCGACTAGCGCCTAAGGCACAACAAATCGGGGAGGCCTTGGCCTAAGTACCTGTACACACACACACATAGCACACTCAATGCAAAATTGCAAAGTAAAAAGGAAAGAAAAAGGGAAACTACTATAAATAAACCACAAAGTGCATCGACCACTAAAAGTACAAAGAAAGTGCTGAAAGTAACTGAAAAAGAAAAGGGGAAAACACACGCCCAACCAGAAAAGTGCCCCAACTTGGAAACAGGTAAACAGAAAGGAAAACAGCTGGAAGGTTCCTCCACCTGTAACCCGACTCCGACCACCACACGTGGTCCACGCTACACGTGGTCCACGCTTCTAAACTCCTAAGCTCCACTAAAGTCACGACCAACTTTTCGGTCATCTGCAAGGGCACACCAAGTGCAGGCAAAGCCCAAGAAGGGGTGAGTATAAAAATACTCAGTAGGATACCACGAAGGCTCGAGGGAGCAACAAAGGAGGTACTGAAGGGTGAGCAGTAGAGAGAACATGGAATAGTAGAGGAGTAAAATGGAAAGTGCAGTAAAGTATCCAACTCAACCCAACAAGAGGAAAGAAGGTAGACTATTCTAGACACAAGGAGCTGGAAACGGTGAGAAGATGAACTTCTCGTCGATTTTTCGCTACCTATAGCAGGAGAGTAGACTCGTCCAACCACGAGAAACTAGACACGGAAAGCACGTGGCATACCCCGCGCGTCTTCGCCTCTCTTGGAAGGAGAGTAACCAAACCCAAGAGGTGGGTACTGGAAAAAGGTATATACATATCCTTATGATCAATCAAGAAGCTCGAACAATGTCATAAGGGGATCTCTATCCCGTAGCTCAGCCCAAGAAAAGTGAGATGCCAATAGTCCCAGAAGTAACACCATCGATGCCCAGCATCCCACACGTCTGCCCCGAACTACAAGTCAAAGGGCTCAAATCACCGCACTCGACACTATCCTCTTTGGGCGGAACTAACTTGCCCACACAGTTTTAGGTCGCGTCACAAAGATACATCTCGGTGGGGAAAGCACCCCTCGTACTTGAGAGTTCCGGGTTAAGTAAAACCACACCTCGTCACTGCCCCGCAGTCGAGAGGTCTCCTCAAAGTGAAAGCTATCACATCACTGACCCGTACAAACAAGGGTCCCGCTCCGGTAGTCATGGAGTAAAGCCACAGACTAGCTTAGTATAAAGGACTGAGTTTGAAATACCAACGGGTGACTCACTGCCCAGCCTTGCTGGAGGGTAATTCATAATAAGATATCGGGTGACCCGCTGCCCAGCCCTGCTAGAGGGTAAACCCTAATACATCATCAGGCGACCCACTACCCAGCCCTACTGGAGGGTAAACCTGGAATAAGTCATCAGGCGACCCACTTCCCAGCCTTGCTGGAGGGTATACCTGGAAGAAGTCGACGGGTGACCCACTCCCCAGCCGTGCTGGAGGGTAAAACTAGAACAAGACGACGGGGGACACATTGCCCAGCCCTGCTGGAGGGTAGACCCTCATGAGTCGTCGGGTGACCCACTGCATAGTCTCTGCTATAGGGTAAACCCTGAACAAGTCGACAGGCGACCCACTGCCCAACCCTGTTGGAGGGTGACCTGAAACAAGACGACGGATGACCCACTACCCAGCCTTGATAGAGGGTAAAACCTCAAGAGTTGTCGGGTGACCCACTGCCTAGTCTCTGCTAGAGGGTAAACCCTGAGAAGTCGATGAGTAACCCACTGCCCAGCCCTGCTGGAGGGTAAACCCAGAACTGCTCTGGCCATCTCTACTGGATGGTACAACACTGGTCAACCGAACACGGAGTGGGTATCGCACAACCATCTGACTCCGGAACAAGACCAGGGGAAACCACTCAACCCTGCTGATCTAAACCATCGAGCACAGATCCGGGGGGAAAACTCAACCCTGCTAGTCAAAAAACAAGAACCGAGGGACCCTCTACGTCGCGAGAGGTCAAAGGTACGCAAGGCAGAACACGGCACGTACATGGGGCCCACACAACGTGTGGCCCCAAGTCAATCCCTAACCAAGCACACAAAAAATCTCAGGTACAAACCACACGTACCTACAAGCGCTCCCGTATACTCTCCGAGTATACCTCATTTTGATCACAAGGGCTATCGTGCACACGACACCCAATGTCAACGCAAAGGCGTGATGTAACATCTCCAACCTGTCACCTCAATGACTGGGGCATGACCAACCACATCTATTCAAGCATTACTTCACTCACACGGGAGCGCACGCGATCACACGCCAAGGGTCCGCTACAAACATAGTAGAAGAACCCCCCGGGTCACCTTCACATTTCCACATTTCATAAGATCACGTAAGAGCCTACGTTTGCCTGAATAAATTACACCGTTCTAATCCCAACGAAAAAAACACGTGAGATAGACTACTCACTCGCCCGAAACGGTTTACCGGTGAAAAAGGTACTATTCAGCGTAACCAAACCCGTACGGGGCCCACCCCAAGATCTTGAAACCGAACAAATGGATCATGCCACTGCATTCCCCTCGGAAAAACACACAGGATTGAATACTCAACTGCCCAAAATGGATACCCGGTGAAAAAGGTACTATTCACCGTAGCCGGGTCGGATGGGACCCACATCACGTCCCCAAAAAAGGTCGGGCGAACTGCACCATCACAATGCTCTCAGAAAAACCCATCAAAAGCACTACTCACTTGAGCGGAACGGGTATCCAGAGAAAAAGACATGTTCCGGCTCCCGCCGCACGAGCAGTACCACGCGAGACCCGCACCTCGGTCCCGAAGCGCTGCAAACGGATCGCACCATTGCGGTCCTCTCGAAAAAGTACACAAGATGGACTATTCACTTGTCCAAAACGGTTGCCCGGTGATAGAGATGGAAAACCACCGTCAAAGCCCAAACAGACCTTATCGGCCCCGCACCATCGTGCCGAAATAGAGTGGGCAGATTGCACCATTGCAATCCCCTCGGAAAAACATCCAGAATCGACTACTCGCACGCCCCAAATGGACAACCGATGAGAAATTCGTGCAACGCTGCTTGCAGCTCGAAAGACGGGTCGTGGGGCCCGTGCCTCAACTTCATCCTCAACATCTAGACCCACCCTGGAAAGCTCCGCCTCGGTGCCAGGGTCGCATCACTGCGGACGGTGCTCAAAATGGACTCTGGATGTGTCCGCGCCGCTCAAAACAAGAATTCCCGGGAAGCCCGCTAAGCGGCTTTACGCACGTGTCATGCCCCCTGAGCCTCTCATCTCAGAAGTTACAAATTTTGAAAACACCTCATGAAGCCGCCTCGACGTCAGGTCCGCGCCGTCGTAGAGGGCGCGCAAAACGGACACCCGTGGAGAAAATGAAAGGTGTCTGAAGTCGGAGGGGCGAACTCCTCCCCCCCCTGGACAGAACCGGCCGGGTCCGGCTGGTCCGACCGGTCTGGGCCGGTCCACAAAGGCCGGCCTGCGACTCACACGCGTGGCCCGGCCGTGGACTCTGGGTCCACACCGCGCCGACCAGCCATGAGGCCAGTCGCGGTCCTCCTCGGAAACCCGCCGACCGGGGGTCTCTGTCGCCGCGCGGGGTCGCGCGCTTCGACCCTGCCTCGCCGTCGGGCCGGCCAGCACCGACGGCGCCCCGCGAACTGCGCCCGCGACTGGAGCCTCCACCGCGGTGGCTCGGGCCGCCACCGCGTCGCCCGCGTGAAGCTGCCCACGCGCCGCAGGAACTCTCCGGACCGCCCTGCCGACCGCCGGAAACACCTCCAAAACCCGCACATTTCACCGGACGATTGCGGATGCCTCAGAGCTCGGAATTTCGATCCGAAAGGATTGTCAGAGACATAATTTCACAGAATACACAACCAGGGGATTTTTTCGACAATCAAACAAAAATTCGACATATTTTTATTGGTTTGAAGTATGTGCGAGAATTAAAAATGGAACTGCAACGATCCTACCTCTTGGGCGATGCCTGAAGCTTCACGGGAGTCCGCTGCCGCACCGCTTCCTTGCCGGAGTTGCCTCACCGGAGGTTCCTTGCCGGACTAGAGGAGGAGAGGGAAGGGGATTCCCAGGCTAAGAAGAAGAAGAATAAGAATGGGGTGTTTAAGTAGAAAAAAAAACTTAAACCATCCGCACGACACGCCCCGACTATCACGACCCATCCTCGGGGCTGGTGCCGTGACTACCCCAAGCCCGCCTTCCATAGGCCAGGGGCTGGTGACTAGCACCAAAAGCATAAATCCCGATAACTGGGAAGGAATTTCATTTATAAAAGTAAACTAAACACCACAGAATACAAGCGGAAGTAAAACACTAAGTATAAAAGAAAGTGCTGAAAAGTAAATGGGCCAGAATAAAAACCCAACTGAAAGTACAACTACAACTGAATGAAAGTACAATAGAAAAGGCAAAAGCTGGAAGAAAGGAAGAATCTCTTGGGTCATCCTCCTTGGATCCTACCTGAAGGGTAGGTACAGATAGCACAGCTCCTGGATCGTCCATCACGGATCCTACCTGAAGGGTAGGTACAAATAGCCTCCACAACGCTCTTGCCCATCAACCTCCCCCGAGTATCGTCTCGTTGTGAAGTCCACCTCCTGATACTGACTTGTCGTGAGGTCCACCTCCGGGTACCGTTCAGTCCTCGAACACTCGGCCTCCATCAGCACTGCCCGTTGTCTGCAACCAACACAACGATGTGTGGGCATAGCCCGTGCAGGGGTGAGTATAAAGATACTCAGTATGGACCCCGAGACCCTCAAGGTCTCACTAAATTCAGCAAGGATAACTACAAAGAAGATCTCAACAAATAAACTCTACTTAGGTTTATGCCCATACATATACCTAAGTTATCAAGTAACCCATATCAATCATGAGGAAACACAAAGATTAAGAAATCAACGGATAACCACTACCCAGGTATATCCCCATACATATACCTAAGTTATCAAGTGACCCATCTCAATCATGAGGTAAACACAAAGGTCATAGACTCAGCTCAAACCAGGATTTTCATTATCAAAATAGTAACTGCTGATGAGCCTATCTCTGGAGTGTACAGTGATCCTATCATAACTCCGAGGTACTACTCACTAACCTAAGACTACTGAGGTGCTCCTCCTGTCGAGTACCGTGGGTCTGCCACCTCACAGAGTAGTGCTCCACCGCTATGGGTCTGCCACCTCACACAGTAGTGCTCCCCCTCATAGCCTACAGAGGTACTCCTCCCGTCGAGTACCGCAGGTCTGCCACCTCACAAAGTATTGCTCCTCCGCCATGTGTCTACCACCTCACAAAGTAGTTCTCCCCACTGGGCTATGCTAGTCACTCCGAATCGAATCATACAAGCAGTCATCGGTCACAGCTAGCTACACGGTCTCCGTACTCTGTATGCTCGTCTTCGGGAGGGTCCGCTCCATGAGCTAGAGGTTGAAACTCCAAGTATCACAAGTCCCAAGAAGAAATATCTCAAAGGACTGCCTCTTCATAGGGGTCTCAACGCAACAGACGGTGCGTCAATCGGACACCCGGTCTGTGAGATATTAGCATTTTCGTCCCAGGGGCCCGGTTGGTTTTGTGTGCAAACCAACCCGGCCGTATCTCAACTGTACCCTGAACTCTCAAGAGGTATACTCATAGGGACCGTTTCTCAACGTGATCACCAACGCCGCTGACGGTTCATCAAACAGACGTCCGGTCTGAAAGATATCAGCTTTTCTGTTCTAGGGGCCCGGTTGGATTTCATGTACAATGCAACCCAGCCATACTCCAACTGTGTCCAAACCTCGGGCGAAGTATCCCAAAAGTTTTGTCTCCTCAAGAGGAATCCAAAAAAGTCGACGACATGTCAATCGGACATCCGGAGCTCAAGATATAAGCGTTTCCGCTCCGAGGGCCCGGTTGGTTTCATGTACGAACCAACCCGGCCTAACCCAAAGTTCTCTGAAACCTTGAGTGCGATATATCGAAACGACTGTCTCAATCCAAGGATCACATCGCAACTGAAGATGCGTCGATCGAAGGCCTGTATCTCAAGTAATGGGCAACCGACCTGAAGAGGTTCGGTATTAAGGGGTTCGGGCCCGGTCCGTCCCGGCCCGATACCCCCAAGGTCGGCCCAAACCGGGTCGACCCGAACCGGGTCCGGGTCCGGCCTGCTTGGACGGGGCCCGGCCCGGCCTGGGCGCAGCCCGGCCCGGAGGGGCGCGGCCCGACCGGGCGGTACGGTCTGGCGGACCGGCCAGGGCAGCCGCCCGGTGCGCTGGCCAGGGGCTCGGCCGAATGGCCGAGCCGTTTCGGAAGCGGGGGGCGTTGCCCCCGCGTGTAGCAACCGCGACCCCTTAATGGGGCCGCTCACGTCCGGCGCGACTAGGGGTTTCGAACCCCCGGTTCTTCCACGGTCCGGCCGGCCTGCTCCGGCCAGCTGGTTTCTGCCGCCACGGGACCGGCAAGGCCTTTCCCCTTGCTCCGACGCTGGCGGCCTGGTACCGGCCGCCAGTTACGCTGCTCCGCCGCGGCCCGGAACCGGCCACGGCCGCGCTCCGTCCGTGGTGCTTTAGTAGTTCTCCGGTGCGACGCGACGACACCTCATATTTGGTTCATTTTCAACGGTGCGGCATGACGGAGCCGCGTCTTCGGTTCGTCTTCAACGGCGCGGCATGACGGCTCCGCCCTTCTCCCCCTTTCCTTATCAAAAATTCCGCGCGGTGCTTCGGCACCGCATTGCCTTGGTCGCCGCAACAATATCAACAATCGAAAGGGGAGGAGTGTTGGCCGTATTCGTGCGGTCCGACCTCCTCCCGTTATCATGATAACAGGCAGTTCAAAGAAAAGGAGAAAGTGATGGAAGATTTCCCGAAATAATAAATAAAATAAATCCCTACCTCAACGTTGTCGTCGAACGAGTGTTCGTCGCGGAATTAACCGTCGAGGAAGGAGAGGATCGCCACGGAAGAAGAGGATTTCCGTGGAATAAAAGGTTCTCTGTGGAAGGAACGTCATTGGTGTTAGGTGATCTCCGAGGAAGGCATCTCTTACCGTCATCCGCCGTCGGAGGTTGGCGTTCTTCGTTAGCGGTGGTGCGTTCTTCGCGTTCTTCATCGAAGAACGAAGAATCTTCTCTTTTTCTCCCAAAATCATAACACAACACAAACCCAACCATAATAAAATAAGTCCATCCTTTATTTTATTATCCACAAAGAATTTGAAATTCAAATGATAAGAAATGAACAATTAATTCAAGGAATTAATTGTAATGATTTAAACACCCAATTTAATGAGGCGTTTCTTAACCAAAATAAACGTAATGTTTGACTTTCATTAAAATGGGGGGTTGCGGGTGCGTTACTTAGAAGGAAAGAAATGGTGGGGCTAGTGCGGGCCCCACCTCACAGTTATCCTACCAAGTGGGTAGGATATGGTGGGACCCACCTTATCCGTTTAACTTAGGTTAAGCCGCTTTAAGTGAAATAAAATAAAGTGCCACACCACTTTTTTTTTAACTTAACCCCAAAAATTAAAAACCACACCCGAGTAAACGCAACTCCAGAAAAGGTGTTTCTAAGAAAAAATCGGCGCTGCGATTCCCTTGGTGCCCTCGGAATTCGATTCCGAGAACCATTTTAAATGTTAGAAAAACCCGCTCGTTCGTTCACTGAACGTACCCGAGCTAAACTTCAGAAATTGATTCCGGGCACACCGGGTCTCGGAATTAGGCGCCGTCAGAAACTTCGTTCTTGTAAAATCTCAGAGAAAATTTAGAAAAAAAATTTCGTGAATTTTACGGGTCTTTACACCGAATCCGCTCCCAACGCAGACAAAAAGGAGGCTGCCCCTAGGGTAAACACGATGCTCCGAGCGCAACGGTGGTCTCAAAATTTTAATCTGAGTTCCTGTTCAAAAGTTATAAAACTAAACGCCCAAATCCTCCAAATTACGAAAACCCCCCTGGGGCTATTTTTCACAGACGGTCCGCGCCCACGAAACTCACTCCCCTCCTAGGGTAAACAGCACATTCCAGACTCAACTCTGCCCTCAGTTTTCCAATCCGAGCCACCGTTTAAGAGATACCTAAGTTTCACAATTAAACAAATAAATTAATTATTTAATTTATCTGTTCCACGTTCGGAAAGCGAGCGAGGGGTCCAAACATCCCGCACCGGCATGCTTTATGTCGTTTCTAGGGTAACCACCTCATTTCGGACGCATCCGTACACTCAGATCTCTAATCCGGAACTCTGTTGAAGAGTTATCCCATTTATTTGGTGTTTCTAGTGTGAGCGCATTGAAAATTTAATTCCGGCCACTCCGGGGCTCAGAATCGCACACCGTCTGAAGGCGCTGCTCTGGAATATCATCAAGAATACTCCAAAGTGTTTCGTAGCAAAAACTGGGTTCTTAAATCATTCCCTCCTTCTAGATTTTTTTCCCCGAAAATAAAAACCAGGGAACAACTCAAGGTACTAAGCCCACCCCTGGCTCCCCCATACCCATAAGAACTCTCACACAACTCTACACCACCACAAACTGACCAAAGAATTTGATATGTTCACACAAGGTCTGTCATCACCGATGTCGTGCATAAGAGCATGCACACCTCTTCTCGGGTGAGTCACGTGGGAGATGTCACACACCCAAACCAGCCTTTGGGGTTAGGGCAAGGCGGTAGGGAACCTCGCCATCCCTCTGCACGGTCTCAAACGGCCCGAAGGCTCTCGGGGGTAGCTCACCTCCCCGATCGAACCTCCACGTCGCACGCCGCGACTGGAATCACCGCCCACACCTGGAACAAGTCTTGGTGATTCCCCCCTTCAGAATATCCATATGGTGAAACACCCAAGGATATCTGGTCACGCAAGATTTCACAGTCGATGTCTCTCAACCAAGACTCTCTTATACGCTCGGAGAGAGATGTAGTCATCACCATCGACTAAAGAAAAAAAAGGTCATATGCCTTTTATCATACCAACACAGGGTTACACCGAAACCCTGCGCCACCCTTGTAACACCTCAAGCAAGGAGTAGGGAGAAAAGCTTCTCACACAAAGAGTCTAAAAATTCTACCGTAAAAAGTAGAAGAGCTGTAGAGCGTACCTCTCATCACTTTATGCTCTGCAAGATCATAGTCATCCAAAGCTCACGGCTGTCCGTGGTCCCAACTGTCAGCTCTCAAAGCCTAACTTGGACCACCTAGTGGTGATGGGAAGACCTCGTAAAGCCATCCCCCACTCCCAGCTCCTCCCGATCCTCTACTAGAACCACCTCCCTGGGTACTACTCCGATCATGACACTGCCTCCATCGTGGTGGTGCACCTGCTGCCTACCCGAGGCTCTCTGCATGCCTGGTCGGGTAGTCCTGTGCCAAGTGACCTCACCCATCACAAGCATAGCACTGACTCTCTTTGGGCTGCACCAGTGCCCTCCAGTGCCACTGTGGTGTACAACCACGCCCCTGAGTCTGGTTGTCATAAAACCACCTGCGTCTAGGTTTAGCTTGCCAATGCCCGCTAGCTGCGGCAGACGTCTCAGCTCCGATGTGCCTGCTACCACCACCAACTCTAGAACGTGATAAGAAGCCCTCTGTCACCAACGCCTGCTCTAGCACCCCGCCATATGTGGAAATTCCCAAGGGTACTATGACAACATGAATCTCTCGACAGAGACCCTTCTCCAACTTCCGCTCTCGGATGTTGTCGTCATGGACCAAGTCCGAGTAAAAGCGTGCTCGGTCTGCAAAACTAGTTGTGTAATCGTCAAGAAACGGAGTCACCAGACTCCATCAACGTCGATCTGCTCCATGAAAAAGGTTGGTTGCCAAAGCCACTCTCCGATCTGTCGGCGTCTTCACATGCCTGAAAAGGCGAACCACTGCCTCTAGCCAAACCTCTGTTGCCTGAGGGTCTGGCTCACCACTGAACCTCAGCGGTCTCTGCCGCTGGAACTCACGGAGCACACTCAACCTGCACTCAAGATCATCTTGCTCTAATAAAGTTTTCTACTGCTCAACAGGTGGAGATGCTTCTACCGGCCCACCCGGAGAAAGGGTCTTGCATGATGGCTCCTGGACTAAGGCCTCGTAGCTCACAGGGTCGTCGTCACAAACCAAAGATGGTATCTTGGATGGCTGTCTTCGCGGAGACATGCTGAATATTATCAAGGAGTGCCTCAATCAGATTAGCATATATGTATATACCAATAACCACGATGGGGAGCTGACTCAAGAAGGACAGTCAAAGACTCAATCCTATGTGATGCACAAAACAATTTTTTTCCCTACAACAAGTGTCTCAGCGTGCCGAGTCGACAAGAAGGTTATCAGGGTCCTGGTGAATGGATACGTCGGCCGCTGCACCATCACTGGACTCCCTGGCCTGAGAGTCACTCTCGAGACAAGTTAACACTGTTGCCCTAAATCCCAACCAATTCCTTTTATTTTAGGGACGTCTGAACATCGTCCCAAGTAACGAACCACCTCTGATACCACTTTGTCACGACCTGACCCTACCCGGGCTCGAGCTACAACTACCCCAAGCCCGCCTCCATAGATCAGGGGCTGGCGACCAACACTAAAGGCACACCAACTTGGGGAGGCCTTTGCCTAAGTACCTGTACACACACACATGCAGCAAACTCAATGCAAAAGTGCAGAGTAAAAAGGAAAGAAAAAGGGAAACTGCTATAAATAAACCACAAAGTGCATTGACCACTGAAAGTACAAAGAAAGTGATGAAAGTAACTGAAAAAGAAAAGGGGAAAACACGTGCCCAACCAGAAAACTGCCACAACCCGACAACAGGTAAACAGAAAGGAAAACAGCTGGAAGGGTCCTCCACCTGGAACCCGACTACGACCACCGCACGCGGTCCATGCTCCTGAACTCCTAAGCTCCACTGAAGTCACGACCAACCTGTCTGTCATCTACAAGGGCACACCAAGTGCGGGCAAAGCCCAAGCAGGGGTGAGTATAAAAATACTCAGTAGGATACCCTGAAGGCTCGAGGGAGAAACAAAGGAGGTACCGAAGGGTGAGCAGTAGAGCAAAAATGGAATAGTAGAGGAGTACAACTGAAAGTGCAGTAAAGAGTCCAGATCAACCCAACAAGAGGAAAGAAGGTAGGCTCTTCCGGACACAAGGAGCTAGAAATGGTGAGAAGATGAACTTACCGTCGAGTTTTCGCTACCTATAGAAAGAGAGTAGACTCATCCAACAATGAGAAACAAGAAACGAAAAGCACGTGGCATACCCCACGCGTCTTCGCCTCTCCTAGAAGGAGAGTAACCAAACCCAAGAAGGGGGTACTGGAACAAGGTATATACATATCCTTATGTTCAATCAAGAAGCCCGAACAACTTCATAAGGGGATCTTCGTCCTGTAGCTTACCCCAAGAAAAGTGAGTTTCCAATAGTCCCAGAAGTAACACCATTGATGCCCAGCATCCCACACGGCTGCCCCGAACTACAAGTCAAAGGGCTCAAATCACCGCACCTCGACATTATCCGCTTTGGGTGGCACTGACTCACCCACACGGTTTTAGGTCACGTCACAAGGACGCGTCTCGGTGGGTAAAGAACCCCTCAGAATTGAGAGTTTCGGGTTAAGTAAAACCACACCTCATCATTGACCCGCAGTCGAGAGGTCTCCCCAAAGTCAAAGTTGTCACATCACTGACCCGTACAAACAAGGGTCCCGCTCCGGTAGTCACAGAGTAAATCCACAGACTAGACTAGTATAAAGGGATGAGTCTAAAATAACAACGGGTGACCCACTTCCCAGCCCTGCTGGAGGGTAATTCAAAATAAGATATCGGGTGACCCACTACCCAGCCCTGCTGGAGGGTAAACCCTAATAAATCATCAGTCGACCCACTACCCAGCCCTGCTGGAGGGTAAACCTGGAATAAGTTGTCAGGCGACCCACTACCTAGCCTTGCTAGATGGTAGACCTGGAAGAAGTCGACGGGTGACCCACTGCCCAACCCTTCTAGAGGGTAAACCCGAAACAAGATGACGGGCGACCCACTGCCCAGCCCTGTTGGAGGGTAGACCCTCAAGAGTTGTCGGGTGACCCACTGCCTAGTCTCTGCTAGAGGGTAAACCCTGAACAATTCTATAGAGACCCATACTTTACATACATGGTTAATACGTAAAAATATAACCATACTTATTACAACATATAACAAAACCATGAAAGGACCATATAGGTATATTGTCTTTAGAAACTGGGGAACATAAACAACTAGTTCATAAAGCATCTACACTATCTCCCATTTATTTCATCATATCTATAGTCCCTTTTTGGCATATCTTACTTAATAACCTTCTTCCTGACCTGGGGAAAGAAAACATACAAATGGGTGAGCTCAAATGCTCACTAAGGGTAAACAAAATAAATATCAATCACATCAAATTTATAAGAACATAACATTTTGGAAATCTTACCCTGCAAAAGAGATCATAATTTCATAACATGGGATAAATCATGGAAGTGAAATATAATCCCAATAATCATAACTCAAAACATGAAACTTTTTGGAATACACACATAATCATAGAGAATCATTTCTTCTTAGTCAAGACTCATAGCCAAGACTATCTTAGTGGAAAAAGTCCATTTCTGAACCATGTTCACTCCTCGTTTCAGTCCTGTTTCACTGAACCGGTTTAACCTGCCATTCCAGCCATGTCTATCTCATGAGATATAATATCTTTACCCAATGCATTGGAGGGAGATATAGGTCCCACCCATCTTATAATGATACCATTCTTATGTGTGCCACAAAATCATAAACCATACATCATAGCATAACCCATGTAATAAAAATGGGAATCTTAAACATCATGACATCATAAAACAATTCATATAAGATAAAGGAATTCATAAAAATATTTCCATCACAACATAATCAAATCAATGTAATAATAGGGATAGAAACAGAACCCTATATTATTTTAGATAGAAAATAATTTTGATAAAACACTTGAACTCCATTCTTGTGGAAAATATCCTTTCTACTTCAAAAACATTTTTCCTTTCTTAACATGTTATACAATTTTAAACTAAAAGAAGTTGATTAAAAATAAACATGAAAACTTGTAAAGGAATATTCTTGGAAATAATGTTTTAAAAATCCATTCATGCCGTATTAGTTAAAAAACATTCTTCTCGTACTTTTGTCGGAAAATTCAAAAAGTACCTTGTACGAAAAATGACAAAAGATTCCTTTCATATCTTTTACTAAAAACTCACCGAAGGGTAAAATTGGATTTAAACAGTTATAGGTGGATGGAAATAACATTACATATTGAGTAAACATGGATGTGGATGATAAAATACACCCCAGTAAATACCAAAGTATAAACAATCTCGGATAAAAATGAGATTGTGATATTTTCCCTTACTTTAGGTCTGATATGCTTTGTACGTGTCCGAAACTCCTGTATAATGATTTAAATAATGTTATTGACTTATTCCAGAATCATAATTATTGTTATGATATCATATATGGTCATATTCTTAGCTTATTATTAGTAATATTTCATTACTACTTGTTATCCGGGTGTTTATTACTTTTTTGTTCTTATGCGTGTTTTGTCGAATAAATTATTATTCCCCTTTATAGGATATAGATACATTATTTAAAGATTTTTATTAGTTTAATATATATCTTATTAATTCATTCAATTCATTTATATATTAATTATTCAATGAAGATCATATAGAAGGAGTCACATCACATCGTGGAGACGGTAGGCCGTACGAACGCACAAGCGATGATATCGTTCCCATGATCATGGAATTGTATTGAAGTGTATGTATACTATTTCAGAATCAATATCAATTTAAAATAATAATATATAGTTATTTATTTGTTCCATTACACCCATCCAAGTAAGGTGGTGGTGGAAAACATATTACACCACGACGCGGAGACGGTATTCCGTACGTACGCACGCGCGGTGATTTCGTTTTCTGTAGGATGGATAAGAGGTGAAATTGGGTTATTTCATATTTATAATAACATATCAGTATATGAGGGATACTGATGTTATTACTTCATAATGAAACAACTAAAGAATAGGGAGTAGAATAAGAATGTAACTTGAAGAAAACGGTAGAAGGTATTACCTCTTTCTCGAAGTGCCTCTTTTAAACATTCTCTTAAGGAACTAGAGTTGAAATTTTGAGAGGACCAGTACCTCTAGTAGGTTTCTAAGAAAGTGGGGAAGTGAAATGGACAGGGGTTGTTCAAGATTGAAGGCTCAAATTGGTGTGAGGAAGAGAGGGAGGAGGTTCCCTTTTATAAGGGAGGAGAGGGGCACCTTTGGAAAGTGTGGAAATATTATTTTATTATAAACTTATTTTCGATTTCAAAAGGTCCACAAATCATTAAAGATGAAGATAAGATGACTCATGGTCGAAATAAAATCATCCAATCATAATTAGAAATGTTTTGGAAAATATTTTAATCATTATAATCTTATTTATTTAGATCATTTATTAATGAGGTAAATACTTCATCATTATTGTGTCATAAATAATTTAATTTATTTGGTGTCTAAAAATTATAACAAAATATCATTATGTAGGAAATATTTTTAGATTTCTAATGAATATTTATAGTCAAAAGTATAATTTATATAACCCCTTATAAAAAATTAATTACTAAAGGATTTTTGTTAATGTCAATTTTGTCTTTACATTAAATTAATTAATCCAAATTGTCATTGTCACTACCAAGTGGCTCAATGGGGTCCCAAAATTAACCCAAGGATTCCCATGGTCGGCCAATACTCATCTTATAAGGTTAGGACAAGTTTCAAGGTAATTTTGAATTATTATAATATTCTTTTAACCTTGAATTATGTAACACCCCGAGATTTTATGAAAAATATTATTTTAATTTCATTGATGTATTCTATTATACAGCACACCAAGTTTAGCTTGTACTATACGCAACATTGTATTAGCTTGCAGTATATGCAATGCTATTCTTGGATCGTGTTACACACAATTTCATGTTCATTTTATAATAGTCATTCTACGCAACATTGAGTGTGTGTGTATATATATATATATTCAATGTATAAATGAAATAATTTTGGATTCTGTTATACGAAACAATGAAGGATTCTTGTACAATACACAACCCTGACTTGTCTTGCATTACACGCAATCGCAACCTTCCTCGATAGTGTGTGTTGTACGCAATACCGGGTTTTACTAAACAACGATATATTATTATAATATTATTATGAACTAGCTGTTATTAATAGTATTAACTAAATTTTTAAATTTATAACATTATTATTAATCTTACACATTTTCTAGAACATGGTATAAGAACAAAATAAATTTTTCAGGTAAAATACGTATTTTTCAAAAAATGCAGTTTTGCCGCCTTTTGATGGCGCACCCACTTTTAATATAGTTTTTGACATGTTTATAAGTTCAATTTTACAAAATAAAATTATTATTTGGAATCAGGATATAAAATTTTACCTTGGATAAATTTTTCATATTATTCTGATAACTTTCATATTTTAATGAATAGTAAAAACATGCTATATTTTAATTAAAAACAACTTTTTTCATCTTAATAACTTATGTGGTTAAATAATAATATTTAATGGTTTAAAAGTATATATATAATATATTTTTACCATTTAATATAATTTTTGTCATTAGCCTTGATTTTACATTGAATTCATAGGTTAAATAAATTCAATCTTTTGCAATGTTTTAAACAAAAACTCATTTTCTTTCGACAACAGGATTAATTTTAATTTAATTTCTGCAACTTCTGTGTATTGAATTTGGAAAAATGGATTCCATATTTGCAATCAGTGGGTTCAAATTATATTAAAAGACTACTTTTTATTTTTGGGCTTTATGAATAGTAACAACGGTAAATTTTATTTACCATAGTAAAAGGTAAATTGGGTAATTAAGAGTAAATATAATATTATAAAATTATCCTCATACTTGTATTAATACAATGGGATGATTATAATTTGTTCTAAGTCATATTTGGGTCGAAATGGAATCCATTAGAACCCACTTGGAGGTGATTAAGACCATTAGTTTATTTTATTTAAAGGAAAGTGAAATATGTCTCACTCAACATTAATAATTAAAGTATTTTTAATATAAGTTTATACAGAATATAAATTCGGTTATAAATACTAATTTGAAAGATAGTTTTTTTTATTTGTCATGGTAATTTATTTGTAATTTTTAAGAGTTATTTAATTACCTTATTATCTTATACATTAATGATGTAGAAATTATTTATTTAGTGAAACATCAATAATATAGTTTTTATTGAAATATTAATACATATCAAAAGGCCCCAAAATCTGAAAAAAAAAACTTATTATTAGTGTATATATAAACCCTAATCATCAAGTGTCTGAATTGTTGACCATTTAGATCCTTATTAAGGTGATTATGACACTTATATTATTTTATTTTAAATGATGCCAAAGTTATCAACTTCATAATTTAATAAATATAACAATTTAACTATTGTGATTTTAAGATGATAAATTTGAGTAAAAGTATTATTGTGAAAGGTAATAGATTTATATTCATCATAGGATTTTATTTTTAATTTTTATGCAACAAATAAGTATATTAAATAATTATACAAAAATGTTGTAGTAATTATTTTATTAAGAGATAAACCAAATAAATGTTTTTACAAATAATAAAATAAATATTATATGAACTATTTAATGTGATCCACTAATTTTATAGATAAATATGACCTTTTATGAATCTATTAAAGTTTTTAGTTCGAACATATATTCTGTATATAATTTATTTAAATTCAAATAAATGAATAGTGTCAAAATTTACACTGCTGTTATTTTATAAAAATAACATATTATAAAATTGTTTAAAAATCACAAAAATATTAAAAAATTATAAATTTAAATTTATATGGTCTAAAATGTTATAAATTATCTAATTATGGATAATTCACAACAAATAAGTAATTATTTGTTATTACTTAAAATTTAGAATGTTATTACCACAAATAAAATTAAATTGATTAAATAAGGATAAATCAAGTTTATAATGTTTAAAATAATTTCTTAACAAGTATAAATTTTATTGGTTGATTATATTACAACCCTATATCATCTAATATTAGGATATGAGTCATTTTGAAAGTTTTTACATGGGTTTGGGATTTAATATAAACTAATATTTCTTATATTTCCAAAGGTGCCCCTCTTCTCCCTTATAAAAGGGAACCTCCTCCCTCTCTTCCTCACACCACTTTGAGCCTTCAAGCTCGGCCAACCCCTGCCAAATATTCTTATCCACTTCCATATAAACATCCTAGAGGTTCTGGTCTTCTTCAGAGACCAATTTTAGTGCCCTAAGAGGAGGTCTCAAAGAGGCGCTTCAAAGAAGAGGTAATGTCCGTTACCGATTCTTTCAACTTTATTTCTTCTTCCAATTCTTCTTCTTTAGTTGTTTCATTATGAAGTAATAACTTTATTATAACTCATATACTGATATGTTATTATAATTATGAAACAACCCTATTTCACCATCTATCCAACCTAGGAAAATGAAATCACCACGCGTGAGTACGTACGGAATACCGTCTCCACGCCGTGGTGAAATCTGTTTTTCCACCAACACCTTACATGGATGGGTATAGTGGTGTAAAGAATAACTATACATAGTTATTATAACATAAAAATTATTATGATATATTGTATCATCCTCTCCAATTCAATTCAATAATTATGGGAACAATATCATCGCTCGTGCGTACGTACGGACTACCGTCTCCACGACGCAATGAGATTCACTATCCATGTTAACCATTTAAGAATGATTATAAATTATATATAAGAAATAATAATGAAATATATGACATTATAAAGCTACTGGATTTATGTATATATGTATATATCTGTATGTCATCTACTTAATTCCATTCAACTCAATAAGGAAATGAAAACAACGTTCATGTGTATGTACGACCTACCGTCTCCATGAATGGTGTATTTCTTTACATTTATCGATCTATTATATATATGAATATTCGGAATATATATTATATATAAATCATGTTTTATATTTTGGAATTAAGTAATCATGATCTAATTAATCATATGAATAATTAAAAGTCAAAACACGAACGATAAATGAAACGATTTCACCCAAAACGCTCTTTAACATCGAATTTACAAAAGAACGGGTAATATAAAGTCATAAGTGAACCATATATGATATCATAACAATGAATATGATTCTGTAATAATTCAATGACATTATTTAAATCATTATACAGGAGGTTCGGATACATATGAAGCATATTGGACATAAGGTAAGGGATAATTATTCCAATCTCATTCTTATCCGTGATTGTTTATTCGTAAGTATTTACTGGGGGTTATGTTTATTATCCATGTCCATATGTTCTCAAAATGTTTTCATAAAATTTTTACTTTCCTTCTATGTATGATTAAAGACAATTTTACCCTTTTATACTTTTACCACATTGTATGGAAGGAATCTTTCATTTGTTTACCATACGAGGTACCTTTTGACTTTTCCGACAAACATACGAGAAAAATGTTATTTTTAACTTATACGGTGTGAACCAATTTTTATGGTTTTATAAAGCCTTATTTTCATGAAGCTTATTCCAAAATATTTCATGAATATTTTCAAAAAAAAATCTCTTTGTTTTAAAATTGCATGACGTTTTGTGAAAAGAAGTTGATTTTGAAGAAGAAAGGATATTTTCTTCAAGAATTCATTTCAAGTGTTTTATCAAAACCATTTTTCCATATAAGATTACATTATTTCATATGTGTATGTTTCAAGTATAATGTCTCTATGATTTACATGGTTTCACTTTACTTATTATGAAATGATATCCATTTCTTTTATATGGATAATGTGATGATGGGATGATGTTTATGAAACCCATTTTATTCGTTGGGTTATTATGAATGATGTATGTTTATTTTGTGGTAAAAGTAAGAATGATTTCATTATGAGATGGGTGGGACCTATATCTACCTCCAATTCATTGTGTAAAGATTTATATCTCATGAGATAGACATGGCTGGAATGGTAACTTAATCCGGTTCAGTGTTACAGGACTGAAACGAGGGGTGAACTCGATTCAGAAAGGGACTTTGTCCACTAAGATGGTATTGGCAGCAATGCCTTGGATACCATGGAAATCATAACATGTGCTTAATGGTTTCCACAATTACATGTTTTATTCCCATGCTATTTTATCGTGATTTATGTTCCTTTATGATATATGCCTTACGTACTTCCAAGATTTATGTCTTTGCTCAAGGTTTTGATGTTTAGATTTCATGTTCACGTTTTTGCTTTCAAATGTTTATGGATTGTTTTATGTTCTCTATGTTTTCCCTTACTGAGTATTTTAGATCACCCTTTTTATGTTTTATTTTCCCTAGGAAGTAAATAAAGGTTTTAGGTAAGGAAACAAAAAGGGGAAGATCGTTATGGGAGATGTTGAAGATATTTCAACATGATTAGAAGTTTATATTCCGAGTTACCAAAGACACTAAACTATTACTATAACGACCTATACTTTACATACATTATTAATACATAAAAATTTAATAATACTTATTACAACATATAACAAAACCACGAAAGGGCCGTATAAGTATAGTGTCTTTAGAAATTGGGAAACATAAACATCTAGTTCATAAAGCGTCTACACTGTCTCCCATTTATTTCATCATATCTGTAGTCCCTTTTGGAATATCTTACTAAATACCCTTCTTCCTGACCTGGGGAAGGAAAACATACAAAAGGGTGATCTAAAATTCTTAGTAAGGGTAAACAAAAGAAATATCAATCACATCATATTCATAAGAACATAACTTTTGGATATCTTAACCTGCAAAAGAGAGCATAATTTCATAACATGGGATAAATAATAGTAGTGAAATGGAATCCCAATAATCATAACATAAAACATGAAACTTTGTGGAATACACACATAATCATATAGAATCATTTATTATTAGTCATGACTCATTGCCAAGACTATCTTAGTGGAGAAAGTCCATTTCTGAACCGAGTTCACTCCTCGTTTCAGTCCTGTTTCACTGAACCGGTATAACCTACCGTTCCAGCCATGTATATCTCACGAGATATAAAATATTTACCCAATTAATTGGAGGTATATATAGGTCCCACCCATCTCATAATTATACCATTCTTATGTGTGCCACAAAATCATAAACCATACATCGTAGCATAACCCATGTAATAAAAATGGGATTCTTAAACAACATGACATCATAAAACAATTCATATAAGATAAAGGAATTCATAAAAATAATTCAATCACAACATAATCAAATCAAAGTAATAATAGGGATAAAAACAGAACCCTATATTATCTTAGATGGAAAATAATTTTGATAAAACACTTGAACTCCGTTCTTGAGGAAAATATCCTTTCTACTTCAAAAACAATTTTCCTTTCTTAACATGTCATACAATTTTAAACTAAAAGAAGTTGATTAAAAATAAACTTGAAAAGTTGAAAATGAATCTTCTTGGAAATAATGTTTTAAAAATCCATTCATGCTGTATAAGTTAAAAAACATTCTTCTCGTACTTTTGTCGGAAAAGTCAAAAAGTACCTCGTATGAAAAACGAAAAAAGATTCCTTTCATATCTTTTACTAAAAACTCACTGAATGGTAAAATTGAATATAAAATATTGTATAAGGATATGAATATTACATATTGAGGAAAAACTGATGTGGATGATAAAATACACCCCAGTAAATTCCAAAGTATAAACAATCTCGGATAAAAATGAGATTGTGATATTTCCCTTACCTTAGGTCCAATTTGCTTCGTAAGTGTCCGAACCTCCTGTATAATGATTTAAATAATGTTATTGAATTATTCCAGAATCATACTTATTGTTATGATATCATATATGGTCATATTCTTAGCTTCTTATTAGAAATATTTCATTACTACTTGTTATTCGGGTGTTTATTACTTTTTGTTCTTATGCGTGTTTTGTCGAATAAATTCTTATTATTATCTTTAGGTTATAGATATCTCATTTATAGAATGTTATTAATGTAACATATATCATATTAATTAATTCAATTCATTTATATAATCATTATGAAATGAACATCATGTAGAACGAGTCGCATAACATCGTGGAGACTGTATTCCGTACGTACGCACGAGTGATGATATCATTCCTATGATCATGGAATTGTAATGGAGTGTATGTATACTATTTCAGAATAAATATCACTTTATAATAGTCATATATAGTCCTTATTTACACCATTATACCCATCCAAGTAAGGTGGTGGTGTAAAATAGATTACACCACGTCGTGGAGACGGTATTCCATACGTACGCACGCGCGGTGATTTCTTTTTCCGTAGGATGGATAGATGGTGAAATTGGGTTGTTTAATACTTATAATAACATATAAGTATGTGAGTGATACTGATGTTATTACTTCATAACGAAACAACTAAAGAAGAAGAAGTGGAAGAAGAAATAAAGATGAAAGAATCGGTAACGTACATTACCTCTTCTTTGAATTGCTTCTTTGAGACCTCATTTTAAGGCACTAAAATAGGTCTTTGAAGAAGACAAGAACCTCTAGGATGTTTCTAGGGAAGTGGAGAGGAGAAATTGGCAGGGTTTGTTCGATATTGAAGGCTCAAAGTGGTGTGAGTAAGAGGGGGAGGAGGTGCCCTTTTATAAGGGAGGAGAGGGGCACCTTTGGAATAACTAAAACTATTATTTTATTATAAAGTCAAATTCGGTTTTTAATAGCTACAAATTGATATATTTCGAATATAAGGTGGGTAGGGGTCGAAATACGCTCATACAATATAATTTATACAAGTTTAGGTATCAATTTTAACCTTATAATTTAGATTTAACTTTAAGTTAGATAATTTAACTTTTACCGTGTCTACTTGTTTTCTTACACTATAAGGTTAATAAACATACCATATCAAGCCAAACAAACCCCAAGTTGTTTATTATTAATATATATAACCCTATCTAAGTCATTTTGCCGAACCTTAGATTTTCAAGAATAAAATAACAATTAGTAATATAATATTTGTTTTAAAAACTATTTTATGTCAATTTTGACACTATTTAGTAATTGATTTTTGTGAAAATCATAACAGAATGATTAGTTCGAAACAAGTTACTTAAATCAATAATAACATGTCATATTAATTTAGAAAATTAGTGTAATTCATAAAAAGTCTCAAATTACATTTATTTGGGTATTTATAACATCAATTATGTCAATATTTCATTAATAAGAGAATTACTGCATCATCATTGTGTCATAAATAAATTAAATTATTTAATGTATAAAAATTACAAATAAATTACCATTATGTAGGAAATAGTTTTATATTTCTAATGAATATTTATAGTCAAATTTATCTTATGTAGAACCCCATATTAAAAATGAATTACTTATTAATATTTAATTTTAACTATTTTAACCCTTCTTTAAAGAAATTAATAATAAATGTCCTAATCTAATCCAAGTGGGCCTAAATTGTCATATTTTATTCCTAAGGTTTTTTTTGGTCGAATTAAACTTGTACAATAGAATTAGGACATGTTTTAGGGTAATAATAATATCATTTTTACCCTTAATTACCCTATTTACTTTTAACCGTGGTAAAAAAAAAGTTGTTATTCAGCAAAAAATTATTTTCATCTCATTGAACCACATTTTACTTAATGACATCAACCGTGTCTCTAAAATTTTTGAATTTCACTCACAGAAGCGGTAAAATTAGGTTTTATGAAAAATTCAGTTTTTTAACTACCACTTAGTGGTTTCACTATTCATCAAAAATTGAAAGTTTTCAGAAAAATACCAAAATTTCACCCTAGGCTAATTTCGATATTCCAAATCCAAAAATGAAGTCCATTTTGAAAAATAAAATTTATAAAATTTCAAAAAGTTGTCCTTACTATTCATAATGGCTAGTTTTAATAATATTTTAATAGCATATCATTGTTTAGTGAAACTCGGTATTACGTACGACGCAAGCTATCGAGGAAGGCCGTGGTTGCGTGTAAAGCAAGCCAAGCTAGTGTTAGTGAATGATTCCTTTGATGATTTATATAACAAAATATTTCACATAAAAGTCTCGGGTGTTACATTCTACCCCCCTTAAAATGAATTTCGCCCTCGAAATTCATCACTTTGTAACAAACAGATGAGGATACCTCTCCCTCATCATATCCTCAAGCTCCCATGTAGCTTCTTCTAATTGGTGGTTCCTCCATAAAAATTTCACCAATTGATTGGTCTTGCTTCGTAGGACTTTTTCACTACGATCCAGAATCTCTATCAGCTGTTCTTTATAAGAAAGATCTTGCTCCAGTGGTACAACTTCTGAGCTAAGTACATGTGAAGGATCAGGTATGTACTTTCTCAGGAGAGATACATGGAACACATCATGAACTTGAGAGAGATTCGGTGGAAGCGCCAATCGGTAAGCTACCTTCCCAACATGATCCAATATTTCGAAAGGACCGATATATCTAGGGCTCAACTTCCCCTTCTTTCCAAATCTCATGACTCTCTTCCAGGGAGATATTCGTAAGAACACTTTATCACTCACTTCAAACTCTAGGTATTTTCTTCGGTTGTCGGCATAACTTTTCTGTCGACTCTTAGCTGCTCTTATGTGTTGTTGAATAGATCTGACCTTTTCTGCCATTTCATCAACGAGATCAGGTCCTAATATCTTTCTTTCCCCAACTTCATCCCAGCAAGTTGGAGTCCTGTATTTCTTTCCATAGAGATCTTCATAAGGAGCCATATGAATACTGGAGTGAAAGATATTATTATAAGAAAATTCCACCAAAGGTAGGTGTTGATCCCAACCACCTTTGAAATTCATAGAGCAAGCTCTCAACATATCTTCTAGGGTTTGAATTGTTCTCTCAGACTGACCGTCTGTCTGAGGATGATAAGCAGTGCTGAAACTCAACTCTGTATCCAGAGTATGCTGAAGAATTCTCCAGAACTTCGAGGTAAATATCAGATCTCTATCAGATATAATAGAAAGTGTTACTCCACGCAATCTTACCACTTCCTTTACATATATCCTGGAAAGCTGATCCAGAGAGAATTCCTCTCTAATAGCAATGAAGTGTGCAGACTTGGTAAGACGATCAACTATGACCCAGATAGCATTATTGCATTTGGATGTTTTAGGAATTCCTGTGACAAAGTCTATAGTGATTTTTTCCCATTTCCATTTGGTTATGGGTAATGGTTGTAACATCCCCTTAGACTTCTGTCTCTCAGCTTTAACTTGCTGACAAACCAAGCATCGAGAGACATATTTCGCAACATCTCTTTTCATGCCATCCCACCAGAAGTACTCTTTCAGGTCCCTATACATCTTCGTGCTTCCAGGATGAATAGAGAATGAAGAACTATGAGCCTCATCCAGCAGCTCCTTCTTTAATTCTGGGATGAGAGGAACACAAACCCGATTCCTGAACTTTATTATCCCATCACAATCAAGGTTGAATTCAGGAACATTTCTCACCTCCTTTTGTAACTCGACATCTTCTTTCTGTGCCTCTTTAATCTTCACATGTATAGATGGTTGAACATTCTTTTGAGAAAGATAAAAATTTTCCCCTTCCATTATAATTCCAAGATCCATCCTTTGTAAATCCATAAATATTGGATCTTTTGTGATCCTCATCATGGTTAAACTGGCATGGTCTTGTCGACTTAATGCATCTGCCACATTGTTTGCTTTCCCAGGGTGGTAATGGATTGAGCAGTCGTAATCCTTAATCAGCTCCAACCATCTTCTTTGACGCATATTCAGCTCCTTTTGTGTGAAAATATACTCTAAACTTTTATGATCAGTATAAATGTCACACCTTTCTCCATAAAGATAATGCCTCCAAATCTTTAATGCAAAGATTACCGCAGCTAACTCCAAATCATGTGTTGGGTAATTTTTCTCATGGATTTTCAACTGTCGTGCGGTATAAGCTATCACCATATCATTTTGCATAATAACACACCCCAATCCCTTCTTGGATGCATCACTATATATCACAAACCTTTCTCCACTACAAGGCAGTGTGAGCACAGGTGCACTGGATAACCTTCTTTTCAACTCCTTGAAATTCTCTTCACATTCTTCCGTCCAAAAAAACTTAACTCCTTTCTGAGTCAACTTGGTGAGTGGATTAGATAATTGTGAAAAATATTTCACAAAACGTCGATAATATCCAGCCAAACCAAGAAAACTTCGGATCTCCGTTACTGTTGTTGGTCTCGACCATCTTTCGATAACCTCTGTTTGTGCTGGATCCACAGATATCCCCTCTTTTGAGATTATGTGACCCAAAAATGCAACTTTTTGAAGCTAAAAATCACACTTGGTAAATTTGGCATAAAGTTTCTCCTTTATCAGGGTCTTAAATATAATTCTCAAGTGATATTCATGTTCTTCCTTTCTCTTTTAATAGACAAGAATATCGTCTATAAAGACTACCACAAATTGATCAAGATAGTTTCTAAAGACTCTATTCATCAGATCCATGAAGATAGCCGGGGCATTAGTAAGACCAAATGGCATCACTATAAATTCATAGTGTCCATACCTTGTACGGAAAGCCGTTTTTGGTATATCCTCCCTTTTGACCCTTAATTGATGATACCCTGAACGAAGATCAATCTTGGAAAAGTATTGAGATCTGCGTAGTTGGTCAAATAAGTCATCAATGCGTGGGAGAGGATATTTTTTCTTGATAGTGATCTTGTTAAGTTCTCGATAATCAATGCAGAGTCTCATTGATCCATCTTTCTTCTTAACAAATAGAACAAGTGCTCCCCAAGGTGACGCACTAGGGCATATGAACCCCTTATCAAGATTCTCTTGGAGTTTCTTCTTCAATTCCTGCAACTCAATTGGGGACATTCTATAAGGTGTCCTTGAAATAGGCAAAGCACCCGGTACGAGTTCTATTGAAAACTCAACTTCAAAATTTGGTGGAAGACCCGGTAAATCCTCGGGAAAGACATCATCAAACTCCTGTACAATGGGAATATTCTTAATCGTGAGTTTCTCACCAACCATTTGAGATAAATAACCTTCATTTAGTGGAATCAAGACCCATAAGGTAGAAGGAATTTCCACTGGAAGGTTATGTTCATCCTTTCATTGATAGAAGATCATAGATTGATCCGGAATATTAAATGTGACTTCCCTTATTTGGCAATTGATATGAGCTCCATATAAATAAATCCAATCCATGCGAATAATCACATCAAATTCCACTATAGTAAGGATCACAAGATTTGTAGGAAGCACTTTCCCTCAAACTTCGATCAGAGAATAATTATAAACTTTTGATGCGACTGTTGTGCCATTAGGTGTTGTCACAGCTAACTCAACATCTAATTGTTGAGGTAATATGGTGATACCCTTAGAAAATTCTTCAGAAATAAAAGAGTGGGTGGATCCAGGATCAAATAAATCATTTTCTACTTTAGAGTGGATGGTAAGTGTACCTTTCACCACATCGTTATTGTACTCCACATCGCTGATAGAAATTGCATGTGACTTTCCTTTTTCTTTAGACTTAAGAGTTTGTTGACGTCGACCATCATCATCAACCCTTGTATTAGGGCATTTATTGGCCTAATGTCCCATCTCCTTGCACTTGAAACATTGAAGTGTAGTAGGTTCATTCTGTGTATCCCTTCCTTTGTTTGCATCATTAGACATCTTCTTCCCATCATCGCGACATTCAAATGCCCGATGACCTTCCTTTCCACATTTGAAACATTTACTTGTCCCTTTAAGACAACTCCCTCCATGTTTCTTTCCACACTTTGAGCATAAGGGAAAGCTCATATTCTTTTCAGTGTGCTCTTTAGATTTTCCTTTGAATTCCATTTTCCTCTTCTTATCAAACCCATATGACTGATGGGTTACTCCAATATCCATATCGACTTTAAGAGCACATCGAACGATTTCCTCGTAGCTATTGAAGTCCCTTATGGCTAACGCACTTTGAAGACTTAGTTTTAAGCCACTAAAGAATCGATCGATCTTACTCTCAGGTTGGATAATAATACCAGAAGCGTACCTTGCAAGTCTTGTAAAATTTCTTTCGTAGGTACCAACTGATTCATCATCCTTTTTCTTCAGTTCAAGAAAATCTTTCTCCATCTTTGTTCGGAGAATACGAGGGAAGTACTTATTGAAAAATAAGTTCTTGAACTCGTCCCATTCCATGGACTCAATTTCATCCCTTTGCCTCATATTATTAATAAGATTCCACCATTGATCAACATCACCTTCCAAACGATATACTGCTAAGATGAATTTATCATGCTCAGAACATTGAAGAACTGAAAATATCTTTTCAGTAGTACTAATCCATTCTTCAGCAACTAATGGATCAGTAGACCCGCTGAATGAAGGTGGATTCTGTCTCATGAAGGATTCAACAGAATTTTGCTCCTTCCTTTGTTCGTTTGGAAGTCCTGCATGATTCATAGCTTGAGAAAGTTGTGTGAGCATGGCTACAATATTTTTCATTCCAGCTCCCATAACGTTTGGTTTCTCAGGGGGACAATCATTGCATTGCCCGTCGCATTCCGCATTAACACGGTTCCTTTGGGTTCCAGCCATTGACTAAAACCAAGAAGAATAGTGTGAGCAACACTAATTATAATAGGAAAACCACATAATCAAGAATAAAATTTCACACTTAAGGTCTTATCTTAGGTTATTCATGGCCATTTCTAAAACACTAAGATTGTGTTTTATGCTTAGACTTATCCTTAGGGTTCTTACTAAGGCTTTAACATCCTAGTTTCCAGAGGTTGACTATACCTTTCCTCTGATACCAACTATAACGACCCATACTTTACATACATTTTTAATACTTAAAAATTGAAGAATACTTATTACAATATATATCAAAACCACGAAAGGACCATATAGGTATAGTGTCTTTAGAAACTGGGAAACATAAACAACTGGTTCATAAAGCATCTACACTGTCTCCCATTTATTTCATCATATCTATAGTCCCTTTTGGAATATCTTACTTAATAACCTTCTTCCTGACCTGGGGAAAGAAAACATACAAAAGGGTGAGCTCAAATGCTCAGTAAGGGTAAACAAAAGAAATATCAATCACATCATATTCATAAGAACATAACTTTTAGAAATCTTAACCTGCAAAAGAGAGCATAATTTCATAACATGGGATAAATCATAGTAGTGAAATGGAATCCCAATAATCATAACATTAAACATGAAACTTTGTGGCATACACACATAATCATAGATAATCATTTCTTATTAGTCAAGACTCATTTCCATGACTATCTTAGTGGACAAAGTCCATTTCTGAACCGTGTTCACTCCTCGTTTTAGTCCTGTTTCACTGAACCGGTATAACCTACCATTCCAGCCATGTCTATCTCATGAGATATAAAATCTTTACCCAATGCATTGGAGGGAGATATAGGTCCCACCCATCTCATAATGATACCATTCTTATGTGTGCCACAAAATCATAAACCATACATCGTAGCATAACCCATGTAATAAAAATGGGATTCTTAAACAACATGACATCATAAAACAATTCATATAAGATAAAGGAATTCATAAAAATAATTCCATCACAAAATAATAAAATCAATGTAATAATAGGGATAAAAACAGAACCCTATATTATCTTAGATGGAAAATAATTTTGATAAAACACTTGAACTCCATTCTTGAGGAAAATATCCTTTCTACTTCAAAAACAATTTTCCTTTCTTAACATGTCATACAATTTTAAACTAAAAGAAGTTGATTAAAAATAAACTTAAAAACTTGAAAAGGAAGATTCTTGGAAATAATGTTTTAAAAATCCATTCATGTCGTATAAGTTAAAAAAACATTCTTCTCGTACTTTTGTCGGAAAATTCAAAAAGTACCTCGTATGAAAAACGAAAAAATATTCCTTTCATATCTTTTACTAAAAACTCACCGAAGGGTAAAATTGAATATAAAATATTTTAGAAGGATATAAATATTACATATTCAGGAAACATTGATGTGGATGATAAAATACATCCTAGTAAATTCCAAAGTATAAACAATCTCGGATAAAAATGAGATTGTGATATTTCCCTTACCTTTGGTCCGATTTGCTTCGTAAGTGTCCGAACCTCTTGTATAATGATTTAAATAATGTTATTGAATTATTCCAGAATCATACTTATTGTTATGATATCATATATGGTCATATTCTTTGCTTCTTATTAGTAATATTTCATTACTACTTGTTATTCAGGTGTTTATTACTTTTTGTTCTTATGCGTGTTTTGTCGAATAAATTCTTATTATTCTCTTTAGGTTATAGATACCTCATTTAAACAATGGTATTAGTGTAATATATATCATATTCATTCATTCAATTCATTTATATAATCATTATGAAATGAAGATCATGTAGAACGAGTCGCATCACATCCTGGATACGGTATTCCATACGTATGCACGAGTGATGATATCATTCCTATGATCGTGGAATTGTATTGGAGTGTATGTATACTATTTCAGAATCAATATCACTTTATAATAGTCATATATAGTCATTATTTACACCATTATACCCATCCAAGTAAGGTGGTGGTGGAAAATAGATTACACCACGGCGTGGAGACGGTATTCCGTACGTACACACGCACGGTGATTTCTTTTTCCGTAGGATGGATAGATGGTGAAATAGGGCTGTTTAATACTTATAATAACATATCATTATGTGAGTGATACTTATGTTATTACTTCATAATGAAACAACTAAATAAGAAGAAGTGGAAGAAGAAATAATGACGAAAGAATCGGTAACGGACATTACCTCTTCTTTGAAGTGCTTCTTTGAGACCTCCTTTTAGGGCACTAAAATAGCTTTTTTAAGAAGACCAGAAACTCTATGATATTTCTAGAAAAGTGGAGAGGAGAAATTGGCAGGGTTTGTCCGAGCTTGAATGCTCAATGTGGTGTGAGGAAGAGGGTGAGGAGGTTCCCTTTTATAAGGGAGGAGAGGGGCACCTTTGGAATAACTAAAAATATTATTTTATTATAAAGTAAAATTCGGTTTTTAATAGCTCCAAATTGATATATTTCGAAGATAAGGTGGATAGGGGTAGAAATATTCTCATCCAATATAATTTAGACAAGTTTAGGTATCAATTTTAACCTTATCATATAGATTTAACTTTAAGTTAGATAATTTAACTTTTACCGTGTCTTCTTGTTTTCTTACACTATAAGGTTAATAAACTTACCATATCAAGACAATCGTACCCCAAGTTGTTTATTATTAATATATATAACCTTATCTAAGTCATTTGGCCAAACCATAGATTTTTAGGAAAAAAATAACAATTATTAATATAATATTTGTTTTAAAAACTATTTTATGTAAATTTTTACACTATTTAGTAATTGATTTTTTTGAAAATCATAACAGAATTATTAGTTCGAACCAGGTTACTTAAATCAATACTAACATGTCATATTAACCTATAAAATTAGTGTAATTCATAAAAAGTCTCAAATTACATTTATTTGGGTATTCATAACATCAATTATGTCAATATTTCATTAATAAGATAATTACTGCATCATCATTGTGTCATAAATAAATTAAATTATTTAATGTCTAAAAATTACAAATAACATACCATTTTGTAGGAAATCTTTTTATCTTTTTAATGAATATTTATAGTCGAATTTATCTTATGTATAACCTCATATTAAAAATGATTTACTTATTAAACTTTGATTTTAACTATTTTAACCCTTCTTTAAATAAATTAATAATAAATGTCCTAATCTAATCCAAGTGGGCCTAAATGGTCATATTTTATTCCTAAGGTTGTTTTTGGTCGAATTACACTTTTCCAATATAATTAGGACATGTGTTAGGGTAATAATAATATCATTTTTACCCTTAATTACCCTACTTACTTTTAACCGTGGTAAAAAAAAGTAAAAAGTTACTATTCACCAAAAAATTATTTTCATCTCATTGAACCACATTATACTTACTGACATCAACCGTGTCTCTCAGATTTTCGAAATCCCACTCACAGAAGCGGTAAAATTAAGTTTTATGAAAAATTCAGTTTTTTAACTACCACTTAGTGGTTTCACTATTCATCAAAAATTGAATGTTTTCTAGAAAAATACCAAAATTTCACCCTAGGCTAATTTCGATATTCCGAATACAAAAAAGAATACCATTTTGAAAAATAAAATTTATAAAATTTCAAAAAGTGGTTATTACTATTCATAACGGATAGTTTTAATAATATTTTAATACCATATCATTGTTTTGTGAAACTCGGTATTGCGTACGACGCAAGCTATCGAGGAAGGCCGCGGTTGCGTGTAAATCAAGCCAAGCTAGTGTTAGTTAAAGATTCCTTTGATGATTTATATAAAAAAATATTTTACATAAAAGTCTCAGGTGTTACAATTACGGTCCTTGTGTGTCTTTTTTTGTTATGTATTAAGTATTTCGCAAAATTAATGTAATGTCCATGTACGTCAAGCTTCAGGTCTCTATAGTTGGTATCAGAGGAAAGGTTTAGTCAACCTTTGGAAACTAGGATGCGAGAACATTAGTGGGATCCCTAGAGATATTTATAAGGTAAGTCTAGGGATGTACCTAAGGTTAAGTATAAGTATAGGTTATAGTCCTTGAATTATGGTATCAATATTATACTAAACCTAATATGTTAGATATTGAAGTTAATCCCCCTTTATTATGATTTTTGCCTCTCACACTATTCTTTTTGGGTTTTAGAAAATGGCTGGAAACAAGATGATTCACGATAATGGAGGATATGATGGACAATGGAATGATATTATTCATGAGCAACCAAATGAAATGGGATTTGGAAGTCCAAACATCATTATTATGCCGAATCAGCAATCTCATAATATGATCAATAAACTCGAATTTGGTAAGTTTCCTGACTCGGCTAATAAGAGAAAGGCGGAGTTTCATGATGATCATAGAGGAAAGAAAGTTCAATTTCCTCTATGTAAATCATGTGGGAAGAGGCATCAAGGAGAATGTTTCAATGGAACTAGAAGATGCTTTAGGTGTGGAAACGAAGGAGACAAATCCAGTAAGTGAAAATGAAAAGGTTCAGTTAACACCAGGGATGAGGATAATGGTATTTCTACGACATCAAAAATGGTTAAATGTTTTAAATGTGGAATGTACGGGCATTATGCAAACCAATTCCCTAAGGGAAAGTCTCATGAAGAGAATCAGTATGGTCATATGGGTAGTATTTATGTTGATGATGATGATGAGAATACAAATGATATGTGATATGAAAGAATTGCTGAAGCTCAGTCAATGGATTAAGAAGGTAGTGGAATGATTACATTTTTATCAAGTGTAATGTTGTATAAGTAATCTCATGGTACTATGGAATAAAGAGACATCTAAGGATTGTTACACTGTTGTCTTTCCTTATGTTTTGAAAGTGTATGATGAATGGTACCAATAACCATGAAAGTTTATTCAGATATTTTTGTAAAGTAGATGATATGCGCATAATGAAGGGATAAGGAGAAAATTAAATGTTTGAAAGTATTCATGATCTCATGACTGATACAAGGAGAAGGTTATATCATGGTTTGAGTATATAGAATTTTTGGATTTTGGTATGTGGAAAGAGTTAACTTTTAATAGCACTCATGTTTTCACTAAGATTCAATGGGTATTCATTGTTCAAGAGAATACATGATTAAGGCCTTCGAATGTTTGGAATGTGACCTACAATACATATCTCATGATATATGGGGATCAATGATGGTATTAACATGCTTGTTATATGAACTCTTTGGTAATCATTTTCACTATAATATGAGATTTGACAGTAGTATTTTGAATGAGCCTAAAGATTGGAATGGATTATGTTGGACATAAGTTAGTATTGTTTAAGGCTAGAACTTTTTTGATATTATTGATGGAAAGTTATAATAATTTATTTTTAGAAAAAAAGGACAACCTGCAGGATTAGCGACAACCCATCACATCAGACAAGGATGTGGTAATCGAACCCACAACTGAAGTGCAACTAGCCTTTATCACATAACACTGGCCTACAATAAGTCCTTGGTTAGTAGAAACTAGTTTTATTTTATTAAGTGGTATGATAGATGATGTATAAGTCCATTTTAGGAACCATATATGATTAATCACACTATAGATGGTCTTATGTATTTTTTGATAACTTTTCTAACCTTTTGATTGAGACAGATGGAATGACCCATCATTCTATCAAATGATCTGCTAACACATCACGAATGACAAATTCAACTTCATTTCTTTAAGAGATGAAGTGGAAATTGTCCAAAGAACGACCAACGGTGAAACTGTACCAAAATCACGAAAGTATTTCTTCTAAATCCAATTTCATCAACTTTAGGGAAATGATCTTGAAAACCAAAAATGTTGTCCAAGTGCTCTTATATCCTATGAATCAGATGGTACCTTATATCATCACAAATTTATGGCTTTGTGATTGTTGGATTTTTCATAGCCATGACCTCCACCACTCCCCATCAGAACATGATGGTTAGATTTCTCTTCCATATCCACATTTTCACCTATGTTCTCTTATATGGAAACCCAATGATGATTTACTTTGGGTAATCGTTGCATTTCATACTTTAGTTTTTAAAATTATGTTTTAGTATTCCTTTTTACGATGTGGGTTTCTATGAATAGTAAACGATTTATAACCCTGATGAATTTCGAGGGCAAAATTCATTTTAAGGGGGGTAGAATGTAACACCCCGAGATTTTATGAAAAATATCATTTTAATTTCATTGATGTCTTCAATTATACATCACACCAATTTTAGATTGTACTATACGCAACACCATATTAGCTTGCAGTATATGCAATGCTATTCTTGGATCGTGTTACACACAATTTCATGTTCGTTTTATAATAGTCATTCTATGCAACATTGAGTGTGTGTGTGTATATATATATATATATTCAATGTATAAATGAAATATGGTTGTATTATGTTATATGAAACAACGAAGGATTCTTGCAAAACACACAACCCTGACTTGGCTTGCATTACATGCAATCGCGACCTTCCTCGATAGCATGTGTTGTACGCAATACCGGGTTTTACTAAACAACGATATATTATTATAATATTATTATGAACTAGCCGTATGAATAGTATTAACTGAATTTTGAATTTTATAACATTATTATTTATCTTACAAATTTTCTAGAACATGGTATAAGAACAAAATAAATTTTTCGGGTAAAATAAGTATTTTTCAAAAAATGCAGTTTTGCCTCCTTTTGATGGCGCACCCACTTTAAATATAGTTTTGACATGCTTATAAGTTCAATTTTACAAAATAAAATTATTATTTGGAATCAGGATATAAAATTTTACCTTGGATAAATTTTTCATATTATTCTGATAACTTTCATATTTTAATGAATAGTAAAAAAACGCTATATTTTAATTACAAACAAATTTTTTCATCATAATAACTTATGTGGTTAAATAATAATATTTAATATTTTTAAAGTATAAATATAATATATTTTTACCTTTTAATATAATTTGTGTCATTATCCTTGATTTTACATTGAATTCGTAGGTTAAATAAATTCAATCTTTTGCAATGTTTTAAACAAAACACCATTTTCTTTCAACAATGGGATCAATTTTCATTTAATTTCTGAAACTTCTGTGAATTGAATTTCGAAAAATGGATTCCATATTTGGAAACAGTGGGTCCAAATTATATTAATAGACTACTTTTTATTTTTGGGCTTTATGATAGTAACAACGGTAAATTTTATTTACCATAGTAAAAGGTAAATTGGGTAATTAAAGGGAAAATATAATATTATAAAATTATCCTAATACTTGTCTTAATACAACTGGAAGATTATAATTTGTCCTAAGTCATATTTGGGTCGAAATGGAATCCATTAGAACCCACTTGGAGGTGATTAAGACCTTTAGTTTATTTTATTTAAAGGAAAGTGAAATATGTCTCACTCAACTTTAATAATTAAAGTATTTTTAATATAAGTTTATACAGAATATAAATTAGGTTATAAATACTCATTTGAAAGATAAAATGTTTTTCTTTTTCCTCGTAATTTATTTGTAATTTTTAAGAGTTATTTAATTGCCTTATTATCTTATACATTAATGATACATAAATTATTTATTTAGTGAAAAATCAATAATATAATTTTTATTTAAATATTAATACATATCAAAAGGCCCTAAAATCTGCAACAAAACTTATTATTAGTGTATATATAAACCCTAATCATCCACTGGCCGAATTGTGGACCATTTAGATCCTTATTAAGGTGATTATGACACTTATATTATTTTATTTTAAATGATGCAAAAGTTGTCACCTTCATAATTTAATAAATATAACAATTTAACTATTGTGATTTTAAGATGATAAATTCTAGTAAAAGTATTATTGTGAAAGTTAATATATTTATCTTCATCATAGGATTTTATTTTTAATTTTTATGCAACAAATAAGTATATTAAATAATTATACACAAATGTTGTAGTAATTATTTTATTAAGAGATAAACCAAATAAATGGTATTAAAAATAATAAAATAAATATTATATGAACTATTTAATGTGATCCACTAATTTTCTAGATACATATGACCTTTTATGAGTCTATTAAAGATTTTATTTCTAACATATATTCTGTATATAATTTATTTAAATTCAAATAAATGAATAGTGTCAAAATTTACACTATTGTTCTTTTATAAAAATAACATATTATAAAATTGATTAAAAATCACAAAAATATTTAAAAATTATAAATTTAACTTTATATGGTCTAAAATGTTATAAAGTATCCAATTATGTACAATTCACAACAAATAAGTCATTATTTGTTATAATTTAAAATTTAGAATTTTATTACCACAAATAAAATTAAATTGATTAAATAAGGATAAATCAAGTTGATAATGTTTAAAATAATTTCTTAACAAGTATAAATATTATTGTTTGATGATATTACAACCATATCTAATCTAATCTTAGGATATGAGTCATTTTTGAAGTTTTTATGTGGGGTTGGGATTTAATATAAACTAATATTTCTTATATTTCCAAAGGTGCCCCTCTCCTCCCTTATATAAGGGCACCTCCTCCCTCTCTTCCTCACACCACTTTGAGCCTTCAATATCGGCCAAACCCTACCAAATATTTTTCTCCACTTCCATAGAAACATCCTAGAGGTTCTGGTATTCTTCAAAGAACAATTTTAGTGCCCTAATAGGAGGTCTCAAAGAGGCGCTTCAAAGAAGAGGTAATGTCTGTTACCGATTCTTTCAACTTTATTTCTTCTTCCAATTCTTCTTCTTTAGTTGTTTCATTATGAAGTAATAACTTCAGTATAACTCATATACTGATATGTTATTATAAGTATTAAACAACCCTATTTCACCATCTATCCAACCTAGGAAAATGAAATCACCACGCGTGAGTACGTACGGAATACCGTCTCCACGCCGTGGTGAAATCTGTTTTTCCACAAACACCTTACATGGATGGGTATAATGGTGTAAAGAATAACTATACGTAGTTATAATAACATCATACTGATTATGATATATTGTATCATCCTCTTCAATTAAATTCAATAATTATGGGAACAATATCATCGCTCGTGCGTAGGTACGGACTACCGTCTCCACGACGCGATGAGATTCATTATCCATGTTAACAATTTAAGATTGATTATAAATTATATATAAGAAATAATAAAGAAATATATGACATTATAAAGCTACTAGATTTATATATATATATATATATATATATATATCTGTATGTCATCTACTTAATTCCATTCAACTCAATAAGGAAACAAAAACAGCGTTCATGCGTACGTACGGCCTACCGTCTCCATGAACGGTGTATTTCTTTCCATTTATCGATCTATTATGTATATGTATATTATGAATATATATTATATATAAATCATGTTTTATATTTTGGAATTAAGTAATAATGATCTAATTAATCATATGAATAATTACAAGTCAAAACACGAACGACAAATGAAACGATTTTACCCAAAACGCTCTTTAACATGGAATTTACAAAAGCACGGGTAATATAAAGTCATAAGTGAACCATATATATCATAACATTGAATATGATTCTGTAATAAGTCAATGAAATTATTTAAATCATTATACATGAGGTTCGGATGCATATGAAGCTTATCGGACATATGGTAAGGGATAATTATTCCAATCTCATTCTTATCCGAGATTGTTTATTCATAAGTATTTACTGGGGGTTATGTTTATTATCCATGTCCATATGTTCTCAAAATGTTTTCATAAAATGTTTACTTTACTTCTATGTATGATTAAAGAAAATTTTACCCTTTTCTACTTTTACCACATCGTATGGAAGAAATCTTTCTTTTGTTTACCATACGAGGTATTTTTTGACTTTTCCGACAAAAGTACGAGAAAAATGTTATTTTTAACTTATACGGCGTGAACGGATTTTTAAGGTTTTATAAAGCCTTATTTTAATGAAGCTTCTTCCAAAATATTTTATGACTATTTTCAAAAAAAATCTATTTCTTTTAAAAATGCGTGACGTTTTGTGAAAAGAAATTGATTTTGAAGAAGAAAGGATATTTTCTTCAAGAATTCATTTCAAGTGTTTTATCAAAACCATTTTTCCATATAAGATGATATTATTTCATATATTTATGTTTCAAGTATAATGTCTCTATGATTTAAATGGTTTCAGTTTTCTTATTATGAAATGATATCCATTTCTTTTATATGGATTATGTGATGATGGGATGATGTTTATGAAACCCATTTTATTCGTTGGGTTATTATGAATGATGTATGTTTATTTTGTGGCACAAGTAAGAATGATTTCATTATGAGATGGGTGAGACCTATGTCTCCCTCCAATGCATTGGGTAAATATTTATATCTCATGAGATACACATGGCTGGAATGGTATATTAATCCGGTTCAGTGTTACAGGATTGAAACGAGGGGTGAACTCGATTCAGAAAGGGACTTTTTCCACTAAGATGGTATTGGCAGTAATGCCTTGGATACTATGGAAATCATAACATGTGCTTAATGGTTGCCACAATTAAATGTTTTATTCCCATTATATTTTATTGTGATTGATGTTCCTTTATGATATATGCCTTACGTACTTCCAAGATTTATGTCTTTGCTCAAGTTTTTGATGTTTAGATTTCATGATCACGTTTTTGCTTTCAAATGTTTATGGATTGATTAATGTTCTCTATGTTTTCCCTTACTAAGCATTTGAGCTAACCCTTTTGATGTTTTATTTTCCCCAGGAAATAAATAAAGGTTTTAGGTAAGGAAACAAAAAGGGGAAGATCGTTATGGGAGATGTTGAAGATATTTCAACATGATTAGAAGTTTATATTCTGAGTTTCCAAAGACACTAAACTATTATGGTCCTTGTGTGTCTGTTTTTTTATGTGTTAATTATTCCGCAAAATTAATGTAATGTCCATGTACTTCAAGCTTCAAGTCTCTACAAATTACCCTATTTACCTTTAACCGTAGTAAATAAAAAAAATTACCGTAGATACTATTCATAATATCAAAAAAAATAAAAGTAACATATTAACATTATTTTGACCCACTGATTCCAAATATGGAATCCATTTTTCAAAATTCAAAACACACAAGTTTCAGTAATTAATTTAAAATTAATCTCGTTGTTAAGCAAACGAGTTTTAAAGTTAAAACATTGTCAAAGACTGAAATGTTTTTACCTATGAACTCAATGTAAAATTAATGCTAATGAAATAAATTATATTAAATGGTAAAAATATATTCTATTTATACTTTAAAAACATTCAATATTATAATTTAACCATAAGAAGTATTGCGATGAAAAAAGTTTTTAATTAAAATATAGCGTGATTTTACTATTCATTAAAATATGGAAGTTATCAGAATAATATGAAAAATTTATCCAAAGTAAATTTTTATATCATAATTCTACAGAAGAATTTTATTTTTTCAAATTGAACTTATAAACTTGTCAAAAAAAAGATTAACTGTGGGTGCGCCATCAAAAGGCGGTAAAACTGTAATTTTTGAAAAATACTTCTTTTATACAAAAAAACCAATTTTGTTTTCATACCGCATTCTAGAAAATGTATAAGATGAATTAAAATGTTATAAAATTCAAAATTCAGTTAATACTATTCATAACGGCTAATATTATAATATATCGTTGTTTAGTGAAACTCGATATTGCGTACGACACAAGCTGTTGAGGAAGGTCGCAGTTGCGTGTAAAGCAAGCCAAGCTAGTGTTTGTGTAGTGAAAGATTACTTTGATGATTTATATAACATAAAAACAAAATATTTCTTATAAAAGTCTCGGGTGTTACAGTCTACACCCCTTAAAATGAATTTCGCCCTCGAAATTCGTCACTTCGTAACAAACAGATGAGGATACCTCTCCCTCATCATATCCTCAAGTTCCCATGTAGCTTCTTCTAATTGGTGGTTCCTCCATAAAACTTTCACCAAGCGAGTGGTCTTATTCCGTAGGACTTTTTCGCTATGATCCAGAATCTCTATCGGCTATTCTTCATAAGAAAGATCTTGTTCCAGCGGTACAACTTCTTAGCTGAGTACATGTGAAGGATTAGGTATTTACTTTCTAAGGAGAGATACATGGAACACATTGTGAACTTGAGAGAGATTCGGTGGAAGCGCCAATCGGTAAGCTACCTTCCCAACACGATCCATAATTTCAAAAGGACCGATATATCTAGGGCTCAACTTTCCCTTCTTTCCAAATCTCATTACTCTTTTCCATGGAGATATTCATAAGAACACTTTATCACCCACTTCAAACTCTAGGTATTTTGTTCGGTTGTCGGCATAATTTTTTTGTCGACTCTGAGCTGCCCTTATGTGTTGTTGAATAGATCTGACCTTTTCTGCCATCACGTCAACAAGATCAGGTCCTAATAGCTTTCTTTCCCCAACTTCATCCCAGAAAGTTGGAGTCCTGCATTTCTTTCCATAGAGTGCTTCATAAGGAGCCATCTGAATACTGGAGTGAAAGATATTATTATAAGAAAATTCCAACAAAGGTAGGTGTTGATCCCAACCACATTTGAAATCCATAGAGCAAGCTCTCAACATATCTTCTAGAGTTTGAATTGTCCTCTCAGACTGACCGACTATCTGAGGATGATAAGCAGTGCTGAAATATAACTCTGTATCCAGAGTATGCTGAAGACTTCGCCAGAACTTTGAGGTAAACCTCGGATCCCGATCAGATATAATGGAAAGTGGTACTCCATGCAATCTTACCACTTCCTTTACATATATCCTGGAAAGTTGATCAAGAGAAAAATCTTCTCTAATAAAAATGAAGTGTTCTGACTTCGTAAGATGATCAACTATAACCCAGATAGAAATATTGCCTATGGTTGTTTTAGGAAGTCCAGTGACAAAGTCCATAGTGATGTTTTCCCATATCCATTCAGGTATGGGTAATGGTTGTAACATCCCCTTATACTTCTGTCTCTCAGCTTTAACTTGCTGACAAACCAAGCATCGAGAGACATATTCAGAAATATCTCTTTTCATGCCATCTCACCAGAAATACTCTTTTAGGTCTCTATACATCTTCGTGCTTCCAGGATGAATAGAGAATGAAGAACTATGAGCCTTATCCACCAACTCCTTCTTTAATTCTGGGATGGGAGGAACACAAACCCAATTCCTGAACTTTATTATCCCATCACAATCATGGTTGAATTCAGGAACATTTCTCACCTTCTTTTGTAACTCGACATCTTCTTTCTGCGCCTCTTTAATCATTACATGTATAGATGGTTGAACATTCATTTGAGAAAGATACGATTTTTTCCCTTCCATTATAATTCCAAGATCCATCCTTTGTATATCCATAAATATTGGATTTTTTTTGATCCTCATCATGGATAATCTAGCATGGTCTTATCGACTTAATGCATCTTCCACCTTGTTTGCTTTCCCAGGGTGGTAATGAATTGAGCAGTCATAATCCTTAATCAGCTCCAACCATCTTCTTTGGCGCATATTCAGCTCCTTTTGTGTGAAAATATACTTTAAACTTTTATGATCAGTATAAATGTCATACCTTTCTCCATAAAGATAATGCCTCCAAATCATTAATGAAAAGATTACCACAACTAACTCCAAATCATGAGTTGGGTAATTTTTCTCAGGGATTTTCAACTTTCGTGAGGCATAAGCTATCACCATATCGTTTTGCATAAGAACACACCTCAATCCCTACTTGGATGAATCACTGTAGATCACAAACTTTTCTCCACTACAAGGCAGTGTGAGCACAGGTGCACTGGATAACCTTCTTTTCAACTCCTTGAAATTATCTTCACATTCCTCTGTCCAAACAAACTTAACTCCATTCCGAGTCAACTTGGTGAGTGGATTAGATAATTGTTAAAAATATTTCACAAAACGTCGATAATATATATCCAAACCAAGAAAACTTCGGATCTGGGTTACTATTGTTGTTCTCGACCATCTTTTGATAACCTCTGTTTTTGCTGGATCCACATATATCCCATCTTTTGAGATTATGTGACCCAAAAATGCAACTTTTTGAAGCCAAAATTCAAACTTGGTAAATTTGGCATAAATCTTCTCCTTTCTTAGGGTCTTTAATACAATTCTCAAGTGATCTTCATGTTCTTCCTTTCTCTTTGAATAGAAAAGAATATAATCTATAATGACTACCACAAACTGATCAAGATAGTTTCTAAAGACTCTATTCATCAGATCCATGAAGATAGCAGGGGAATTAGTAAGACCAAATGGCATCACTATAAATTCATAGTGTCCATACCTTGTACGGAAAGCCGTCTTTGGTATATCCTCCCTTTTGACCCTTAATTGATGATACCCAGAACGAAGATCAATCTTGGAAAAGTATTGAGCTATGTGTAGTTGGTCAAATAGGTCATCAATGCATGGGAGAGGTTATTTTTTCTTGATAGTGATCTTGTTAAGTTCTCGATAATCAATGCAGAGTCTCATTGATCCATCTTTCTTCTTAACAAACAGAACAGGTGCTCCCCAAGGTGATGCACTAGGACGTATGAATCCTTTATCAAGATTCTCTTGGAGTTGATTCTTCAATTCCTGCAACTCAATTGGGTCCATTCTATAAGGAGTCATTGAAATAGGAAAAGCACCCAGTACGAGTTCTATTGAAAACTCAACATCACGATTTGGTTGTAGACCTAGCAATTCCTCCGGAAAGACATCATCAAATTCATGTACATTGGGAATATTATTAATCGTGAGTTTCTCTCCAACCATTTGAGATAAATAACCTTCATTTAGTGGAATCAAGACCCATAATATAGAATAAATTTCCACTGGAAGGTTATGTTCATACTTGAATCTATAGACGATCATAGATTGATCTGGAATATGAAATGTGACTTCCCTTCTTTGGAAATTGATATGAGCTCCATATAAAGAAAGCCAATCCATGCCAAGAATCACATCAAATTACACTATAGGAAGGATCACAAGATTTTCAGGAATCACTTTCCCACAAATTTCAATCGGAAAAGAATTGTAAACTTTTGATGCGACTGTTGTGCTATTAAGAGTTTTCACAGCCAACTCAACATCTATTTGTTGAGGTAATATGGCGATACCCTTAGAAAATTCTTTAGAAATAAAAGAGTGGGTGGATCCAGAATCAAATAAAACATTTTCTACTTTAGAGTGGATGGTAAGTGTACCTCTCACCACTTCGTTGTCGTACTCCACATCGCCGATAGTAATTGCATGTGACTTTCCTTTGTCTTTGGCCTTAAGAGTTTGTTGACGTCGATCAACATCATCAACCCTTGGACTTGGGAATTGATTGGCATAATTCCCCATCTCCTTGCACTTGAAACATTGAAGTGTATTAGGTTCATTTTTTGCATCCCTTCCTTTGTTTGCATCATTAGACATCTTCTTCCCATTATTTCGACATTAAATTTCCCAATGAACTTCTTTTACACACTTATAACATTTTCTTGTCCCCTTAAGAAAATTTCCCCCATGTATCTTTCCACACTTTGAGCATAAGGGAAAACTCATCTTCTTTTCAGTGTGGTCTTTAGATTTTCTTTTGAATTCCATTTTCCTCTTCTTATCAAATCCATGTGACTGATGGGTTACACCAATCTCCATATCAACCTTTAGAGAACATCGAATAATTTCCTCATAGCTATTGAAGTCCCTTATGGCTAACGCCCTTTGAAGACTTGGTTTTAAGCCACTAAAGAATCGATCGATCTTACTCTCAGGTTGGATAATAAGTCCAAAAGCATACCATGCATGTCTTGTAAAATTTTCTTCGTAGGTTCCAACAGATTCATCATCCTTTTGCTTCAGTTCAAGAGACTCCTTCTCCATCTTTGTTCGAAGAATAAGAGGGAAATACTTATTGAAAAATAAGTTCTTGAACTCGTCCCATTCCATGGAATCAATTTCATCCCTTTGCCTCATATTCTTAATAAGATTCCACCATTGATCAGCATCACCTTCCAAACGATACACTGCTAAGATGACATTATCATGTTCAGAACATTGAAGAACTAAAAATAACTTTTCAGTGGTACTGATCCATTTTTCAGCCACTAATGGATCAGAAGACCTGCTGAATGAAGGTGGACGCTACCTCATGAAGGATTCAACAGAATGTTGCTCCTCCTTTTTCTCATTTGGAAGTCCTGCATGATTTATAGCTTGAGAAATTTGTGTGAGCATGGCTACAAGATTTTTCATTCCATCTCCCATATCGTTTGGTTTCTCAGGGGGACAATCATTGCATTGCCCATCACATTCCTCATTAACACGGCTCCCTCGGGTTCCAGCCATTGACTAAAACCAAGAAGAATAGTGTGAGAAACACTAATTATAATAGGAAAACCACATAATCAAGAACAAAATTTTACACTTAAGGTCTTATCATTGGTTGTTCATGGAAATTTCTAAAACACTAAGATTGTGTTCTCTGCTTAGACATATCCTTAGGTTTCTTACTAAGGCTTTCACATCCTAGTTTCCAATTGTTGACTATACCATTCCTCTGATACCAACTATAGCAACCCATACTTTAAATACATGGTTAATATTTCAAAATTGAAGCATACTTATTACAGAAGATAACAAAACCATGAAAGGACCGCATAGGTATAGTGACTTTAGAAACTGGGAAACATAAACAACTGGTTCATAAAGCATCTACACTGTCTCCCATTTATTTCATCATATCTATAGTCCCTTTTTGGCATATCTTACTTAATAACCTTCTTCCTGACCTGGGGAAAGAAAAAATACAAAAGGGTGAGCTCAAATGCTCAGTAAGGGTAAACAAAAGAAATATCAATCACATCAAATTTATAAGAACATAACATTTTGAAAATCTTACCCGGCAAAAGAGATCATAATTTCACTACATGGGATAAATCATGGTAATGAAATGTAATCCCAATAATCATAACTTAAAACATTAAACTTTGTGTCATACACACATAATAATAGAGAATCATTTCTTATTAGTCAAGACTCATAGCCAAGACTATCTTAGTGTACAAAGTCCATTTCTGAACCGAGTTCACTCCTCATTTCATTCCTGTTTCATTGAACCGGTTTAACCTGCCGTTCCAGCCATGTCTATCTCATGAGATATAAAATTTTTACCCAATGCATTGGAGGGAGATATAGGTCCCACCCATCTTATAATGATACCATTCTTATGTGTTCCACAAAATCATAAACCATACATCATAGCATAACCCATGTAATAAAAATGGGAATCTTAAACATCATGACATCATAAAACAATTCAAATAAGATAAAGGAATTCATAAAAATATTTCCATCACAACATAATAAAATCAATGTAATAATAGGGATAGAAATAGAACCCTATATTATCTTAGATGGAAAACAATTTTGATAAAACACTTGAACTCCATTCTTGAGGAAAATATCCTTTCTACTTCAAAAACATTTTTCCTTTCTTAACATGTCATAAATCTTTAAACTAAAAGAATTTGATTAAAAATAAACATGAAAACTTATAAAGGAAGAATCTTGGAAATAATGTTTTAAAAATCCATTTATTTCGTATATGTTAAAAAAACATTCTTCTCGTACTTTTGTCGGAAAAGACAAAAAGTACCTCGTACGAAAAACGACAAAATATTCCTTTCATATCTTCTACTAAAAACTCACCGAAGGGTAAAATTGGATTTAAACAATTGTAGGTGGACAGAAATAATATTACATATTGAGTAAATATGGATGTGGATGATAGAATACACCCCAGTAAATACCAAAGTATAAACAATCTCGGATAAAAATGAGATTGTGATATTTTCCCTTACCTTAGGTCCGATATGCTTTGTACGTGTCCGAACCTCCTGTATGATGATTTAAATAATGTTATTGACTTATTCCAGAATCATACTTATTGTTATGATATCATATATGTTCATATTCTTAGCTTCTTATTAGTAATATTTCATTACTACTTGTTATTCGGGTGTTTAATACTTTTTTGTTCTTATACGTGTTCTGTCGAATAAATTCTTATTCCTCTTTATAGGATATAGATACATCAATTAAATAATGGTATTAGTGTAATATATATCATATTAATTCATTCAATTCATTTATATAATCATTATTCAATGAAGATCATATAGAACGAGTCACATCACATCGTGGAGACGGTAGGTCGTACGTACGCACAAGCGATGATATCGTTCCCATGATCATGGAATTGTATTGAAGTTTATGTATACTATTTCAGAATCAATATCACTTTACAATAATAATATATAGTTATTTATTTGCACCATTATACCCATCCAAGTAAGGTGATGGTGGAAAACAGATTACACCACGGCGTGGAGACGGTATTCCGTACGTACGCACGCGCGGTGATTTCATTTTACGTGGGAAGGATAAGAGGTGAAATAGGGTTGTTTCATATTTATAATAACATATAAGTATATGAGGGATACTTATGTTATTACCTCATAATTAAACAACTAAAGAATAGGGACTAGAAGAAGAATGGAACTTGAAGAAAACGGTAGAAGGTATTATCTATTTCTTGAAGTGCCTCTTTTAAACATTATCTTAAGGCACTAGCGTTGGTCTTTTGAGAAGAACAATACCTATAGTAGGTTTCTAAAAATGTGGGGAATTGAAATGGGCAGGGGTTGGCTGAGCTTGAAGGCTCAAATTGGTGTGAGGAAGAGAGGGAGGAGGTGCCCTTTTATAAGGGAGGAGAGGGGCACCTTTGGAAAGTGTGGAAATATTATTTTATTATATACTTATCTTCGGTTTCAAAAGGTACAAAAATAATTAAATATGAAGATAAGATGACTAATGGTAGAAATAAAATCATCCAATCAGAATTTTCCACGTTTTGGAAAATATTTTAATCATTATAATCTTATTTATTTAAATCATTTATTAATGAGGTAAATACTTCATCATTATTGTGTCATAAATAATTTAATTTATATGGTATCTAAAAATTATAAAAATTATATCATTATTTAGGAAATCTTCTTATCTTTCTAATGAATATTTATAGTCGAAAATATAAATTATATAACCCCTTATAAAAAATTAATTACTAAAAGATATTTGTTAATGTCAATTTTGTCTTTACATTACATTAATTAATCCAAATTGTCATTGTCACTACCAAGTGGCTCAATGGGGTCCCAAAATCGACCCAAGGATGCCCATGGTCGGAAAATACTCATCCAATAATGTTAGGACAAGTGTAAAGGTAATTTTGAATTATTATAATATTCTTTTAACCTTGAATTACCCTATTTACCTTTAACCGTAGTAAATAAAAATAAATTACCACAGTTACTCTTCATAATATCAAAAAAAAAGTCACCTATTAACATAATTTGGACCCACTAATTCTAAATATGGAATCCATTTTTCAAAATTCAAAACACAGACGTTGTAGTAATTAATTTAAAATTAATCCCGTTGTTAAGCAAACGGGTTTTAAAAGTTAAAACATTGCCAAAGATTGAAATGTTTTTACCTATGGATTCAATGTAAAATTAATGCTAATGAAATAAATTATATTAAATGGTAAAAATATATTCTATTTATTCTTTAAAAACATTAAATATTATAATTTAACCATATAATGTATTTCGATGAAAAAAGTTGTTTTTAATTAAAATATAGCGTGTTTTTACTATTCATTAAAATATGAAAGTTATCAGAATAATATGAAAAATTTATCCAAAGTAAATTTTTATATCCTAATTCTAAATAAGAATTTTATTTTATCAAACTGAACTTATAAACTTGTCAAAAACTAGATTTAATGTGGGTGCGCCATCAAAAGGCGGTAAAACTGCATTTTTTGAAAAATAATTCTTTTATCCAAAAAACTGATTTTGTTTTCATACCTCATTCTAGAAAATGTATTAGATGAATTAAAATGTTATAAAATTAAAAATTCAGTTAATAATATTCATAACGGCTAATATTATAATATATCATTGTTTAGTGAAACTCGGTATTGCGTACGATGCAAGCTATCGAGGAAGGCCACGGTTGCGTGTAAAGCAAGCCAAGCTAGTGTAGTGTGTAGTGAAAGATTTATTTGATGATTTATATAGAATAAAAATAAATATTTTTCATAAAAGTCTCGGGTGTTACAAAGTCGACAGGCGACCCACTGCCCAACCCTGTTGGAGGGTAGACCTGAAACAAGATGACGAGCGACCCACTGCCCAGCCCTGCTGGAGGGTAGACCCTCAAGAGTTGTCGGGTGACCCACTGCCCAGTATCTGCTAGAGGGTAAACCCTGAGAAGTCGATGAGTAACCCAATGCCCGGCCCCGCTGGAGGGTAAACCCAAAACTGCTCTATCCATCTCTATCGGATGGTACAACACTAGTCAACCGAAGACGGAGTGGGTATCACGCAACCAACAGACTCTGGAACAAGACCAGGGGAAAACACTCAACCATGTTGATCTAAACCATCGAGCATAGAGCCGGGAAAGAAACTCAACCCCGCTAGTCAACAAACAAGAACCGAGGGACCCTCTACGTCACGAGAGGTCAAAGGTACGCAAGGCAGAACACGTCACGCACATGGGGCCCGCACGACATGTGGCCCCTAGTCAATCCCCAACCAAGTGCACAAACAGTCTCAGGTACAAAACACACATACCAACAAGCGCTCCCGTATACTCCCAAAGTATACCTCATTTTCAGCACAAGGGCTATCGTGCACATGACACCCAACGTCAACCCGAAGGCATGACGTAACATCTCCAACATGCCACCCCAATGACTGGGTCACGGTCAACCACATATATTCAATCATTAATTCACTCACACGGGAGCGCACATGATCACATGCCAAGGGTCCGCTACAAACACAGTAGAAGAACCCCCTGAGGCACCTTCACATTTCCACATTTAATAAGATCATGTAAGAACCTCCGTTTTCCTGAATAGTTCACACCATTGTAATCCCAACGTAAAAACACGCGAGATAGACTACTCACTCGCCCGAAACGGTTAACCGGTGAAAAAGGCACTATTCACCGTAACCAAACCCGTGCGGGGCCCACCCCAAGATCCCGAAACAGAACAAACGTATCACGCCACTGCGATCCCCTCGGAAAAACACATGGGATTGAATACTCAACCACCCAAAATGGATACCCTGTGAAAAAGGTACTATTCACCGTAACTGGGTTGGGTGGGACCCACACCACGTCCCCAAAAAAGGTCGGGCGAACTGCGCCATCGCAATGCTCTCGAAAAAACCAATCAAAAGCACTACTCACTTGAGTGGAACGGATATCCTGAGAAAAAGATACGTTTCGGCTCCCCGCGCATGAGCGATACCACGCGGGACCCACACCCCGGTCCCGAAGCGCTGCCAACGGATCGCACCATTGCGATCCTCTCGAAAAAAGTACACAAGATGTACTATTCACTTGTCCAAAACAGTTGCCTCGTGATAGAGATGGAAAACCACCATCAACGCCCAAACGACCCTCGTGGGCCCCGCACCATCGTGTCGAAATAGAGCGGGCGGATTGCACCATTGCAATCCCCTCCGAAAAACATCTAGAATCGACAGCTCGCACGCCCCGAACGAGTGCCCGATGAGAAAGTCGTGCAACGCTGCACGTAGCCCGAAAGACGGGCCATGGGGCCCTCACCTCAACTTCAGCCTCAATGCCTGGAATCACCCTGGAATGCTCCGCCTCGGTGCCAGAGTCGCATCACCGCAGACAGCGCTCAAAAAGGACTCCGTATGTGTCTGCGCTGCTCAAAACAAGATTTCCCAAGAAGCCCGCTAAGCTGCTTTACCCATGTGTCGTGCCCCCGAGCCTCTCATCTAGGAAGTTACAACTCTCAAAACCACCTCATAAAGCCCGGCTCGACGTTAGGACCGCGCTGCCATAGACGGAGAGCAAAACGGACACCCGTGGCGAAAATGACGGGTGTCCGAAGTCAGAGGGGCGAACTCCTCCCCCCCTGGACAGAACCGGCCGGGTCTGGCCGGTCCGACCGGTCTGGGCCGGTCTGCGCTGGCGGGCCCATGGCTCACCCGCGTGGCTCGGCCGTGGACTCCGGGTCCACTCCGCGCCGACCGGCCACGAGGCCGGTCGCGGCCCTCCGCGGAGACCCGCCGACCGCTGGTCTCTGTCGTCGTGCGGGGTCGTGCGCTGCGACCCCGCCTCACTGGCACGCCAGCCCGCGCCGATGGCGCCCCGCGCACCTCGCCAACGGCCGGAGCCCACCACCGCGGCGCCTCAGCCCACCACCGTGTCGCCCGCCTGAAGCCGCCCGCGCGCCGTCAGAACTTGCCGGACCGCCCTGCCGACCGCTGGAAACACCTCCAAAACTCGCACATTTCGCCGGACGATTGCAGATGCCTCGAATCTCGGAATTTTGATCCGAAAGGATTGTCAGAGAGATAATTTCACGGAATACACAACCAGGGGATTTGTTTGATAATCAAACAAAAATTCGACATATGTTTATGGGTTCAAAGGATGTTCGGGAATTAAAAATGAAACCGCAACGATCCTACCTCTTGGGAAAGGCCCGGAGCTTCACGGGAGTCCGCTGCCACACCGCTGCCTTGCTGGAGTTGCCTTGCCGGAGGTGCCTCGCCGGAGTGGAGGAGGAGAGGGAAGGGGCTGCCCAGGATAAGAAGAAGAAGAAGAAGGGGGTGTTTAAGTAGAAAAAAAACATAAACCATCCGCCCGACATGCCCCAACTCCGCTCCCGACACAGACAAAAAGGAGGCCTCCCATGGGGTAAACACGACTCTCCAAGCACAATGGTGGTCTCAGAATTTTAATCTGAGGCCCCGTTAAAAAGTTATAAAACTGAACGCCCAAAGCCACCAAATTATGAAAACGCCCATGGGGCCATTTTTCATAGACGGCATGTGCCCGTGAAACTTACACCATTCCTTGGGTAAACGACACGTTCCAAACTCAACGGTGCCCTCGGTTTTCCAATCCGAGCCACCCTTTAAGAGATACATGAGTTTCACCATTAAACGAATAAATTAATTATTTAATTTATCCGTTCCACCATCCAAAAGAGAGCGAGGGGTCCAAACGTCCCGCGCCGACATGCTTTATGTCGTTCCTAGAGTAAACACCCCATTCCGGACCCATCCGTACACTTGGATCTCTGATCCGGAACTCTGTTTAGTAGTTATCCCATTTATTTGGCATTTCTAGTGTGAACACATAGAAAATTTAATTCCGGCCACTCCGGGGCTCGGAATCGCACAACGTCTGAAGGTGCTGCTCTGGAATATCATCAAGAATATTCCAAAGTGTTTCACAGTAAAAATTGTGTTCTTACAGACCTACAATTAGATTACCTTTAGTTGTTGGTCAAGGAAGATGATTTTTAGAAGAATGGATTTAGGGGAAGGTATGAGTTATATGATTACCTTTTAAGGTTGTTTGGGTTAACAAACCATAAAAAATAGTATTTTATTATAATTTTCTAAAAATTCATCAAAATTTCAATTTTTCTAATTTAGATGCGTTTTAAAATGTCATTAATTTTTAATTTTGAAACATTTTAGAATATTGATAAATTATATATATATATGTATACATATATTCTAATAATTTAGGGTCATGGTCCTTCATTTATGTTAAAAACAAGGAGAAGAACCAAGGAGGATTGGTTCCTACTGTACTACCTGTTCCACAATTCAAAAGGGACTAAAACCCAAGAAAGAAATATAAAACAATGTATCAAAATTGTAAGAAACACATTACAATCCATACAATATTGATGAATGCATCATGACATGATACTTCAACAACCCCTTGAGAGGATACCAATAAAATTACTTTTAAATTTCAATTATTTTCAATTATTTCTTAGTAACGTATGATCATATAGTCATATTATGATAATCTCCCTCAAAACCATTCCATATGGTCATCTTCCAAATGCTCAAAATTTTACCTACTACTAGGGAAGCATGATGTCATCACCCATGGAATATTTATCTTTATTTTCCTAAATAACACCCCTAGGTTATGAAACCCATCCATGAGTGTGTTAACTATATTTAGGTTATCAAAAGGATTTTGGGTTTTAACAATAAATTTCACCTATAGAGATTATCCCTTGTTTTCCTACCAATGAATTTAAGGAGTTCCATCATCTACTAAATTGAATTCAGCTCTAGAATTTATCCCATAGGAAACAACAAGTTAAATGGATTCAACACCTATAGCTAAATCCCATGAAACCACTTCTACAAAAATTATGCTAATAAAACATATTGTATCCTGCTGAAAAAATACTTCTGCTTCCTAAAAAAAATTAGGACATTACCCACATCATACTTAGATGTAGCCTGAATGTTATCCAGATCATAAAGTACCACATTATAGGTTAACAAAAATCCATAAATTTATTTCTGGATACAAATTTTCTTTTCCATATTAGAAAATTATTTTTAGTGATTTTCAAGAGGTGGTTGAGGTTTCCTATAGGACGTATTCAGAGAAGCTCCCTCCACAGATTCCTCCTAATGAAATACCCTACAAGTTGTATCATGATGGAGGGAATCACATATAATGGGTTACCACATTAAAAATTCCATAATATCCACAAAAGGATTCTCTTGTATAGAATAACCATCTCTTCCCTTCATGGGAACACAAGTACTTGATGAATTATTATCATCGCTTGAAAAGGATGAAGTGAGATTCATTTTTATTTTCTGAGTCTTTGACCAAATTAGTTTGTGATCCTACAATTATTGATGATAAAAATCTATTTATACCTCAACTTAATAGTTAGTTTGATCGTCGATAGATGTATTATCACCAGGATATTCTCTAACTCCCTTAATTAGATAATTTTTAAAGGAAACTACTACTTGAGGAGAATCATTATTATCTAAAATGTTATCCCGGAGAGAAAATGACTCCTATTAAAGTGATAAATACCTTACACTACCATTTATAAAGGCCCATTAGTATTTCCCACATGAAACTGAGAGGAATTTACCTAATCCATTAGTATTTGTACGTTGTTCCCATGCTTACCATGCCTATGACAAAATTTTTGGGGAACCCTCAAAATTGATGAAATATCAACCAAATCCTTAATTATAGATGGATACACTTTAGATCATCAAACATATGCAGAACTAATTTGAATTTCTGGAAAATTTCTGGAATTCTATTTATCTTTGAAATATCAATCCATGGCCAAGTGACCCTTTAAACCATAGGTCTCACTAGAGGAATTCCTTTACCATGACTCCTTGAAATGTCCTAAATCATTATAATCATAATAAGTTTGGAGTGTTTTCTCATACTAAACATTTATAAGAATATTATCTGTAAGAGTAGTGTAGATGAACATATTAATGAGGGTGTTTCTTAAATCCAACATGACTAGAATTTTTGAAAAAATGTCCACAAAACCTACTCTATCTATCTATCTAGGCTGATGGGGACTCCAATTTATTTCGTAATATCCTAAAGGATACATAGATTCCGCAATATCTAGTTGAGGTCATGGTTTTTAATACACATATACATAAATGGATTAATGGAAAGTGATAGATTGAAACCAAAGGACTATTCATGAAGGGGGAGTGATACAGGCTTCAAGAATTGTGAACCAGTTCCCCACACTCATAGTCTAGACACATTTGAGGGGGAAATTCAATAGAAAAATTAACGAACAATTGATACAAACATCTGATTTTAGAATACCCAAATTTGAAAAACCTTGCCTGCCAACTTCTCCAGCAGCCATGGTTCGTCACCTTTTAGGAGGAGTAGTTGCACAATAAAGGAATTTATTCCCATCACCAGCCTCTCTATATAAACCTCCAGATTAACATCCACATATCTTGAATAACATTTTTTGAGATTCCTATTTTTGGAGGAATCTTCAAATGAATTAAAGGAACATCCACCCCATCAACCATTGATTCTTGATGCTCTAATGGTTCTATATACGGTGTTACAACCCCTTCATATGGCCTCAGATCATCCTATATAGTTCCGGTCACTACTTGGCAAGGCCCTCCAGACAAAGACTTGAAGCCCAAGAAATGAATAATTTCCAAGGTAGTAAGGGAACACTATCCACCAATGAAATCTCCATAGACGTGATCCCAAACCCGCACCATCCTCTTATACTCTATATGTAACTCTATATTTGTGTGTGCACATATATATAATATTTATAAATAAATAAATGTATATACATAAATATAGTAGTATATATATATATATATTAACATATCAATATATATATATATATATATGTAAATTAATATTTAATATATAAATAATCTATAGACTTATAAGTATTTACAAACACACACAATGATATTAACAGATTATATAAAATATAATATATGTGTATATATATATTTTTATATATATGTATATATTTTAATATATATATATATATATATACTTATTAATATAATAGTATTAATTTAAACACATATACAAATACAAATATATATATATATTTAAATTAATATTTTGATATATAAATAAATGTTTAAACTTATATGTATTTATGCAAACAGACTAATATATTAACAAAAAAATATAAAAAAAATATATAAATTAATTAATTTATATAAATTAAAACATAAATATATTAATTTTAAAATAAATTAATAAATATATATATATATATATATATCTTAATCTATAAATACAAACATATTAATTTTAAAATAAATATAAATACAATAATGTATATTTTTTGATATTTATATATTAAATTATATAAAAAATGTAATTATACTAATATATATATAGGTAAATTAATATTTTTACATGTAGATAAAAATATAAACTAATTTACATTTTTGTACATACAAAATTATATTAACATTTAATATAAATTATATATATATATATATATTAATTTATAAAAATAATCGTATTAATTTATACTTATATATACATGTAATTTTTTCAATATATATATATATATACACACATGAATATGTGTGTGTGTCCACTCACACACAAAAATACACATATAGAGATATTATATAATATTAAAAATGACATATATGAATAATGCATACATATATATTACTCATATATATTATATTTAATATACTATAATACTATTATATTATATTACACACACACATTTATTCATACATACGTACACACACAAACAAATATATATATATATGTGTAGATATTATACGTATAATAGAATTATATAATATTAAAAATAATATATGTAAATATATAAAATTCAATTGACTATTTTCTAACAATTAGGTAAAAAATAATTATAATTAATTTGATAATAACTAACAACTAATTGATAGTTATAGTAATCAATTAATAATAAATGTATAAATTCATATATTATAGAAATTAATTCAACAATTATAAAACATTAATATTATTTTATGTGTACTAGATTTTATATTAATATATGTGAGTGTGTGTGTGTTTATATGATAATGTAATATATTTATATATAATTTTAGAAATATATTTATGTTATTATAAAAATATTTATAGGGAATAAAATTATTATTTCTAATGCTTATAACGATTCAGTTGTCTGGTGCTTTATTTGTTGCATGTGAAATGCGGGATCATGTATCTGGAGCGTGGATTTTATTTATGTGATATAAGGGATGAGTGGTATTATAGGAATGACATAAGGGTTTAAGGGTATGATTATTGGGTGTATGGGAGGTTGGGGTAAGCATTATGGTGGATGGGCCAAAAGGGTTGATGGGGGTGTAAGGGTGGCGAGGTCAGACAAAAGCATTGGGGGAGGAAAGGTTGGAATGTTCAAGACGGTCGATGTGGGTATATGGGTGCATGTGGTAGGAATCAGGATGGGTGGAGTATGGGTTAAAAGGGTGGGAATAAGGGTTGGGGTGTAAGGCTGGAAGGGGCAGGCCTAGGTGTTTGGGGCGTGAGGGTGGCTGTCACGACTTGACCCATCAGTGCCCCACCTAGGACAACTGTAAGTAAAGTTTGATAATGCAAGACTGACCTAATTGTTCAGTGTTTGGAAAAAAATCCCTGAGAAGGCATATCACTAAAATGGTATTCCTTAGCTTAATGTACCTACACACACACACAGTACAAGTTTCATGCAATAATTCAAAGACAAAGTAAAATATTGAAACTTCTAGAGTGTAATCAATCCATTAAACAACATCTCGGAAAATACATCAGAGTAAAAGAGTGTAATAAAAAAATATATATAAGTTTAAAATACATGACAAAAGAGAAAAGTGGTCCCAACATGAAAACTACAAAGAATGGGAAAAATTATAGAGATCCCAACTCAAAATATCTAATTACTACTATACTCAAAAAAAAAAGTACACAAAATTCACCACCGATATTCCTTTTTCTTGTATAAGAAACAACATGTGCAATAATAGACCATGTAAGGGTGATTATAAACATCCCCAATAGAGAACCTTGAAAACTAAGTGGAAAATAATTTAATATAATAGTCTTCTCATCCCAAAGGAAAAAGGGTAAGGGAACTCAACAATAGATATGCTCAAAATAAAACCATGCGAAGAGAGAAAGGGGATCAATATATTCGTAGCTAGTTAAGAACTAAGAGTCTACTAGAAGCTCCAAATTATCCATGTCCTAGATAAGAATCATATATAACATCACATGAATGAGTATGGAGGACTCGTATCTCGCTAATTCATTTCATAATTGAGGGGGTACTACTCCAATGGAATACCGTCTCGCCAACTGAAATTAAATATGGGGAGTACCACACTATAGATAAAGAACCCACACCATCCATTATGGGGAGTAGTTCTCTCTCTATATGTATAATGGATATGGTGGACTCACCAACTGGAGAGATAGGGGGTACTGATCCTAAGTAACACTCTGACGATCACACCCGATCACTGGAAGATGTTTTGCATCTCGAAAAGAAACATCTCACTATAATCATCTCACATCATACAACCAATGATAAATGAAGGTCACCATAACATTATACAAGGAAAAATACTCAGGATAAGCTACTCGCATGCCTAAATACGAGTCATGATAAAGGATTTATTCAATGTATAATTTTCAAGAAAAATTAAAATGTGGGTACATAGGGTCAGATGACATGTTAATTCACTTGGACACATGGGAATGAATTCTTTGGACATGGATTGGCCAACCATATCAACCAACACAATATGTCTCAAAGTTAACATGGTGTGTAAGTCTACCTTGGGTCTTAGGTGTGTACTCTTGAGACATACGACTTGACTAGCCATGTTTCCTCACATTGGATGTCCCATAATAGACATGATATTTATTCTCATCCAGGTTCTTCTTCATGTATTCTTGGCACATAGCTAGACTACCTGCGTAGGTCTCATGGAATATGGGACAGACCACATGGAATGTGATATTTTACTCAGGTAAAAACCCTAGCCACCATGAAAACCCATGATACATAACATGTGTTACTTCATGATACAACAAGTGTAGTCACCCTTTTCATATATAGGGATGTTTTTATTCATACATAAATCATACATACCATTTCTACCACTTCCTTAACCATTTGACATCTAGTATCCACTGTAATAATGGAAATTGTCTTTGATAGGTGGTTCTAGCCTTTGGTGGCCAAAAATAGAACCTCAATCACCCCTGTTGTAGTTGTCACACCTCCCATCACCATTTAGGATCCGGATCCATGTGACGATCAAACTCATATAAAAATTAATATCAATAAATCTTCAAATAATAGATTCCAATGTCTTTCTGATAACCATAATGAATATATGGTTTTTATCATGATTGAATATGTCCTAATAATGTTAAATTTCTAACTTCATGAGCCAACAATGAAGAATTCAATAAATAGTTGTAGGAAGGGCACAAGAACAAATTTAAAAACATCAATATACTATGTGATATTGTCCAACAACCATTAATTATGGAACCTAAAGGTTTAAAATACTTGTAAAGAAGATATAAAAAATTTAGTTCAAGAACACAAAATAAAGTTGGGCTCATGAAAATAATTGAAAATAAAATAAAAATATGTAGATATGAAATCCATGATTAACTATTAAATAATTGGAGAAAATAAACAATATAACGATTCCAACCTCAAGAATGGATTGATAATTGGTTAAGAACTTGTTTTCTAGTGATAATGATGAAGATCCCGATACTTTCTATGTTTGTCTCACGAATACCCCCTATTGTTCATCATTGATCCAAATTATAGAGTTTCCAATGATAATAGAGATCTCACATCCTCCTCTCAAATCTCCCAAGGTTATGTATCTATCTTCTAAGATTAATATTAATGAAATTTATAAAGACTAATATTCGGTTTTAGTCTATTTAGGTAAATTAAATAAATAAATAATTTAATTTTACTTAACACACCCATCAATAGTTTCTATCTACCGAACTCCTGATGCTAAACAACTTTATGTCGTGGCTAGGGTAAACCCTGAATTCTAGAAACAACCATGGTCTCAAATTTCCCATCCAACATCCTGATCAATGGGAAAACTATTTATCATTGAAAATAAGTTTGGGTTCTTATATAAATTAATATTTTTAATATATTATATTTGGGATCATGTGATAACCGAACAAAAACACTAGCTCTAGGAAAAAATCTATAAATATTTATTGACATATTTAAATGATAAAACTAAATAACTAGTTTTGTTTCATTACCTTATACGTTATGTTTTCACCCCACCCATGAAAAGAAAATGGTTCAAAAGAGGTGGGGGTACGAAGCCCTTATCTAACTCTCTCGATTATAGGGGCTCTCATGCGTTCTCCCATGGAACAAAAGAACTAAAAATAGAGGAATGATATACGCATGTAGGATCTTTTCCTGATTTTCTTCATTCCAAAATGGGTACCTCATGAAGGTGGAACCATATTTTATGTCTAGGTTATCCAGGTCAACAACGTGTGATGAGTTGTGTAGGTATTTACTTAGTTGAGACACATGGATTACATCATATGCTCTATCTAACCTTAGAGGTAAGGAAATGTAGTATTTAACATCACCAACCCTCCATAGGATCTGGAATGGAAAAAAACATGGTTATAACTTTATTCTCCAACCAAAAATCCACAATCCAGATCATGGGGAGATTCTCAAGGAAAATTTTTATAACTTTTTGTAATCCTATGGATTATGGCATTGATCAGTGAAATATTTCTATCACCTATGGGCTATCCTCGTATACCCATGAATTACGTGAACCTTCACTATCACATGCTTTTCTTGTTTTGACCCAACAAGAGATGACACTCCAATACCAGTCCAAAAAAGGGTGACCTACATGGTCTCCTACAAATGGATTCAAAAGCGTTATTGAAAATATAATGGTGATAAATTTTTTTATAAGGGAAATCCCCCAAGGGAATGTGATCCTCCCACCTCTATCCAAAGTCTAACACATAGGATCTCAACATTTCCTATGATGGTATGAAGGTCCACTTAGTTTTTCCATCAGTATGGGGGTAAAATATTGTACTCATTCCCAAATAGGTCCCAAAATATTTTTTAAAACCTCTTAATAAATGTGACATTAATCGACCATCAAATATGGATATAATCATTGCGGGTAACTCAGGAAACCAGATGATCTCATAATTTTAAATCAACCCCAAACTCCCAACCAAAATCTACACACTGATGGAATGAATGTCTGAAAACATTGAATGTCAGTCTAAAATCACATAGGTAACATCATGATCTCCCACCATCTATTGAAGCCCTATAAAAAACCCATTGATATGACATACCACTTCCATTTTGAAATATCCAGGGGTTGAGTAATACCTTGTAGAATTGATGTTTATTCTTTACATTTTGACTTGTGAGACAATGAGAAATAAAATTGGAAATGTTCCACCTCATTCAAACCAACAAAAACATTCTTTGAAGAACCTTGTGATTATTTTACACACCCAAATAATTATCCATGGGTTAGGTATGAAACTTCCCCAACACCTCCTCCCATAGGGTGACTAATACTACTATATTCCCTTGAAAAAATATTTCTTTCTCCCCATCTATAGAAAACCCATCTAGTGTATCTCTTGAAGATATGTTACCACATAGAACCTAACGGTAAATTTCATACAACTAAAACTCTCTCACCATCTAAAGAAGTGGTGGGTTCATCACCATTGAATGCCTATAATATTCACCATATCCTCCACTAGGGTACACTAAAATGTGATCAAATACTTTGATGACTCTTCCACTAATAAAGACCAAGATTTATTTATAGGGTAATCTTCCACCAAGTTGTACTTACCTAGAGTATAGAATATATCGAATTTAATGTCCTAAAGAAACTCCAAAAAATGATTTTGTTTTAGTTTATGGTCTTTTTGGGTGAATATGTACCTAAGAATATGATGTTCTGAGTAAATAATGAAATTCTAACCCATAAGATAATGTTTCTACCTCCACTCAGTGAAAACATCCACTACCAACTCCACAGCATGGGTAACAAAAATCTACTCATGGTGTCTCTAATACCATGAACCATAAGAGATCACTACATTCCTCTATATCAAAAAACATCTGAGTATATCCCCAAATGTATCAAAAAGCACCACATACTTGATGTAATCCTCTGGTAGTATCAAAATTAGAGCATAGGTCAATGGAATACTGACTTACTTGAAGGATCCCTCACACTTCCCCATCTTGGAAAAAGAATTCCCTTTCTACATAAATGTAGTTAAAGCGGTCATAATCCTAGAAATTTATTCCATGAACCTATAATAGTATTCCACTAAACTATGTAATCATTCCCCATATCAAATGATCTTTAACGGTTTCCTAGAAATCAGGGATTTAACATTTTCTGGATCCACAAATACACCTTCTTCAAAGATTTAATCCCCGAGAAAGTGAACCTATCATATCCAAAACTGACACTTTGAGAGATTATTCTATAACTATTTCTCATGGATTAGGTCGAAAAATACCCTCAAATTATATTCATACTCTTCATTAGAATGTATAGTATATGATAATTTCATTAATAAGAAAAACTAAATTTTTTCTACCTTCGGCTAGAGGATATGGTTTATAAGATCCATGAAGAAATGGGGTAATTAGTCAGACTCTAAGGCATTACCTGTAACTCATAATGCCTGTAATGAAATTGGAATGTTGTTTTCAGAACATCATCATCATGAATCCTCAACATATTATAACATGACATGAGATATATATTTGAAAACCTAATTTAACCTTTCAACTGGTCAAAAAGGTCATAAATCCTAGGCAAGGGGAACATTTTCTTGATCATCACCTAGTTCAAGCATTAGTAATCAATGAAAATACTCATAATTCCTTATTAATTTTTGAAATACAACACCAAATCCACCCAAGGGGAAATATGGTTATAATAAAACATTTAACTTTAAGGTCCTCCAACTACACCCCCATCTATTGATTCTCTATAAGGGAAACCATATATACTACAAAAGTTATCAGTGTGATCCTATGGTGCATGTTGATGCATAAATCAATCTATCACCATGATGGTAGTCCCAAATAATCATTAATAAACAGATCCATATAATCCTCTACTACTACTAAAATTTAGATGTCTTCTAATCCTACTTTGATAAGGGATAAAATCGCCAACTTATTGGTGATAAGTATAAACTTCCAACATGGGATCCCTAACTGCTCAGCCAAAATATCTATCTCACCCATTAAAGAGAATCATGTCCCATATTTATGATCTAAATTCATGGTGATGGTAGTATATCTAGTAATCCACCTTGGATAACCACTCTTTACCTAAGATTACAATATATGGTTTAATCCCAATTACTAAGAGGTCTAATGAGAAACATTCTCTATTGAGTAACAACTTCCACTACCATAAGTTGTGCGATACAGATGATTCACACCATATAGGAATCTCAATCCATAGATGATGGGATGAATACTCAATATGAATCTATAAATCTCAAATTATAGATATATATAGAGTGGAATAATTCACACATGTGTCTATAATTACTAGATAAAAGGTATACACTATAGATACCATACCTTCAATCATCTCATAGGTATCCTTTTCATATCCCTCTATAGACTGTAGCTTCCCATTCTCTCAACTTCCAGCCCTCTGAGCCAAGCATGGGCCACCTGGTTGTGGTGGCAGGGGTAGATCATAGGTATCCTTTTCATATCCCTTTATAATGTATTCTTGCTCTAGGTATTTGTGTTATAATCTCAAAACATGGATAGTCTACCCGGTAGGGTCACATTACATGTTGTCCTGGCCACATGACATGTGCTATTTAACATAGGCTAAAACCCTAGACATTGTGAGAACCTACATTTCATGGTACCTGCCTATAAAACCCCTAAAATTTTGTTTAAAATAATAATAATCTTGATATATATCTTAACATGCAAAACCTAACATTAAAATAGTTGTGTTATATTATAAAAATATTACCAAACTAGTATTTTTATTTTCTAAATAAAATTTCTTTCTGGTTAAGTGAGAACCGTACAAAGTAGAATAACAAATGAGGCAACATGGCCAAGGGGACCACTATTTCAGGAATGAAAAACACATTTTTATGGAAAATGGATAAATCATAGAAATCCAAGAAACCAAAAATAGGCAAGAACAAAATATTCTTTGATCCACCTCAAGCCTGAAAAAAATTCATAGATAGTACAATAGGACAAAAGAAAACCAGAAGAAGATGTACACAGGAGAAAAATGAGAATCTACACAGTCCACATAGGATCCTTCAATGGGGGATGACCAATGGTGAGGGATTCACTGACAGAGCTCTGAAATGAGGAACCACAAGACTTCTTGGCCACCATTGAAAATGTAATGGACCAAAAGAGAACCTGAAAATTTCAAACATCACCTGAGACACCAAAAATATCTAAAAAATCATGGAATCCATCAAACCTAACCAAAATGGGGATGTGTATGAATGAGAATAAAGAAATGGTAGAGGAAACCGAGGAGATAAATAACTATCCAGGCACAAAAAAAGGAAATAATTGTCACCATGAATAAAACTGTAAGGGAATAGAGCACTGAACTTTTGTGGACAGGACATCACCTACACTGAGAATTATTTCATATGCCATCGGAGTCTACATACTAGCTCTAGAAAATGACAATGATGACCCTAGCTCATTCCAACTCCATCGAAACAAAACTAAAAAAACGCAATGAGAACCCTACATGAAAACCACAAGACTTTCTCTGTCAAAGGGGTTTGTCAACATAGATCCTAACTGCACACATCACTCCATCAAAGGGGTTTCTTCACCAATTCGGATCCTGATCGCAACTTCAACATAGATCCCAAACATATGCACTGAGGAAAATAAATCCTTATAAAGCTGATACTCATCGATGAGTTAGCATGCCGACAAAACAAAAACCGAAGCAGAAAATGGAAAGATAAATTTTATGAGGAGGGGAGGAGGAGCGGTGAAAACTCTATACTGATGAGAGGAGAGTCTTGTTAGAATATATCACTCCTTCATACTTCCTTTTTAATATAACATTTATTCCAAAAAGTATTAAAATACGAAGTTCAAGTGTAAATTATTTTATTTGTATTTGATGGCTAGAACGTTCTTGAACCAATGTATTGTTACTAATGATGGAAAGCCCAAAATAGAAATTAAAATAATGGATAAAAAATAGGTTATAAGCACCAGGAGTAGATATATCAATATTGTAAGGAACAGTGGGCCACACTCTTAAATATGGGAATGATGGCCTTCATCTTAAAGCCTTTATCAAACTTGAAAGCAATCCTATAGACCTGACCTAAACTATCCTCCCTTAAAACTGGCATGAACTCATTTATCGGGTGGTCGAGGCTCCTTAGGCCTCTTGAAGATGTGAAAAAACACACCTTATAAAATAGAGAAGACCAATTTCTACATCCCTATTTCATGACCTCTACATAAACAAAAAATAGAATGCTTTCCCTCACCATCAACTCCCTAGAAGAACGAAACACTTCCATCAGCATCAGTCAACCAAAATGTATCTCTACTAGAGGAATATATTATAAAAATATTATTATTTAAATGTGACTATTATAACATAGTCATTGAATTGGAAGGTATGAATATGATTAAATGAATTATGATTTTTATATAGTTTTTATGCTCAATAAAAATTTATATATTAATTATTAGAAAATAAGCACCTAATTTTTAGTGAAGTCATTTTATGCTTCAAAATGAAAACTTAATAACAAATGATATTTAATAAATTTTGTCCACAGAAGTTAAAATTAATTTTCCCCATATTTTGAAATTTTAATTTACAAAATTGAAATAATTTTTAAAATAAAAATATACAAATTTAGTTTGGGTTAAATTTTGGGATTTTTCTGAAGTGATTGTCTTTTCAATGAATAGTGAAGAGTATAAATTTTTCAAATATAATCATTTCTTTTAAATAAATCATGTAATTAAAAATTCTCATTATATATTGGAATTGGTCTTTAGTATACATATGATCCAATTTATAATTAATAATATATTTAATTCCATTTGAATTGGAAATATTCATGATAGGGATTTAAGTTAATTATTAGGCTAAAAAAACCTTTATCTAAAAATGCATTTCATTGTATTTAACAAATTTATATTAAAATTGACTTCTTCCACTTATAGAGATTAAATATTGAAAAATGGATACCATATTTGGAATTAGAAAGTTCCAATTTGGTAAATTGGCCTACGTTATTTTTGATCATTATGAATAGTTTTCGTGATAAATATTTATCACCATGTTATGGGTAAAATGGGTAAAAATGGTTAAAACCATGAGGTATGGTCTCAAAATCAACCAAAAAACATGCTATTATTTCATGTCATGGGATAAATTGGACCATATACGACCCAAATTTTAGTATATGGTATTTTGTTTTTATTTTACCTTGATAATAAAATTTATATTATTTTGAGTAAAAAAATTCCAAAATGTCACTCTCTTGACATTAATGTCACTATTATTTTCCATAAGGGAAAAATAACGATAATTTTAGTCGTAAATAATTATTAGAATGAAAAATCTCTTATTTTATCATGTTAATTTATTTATAATTTTATGTTATTGAATAATTACCTTAACGTCCTATGAAATAGCACAAAATTATTAATTCAATTTATGAAAAAACTATAAAAATTTATTCTAAAAATATTAAAACAAACATTATTTAACCGAATAATTTTTTTAGGAATTTTTCACACACAAGAAGACATACATATATATATATATATAACATATTAGAGATTTTTGAATGGATTTTTGTCAAATTAAAAAAATAACTTAATAACTTTCAAGTCAAATTAAATGAATAATGTCAAAAATAACATTAATGATATTTTTGAAAAAATATTATATTATTAATTTTTTTATAAATAATAAAAATATTGAAATAGTAAAATTTTAAGGATTTTTGTTAACAATTTAAAACCCTTTATATTTATGATATAATCATTAAATTGTCAAAAAATAACCACCCTTTAATATTGAAAAAGTCATTATGATTATAAAGGTTAAAATTAGTTAAATAATTGGTTAAAAAGATATTGTTTGAAATGAGACAAAATACAAATCTAAATTTCATTTTATTAGAATATTTAAAACATATCCTATTTCCAATTGACACTCCATCCATTTGGAAATATTTTTATTGATAACGTTTTTTCGGAGTTGAGTACTCAAGAGGGGGGGGGGGTAATTGAGTATGTATTAAAATTTCTGTTAAAAAGTTTTCTTAAAAAGGTACACTAGTAAAAAGTAATGAATACATCACATTTAATTAAGGTAATGCAATTATAAAGGTTTGACTGTTCAAATAACCTCTCATACGATTGATTAATTCTCAGTAATATCAATATGAGTTATTGATACTACTTTTGAAGCTATTATAATAAGGAAAACCATTTATAACTTCTATCTAAGACTAAATATCAAATAAAAATTTAGTGTATTCGAAAATACACTGTAAATCAGTAAAAAACTAAATTAAAATACACAACGGATAAAATAAGTTGTTCAGTCTCAAGCTGAGACCTAATCCAATCCACTTGGTGATCACCTACCACCATGCAGTTTATACTAATAAAATCGATCCACACCCTTGATCGGGGTAAACAAAAGTGCACAAGACTATCCAGGTTACCAGACCTCTTCCACAGTTCTCTTTGAGTATAAACTACCAGGTCACACAAGGACCTCTTCCACACTTATCTGTAGGAGTAAATTAATGTAAAAATATATGAGAGGAAGGATATCTTGTATCCTTTAGTTTAGTGCAGAAGATAGTGTGTGTTTTAATATAGACACACACACTTCTTGAAAGATAAAAATAATACACAACAGAGAAAATTTGATGAGATAAGGATAGAAGTGCTTTGAGTATTATTCTATGCAACTTTGGACTTGTAGGATGAAGCATATGCAAGTATCAAGTCCTCTTGTGGGAAATAGATTATCACAAGAGTGCTGCTCTGGTTTCCAGTTAGATCTACATCTTGTTCTTCATGGAGTTGGTACTACAAATATGATTTTTATTCTGATCTATAGAAGTACAACCTTTGGATTGAGAGAGCTTCGTGTGTCCTTTAGTTTTATCTTGTTGCAGGTATCAGTTCACTCTTCAAAAAAATGCTTTCACATCTGTTGCTCTACTTCTATGTATGTGTGCATCTCATCTTATCTTCCTTTTTAATTGTGGGTGGACATGTTGGAGTTGACAGGATGCAAGTATTATGCACCTCGTACCTCATACTATTAGGTGACATGCCTATAAAGAAACAATAATTATTCCAGTGCCTTTAAATGACTCAAATATGACCATTAGAAATTAAATTGAAATGAAAAAATAAGGTAAACAATGGTGTAAAAGTCTTTCTAGAAATGGTGGAACATGGAAATAGTGTCACCATGAAATGATGTCTTCTTATTTTCCTTTGAACGGTGAGACAATAATGATGGAATAGTTGTTCTATGATCATGAACTGGTAGCACTGATACAGTGTTAGAATCACGGTGAATGGTGCTTTTCCAAACATCAAATGGTGTATTAGTGATGGTAGCATGGAACCAGTGTCATTGACATCATGAGATCTGAAACTTGTCACAGTTTTTGGGTCACAGTGTCTAGGTCACAGTGTCTGGGTCATGGTTTCTGGGTCATTGTGTTTGGGTCACAATGTCTGGCTCCTTTTCTAGAAAACTAAAACCGGTGGAAAACTCACGGTTTCTTAGACATAGCCAAATATATGTATACATACTTAAGTAGTAATATTCATAGAATGAAATAAACCTAATCATTAATATATGAAATCATTATAGAACAAAGTCAAAATTAGGTTACAATAATCAAACATGGTTTATGATTAACATGATCTAGTTTAAGTTTATTTAAATCATAAAGAAACCAACCATCTCTATACATGATTCGAGATAGATTAAATATGATTAACATGATTTACCATATGTACATGATTTGTGATCCTTATGAAATAATTAAAACATGAAGAGTCCAAAAATCTCCCCCTTTTTATGATAAAAAATCATGTGAATGAGGTATCTATTCTTAGTGTTCTGTTATCCCCCTTTTGGGATTATCAAAAATAGTAAGGAAAAAAGATGAAGATAAATAAGAGAATAGACAACAAATGTTCACATGGAATTAGATGAAAAAGACGTGTCATTACAAAATGAAGGAAAACATACAAAATATCCCTCTTAAGTTACCATTTTCACTTTTCTTCAGCACTAGTTGACTTCTCATTTCCCTTGGTAGAATCATCAGAAGGATCCATAGAAGAAGAAGTAGAAGTTTAAGAAAGGAGCGAGCCAATAGTCAGATAAAGAAGAGGGAGTCCTTCCAAAATAGAAGGTTCCAAAGTAGGCTTGGTTGAAGACTGAGGCATGTGTCAGTCATGAATGACAGGTCTGATCTTACATAGAGATTGAGATACAAACATTGATGTAGAGGAAAAGGCATTGGATGAGGAAGTAGGTAAACCAGACTGTAAGGGTGCAGTTGTAGTATCCACAATAGCAGAGCTCTATGCATGAATATAAGGCTTCAACAACTGAATGAATTTAGTAATAATATCACCACCATACTACATTTCCTTATTAAAATAATCTCTTTTCTCTATGAACTTTTCCATTAGAGGAGTGAAATCATTTATCTTTTGAACTTGTGTCTTGAATGCTTGAGTGATAAGAGGGATTTTAAAATTATCTAAAAGGTATTTGAAATTATTGGTTATATCATGCTTAGAGAAAATCCAATTAAATTAAAATTTTAATTTCATAGTAATTTCTTCTTAAGAAACATTTGAAAACAATTAATGAATCCCCACCAAATAAAGTACTCTATCACTATTAATGACAATAGTAGAGAGTCTCTCCTTGTCAAAACCACTAAATAATGAATGAATTTATTCCATACCATAGTTCTGAGCAGATAACTGTCTATGGATTGAGATAATTTTCTAGAGGCACTAGAGCCTATAATTGCTAAAGTGAGGGAGTTTAGTTGATTCATAACTTTCCTTAGAAATCCTTTGTACCCATCAATCTTTTTTTGAGACTAATAACAAGATCACGCATCTCATGGAATTTTTTTCTTGTTTCCCTCAGCCACTTGGTCATCAAATGAAGTCATGTTTGGTAGAGTTAGAGAGAAAACATGATGTGGAATATGACCACTAACATCCTCAAAAAGATGAAAAATAAGAGCATGTACTGATTACATGATTTTTTAATATCTTCAACCATATATCTGAGAGACTTCACTTCATCACTTAGCTATTTGTTTTCAATTCCGACCTCTTGAATTTCATGAAGAATTTTTGGATAAATATTCCATATGATCTTATCTAATATCAATGAAACATCTCTTTCAATAAGGTTTTTATAGGAGCAGGTTGGGTATTCATGAAATTTTCAACTCCATGCAATAAAGTATCTTCAAAGGCTTTCAAATCACCCTGACTCACGAAAGTAGGAGGTTCTTATGATGGTTCAGGAACAGGAGCTGAAACAATCTCAGTTCTATTACTGAGATTACTTCTAGAGTTTAAACTGGATTTATTTGAAAAACATAAGACATTTATATGCCTTTAACTGAGGCTTCCTAGGTATCATTTACATCAAATTATATAGGGAACATATACTAGGTATCTACAGTGCTTTGATCACATTGAATAGGAATTTCAACACATCTTAGACTAGGGTTCATCTCCCCCTCAACAAGTGCATCTCTCATAGGACTATGAGATTTAGTTCCTTGATCCAGTTCTAAAATATCATCTCTATTAATCTCACCCATTTATTTTATATATAGCTTCAGGGCTTGTTCCATTCTTTCCTCAGTAGAAAGGATAATTTTAGGATTAGATTTTTCTTCCAAATGTTCTTCAACCATAGATTCTTTATCAAGAGAACATTCTTCTTCTAGATGTTCCTCAAGAAAATACTTTTTTCTTTTTATTAAAAATAGTTTTTCTTCCAGAAGTAGTTTCTTCTTCCAAATCAATACTTGTTTCAGTAATAGGTTCTTCCTTATTAACTATGTCTTGTGGAATAGGTTCATTATATTCCTTATCCAAGACTGTTTCTTCTAGAGGTGGAATAAATGCCTCTTCATCCTCTTCAATAGGATAGTTAATAATTTCATTTGGTTCCAATCCAGGATCAGTTATGTTATATGGTTGTAAAGGATGCTCAACTGGATTAAACATTTAATATAACCATTCATTATCCTCCACCCAATCCTTTTTCCATGGATTTCAAATAATTTTAATTATTTTGACTATAACCTTTGAGATACAGAATTCATAGTCCTTAATGACTTCTTTATTCAGTCCAACCATTCATTTAGCATATAACACAGTAAAGATTAACATTGAGTAGAACAATGAGGTAGAATTTTAGTTTCTCTTAATAAAATTGCACATATGAAGTATAACATACTTACATAGGTTAATCATGGGTCCATTACTCATAAAATGTATCAAAAAATAAATCCTGTAATTTAAGGGTAGAAGGATATCCTTTTCTTGGACTAATCTGGTTTTTAATAAACATAATCAACATTCTGGTTTCACCATCTATCTCAAAAGCAATATATCTTCTTTTATATTTGTTGCCAGTCAAGCTACCTAAGGCCTCTTCCAAAACAATAATATCACTAGGAGGAGGTGGACCTCTCTGGTAGTCCTAAAAAATTTCTTCATGGGGTATCCCTAGGTAGGCATCCCATAACCTCTAGGAAAAAATGTATATTTCCCCATTAATACAACTTCTTACAATAAAACCATCTATTGTATCAAATGAGAACTGGGCAAACTGATAAGAACTGAGCATTAAGATTTGGATAAATTTTCCTTGTCTCATTTGTGAACTAATACAACCATACCTACTGTTTTAGTACTTTCAACACTAAATACTTACTTGACAACAACCATTTAAGGCAGCTTCCTTTTTTGGTACCACTATTCTATCAAAAAGGTTTGGGATCAGTGGTCCTTCGGGTGCTACCTTCAGTGCATTTTTCACTTTCTTCTTAGATATATAATTATCAAGAGTTTAAGAAGATGGGAGCTTCATTCTAGTCATTCAATGCGGGGTTCAGGAGAGAGAGAGATATGAATAAGGTATTACATTTTGAGAGAAAATGGTTTTAGTTTTGATAAAAGAGAGCTAGAGTGAATAAAAGAGTGAAACCTATTTCGTTTTAATCATTTAGGGACATCAAGAGTCAGAAATTAAAAAACGCAATATGAATATAATAAAACAATCAACACAGCGATCTGGGTATTAAAATACGAATAAAACAAAAAACTTTCATTATGGCGAGACGAGAATAGGTTGTCTTCGTGAGACCAAAACAACTTTTCATGGTGTCACCTTTATTGTGTGTCTTCTCATGGTACAACTATAATACATGGGAAAGTAAGTGTATGGAAATAATAAAGAGATATTAACTGTGGAACCGTAAACATGAAACAACTACTTCAAGAGAGTAAACGATTGAACTGTGAGAGCGAGAGAGTAATATTAAGACAATAACTTGTGAAATAGTAAAATGTGAAATAGTAAGTTGTGAAATAGTACACATTCTACTTAAGATTTATCATTCCCAAATCATGTATTATATAATCCATCCTTTTATAATTTAAATGTTCGGTAAATATATCAGCAAGATGATATTCCATTCCAATGAATTCTGAAGTGATATTACTTTTTTTTAGTGGTCTCTCAAAAAGTGTAGTTTTACAACAATACATTTAGTCCTATAGTGAGAAACATATTTTTTAAGTTGTTAATAACACTTGTATCATCAAAATTTATTGGTACATCCCAGAATTGATATCCATAATATATTAATATGTGTTTCATCCACAATATTTGTGCACAAAAACTACTGGTATCTATGTATTCAGCTTCAGTAGTAGATAATGCAACAATGTTCTGTTTCTAACTACACCATGATACTAGGGACTTGCCAAAAAAGTGGCATGTTCCATAGTTTCATTTTCTATCTAACTTACAACCACCTAAATCAGCATCATAATAGATAAATAACTCAAATGATTGTCCTCTAGAATAAACAATTCCTAGATTGGGTGTATTCTTGTGGTATTTAAAAATCCTTTTAACAACATTTAAATTATATTCTATAGGGGTTTCTTGAAAATGAGCACACATACATACAATAAATATTATGTCAAGTTGGCTAGAAGTTAAGTAGATCGAGCTTCCAATCATTCCTCTGTAAGTGGTTTGATCAACAGATTTCCCATCTTCATCAAGATCCATCTTACAGGTAGTACTCATCAGAGTATCACTACTTCTAATTCTATCCAAACCAAAACATTTTAGAAGATCTTTATTATATTTTCTTTGATTTAAAATAATACCATCTTTATTTTTAAATATTTAAAATCCAGGAAAGAATTTTAGTTCACCTATTAAACTCATTTTAAATTAATTTTGCATCATTTTAGAAAATTCAATACATAAATATTTTTTTGAGGATCAAAAAATAATATAATCTAAATAAATTTGAAATACTAAAAAATCATTGGAAATTCGTTTTATAAAAAGTATAGGATCAGATATACCTTTTGTAAACCCTTTGTAAATTATAAAAGTACTTAATCTATCATACCAAGCTCTTGGAGCTTGTTTAAAACCATACAAAGCTTTTGATAATTTGAAAACCTGATTTGGAAAGTGATGTTTTTTGAAACCAAGTGATTGTTTAAAAAATATCCTCAGCTATATACACATTCTAGAATGAACTCCTGACATCCATTTGATATAGTTTTAAATCTATATGGGAAGCATAAGCAAGTAGGATTCTGATGGCTTCAAGTATAGCAACAAGTGAAAAGGTCTCCTCATAGTCAATTCCTTCTTCTTTACTATAGCATTGAGCAACCAATATAGACTTGTTTCTAACTATATTACCAAATTCATATACTTTCTTGATAAACACCCACTTAGTAACTTTGGTAAATATGTCTTTGGGTCTGTCAATAGGTTTCCAAATTTGTTCATTTCAAACTAATTTAGTTATTCTTGCATAGCCATCACCAAAAATTCATCATTGATGGAATCAATAAATATTTTAGGTTAATGTTGTGATAAAAAAAACATGATGTTCAACCAGATTTCTAAGAGAAGCTCTAGCATGAGTTCATTTATATAAATCTCCTACAACATCATCTAATGGATGGTTCTTAAGGGTTCTAACAGCTCTAGAATAAGAGGGGATAGTGATTTTAGGTTCTTCAATAGGTTTGGGTTTATTTTGACTTGAATATGGAGAATTTACAAAACTGGAAGTTTTCACAGATTCTTTTATAGAATGGTTAGAGGATTTAGAGTTAATGTAAAGATTTTACATATCATCCTTTAGGTTCTCTAGACAGGTCTTAGGATCATGTGGATCTGTCTCATCAATGTTGACATAGAAATATTCTTCCACTCATTTATTTATTTTGTAAAACAATTTATAGGATTTACTAGAGATTAAATATCCTTGAAAAATTCCTTCATCTTTCTTGAATGAAAACTTGATAATATTTTCCTTAGTATTAAGGGTATAGACTTTTCAACAAAAAAACATTGAAGTAGCTTACTTTTTTGTTTTCTATTGTTCCATAAATCATTTAGAGTTCTTTTGAGAATAGGTGTAACAAATAATCTTTTATAAATATTAAATGTTTTATTTATAGCTTCATCCGAGAAATAAATGAACAAGTCATATTCACTAAGTATGTTTCTATAAATTTCTAGCAAGGTCCAATTTTTTCTTTCTACAACACCATTTTGTTGAGGTGTTCTAGGGGAAGAGAAATTATGATTATATCCATTTTTTGACCAAAATGATTCAAACTCTTCATTTTCAAACTCATAGCCATGATCAATTATTAAGGATTTAATTTTATGTCCACTAATATTTTATACAGTTTTTCCATATTTGGTGAAATGAGAGAAGACATCATTTTTTTGATCCAAAAAGAAAGTCCAAGTATATCTAGAAAATTCATCTACAAGAACATAAACGATGTACTTACAATTTAAACTAGAAAAACTAGATGGTCCAAACAAATCCATGTGAACCAACTTGAGAGGTTGATATACTAACACTTCTTTCTTTTGTTTGAATGAAATTTTTTGTTGCTTCCCCTTTTGACAGGGATTACACACTTTATCATTTGGAAAATCATGTTTGGGTAGGTCTTTGAATAATTTTTTTCAAGTTAATTTTCTAAGTTATTGAATATTACAGTGTCATAGTATTTAATTCCAAATCCAAGATTATTTTTGAAATACACTTAAACATGAAGCATTTTGAGAAATTAAAGAATATAAGTTAACAGAGTATACATTTTCATTTCTCAATGAAGAAATATTAATTCATATTCAGAATTAAATACATTTCAAGAATCATTTTAAAATTTAACATGAAATATATCATCACGTAATTGTGAAATACTAAGCATATTATATTTCATTTCATCAATAAAAATTACTTTGGAAATAAAAATTGAGTTAGAGTTATCAATTTGGAAAAGGCCAATGATTTTTTCTTTGGCATTGTCGCCAAAGGTGACATTTCCACCATAATTGTTTTATTTCATGAAGCATGATTTTTTTTCTTTCATGTGTCTTGGACACCCACTATCAAAGTACCATAATATTTTATAGGATCTCTTTAAAAAAATTCCCTACAAAATAGTCAAATAAAAACAAAATTTGGTATTGATATTTTTTTGGGTCTAATAATATTATTGCCTGGTTATTTTGGATCCCACATTTGCCTCATAGGCTTCCTATAAGAATTATGTAAAGTGCTTGAAAAATAAACTCTATTTTTTCTAGAAAATCTTGAAACAGTAGAGAGTGTATCATAATTTGAACTGGCAGAATGTTTTATAGAACTAGGAGTAAAGCTGTATGTTCTAGATTTAAAAACAAAATTGGTTCTTCCAAAATATCTTTTACATGGTTGATAGCCAATACCGGTAGTGTATTTAGGGGAAATCTGTTTACTTATCATTTGTACCAAGTTATCATTACCATTAGAAAACCCTTAAAGGAATTCCTCATTAGATACCTTTACTTCATTTTTTTCTTTTATTAAATGAAATTTTTTCTCTTTCTACAGTGAGTTCAGATTTAATATTTAAGGTAAGAGCATATTGTTTATTTAAATAATTGTATTTATATTTTAGTTCATTACATGTCACTTCAATCATATTTCAATACTCAAACATTTATTCATTAGATACATTTTAAGAATCACTTTCATCTTCATAATAATAGGAATTGTGTACAAAATATTCCAGTGTTACCACATAAGTGTTTGTCATGAAACACTTATTGGATTTGTTATCTTGTTCATCATTTAAAGATTCTGAGTCACTTAAAATATCTGCAAAATCACTCCAAGTTGATTTAATTCCATTTTTATACATTATATATTTTTCCTCATATTTGTTTTTATACTTGAACTTGGGACAATCATCCCTTTTAGGTCCCTTCCTCTTACATTCATAGCATACTATCTCATCATACTTGTCACTTCTTTTCCAATCTTTCTTCCAGCTTTCCTTTGGATCATATCTTCCTTTGAAGTTAGGATTTCTGAAAAACTGCTTCTTCATGTAAAATTTCATAAACCTTGTAGATAACTGAGCCATCTCATCAATACTATTAGGTGATGATTTTTTTCTTCTGTAACTTTATACAGAGACATTATTTTTCTCCTTTTCTTTGTTCTTATAGGTGGTGGTCTTAAATACCATAGATTTTCTTTTGGGTTCATCCTCATCTTACTTGTTGACTTTCAGATCCTCTTCGTACATCATTATTTTCCCAATGAGTTATTTGATAGTTAATTGGATGATGTCACGTGACTCTCTAATAAAGACAGAGGTCCCTCTCCATCTATCAAGTAGGAATTTAAGAATCCTCGTGATTTGTTCTTTGGTAGTGACTTCTCTTCCAAGAGAAATCATTGTGTTGAAAATTTCATTAAACCTGAGATACATGTCAGAAATAGGCTCATAAGTCTTCATTTTAATTTTATAATATTTAATTTTATATGTATTCCATCTCATTTCATTCAAACTAGAATTTCCTTCACGTGAAATAGACAAAGAATCCCAAATTTCATAGACAGTTTCATATGAATAAATTCTGTTAAATTCCTCATCTCCTTAAGAGTAGTATAAAGAATTCATGGTTTTGAAATTTTTATTGTAGGAAGTCTTAGTTGGGTCATCCCGAGTAATTATCACAGTAGTAGGAATTTTATACTCATCTAAAATTGAAGACAAAATTTCAAATCCCATACTTTCTAAATGCATTTAAATTTAAATTTTTTATTTTGAATAATTAGTTCTATTAAATAATGGTGGTATTTTTGTTGCATAATATTCTAGTATATTATCCATAATAAATAAATACACTTAAAGAGATAGAAATTTAGAATTAAAAGAAACTTACAAATCTTTAAAGGACAACTAATATCACAATTGATGATATTTAAAAACAGAGTCTTAATAGGAATAAAAACATCTCTGATGCCAAATGTTGGTCAGAGTAGAGTACTCAATAGGGGGGGGGGGGGTTAATTGAGTATATATTAAAATTTATTTTAAAAACTTTTCTTAAATAGGTTCCCCAATAAAAATGAAGGAATAAAACCCAATTAATCATGGTCATATGGTTATAAAAGTTTGACTGTTCAAATAACCTCTCAGAATATTGATTAATTCTCAGTAATATCAATATGAGTAATTGATACTACTTTTAAAGATATTATAAAAAGACAAAACAATTATAACTTTTATACAAGATTAAATATCAATTTTAACTCTATTGTTTTCTAAAATATATAGTAAATCAGAGAAAAACTAAATTAAAAGACACAACGGACAAAACAAGTGGCGTAGTCTCAAGACAAGACCTAATCCTATATTCTTGGTGATAACCTACCACTAAGTAGTATATATTAATAAACATAATCCACACCCTAAATCGGAGTAAAAAATAGTGAAAATGACTTTCCAGGTCACATGACATCTTCCACAATTCTTTGTGGGTATAAACTACTTGGTCACACAAGGACTTATTCTATACTTCTCTGTGGGAGTAAACAACTATAAAAAGATATGAGAGGAAGGATATCTTGTATCAATTAGTTTAGTACATGAGATATTGTTTGTTTTAATACATACACACACACACACTACTCTAAACCTAAAAATAGTTCACAAAATATAAAAGATGATGCTATAAGGTTAGAATTTCTCTGAGTGTTATTCTATTAAGCTCAGGACTTTTAGGATGAAGCAGATACATATATCAAGTCCTCTTGTGAGAAATAGACTATCAGATGTTTGGTTCTCTGATTTCTAGTTAGATCGAGATCATGTTCATTATGGAGTTGGTAATGCGAGGATGATTTTGATTCTGATCTACAGTAGTCCAGCCTTTGGATCGATAGTGCTTCGTGTGTTGTTCTGTTGTATCTTGTTGCATGTATTGTTTAACTCTTCAAAAAAAATTCTTGTTCATCTGTTATTCTACTTCAATGTATGTGTATAGCTCATCTTATCTTCCTTTTGTAATTGTAGGTGCACACGTTGGAGCTGACATGGTGCATTTATTCTGCTCCTCGTACCTCATACTTTCAAGTGACATGTCTATGAAGAAAAATTAATTATTAGTACCTTTAAATGACTAAAATATTACTATTAGAAATTAAATTAAAAATGAAAAAACAGATTAAATAATGGTGTCACAGTTTGTCTAGAAATGGTTTCACTTGGAAGTCATGTCACCACAAAATAATATCTACTTATTTTCCATTGAGTAGTGAATCATTCTTGATGGCATAGTTGTGTTAAGATCAAGAAGTGGTAGCACTTATTCTATGTTAGAATCATGGTGTCTAGTGCTTTTCAAAAAATTGAACAATTACTTAGTGATGGTATCCTAGAACTGGTGTCATAGATATAATGAGATTTGAAACTAGTCACGGTGTCTGGGTCATGGTGCTTGGGTCACGGTGTCTAAGTCACAATGTCTGGGTCACTTTGTCTGGGTCACATTGTACGGGTCACGGTGTCTGGGTCACGGTGTCTGGGTCCTTTTCCAGAAAACTAAAACCAATAGAAAACTCACGGTTTCTTAGACATAGCCAAATATATGTATAAAAACATAAGCATTAATATTCACATAATGAATTAGAATTAATCATTCATAAAATAAATCATTATATAACAAAGTCAAACAAATGTTACAATAATCAGACATGGTTTTGGATTAACAAGATCTAGTGGATGTTTATTTAATGTATGAAGAAACTAACCATCTCTACACATGATTTGAGACATATTAATTATTATTAACAAGATTTATAAGATTTACAACATTTTTGATAATTAAAACATGATTAAAACATCATGAGTCTAACAATAATTAATTAATTATATTTTAATATTTTTGGTAATTCTAAGTGTTTCTTTTCCCTCCTTTATAAAAGGACACACATTATCTTTTTTCTTAACTATAATTTGAGCCACTAGATCAATATAACCTTAAAAAATACCATTATAAACTTAACTAGAATAAAACTAGATGTTATGGTATTATTAGATATCCATTAAAAGTGTTATTTAGAAAAGATATAAAGGATGTCTCTTTAAGAAGATGTTATCATCTTACACGAACTATTTAATTTATTTTTTCTTATACCTCCTCTAAATATGTGTTATTAATCATAAAATTATTACTTTAATATAATATATATATATATATCTAAAACTTTATTATAATCATGAAACCACCATTATCCACCATCTTTTCTAGTAAAAGTACTGTGAATGTATCGCTCGTGCATACATGTGGACTAACATCTCTACACATCGATACAATTCATTTTACATAACTATATTTAATGGATGGTTATTATGATGTGTTTAATGTTTATAAGTTATATTAATGATGTTATTATAAATTTATAATTATAATATCATATCAACTTTATTACATTCTAATCCACTGGAAAACGATATTGTTGCTCTTGAGTACTTGTGGACTTCCACCTCTATGAAATGATGTGATTTATTTGTCATTTATTTCGTATATGGATATTAATAAGGATTTATTTAATGAATTTATAGAATATATGATATAATAAATATTATATAAATTTTAATTACTAGTTACATTTCTTTTTTTCATCTTTCAAAAAGTGAAAACAATGTTCATGCGTACGGACAACCTACAATCTTTATAAAGGGTGTAATTCATATTTTTTATCTCTATATTTTATGGATTACACTAAATATATATATATTTAATATATAATATAATTATATCATGATTAATATTCTATATATGATGGATCTTGGATCACGGAAAAATAAACATAACTACCGAACCGACACTCTCATGAAAAATGATACAGTTAAAACCTGAAAAGTTTGATTTAATAAAAAATTATTAATTAGTAGATGTTAAACAATATATGTGGATAATGTATGATATTATATGTATTTAATTTATTTATTTATATAAATATAATAAATAAAATTTATTATAAAGTAGGTTAGAGTGATTTTGAAGCAATTCAATGATGAGGTAATGGATTTTGATCTCACATTTTTTTCATTGAGAAACATGCCATATTCATCTGTGTTTTATTTTACGTTGGGTATATAGAGAACATGAATTTATTTTATTATTATTCCCATAAATATTATTTTAATTTAAAAATCATTCAATGTTTATTTATTTAATGAGGGTTTGATTTAGATGTTACTATATTCATAAGGGATTTATGTTACAATCTCATTATTTATCAGAATTGTTTATGATTATGATTTAGATGATTTTTTTTTGTGATTTACCTCTCATGAACCTGATGAATTTTTTTAATATATTATAATTTATTACATATACATGTTTTACTTTCATTTTCCTTACTTTATGTACTTAATAATTGGTATTAATTTTTTACAGAGAAATAAATTTAGTTGTCTCTTCGGTCAAAAATCCTTTTTATTAAATGTATATGTTTTCTAATATTGTTTTGAAGGATATTTTAATTATTATTATATGATCATTTAAATTCATTTTGTGCATGTTTTAAATTTACAAAATGAATTAAATAAAATCTTCTTAACATTTTCTAAATATGACACTATTGATATTTTTTTAAAATGTGAAAGGAATATTTGTTTTAATATAAAAATCGTTAATGAAATTTTCCTCTATCATGATTGCTCAAAGATTTAAATCATAACTTATATGTTACTAGGATTATATTTAAGGAAATTTTTTTCTTCAATATTTCGAAATTTTTTAGATTTTAAAATGTTATTTAAAAATGAAATGGGTATTTTCTTAAGGAATATTTCGATGATATATTAATGCAAATTTTCACATATGATAACGTCATTTGAAATTACATGTGATTTACATTGGATATAATCCAATGATACCATGTTTATTTATTCTTTATATAGTTTACATTTAGGATGAGGAAATATCAATGAAACATTTTTTTTCATAGGTCTAGTTATGAAGAAGTTTTTTATTGCCAAATAGAATAAATATGAACAGATTCATGGTTATATAATGGGTGGGACTAGAATTATATAAAACAAATATTAATTGGGTAAAAATTATTTTATTTAATAGAAAAGGGTACATATGAGGATATACGATGACCAAAAAATAAGGTACATGAGGGGATATCCCATGCATTAAAAAGTGAGTACATAGAGGTTATCTCATGCACGAAAGAGGGTACATTTGAGTTTATCCCCAAACTGAAGCATGTACATGGGTAGTTATCCCAAGACTTATATATTTTTAATGTCTTGGTAGGTATCCATGATATAATAATTCTTTGATTATGATTATACCACTCTGTATTCCACTCTTTTATGATATGATCTTGTGTCAATGTTATGTTATTATAGTACATGTTCTTTGATCTCATTATAATTCAAGTCTTATAAACAGCCAAACTTCATGATGTGAATCATGATTAAGATCTATGAATTTCTAAGTATTATTTTAAAAGGATAATTTCATGTTATTATATCTATTATGCGCTTGTAATGTTTAAATGATCATTGATATATCACTTTTTTACCATTAATGATCATCAAATCACACCCTTTAATTATTTGTTTCCTTTCCCCTTGATATGAATAAATGTTTTTAGTATGATATGACTAGGAAGGGTGATAGTTATGGAGAACTCATTAGGATATGATGAAGATCTATTGTGAAAAAATTGATTTTGTATCAAAGTTTATAAAGTCACTAATCCTATAAATTTCTAAAATAGAGCCTAGTGTTATGTATTAAATATTAATCTAATAAGGTGTAATATTTATGTATGAAAATTATAGGTCACAAGATTATTCATCCAAGATACAAGAAAACACTTTTTATTTTCATAGAAAGTTAATATTGTATTCAATAGGATTGAAGGTATAGATTCCTACTACTTCCTCAACCATTTTACCACTCATATATTCCAAAAGTGAAGGAATCCATCATTGATTGGTGATTTATGGACATCAGTGGATAGAAATAGGATCTTTTATCACCCATACAATAGCCTTTGTGTCTCCCATCATTGTTTAGAATCTATATCCCTGAATCCATCACATATATATATATATGAAAATAAATCATCATTTATTTGTGAAACACTGATCCATTTGTAACTTTTGGAAACATCATGAACATGGGGAATCAATCAGGCTGGATTCCCGCTCAACAATGTTTAATCATAGACCTCATGGGCCATTTATAAAGAACATGAAGAACGGTGGGGAGGAAGGAATAAGTAAAAGTTCAGTTATGATGAAATAAAATAAAAAACCATAAATTATAGATCCCAAGGATGTGAAATACATGCACAACAAATATCAACAAATAGGTTTTAGAACATGAAATAAAACCAGGATCATATTATGAATTGAAAATCGCAAAAAAATAAATAAATAGATATGAAATACATGGTTAAAAATTAAATCAAGTGTAAATATGAATAAAATAAAAATAATTTATTCATTAATATATGGATCTTTGTTGAAGAAAATGTCCTCCATGGATGATAATAATGATCTTATTCTATTCCACATTCATCGCATGACTCCCCAAGATCCTTCGTTATTGATCTAAGTTCCCGAGTTTCCAAAACAAACCAATCTTCCACTACTCCTCTATAATATCCTAGGGTTATGTATCGAAACCTATAGATTAATTATAATGATGTTTATATAGACAGATATAATATTTTGAAAAATTTAGTGAAATTAATTAAATAACTTTTTTTAATTTTTTTTACGGCACACATCAATGGCTTCCCTAAATAGAACGGCGGACGCCAACACACTTTACTATAATCCTATTGTAAAATACACATTTCAGAAACAACTGTGGTCTTGGATTTCCCATCTTAGGTCCAGATCAATGGGAAATACATTTACTCTTAAAATATGAACACATATACTTATATATATATATATTTAATATATTCATTTTATGGTCTGTTGAATCCCAAATAACAATGCCCACTATAGGGAAAATTTGAGAGATACATATAGTTAAATTTAAAGTATTAGGCTATAGAATCTAGTTATGTTACAGTGGTAGGGTTAGGAGGGTCTAAATTTGTAGTTATAGTGGTGAAAAAATACTTTAAAAAAACAATTACCCATGTCCAACAAAAAAATTGGTTATTGTCAATCAATTTACATACATTTTAAACAATTCTTGTAAATAATTTTTCCTGAGTTAATAAAATTTAAAAATGTTGATAATTTTGCCACATTTAAAAAAAGGTCTAAATTATATGAGATTTAAAATGTGGTTAAATTTGATACATTTTAAACAGGACTAAATTAGCCTCGTATTAAAACATAGATAAATTATAAACAAAATTTTTCATTTTTTTATTAAATTAATTTAAATACTTTAGTAATGATTTTAAATGAAACTATTGTAAAAAAATGGAAAATCACATTATTTTTATTATGGAATGTTCTAATTTTTTTCATTTATCTCATGAATTGGATTATCACCACTTTCTTAAATCATTTTTTGATGTGTTTTTTGATGAAATATTGTTATACAAATGATACTAGGAGTCATAGGACAAGCACATTGACATTTATTTGGATAAAACATTGATCAAATTATCTTTCTTCCAAGTCGATGAAATGTCACTACTAGACCGAGGAGGTGTGCTTTCTTAGAAATGTGATCTCAAAGGAAAAGATCTCAATCAGTCTAAAGAAAATGAAATCTGTGATGCATTGGGATTGGTTGATGAATGTATTTAAGATATAGAGTAACGTATGATTAATTGAGTTTTATTGGTGGTTCATTTATGAAATTCTCACTTGGTAGTGTGTATGATTGGGATGACCTAGAAAGGAACTAGGTTTAAGTGGACTGAAAAGTGTGAGGAGGCCTTATAAGAGTTTAAAATGATGTTGATGTCTATGCTAAATATAATTCTACTAGATCTAGTGATAAATAATTTGATATATTATAATTACATGAAACATGTAATGGTAACTTTTTATATCTAGAGAGACCGGGTGGTCACTTGTGTGCCTTGTTAAATATGTCCTTCCAAGAATAACTACCATAACCATGACATAAATATAGCATGTTTGGTTAATTCCTTGACGTTTTGGTTCTATTTTCTCTTCATGAATATTTTTTTCTACACATACTATGAGATGTTATTGGTATATATTTTCCCACAAGGCCTGAATATGAGGTATAAATGTTGAGTTGAGTGGCATCATTTAATCAAATTTAATATTATGTATAACCTTGGGATAGAGAAATTTTTTGTAGATGATCTGAGTAAAAATAAACTTGATAAGAGATTCATGGTTTACAATGATGAGTGAAAGATGATGAGAGTACATGCTAACGAGGATATGTAAATGTCAGTGAACCAAGAGGGGTGACTTGTAATCATCTGTTTGTCACATATTTCTTTGTAAAAAATTTAATGGCTATTCAGTGGCATGATATATATTGTTTTTTGATGTGATTGTTTTCTAGGGTACGCGAAATTATTAAGGTGGATACTTAAGATAGTGATGATGTGTTGTACAACCATGGTAGTGTAGTGGGCCCACTTATAAAAGGGATGAGATGATTAGGGACTCCTATATCCCATGACAGAAATTTCTTCCAAGATATAATAATATTTATCATGATATCATGTGGTGTATCTAACAGCCAGGTATAATGAATAATAATGTGGGTTTTCCCCCTACCTTACCTATAATAGGATAAAGGTTGATAATTGGTTACAAGGATAATACATAAAACCCTTAATTTGATGGTATGGGAGTAGGATGAGGATACCATGAACAGTGTCACAAGGCCACCTAACACCCTGAGAGGTCATCACACAATAATGGTGGTAGTTGACTGACAGAAAAAGAATTCACATTTCTTCCTTATTTGGGAGACTCAGTCCATGAATGAGTTATGAAGATCATATGTGAACAAGGAAGTGTAGTTTCACAATGTAGATATGATCATATTGTTATATCATGATGAATTCTTGACATTATTATTATTGAATTTCATATAAATGGATACGTGGAATCAACTAAATATGAGCATGACATATATTATCTATATTGATGGACAATTAAAGAGGATGACCTAAATAATGGAGGATATTCTAAGTGAATGTGTACATGTTTTGTTAGATATTGGGAAGACCATTTAGTATTTCTAGATTTTATGTATAAAATTAGCTTAAGGGTTTCAATTCAGATGAATCCCTTTGAATCCATGTGTGTTCGGACATGCTACATGCCATTGGTTTGGTTAGAAGTGGGTGAGTCAGATATGATTAGACCAAGATTTGTCCAGGATAAAATTAAACAGTTTTAGTTGTTCCAAAAGTGGTTGTCTATTACTAATAATAAGATTAGTTAATATTCATTATAGAGGGACAAATCCTAGAATTTCACCTTGAGTGTCCAATTATTGGCATGTGTTTCACCTTATATGGGTCATCAATGCATGGGGAGATATAGGATGATTGCACCATATTAAGATCGCATATTTGAGATCATGAAATAGATTGTGATAATGGATTATATAATTGAACTCCATCCATGAAATTATGAAATGGATGATGAGTTTCATGTTTCATGGTTCTGGATGTATGAGACATATCCTAGGTATATGATTGATGGTGACAATGTGAAGTTGGAGACAAATTCTTCATTAATAGAACATCTAGTGAATATTATAAAACATAATTATCCGGTTCTTTATATGAATACAATGCCTATTATCTAGGTTATTCAAGAATGAGATGATATATAAGTAAAATTATGGGTGAGAATTATTTCTTCATGAATAATGGATGAATATATTCATCCAGGACCCCCCCCAGAGACACTTCTCAGGGAGGAAAATTCCATTGTGTGAGAGTTTATAACACTTGTACAATTTTATGGTCTCTTATGTTTTAAATTTACCATTATTCTAATGAATCACAAGGATTAATGGGAATTTTTAGTGTTGGATATGAATTAAGGCTATGTTTTGGAGATTTTTCCTAGGATAATAGAATAAATTTGATTATAGCAAGGTTACTATAGTGTGGAAAGGGTAGCTTTGGTGTGGATAAAATGGTGGGGGAAGACCTACGGTGAAGCTGTGAGTGATGTACCTTGGTGATATATGATGGGGATTCTATGCAGCATAGCCCCAATGACCATACCTTTAGGGATATCTACAGAGAGGTCAATAAATTTTCTAATTTTAGGGTTCTTATCCTATGGTCTAATGACCATGCTGCAACACTACTTGTCCAAGAAGCACAATGTAACAATGACCATGGTAATTCCTTGACCCTTCCATTGATATGTTTTTAAGGGTAGGTTAGTACTTTTACCTTATACACCCTATTTATTTCCCCATCCTCTTTTTCATGAATCTTTATATATTTGGACAAATATGGGTATTCATTTTGGTTATTTTATTCTCATCAAACCTGTTTCCTCAATTAATTCGTTGTGGAGGTTATCCCTTTGTGATTTTAATCCCATAAATAAACTAGATTTCTCCTTCATCCATTATTTAATGTAGTTTTATATCCAAAACCAAAATCTAATGTTTTTGCATAGTTTTTAGTTTTTGGAAAATCGATCTTGAATTGAGGTACGTGGACATGAAGGTTTGATCTCATAGGTTTGAGGTAGTAATTCTTTACGAAGTTATGGATTCCATATAATGTTGAATGCCTTGGAATACATGTGGTTACATGTGTATTCATGTTAGATCCTACTTTTGGGTATCAAGATTCCATGTATGACAGTATAGTAATGTTAGATTACTTTGTGGAAGATCATTACTGAAATGGATTAGAAATAATGGAACCTATCTCATATCAAGGTTTGGAGTAGGGATACCATATATGTTTTTAGGAAATGAGTGAGATATAGAGTGGAAATGTTTTTTGTATTGCTCCAAAAAAAATTGGATGCAATCCAAGATTGTTGGTTGTGACCACATCATGAGTGAGAGGATGAGGATGAGGATTATTCTAATGACCCAAACATTTATCAATGATATTTCTCACTTATTGTATTAATGTCATATAGTATAATAATATAAAATCACATTAAGAAACACAATGTCACATCATTCTCAAATGAACTAATAAATTCTATATGTCCTTTAAACATAATTTTTCGACTTCTATGATTTGCATTTTGAAAATATGACATACACAGTTGTGATTAGTAAGCTATTTGGGGTCCGATAGAACAAACATAATTTTTGGTGAATAGTAACACACCCTTATAAATAGTAATGTTACACTTATGAATAGTAACATAACTTCTATGAATAGTAAATAAACCAAGGGAAAGAAACCTTACCAATAATAGTATAAATAAAATGTATCCATCGTATAAGTGACAATATGATATAGTTTTATGACTATGTTGATATTTATGTATGTCATTAATATTTAATGAATAATTTAATAATTTTTTTAAAATCATTGTTTTTATAAAATATATTCAATAACTACTATTTTGATGCTTATTATTAAATGGTAATTTTATGATACCTTAAGTAATTTTTCAATGTGTTACAAATCATTTTTAATTTTAAAATATATATTTTCCAAGTAAATGATGAATTTATTTAAAAATTAATTTACTCATATTTCAAAATATTTTTTCATAAAATAGATTTCATTTTGTAATTCTACATGTCAAAAAATGTTTAAGGTGAATTTTTGGGATTTTTCTGAAATACTTGAATTTTTAGTGAATTGTAAAATATGATAATTTACTATATAAATACATTATAAGTTAAATACACTATTCTTAACATCATGAATGATGTATGAACCAAAATCATGAACTAAAATTATATCTTTACTGTATTCAGTCATGTAATCATCACTATTTCTCATCTTGTGGAGAAATAATAAATTAAATGAATATAAAATTGTGAAAGCCCCCTCTTCCCTCCACTATAAATACCACCCTCACAACCTCATTTTCTCACACCTCAAAATCATCAAGACTTATCCAAATTCTACCCAAATATCTTCCATAGCCCCCCCCCCAACGTCTATGATCTCTTGGTACCATGAAAAGAACAAGACTATATGCCTTGAAGAGGATCTTAAGAGGAGAATTTAATAGGTAAATCTAATCTATTTTCTTATAATTTACTTTCAATTTCAATATCGTTTCATTTTTCTCTCCTCGTCTCCCCTCATCAAAATGGAATGATAAACATCAGAACCTTACATATATTATAATAATTTCATTTTAGTGTATGATCCATCATTAAACTTCTCTCTCCCTCTATCTCTAATCATAATAATCAAATCGTCGGTCGTAAAGTGTCAATTTACCGACATCATAGGATATGGACTCTCATTTCCCATCAATTCCTTAAAAAATGTCAATAAAACCATTAATTGGTTGAAAATATACTATAAATTAATGTTTAAACCTCTTTTATGTTCTGGAATAAACTTATATTCATAATACTAAATGATAAAACCAAATAAGTTCGTTGTGATAAAAAACAGTCAAAATAAACATAAAACGATTATAATTATATTTTATCTAATGAATCATCTTCATGGTATATAAAAAAACCTTAATAAGATCATTTAATCTCATATAAGTTCATTAATAACATATAATAACAAGTATGGATGTTTTTTCCTTGTTTTAAATGAACTTCCATTCATGTATACCGGTGAACATTCAATTCAAAGCCCCCCTGCCAGTTCAATAGTTTTCAGTTTTCTACAACTGCAAAGTTGTTATTTCAGGTGGTTAATGATTTCCAGTTATGATATTATGATAATTTTTTTTATTGTGATTCTATGTGCATTGATCGAGGTGGATCATGTGATGAGTTAATGACGATGTGTCTTGATTCTTGAATTTAAATTTTTATGTTTTAGGGTGAATTTTGAAGCCTTCATGATGTTTATATTTTTGGTTTTTGAAATGTGGTATCTAGTACTATGAGGTTCCCACTGACCCATAATTTGGTTTATTCAGAAAATGAAAAAATGGATTTGCGGTCTTATACAGGTTAACCGATCATGAAAACTAAGAAAAAACACTCATGAACAATGAATTTAAACTCAATAAATAATCTAATGACCCCTAAAAGAACTATATGAAACAATAATGAACAATATTCATGTATAAAAGGTATTTTAATATTAAATTAATTAATATAATATCATTATACAGGACATAAAATTGAATAAAGCCTTCAGATACATGGTAAGGGGAATTCTCAAACCTAATTTTCTTTCTTCAGGTTTTCCCTTTTCAACTCTATTTTCATTAGGGTTATTCCATAAAAACAATTTATTCATCATTATCTTAACTTTTCTTTGACATACATGTTTTTCATGGTATTTTATGTCAAACATAATGTTTTTCAAAATAAATCTTCTTTAAAAAACACACCTTTTACACCCCAGTCAGGGTTGATGGTCCTTGTATCAAGTATGTTATTCCCAATTTCATTTGGGAACCCAAAGTTTATGAATTTACACTTTATGAAGTGAAATAAATTCCTTTCCACAGGTTGTTGTTTGTTCAATATTGATATATTTTCTATGTGTAATGCATTATATTGTAAATTTTATGATGTGATAGGTGTAACCAAAATTATATAGTGCAAAAAAAATGTATGGGGTGACGGGTGAACTAAGATTTATATAGTTGTCTAATGCATTGGGTAATGTGAAGAACCTCATGAGTAAATTTAAGTATATGTTAACAAAATTCTATCTTAATTCACAACTATGTGTGGTAGTTGACCAGTAAGACCTGTTGTTTCATTTGTAATGCATTGCCACATTCCAAGTATTCTCTTAATGTTTCCTCACATAATTATGATCATATTCCCATGTTATGATGATAATTATTTGGCTTAATCTATGTTATATTGTTTCATACTCGTATCTATCCTCTTAGTGGGATCTTAGTTCACCCCTTTTTGATTTATATCCTCAGGTGACAACATGTACTAAGGAGTACACAAGGGCCAATAAGAACCCATATAATAAGGAATTAAATAAATGTTTATTCTTTATTTTGTAAATGTTATGTATGGTGCTAGTTTTCCGAACACACTAACCATTTGGATCCTAGTTATGAAATGATTTTATGATGATTATCATTAAATGTTTTTCAATGTAATGTAAAAAAAAGAAGGGTCTTTATATTTGGTATCAATGGTCTATTTAGTTAATTTGGGAATTAGGATTTTTGAACCTTAGAGAAAAAATTTTATATGAGAATAAGTATATAATAGAACACATGAAGCATTTATAAACATAGTGATCCCATATGATATGCCTTGAGGCTTAATTTTACAAAGTTGTAAATAATATATTCATGAATTGTCCACTTATGTTTTGTTTTAACCTTTTCAATTTTAGAAAATGGTTGGATCCAGGAGAAACCAGGCAAACAGCCCATACGAGAGACAATGCAATAATTTCCAGAATGACATTCCCAATTCTTTAGGTGGTGGAGTTCAAATATTAATTATAATTCTTACCCAGTTGTCTGAAGTTATGAATAATAACATGAATAATGTGGAACATCTTCTTTTCCCTAAGAGTGAGTAACTGTCTGTCGAGTATTTTATACGAAAATGAACACCAATGTTTATTGGATCTTCTGATCCACTAGTATTAGAACAGTGGGTCAACAACATGGAGAAGATGTTTCTTGTTCTTCACTATTCTAAGACGGAAAAGTTGCCACTATCCATTTATCGTCTAGATGTAGAGGGTGACCAATGGTGGTTATTGATTAAGAACACCAAGACATGGGGCTAAAGTGAAGTGATGTAGTGGGAAGACATTAAGAAAATGTTTCTTAACAAGTATTTCCCATGAACTATTCAAACAAAGATAGAGAGAGAATTTACAGAGCTTAAGAAAAAGGAAAGAGAATCTGTTACTATATATAAAATAAATTTCACAAGTCTTGTAATGTACATTTCTGGTTTTGTTATCAACAATGATTCCAATATTGATATATTCTTTAGTGGTTTAAAACAAAACCTTTGAAAGGCTCTTGAAATTTGAGACATTGATAGTTATGAATAATTTTCTATATATTCTTTTAAATATTAGATAGAGTTTTTAGAATGGTCCCATGACTATAGAGATAAGAAAAAAAGGATATAGTTTCAATCTGATGGATCTAATGAGAAATGGGGAAAGAAAACTAAACCACCCACATACCAAAAATGTGTGAAGAAGCGTCATGGGAATTTCTTAAAAGGGACAAGGAAATGATTCACGTGTGGGAAAGAAGGACACAAATCTCTTGAATGTCAAAAAGATATGTGAAGGTAGGAGAATGTGGTAGAGGAAAGGAGAGAACCACCCACAGTTTAATGCTATAACTGTAGGGAGAAAGAGAACTATGAAATATAGTGCACTAAACCTCAATTTATCGAGGGTAATCAATGTCAGAAACCACTAAAACCAAAGGTCCATGGGAAGGCTTATTCCCTCACTACTATGGAAGTAGATAATGAAAATTAAGTCATATAAGGAATACTTCCTATTCACTCAATAATGGAAAAAGTATTTTTTAATTATTGTTCAACTCATTCCTTTATATCCCACATTTTTTCTAGAACTATTGAATCAAATCCCTGAAACCATGAAGTAGAAATATCTATAAAAACACATAGATATTCAATGATTTAAACCAATGTGTTGGACTCTTATCCTATTGGCGTATATGGGAAGACTCATCTAGGGAATCTCATCATACATCACTTGGTATAATTCGATGTTATAATATGGATGAATTAGCTCACATTATATAGAGCACACATCAACTGTTAGGAAAAGGAAATATATTTACATATTTCAAACCATCCCTTGATCCTGTAAAAATGCATGTAAGACAATGAATCTCATTTGAAAAGTCCTTCTATGGTGTGGGTGTTGATTCCCTATGAAGAAGCATACCTCGCCCAAATGGTTGAGTCCATGGAAGGTATCAACCCAGTGGAAATGTCCATCGTGATGGAATACAATGACATATTTCCTGAAGAGTTACCCAAAATAACCTAAGATCATGAGGTATATCTCTCAATTGAACTCATATTTAGAGATAATACTATCTCAATGTGTCCTTATAGGGTGGCTCCTATCAAATAGGAGGAGTTAAAAAAGTAGCTGCAAGATCATTTGGACAAAGGGTTCATATGACCTAGTGCATCACCTTGGGGTGTGATAGTGATCTTTGTGAAGAAGATGTTTGGATCAATGCAGCTATATATGAATTATCTGAAACTCAACAAGATCACTATAAAGAAAATATATAATCTTACAAGGATTGATGACATGATTGTTCAGTTTTTAGGAACTCAATACTTCTCAAATGTGGATATTTGTTTTGGTTGTCATCAGTTAAATGTGAAGAAGAAAGATATACTGAAGACTATCTTTCATACAAGGTATGGGAACTATGAATTTTTTTTCCCATTGAACTTAATAATTTCACTACAATCTTCATGGTTTTGATTAATATAGTCATTATACATTACCTAGAAAAATTTTTGGTGGTTTTTATCAAGGATATTTTCTTATACTTCAAGAGATATGTGGAACATGAAGAACATCTAAGACTTGTGTTCGTGACTTTGGGGAAGGATAAGTGATATTCCATGTTCATAAAGTGTGAATTTTGGATTCATGAAGTCATGTTCTTGGGACATGTGATCACACATGAGGGAATTTCTATGGACCCATAAAAAATGAAGGAGATTGAGGAATGACCTAGACCATCTAATATCATAGAAATCCATTGTTTTATTGGATTAAATGGGTACTACCAACATTTTGGGAGAAATTTATAATGATTGTGAATCCCTATAACTATGAAAAAAATGAAATGTTTGAAGTATGTATGAACCGAAGAATGTGATGAATTCATCATGGAGAAAAAGAGAAGGTTGATCACTACACATGTACTCACATTAAAAAAAAAGTAGAGATAGTTTTGTGGTATATAGTGATTCTTACAAGAAACTATTTCATTGTGTAATCATTAAAAAATGATAATTTGATGGCCTATGCATCACAAAATCTTGAAAATCCATGAGAATAACTACGAGACAGATGATCGGGAGCTAGCAGCTGTGATTGTTTCCCTGAAAATATGGTGGCACTACCTCCATGGTTACATGTGTGATATATATACAGGTCAAAATAGACTAATGTATATATTCACACAAAAGGAGCTCAACATCCGTGAAAGGATATGGTTAGAGCCAATAAATGATACAATTTCTCTATTAACTATCATCCTTGAAAGACGAACAAGGTAGCTGATGATCTTATCAGAAAAGAACCCGCTACTCTATCAATGTTTTAGATTGAGAAGGACCCTATCTTCATGGATAGGAAAATGATGTATTTGGAAGTCATAATGGTTGGGAATACATCCTACCTTTACCAAATTATTTCCCAACCATCCATCCAAGATAAGATTATGGAGACACAAAGGGATGATCCAGAGTTACAAAAGAGGGTGAATGCAGTAAAGGAAGTGAAGCAGTAAGAGTTCCATATCGATGATGACAGTGTAAATAGGTTTGGAAACATGATTGGTGTGCCTTCATCACATGGTATAAAGGATCTATTAGACAATCCACAAAGCTTAACTCTATCTATCCATCTTGGTATCACCAAGATGTACTTTTATCTCCAAGAACACTTCTGGAGGGATAAAAAGAAGAAAGATATTACAGAGAAAATATGAAGGTCCTGGATATGTCATCATGCTAAAACATAGTGATATGAGTCTAAAGGGATGATGAAAAATTTTCTTACACCCATGTGGAAATGGGAGAATGTAACTATGAACCATTTCATGGGTCTCCCGAAGCCATCCCAAGGATATAATGTGATATGGGTTTTGGGGGACCAACTCACCAACACTTCTCACTTTATATCTATTCCAGAAGATCTATTACTTGAACAACTTGCATAGAGATATGTGAAGGAAGTGGTGACACTACATGGGGTTCAACTCGCGATTGTCTCAGATCGTGATCTCAAGTTCACATCCAAATTTTTGAGGAGTCTTTAACATGCCTTGCATTCTGAATTTAATTTCAGCATTCCTATCACCCCAAACTGATGGCCAATCAGAAATGACTATTCAGAAGTGCAATGATATGATAAGATCATGCTCTTTAGAATTAAATGGTATATGAGATTATTATCTCTAATTGGTTGAGTTATAATAAAACAACGGCTTCCACCAGAGTATTCAGATGGCTCTATATGAATCTATGTATGGAAAGTGATGTATAATTATAACATATTGGGATGAAGTTGGAGGAAGAAATCTACTTGGATAATATCTTGTTCAAGAGATGATAGAAAATATTCATGCTCTCTAGCAACATGTCAAAGTTTCTCAGATTTGGAAAAAGAGCTATGATATCAACTGTCGAAGGGACGTGGAGTTCGAAATTAGAGATAAATTCTTCCTTTGAATATCACCATGGAAGAGAGTCATGCGGTTTGGAATGAAAGGGAAGCTAAGCCCAAGGTACATTTTCCCCTTTTAGATCCCTGATCGCAAAAGATCCATGGACTATCAAGTTTCTCTTGCTTTGAATATGTCTCACATTCCTGATGCGTTTAACATATCACTTATGAGAGAGTACATAACATATCCCGCACATGTTCTGAACTCAGAGATGGTATAGTTAGAAGATTATCTCTCTTATAAGAAGAAACCAGTAATGATTCTTTACTAGAGAAATAAAGTTATATAAAAAAACCCCAACTTGTTAATGTGTGGTAGAGGAACCATAAGTATGAACAAGCAACATGGGAACTGGAGGATGTGATGAAAGTGAATTACCCTCACCGGTTTATGTAAAACAAAATTTTGAGGGCGGAATTTCAAAATGGGGGAAGAATGTAATTACCCAAACATTTATGAATTAAATTTCTACCTTCTTGAAGTAGTGTCAGATAATACAATCACATAGATCACACTAGGAAGAATAACTCCACATCATTCTTAAATGAACTAATAATATTTATGTGCCCTTTTAAATATTATTTTGTCAATTCTGTTATTTTAATTTTGAAAACATGACAAACACAATTTTGATCAATACACTGTTAGGATTATGATAAGACAAACTTATTTTTTTCGGTGAATGGTAACATAACCATATGATTAGTAATATTACCTTTATTAATAGTAATGTTACCCTTATGAATAGTAATATGACCCTTATTAATAGTAAATCAGACAAGTGAATAGTAACCATACCAAGGATAGTATAAATAAAATTTATTTACTCTATAAGAGAAAATATGATATAATTATTTTATTGTTTTGTTATTTTTATAAGGAATGAATATTTAATGAATAATATAATATTTAAAAAAATTATTTTCATAAAATGTAGTAAAAAACTAGTATTTTATGTATAATGATTATATGGGAATTTTATAAGACTTTAAGAAAATTTCCAAACTGTTACAAAATCAGTTTTAATTTTAAAATATGTATTTTACAAGTAAATGATGACTTTTTTTATAAACTAAATTACTATTACATATCAAATTATCTTCGTCAAATTATGTTCGTCATTGAATTATACACATCAAAAAATGGTTAACGTGAAATTTCCATAGTTTTCTGAAATACTTGAATTTTTAATGAATAGTAAAATATGGTAATTTACCATATTAATAAATTATATGTTAAATACATTATGAAAATAGTTGAAAATATATTTATCATATTAATAAATTATAACTAAATTTTCGGTGTAAATTTATTGACATCGTAGGCGATGAACAATCATTTTCCATTAAAGCCTTCAAAGATATAAAAAAGCCAATAAATGGTTAAAAATAGATTTAAAATTTTAAAATTTTTCTAATTTTACATTCTGTAACAAACATGTACTCATAATACTAAATTATAAAACAAAACTAGTTCGTTGTGACAAAAAACTGCCAAAATTAACCAAAAATGATCATAATTAACTTTTTTTTATAAAGAATCATCCTCATTGTATATAAAAAATCCATAATAAGATAATTTAAACTCTTTTAAGATCATTAATAACATTTAATAACAATTATGTGTGTTTATCCATGTTTTACATGAACATCCATTAATGTGTTCCAGTGAACCAATAAGGAAAACTAAGAAAAGAACACTCCCAAAAAATGAATTTAGACTCTGTAACTCATCCAAAGGCCTATAAAAGAACATAAAGAAACCATAATAAACCAAAAACATGTATAAAAGGTTATTTAATTCATAATTAATGAATTTAATGTCATTATATAGGACATTAATGTGAATAAATTGTTTAGATACAAGGTAAGTGGAATTCTCAAACCTAATTTTTTTTCTCCAGGTTTTCCCATTTTCACTCCATTTTCTGTACGGTTATTCCTTAAAATGATTTTTTATTAATATCTTACCTTTTTTGGGATATACATGTTTTCAAAAATATTTTTTTTCAAACATAATGTTTTCCAAATGAACCCTTCTTTAAAAAAACACCTTTTACTTACCACTAAAGGTTGATGGACCTTGTATCAAGTATGTTATTCCCTCTTTCATTTGGGAACCCAAAGATTATAAATGTAATATTTATTCAGTGAAACCCATTAAATTCCATGGGGTTTTTAGGTTCAATATTGTTATATGATCTATGTGGAATGCATGATATTGTAACTGTCATGATGTGATGGGCGCTGTTTGAATTATATAGCGCAATGAAAATGTTATAATGTGATTGGTGCACCCAGAATTAGATAACAATCCAATGAATTTGTTAATGTAAATAAATTCATGAGTAAAGTGTTTTATGAATGAACACGATTCTAGGTTTGTTAAAAACTTTGTGTGGTACATGACCACTGAGACATGATGTTTTATTTTTTATGCATTGACACATTCCAAGTATTCTCTTTATACTTCCTCTCATGATTATGATCTTATGCCTATGTTATGATTATAATTATTTTTCTTAACTCATGTTATATTGATTCATATTCTTTTCAATCCTCTTCCTCGGCTCTTAGATCACCCATTATTGATGTATATCCTCAGCAAACTACATGTACTAAAGAGTACACAGGGGGAAATAAAAAGCTATATAAGAAGAAATTAAATAAATTTTTATGCTTCATGTTGTAAATGTTATGTATAAGCCTAGTTTCCAAAAGACACTAAACCATTTTATACTCATTTTTAATGTTTTTATAATGTTTGTAATTAAAAATATGTAAAAGTAAGGTCAGAAAAGAATGGTCTCTAAAATTATGAATTTGGATTATTGTTTTTTTACACTTAGTGAGTGGAAATATTTAGGATTAGGCTTTGAAACCTATATTGAGTAGGATGGGATAGTTTGAGATTGAATAGATGCTAATTATATTTGTGAACCTTTCATATGTGAGAAGATATAGATTATATGATGACCTACCTTGAATGAGAGGGGACTGTCTATAATAGGATATTATTTATGATTAAGTGATCGATGTGAGGATATGTCTTTATTAAGAAGTCATTGGGAATTTTTTTGATTGTTATAAGCATTCTAATAGAGTTTTCCTTTGATAATTGAGCTAAATAATATTGGTGTAGGAGTTATGGGGATAGGGTTTTCACATGAAGACCCAATGAGCATTTTGGACTATTTATTTATTTTCCATTTTGGAATTAATTTTTAATCATTTGTTGCATTTATGTTAAGGTCCCATTGATGGTATTCTACTGGGATTATTTTCACACCATGTATGAGAATCTAAATACCCATGAAAACATCATGGTTGAGGATTCAGCTATAGGTAAGGTCTCTGTGATGAAATTATGAGAAGTTGGAGGTGAACAAGATTGAGGTGATAAGAGGACATTATAACAACCCTGGTCTTTATTACATAAAATTGTACTTAATAAAACCCATAAGATCGAGAGGCCTAGTGTATATTGGTATTATAAACATTCCATGACAACTTAATACATAAAATAAAACATCTTTATTGAAAACATCTTTTACATGACCCCAACATTCCTTCATACATATCATTTCAATGGATAACTTGAGGAAATATATAATAAAAGGGTGAGATATAAAGACCTATAAGGTAGTAAACAATAAATAACATGAATAATAAAATACATGTTAGGAAATAGGCATAAAAATGGAGAACAATAGAAACATTAACATAATTCCATGGTATCGAATGATTATCATAACATGGAAATGTGGCAACAATATACAACATGATATTAGCATGATTCAAGGATCATTGCACATTGATTAGAATGAGTAAACCCCCATTGAACATTAATTATCATGTGAAACCCATCATTTCACATGGAGTAATATGATACTAAACATTAGCCAATGCATTAGAGCGCCATCAAGGTGCACTCTTCATAATCATTTCATTTCATTGATACACATGACACATAGATCATATAACATGGTATCATTCAAGATCACAAGTTATTCCATGATAAAGTAATGAAAAATAGATACATGTTATTTCCATTAACATAGTAAATTTTCATAAATATTAATACCATTGAAAGGGAAATGGGAATGTTATTCACTGCATGATGATTTTGGATTGGAAAATCGTAGTGCAATTTTGGCAGCATAACGACATCATATTCAAATTCATAAGTTAGTTTGAAGAGAGAGAAAGAGGTATCTCATAATTAATACATGAAATAGACAGTAATTTTATCATGTAACATAATATCCCAACATATTAAATTGAATTTAGATGCATAATATGAAAGAAATACTTGAATGTAAAAAAGAAGAGAGGAATCCCTTACCGAATTTCGTCATGTTAACGAGTGTATAGGAAATGAATTAATGAGAGAGAAAGTTTTATCTAATCATTAAAAAAATAGGGAAGTGTTGGGGAGATTCAAAATCGTACCCCAACAATTTTAATTGAATATAACATCCTATAACAACATAAAAAACCTCGATTAAAATGGGAAAGGAAAGAAAGTGAGGATCCCTTACAGAATTTTAGCATAGTAATAGGTGTACTCGATGGATCATAGGGGGGATTGATGAGATTTAAAGGAAGGTATAATAATATATAAATCAAATAGACAGTATGGGGGTCATGTAACATCATAACCCAATATATAAATATGAAATGTAGAAGCATAAACTAAAATAGTAGCTTGAATTGAAATGAGAAGAGTGAAATACATTACTGAATTTTGTCATAGTAATGACTTAGTTATGGATCCCAATGGGGGAGTATAAATGATTCCTTAATGAGATAACATCTAATGGACTATAGGTAATTGATTATAAAATAATTACATTATAACCATTTGAAATTACAATAACTAATTTCAAATAGGATGCTTGAATTTGAAATAAGGAGAGGAAAGTCAGGATCTCTTACATGGATTTGTGATCCAAAAGGATTGGTAGAGGCTTATTGAGAGATTTGGGGAACCATCGGAGGACTCTAGGGATTATGGGACAAAGGTTTTTTGAGATCCAAATGGTTTTAGTGAAGACTAATATGAGATTGGGTGGATTTATATTGGGAAGGAGGGGGAATTATTTATTATTTTGATTTTTAACACTACACACTAAAATTTTCAAAACCACAAATAATACCATGGTATTTACCCATGGTTTCTTTCGAAGGAGAGTGGAAAAAATTTTATAAGTTCAAGGGATGAAGACATAAAAATATTATCCTTTCTTATGTGGAGGTGAGTTACACACTCAAGGAATTGTTTTAGAATGTTACAATATTTTATAAGTCTTGTAGGGTCTACTATGGAATTATAAAATTAATCAAACAAATATAAATTCATAATATTTTAAATTTAAAACAAATATTGTCCAAATATACCTTTTATAATATTTTATTACATCACTTTTGGGTCATTATGATGTCATAAAACACATTATATATTTTTTCAGTATTTAATTTTTAACCAAAAGTTTGACTATCTCAAAAAATAATGAAAAATTAACCGGGGGATAATTTAGACATCCTGATTCTAAAAATAATATTTATTTTATCTAAATAGTTTTATAAATATATAAATATTAACTTTCAAAATAAAAAAACTGACATTTATTAAAAATTTATGGTTTAAAAAAATAGTTTTAAACGTTTATAATAATTAATTTTGACTTCATAAAAATTATATGACTATTTATATTAAAATAATATTATAATAAAAATATTTTATTAAAATAATATTTATTACAAAAATTCATTAATTCATGAAAATAAATTCTCTAATAAAAAATAAAATTTCTATTTTATTGTATAAAAAAATAATTCTTAACAAACTAAATACTTAATCATTTATAAAGTAAAGACAACAATGAATAAATATAAGCATAATTTTTAAATAAAAGGAGTGTTTTTATAAAACTATTATAATAAAATTATTAATAAAAATATAGTTCAATATAATAATTTATATATTTATGAAAAGTACAATTTTACCTAAAAAATCATTTTATCAAATCATTATTTTTTTAAGAAAGACAATTCCTATAACAGAATTAATGGAATAAGGCATATATTTATAAAAAGGGATTACTCAATAAGTAACTAATGCCTTATTGCATAACCCCTCAGAAAACCCACATATGACCTTAGGGTTAGGTGTGTGGTGGTGACAAACTCTTGGGGTGACGTGGATAACATCGCCCTGATGGTAATCTCAATTTACATGAACTTCTACCATATGAGATTCTATTTGATCTTAACATGTCAAAGATCATCTTGGAATTAGTCAAGAGATAATCCCAGTGATGCTACCTCCTTTCTGAGCTCTGATAAATGAGATTTTTACTTCCCAAGTCTATTGGATGAGGCAATCACCACCTTTTTCTATGTCGAAATAATTTGTTAATACCTTATAATTGTACTAGTCATGTGATCAATGTTCAATGAATATATTATCAATGGTAATGATACTGAAAATTAATTTAAATCTAATTTTATAAAATAAAAAAATGTGTATGTTTTTTCTATATCCATAAGACATTTAATTGAATAAAATAAATAGATTTTATTCATTAATGTTTTGGTAATTAAAACATTCCCCACTTAAAAAATTTCACCCAAGAAATTTTATTTTCCCACACTAAAATATATAAGGGTAACTCTGCCGCATCACCCCCTCTGGATCCAATGTTACTTCTTCAAACTTGTGGTTTTCCCAAAATACATTGATGAGGGGTGTTGTCTTATTTTGTATAACTTATTCCCAATGATCCAATATCTTCACCGACTTCTATTTATAGAAGTGGTCATTATCTATAGGTACAACCTCTAGATTGATTATAATCGATGGGTTAGGTATGTACTTCTTCAAGAGTGATACATGGAATACATCACGTACTTGAGATAAGATTGGTGGTAGTGGTAGTCCACAGGCCATTGCATCAATGCGATCATGGATCTCTAATGGGATAATGTACATTGGACTAAGATTTCAATTCTTCCCAAATATCATAAAACTCTTATATATAGATATGTGGATGAATACCATGTTTCTAACATCAAACTCTATGTCACATCGATGATTGTCAACATAATTCTTTTTTCGACTATGATCAGCTTGGATGTGTTAGTGAATGGTCTTAAACTTCTTCACAATTTCATCTACCATTTTAGGACCTAGATGGGTTTTCCCCAACTTCATCCCAACACACTAGTGATCAAAACCTCTTCCCATAAATGGCTTCCTAGGGAGCCATTTGGATCCTTGAGTTGAAACTGTTTTTGGAAGAGAACTCAACCAAAAGAAGATGTTGGTCCCATATACCTTTGAAGTACATTGAAAAAGCTCTCAACATTTCCTCATGTGTTAAGATAGTGTGATCATATTAGCCATCATTTTGAGGGTTATAGGTTGTACTAAAGTTTGAACTTTGTATTTAGAGTGTGTTGGATAATCTTCCATAACATAGAGTTGAATCTTGGATCTCGATCAGACACAATCGATAGTGGAACTCCAGGAAACCTTTACACTCTCTGATTTATATCCATGCGAGTTAATCCAATGAGGAATCCTCTTGAATTTCAGTGAACTTTGCAGTCTTTTTATAGAAATCCATAACAACCCAGATAGCATTGTTTCCTTTTGATGTCTTTAGATGTCCAGTGAAAAAGTCCATGGTGATGTTCCCCCATTTTCATGTTAGTATGGGTAATGATGGCATCATCCCCTTACACATATTCCGCTCATCCTTCACATGCTGATATACTAGACGCTTTTATATATATTTGGAAACTTTCTTCTTTATGTTATCCCACAAATAATGCCCTCAGAGATCTTGATACATCTTTGTATTTCCTAGGTGAATGGAGAAATTCCAACTATGTGAATCAACCAAAAGTTATTTCTTTTACACCAGATTTTATGGAACACACATTCATGACCAAAATCTGACAATTCCTTTTTCACTAACTTTGAACATAAGGAATTTCCCTTTTCTGATAGTTTACACTTTTTTTGAATTCCCACATCATATTTTTGAGCATCCTTTAACCTTTACAAAAGATTTGGTTACGAAATTATTTGTGAAAGGATTGATTATGTTCCCTTATATGTGATTCTTGTGTCCATATTCATCAAATCTAAGAAGATTGTATCCTTATTAATTATCATCAAGGATATAATCAGTGGGTCCTTTTTACTTAGAGCATCTTCCACCTTGTTCAGTATCCTTGGGTGGTAATTGATTGAATAATCATAATCCTTAATGATAAATAATCATATTTATTGTGCATATTCATCTATTTATGAGTGAATATATATTTGAAACTTTTGTGAACCATATATGTTACACACTTCTCCCCAAAGAGATAATTCCACCCGATTTTAAATGCAAAGACCACAGATACTAACTCCAAATAATGCGTGGGATAGTTATACTTATGAACTTTTATCTTTTTTGATACGTATGTAATGAGTTTTTCATTTTGACTCAAATTAAATCAAATAGATACTTGTAATATTTTAAAGAAGATCATTAACACAACTTTCAAGATGTGATACAACACTTATAGAAGTTTTCCATAATGATTTAATATTATTTCATAGGGGGACTCAATGTTTTTAGAAAACCTAAAATATATTATAATAGGACTTGAATTGAAATAAATTATGACATAAAATATGTTTAAGTAGTGGTAACATGTAATTCATTCTTCTTTATCCATCTTACGCAAGGAATTTTTGTTCTCACTTGATCATGGAGATTGTTAATTCTCATCAAACTTTTTATCCCTTACAATATAGCATTATCTTGGATAACTCTTGACTTCTCCACATTTATGAAATATAAGTCGTAAGAATCCATAGATGAAACTTTATTTCCATCCACCAAATTATCCATTCTTTATGGAAATTGGATACCTTGTGCCATTACTTTCAACACTTAAAAAATATCCTAGTCCTGTTGTGAAATTTTTATTTGTTCCTCTTTCCACACATGTTGCACAAAAAATGGGTATTATTTCCCTTATCACCTTTATCAGATTGAAATTCATGAGATGCCTTAATCATCTTCCTTGATATACTTGGGAAATAAAAAATGTACCAATTTTTAATGATGATTTTTGATAGTTGGTTTGGAATAATCACAATATATCCTACCTGAGCTCACATTTGATAGGGAATATCATTGGGAGATTGATCCCATTACCATTTACATCGGTTGTTAGCCCGATTCCTCATATTACCGGCCATTGGATAGAATAAAAGGGAAATTAGGGATGATTATATTAAACATTTTAATATATGAAGGTGAATCCAATTACATTAAAGGGATAACTTAAAAATTACATTTATCTCCATAACTTATAGATTTCTAGGCTTCAATATATGTTATCCATGATCTATATCCTAACATATATTCTTATGGTATTTTTTCTCCCTTAATAGTTGTTCATAATATGCTTTTGAATTTACCAATGCTTATCCCATGGGATTATCAAACCAATAGTGAATCATGGATATTTTTCTTTCACCAGTTCCCGTTCGAGTCTAGATCAATGTGGTGTTTTTATGTTTTACCCCTAGATACATCTGTGCTAGAGCTACCTCTACCTGTTCATATCTCGACATGGATGTATTTTATTGATAAAACACTTCTATATGCTAAACGAATGTAGGGATGTTTTTCTTATAATTATTGTTATCTATAAGGTTTTCAATATATTTTTCTAATTTGAATCCCAAAAATTTCTAAACCTATCCTTTGATACCAACTTTAACAACCTTGTCCTTTATTATACACTTAAAAATGATTTATTACATAAAATTACACTTAATATAAATTATAAGATCAAAAATTATAGGGTCTTCAAGGATTAAGAACATTACAGGAAAAATTAATACATAAAGTACAACATCTTTATTGAATATTTATTTTACATGACCATAAAATTCCGTCGTACTAAGCATTTTTATAGGATAACCTGAGGATATACACAAGAAAAGGGTGATATATAAATCCTAGTATGAAAGTGAACAAATAATAAATGAAGAATAAAATACATTTTATGAAATAAGAATATCAGTGGATCACAGTAGAAACATGAACATAAAGTCATTATATATCTTGATTATCATAACAAGGAAATGTGGCAACAACATACAACATGATACTAGCATGAGCCAAGGCTCATTGCACATGGATTGGAATGAGTAAACCATAATTTCACATGAATAAGAATGATTAAACCCTCATTGAGCATGAATTATAATTATTAAAGCCTCATTTAACTTAGTTTACCATGATACTAAGCATTACCCAATGCATTGGAGTGCTATCTGGGTGCACCCTTCATAAACACTTTATTTCATGTACAATTGTGAAACATAGATTATATAACATGGAATAATTCAACATAATAAGTGATTAAATTATAAAATAATCTGGAATACATACATTTAAGTATTATTAATAATGTATATGTGCATTAATGTGAATAACCTTGATAGAGAAATGGTTATTTTATTTAATACATGATGATTTTTGTATGGAAAATCGTGGTGGAATTTCGGCAGCATAATAACATCATATGAAAATTACTAAGTTGGTTTGATGAGTAGTAATGGGATATATAATAATTTATACATTAAATATATAGTAATGGGATCATGTAACATGATATAAAAACACATTAAATGGAATCTAGATTCATAATATGGACAAAATGCAGTAATAGAAAAAAAAAGAGATAAATCCCTTATAGAATTTTGTCATGGTAATGTGATTAATGAAAGAGAATGTGGTATATTATAATTCAAGCATAATGAGGGAAGTATGGGGTAAGATTTAAATAATACCCCAACATTTTTAATTGAAAATAAAATGGTATAACAACATAAATAATCTTTTATAAAAATGGGAAAGGAATGAAAGTGAGGATCCCTTACAGAATTTTAGCATAGTAATGGGCGTGCTTAATGGATCATAGTGGGGATTTGTGAAATTTAATGGAAGATATAACCATATATACATCAAATCTAAAGTATGGGGGTCAGAGACCATCATAACCCAACATATAAATATGGAACTTAAGAATCATAATTTAAAAGAGTAGCTTGAATAGAAACGAGAAGAGTGGAATCCCGTACTCAATTTCGGCATAGAAAATGATTAGTTGTGTGTACAAATGGGGGAGGATAAATGATCCCCCATTTATATAACATCAAATGGAAATTATGTAATTAATTATAAATTAATGAAATTAACACATCCATAATTACAATAACTACATTCAAATTAGATGCTTGAATTTGAAAGGAGGAGAGTAAAGTGAGGACCCCTTACTTGGAAGTGTGATCCGAAAGGCCTGGGAGAGGCTTATTGAGAGCATGGGGGAGCCGTGGTAGGACTATAAAGAGTACGGGGAAGTTGTTGGTAGATATAAAAATTGTTTTATTTAAGAGTAATGGGATATTGGGTGGGTTTATATAGGAAGGGGGGATTCTTTATTGTTTAGGTTTTGGACACTACACACTAAAATATTCAAAACCACAAATCATCCCATTTTATTTTTCAGTGGTTATTGGATATGGGGAGTGTAAAAACTATTTTACAATACCAATGTTGGAAAATATTAAAATATTAACCTTTGTTATGTGGATGTGAGTCATACTCTCAAGGAAATTGTTTTAGAGTGTTAAAATATTTTACAAGTCTTGGAGGGTCCAGTTAGGCATTTTAAAATTAATCAAAAAAACATAAAATCACAATAATTTAAAGGTATAACATATATTTTCCTAATATACCATTTATATTATTTTATTATACCGGTATTGGGTAATTATGATGTCATAAAACACATTATATATTTATTCGATATTTAAATTTTACCTGAAAATATAATTATCTTAGAAAATTATGAAAAATTCACCATTGAAAACTTTTGAGGTCCTAATTACAAATATAATATTTATTTTATCTAAATAATTTTTTAAATATGTAAATTTTTACTTTTAAAATAAAAATCGACATTTATTGAAAATTGACAGGTTTTAAAAAAAATGGTTTTTAAACCCTAATAAAAATTACATTTGACTTCCTAAAAATTATATTATCATTTATATTTAATAAAAAATATATAAAAATAATAAATTATCAAGATATTATTTATTCAAAAAAATCATTAATTCATCAAAATAAATTCTTTAATTAAAAATACAATTTTGTTTTAACGAATATAAATATAAGTCTTATCAAACAGAATACGTAATGATTTATAGATAAAAAAATAAGAAATAAATATAATCATAATTTATAATTAAAATTATGGTTCTTATAACTCTATTATAATTAAATTATTAATAAAAAAATATCTTAATATAATAATTTTTATAGTTTTGAAAAGTACAATTTCACCCAAAAAATCAATTTATCAAATGAATCACTTTTTTAAGAAAGACTATTCTCATAAAGGAATTGATAGAATAAGAATTTTTATTCAAAAAAATGGATTAAAAAATAAGTAACTAATACCTTATTACATAAACCCATATAAAACCCACATAACACCTTAGATCAAGGGGTGTGATGGTGACAAATGCTTGGGGAAGCTCAAATAACATCACCCGGGTGGTAATATATATTAACTTGAAATTCTCCTATAGAAGATTATGTCCAATCTTAACATGTTGAAGCTTGGATTAGGCTTGGACAAGAGAAAATACTAGGGATTCTACCTCCTTCCTGATATCTGAGAAATGAGCATTGAATGACTTGATTCTACTAGATGAGGCCATCACCTCCTTTGTCCGTGTCGAAAGGATTTGTTAAAACTTTATATTTGTACTAGTCATGTGATTACTGTTCAATAACTATATTATCAATGGTAATGATACTTAATGGTTATTTAATTATAATTGTATAAAATAAAAAGTGAATTTTTTTATATCCATAATAAATTTAATTAAATAAAAGAAAGGGAATTTTATTCATGAAAGATCAGGTCATTACATACATACTCAGAGATCATTGTAGTAATGCCTTAATTAACAATTTTTACTTTTTTACGTTTTATATATATTGACCCACCACATGTGGGGAGGGGGTAGGTGTCCTTTTTTAACCTAATATAATGGTTATTGTATATATTTCATTTTTATGATATTATATATCAATACATCCCTATTTAATATTGTTGATTATTTATTATAATTGGTCCAATTATAAGGGATTACTTCATTGGTGATTTGATATTAAGGAAATAATCTCCCAATAGTATAACCTAAGCCCTAGTTCATTTTTGATATCCTCTTGCATATGAGGAGGCACACATGAGGTCATTTGATCCCAATCATGGACCAGGTGATCTGAGTTGGGGTATCGCAAAAGAAAACTAAATTATTAATCATTAATAATATCTTGATCATTTTATGAATTTTAGAAGAATTAACGAATCAATATAAAATTTTAAATTAAACCATAAATAAATTAATAATATAATAATTATATCTATGAATAATAGTGGAAATAACTAAATATAGGAAAAAATCATAAATTTATAAATTTGATAAATAATTTATCAATATTTTATAAATAGATCAATTATAAATACTTTATAATTTATTCATTAATTATAAACTATCTATAAAAATATAAATATGAACTCTTTATAAATATATCTCATATGAACCTCTTTAAAATTTTTTATATAATATTTTTCTAAATATTTTAAATAAAATAAAATATAAGCATTTGATATTGAAATTCATTTATATATATTATTTAAATAACATAAATATCATATAGTTAATATCATTTAAACCTTGATCATTTAAACTATCAAAACATCTTTATAAATTGGTTTAAATAGTTTCTTTAAGCAAGGAATTTTAATTTGAGAAATTGAAAATAATAATTATAAATATTTAATAATATAAAATATAAATATTTTGTGTTTTTCCTGATTTTATAATTTTTAAACCTTTATATATTACACTTATAAATTCCATATCAACCATTTATTTATAAATTATAAGTCATACCCTATAATTTAGACAATATTTATTATGAATAGGTAAAATTTATAGAATATTCATTTATTAAATGTATCATAAAAATAAAATAATTAATTATAGTACATGTAAATTTTAATAATTTATATAAATTTTATAAATTAGAGAAATATCCAAAAAAATTATTATTTAAACAATTAATAACAAATACAATTCAATCATAAATGTAAAATTAGAAAAATAATATTTTCTATTTATATCCCCTTTAATGATATCCATTATATCACAATTCATTGCTTAGATTCATTATCAATTTTTTTTTACATATATAAAATTAGGTTTGGATATAAAATTGGTTTTATGCGGGTCGTATCTAATGATATGAATCATACCACTATGATAATATGATACTCCCTTAGTCATCAGTGATATGCATTTTCAACACTTTTCATTTCATATAACATATTCTATAATCTAGTGAAACTTTAAATGAACACTCCATGATGCCTCCAAGAATATATTAAATTATATTTAAAGACAATATAATTTCCTATAACATCTCATATCTCATATAATTTATGATGGTAAACAATAATATGTCTATTGGATACTGATTTTATTCACTTTTCAACATGATTTCTTGAAAAAAAAACATGATAATACAATGACACAATTTATGGATTTATATGGATTTATTTAAACTTCATTCAATTCACTAGAAACAATTAGAAACCAAATTTTCACGATCTACCAATCGTGATATATGTATCCATGGTATTCTAAAATGAAGAACACATTATATACCATACACTAATGATCATCAAATACTTCTGTCACGACAATAGTTTGATGATGATTACATTTAGGTATATGCATGAATTCATCCTCTATGTTGTATCCACTAATTTATAATAATCACTCAAAAATTGTTAAATACATTCACCTACCCATGGTATGCATGTATCTCTTTATTCCACCCAATGTTTGAGATTCCCTTAATGATCAGACTTTAACACATATGTTTCATAATGTATGAGTCAATTTCTCAATTGTATATATTTTCATCATATTAATACATTTTGGACCTCCTATGTGATTATTATTTTGAATTATATAATTATAGATTATGTGGATGTGAAAAATGATAATTAACATTTTATTTTTTATTCCAATGAATAATCATTAATATACAAGGAAAATATGAATCCTAGAAGAATCAAAATAAAGGATGTGTTTTTTAAACTTATTTATCTTATATAATAAGATATGTTTTCTAATTAATAAAGAGTTAATATTAATAAAATGAGATGGTTGTTTCGAATAACATGGTATATTATTCATCATATTAAAAAAACATATTTTAGTAGAAGATAGAAGATTAAAATGTTTTACCTAGGATAATAGTGTTTATCAATATGTTTGTCAAAATATGATCGACTTGACCCCACCATCAGTTTCATATTTTGAATTAAAAAATCTTATTTTCATAATATATATCCAATAAAATATAAAATAATATATCATATTTCATTTAATAGTTTTTTTAATATTTTCTCTAAGAATAAATAAGTGTTATTTTCACATAGAATAAAGTTTTTGTATCTTAGAAAGATATTTGGAAGACAATATAGTTTCTAATAGTCTAGTGGGAGTATTTTTGGACCTAGAAATCTAAAAAAGTTAAAAATTATAGATTATACTAGAACAATTGGAAATAAATGTCACTTAGTATCCTAGAAAATTAAAGGGTGTGTTAATAAAGATAAATGAAAAGAGTTACATTTGGTAATAAGAATGAAGTGAATATCATTATACTAGGAGTTTTTAGGGTGTAATGGTAAAGAAACTATAAAGATATATATTAGGTACCAAATAATTTGATGTAAAAAATAATGATGAAAATGGTTTTGAGAATAATGAAGATGTTGATCTTATATAGTGTTCTATACATATAATAGAATTTACTGACATCATAACATTTGATGTTGTGAAGTAAAAGTGTTTTTAATACTTAATAAAATATTTGAAGAAAAAAATACAATTAAATTTTTTTAACATTACTCAAGCATTCCCTCTTAATTTATTTTATTCACTATATAGTCTATAAGAAAGGTTTAATTATATTATCACAATGATATGTGAGAGAAATTACATATAAAGGTAAATATATTAACAGTACCATAAAAGTACATGAATAATTTGGATTATATTTTGGTCTATTATATGGGATGTTTTTAAAAAATGAACTTATGTAATGTTTGGTTAATGTTGTTGAATTATTTTTAGGATATAAAATGTAAATAATTTATAAAAAATTAAAACTCTGATTAATCATTTTATCTGATTGATTAAATAGATTTTGTAAAGTGAAACGATAATTAACCTCCTGAAGCACCTATATGTGTTATCATTTTCATATATTCATAATAAATTATCTTATATTGGGATAAATTCTAAGGTTAACATGAGTATAAATTCATATAGAGATAACAAATATTCTCATATGAAATAAATGGTGTTTTTATATTGTATAAATCCCAATTTATGCCATATAGAGTGCTATACAATATGTATTTGATATATTAGGGTCATTCGTTTCATATTTGGATTTCCCAATACATAATTTTGATGTGATATCTACCACGAATAATTTAATTCAATTATATATTAATTGTATATGCCTCATGGATTTTCCAATTATGGGTAGTTATATATATTTCCAATCATGCCATTAATTAGAGCTTAAAAAAGAATGTATATGTCCTTTCATATACTGATTCTAACATTTGGGTCCTCTATAGAGATATACAAAGGATTTATATGATCATACCTATATATTATATGTAATTTAATTATCTATTGTTTGAGTTGAATGTGATATTATCATCCATAAGGGTGCATGAAATATTATTTATTCACCAACATGTTCAGTGAACACTCAGAGAATCCAGAACATATGGGTAATCTATATGGTATTTTTATACTCTATATCCCATATTAACTAAATTATTTGAACAATGAGATGATACTAAAATGATTTTATATATGAAGGAACTTTTCAACAAAGGTATAATGATATTTTTAATTTATAGAGTTCTTGAAGGATCTCTTTATTGAGTTAATAGCAATGATATTTTTCTAGAGGCTACTATTTTCTTACGTTTATAGATTTATGAATTTGTATTTTTCCCCACACTAAAAGGTATTTGGGTTCACAATTTGTTGTAGAATGAATATTTATTGTGTATTTCATAGATATATTATCTAGTATTATTTTAAATGTTAATCTAAAAGGATTTTAGGATTGGTTTTCACAATGTATTTCATGTGATCTGATTCAAGGTGAAGGTGTCAAAGGATTACCAGAAGAATTTTGGATGAAATAAAAAAGGATTTTTGAATAAGATTTCACAATATACTGTTAAGTATATAGTAAAAAGATAAATGTGGCTATGTCTATGAGGATTTTTTGCAAGAGGGATATTGAAGGATATATTCTCTAAGGAAATATACATGTGATGAATTTATCCATGTTTTAGGTGATGTCATGTGTACATCATAATGCATGAAATATAGATTTTATATCATCTCCCTAACCAATCATACTATACGATTTTGAAAATTGTAAGGAAAGCCCTTTTCCTACAATTGTATTATACTATTCAGGTTAATGTACTATGATAAACTAATGAAATTGAATATTAAATGGTCAATGACCAGATCTCTTACATAAATCATTAATAATCATATCATATTATGAAACATTTGGTTGAATTATAGTAGATAATTCATTTCTCAAATGTTACATAATATATGACTTAATTTGTGGAGGATCAGGGTGTTTCCCCACATCCTATATAAGGGATTCACAACCATTGTGGTGGAATGTGCTGGTGTACCCTTGATCCTATAGATTCTACAATTTTTAAGTATGTGTTCTTCACCCTCCTTTAACATGAGAGGTGCTATAATTCCATGGATATTAATTGAGTCCATCCCATATGATATATGATTCATATGAACCCATAAATACTCATTTGGGTTAGGATTATTATGAATTCTACTTAGTGATATTTATTTGTTATCCATATCACCTGTATTTGATTCAAAAGATCACAAAATCTACAAGAGTGTTTAATATTTTCATTTAAGTGATTTATATCCAGATTGATACATATTGTATGAACTCCATTAAGGAAAATTAAATATGCATTAATGGATGTTTATAATACTAAGATGAATGATATACAATCCATTGAGGTGCATTGAATGAATGTGGGATGCCATATCATGACATTTCGAGACTAAGAATCACCATGATTCAACACTTCACACCACTACATAGAAAGCCTATTGTATAATCTTTATGGTGCAGTGAGAAGGACCAAAATGTAGTCTATATGATCCCAACTCAATCAATATAACTCATTGAGTATTATGGAGAAGTTTATAGAGTCTACAAAACACCTAAAATTCAATTCATATAATCTTGTTCTGCTCCATGCCCCAAGGTACACGATACATTTTAGTGACTTATTTAAAGAAGTAGTCCATGATAAAACCTAGATTCTATACTAGCTATGTTGTAGGAACCACACAAGTATTAGTACCAAAAATCTGTTCATATAAGATATTACATCGTAGCTATAATTCCTATGCAGAAAATATATCATCCACAATGTATTGATCCCTAACACAATGGAAATATTCACGATTCTGAATGCTTTAAATGATGGTCAAAATACACCAAATGTGGATGCCATTGGATTAAGGACTTATGATGTAATTAAAAACATTACCCAAGGATTTGGAGCCTATTCATATAGACCTTTAGAGGCATTGAAAATTTAAAATATCCACTTTCTCTTCCTATCACAAACTTGGCCAAATTCTCTTTGATCATCATAGCTTTTCATGTCTGTAATTCTCTATTTCAAAATATACCTTATTTACTACAAAACATGTGTTCCAAATTTTATATCATACACACTATCAATATTTTATCAATATTGCAATATTTTTTTTCTTATTTTGTGGCATATTATAGAGTATGATACAGTGATCCTCTTACTCTTTTTTTTATAATTTTGGTTCTTATTATAATTTCATTATAGTACAATGGTTTTCCATATACTTCGTCTTAAAAGCAAAGGTATAACTTATTCTGAAGTGTTTATCATGACCATTAAAATCTTCTATCTATTGTATCTAATTTACATCTATATCCAAAATATAATGGGATAGTTTTGGTATATTAGATATGATTAAATCCAAGGGAGTAATGTAGGATCCAAGGTATTTTTATAAGAATAATTTTTCATTTATATTAATATTTATGAATAATATATTATATTTACATTAAAGGGTATTCTTTTTCAGATAGATTACTCAACATGTAACAATGAGTTTCTTTAAAATCATATGTTTCACACAACATTGAGTTATACCGAAAAATAATACAATAATATTATTATTTTAAACGACAGTTAATACCTAGAAGTTGTATTAGAGGGAATGAAAAAAACTAACTACAATATGAGTTTACATATTTGATAAATTTTTTTACAGTTATCCAATGAATATTAGAGGCTTAAAATATGAATGAATCTGATTTTAAGCATGAAATACTCAAATATTTTTAAAAGGTTGGTTTACCAACTTTTGACGACAAACCCTTTTTAAATACAGTTTTTATTACTTTAGTTTGTTATATGTTAAAAAATAAACTTCTTCTATAGAATGGAGATAAAAAAATTTATATTGGATAAATTTTTGGAAATTTTTTTATAATGATTATTTTTTTAATGAATAGTAAAATATACTACATTTTAATTCAAAACTGTCTTTTCATCATATTTATTTATATTGTTATATTGTCCTTATAGTTGGTTTTAAAGTGTAATTGGATTATTTTTTTATAATTTAATCCAATTATGGTCATTTGAAGTAATTTCACTTTTAAATTTAACATAAACACATGTCAATATTTTGATAGTAATTATTTCTTAAAAACATGCTTTTAGGTTTTGACAACGAGAATTAGTATTAAACTAATTAATGAAACTTTTGTGTTTTGGATTTGGAAAAATGGATTCCATATTTGGAATCATAAGTTCAAATTGTGTAAATAGGTACCTTTTATTTTTGTACATTCTGAATAGTATCTTTAGTAATTATTTTATTTACCATGGTTAATGGGTAAATCAGGAAAATAATGGTTAAACAATTATATTATGATTATATAAAAATACCCTAACACATGTCCAAATCCTATTTGATAAGATATGTCTGACTAAGAGAATACTTGGGTCGATTTGGGGACCCCAAGGATTCACTTGTGTGAGATAATGACATTTTATAATAATTAATTTAAAATAAAGAGAAAAATAACATAAACATGTATCTTTTAGTAAAATAGTTTTTATATTGGGGTATATAAGTGATAAATTCAACTATAAATAATAATATTAAATATAATAAAAATTTCATGCATCATGATGTTTTATTTATAATTTTCATACATTAAATAAATAAATTTAATTATGAAACAATAATGATGAAGTGATTAATTCATTAATAAAGGATTCAAATAAATGATATTATAAATATGAAAATTAATGTAATTTTGTTATTTTGATGCCATAAAACAATTTTATGGATTATATTTTCATATTTTATTTCAGTTAATTCCTTTGGTTTGAAGTATTCAAATTTTTATGAATTTAACAAAAATCAATTACTTTGTAGTGTCAAAATTGAAATAATTCATATTTTTAAATATAAAATATTTTATTAAATATTATAAAATTAAAAAAAATATAATAATCTAAAATACTGTTATTATAAGTCTAAAATATTATTAATCACTCTTTTATTGGGAATTTTTCATGTTTTTGTAACTATTTTCATTCTTGAAGTGCTAAATTCTTGATAAAATGTTAAGAGTAAAAAAATGTTAAATAAAAAAGATAAGGATTAAAAAATATCCAAAACCTGTATAATTCTTATTTTATGATTTTATTTAGACTTATATTAACCTTATATTATATCTAACTGAATTTGGACTCATTTTTAATTGAAATAGAATTTATAATAAATTAATATTTCTAGACTTTCCTAAAGTTCCTGTCCTCCCTCTTATAAAAGGCCCCTAAATCTACCCACATAACTCACAACTCTAAAGCCCTTTGGATCGTCTAAATTGAACCCAAATAAGCTCCAAACATCCCTACATTTTTCCTAGAATACTTACCTTGGGAGTAAGGCAATTTATGAAATCATTTTGGCTCAAATCAAAAGAAGTTACCTGATTTAGAGGTAACATCTTCTCTCAAGTTCTTTTCTTTTATTTTCCTTCTCCACTCCCTATACTCTTCTTATTATTTGATTACATAACAATATAAGTATAATCAATATATTAGGTTGTTGTTATGAGAAGTATAATAACTAAACTTACACACAAACCTCCATTTAATGGATATGAACATATTGTTTTATTTGATTTCCATAATGTGTAAATAAGATAATTTTATATGAGGAAGTGCGAAGTACCACCCCCTCAATGTGATATGACTCGTTTAAGAAATAAATGGAAAATTTAAAATATGAAATTTATGAATTTATGTAACATATATAAAATATGATATTATAATGTAATTATAATATACCTATGTATCATTTAGTTTTCATTCCATTAAATATGAAAAATTAATGAATGTAGCGTTCATACGTACGTACTGCTTACCGTCTCCATGAACAGTGTATTTCATTTCTTATCTCCAAATGTTATGGAATATTCTAAATAAATATATACTGAAACTAAATACATATTTACTGGATATATATTATACTTATATCATGAATATTATTCTAGTGATGAGGGACTGTTGACTATATGGACAATTTAAATCAAAACAAGTTCATTTTTTACTCAAGTACTGAATGCCGACTAAATGACCGAAATTAATTGAAATAATTATTTAATTTTTATAGTATGATGATAAACAGTATAAAATGAATAATAAAATTGAAAATGGTTTTGAAAAAGTATAAATTAACCAATGTTTATTATTCAGGAATATAAGGAATGAACAAGACAAGTCAGACTGAAGGTATGTGACTTCTCTCAATATCCTTTCATTAAAGAATATTCTCGTGTGTATACACAACCTTATTTTATGTATTGTATAATTATATTAATTTTCTTTTAATTTAATTCAATTGTTTTCAAAGGAATATTTTTTCTAAGAATCATTTTACTAAACGATAAAAGGAATGTTTGTTTTTAACGTACGCGGTGACAATGAACTTTCTCCCACTGAGAATATTATTTTATATTTGGATTCCTTAACAAGGCATAATGTTTTTAAAAGTAAAAAAAATATCATAAACCATTTTAACATATTTTGGTATTTAAAATTGTTTTAAAAAGTCATTCATTAAGTAAATATCTTGAAATGATAAATTATGATTGCAATTTGGAAATGTTATCTTTCCATTATGCTTGTTTTATGTGTTATGAATATGTTATGGTTCTTGGGAATTGTTTATTTATATGGGTGGTTTGGTGATAAACCATGGGCGGGTGATCAAGAGATATCTCTCTAATTCATTGGGTAACATGAAAGATGTAAACGTTAACGTTTATCCTTATAAATATATGGAACATACTGTGATGGGTATTCCAAACGTAACTCCCCATGTATCTATGAAAGATACAATGTAAGTATGTTATGGATGACACAAGTTTCCTTTATGATTTATGATTTCTATGTTTTATTCATAAATCTTATTATTTTATGAGGTATGCTAAAGATATAATGATCTAGGACTGAAAATTATGATTTGTTGGATTATTATGTATTCATAGAGTAATTTTCTCTTTCCTTATTTTATATCACATACGGTTCTTTTTATGCTCATCCCATGTTATTGAAATGTTTTTCACAGGGTATATGTAAGGGTAAGAGAAATAAAAAATTCAAAGAATATTTTTATCATGAAAATAATTGTTTTTTATTTGAGGAGTTTTATTATTATGAAAAAATTGGTTAGAGTATAAGTGTGTAATTTTTCATATTTGAAATTTAATGTAATATTTATGGCCTAATTCTCTAAAACGGTAATCCTAAAAATATCCTCAATTTGTATGCTTGATTTAACTCAAGATTATGTAATGTTTAAAGATGAGGCCCTATAACTAATGCATTCAATTATCAGGAAATTAATATGGGAGACTTAGTGGTACTTTCAGGTGCTATCACTGAACTTTCTATACAAATATGTTTTCAAATTTGTGTTATCCATTTTCAATAATTTACACCTTTCAATTTAAATTATATAAAATTGTTTAATTAATCAATTAACACATAATAGTTTTTATTCAAAACACATTATCCTTGGTATCAACCTTAATTTTATTCTTCAACTTATTTTATTATATTTAATTATATTTTTTCACTTTCAAACAATGGTTATTTTATTTTTATTTTCAAAATTTATAAATTTATTCATTTTTTATAAAGATGTTTTTAAATATAGATTTTTTTAATTAATTTTTTAAGAGGGATCTTCACCTATATTTTCTATTTACCTATCCCTAAACTTATTTTTGTATCAAATAAGTTTTGTATTTTTTATTTTTTTTTAAATTATATCATAGTTTTTATTTTTGTAATATTTAAATAATTTTTTAAATAATATTTTTTTTTCAGATACATTTTTAAACCATCGTGGTGGTCCTAAAGTAAAATCATTGGATCATGCTCCATTTTTTATGGTACTATTTATGATTATGAAATTATAGTGTGTCTATAATTCATAGATATATTCTCTATCCTATTTATTAAATCATTTTGAACAGATACACTCTTTCAATTAATAAAGATGAAAAAAATACCATTGATGTTGTTTATTCCATTGAATGAGATGGAAAATAAAATAATTAATTGAATTATGGATTAAATTTTAATGAATGTAATAGAGTTTCATCTTAAAAAAACACATGAAATATGGAAAATATTAGAAGATACAAATGATTGTATAAATAATGTTAGAGATTTAAAGCTTGACATGTATAACAAAGAATTATAGTGTTTTTATATGAATCCAAATGAGTATATAACTAGTTTATTTATTGTATCTACAAATATATTTAAAAGAAGAAAAGATTTTTGGGACCTGATTTATATATAAACTTTTGTTATGAAAATACTATGTTCTTTTCAAATCAATTAAAAACTAAAAGTCACCACTGTCCATGAAGCTAATGATATAAAAAATTTCTATTTTAAGAAACTCATATGATCTTTCATGGCATAGGAGATAACCATGAAGAGTAAATATGAAAGTGGGAATAAAAAGGTATAAAAAATTAAAATAAAAACAAATTTCAAAGGAAACAATGATGAATCATCATGGAGTTACATTGAAAACACAAATATTACCAATATGATGAAAAAACTAGAAAAATAAAAGATCCACTCAATACTTCAAAAATTAAAATCATGAATTTGAGGTCACTTATTTTTCATTAAAAAAGATTGGTCATTTAAGGCTAGATTTTACATTGAATAAGAAACTGCCAAAAGATAAGAATCAAGGTAATAAATCTATAAAGGATTCAACATTGAGAATAACAGAAGAATCAATTTCAACATACGAATCGAGCGGTGGGCATCCTAACTTTCTCATATCACATTTCAAGGATGGAATTGAGGTTAGTTAGAAAATTTATTTTTCTCTCACTTATTAATATTATTACTGTTATACTTCATTTATACCATATATATCTTATGATGGTATCCTCAATGATAAAAATGATATTCAATTTTTTTTTAATATTGTTGAAATGTAAAAAGATATTAAGCGGAATAACAATATCATTGTTTATAAAAAAGGTAAACTTTTAAAAAAAATAGTATTATCATTTAAAATTAAAAAAAAATGTTTTAAATTTGTAAGTTCAAATTTAATATCCTAAAATTAAATTTTATAATTTGACTCATGGGGAAGAAAATTTAAAAAATATTTTTTGTACTCAAACCATATTAAATATATATATATATTTTATTTTTCAAAACAATATAGTTTTACAAAAATTATACAAATTATTCTTCGGTAAAGATAATTTCTCAAAAATAAATTTTAAATTATTTCAAAAAAATTGTTCATATAGTTTATGTATACAATTGTAAAATGTATAGACATGATAGACCTAACACAATTCATATTTCTTCATATATTTTAAATGGAAATACTTATTATATAAAAATGTGGATTCAATTTTTTCCCTAAGGTAAGTAGAACATAGATATGGGTACCAAAAGTATAGATTCAATTTTTTTTTTTAAAAAGTGTAAAATAAAAGAGGATAAATGGTATATGGATAGTGGGTGATCATGGAATATTTGGTGTGATATTAATGAGTTAAATCATCATATAAATTTTGATAGAGGCCATCTCACTTCATGAAATATGTTGAAATGAAAAATAAATGGCTTAGGTTAAATTGGATTCTCATATATAATATGATTAAATTTGAATCATTTATCCAGATATTTAAGAATAATTTATTAATTATTAGTTAATTAAGTGATATTAGTTTTAAAATTACTTTTAAAAATAATTTTTTTAATGTTTTTAAATATAAAATAATGAATTTAACGTATCCCATTTGAAAATTGATTATGATATTGATTTAAAATCACTATAAATTTAAAATTTTAATTGTTGAAGTTCTCAATATATGTATTCTTGTATTTGGAACTGACACCAAGTTTATTCTATTATTCATTCTATTTTAAAATTTAATTGTAACCAACTATTATAAGATTTATAAATAATTTATTTTAATGATAACTTAATTTGCAGTCTTTGAAAACATGTAATGAAAAACAAGTCATACATTAAACCAAAAAAATTTGTTTCCAATAATGAATCCATAGAACTAGTAAATATTTATCTTTCTATGCAAATTAATGTTGGTAGTATTAGAGATAAATATTACAAAATTTTAATTATTTATGAATTTACTAGATTTAATTGGGGTTCTTATTATCTCATAAGAGTAAAACTTTTAATGTATTTACTATATTTTTAAGGGAATTACAAATAAAAACGTATTTAAATTTTTTTCTTAGAAGTTACCATTGTAGAAAATTTGATAACAATGACTTTGATGAGTTTTTATTCTTCTTATGGTTATCAAATCTCATTTTCCCCTCATATAATACCTCAACCAAATACGGTTTTCAAAAGCCAAAATTGGACCCTCCAAAAAATGTCTAGGACTATCCTTAATAAGTTTTCCATTTTTAAATAATATTGGGAGGTGCCAGTCAATACAAAATATTTTATCCTTAACCGTGTACTTATAAGACCCATCTTATAAAGAACCACTTATGAATGGTTGAAGGAAAAATTACAAATTTTTGTTTCTTCAATTTCTTTGGTTTTAGATTATTAATCCTTAATAATAAGGAAAATTTATGAAATTTTAATCCTAAACTCAACAATTCAATTTTTCATGGTTACTCAAACACAAGTATAAAATTTTTAGTATTTAATAATAGAACCAAACCGTAATAAGAGTCTATTCATATTAAATTCAATGAGAATATAATTAAATCACATCCTAAACGTGATGATGATGTTTCTGAACCCACTTATTCAATTACAATAACTCAAACTTTTAATGTAATTAAAGATGATATAGAAACCATATCTTATTCTATAATAATGTTTTAAGATCAATACAAGAATAATACTCTTGATAATATTATAAGATAATTACAATGATGAACTCATACTTAATGGTAGATAATGAATGACATTGAGTATCAAGATTTTATCTCTCATATTGAACCTCATTCCCCTGATGACACTATTAATGTTGAGAATTGGATAATATCTTTCAAGAGGAACTAATATTTTTTCAATGGAACATAATTTTGAACCTTATGGAATGACCATATAATGATCCAATTAATGAAACCAAGTGGGATTTTTAAAAAAATTAAAAAAAAAATTATTCATAATAAGGATCAACTTGTTACTAAAGGATATAATCAAGAAGAAGGTATAGGTTACAATAAAACCTTTTAACCCATTTCTAAACATTGATCCACTCAATGCATTTTGGAATTAATCACTCATTTAAATTTAAAACATTTTTATAATTTTCCCAATGTTCTTTTCTGTTGGTTTTATGTTTGATAATGTTTTGGTAGAAAACTACAAAATCTTGAAATTAATGATTTTCCAAATTTCATTTTCTTATTAACCAAATATATATAAGGCTTAATACAATCCTTTTGGTCTTGGTATGAGTGTTCAACAAAATTTATTTTATCAAATGATTTTATAATTAGAAATTCTAATTCCACCATTTTTCTCAAAATATTTTAGAATGATTTTTCAATAATTCAAATTTATATTGACATGTTTATTTTTAGATCAATTATATATATTATAATCAATTATTTTTTTGTTTCAATAAATATACAATTTTATTTGAGTTTTATTGTAGAACCTAAATTCTTACTTTTTTTCAAATTTCTTAAAATTCAAATCAGACATTTAAAAAAAATTTAAAAGTAATAATGAACCTCTAAAAAATTTTAGCACAATTTATGATATGGTAATTATAATTCCTATGTGTACAACATGTAAGCTATTATTGTGTAAGATCAGTTATTTAGTCAATACCAATATTTACTAAAATATGACTTGAATTTTACTTTACCTAACTATGACCTATTTATACATATTGTTTTGTGTATTCCTTTGTTGTAAATTTCAATCAAATTAAATTGAATCTTCATTAAAATCCATCAAATAAATTTACATTTTTTTGAATGGATAAAAAAAATTTATTCTATTTTATCTATAAGAAACATTTTTTAAACATTTTTTTTATTATAATTTTGGATAAATCTAACTAGATTAGAAACGTATAGTAAAACTTGTAATCTACTAGGAAAATCCCTAATCTCTTGGTTTTATTAGAAGAAAAAATGTGTTTATATATCTACAGAAGAAGAAGAATATAGAGACTGAAAATTGTTATTTCTATTTTATATCAATGAAACATACACTCTTAGAATTTGGACTAAAATATTTGTAGAAACGTTTTATTTCCATGAAAAATATTACATCATATTATATTAATGTGATATGTATAACAATATTTTCTACACGAGAGTTATATAGTTATACTTTATTTAGAAAGTTGGATAAATAAAAAATTGGTTCATTGGAGATATTCATAATCTCCTACTAAGTTCATCATTATTAGAACCCTTTGTAGATATATCATAGATAAAAAATTTCTTCATAACTTGTGGAAAGGAAATATAATAAAGGGTGATATTTGATTCATATTAAATGTAAAAAGGGGGATATAAATGATAACTAAAACATAACATGGAAATATGAGTATGATAATATGAATATAACATTTTAAAACCATAAACTTAACATCATAGACCATCACCTTGAGACATTTACTAATTTTTGTAATTTCCCAAGAAATAAATAATAATTTTATCAATGAACATGAGCCATGAGATAAAAAAATTGAAATAAGAAATATGTTTTTAGAATACAAATAATGATGGAAAATTAATTTATTGGATAAGTATAACTATAAGTACTATGAAAGTGGATGGTTTCATTCCCCATTCTATGATATCATTAGTCAAGGTTAACTCAAAAGACTATTGTAGTGGACAAAGTTCCTTATTCAAATTTGTTCACTCAAATTGTAGTCTTTATTATCTCGTGATATATACTTATTTTCCCAATGCATTGGAGGGATACATAATTATTTTTCCACCAATAGCTTAATTAAAAATATATATATGTGTGTTCTTTAATATCATAGATAATTAATCATAGTACAACCTAAGGAAAATTAATGTATTTAATAAACATTTTATCATTACATTATTAATAAACCTATAGAAAATAAATTATTATCATATTGTTTTCCTTGCATCATAATTTGTATGTTGGAATAGAATAGGTTTCATGGAATCATCCTAAATTCAAATTCATCATCATAATCCATAAAAAGAATTTAGTAAATCATAAGTAACATCAAATGATATCATCTTAGTTGAAAATACCACTAAAAGAGATTTGGAATATTTCCTGAGTAAAATATACTTTTCATAATGGAACCACCCTTTAAAATATAATAATTTCCAAAATATTATATAAAAAATTTCTCTTAAAAAACCTTGGAAACATATAAAGTATGCTTTATGAAATTGAATGATCGTGATGGTGAGAAATCCTATTCAACCCGTATATATTAAAAAAAACGTTCCTTTCATAATTTTTATAAAAATTCAACAATACATCACCCAGAAAAGGTTAAGAAAATTAATTTTAAACAATTTTAAAAATTTAAATCATGTGTCAAAAATCATTAAACAATAAAAAGATAATGAAAACATTATCGAAAACATTTTTTTTTAAAAAAATAGACATGAATGAAAATTATTATCAACTGAAAACTGAGACAATGTTAATTTTTCAATAAAACCATTATTTGATTATATTGATTAATTAAAGAGAATAAAATTAAAGGGAAATTTTTATCTTTAAATAAAAAATTTCGAACACAGTTCATGAGATTATTGAGAGTTATATCATGAAATTTCATTATTGGATTATTAATCATAAAAAATCATAGAAAATAATGATAATAAAACATAAAACCATAAAAAGTTTGAATAAAAAACTCATAAAAGTGAGAACCATATATTTATATGAATATAAATATAATTTTAATTTTAATAATGATAAAATACATTTTTGGTAAGTATATACACAACACAAAACAAACATGTGGTGAATAATTCATGTGTCTCACATAAATAAATGTGATATGAAAATCCCTTACATCAAGTTCAACTTAATTCAAAATTAGTCTATACTACCAAATAATAAAATAATTTTATTATATTTATATAAAATATTCATTTAAATAATTATAATATCATTTATTATTTATATAAAAATATTCAACACTCATTTATTAATAATTAGTTATTAAAATCATCATTTGTCTGTGTTAACAATTTTATTTTTCATTCTAATTTTTCATCAATAGTTCTATTCCTTATAATTTGATCATGGTAACATAATATATATAAAATTTATCATGATATAAATATCATAAAAATTCATTTTTCCATCATTATAACCATGTAAGTAAAGTAGTGATGAATAAAAAATTACACCATTACTTCAAGAAAGTAAGTTGGACGAATGAATGAGTGATGTATTCACTTTAAGTAGGATGTAAGGAGACAAAATGGTAATAAAATAGTCATAATAACATATTATTATATTTATGATACTATATATTTATTTTTTAAGGTTATAATATATTTATAGGAAGGGGAATAAGAAATAAAATTGAAAGATTCAATATAGTTGATTACCACATCATCAGTAGAGTTCCTTTATATCCTTATTAAGGACCCTTTGAATGCTATTTTAAGAATAATTTTATATTTATATGCTAGATAAAGAAGTTGATATGGGAATTTGGTATATATTAGACGATCTAGATTCCATAATGTTGTTTAATGAAAAGAGAGAAGGGGTTTCCTTTTATAAGGGAGTGAAATAAGAGACTTCTAATTTCTAAAAGGATCAAAATATAATTATTTAATTCTCAACCAAAAGTTTTCAATAAGAAATATATTTGAAATAAATATGATAATTTCAATATACCATCAAAAAAATGAGATTTAGATAAGTTTTGCTGTCATTTTAGGCCTTATATTTTTTGTTTAACCCCTATATTAACTGATTTTATCCTTAACTGCGATAAAACCTTTTTCAATTTTAAAGGGTTATGATTTTAATTGTAAGTTAAAAATTAGTACATAAATGGAAATGGGGATAATAATTTAGGCTATTTGTCATCACACTTGTCCTATTGTATGATTTTTTATTTTTATAAATAGTTTAAAAAAATTATTTTTTATAAAATAACATTAATGTCATTTTTCACATTACTCATTTACTTTGAATTTAATGTAATCAATATAGTCATGTAATTTTAATATAAACCTTTCAAATATCCCAAAAATGTTATATTTATCTAAAAAAATATTGGAATACTATAATTTACTTTTAGTTTTATAACATATAACATTTTTAAAATCAATTCTTTTATTTTTCTATTAATTTAATAAATACTCTATAAGTGTTATATAAAAATTTTAGGTGACAATTAAACCAGCAAAAATTTAAATAAAATTTATGTGTTAAGAATATTCATTATTTTTTAATTATGAAATTTATAATTGAACATATCCTCCTTTTACCCTTATGATAAAACTTTAGAGACATTATTTTAAAGGGGGTGACATTTTGGAATTTTCTTTACTTATAATGATTATTTGTAATGATTTGAAATTTTTTTGGTTGAAAACAATTGGTTAAAAAATAATATATTTCGAAATAGGTGAAATATATGTTGTAATATGTTTGCATCTTTTTTGTTGAGAATTCTCTAAAAATAAATAAGTGTTTTACAAAGATGGCGTTTAGATGGTCTATCAGACTCAGTACATCAGAAAAAACTTTTATTGAGAAATAAAAGGTTTTTAAACTAATTAAAGTAAGAATATATTGATAATTAAAAATATGGGAAGACATATAACATTGAAAAAATAGGTTATATGATGCATTTCTATTCATACTATTTCCTGAAAACATGAAGGATTCATGATACAAGATGAAGTATGTAGAACGAAATAGAAGTGTGGGTTTATGAAGTTTTCAAAGTATATGTTTTATAGAAAGAGCTCATTAGCCCAAAAATAAATAGAAATATTTCATTTTATAATACTTTAATGTTGAATAAATTAAAATTTATTCATCAAATGCGATTCATCTTATATAGAATACAAGACACACATGATCAGATGTGAATCAAACAAGTATAGTTGTTTTTGAGTTCTATGTTATTTAAGTTTTTCACATGTGAAATAAATTAGAAGAGGTTTAATATATTAAATTTTCATATTTGAAAAAAGATAAAGAGGTTTGATTTTAGTTCACCATATAATTTCATCACATATGGAAGCGTTTTATTATTGTAAAGTTTGAGTTTTTTCATCAGACATATTAAATCATATTGTAGGAGGTCACTAATATACGAAGAATATTTTGATGAAGAGGAATAAAACATAGATCATTAGGTGAATAAGTTTCCATAAGGATGAATGTGTTGTGGTTGTATATTTTATGTGCTTCTAAAAAATATGAATCAAAAATAAGATTTATAACATAAGATTTTAAATCCAATAAACCATAAAATATAGATACCAATTCATGAGAAGGGGTTTAAATACTGATCCATCAGACAAAGAAAATAAATCGATCGATATGATTATGTATCGATACTGATCCATCACATGGATATCTATTATGAAAATTGAATATGATCAGTTGAGGAAAAAATATGATCCATGAAATTAGTTTCATACACCTCAGCAAAGATAATGGGGAAGTTGAAGTTTGTAATCAGAAATAGTTCTCTTAGGAAAAAAAGAAATGATGATATTTTATTCATTTATTGGATGTATATGGGTTATTATATCTTCCAGATAGTGAAAATTATATAAATTATTAAGTTTTTTCTAAAGTCATTGATGGAAATCTGTAGTAATTATAATTTGAAAAAATACAGTCAACCATTTTTTTATTGGCTTAGAGAATCAGGAAGTGATGAGGGACTATTGACTATATGGACAATTTAAATCAAAACAAGTTCATTTTTTACTCAAGTACTGAATGCCGACTAAATGACCGATATGAATTTAAATATCTATGTAATTTTTATAGTATGATGATAAATAGTATAAAATGAATAATAAACTTGAAAATGGTTTTGAAAAAGTATAAATTAACCAAAGTTTATTATTCAGGAATATAAGGAATGAACAAGAAAAGTCAGACTGAAGGTATGGGACTTCTCTCAATATCTTTTCATTAAATCATATTCTGGTGTGTATACACAACCTTATTTTATGTATTATATAATTATATTAATTTTCTTTTAATTTAATTCAATTTTTTTCAAAGGAATATTTTTTCTAAGAATCATTTTACTAAACGATAAAAGGAATGTTTCTTTTTAACGTACGCGGTGACAATGAACTTTCTCCCACTGAGAATATTATTTTATATTTGGATTCCTTAACAAGGCATAATGTTTTTAAAAGTAAAAAAATATCATAAACCATTTTAACATATTTTGGTATTTAAAATTGTTTTGAAAAGTCATTGATTAAGTAAATATCTTGAAATGATAAATTATGGTTGCAATTTGGAAATGTTATCTTTCCATTATGCTTGTTTTATGTGTTATGAATATGTTATAGTTCTTGGTAATTGTTTATGTATATGGGTGGTTTGGTGATAAACCATGGGCGGGTGATCCCGAGATATCTCTCTAATTCATTGGGTAACCTGGAAGATGTAAACGTTAATGTTTATCCTTATAAATATATGGAATATACTGTGATGGGTATTCCAAACGTAACTCCCCATGTATCTATGAAAGATACAATGTAATTATGTTATGGATGACACAAGTTTCCTTTATGATTTATGATTTCTATGTTTTATTCATAAATCTTACGATTTTATGAGGTATGCTAAAGATATAATGATCTAGGACTGAAAATTATGATTTGTTGGATTATTATGTATTCATAGAGTAATTTTCTCTTTCCTTATTTTATATCACATACGGTTCTTTTTATGCTCATCCCAAGTTATTGAAATGTTTTTCACAGGGTATGTGTAAGGGTAAGAGAAATAAAAAATTCAAAGAATATTTTTATCATGAAAATAATTGTTGTTTTATTTAAGGAGTTTTATTATTATGAAAAAATTGGTTAGAGTATAAGTGTGTAATTTTTCATATTTGAAATGTAATGTAATATTTATGGCCTAATTCTCTAAAACGGTAATCCTAAAAATATCCTCAATGTGTATGCTTGATTTAACTCAAGATTATGTAATGTTTAAAGATGAGGCCCTATAACTAATGCATTTAATTCTCAGGAAATTAATATGGGAGACTTAGTGGTACTTTCAGGTACTATCACTGAACTTTCTATACAAATATGTTTCCAAATTTGTGTTATCCATTTTCAATAATTTACACCTTTCAATTTAAATTTTATAAAATTGTTTAATTAATCAATTAACACATAATAGTTTTTATTCAAAACACATTATCCTTGGTATCAACCTTAATTTTATTCTTCAACTTATTTTATTATATTTAATTATATTTTTTCCCTTTCAAACAATGGTTATTTTATTTTTATTTTCAAAATTTATAAATTTATTCATTTTTTATAAAGATGTTTTTAAATATAGATTTTTTAATTAATTTTTTAAGAGGGATCTTCACCTATATTTTCTATTTACATATCCCTAAACTTCTTTTTTGTATCAAATAAGTTTTTTATTTTAATTTTTTTTTAAATTATATCATAGTTTTTATTGTTATAATATTTAAATAATATTTTTAAATAATATTTTTTTTCAGATACATTTTTAAACCATCGTGGTGGTCCCAAAGGAAAATCATTGGATCATGCTCCATTTTTTATGGTACTATTTATGCTTATGAAAATTATAGTGTGTCTATAATTCATAGATATATTCTGTATCCAATTTATTAAATCATTTTGAACAGATACACTCTTTCAATTAATAAAGATCAAAAAAAGACCATTGATGTTGTTTATTCCATTGAATTAGATGGAAAATAAAATAATGAATTGAATTATGGATTAAATTTTAATGAATTTAATAGAGTTTCATCTTTAAAAAACACATGAAATATGGAAAATATTAGAAGATACAAATGATTGTATAAATAATGTTAGAGATTTAAAGCTTGACATGTATAACAAAGAATTATAGTGTTTTTATATGAATCCAAATGAGTATATAACTATTTTGTTTATTGTATCTACAAATATATTTAACAGAAGAAAATATTTTTGGGACCTGATTTATATATAAACTTTTGTTATGAAAATACTATGTTCTTTTCAAATAAATTAAAAACTAGAAGTCACCACTGTCCATGAAGCTAATGATATAAAAAATTTCTATGTTAAGAAACTCATATGATCTTTAACGGTATATGAGATAACCATGAAGAGTAAATATGAAAGTGGGAATAAAGAGGTATAAAAAATTAAAATAAAAACCAATTTCAATGGAAAAAATGATGAATCATCATGGAGTTACATTGAAAACACAAATATTACCAATATGATGAAAAAACTAGAAAAATAAAAGATCCACTCAATACTTCAAAAATTAAAATCATGAATTTGAGGTCACTTATTTTTCATTAAAAAGATTGGTCATTTAAGGCTAGATTTTACCTTGAATAAGAAACTGTCAAAAGATAAGAATCAAGGTAATAAATCTATAAAGGATTCAACATTGAGAATAACAGAAGAATCAATTTCAACATACGAATCGAGCGGTGGGCATCCTAACTTTCTCATATCACATTTCAAGGATGGAATTGAGGTTAGTTAGAAAATTTATTTTTCTCTCACTTATTAATATTATTACTATTATACTTCATTTATACCATATATATCTTATGATGGTATCCTCAATGATAAAAATGATATTCAATTTTTTTAATATTGTTGAAATGTACAAAGATATTAAGAGGAATAACAATATCATTGTTTATAAAAAAGGTCAACTTTTAAAAAATTAGTATTATCATTTAAAATCAAAAAAACAAAAAATGTTTTAAATTTGTAAGTTCAAATTTAATACCCTAAAATTAAATTTTATAATTTGACTCATGGGGAAGAAAATTTAAATAATATTTTTTGTACTCAAACCATATTAAATATATATATATTTGATTTTTCAAAACAATATAGTTTTCCAAAAATTATACAAATTATTCTTCGGTAAAGATGATTTCTCAAAAATAAATTTTTAATTATTTAAAAAAAATTGTTCATATAGTTTATGAATACAATTTTAAAATGTATAGACATGATAGACCTAACATAATTAATATTTCTTCATATATTTTAAATGGAAAAACTTATTATATAAAAATGTGGATTCAATTTTTTCCCTAAGGTAAGTAGAACATAGATATGGGTACCAAAAGATATAGATTCAATTTTTTTTTCAAAAAGTTTAAAATAAAAGAGGCTAAATGGTATATGGATAGTGGGTGATCATGGAATATTTGAATCATTTATCCAGATATTTAAGAATAATTTATTAATTATTAGTTAATTAAGTGATAGTAGTTTTAAAATTACTATTAAAAATAAATTTTTTAATGTTTTTAAATATAAAATAATGAATTTAACTTATCCCATTTGAAAATTGATTATGATATTGATTTAAATTCACTATAAATTTAAAATTTTAATTTTTGAAGTTCTCAATATATGTATTCTTGTATTTGGAACTGACACCAAGTTTATTCTATTATTCATTCTCTTTTAAAATTGAATTGTAACCAACTATTATAAGATTTATAAATAATTTATTTTAATGATAACTTAATTTGCAGTCTTTGAAAACATGTAATGAAAAACAAGTCATACATTAAACCTGAAAAATTTGTTTCCAATAATGAATCCATAGAACTAGTAAATATTTATCTTTCTATGCCAATTAATGTTGGTAGTATTAGAGATAAATATTACAAAATTTTAATTATTTATGAATTTACTAGATTTAATTGGGGTTCTTATTATCTCATAAGAGTAAAACTTTTAATGTATTTACTATATTTTTAAGGGAATTATAAATAAAAACGTATTTAATTTTTTTTATTAGAAGTTACCATTGTAGAAAATTTGATAACAATGACTTTGATTGGTTTTTCTTCTTCTTATGGTTATCAAATCTCATTTTCCCCTCATATAATACCTCAACCAAATACAGTTTTCAAAAGTCAAAATTGGACCCTCCAAAAAAAGTCTAGGACTATCCTTAATAAGTTTTCCATTTTTAAATAATATTGGGAGGTTCCAGTCAATACAAAATATTTTTACCTTAACCGTGTACTTATAAGACCCATCGTATAAAGAACCACTTATGAATGGTTGAAGGAAAAATTACAAATTTTTGTTTCTTCAATTTCTTTGGTTTTAGATTATTAATCCTTAATAATAAGGAAAATTTATGAAATTTTAATCCTAAACTCAACAATTCAATTTTTCATGGGTACTCAAACACAAGTATAAAATTTTTAGTATTTAATAATAGAACCAAACCTTAATAAGAGTCTATTAATATTAAATTCAATGAGAATATTATTAAATCACATCCTAATCGTGATGATGATGTTTCTGAACCCACTTATTCAATTACAGTAACTCAAACTTTTAATGTAATTAAAGATGATCTAGAAACCATATCTTATGCTATTATAATGTTTTAAGATCAATCAAAGAATAATACTCTTGATAATATTATAAGATAATTACAATTATGAACTCATACTTAATGGTAGATAATGAATGACATTGAGTATCAAGATTGTATCTCTCATATTGAACCTCATTCCCCTGATGACACTATTAATGTTGAGAATTGGATAATATCTTTCAAGAGAAACTAATATTTTTTCAATGGAACATAATTTTAAACCTTATGGAATGCCCATATAATGATCCAATTAATGAAACCAAGTGGGATTTTTAAATAAAAAATTAAATAAAATTATTCATAATAAGGATCAACTTGTTACTAAAGGATATAATCAAGAATAAGGTATAGGTTACAATAAAACCTTTTCACCCATTTCAAAACATTGATCCACTCAATGCATTTTGGAATTAATCACTCATTTAAATTTAAAACATTTTTATAATTTTCTCAATGTTCTTTTCTGTTGGTTTTATGTTTGATAATGTTTTGGTAGAAAACTATAAAATCGTGAAATTAATGATTTTCCAAATTTCATTTTCTTATTAACCAAATATATATAAGGCTTAATACAATCCTTTTGGTCTTGGTATGAGTGTTCAACAAAATTTATTTTATCAAATGATTTTATAATTAGAAATTCTAATTCCACCATTTTTCTCTAAAGATTTTGGAATGATTTTTCAATAATTCAAATTTATATTGACATTTTTATTTTTAGATCAATTATATATATTATAATCAATTATTTTTTTGTTTCAATAAATATACAATTTGATTTGAGTTTTATTGTAGAACCTAAATTCTTACTTTTTTCAAATTTCTTAAAATTCAAATCAGACATTTTAAAAAAATTTAAAAGTATTAATGAACCTCTAAAAAAATTTCGCACAATTTATGATATGGTAATTATAATTCCCATGTGTACAACATGTAAGATATTATTGTGTAAGATCAGTTATTTAGTCAATACCAATATTTACAGAAATATGACTGGAATTTTACTTTACCTAACTATGACCTATTTATACATATTGTTTTGTGTATGCCTTTGTTGTAAATTTTCAATCAAATTAAATTGAATCTTCATTAAAATGCATCAAATAAATTTACATTTTTTTGAATGGATAAAAAAAATTTATTCTATTTTATCTATAAGAAACATTTTTTAAACATTTTTTTTATTATAATTTTGGATAAATCTAACTAGATTAGAAACGTATAGTAAAACTTGTAATCTACTAGGAAAATCCCTAATATCTTGGTTTTATTAGAAGAAAAAATGTGTTTATATATCTACAGCTGAAGAAGAATATAGAGACTGAAAATTGTTATTTCTATTTTATATCAATGAAACATACACTCTTAGAATTTGGGCTAAAATATTTGTAGAAACGTTTTATTTCCATGAAAAATATTACATCATATTATATTAATGTGATATGTATAACAATATTATCTACATGAGAGTTATATAGTTATACTTTATTTAGAAAGTTGGATAAATAAAAAATTGGTTCATTGGAGATATTCATAATCTCCTACTAAGTTCTTCATTATTAGAACCCTTTGTAGATATATCATAGATAAAACATTTCTTCATAACTTGTGGAAAGGAAATATAATAAAGGGTGATATTTGATTCATATGAAATGTAAAAAGGGGGATATAAATGATAACTAAAACATAACATGGGAATATGAGTATGATAATATGAATATAACATTTTAAAACCATAACCTTAACATCATAGACCATCACCTTGAGACATTTACTAATTTTTGTAATTTCCCAAGACATAAATAATAATTTTATCAATAAACATGAGCCATGAGATAAAAATTTGAAATAAGAAATATGTTTTTAGAATACAAATAATGATGGAAAATTAATTTATTGGATAAGTATAACTAGAAGTACTATGAAAGTGGATGGTTTCATTCCCCATTCTATGATATCATTAGTCAAGGATAACTCAAAAGACTATTGTAGTGGACAAAGTTCCTTATTCAAATTTGTTCACTCAAATTGTAGTCTTTATTATCTCGTGATATATACTTATTTTCCCAATGCATTGGAGGGATACATAATTATTTTTCCACCAATAACATAATTAAAAATATATATGTGTGTTCTTTAATATCATAGATAATTAATCATAGTACAACCTAAGGAAAATTATTGTATTTAATAAACATTTTATCATTACATTATTAATAAACCTATAGAAAATAAATTATTATCATATTGTTTTCCTCGCATCATAATTTGTATGTTGGAATAGAATAGGTTTCATGGAATCATCCTAAATTCAAATTCATCATCATAATCCATAAAAAGAATTTAGTAAATCATAAGTAACATCAAATGATATCATCTTAGTTGAAAATACCACTAAAAGAGATTTGGAATATTTCCTGAGTAAAATATACTTTTCATAATGGAACTACCCTTTAAAATATAATAATTTCCAAAATATTATACAAAAAATTTCTCTTAAAAAACCTTGGAAACATATAAAGTATGCTTTATGAAATTGAATGATCGTGATGGTGAGAAATCCTATTCAAGCCGTATATATTAAAACAAACGTTCCTTTCATAATTTTTATAAAAATTCAACAATACATCACCCATAAAAGGTTAAGAAAATTAATTTTAAACAATTTTAAAAATTTAAATCATGTGTAAAAAATCTTTAAACAATAAAAAGATAATGAAAACATTATCTAAAACATTTCTTTTGAAAAAAATAGACATGAATGAAAATTATTATCAACTGAAAACTGAAATAATGTTAATTTTTCAATAAAACCATTATTTGATTATATTGATTAATTAAAGAGAATAAAATTAAAGGGAAAATTTTTATCTATAAATAAAAAATTTCGAACACAGTTCATGAGATTATTGAGAGTTATATCATGAAATTTCATTATTGGATTATTAATCATAAAAAATCATAGAAAATAATGATAATAAAACATAAAACCATAAAAAATTTGAATAAAAAACTCATAAAAGTGAGAACAATATATTTATATGAATATAAATATAATTTTAATTTTAATAATGATAAAATACATTTTTGGTAAGTATATACACAACACAAAACAAACATGTGGTGAATAATTCATGTGTCTCACATAAATAAATGTGATATGAAAATCCCTTACATCAAGTTCAACTTAATTAAAAATTAGTCTATACTACCAAATAATAAAATAATTTTATTATATTTATATAAAATATTCATTTAAATAATTATAATATCATTTATTATTTATATAAAAATATTCAACACTCATTTATTAATAATTCGTTATTAAAATCATCATTTGTCTGTGTTAACAATTTTATTTTTCATTCTAATTTTTCATCAATAGTTCTATTCCTTATAATTTCATCATGGTAACATAATATATATAAAATTTATCATGATATAAATATCATAAAAATTCATTTTTCCATCATTATAACCATGTAAGTAAAGTAGTGATGAACAAAAAATTACACCATTACTTCAAGAAAGTAAGTTGTACGAATGAATGAGTGATGTATTCACTTTAAGTAGGATGTAAGGAGACAAAAATGGTAATAAAATAGTCATAATAACATATTATTATATTTATGATACTATATATTTATTTTTTAAGGTTATAATAGATTTATAGGAAGGGGAATAAGAAATAAAATTGAAAGATTCAATATAGTTGATTACCACATCATCAGTAGAGTTCCTTTATATCCTTATTAAGGACCCTTTGAATGCTATTTTAAGAATAATTTTATATTTATATGCTGGATAAAGAAGTTGATATGGGAATTTGGTAGATATTAGTCGATCTAGATTCCATAATGTTGTGTAATGAAAAGAGAGAAGGGGTTTCCTTTTATAAGGGAGTGAAATAAGAGACTTCTAATTTCTAAAAGGATTAAAATATAATTATTTAATTCTCAACCAAAAGTTTTCAATAAGAAATATATTTTAAATAAATATGATAATTTCAATATACCATCAAAAAAATGAGATTTAGATAAGTTTTGGTGTCATTTTAGGCCTTATATTTTTTGTTTAACCCCTATATTAACTGATTTTATCCTTAACTGCGATAAAAACTTTTTCAATTTTAAAGGGTTATGATTTTAATTGTAAGTTAAAAATTAGTACATAAATGGAAATGGGGATAATAATTTAGGCTATTTGTCATCACACTTGTCCTATTGTATGATTTTTTATTTTTATAAATAGTTTAAAAAAATTATTTTTTATAAAATAACATTAATGTCATTTTTCACATTACTCATTTACTTTGAATTTAATGTAATCAATATAGTCATGTAATTTTAATATAAACCTTTCAAATATCCCAAAAATGTTATATTTATCTAAAAAAATATTGGAATATTATAATTTACCTTATTTTTATAACATATAAAATTTTTAAAATCAATTGTTTTATTTTTCTATTAATTTAATAAATACTCAATAAGTGTTATATAAAAATTTTAGGTGACAATTAAACCAGCAAAAATTTAAATAAAATTTATCTGTTAAAAATATTCATTCTTTTTTAATTATGAAATTTATAATTTAACATATCCTCCTTTTACCCTTATGATAAAACTTTTGAGACATTATTTTAAAGGGGGTGACATTTTGGAATTTTCCTTACTTATAATGATTATTTGTAATGATTTGAAATTTTTTTGGTTGAAAAAAATTGGTTAAAAAATAATATATTTTGAAATAGGTGAAAGATATGTTGTAATATGTTTGCATCTTTTTTGTTGAGAATTCTCTAAAAATAAATAAGTGTTTTACAAAGATGGCGTTTAGATGGTTTATCAGACTCAGTACATCAGAAAAAACTTTTATTGAGAAATAAAATGTTTTTAAACTAATTAAAGTAAGAATATATTGATAATTAAAAATATGGGAAGACATATAACATTGAAAAAATAGGTTATATGATTCATTTCTATTCATACTATTTCCTGAAAACATGAAGGATTCATGATACAAGATGAAGTATGTAGAAAGAAATAGAAGTGTGGGTTTATGAAGTTTTCAAAGTATATGTTTTATAGACAGAGCTCATTAGCCCAAAAATAAATAGAAATATTTCATTTTATAATACTTTAATGTTGAATAAATTAAAATTTATTCATCAGATGCGATTCATCTTATATAGAATACAAGACACACATGATCAGATGTGAATCAAACAAGTATAATTGTTTTTGAGTTCTATGTTATTTAATTTTTTCACATGTGAAATAAATTAGAAGAGGTTTAATATATTAAATTTTCATATTTGAAAAAAGATAGAGAGGTTTGATTTTAGTTCACCAAATAATTTCATCACATATGGAAGCATTTTATTATTGTAAAGTTTGAGTTTTTGCATCAGACAGATTAAATCATATTGTAGGAGGTCACTAATATACGAAGAATATTTTGATGAAGAGGAATAAAACACAGATCATTAGGTGAATAAGTTTCCATAAGGATGAATGTGTTGTGGTTGTATATTTTATGTGCTTCTAAAAAATATGAATCAAAAATAATATTTATAACATAAGATTTTAAATCCAATAAACCATAAAATATAGATACCAATTCATGAGAAGGGGTTTAAATACTGATCCATCAGACAAAGAAAATAAATCGATCGATATGATTATGTATCGATACTGATCCATCACATGGATATCTATTATGAAAATTGAATATGATCAGTTGAGGAAAAAATATGATCCATTAAATTCATTTCATACACCTCAGCAATGATAATGGGGAAGTTGAAGTTTGTAATCAGAAATAGTTCTCTTAGGAAAAAAAGAAATGATGAGATTTTATTCATTTATTGGATGTATATGGGTTATTATATCTTCCAGATAGTGAAAATTATATAAATTATTAAGTTTTTTCTAAATTCATTGATGGAAATTTGTATTCATTATAATTTGAAAAAATACAGTCAACCATTTTTTTATTGGCTTAGAGAATCAGGTAGTGATGAGGGACTATTGACTATATGGACAATTTAAATCAAAACAAGTTCATTTTTTACTCAAGTAGTGAATGCCGACTAAATGACCGATATGAATTTAAATAATTATGTAATTTTTATAGTATGATGATAAATAGTATAAAATTAATAATAAACTTGAAAATGGTTTTGAAAAAGTATAAATTAACCAATGTTTATTATTCAGGAATATAAGGAATGAACAAGAAAAGTCAGACTGAAGGTATGGGACTTCTCTCAATATCCTTTCATTAAATCATATTCTGGTGTGTATACACAACCTTATTTTATGTATTATATAATTATATTAATTTTCTTTTAATTTAATTCAATTGTTTTCAAAGGAATATTTTTTCTAAGAATCATTTTACTAAACGATAAAAGGAATGTTTCTTTTTAACGTACGCGGTGACAATGAACTTTCTCCCACTGAGAATATTATTTTATATTTGGATTCCTTAACAAGGCATAATGTTTTTAAAAGTAAAAAAATATCATAAACCATTTTAACATATTTTGGTATTTAAAATTGTTTTGAAAAGTCATTGATTAAGTAAATATCTTGAAATGATAAATTATGATTGCAATTTGGAAATGTTATCTTTCCATTATGCTTGTTTTATGTGTTATGAATATGTTATGGTTCTTGGGAATTGTTTATGTATATGGGTGGTTTGGTGATAAACCATGGGCGGTGATCCCGAGATATCTCTCTAATTCATTGGGTAACCTGGAAGATGTAAACGTTAATGTTTATCCTTATAAATATATGGAATATACTGTGATGGGTATTCCAAACGTAACTCCCCATGTATCTATGAAAGATACAATGTAATTATGTTATGGATGAAACAAGTTTCCTTTATGATTTATGATTTCTATGTTTTATTCATAAATCTTATGATTTTATGAGGTATGCTAAAGATATAATGATCTAGGACTGAAAATTATGATTTGTTGGATTATTATGTATTCATAGAGTAATTTTCTCTTTCCTTATTTTATATCACATACGATTCTTTTTATGCTCATCCCAAGTTATTGAAATGTTTTTCACAGGGTATGTGTAAGGGTAAGAGAAATAAAAAATTCAAAGAATATTTTTATCATGAAAATAATTGTTGTTTTATTTAAGGAGTTTTATTATTATGAAAAAATTGGTTAGAGTATAAGTGTGTAATTTTTCATATTTGAAATGTAATGTAATATTTATGGCCTAATTCTCTAAAACGGTAATCCTAAAAATATCCTCAATGTGTATTCTTGATTTAACTCAAGATTATGTAATGTATAAAGATGAGGCCCTATAACTAATGCATTTAATTCTCAGGAAATTAATATGGGAGACTTAGTGGTACTTTCAGGTACTATCACTGAACTTTCTATACAAATATGTTTTCAAATTTGTGTTATCCATTTTCAATAATTTACACCTTTCAATTTAAATTTTATAAAATTGTTTAATTAATCAATTAACACATAATAGTTTTTATTCAAAACACATTATCCTTGGTATCATCCTTAATTTTATTCTTCAACTTATTTTATTATATTTAATTATATTTTTTCCCCTTCAAACAATGGTTATTTTATTTTCATTTTCAAAATTTATAAATTTATTCATTTTTTATAAAGATGTTTTTAAATATATATTTTTTTAATTAATTTTTTAAGAGGGATCTTCACCTATATTTTATATTTACATATCCCTAAACTTCTTTTTTGTATCAAATAAGTTTTGTATTTTAAATTTTTTTTTTAAATTATATCATAGTTTTTATTGTTATAGTATTTAAATAATTTTTTAAATAATATTTTTTTTCAGATACATTTTTAAACCATCGTGGTGGTCCCAAAGGAAAATCATTGGATCATGCTCCATTTTTTATGGTACTATTTATGCTTATGAAAATTATAGTGTGTCTATAATTCATATATATATTCTCTATCCAATTTATTAAATCATTTTGAACAGATACACTCTTTCAATTAATAAAGATCAAAAAAAGACCATTGATGTTGTTTATTCCATTGAATTAGATGGAAAATAAAATAATGAATTGAATTATGGATTAAATTTTAATGAATGTAATAGAGTTTCATCTTAAAAAAACACATGAAATATGGAAAATATTAGAAGATACAAATGATTGTATAAATATTGTTAGAGATTTAAAGCTTGACATGTATAACAAAGAATTATAGTCTTTTTATATGAATCCAAATGAGTATATAACTATTTTGTTTATTGTATCTACAAATATATTTAACAGAAGAAAATATTTTTGGGACCTGATTTATATATAAACTTTTGTTATGAAAATACTATGTTCTTTTCAAATAAATTAAAAACTAGAAGTCACCACTGTCCATGAAGCTAATGATATAAAAAATTTCTATGTTAAGAAACTCATATGATCTTTAACGGTATAGGAGATAACCATGAAGAGTAAATATGAAAGTGGGAATAAAGAGGTATAAAAAATTAAAATAAAAACCAATTTCAATGGAAAAAATGATGAATCATCATGGAGTTACATTGAAAACACAAATATTACCAATATGATGAAAAAACTAGAAAAATAAAAGATCCACTCAATACTTCAAAAATTAAAATCATCAATTTGAGGTCACTTATTTTTCATTAAAAAGATTGGTCATTTAAGGCTAGATTTTACCTTGAATAAGAAACTGTCAAAAGATAAGAATCAAGGTAATAAATCTATAAAGGATTCAACATTTAGAATAACAGAAGAATCAATTTCAACATACGAATCGAGCGGTGGGCATCCTAACTTTCTCATATCACATTTCAAGGATGGAATTGAGGTTAGATAGAAAATTTATTTTTCTCTCACTTATTAATATTATTACTATTATACTTCATTTATACCATATATATCTTATGATGGTATCCTCAATGATAAAAATGATATTCAATTTTTTTAATATTGTTGAAATGTACAAAGATATTAAGAGGAATAACAATATCATTGTTTATAAAAAAGGTCAACTTTTAAAAAATTAGTATTATCATTTAAAATTAAAAAAACAAAAAATGTTTTAAATTTGTAAGTTCAAATTTAATACCCTAAAATTAAATTTTATAATTTGACTCATGGGGAAGAAAATTTAAATAATATTTTTTGTACTCAAACCATATTAAATATATATATATTTGATTTTTCAAAACAATATAGTTTTCCAAAAATTATACAAATTATTCTTCGGTAAAGATGATTTCTCAAAAATAAATTTTTAATTATTTAAAAAAAATTGTTCATATAGTTTATGAATACAATTGTAAAATGTATAGACATGATAGACCTAACATAATTAATATTTCTTCATATATTTTAAATGGAAAAACTTATTATATAAAAATGTGGATTCAATTTTTTCCCTAAGGTAAGTAGAACATAGATATGGGTACCAAAAGATATAGATTCAATTTTTTTTTCAAAAAGTTTAAAATAAAAGAGGCTAAATGGTATATGGATAGTGGGTGATCATGGAATATTTGGTGTGATATTAATGAATTAAATCATCATATAAATTTTGATAGAGGCCATCTCACTTCAAGAAATATGTTGAAATGAAAAATAAATGCCATAGGTTAAATTGGATTCTCATATATAATCTGATTAAATTTGAATCATTTATCCAGATATTTAAGAATAATTTATTAATTATTAGTTAATTAAGTGATAGTAGTTTTAAAATTACTATTAAAAATAAATTTTTTAATGTTTTTAAATATAAAATAATGAATTTAACTTATCCCATTTGAAAATTGATTATGATATTGATTTAAATTCACTATAAATTTAAAATTTTAATTTTTGAAGTTCTCAATATATGTATTCTTGTATTTGGAACTAACACCAAGTTTATTCTATTATTCATTCTCTTTTAAAATTGAATTGTAACCAACTATTATAAGATTTATAAATAATTTATTTTAATGATAACTTAATTTGCAGTCTTTGAAAACATGTAATGAAAAACAAGTCATACATTAAACCTGAAAAATTTGTTTCCAATAATGAATCCATAGAACTAGTAAATATTTATCTTTCTATGCCAATTAATGTTGGTAGTATTAGAGATAAATATTACAAAATTTTAATTATTTATGAATTTACTAGATTTAATTGGGGTTCTTATTATCTCATAAGAGTAAACCTTTTAATGTATTTACTATATTTTTAAGGGAATTATAAATAAAAACGTATTTAATTTTTTTTCTTAGAAGTTACCATTGTAGAAAATTTGATAACAATGACTTTGATTAGTTTTTCTTCTTCTTATGGTTATCAAATCTCATTTTCCCCTCATATAATACCTCAACCAAATACAGTTTTCAAAAGCCAAAATTGGACCCTCCAAAAAAAGTCTAGGACTATCCTTAATAAGTTTTCCATTTTTAAATAATATTGGGAGGTTCCAGTCAATACAAAATATTTTTACCTTAATCGTGTACTTATAAGACCCATCTTATAAAGAACCACTTATGAATGGTTGAAGGAAAAATTACAAATTTTTGTTTCTTCAATTTCTTTGGTTTTAGATTATTAATCCTTAATAATAAGGAAAATTTATGAAATTTTAATCCTAAACTCAACAATTCAATTTTTCATGGGTACTCAAACACAAGTATAAAATTTTTAGTATTTAATAATAGAACCAAACCTTAATAAGAGTCTATTAATATTAAATTCAATGATAATATTATTAAATCACATCCTAATCGTGATGATGATGTTTCTGAACCCACTTATTCAATTACAGTAACTCAAACTTTTAATGTAATTAAAGATGATCTAGAAACCATATCTTATGCTATTATAATGTTTTAAGATCAATCAAAGAATAATACTCTTGATAATATTATAAGATAATTACAATTATGAACTCATACTTAATGGTAGATAATGAATGACATTGAGTATCAAGATTTTATCTCTCATATTGAACCTCATTCCCCTGATGACACTATTAATGTTGAGAATTGGATAATATCTTTCAAGAGAAACTAATATTTTTTCAATGGAACATAATTTTAAACCTTATGGAATGCCCATATAATGATCCAATTAATGAAACCAAGTGGGATTTTTAAATAAAAAATTAAAAAAAATTATTCATAATAAGGATCAACTTGTTACTAAAGGATATAATCAAGAATAAGGTATAGGTTACAATAAAACCTTTTCACCCATTTCTAAACATTGATCCACTCAATGCATTTTGGAATTAATCACTCATTTAAATTTAAAACATTTTTATAATTTTCTCAATGTTCTTTTCTGTTGGTTTTATGTTTGATAATGTTTTGGTAGAAAACTATAAAATTGTGAAATTAATGATTTTACAAATTTCATTTTCTTATTAACCAAATATATATAAGGCTTAATACAATCCTTTTGGTCTTGGTATGAGTGTTCAACAAAATTTATTTTATCAAATGATTTTATAATTAGAAATTCTAATTCCACCATTTTTCTCTAAAGATTTTGGAATGATTTTTCAATAATTCAAATTTATATTGACATTTTTATTTTTAGATCAATTATATATATTATAATCAATTATTTTTTTGTTTCAATAAATATACAATTTGATTTGAGTTTTATTGTAGAACCTAAATTCTTACTTTTTTCAAATTTCTTAAAATTCAAATCAGACATTTTAAAAAAATTTAAAAGTATTAATGAACCTCTAAAAAATTTTCGCACAATTTATGATATGGTAATTATAATTCCCATGTGTACAACATGTAAGATATTATTGTGTAAGATCAGTTATTTAGTCAATACCAATATTTACTGAAATATGACTGGAATTTTACTTTACCTAACTATGACCTATTTATACATATTGTTTTGTGTATGCCTTTGTTGTAAATTTCAATCAAATTAAATTGAATCTTCATTAAAATGCATCAAATAAATTTACATTTTTTTGAATGGATAAAAAAATTTATTCTATTTTATCTATAAGAAACATTTTTTAAACATTTTTTTTATTATAATTTTGGATAAATCTAACTAGATTAGAAACGTATAGTAAAACTTGTAATCTACTAGGAAAATCCCTAATATCTTGGTTTTATTAGAAGAAAAAATGTGTTTATATATCTACAGAAGAAGAAGAATATAGAGACTGAAAATTGTTATTTCTATTTTATATCAATGAAACATACACTCTTAGAATTTGGGCTAAAATATTTGTAGAAACGTTTTATTTCCATGAAAAATATTACATCATATTATATTAATGTGATATGTATAACAATATTATCTACACGAGAGTTATATAGTTATACTTTATTTAGAAAGTTGGATAAATAAAAAATTGGTTCATTGGAGATATTCATAATCTCCTACTAAGTTCTTCATTATTATAACCCTTTGTAGATATATCATAGATAAACCATTTCTTCATAACTTGTGGAAAGGAAATATAATAAAGGGTGATATTTGATTCATATGAAATGTAAAAAGGGGGATATAAATGATAACTAAAACATAACATGGGAATATGAGTATGATAATATGAATATAACATTTTAAAACCATAACCTTAACATCATAGACCATCACCTTGAGACATTTACTAATTTTTGTAATTTCCCAAGACATAAATAATAATTTTATCAATAAACATGAGCCATGAGATAAAAATTTGAAATAAGAAATATGTTTTTAGAATACAAATAATGATGGAAAATTAATTTATTAGATAAGTATAACTAGAAGTACTATGAAAGTGGATGGTTTCATTCCCCATTCTATGATATAATTAGTCAAGGTTAACTCAAAAGACTATTGTAGTGGACAAAGTTCCTTATTCAAATTTGTTCACTCAAATTGTAGTCTTTATTATCTCGTGATATATACTTATTTACCCAATGCATTGGAGGGATACATAATTATTTTTCCACCAATAACATAATTAAAAATATATATATGTGTGTTCTTTAATATCATAGATAATTAATCATAGTACAACCTAAGGAAAATTAATGTATTTAATAAACATTTTATCATTACATTATTAATAAACCTATAGAAAATAAATTATTATCTTATTGTTTTCCTCGCATCATAATTTGTATGTTGGAATAGAATAGGTTTCATGGAATCATCCTAAATTCAAATTCATCATCATAATCCATAAAAAGAATTTAGTAAATCATAAGTAGCATCAAATGATATCATCTTAGTTGAAAATACCACTAAAAGAGATTTGGAATATTTCCTGAGTAAAATATACTTTTCATAATGGAACCACCCTTTAAAATATAATAATTTCCAAAATATTATACAAAAAATTTCTCTTAAAAAACCTTGGAAACATATAAAGTATGCTTTATGAAATTGAATGATCGTGATGGCGAGAAATCCTATTCAAGCCGTATATATTAAAACAAACGTTCCTTTCATAATTTTTATAAAAAGTCAACAATAAATCACCCAGAAAAGGTTAAGAAAATTAATTTTAAACAATTTTAAAAATTTAAATCATGTGTAAAAAATCTTTAAACAATAAAAAGATAATGAAAACATTATCTAAAACATTTTTTTTTGAAAAAAATAGACATGAATGAAAATTATTATCAACTGAAAACTGAAATAATGTTAATTTTTCAATAAAACCATTATTTGATTATATTGATTAATTAAAGAGAATAAAATTAAAGGGAAAATTTTTATCTATAAATAAAAAATTTCGAACACAGTTCATGAGATTATTGAGAGTTATATCATTAAATTTCATTATTGGATTATTAATCATAAAAAATCATAGAAAATAATGATAATAAAACATAAAACCATAAAAAATTTGAATAAAAAACTCATAAAAGTGAGAACAATATATTTATATGAATATAAATATAATTTTAATTTTAATAATGATAAAATACATTTTTGGTAAGTATATACACAACACAAAACAAACATGTGGTGAATAACTCATGTGTCTCACATAAATAAATGTGATATGAAAATCCCTTACATCAAGTTCAACTTAATTAAAAATTAGTCTATACTACCAAATAATAAAATAATTTTATTATATTTATATAAAATATTCATTTAAAAAATTATAATATCATTTATTATTTATATAAAAATATTAAACACTCATTTATTAATAATTCGTTATTAAAATCATCATTTGTCTGTGTTAACAATTTTATTTTTCATTCTAATTTTTCATCAATAGTTCTATTCCTTATAATTTGATCATGGTAACATAATATATATAAAATTTATCATGATATAAATATCATAAAAATTCATTTTTCCATCATTATAACCATGTAAGTAAAGTAGTGATGAACAAAAAATTACACCATTACTTCAAGAAAGTAAGTTGTACGAATGAATGAGTGATGTATTCACTTTAAGTAGGATGTAAGGAGACAAAAATGGTAATAAAATAGTCATAATAACATATTATTATATTTATGATACTATATATTTATTTTTTAAGGTTATAATAAATTTATAGGAAGGGGAATAAGAAATAAAATTGAAAGATTCAATATAGTTGATTACCACATCATCAGTAGAGTTCCTTTATATCCTTATTAAGGACCCTTTGAATTCTATTTTAAGAATAATTTTATATTTATATGCTGGATAAAGAAGTTGATATGGGAATTTGGTAGATATTAGTCGATCTAGATTCCATAATGTTGTGTAATGAAAAGAGAGAAGGGGTTTCCTTTTATAAGGGAGTGAAATAAGAGACTTCTAATTTCTAAAAGGATCAAAATATAATTATTTAATTCTCAACCAAAAGTTTTCAATAAGAAATATATTTGAAATAAATATGATAATTTCAATATACCATCAAAAAAATGAGATTTAGATAAGTTTTGGTGTCATTTTAGGCCTTATATTTTTTGTTTAACCCCTATGTTAACTAATTTTATCCTTAACTGCGATAAAAACTTTTTCAATTTTAAAGGGTTATGATTTTAATTGTAAGTTAAAAATTAGTACATAAATGGAAATGGGGATAATAATTTAGGCTATTTGTCATCACACTTTTCCTATTGTATGATTTTTTATTTTTATAAATAGTTTAAAAAAATTATTTTTTATAAAATAACATTAATGTCATTTTTCACATTACTCATTTACTTTGAATTTAATGTAATCAATATAGTCATGTAATTTTAATATAAACCTTTCAAATATCCCAAAAATGTTATATTTATCTAAAAAAATATTGGAAGATTATAATTTACCTTATTTTTATAACATATAACATTTTTAAAATCAATTGTTTTATTTTTCTATTAATTTAATAAATACTCTATAAGTGTTATATAAGAATTTTAGGTGACAATTAAACCAGCAAAAATTTAAATAAAATTTAGGTGTTAAAAATATTCATTCTTTTTTAATTATGAAATTTATAGTTGAACATATCCTCCTTTTACACTTATGATAAAACTTTAGAGACATTATTTTAAAGGGGGTGACATTTTGGAATTTTCCTTACTTATAATGATTATTTGTAATGATTTGAACTTTTTTTGGTTGAAAACAATTGGTTAGAAAATAATATATTTTGAAATAGGTGAAAGATATGTTTTAATATGTTTGCATCTTTTTTGTTGAGAATTCTCTAAAAATAAATAAGTGGTTTACAAAGATGGCGTTTAGATGGTTTATCAGACTCAGTACATCAGAAAAAACTTTTATTGAGAAATAAAAGGTTTTTAAACTAATTAAAGTAAGAATATGTTGATAATTAAAAATATGGGAAGACATATAACATGGAAAAAATAGGTTATATGATGCATTTCTATTCATACTATTTCATGAAAACATGAAGGATTCATGATACAAGATGAAGTATGTAGAACGAAATAGAAGTGTGGGTTTATGAAGTTTTCAAAGTAGATGTTTTATAGACAGAGCTCATTAGCCCACAAATAAATAGAAATATTTAATTTTATAATACTTTAATGTTGAATAAATTAAAATTTATTCATCAGATGCGATTCATCTTATATAGAATACAAGACACACATGATCAGATGTGAATCAAACAAGTATAGTTGTTTTTGAGTTCTATGTTATTTAAGTTTTTCACATGTGAAATAAATTAGAAGAGGTTTAATATATTAAATTTTCATATTTGAAAAAAGATAGAGAGGTTTGATTTTGGTTCACCATATAATTTCATCACATATGGAAGCGTTTAATTGTTGTAAAGTTTGAGTTTTTTCATCAGACAGATTAAATCATATTGTAGGAGGTCACTAATATACGAAGAATATTTTGATGAAGAGGAATAAAACACAGATCATTAGGTGAATAAGTTTCCATAAGGATGAATGTGTTGTGGTTGTATATTTTATGTGCTTCTAAAAAATATGAATCAAAAATAAGATTTATAACATAAGATTTTAAATCCAATAAACCATAAAATATAGATACCAATTCATGAGAAGGGGTTTAAATACTGATCCATCAGACAAAGAAAATAAATCGATCGATATGATTATGTATCGATACTGATCTATCACATCGATATCTATTATGAAAATTGAATATGATCAGTTGAGGAAAAAAGATGATCCATGAAATTAGTTTCATACACCTCAGCAAAGATAATGGGGAAGTTGAAGTTTGTAATCAGGAATAGGTCTCTTAGGAAAAAAATAAATGATGAGATTTTATTCATTTATTGGATGTATATAGGTTATTATATCTTCCAGATAGTGAAAATTATATAAATTATTAAGTTTTTTCTGAATTCATTGATGGAAATCTGTAGTCATTATAATTTGAAAAAATACAGTCAACCATTTTTTTATTGGCTTATAGAATCAGGTAGTGATGAGGGACTATTGACTATATGGACAATTTAAATCAAAACAAGTTCATTTTTTACTCAAGTACTGAATGCCGACTAAATGACCGATATGAATTTAAATAATTATGTAATTTTTATAGTATGATGATAAATAGTATAAAATGAATAATAAACTTGAAAATGGTTTTGAAAAAGTATAAATTAACCAATGTTTATTATTCAGGAATATAAGGAATGAACAAGAAAAGTCAGACTGAAGGTATGGGACTTCTCTCAATATCCTTTCATTAAAGCATATTCTGGTGTGTATACAAAACCTTATTTTATGTATTATATAATTATATTAATTTTCTTTTAATTTAATTCAATTGTTTTCAAATGAATATTTTTTCTAAGAATCATTTTACTAAACGATAAAAGGAATGTTTCTTTTTAACGTACATGGTGACAATGAACATTCTCCCACTGAGAATATTATTTTATATTTGGATTCCTTAATAAGGCAGAATGTTTTTAAAATTAAAAAAATATCATAAACCATTTTAACATATTTTGGTATTTAAAATTGTTTTGAAAAGTCATTGATTAAGTAAATATCTTGAAATGATAAATTATGATTGCAATTTGGAAATGTTATCTTTCCATTATGCTTGTTTTATGTGTTATGAATATGTTATGGTTCTTGGGAATTGTTTATGTATATGGGTGGTTTGGTGACAAACCATGGGTGGGTGATCCCGAGATATCTCTCTAATTCATTGGGTAACATAAAAGATGTAAACGTTAATGTTTATCCTTATAAATATATGGAATATACTGTGATGGGTATTCCAAACGTAACTCCCCATGTATCTATGAAAGATACAATGTAAGTATTTTATGGATGACACAAGTCTCCTTTATGATTTATGATTTCTATGTTTTATTCATAAATCTTATGATTTTATGAGGTATGCTAAAGATATAATGATCTAGGACTGAAAATTATGATTTGTTGGATTATTATGTATTCATAGAGTAATTTTCTCTTTCCTTATTTTATATCACATACGGTTCTTTTTATGCTCATCCCAAGTTATTGAAATGTTTTTCACAGGGTATCTGTAAGGGTAAAAGAAATAAAAAATTCAAAGAATATTTTTATCATGAAAATAATAATTGTTTTATTTAAGGAGTTTTATTATTATGAAAAAATTGGTTAGAGTATAAGTGTGTAATTTTTCATATTTGAAATGTAATGTAATATTTATGGCCTAATTCTCTAAAATGGTAATCCTAAAAATATCCTCAATGTGTATGCTTGATTTAACTCAAGATTATGTAATGTTTAAAGATGAGGCCCTATAACTAATGCATTTAATTCTCAGGAAATTAATATGGGAGACTTAGTGGTACTTTCAGGTACTATCACTGAACTTTCTATACAAATATGTTTGCAAATTTGTGTTATCCATTTTCAATAATTTACACCTTTCAATTTAAATTTTATAAAATTGTTTAATTAATCAATTAACACATAATAGTTTTTATTCAAAACACATTATCCTTGGTATAAACCTTAATTTTATTCTTCAACTTATTTTATTATATTTAATTATATTTTTTCCCTTTCAAACAATGGTTATTTTATTTTTATTTTCAAAATTTATAAATTTATTCATTTTTTATAAAGATGTTTTTAAATATAGATTTTTTTAATTAATTTTTTAAGAGGGATCTTCACCTATATTTTCTATTTACCTATCCATAAACTTCTTTTTCTATCAAATAAGTTTTGTATTTTTAAATTTTTTTTAAATTATATCATAGTTTTTATTGTTATAATATTTAAATAATTTTTAAATAATATTTTTTTTCAGATACATTTTTAAACCATCATGGTGGTCCCAAAGGAAAATCATTGGATCATGCTCCATTTTTTATGGTACTATTTTTGCTTATGAAAATTATAGTGTGTCTATAATTCATAGATATATTCTCTATCCAATTTATTAAATCATTTTGAACAGATACACTCTTTCAAATAATAAAGATGAAAAAAAGACCATTGATGTTGTTTATTCCATTGAATTAGATGGAAAATAAAATAATGAATTGAATTATGGATTAAATTTTAATGAATGTAATAGAGTTTCATCTTAAAAAAACACATGAAATATGGAAAATATTAGAAGATACAAATGATTGTATAAATAATGTTAGAGATTTAAAGCTTGACATGTATAACAAAGAATTATAGTGTTTTTATATGAATCCAAATGAGTATATAACTATTTTGTTTATTGTATCTACAAATATATTTAACAGAAGAAAATATTTTTGGGACCTGATTTATATATAAACTTTTGTTATGAAAATACTATGTTCTTTTCAAATCAATTAAAAACTAGAAGTCACCACTGTCCATGAAGATAATGATATAAAAAATTTCTATGTTAAGAAACTCATATGATCTTTAACGGCATAGGAGATAACCATGAAGAGTAAATATGAAAGTGGGAATAAAGAGGTATAAAAAATTAAAATAAAAACCAATTTCAAAGGAAAAAATGATGAATCATCATGGAGTTACATTGAAAACACAAATATTACCAATACGATGAAAAAACATGAAAAATAAAAGATCCACTCAATACTTCAAAAATTAAAATCATGAATTTGAGGTCACTTATTTTTCATTAAAAAAGATTGGTCATTTAAGGCTAGATTTTAACTTGAATAAGAAACTGCCAAAAGATAAGAATCAAGGTAATAAATCTATAAAGGATTCAACATTGAGAATAACAGAAGAATCAATTTCAACATACGAATCGAGTGGTGGGCATCCTAACTTTCTCATATCACATTTCAAGGATGGAATTGAGGTTAGTTAGAAAATTTATTTTTCTCTCACTTATTAATATTATTACTATTATACTTCATTTATACCATATATATCTTATAATGGTATCCTCAATGATAAAAATGACATTCAATTTTTTTTAAAAATTATTGAAATGTACAAAGATATTAAGCGGAATTACAATATCATTGTTTATAAAAAAGGTCAACTTTTAAAAAAATAGTATTATCATTTAAAATTAAAAAAACAAAAAATGTTTTAAATTTGTAAGTTCAAATTTAATATCCTAAAATTAAATTTTATAATTTGACTCATGGGGAAGAAAATTTAAATAATATTTTTTGTACTCAAACCATATTAAATGTATATATTTTTTATTTTTCAAAACAATATAGTTTTCCAAAAATTATACAAATTATTCTTCGGTAAAGATAATTTCTCAAAAATAAATTTTTAATTATTTCAAAAACATTGTTCATATAGTTTATGAATACAATTGTAAAATGTATAGACATGATAGACCTAACATAATTCATATTTCTTCATATATTTTAAATGGAAAAACTTATTATATAAAAATGTGGATTCAATTTTTTCCCTAAGGTAAGTAGAACATAGATATGGGTACCAAAAGATATAAATTCAATTTTTTTTAAAAAAAGTGTAAAATAAAAGAGGCTAAATGGTATATGGATAGTGGGTGATCATTGAATATTTCGTGTGATATTAATGAATTAAATCATCATATAAATTTTGATAGAGGCCATCTCACTTCAAGAAATATGTTGAAATGAAAAATAAATGGCATAGGTTAAATTGGATTCTCATATATAATCTGATTAAATTTGAATCATTTATCCAGATATTTAAGAATAATTTATTAATTATTAGTTAATTAAGTGATAGTAGTTTTACAATTACTTTTAAAAATAATTTTTTTAATGTTTTTAAATATAAAATAATGAATTTAACGTATCCCATTTGAAAATTGATTATGATATTGATTTAAAATCACTATAAATTTAAAATTTTAATTGTTGAAGTTCTCAATATATGTATTCTTGTATTTGGAACTGACACCAAGTTTATTCTATTATTCATTCTCTTTTAAAATTGAATTGTAACCAACTATTATAAGATTTATAAATAATTTATTTTAATGATAACTTAATTTGCAGTCTTTGATAACATGTAATGAAAAACAAGTCATACATTAAACCTAAAAAATTTGTTTCCAATAATGAATCCATAGAACTAGTAAATATTTATCTTTCTATGCCAATTAATGTTGGTAGTATTAGAGATAAATATTACAAAATTTTAATTATTTATGAATTTACTAGATTTAATTGGGGTTCTTATTATCTCATAAGAGTAAAACTTTTAATGTATTTACTATATTTTTAAGGGAATTATAAATAAAAACGTATTTAAATTTTTTTCTTAGAAGTTACCATTGTAGAAAATTTGATAACAATGACTTTGATTAGTTCTTCTTCTTCTTATGGTTATCAAATCTCATTTTCCCCTCATATAATACCTCAACCAAATACAGTTTTCAAAAGCCAAAATTGGACCCTCCAAAAAATGTCTAGGACTATCCTTAATAAGTTTTCCATTTTTAAATAATATTGGGAGGTGCCAGTCAATACAAAATATTTTATCCTTAACCATGTACTTATAAGACCCATCTTATAAAGAACCACTTATGAATGGTTGAAGGAAAAATTACAAATTTTTGTTTCTTCAATTTCTTTGGTTTTAGATTATTAATCCTTAATAATAAATAAAATTTATGAAATTTTAATCCTAAACTCAACAATTCAATTTTTCATGGGTACTCAAACACAAGTATAAAATTTTTAGTATTTAATAATAGAACCAAACCTTAATAAGAGTCTATTCATATTAAATTCAATGAGAATATTATTAAATCACATCCTAAACGTGATGATGATGTTTCTGAACCCACTTATTCAATTACAGTAACTCAAACTTTTAATGTAATTAAAGATGATCTAGAAACCATATCTTATGCTATAATAATGTTTTAAGATCAATCCAAGAATAATACTCTTGATAATATTATAAGATAATTACAATTATGAACTCATACTTAATGGTACATAATGAATGACATTGAGTATCAAGATTTTATCTCTCATATTGAACCTCATTCCCCTGATGACACTATTAATGTTGAGAATTGGATAATATCTTTCAAAGGGAACTAATATTTTTTCAATGGAACATAATTTTGAACCTTATGGAATGACCATATAATGATCCAATTAATGAAATCAAGTGGGATTTTTAAATAAAAAATGAAAAAAAAAATTATTCATAATAAGGATCAACTTGTTTCTAAAGGATATAATCAAGAAGAAGGTATATGTTACAATAAAACCTTTTCACCCATTTCTAAACATTGATCCACTCAATGCATTTTGTAATTAATCACTCATTTAAATTTAAAACATTTTTATACTTTTCTCAATGTTCTTTTCTGTTGGTTTTATGTTTGATAATGTTTTGGTAGAAAACTACAAAATCTTGAAATTAATGATTTTACAAATTTCATTTTCTTATTAACCAAATATATATAAGGCTTAATACAATCCTTTTGGTCTTTGTATGAGTGTTCAACAAAATTTATTTTATCAAATGATTTTATAATTAGAAATTCTAATTCCACCATTTTTCTCAAAAGATTTTCGAATGATTTTTCAATAATTCAAATTTATACTGACATTTTTATTTTTAGATCAATTATATATATTATAATCAATTATTTCTTTGTTTCAATAAATATACAATTTTATTTGAGTTTTATTGTAGAACCTAAATTCTTACTTTTTTTCAAATTTCTTAAAATTTTAAATCAGACATTTTAAAAAAATTTAAAAGTATTAATGAACCTCTAAAAAAGTTTGGCACAATTTATGATATGGTAATTATAATTACCATGTGTACAAACATGTAAGCTATTATTGTGTAAGATCAGTTATTTAGTCAATACCAATATTTACTGAAATATGACTGGATTTTTACTTTACCTAACTATGACCTATTTATACATATTGTTTTGTGTATTCCTTTGTTGTAAATTTCAATCAAATTAAATTGAATCTTCTTTAAAATCTATCAAATAAATTTACATTTTTTTGAATGGATATAAAAATTTTATTCTATTTTATCTATAAGAAACATTTTTGAAACATTATTTTTTTATTATAATTTTGGATAAATCTAACTAGATTAGAAACGTATAGTAAAACTTGTAATCTACTAGGAAAATACCCAATCTCTTGGTTTTATAAGAATAAAAAATATGTTTATATATCTACAGCCGAAGAAGAATATAGAGAATGAAAATTGTTATTTCTATTTTATATCAATGAAACATACACTCTTAGAATTTGGGCTAAAATATTTGTAGAAATGTTTTATTTCCATGAAAAATATTACATCATATTATATTAATGTGATTTGTATAACAATATTATCTACACAAGAGTTATATAGTTATACTTTTTTTATAAAGTTGGATAAATAAAAAATTGGTTCATTGGAGATATTCATAATCTCCTACTAAGTTCTTCATTATTAGTACCCTTTATAGATATATCATAGATAAAACATTTCTTCATAACTTGTGGAAAGGAAATATAATAAAGGGTGATATTTGATTCATATTAAATGTAAAAATGGGGATATAAATGATAACTAAAACATAACTTGGGAATATGAGTATGATAATATGAATATAACATTTTAAAACCATAACCATAACATCATAGACCATCACCTTGAGACATTTACTAATTTTTGTAATTTCCCAAGACATAAATAATAATTTTATAAATGAACATGAGCCATGAGATAAAAAAATTGAAATAAGAAATAAGTTTTTAGAATATAAATAATGATGGAAAATTAATTTATTGGATAAGTATAACTAGAAGTACTATGAAAGTGGATGGTTTCATTCCCCATTCTATGATATCATTAGTCAAGGTTAACTCAATAGACTATTGTAGTGGACAAAGTTCCTTATTCAAATTTGTTCACTCAAATTGTAGTCTTTATTATCTCATGACATATTCTTATTTTCCCAATGCATTGGAGGGATACATAATTATTTTTCCACCAATAACATAATTAAAAATATATATATGTGTGTTCTTTAATATCATAGATCATTAATCATAGTACAACCTAATGAAAATTAATATATTTAATAAACATTTTATCATTACATTATTAATAAACCTATAGAAAATAAATTATTATCATATTGTTTTCCTCGCATCATAATTTGTATGTTGGAATAGAATAGGTTTCATGGAATCATCCTAAATTAAAATTCATCATCATAATCCATAAAAAGAATTTAGTAAATCATAAGTAACATCAAATGATATCATCTTAGTTGAAAATACCACTAAAAGAGATTTGGAATATTTCCTGAGTAAAATATACTTTTCATAATGGAACCACCCTTTAAAATATAATAATTTCCAAAATATTATATAAAAAATTTCTCTTAAAAAACCTTGGAAACATATAATGTATGCTTTATGAAATTTAATGTTCGTGATGGTGAGAAATCCTATTCAAGACGAATATATTAAAACAAACGTTACTTTCATAATTTTTATAAAAAGTCAACAATACATCACCCAGAAAAGGTTAAGAAAATTAATTTTAAACAATTTTAAAAATTTAAATGATGTGTAAAAAATCTTTAAACAATAAAAAGATAATGAAAACATTATCGAAAACATTTTTTTTGAAAAAAATAGACATGAATGAAAATTATTATCAACTGAAAACTGAAATAATGTTAATTTTTCAATAAAACCATTATTTGATTATATTGATTAATTAAAGATAATAAAATTAAAGGGAAAATTTTTATCTATAAATAACAAATTTCGAACACAGTACATGAGATTATTGAGAGTTATATCATGAAATTTCATTATTGGATTATTAATCATAAACAATCAAAGAAAATAATGATAATATAACATAAAACCATAAAAAATTTGAATAAAAAACTCATAAAAGTGAGAACCATATATTTATATGAATATAAATATAATTTTAATTTTAATAATGATAAAATAAATTTTTGGTAAGTATATACACAACACAAAACAAACATGTAGTGAATAATTCATGTGTCTCAGATAAATAAATGTGATATGAAAATCCCTTACATCAAGTTCAACTTAATTCAAAATTAGTCTATACTACCAAATAATAAAATAATTTTATTATATTTATATAAAATATTCATTTAAATAATTATAATATCATTTATTATTTATATAAAAATATTCAACACTCATTTATTAATAATTCGTTATTAAAATCATCATTTCTCTGTGTTAACAATTTTATTTTTCATTATAATTTTTCATTAATAGTTCTATTACTTATAATTTGATCATGGTAACATAATATATATAAAATTATCATGATATATATATCTTATTTCCCATCATATAACCATCTATTATAACCTTAAAAATAAATATTACTACCCGTACTTCAATAAAGTAAGTTACTAATGATGTTATTATAACTATGTGAGTGATGTATTCACTTTAAGTAGGATGTAAGGAGACAAAAATGGTAATAACATAGTTATAATAACATATTATTATATTTATGATACTATATATTTATTTTTTAAGGTTATAATAGATTTATAGGAAGGGGAATAAGAAATAAAATTGAAAGTTTCAATATAGTTGATTACCATATCATCAGTAGAGTTCCATTATATCCTTATTAAGGACCCTTTGAATGCAATTTTATGAATAATTTTATATTTATATGCTGGATAAAGAAGTTGATATGGCAATTTAGTAGATATTAGTCAATCTAGATTCCATAATGTTGTGTAATGAAAAGAGAGAAGGGGTTTCCTTTTATAAGGGAGTGAAATAAGAGACTTCTAATTTCTAAAAAGATCAAAATATAATTATTTAATTCTCAACCAAAAGTTTTTAATAAGAAATATATTTGAAATAAATATGATAATTTCAATATACCATCAAAAATATGAGATTTAGATAAGTTTTGGTGTCATTTTAGGCCTTATATTTTTTGTTTAACTCCTATATTAACTGATTTTATCCTTAACTGCGATAAAAACTTTTTCAATATTAAAGGGTTATGATTTTAATTGTAAGTTAAAAATAAGTACATAAATGGAAATGGGGATAATAATTTAGGCTATTTGTCATCACACTTGTCCTATTGTACGATTTTTTATTTTTATAAATAGTTTAAAAAAATTATTTTTTATAAAATAACATTAATGTCATTTTTCACATTACTCATTTACTTTGAATTTAATGTAATCAATATAGTCATGTAATTTTAATATAAACATTTCAAATATCCCAAAATGTTATATTTATCTAAAAAAATATTGGAAGATTATAATTTACCTTATTTTTATAACATATAACATTTTTAAAATCAATTGTTTTATTTTTTCTATTAATTTAATAAATACTATATAAGTGTTATATAAGAATTTTAGGTGACCATTAAACCAGTAAAAATTTAAATAAAATTTATGTGTTAAAAATATTCATTCTTTTTTAATTATGAAATTTATAATTGAACATATTCTTCTTTTACCCTTATGATAAAACTTTAGAGACATTATTTTAAAGGGGGTGACATTTTGGAATTTTCCTTACTTATAATGATTATTTGTAATGATTTGAAATTTTTTTGGTTGAAAACAATTGGTTAAAAAATAATATATTTTGAAATAGGTGAAATATATGTTGTAATATGTTTGCATCTTTTTTGTTGAGAATTCTCTAAAAATAAATAAGTGTTTTACAAAGATGGCGTTTAGATGGTTTATCAGACTCAGTACATCAGAAAAAAAAATTATTGAGAAATAAAAGGTTTTTAAACTAATTAAAGTAAGAAGATGTTGATAATTAAAAATATGGGAAGACATATAACATTGAAAAAATAGGTTATATGATGCATTTCTATTCATACTATTTCTTGAAAACATGAAGGATTCATGATACAAGATGAAGTATGTAGAACGAAATAGAAGTGTGGGTTTATGAAGTTTTCAAAGTAGAAGTTTTATAGACAGAGCTCATTAGCCCAAAAATAAATAGAAATATTTCATTTTATAATACTTTAATGTTGAATAAATTAAAATTTATTCATCAGATGCGATTCATCTTATATAGAATACAAGACACACATGATCAGATGTGAATCAAACAAGTATAGTTGTTTTTGAGTTCTATGTTATTTAAGTTTTTCACATGTGAAATAAATTAGAAGAGGTTGAATATATTAAATTTTCATATTTGAAAAAAGATAGAGAGGTTTGATTTTTTTTCACCATATAATTTCATCACATATGGAAGCGTTTTATTATTGTAAAGTTTGAGTTTTTGCATCAGACAGATTAAATCATATTGTAGGAGGTCACTAATATACGAAGAATATTTTGATGAAGAGGAATAAAACACATATTATTAGGTGAATAAGTTTCCATAAGGATGAATATGTTGTGGTTGTATATTTTATGTGCTTATAAAAAATATGAATCAAAAATAAGATTTATAACATAAGATTTTAAAGCCAATAAACCATAAAATATAGATACCAATTCATGAGAAGGGGTTTAAATACTGATCCATCAGACAAAGAAAATAAATCGATCCATATGATTATGTATCGATACTGATCCATCACATGGATATCTATTATGAAAATTGAATATGATCGGTTGAGGAAAAAATATGATCCATGAAATTAGTTTCACACACCTCAGCAAAGATAATGGGGAAGTTGAAGTTTGTAATCAGAAATAGTTCTCTTAGGAAAAAAATAAATGATGAGATTTTATTCATTTATTGGATGTATATGGGTTATTATATCTTCGAGATAGTGAAAATTATATAAATTATTAAGTTTTTTCTAAAGTCATTGATGGAAATCTGTAGTCATTATAATTTGAAAAAATACAGTCAACCATTTTTTATTGGCTTAGAGAATCAGGTAGAGGTATATTTTATTTTGATTCAACTGGTTATTTGAAATCATAATGATGAAAATATATTCATACTAAAATTTTACAAACATAAAATTTATAAAAAAAATCTTTTACATTGTTGGAACTAATGATTGAGTCTACTTTATGAGGTTTAAGAGGACATACCGATGTATATTTTTTCTGAACCATCACTTTCAAATTAATGTTTTGGTCATTCAAATTCTTTCCAATCCTATTTAATGATAAGAAATTTGAGAACATTTTTGAATAAACAAGAATATTTACAATGTCACCCTAAGATACGATAATTTTATAATTTGTCAAGATGAAGATCAAATAAATTTGAATTTTAGAAATATGAATTTGGGTGAGTGTGAAAAAATTCATGTTCCCTACCTTAACTATTTTTGGAGAACCTATAAATAAAGGTGAAAAGTATATTGTTACTTGAAACAATTCACTCATTTATTAATGATGAATCATTATTTTGGTTCCAAAGCGTGTTTTCTAAGAGAAATATTTTCATGTTGAAGAAGTGTTTCTAGAAAGAATGTTTTGATCAGAAGATAAGAACAAGGCATCTTTATATTATCAAATAAGGAAAAAAAATTAAGGGTATGAATGAGATTTTTGAGTAGTTGTTTGATAATATGGATATGAATATGATATTATCAAATATAGGTCCATCAGATACGATAAAATTAGAAAGAGGCTGATTGGGAAACGATTTATGGATGTACCTATATGGAGCCTACGGTTTCATTGTTATTCATTTTTTATGTCTAAATTCTTGTAAGATGAAAATTGTAAACTGATAGGAGTCAGTAAAATCATTAATATAATGAGATAGAAGGTAACTAACAGGAGTTGACACAAGTGGTACTCTATTCTTAATAATAGTGAGTTTTTATAGACCCCACATGAGTATTTATGGAAAGGATGTGTGTTCTCACAGTAAGGATGATCCTCTTAAACCACTTGTACAATATTTAATTTTCTATTTCTTCAAACATTTTAGTTTACTAAATTTTAATATGGAAAAAATATAAACTATTGAAGGGGTTATGTTTTCTAAATTTTACATTTTTGGAAATACTACAACTAATTCAAATCCCATTCTTAGTTGTTATTAAATTATTTGGAACATTAATTTTTATCAAATGAAATGTTACCATATTTAATACATATCATGATAATAATAATTCGATCAAAAACAGTAGATTTCCTACATTTAATGGATAAATTTATTATGGTTGAAAAATTCAGATGAATCCATATCTTCAATCCCTTGGCATGAATTTTTATGATATTTCTAAAATTATTTTTTAACTAATTGAGAAATATAATCCTATAATTTTTACTCATAAGTGATATATTTATTATCATTGAAAATATTGAAATATTATTCAGACGTCTTTTTTAGAAAAAAAATTATATGGAGGTGATGAGGCTCAACACAACAAAGAGTATATGTGAAAAGATCTAATATATTTTCAATAGGAATACTTTATTGAATGAAGATAATATAAAAACGTGGGGTCGTAAGTTAGAAGACATTATAGGAATAGATGAAGAAAAAATTCATTTGTACTTCACCTAATTTAATAATTTTTTTAGAATGTCATGTGTTTTTAAGATGGTTTTTAAGATAATTCAATTGTGAATAAATTCAAAAGAAACATTCATAAAGGTTTAATTTTAGAATTTTAATTTAGAAGGTAAAAATGATCTATCACTTGATTAATTGTATAATATTTTTGTTTCTTATGAAATTAGAAAAGCTCAAGAGATTTAAAAAATAATATTAATGATTAAATAGATTTTTATGCTATGAATAAGATTAAAATTAAATATGTTTAAGATGATTATACCTATGATTAAGAAGATAATAAGGATCATGAGTTGAATGAAAAATCATATCTTTTATATCTAAAAACTACCATAGAGAAAGATAAATGTATAGAGAAATACTAACTCTCAAATGATTTGAGAGTGAGTGAATATATATATATATTTATAAATTTTTCCCAAAATTAATGTTGGTGAATTTGAAGTTCATTTTATAGAAAAATGATGATGGAAAAAGTTTGAAAAATATTCCATGAATGAAAATAATCCCTTTGGTAGAAAAAAAAAGTTCACTAGAAACACAAGAAGTATGGTGAGTAAGAAAGATGAATCTGACTCAACTAAAAAAAATTATTCCGAAGAAGAAAATTTAGAGAATATTAGAGCATTAATTAAAAATGTTGTGAAGATATAAGATCCCTAAAATAGTGAAGAATAAGGAAGTGAATAATCATACAGAGAGTATCATGTCAGATCAGAACCTATTTCATGTATTGAAAAAAATAAATCTAAAGAAATAAATCATAATTATTTATAAAGATTGTGAAAATTTATTTAAAGGTAGAGAAGATATTGACAATCAGGAAGATGAATACATCAAGGATATCTTAAGTTAAAAACTAATATATTTTGAATTGGGAATGATTTTTTAAGACCTTAATAAGATGTTTGTAGCTAAGGAAGATGAATTTGACAAGTCTCGAACAAAAAAAAATTGAGTCCAGAAGTACATTAATACCATTGAATTATAATTTTAGCAATGATTCAGAAGTAAAATATTGATAATGTAAACATGTCGAAATAAATCACTCTATGAATAAAGTGAATTTGAAATTCACTAAACATAAAAGTTCATCTTATTTTTCTAACATTTTTGGTGTGAATATTTTTTTGGGAAATATCGGGTTGAGAAATGTTGTGAATATCTATCACATCAAAAAAAATGAAAATAACCACAAGAAGATATATTCCACATTCCCTAAGGTAAATGTAGTTGAGAGATTTTTTAAACCTAAAAAATTATATTACATGTAATGATCATTATTATATAGAAAAACTGATATTTTTTTATTTATGTTGTATGAGTGGAATTTATAGAAAAATAGATTATAATTTTCTTTATAACATGTCTCTCATAAGGAAAAGGATTGAATTGAGAAAATATAATCAAATTATAATTAGTAACATTTCATTGTCATATTAAATAAGAAAAGTAAAATATTAAGATGATAGAAACCTTACAAAAAAATATATTTCATTTTTTAGAGAAATTTAATGGAAGATGTGATCAACCATGTCTCATTTATAAATAATATTTTATTATCTATACAAAATAAATTTATTATAATATAAAATAAATTTTATCTGGAAAGAATAAATTTTTGGAAGGTGGTTTTGTTGTTGAGACAACTTTAAAAGCTATAAAATAAAAAACCAACCATGGTTACTTGAGAGTTATTATTCTTTAGAAAATAACTTTCCTTAAAAATTATTAAAAGATATTGAAAGTTACTAAGGATGAGAAGTAACCTTTGCGAATGATATTTCCTTAAAACCATAGGGATAGTTACAAATTTGATAGAACCTAAAAACATAAATTCAATGGTAGTTCTATTTTTTGATTCCATAAATGTAACTTACTTATTGTGATTCAATTTGGAAATGTTAGAAAAAATTAATTTTTAGATAAGATTTTATTTACCATAAAAAGAATTGAGGAAGTCAATGTTGTAACCAAAGGAGAAATAACTAGTTCAAATCTCATTCAAATAGGATAACTCTAAAACTCATGTTACTTTAGTTCTAAATATGAAAACAAGTTTTGGAACCACATTCTTGGGAAAATTTGATAGAAATTAATGATCAATATATCTAAAGTTGATGATGTATGAAATTTTACAATATTGAAAAGAAGATAAGATGATATTTTTTAACTTTTTAGAAAGGAAATATGGTTAGTAAAATCCATAAGAGTGTTGATATTCATTCTACATGACCTTTAAAACTTATTCAATCATATATTTGTGGAGATATGAGAAATAAATCAACAAAATGAGGTTTTTTACTTTTTTACCATCATTGATGATTTCAGATGGGGGATAACCATCATCTATATAAAACATAATTTAGAGGGTTTTGAAATGTTTGTGTTTTCTAGAAAATAAGTTGAGAGATAAATGACTGTCTACATAATGAAATTTAAAATAGGTAAGGTAAATGAATACACTTTAATTTCCCTCAAATCAAATTTAAACTGACATGGAATTAAACATTAGTATAGTGCTCCACAAACCCCTTAAAATGGAATTAGAGAAGGAAAAAAATGTTTCATAGAAATGGGAAGAAGTAGGTTTCCAGAATACAAGATTTCAAATTTCTATTTCAAGGAAACTTTTAGTATGACTTTACATATTCAAAATATATATTTGTGGAGAAAAAAATACAACATGAGTTCTTAAAAAATGTGTGATAACAAAAAAACACCATTTAAATACTTAAATGTTTTGGAAAGTCCTTGTTTGCTAAAAATAAGAATTTGGGATCATGGAAAATTTGATATGAAACCCGAAGAAGAAATTTCAATGTGATATTCACCCATTAGAACAAGTTATTCATCATTAAAAAATCATATTTTTTTGTGGATTTATATTATGTTAATTTTATTTAAAATCCAAATTCCTTAAAAAAAGATGTTGATAATAATGAGGAATAAAAACTTATTATTTCCAATGAAATTTAATGTTTTTTAAAATATAATTTTTTATATTTTCAAGAATCATGTGATGAGTAAAGTGAACATAGAAGATATTTTTTGAAATTTCTTACTTTAGAAAAACATATTGAGACATAAAATATTCTTGTGAATCTGATGGATTTAGTTTAGACAAGAAGAAGGTTGAGACTAGGAAATCATACATCACTCATTTAAGAAATTTATCCAGAATTAGTTTAGAAGAATTTGAATAGAAATAAGGAGTTGATGTGATGAAATAAGAGTTCGATCAAATTAAGGAAAACAATTTTGGTAACTAGATCCACATATATCAAATAAAATTGTTATTAAAACAAAATGGGTTTACAGGAATATGTTAAATGAACATGTGGAGGTTTCAAGAAGGAGTTCAAGACCAATTTGCAAAGTCTATGTACATTTGGAAGGTATATAATTTTATGAGACATTTTTCCCAATTTCATGATTATTAAATAATTTATTTTTTTAATAGTGGGTTAACATTGAAATTAAAAATATTATTAGATAAATATAAAGTCATATTTTATTAATTTTGATATTCAAGAAGTTGAAATTGAAGAACCATGTTTTCATGTACTTGATAATGATGGAAAAAATGTTTTTTATAGGAAGAAATCATTTTTTTGTTTTAAAAAAGATCCAAATTCTTGGTATTTCAATCAAGAAATTTCATGATAAAGATAATTTTTCCAAGGAAATATTAAAAAACTTGTTTATTAATGAATTGCACTCCAACACCATGATTATAATTTTGTATGTTGATGTTATAATTTATTATGGAGGTGAAGAAAGTTTTTTTAATGAATTTAAATAGTATATAAATAAATTTGTGATTTTAATGACGAGAGAATCAACATTCTTCTTGGATTTACAAGTTCAGTAAAAGGAAAAATCCACCATTCTCTCTCATGAAATGTATTCCAAAGAATTGTTAAAGATGTATGGTATAAAAACATATAAAAGTACTTTTACTTTTATTTCAGTGAGCATAAAGTTGAGTAATGATGAAATTGGAAAATATGTGAATCATAAATATTTCTACAAGCTGATAAGAACTTAGATTTATCTCATAAACTCAAGAAATAATATTATTCATGATGAAAAATTGTATTCAAGATATAATATTAATCCAAAATAATCTCATATGTTGGTAGAATATAGAATTATGAGACATGTTATAGTAAACAATTAACATGGAATATTATACAAAAGAAATTTCATTTGAACTTTCATGGTTATACTGATTCTGATTGGGTGGGATATTATATTAATAGAAAATAAACCTTGGGAGTAAAATTTTTATTTTGAAAATGTTATGTGATATGCATAATAAGAAATATATTTTAAGAACTTTGAGAACTGTAGAACCAGAATATGTTTCTGCCACACATGCCTCTACTCAAATGTTTTTGATGAAATTTTATTTGGAATATTTGAATGTTGAAGAATGAAAACCATTTAAGAAACTTTATGATAATCAGAGTGCAATTTCTCTTTTCTACAAATCTTGTCTAACACACAATTTCAAAAAAATGGATATAAGGTTTCACTTTGTAAAAGGGAATGTTACTGGTAGATATGTTTTTCTAGAATATGTTTCAATGAAATATCGAATTTTTTATATATTTAAAAAATAATAATGAAAGATATACTTGTGGAATTATGATCGTAAATTCTCATTTAGCCTACACCATTGTCTACCTAATCAATATAAGGAATTCAACCACCATGATATGGATTATATTAAAAAAATGGGGATAATATGAATAACCTTAACCTCAAAGCGAGATATAAGTACTTTTATTAATTAAATGAATCTTATGTTTTGGTTATTGTAAAATGGGAATATAATGAAATATGAGAGGAAATGATAAAATTTAGGGAGTGTTTATCTTAATGTTAAATAAAATTTCCTTACCACTAAGGGATGGTATTACTTCAAAAACATTACATTATCTACTAGTGTGGTGTCATGAAATACTCTATTAAGAGAGGATATATTTTTGTAACATGTTAAAACATGAGTTTTTTTTACAAAAAAATGTGTTTTAAAATTTTGTGTTTTGAAAAATGATATGTTGAAAATGTTGTTAATGAGAGTGGTGAATAAATAAAAAGGGAGAGGTTGAATATTATTTGTGATGATTTCAATGTTTTTTTGTTTTTAAAAATAATTTATTAAATGTACATTTGTTTATAAAATAGGTGAAATATGTGTAATATGATGTTTTTAACCTGTTTTTTAAGAAATTTATAAAAATTCATATGTGTTTTTAAATGTTAGTGATAAGATTATCAATAAAAATCAATCCAAAAGAGTTTTTTTAAAAATATTAGAAGTTATTAAACTAAATAAAGTTAAAAAAATGTTGAGACATGAATATATATGACACTGTAGAATATTTTATTTCAAATTAGTTGTTGACTTTTTATTCATTAATGTTTATAAAACATTCTGAATAATCCATGATATAAGTTGAAGTTTGTATAATAAAGAGAAGTGTGTTTTTCTAATGTTTCAAAATTTAATGTTTTCTGGATATAGCTCATCATAAAATGAATCATTGGACACATATGCTCTCAAACTAATAGAAGGTTGAATAGATGATTTTTTTGGTTAGATGTGGTTCATTAAATACAGAGAACCAGATGCTCCTCATCTGACATGAATCAAAATGGATTGTGGTTTCTGACTTTTTAGCTATTGTGGCATTTCACATATGAAAAAATTTATAGAGGTTGAATATATTGGGTTTGAATATATGTGAAAATATATACATGTTTAAATCTTCATTACTATAAATGTTGATTGGATTCATATTAAAAAGTTTGAGTTCTCTATTGAATAGATCCGATCAAACTGTAGTTAGTTACTACTAGGCCTAGTTAAGTTTTAAAAAAAAGGATTCAGACATGGATAATCAGGTGAAGAAGTTTCAGAATGTAGAATGTGTGTTGGTTGCTGAGTTTTTTCAGTTCTTAAAAATATAAAAGAATAATAATATTTTTTAGATGAGTTTTTGATGCTGATAAATCATCAAGTTCATATATTGATTCATCTGATGGGGTTCAAATATAGATATATTAGATGAGCTTCAAGCATTGATCAATTGATTTATTTATTTATATGGATCCATTATAAATAGATCTGTTATGAAATTTTAATATGATCAGTTAATGAAATTTGATGACTCTAGAAATAATTTTTGTATACCTGAGAAAACATAAAGGGAGATTCCATGGTTTTAATCAGATGATGTTCACCAGATAGACAAGCCTGAATTCTATTTTCTGAGTGACTGTTTTTTGAAAATTGAACAAATCCTTTATATAGAAAATATGAAAGCAATGATGAGTTACTAGTAATGTAATTTAAGGCATCATAATTCCATATAATTTGAAAAAAAATATTTTCAACCATTTTCAGTTGGCTAGAAACATCAAAGTGAGAAATATTTTATTTTGGTTCAATTGTCCTAAGAGAACTATAATGATAAATAGTTTCCTAGACTAAAATGTTTTAGAAATTCAATTTATAGATAGAGTATTTACAATATCTGTGCTAATGGTTGAGTATATTTCAAGAGGGTCAAGAGGATCAGAGATATGAGGAGCCTTTTTAGATTTCCATTTTTGGACTGAAGTGGTGTTCATTCAAATAAAATTCTATCTTGTTTTATGATATGAAATTAGAAAATATTTGTGATGGATTGAGAGGTTTTGAGAAGACATTAGAAGGAATTATATGGTTTTAAGTAGTAAAAAAGAATCTAAAATAAACATAAATATCATAGAATTGGAATTTGGGTGAGTGAGAAAATATTATTAGTTTCATTCCATTAAATTTTTTTGGAGAAAATATAAATAGGGGTGGAAATTATAGTGGTAATTGAAACAAATCACTTGTTCATAAAAGTCAAATCAATGTTTTTTTGTGTTATAAGTGAGTTTTCCAACTGAAGATGCTTTGTGTTGAATAAGATTTTCCATATATAGAATTTTGATTAGAAGATTAGACTATAGAAATTTCATATTATGCGATAGTGAAGAAATAATGAATCAATCAGTATATGTTTTGAGTAGTTGTTTGAGAATAAAAATTTACACTAAGGCTATTGGTTTTAGAATATGAGGCACAAGGCTATTAGACACTAACATATTAGATAGAGGCTGAATGGGCACAAACATTTGGACATGACTTTGTAGAGAAAAATGATAAAATGTTTTTTATTTTTTTGTGGATAAATTTATATAAGAAAAATTTTGTAAACTAAAAAGCGTTATTATAATCATTCAAACAAAGAGATAGAAGTTGTCTAATGGGAGTTGTTAAAATTTTTATTCACATCATCATAATAGTGAATTTATATAGACCCACTAGAGTGGCTATGGTAAGTGATAAAACTACAATTTTTACATATTTATTATGTAATTCAATGTTTATAACCCCAACGTAGTGTTATTTTATGGGTAGTTGTCAAATTCTATGTTTTTAATGTTAAATTTATTTTAAATGAAAAAATTCTATAATATTGGAATTTAACAATTTTATTATTATTAGGTATTTTTTCCACATCATTTTATACAAAGAATGAATGTGTGAAATTCTTATTTTTTTATTCCAATCATATTGGCCCTCATTTTATTCTTATGGACCCAAATATCAATCCATATTGTTGTGGCCCAAAATTAGCTCATAGTCCATGCCTCGAAATCAATGTAGAGATCAAGATAATTTAATTTTTTTTACCATAACTGATAAATGGAAGATAAATATGAGTCACCATTCAACATTTGAAAAAGATAATATCAAGGGAAAAAACTTATTCCTATCAGGATCCACATGATTTGTCATTAATTAAGGTCATTAATGCATAATAAATTTGATCATTGGAATATGAACAGTCACTGAACCAGAATGAATATCTCATAATAAAACAATATTATCTCCTACATCCTATATCCAATCAAGCTTAAATTTTTAGGTAGAACGTTTATAAAGTATAGAAATATATTTTTTAAACAAATTTGAAATTTGGCTATTAAATTGGTCTCCCATGTGTCAACATTTAGTAACCATATTTTGAACCAATTTTTCACCCCCATTTAAAATTGCATCCCTTGTTCATTTTATGCTGTTGGAAACATGGGGTAGATTTTTTTGGACATTTTAGTATATTTTAAGTATATTAAATTTTATAATAGTAGTTTTTTTAATATATTTTTCTTATACTTCATAACACATTTGATTCATTTTTAATTTTATATGTTTCTCCCACCATGATCCCTTATTAACTCCACAAAAAATGAAGAACTATTCCCAATACTTTTTTGAGGGAGTTGATGGTGGTTTGATTGAGTTTAATGCACCGTAATTTATTTTCTTTTTTCATTTCAAGGAGTTTTGGAGATAATTAAAATTATTATAGTGAGTGGTGGCCCTATTTTTTATCTTCGGAACTCTTCTTCTCATTTATCATTTTTTCCCTTCACTATTAGTGTCGTGTATATGCTGGATCATGTAATGAGTGGTGATGTTTAGTGAAGATGTCCCCATGACATGTTAAGGATCATAATTGCCTCATATTTAGAGTTCTCAACATGGGGTGATGGCATTAAAATCTATAAGGTGAGGTGTGACATGTCTTGATCACCTCATTGAGTTGAATAATGATATTCTTTTTTATCAATGATTTTAATCTGCCAGACCACCCAATAACATATGCCATCAATTTTCTTCAAAAAACATTCTATTTTTCATTTCTTTTATATTTGTTATATTTATATTTTATTAGTTTCCAAACATCCCCCATTAATATAAGATTTATTATTTTTTAATTGTCAGATTGTAAATATAAACAAAAGAAAAAAAGTAAATGTGAGTGGCCTCCTTGAGAGATTTACAATAGGTGGGAACTTTATATTTCATACTTAGGTAAATAAAATATTAACTAGTGTAAAACAACTAAATCATTAACTTCAATTTTGTGTTGTTGATGGGGAGGCCAATTTATTATGTACACTCATGCCATGATCCACCATATGCATGACACAAAAAGTGAAGGGAAATATTATTATAAATGAGAAGAAGAATTAAAACTATAGAGAAATTGGGGCCACCACTTACCATAATCATTTTAACCATTACCAAAACTCCTATAACTGAATAAAGAGATGATATTAAAGCACATGAAATTCAATCAAACCACCATTCCCTACCTTCAAAAAGAATTTTGATTTGTTCTCCATTTTTTGTGGAGTTGAGAAGGGTACATAGTGTGAGAAACACATAAAAATAAAAAATTAATGAAATGAGGTATGAATAAGAAGACTAATACATTAAAGGAAAATGATTATTATAGAATGTTGTAGTCACTCTGAAATGTGTTCCATGCACTATTCCATAGATTGAATTTTTGAACCTCACCTAGACACCAAATGCTATGTTTGAGTAAAATACATATTTATATGGGAAGAAAGATGCTTGATATATTTCTATATTCCAAAATTATACTTCATAATGATGGATATGTGGAATGATTCCCCCTCAATGAGTAAGTCATGGATTTCCAAGATTGATAAAAAAAGGTGTCAACCAAAAAAATCAATTTCTGATTTTTTTTTTCTTAGAAGACTTGGTGAATTCACTATCTCATGTAGTTTATATCTCTTTAAGATCTTCGACCTGACTGGTCATAGATCCTAAACAGACATAGTGATTAAATGTTATTGCACTCAGAAGATGGAAAAATTTTATCCTGAAGAGCTATGCGAAGGGTCAATGTATAGGACCTATGCAGAGGACCTATGTAGAGTAACTCTTCCACCCAGGGTCCCCTCCTTGCCTATAAATAGGACCCTTAGGTTCCCCATTTCACAGGTTGAAAATTTGGAGGAACTCCCAAATATCCCGTTGCATAGCTCCATTTCACAGGTTCTCAATAACTCTCATGTAATTAACCAAAACATGAGAGAAGATAGAATTAAAGGTGTAAAAGAGGTTCAAAGTCCCATCATGGTCTAGAACAAATGTAGTTTTTTCAAGTAGCTGTGCAGAGAACCTACGCAGAGCACCTATGTGAGGCACATGTGCGGAGCCCCTACATGAAGCTCCTTGACAGAGCACCTGTGCGGATAACCTACGCAACCATGTGGGTCCATAATGTGGGGTCTGCTCCCCCACACCCCCACTCGGGCTCAGTGATGGGCTACAGTTCTAGACCGTTGGGCTGGTCCCTTCGCTTCTAGCACAAACTCTAATAAAAAATGGAGTGTCACCCAACAAACTTTTTGAGTTTGGTCAATGTCATTTTTCATTGTACCCTTTTTGTGTCCCATGTTACAGCCCTGTAATACCATGATTTGAGACACTCTATAACACTCAATGAAGTTCCTTTAGTAAACTTACTCCTCATGGTTCCTTTCACATGTTACGAGTGTATACTCTCCATACAGATTCCTTGAGTACCTGGAGTCGATTCACTCCTAAAGAAACTCCTCAAAACTCATCACATGAATCTTATGTCAGGTGAAAAATCTATGGTAATCCTCCTCAGGTGTAATCCCTAACTAATCCTAAACATGACCCTCCCATTGAGGTAAGTCCATAATCTTCTGAGATCCAGGTTGCATGACCTCAAATGTCATCCTACATTGAAAGGTTCATTGATCCACATCCTCTTCCACCATCTCCACTATAGGCCTTCCCTATCCCATCAGCGGAAGAGAGAGAGTGTAGTTTTTTTAATCTTTCACATCCTCTTGTTATTCACACCAAGTATGACTCACTTGGGACTAAATAATAGTGATAATCACAACATCCACAAATCATAAACTTATTGAACTATGAGACCTTGGATTCCTACCATAATTGGGATACGTAGGATGCCTTTACAAGGGCTTGAGCTCACTGGATATCCTCTTTAAGAATTCAACAATATTTAACTTAATCGAGGAATCCTCTTTAGGAGTAATCCATGAATTAATCACCCCTAAGAATCTTGAACTATGAGAACTCTTATTCCCACTATAACTGGGATACATAGAAATCCTTCTCCAGGGCCCGACCTCAATGGATATCCTCCTTATAAATCCAACCCTAATTCCTATAATCTGGGCATCCTCCTTAATTATAATTCCTAAATTAAAATCCAAAATCAACAAGGCATAATTTTTAGGAATTAATCCCACAATCATTTCTCTCAAATGACTACACTCTCTTATGAGAATCATTAGACTATGTGGTCTTTGATTCCCATCTAAGTGGGATACATAGGAGGCCTCCCTGTGGTTCAAACCCAACACATCAATTCAACCATGTTCTTCCTGGGTCACATTCCCAGCAAGGTCTAATTCAACTTGGAAACTCATATCTTTTCTAGGTTCCTTGGCCTTCTTAAACATATTTCCCACACCAAGCTTGACTAAGCACATTCTGATTAGATGTCCTTACCACATGAAATTAATATATATGGTTAGTTCCTTATCACATGACCCTAAAAGTTATGATGTGTCCCATTAAGTTTCACTGAACTATGATGTTAATTATTCCATTCACAAGGATACCTAGGTATCCCATTTATGGGCATGATCCCAAAATTAAAACAAAATTTTTTCTCTTTGGATGACAATAAGTTCCAGAGTGCTCCACTAACTGGCTTAAAAATGAGTATTATCATAACCATGATTATAAAGAATTTCATTATAGTATATGAGAGGATACCATTGATGGTGAACCATGAATGCATATCTATTTCTCCATTAATGAAGAATCTAAAATACATACAAATGATTCTAAATTTCAGAAATTCTAAAAATTGATTGCAAATTTAAATGTAAAACTATGTTATACGTGGTAAATTAATAAGGATTCACAAGAAATATCATTAATATATAAGTGAGTCATGGAGAAGGCAATAATTCCCCCCAAAAAGGGTGTGATGAGTCCGAACTCAAATCCTCCCGACCATTTTATAATTTCATGTATTACAGGCCCAAACATATCAAACACCTGCCTTTGGAAAGTAGGTACCTTTGGATTAAGAACCATTGGTTGTTTCCGGTTCCATAAATAAATTAAATAGAAACTACCTAGAAGTAGTGATTCCTAACTAGAACACACGTTCCAAAGGGGATATGGGAAACAAAAATGGTGAACCTGAAATTAATCCTTTACGAAGTTGATAGTATTAGCCATATGTTAGGACTCTATCAATAGATAATAGAATTCTAGAAAAATGAATCAATCATACCTGTGTCCATATAAAAGACACTACTTTAATGGAGTTTATTGTTTGTATTTTCTCAGTTTTCTCATAACTCTCGTCACTCCAAATTCCTTCCTTTATGTTTTCACCAGTGAATTCCCTGACTACTTCACAAGCTGAATCCTCATCTATGTGAAGGGAATCATTACCAACTCAGAATATTCAACGCTGGGTCTCAAATGAATTGTTTTGGGAATACTGTCAAAATGGTACTATCCCAACCCTAGAGGCTTCCTAACAGGCTCTCCAAGTTAACAACAAACATCGATCATCGGGTCAATGATATCCAGTAGTCCAAAGGAAGATGGTGCCAACAACCTTCTTCAACCATTTTGGGTCTTTATTCCTAGAACACAATAACCAATCCCTACCATACCATATAGTGGTGGATCAAGAGTTCACTCTTGTACTTAACTCAATAAAAAATGTGTACTTACCAAAAGATCCCACCAACAATCACAACTAACAAAATTATGTTTTAGTAAACCCCCAACATGATGGGGGTATTGCCTTTGGTTGTTCGACATGAGTCCCTCAAACCTGGGCACACAAGATGAACCTCTAGGTACAATATCCTAACAACAGGGAGAAGGTTCTTACCTTTTACCACTATGGAGAAGCCAATCAACCTAACATGGTGTGAAAACACGAACATGCATATACACTCGTCCCCCCTAATTCAGCTAGCTAGAAGGATCATCTGGAGATACCTAACTAATCCCACCATTTAAACCTAGTGGATTACATTGAGAAGGCACATACACTAGCTTACAAACTATCATCCAATCAACAGACAGTTCGGGCTGCATTCAAGGAATCCAACCAATTAAATATGGCAGCAACTGGTAAACAGGAACTTACACCTACATGTACTCACCAATATGCTAGTAGACCTTTTTATCCTCATTGATAGAAGTACGTCAACCTTGTTTAGAAGAAAAAAACCAGTAGACACATACACCTTCCAGTATTTATCAAGTCTGCCAACAATCTCATTTGGAAGAACCCAGAGAAGTCAGTCGAAAAGAACCGACGACAAAGCTGGGGAATATTGAACCACCTCCCGCCACACATGAGTATTGTCCGAATCCGCTGATATGAATGTGTGGAAAGGAGTAGGAAAATACACCTACTACTCATACGTAATGGACATATATTCATGTTCCATCCACTGAAGTCACCCAACACCTTATAATAATAGTGAAATAGAAGACACAAATTCTTTCCCATATTCTGGAAGCCTTCCAGAATATCATAATGGAAACATCAACAGTAAGAGGGGGACATACACATAATTATGACACCACATCTCGGATGACTTATCATAATGAAATCCCGGTGTAGATACATACATATTATCCAGTCCAGAAGGGTTATGGGGCATACACCCCCATATCATATGGGAAACTAGATCAGGAACATAAAAACATTATAATTCAAGATTATAGGCCCATTCTGATGACAACCCAAGGAAGGCACATACACCTACCCATGATAACCACTTATCCTAGAAAGTGACCCCAACTACATTTTAAATGGAATATACAATGATGTCTCACCAAACATAGTTGGAAAATCGAGAGTCAATATTTGAACTAGCTCCTCTTAATGCTGGAGTTCTTGAAACCCTCATACATTTATCTATTTTAACCCAAGATCATACTATCCCATTACCAGATTATGGGAGTAGTAGAAGTAATTATTAAGTTTCTTATTGTAAATTTCATCATTAAGGATTGATTCATAAATATTTAGTAAATCTAGAAATCCAATCTCTAGATGAGAGCAACAGTAACCCTCTATGTCTCCAGAAGACTATGGATAAAAGGGATTTACCCCTTGTTGTAATCCACCATGGTGGTCCTCCCCATGATGGCATTCACTTAAAAAGTTCTCTTTGTAGTAGTGTTTTTCATTTTCAAGATAATAATGTAATTGAAAATTTAGTAAAAAAAATCACTCTTATCTCAAGTCATTTACCAACATAATTCCAGTAATGTTTTATGCCTTGTTACTAACTGGTGAAATACTTTCACAACCAGAATACATCCAAAGGTGGCGATCATTCACCGAACATCCCTTGGGTCATTTGTCTTGTAATATAACAGTGTAAAAACCACTGATCCTATTGTATATGATAAAATAATTGATAAGTGTCCACTCTAGTCGGACTATGTTGAGAAACCTCTATCAAAAATGATAAAGATATGTTGAATATGAGAAAAAAATTTCTAAAGGAGAAATATCATTCATATTCTAGCGTTTGGAAACCCCTCAATACAACATTCCAAAATTGATAGATGAAAATTTAATTCATGATATCTGCCTAAAAATATGGGAAACTCTTCATCATTAGAAATCCAAATTTTTTCTATATGATGAATATAAAACTCATGTAAAGGTAATAGAAGGGTTAGAACACAAAATTGATCTGTAATCTCTCTCAATTTATTGACATCAAAAGGTTGAAAAGAAGTAGAGAACCATTTAGTGTGCATTCCCCGATGCACTAAAGAGCCTACACCAGTTAATTACTAATACCTCATCTGGTGTTCATATCAAATGATGGAGAGAACATGGAGAATTGCATTTAACTGTGCTCTAAAATCAACAAATTCTGCCATAATTGGTCTCATGTAATGTTTTTTCCCATGGCTGATTATAATCAATAGATTTTGTGTGTAATAAAATATACGCTCAAGAACATGCCACATCTAGCTCTCATCAAAGATAGGCCAAAAGAGTGAAATCTATTGAAATGATTTTTCATCAAGCAACTGAGAACATTAAGAAGGTGTCCCACATAGAGTATTTTAGACATCATATTTCCCAAATGTATGAAATAGCACAACAGTCTTCCGAAATAGGTGATTTATGTGGTTTTCAGATAATGCCTCCATCCAATGTTCAGACCATAGTTCACAAAATCGAGAGATGATCTATGTTAATCTTAGCCATAGTAGTTCAGGAGACACCCCATCTCACAGGGCTGGGTGATTTTTTAACTTAGTATTTGAATTCAAAAATAATGTTAGAAGGTTTGGAGAAGAATAAAAGGAACAACCTCAGCCTATAGGGTTGTGGGATTTTTCACATCTACAATCCCCTACTCAACAAAAATCAGTACTATCCTGATTAGGGAAAAGACCACAAAGTGAATGTAGAACTATACAATCCAAGGATTCCCTTAAAGTTATTTTCCATCAAATAGTTCCCAAGAATTCATCATATAGGAGAAAAAAGTATCATGGGGGAAATTGAAGGAAATAATCTTACAGAGATAATGACAGAATTCCATCAATGCATTATACGTTAGTAAATGTGATTAATAACATTTTGAAAGATCCTTCAGAAAATGATTCTAGTTTAGAGGAGTTATAGGATGAAGCTCTTATTCCTAATATGGTACACACTTAATAAAATGAAGGAGGTGTGCTTACACAAAATTAAAGGCATACCTAGAATCTAGGTATTCCCTCAAGAAACCAACTCGCACCCCTTTAAAAGATGTATAAAGAGTGGAACGGTAAAATTCAGATCACGTCTCTATTTTCCAATGTTAAAGTTCATTCTACTTCACTTGAAGATAGAATTTACCACAAATAAGAGGAGATGAAGTAGTTAAAATGACTCAATGCAGAGTTATTTCGAAGCATAATTCCTGCCAGACATGATCCACAAGTAGATCCTCAACTTGAATATCCTACAGTAACTCCCCTGCTAAGAGGGTTTCATGGAACTATAGATGCAGATGATGAATTCCCTCCATTGGGTACATAGTCAAGATATGGTCAAACCCATCCTTATAGGACTATCCCCATGGTTTATCCAAGACAAATACATGTAGTACCACCACTAGTGTTTTTTCTAATCATAGATCTAGTTTAAGCTCTGATTAATATACATATATAGGTCCCATATCATCTTGATATTCTCCAAATTCAAATGAATAAAATTGTGGAATTGACAACTCAATTGGAAGCTATGGATGAATGACATGAACCAGTAAAACCAAAAAATAATTCTTACCCTGTATGGGTAGATCTGATCCCTCCCTCACCAATCTTTGTGAATCACACATTTTCAATCATTAATGGTTTGGGTGATCCAGGGTAGCACTTAACACATTTTTCTTCTTATTGTGATCCCATGATGGAGACCCCTCAACAACAAGAACAAGTAAAGCTCAGATTCATTGTGCAATCATTAAGGGGCCATCCTTTGTCCGATATTCATGTTTTATATATCGATCAATTATGGTATGGGAAGATCTCCCACAGAAATTTCCTCTCCAATTCAGCTCAACGCTGAAAAAGACAACCGTTTTTACCTTACTAACCGAAAACAAAGGGATAAGGAAAGAGTTTCATATTTCATTGCTCAATGTAAAGTATTAACATATTCCTTAAATATAAAACTCCCCCAAGAAGTGTTACAATCAATTTGTGTGTAAAATCATCATGAGGAGTTAGGCATGCCACTAATCCCTATGAAATACATAGAAGGTTTTCAAGACCTTACTTAAATCACTAAAAAAGTGGAGGATATGATTGTGGAATATAAATATAAATCTCTTGTAATCCCATCTGCCCTGGGAAGTATAACATGGAAATCATAGGTTGTTATATTCACACTCATACAAGCACATATACCTGCTTATTTTTCAAAACCTTCATCATAACAAAGGGATCAACCTCCCGCATGTCAGAAGTAATGACCACCTCGCTAAGATGATAAAAAAGATCAATGAAAGAGATAATTTTAATAGATAAATAACAAAATATATTCTTTTTAAAATGAATAGGTTCTCAGTTATTTTATTTTATCTTTGTAAAAAAATTTAGTCCAGTTTTCAAGGCCGAAGAAACTAAATAAAAAAGGAAACAAAGATCTCCCAAATTATTTCCCCATTCATAAAATGTAGGGGCATATCATTTAAGAGTTTTTAATTTTCAAATATCTCATACAAAACATTTTAGTCTCTAAAAATTTAAAACAAAAAAGTTATTCAGCCCATGTAGCATGTGTTATTACTTCTGATCCAGAGAAAGAAGGAGAATGGAAATAATTCAAAAGAAAAAATGCATAATATTATGATCATTGGATGATTAGAAAAATGGTCAACCAAACTCATGCCACTCTATAAACATATTTGAAACAACCAACTGTACCTCCTTCCACTTTCGTTACAATAAATGAATATTTATAAAATGATCAATCCACTAAATTTTAATCCTCAAATAAGTGACATGATAAGAAAGATAAAGAGTAGTCAAAATAAGAGGATCTTGTGTCGACGCTAATGTTTTCCTTTACTTTGGAATATTTCATTCCATCTATCCCAAAATCACGGGCACCACCCTGCCAAATAACACAACCAAAACCAACCTGCCCAGAATAATCTTCATCAGATGAAGAATTAATCTTTAGGTCTGTTAACGTTATCCACTTAACGGACCCCAATGAAAATTAATATTCTCATTATGATGAACCTGAATTCACTTTAACTGATTAGGGAATCATGGAAAGAAGAAAAGGTCTAGGATACATGGGAAAACAATTATATGCTAGAAACCATTATTTTAACTCTAACCCTGCTCGAACTGTATATGCTAAAGAATCTCATGGGGGATATCTTCAACATGCTCAACAAGAATAAGGAAATTATCCCACATCTGACAGGATCAGCCCTGTCATGATTATCTTGGAAGATCAATTAGATGTTACACAATCACTCTCTCAATAGTTAGATACACCTAGTTAGTCTAACCCAATAAGAGAAGAAGTATTTCAACCTTCTACCATTACACAAGGTACATCTACATTAGGAGAATCAACTTCCAAGGTTCCTGAAAAACTGAATCTCTATACTATATAAATTAGACCATTGGACCAAAAGTATGATGTATTGAAACAACTATACCAAGTAATGACCAAGTTATTAATCATGGGTGATTTGAAATTTTCAAAATATATTCAAGAAGAACTTATTGAGGCTTTGCTAAGATCTCAAGAGTTTGAAACTGAAGTTGCTACTGTTGAGGATTACAATGTAGAGAATGATCCTGTAGAATTTCATGCAGTTATATATTTCACAAATGAAGATGAGGATAATGTTTTATATGAACACATCAGGCCCTAGTATCTATTTGGAAGGGTTAATGATACAAACATCCAAAAATCATTCGTTTATAATGGTTCAGGAGTCAACCTCATTTTCATCTGTACACTTTGTCTATTGGGTCTCACAGGATCAGAATTATCTCCTTCCACATTATTGTTGAAAGGTTATGAAAATAATAAACAATAACCTATAGGTGAGATTAAACTTAGAACTCATTTTGGGGATCTTGTGTGTAATTTAGATTTCATGGTTTTCTGATAGGAAACCACCTTACAAATTCTTCTTGGAAGGCCTCAACTACATAAACATGTGTCCATTGCATTTTCATACAACAAATGTATCAATTATTGCATCAATGGTCGAATTGAGATATTGTATGGTGACAAGGATCTATTCAAAACATGTGAATATCAGTATACTGAGGCATTATTCTATCACACAAAGGGAACAATATCTGTGGAAACAGATTTAACAAGAATTAATGCTCCGAATAGTCAGGAAAAGACACCGGCTAACCCATATAAACATCTTAGTACAGATTACAAGTTTACTATAAATCTAATTTAAAGGATTGAACAAAATCTAGGCACTCATCCTGTGACCTCCATAATGTCAATTGGTGAAATCGATCCTAATGGAAATAGAGAAATTATTGAACTAACAAGAAGTATTGAAAGCATAAAAGGATATGTCTTCATCTCATCCTCCAAAATTTAGAATTTTTATGCTTCATCATTCAGTATAGAATAAGTTGTCAAATTAATAAAGGAATACAAGGATGTTGATTCCCAATCTACAATTCTCTAATCAATGCTCCAGAAATACACTTCATCATCAGTAGGGTATGAAATGGTTGCCAATTATTCAGGATATTCAATTACAGACTCCTCCCCTATCTTTGAATGTTTTGTTTCATCACCTACTATACAAGATGAAATAGGGGATGTGACATGTAAGAAATAATAAGAAGAATAAGATCTTAAATATCCCCCTCCGGCATTTGAGGAAGGTGTCTGTACCACTGTGGATGTGCTCAGAGAAATATATCTGGGTATAGAAGAAGATCGACACCCTACTATAATTAGTGCTGCCACAACATTTGGAGAAGAAGATATGTATACATCATTTTAAAATATAAATCGATATATATTTTCTTGGAACTATACAAAAAATGCGAGGCCTTAATCCCGATGTGGCCACTCATCATTTGCGTTTGCCAAAAGAGAATTGAGGATTTAAGAAGGGAACAAAGAAGAAGACATCCAAGTCATACCTTCAAAATTGATGTATAAGTCAACAAGGATTTCAAAGATAACATTTTTAAGGAGGTTCAATGTACCAAATGGCTAGCCAACATTGTCCCAGTAAAAAAGTAAACAGTGAAAATCTGAGTTTTCATTGATTTTGGAGATCTTAACTGACAATTTCCCAAATATGACTTCCATATTCCGGTCAGAACACTTTTTATTGATGCAACAACCGAATATGAAGCTCTCTTAATCATGGATGGATACTATGGGTATAATAAAATACAAATGGACCTAGAGGATGAGGAGTTGGCAGACTTCAGAGCCCATCAAGGTGAGTTTTTCTATTGGGTAATGGAATTCATATTAAATAATTCAAGTGCAACATATCAACATGCCATTAACCATATATTCAAACCCTTCTTGGGAAAATTTGTCAAATGTTATGTCGATGATCAAGTGGTTAAATCCAAAAAACGTTTTGATCACCTGAATAATTTGGAGACCATCTTTAGTAAACTTCGGCAACATAATTTGAAGATAAAACCCTTGAAATGTTCTTTTGTGGTAACCTAAGGAAAATTTCTCGGTTTTTTGTACAACATCATTACATTGAAGTTGAAGCTGAGAATAAAAAATAAATCCTTGGAATGCTGCCTCCTCACAATTTGAAGAAATTAAACGGAATTCATGGACAATTGGCCTATATTCGGTGCATTATTTCCAATTAGGCAGGAAAATGCTTAACCTTCACTGAATTAATTAAAAAGGGTGTTATATATCAATAGGACGAAGATTTCAAAGAGGCATTTGATACCCTAACAAATATCTCTTGAGTCCATCGGTTTTAATGACACATGATGAAGGAAATACACTTATTAAATATGTGACAACTTTAGAGAGATCACTACATGCCTTCCATGAACAAAAGAATGATGTTGTGAATGAAAATAGCCTTTACTGTCGCATTCGAACCATGCCTGACAGAGATACTCGATATTCAAGTATCGATAAGGTCTTCTTGAAATTAATCTTTATAGTTCAGAAGCTAAGGCACTACCTACAAAATCACGCATTTTACTTGGTATCTCTCAATTACCCACTCAAATTTATCTTTAGTTGTCCTATTCTCACATGATGTTTGGCATGATGGGTAGTTATTTTACAATAGTTTGAGATCTAGTTTATGCTAAAGAAAGAAATAAAATTCAAAGCCATGGCATACATCCTTTCTGAACACCTATCTACAGAAGATACCACTTGGAATACTGAACTACCTGATGATGAAATATTATCTATTCAATATAGTCCCCAATCATGGGAAATATACTCTGAAGGTTTTTCCAGAAGTCCAATGTCGAAGGGAATGGAAATCCCTAAACTCAACGAAGATGGGTTAGAAATTATTCTTATATCCATAGAAAAGACAGTGTTTCTATATTCCTTTATGTTGTCAGAATGTGGTACCAACAATGAGGTAAAATATCAATCTCTCATTATAGGCCTAGAATAAGCACTCCAGTTACAAGTGAACCTCATTAAATTTAAAGGAGATTCAAAATTGGTAATCAAATAGATAAATGGGGATTATTCTATCATAAAAGGAGAGTTATTCCCTTTGTGTGATAATGTAAAAGGGTTAATGGATGAATTTCCCTTAGAGCCAACATTGTCTTATGTACCACAATCACAAGATTCCAAAGTTTATTCACCAGCTAATGCAACCATATCCTTGCAGATCCAAACTGGTATGATACTATCATAATATCGTCCCATCTTCATGTGGTTTAACCTTTTTTTCAAACTAGAATGGGAGAAATTAATGAAATCATCCCTATTTTCAAGACGTATGGTAATACTAAGGGATTAATGACACCTATCATGGAATTCCTACAAAATGGATTACTTCCACCTAATAGAGTTAAAAAATAACAGAACTAACTCATCCGGTGTATTTATTGAGAAGAAACTACTCCTATCATGAAAGAAGTGCATGTAGGAGAATGTGGTGCTCCCTGCATTAGTCATAGGATTTTTGATCAATTCCTATGGGTATGATACTTCTGGAAATCAATGACGCAGGAATGAATAGATATAACCCTGAAATTTCACCCCTTCAAAGTTCATGCTAACTTCATTTATCAACCCCTAGAGTTGCTACATATAGCTAAATACTCCTGGCCATTTCTACAAGGGGAATGGATGTAGTAGGACCCTATCCTCCAGCTATGGATAATCAGTTTAAGTATATCATACTGGTACTAATTTCTTTTTAAAATGGGATAAGGCAATACCTCTAAAAGAAGTTAGATCCAAAAGCATTTATAGCTTTGTAAAATCTAATTTCATTACCAGATTTGGTGTCCCTCATACTATATTGATGGATAATAGCACCAAGTTCTATTCTACTAAGTTAAATAACTTATATAAGGAAAATAATATCAAATCCAACCATTCATCTCGATATCATGCAACAACCAATGAATAGATAGAGGCTTTCAACAAGAGCCTATAAAATATAATCTAGAAAATATTGGATAATGATAATAAATATTGGGTTGATAAAAATTTTCATGCTTTATGGGATTATCATACTAATAACCATACTCTCACTAAGGCATCTCTATACTCATTGGTATACAAAACAGAAGTAGTTTTTCTATTGAAGTACAATTTCCTTCACTAAAAGTTTCAATCATTGATTAGTTATCTACAGATGAATAGTCTCAGAAGTGATTTGATGTGCTGGAATGATTATAAGAACAAAGAATTAATACCTTTCATCATTTGAAAGTCTATCAGAATAGAATACCACAAGATTTTTGAAAGATTGTTTTCCTCTGATCATTTCTTTAAGTATAATTGGTATTAGTCCTCAGGACTCTAATGATAACAAGAAAGAAGCTTCAAAAGCTTGATCTATAGTGGGAAGGACCTTACTCTGTACATAAGGTCTAATGTAATGGAGATTATTCCCTAATATAAATGGATGGAGAAACTATTACAACTCCAACCAATGAATGATTTATGAAGAAGTACATTGTGTAATTACACAACATATGTCATCACTACATGAGTCTAAACAGCACAACACAAAGTTCAAGTTGCAATACATTAAACTGCATAACAACTATATGTATCCTTGATCCATGACATTAAAATGCATTGCATATTTTTCCTTGTCTCACAACACTAAACTTCATGAAATCATTTGTCACCGCTATATGACATTAAAATGTATGGTTAATGTCTTCTTCAATTGACATTAAGAAATCCTATATGATATATCAAATTCACATTCCTTTTAAATATTTAAATAAATATTTTCTTCCATGCGAAGGAATCAGTCACATAATTGCTAATACTTTGTAAAACATGAGTTCCATTTCTCCCTATGTTCGAATAAAATCTGCATAGAGACCCCATTTCAATAACTATGTGTGCCTTGATTCCCTTTGTAATGGGACATATAGAAATGCATAAATCTCCAATATGGGGCTCAACCGCAACCACAAAGAAATTTATTTCACTTTTTCTTCCTGTATATAAACCAAATCTATATAGAGTACTCTTACAAGATACATGGTTTGATCTACATACCATCTTGTGTGTTAAGTTTAACCATTCTTCTAGAATTTGTTAAAATCACCCGTCTGTCACATAAAATTCAATTGGTGTGGGGAATTACTTTTTAAAGAACTACATTTGACTTGATTCTCATTTCACTGCAATACGTAGAGATGCCTGGATCTCCAATATTAGTCTCATCCAAAACCATAATGAAATTTATTTCCCTTTGTCTTCTTATATATGAACTAAATATATACAGAGTACTCTTCTAGAATATATGGTTTTATTTTCATACCATCTTGGGTTTTAATTTAAATTTAACCATTATTATGGAATTTGATAAAATCCTCATCTTTCATATAAAGCTCAATTGGCGTGGGAAACAATTTTATCAATAACTATGTTTTAATTGATTCTCATTTCAATGGGATATATAAAGATGCCTAGATATCCAGTCTTGGGCCCAGCCACAATATGTAAAAAATATATATTTTTATTCTTTGTGTGTATGAATCATACATAAATAGGGAATATTTCACAAACAACATCTGCCATGATTCTCATCTATATGAGATACATAGTGACACCTCGGTTAAATTCCTTAGTCCATCCACAATATTCCTTTTTCATGTCAAAATCACTTAATGTCCTCACTGCATGACTCTAAATGGAACCACCTAATTTTCCCGCTACATAACTCTAAACTGCACATAATAATGTTTTGTTTCACAAAATTAAACTAAAAAGTAACCAAGGAACAATATATGGATTGATTATCATCCCATTGAGATACATACTCAAAACTATGAAGTATCTCTTAGTCCCAGAGATATGATAAATATTTATCTCTCTTCTACATATAATTAACAATCTATGTGGGAGTCTTTATTTAGATTCCTCTCCTTAGAGATCCCACCAAGGAAACAAAAAATGTTCCCATTTAATATATGAGTCATATCTATGTAAGGGACTTCAAACTCATAGAAATTATTGATTCAAATATTTATCCTATGCATTGATCACTACCCCCATCACATTTTACACTCTTAATCTTGAATATTTTCAGATATTCATAATCTTTTTTATGATTTTTTGTGGTTGAATATGATACTCAAGAGATATTTTTCTTAACAAGGAAACAAATTTCCTTAGGTGTACTTTTATAAGTTTTCTACATAACATTACTATCAATTAAAAAATTCCATTGTTTGGATATGCATCATATGCCCTAATCATCGCTAAATAATACCACCCCCATAACGTGTTTCATCAACTGATGGTAACTTCATTCTTCGTAAAAGCATCCTCAGTACCCCTAAAACTTTAATAAAAATATACCAGAATCCGCATCTTAAAGCGGTCATCCGTGTATATTTTTTCAATTATATTTTTCATAATAAGAAGGTATCTAGATCATGGTTTACACATTTTTCCTCTCCATATGTTCAAATCATTTTGAAATAACCTTGGATAATTCGACCACATATAATCCATTTTTTCCATAATATTATTTTCCTTGTTACATGAAATAATACTATAGACACCATACATCCAATGTTTGGGTGAAACTTTCATAGATAACCAATTTCTCATTTTCATTAAATATTAAAATTTTAAATACTCTTTTTTCATTCAGGGATCTTTTCCCATAAACCAAATTCAGTGCTTTCGAAAATTTTATTATCCATAAACTTTATTCTACTTTTAGAAATAGAATGTTTGATACCCAAGAACAATATTTCTTGACTATGAAGTATGTGGCCAAGGTGGCCTTGCATAAGTCGCCTAAAAAATTGGTCTTTCTGTCCAAAAATGCATCTTTTCAGCTATTTAGTATATTCCCTAGTTGTTCCCACATAATATAACCCCCATAACGGTTTCGTCAAATAATAGTAACTTCATTCTTTGAAAATACTTCCTATAATTTCTTTATCCTTTTTCACATACAATTATCAAAATGAAAATATTCACATATCATAGTTTACCATTCCCTTTTTCATACCTAATCTTGGTGGTATGTTTCTAGAGAAATTATAAAGAAATTGGAGGGTTTCAAATCATTTATCATATTTGAAGCCTTAAATTAAAACCTCTCTAATGTACTCATTGCATGACTTGATACTGCATCGTATATTTTCCTCACTACATGAATTGGAACTATAAAATATAATTTCTTCACTACATGGAAAAAACTGTATAGTATAATATCCTCACTGCATGACTTGAAATTGCAAAGTATAATGTCATCACTACCTGAATTGAAACTGCACAGTATAATGTCCTCACTTCATGAAATTAAAACTACATTACATGATATCAGGAATCCCCCTTTCTAAAATTGTTTAAACATTCATCAAACACCAAATTTTTGTAGAAGTGGTTTCCTCATTCATGACGTCTATCATTATAGATGGCTCTTTATTCTTAAAATACCCTTCCTTGAAAAAACCACCAACTATGGTCTTGAGTCACCCAAATCTTATTTTCTCTTGTCTATCAACAATAAAATGTTACATTTTGAGAGTTAATATTCTTGACTATGTAATATGTTCCCCTATGTGTCCTCAAATAAGTTTCCAACATAATAAGATTATTAGTGAAAATATTCCTCTATTTGTCTTTGTAGTATATTCCCTAGTTAGCCCTGCATAATACAACCCCCATTACGGTTTTGTCCAATAATTGAAAATTAATTATTTTAAAAGGTCTCCTCTATGATTATATTTCATGTTTTTAATTTTGTGACCATAAAAATAATTACTCCAGATTACACTTGGAAGTACCTAAATACTATTGACGAAATTAAAATACACTAAGTCTTGTTTGGGATCTAATTTCAAAATTTATTATAAAATCTATTTGAACATAAACAGTAGACTTATTATACCAACATGAATGAATTTAAGCTGCCAGTAAAAAGAGACATAACACTCATTTGGCTACCCCCCTCAAAGGTCACCGTAGACAAAATTCAAGTCTCAGCTTACTAGACCTACATTTTTAGGCTTTAAGCAATATTGAAAAATCAAATATCTGAAGACACAAATTTTGTAGGGTTGTTCATACAACCCTAACACCAGTTAAACTATGCTTTATAGGCCTCACATATTAGAATAAAAAATTAGATTATCCCTCAATAATTGACGTAGCTCCAAAGTCCACTAAATTATGTCACAATGCATCAAACTTCCATATTCTTTTCATTTAGAACAAATCTAGTTCTAAGTGGGGGCTTTTGTAGACACCATGAAATGTGTTTCATGAACTTTTCCATAGATTGATGATGTGAACCTCACATAGACAAAAAATGCTTGGTTTGAGAAAAATACAAATTTATAGATGAAGAAATATGCATTCTAAATTTCAATGTGTCAAAATAATACTCCATAATCATGGATATGTGGAATGATTTCCCCCTCTAGGAGTAGGCTGTGGATTTCCAAGATTGATGAAAAAAAGTTGTCCACACATTAAATTCAACTTCTGAGTCTCATCCAAGAAGACTTGGTGAATTCAATATTTAAATAAGTTTATATCTCTTTTAAAGCTTTGATTTGACTAGTCACAAAGCATAAAAAGACTTACTGATGAAAATTTATGGCACTCAGAAGATGGACATATTTTATCCCGTAGAGCTATGTAGAGGACCTACACAGAGGACCTATGTGGATAACCTACACAGTAGTATAATTTTTTCAAACCTACGCAGAGGACCTATGCGGTGTACCAAAGTAGAGGAACCATGTGGATTAACTCCTCTACCAAGTCCCCCCTCCTTGCCTATAAATAGGACCCTTGGGCTCCCCATTTCATAGGTTTAAAATTCGTAAGAATGTTTGAATCTCCCGTTGTGTACCTCTTTTGACCAGGTTCTGAATTACTCTCATGTAATTCACCGAAACAATATATAAGATATAATTAAAGGGGGAGAAGTGGTTCAAATACCCATAGGGTTCTAGAACACATGGAGTTGCGCCAAGCACCTGTGTAGAGCACCTGCATGGGGCACCTTGATAGAGCACCTTTCCAAAGCACCTGTGCGACCCTAATTTTCCATACCATGGGGTTGTGCCCCCTTACCTCTAATCAAGCTCAATCATGACCTAAGACCCCGACATTTCACTTTTTAAATTGACCCCCATCATAAATAGAGAGTCTCACCACAAAATTTTTGAGTTCGGTCATCGAAATTTTCCATTGCACCCTTTATGTGGCCCAAATTCCATCCTTGGAATACCATGATTTGAGACACTCTATAACACTCAATGAAGTGCCTTGAGAAGACTTATGACTCCTAGTTCCTTTCACAAATTATGATTTTGGACTCTTATTAAGGATTCCAAGAGTACCTTAAATTTATGCACTCCTCAAGAAACTCCTCAAATGTCATCACCTAAATCCTCTGTCAGGTTAAACCTAAATGGGAATCCTCCTTAGGTATAAGCCCCAACCAATCCTAAACAGGACACTCCCTTTGAGTTAAGTCTCTAATCTTTCGAGAGCTAGGATGTATGACCTCAAATGTCATCCCACATTGAAGGTTCATCACTCTACACACTCTTCCATTATCGCCACTATTGGCCCGCCCTCTCCCATCAGTGGAAGTGAGAGTCTATCATTTGTTGAATCATTCACATCCTCTTATTTCCCACACTGATCATGACTCATGTGGGATTAGAGAACTTTTATGATCACAACATCCACACAACCTACACTTCTTGAACTATGAGAGCTCTGATTCCAACCATAATTAGGATACGTAGTAAGCATTCACTATGCCCTGAGATCAGTGGATAACCTATTCAAGAATCCAAAACAAATTCCCTTAATCTGAGCATCCTTCTTAGGATTATTCCCTAAATTAACCCCCTTAACTTCCTGAAATTCGATAACTCTGATTCCCAGCATAATTGGGATACGTAGGACGCCTTCACCATAGACCTAACTCACTAGATATCCTCTTCAAAAATACATCCATAATTCACTTAATTTGGGAATCCTCCTTAGAAGTAAGTCCTACATTAAACACTAAAATCACCATGGAATACTTTTCAGGAAGTAATCCCATTCTCATTTCTCTCCAAGGACCACACTATTATATGAGACTCATTGATATATGTGGGTGTTGATTCCCATCCAAGTGGGATATGTAGGATTCCTCCCTAAGGTTCAAGCCCTACACATAAAATCAACCTTATTCTTCTTGGGCCACATTTTAAATAGGGTATAATCCAACTTGTAAACTCATATATATTTCTAGGTTCCTTGGGCTTCCTAGGAATATGTCCCACAAAAAACATTGACTATGCACATTCTGCTTAGATTTCCTTACCACATGGCCTTAAATGTATGTTTAGGTCCTTATCACATGATCTTAAAAGGTATGATGTTCCCCATTAAGTGGATTCACACTACAATGGTTCTTATTCATTTCGCATGGATACATCGGTATCCCATTTATGGGTATGATCCCAACATCAAAAAAATCTTTCTTCACCTTGGATGACAATAAATTCAAGAGTACACCACTGAGTGGATTAAAAATTAGTATTATCATAACCATGGTAAAAAAAATCAATAAATAGTATATGAGAGGATACCATTTATGGAGAGCCTCAAATACATATTGATTTCTCCATTAATGAAGACCCTCAAATACATACAGATGATTTTAAATTTCACACATGCTATTAATTTGTTGAAAATTTCATGTGAAACCTATGTTATAATTTTTAAATTAATAAGGATTCACTAGAAATATGTTAAATATATAAGAGAGTATCTAAGAAGGCAATAATTCCCCCACAAAAGAATGTGATGAGTCCGAACATTTCATCCTCTCAACCAATGTATGTTATTAAGTATCATAGGCCCAAACCCAATGAATGCCTACCTTTGGGAAGCATGTCCCTGTGGATAATAAACTATTTGATGTTTCGGGTTCCATAAATAAATTCAATGGAAACAACCTAGAAGTAGTTATTCCTAACCAAAACTAAAATACTAAAAATATGATTAAATAGACAAAAACGACTACCCCAAGGTTACTAACCCTCGAAATGATGAAGGGGCACATTTTTATAGGTGGAGGGGGTGAAAAATGTGTCCCAAATATGTTGGCTAAATGTTTACATATGGGAGACCCACTTGATGGTAGATTTTGAAATTAGTGTGTTACCTAAAGTTTTCACTATAGTTTATATCAATTCAAACTTTTTTTTTTGGCTTTAATAGATTCCAAATGTAGGAGAAAAGCTATTTTACTCTGAGATATTCATTCTGGCTAGGTGACTATTCATATTCTAATGATCCACTTTAGCATTCATTAATGACCTTGAATATGGCTGAATAAGGTGAGACCATAGTAAAATAGGTTGTAACCCAAGATGTTTTCTTTATGAGTGATGAATTTATGATCGTTTCTATTGTCCATTTATATGATATTGGCCCACCAATATAATTCTATATATCTGTTCACAGTTTTCAAGTTCAAGATTTTGAGATGACTTAGGGCGTCAAAAACATGGATTTAGAATTGGTTCAATTTGTATTCTATAAGTCATAATTTTTATGATAGCCTAAAAAAGAAATTTCACAATTCCATTCAATGTATAAAAGGTTATGTATGAAATATTGAATACACATAAAATAGTTAAAATAAAATATTAGGTCATTTTTTGAATATAAGATGAAAATTACATTAAAACATTAAAATGTGACAATTACACATAAAATACAACTATTATGCGGTTAAAAACATTGAATTATAGAATAAAATATGTAAAACGATAGCTTTATCTTTAAATATGAATGATATCATAGTTTGGCTAAACCTTCTAAATCATGTGTTTAATGTTTTCTTTTCAATTTTTTCATGAATTTATGTAAACTAAAATTTAATAATGGAGAAAATATATCCAGTTGGAAGGGATAAGTTTACTAAAGTTAAAGTCTATGAAAATAAAACAACTGATTCACCCTCACTCTTAGTGGTTATTTGATCCTTTGGAACTTCAACATAAAATAATATAAATATTATTATCACGGGAAAAGTCACCAAAATTTCATATATTTGAATTTTCTATCTCTATGGTCTAGGAAATTTATTCTAATGAAATAATGGAATGGATTGGGCTGATTTAGATACATTATCTCATAGGTTTAAACATGTTTTACCCATTTTACCCTTATAAAGGTGATAACTATTTTTCACTTTTACAATTCATAATGGAAACAATAATAGGGACCTGTTTTTAAAATTTAAACCCCCAGATTCCAAATATGGTATCCATTTTTTAGAATTTGAATAACCAAAAGTGGTAGAAATTTATTTTAAAATATATTTAGAAATCAAAATAGAAAACAATTTCTACAAAAATGTATTTTAATCATAATAATTAACAAACATCAAAATCCTAAATATTACTAATTAAAATGGAATTAATTAGATTATTTAGAGTCCAATGTATCGTATTCCATAATAATAGTAACACCAAAATATAATGGGAACCTTAAATTACATTATTTTAGGAGAACACATTATAGTATTTAAGGAAAATTTATTTTTAGCTATTCACATAAAAATCTATCATTTTAGAAAAATAAAAAAACACCCAAAGTGAATTATGATATTCTAAATTAAAAAAATATTTTATATAAAATAAAATTACCAAAAATTGTTAGAAATTAATTTTAATTCCTAAAAAAAAGTAAATATAAATCATTTTTTTAATAAAATGAATTTTTAAAGAATAAAATTACTTTAGTAAAAATAGAGTTCTTATACCCTAATAATTTATAAAAAAAGTTTTTATTCTATAGAAACATTATACATACATTTCCTAATTCAGTTACTCATATTTTTACCTACCAATTCAATGACTATATAATAATAGTGAAATCAAAATTATAATATTTTTTATAACAAATCTCAATTCTTTTGAAGCTCAGTTTTGTGTGGTAGGAAATATTATGAGATTATTATTATTTTAAATTAAATATTATAGGTGTTAAAATATTATTCTATACCTATCAAGTGTATAAACATTATTATGGAAAATATTTTTTAAAATAATATTCAACACTCTTACAATAAGTACATTGATTTGAGACACCATACTTTATGTGATCACTTTTAAAAAGGATATATTGTTTTTAAATTTGTTTGAAAAAAACTTTTATTTTTTGATATCCTTAACAAAACCCTTATTCTAGATCTATTTTAATTTATCAATGTTTATTTGTGTATGATTAACATTTGATACTTATCCTATAATATCATAGAAATCTTGAAATGTTTTTTCATTTTAAAAAAAATCAGTTTTTCTATGTTTTTTTCAAAAATGTATTTCTATTCTTTTATTAAACAAAACTATTTTTTAAAAAAAAATTTAATTTTGGAAAATAAAATGAGAATGATAACCTAATAAAAATATTCGTGTTTTTATAAAAATAGTTGGATGTTGTTCTGTCATAAATTCTCCTAGGTATTCTTTATAAAAAGAGTTGATTGGGTTTTTAACACATTCTCTATCATAGGAATAGTATGTGGGACTTACTAAATGGTTGGTTTTACACTACCATAGGGTTTTATATTTTTATACATATATCATATACATTAACCATAATAATTGATTTATTTTTCAAAAAATTTACTTTCTGCACCATATCATTTTTCCAGTCTTGTTTTATTCAATATGATCCATGCCATCTCTTTTGATGCATTAATTATAGAGGTTTAATCTTATTAATATTTAAATTATACTAGAGGAGTAATTTTATTTTTCAAAAAAAATTTCCATTTTTTTTCAATTTTTTTTTTTAAAAATAAAAATTTAAAAAAAAAATCAAAATTTAATCTTCTAAAAAAATAAATTTTTTTATAATCTAATTGTTTTTTAAAATATTAAATTTAAAAATATTTTATTTTTTGATTGTTTAAGAACCATATTCTCATCTATTATGAATGGTCATTAATGATTATAAGTATAGAGTCCATTTTTATCTCTTTATTATCTAACCCCGTGTATAAATTCCTTTTGATAGACTCAATGGTGGTGAAATACATGGTTTTGTGATTAAAATATATTTTTTAGCCAATCACTAAAAGGGGTACAAATATATGGTTTTATGATTAAAATATCTATTTTTTTCAATCTCTCAAAGGGGGATTTGTTTATGTATTTTCCTTAAAGGGTATGTTTATTGTTTTGTGAGAAGTGTTTCTAAAATATTTATTTTTCGAAAGAAGTTATGTTTTTGAGGAGAATATTCTTTATCTCAATGTCATGGTAAATCTTTATCTATGTTATATTGTTTAAAATTATTTTTTTCTTCATGTGTTTGTGATCATAAAAAAATAAAGATTATTGTTCTTCTCATCAATCATTGATTTTAATGAATAAACAAAACACTCTTAACGTGTTAAATATTTTTAAATATGTGATGCACGACTAGCTTAATTGTTGCATGATGGAACTTCTTAAAGGAACCTAAAAAAATCTTTAATATTTTTTAGAGGCCTTAGTAGAAGCATGGGGATCCATGTATTCATGTTAAAGTATTGTTGGAGTAAAATTGATGAAGTTCCCAGACCACACATCACCATGGTAAAACAAATCACACCGCACATCAAAAATACTCTTATACAAGCATTATTATATAATGGTTAGGGTCACGCTGTAGTCCATACGATCCAACAAAAATTAAAACTCATCAATAATAATTATGGTGATGTTTCTATAGGCCATTAAATAATACAAATTTTGTTCTTATAATCTCAATCATCTCCACACTATTTGGTATGCCTTAAGTAGCAACGATTTCGTTTGAGGAGTTTTCCATGTTGTAGTCAATATGCTACACCAAAAAAACATCAATTTGGAAGAACCACAAAACAATCCATGACATAGCCCATATTCTATGAGAAAACTAGCTCAAAATTGTATGACCAATTTTTTCCCTATAATACTCCACACTACAACTCTAATTCCTTTTCCACAAATATCTCCTCCAAAACATAGTGAGCACTTCCACCTCATAAAAGTTATGAATATAAATTCTATAAATGTTGGTGAAAATATTTAAAACATATATTTCATTAGATTATTGAATAATGACAGATTATAGAATAATCCCAAAGGATATTGATCCTATAAATAGATTACCCTGGTGACCTTTTCAATCTACAACAACCATTTTCTCAACAAATCACCAAAATTCTCAATTTATCTTGGATCATATTATATTTTAAATATCATAAAGCTCTATATATGTAAATATTATTTCTTTCCTTCAAGGAATATATAGAAAATTTTATATCTTACACACTGTCCTTATTTATAAATATATCCAAATGTTTGTTCATGTTCTTTGGGAGATTAGAGAATAAACTACAAAATACCATCTTCCTCGACATTACTATAATTTTGGTGCTTAATAATATAAAATTATGGGATCATAATTTATAATAAATTTCCATTAAAAATGCAGGGAACTAATTCCTTTTAGGTTTTTTTCCTTCACCATTAATGTTATTATGTATATTGTATCTGATTTATTGCTATAATTTTAAAAATCCAGGGATATGCTTGGCATCTTGGCTACCATTAAAGCATAGTGAAAAATAAATTAAACCCTCAAGTGATTGAAATGGGAGATGTTGGGGTACCTTGAGGCCCTATTTCTAAACATCCTTTTATAATTTAATTTATCATTTAATTTCCAACTTTTCATTTATTTATGAATATCAATAATTATTTTATTAAATAATATAATCTCTCAATAAATTCTGAATATTTTTTTTATTGAAATCAATTAATATTTTGTATCACTATTTTTTTATTCAGAATCTTAATTTATTATATTTAATTATAGTGTTTCACTTATAAATATTGATTATTTTAATTTAATTTTCCAAAGGTTTTTTATGAATTCATTTATATTTATCTTTTTAAAATTGGTTTCTTTTCCAATAATTATTTAAATACGATATTCACCCTTTATATATCCATTTAGTTACCTCTGATCTACACTATCATGTAAAAGTATTAATGAAAAATGGTAAGTGACTATCATTGTTCTAGTGTATAACATGTTATTCAATTTTTTATACATGGTTTGGGATATCATGAATAGTATATATTAATAATTTGGGTTTATTATTGTTTTGATGTATTGGTTGAGTGAAAAATGTTCATTGAAAACCCATAATAAATATATGGGTACTTTATGAGGGTACCATGGACTCTAATGCTACTGTACACCTCCAATATTGTTTTCTCTTTTCTATAATCTTCTTTTGACACTAGAAATCTTATTTCATGGGTTTCAAGTAACACCCTATGATTTTAATGGGTATTGATAGAATGTAATAACATATATTAGAATAGGAGTAAGGGATTTAAAACCCTATTTCTAAGGATCATAATTGGAAGAAACATTAAATTTTGTTAAAAAAATAGAAATGATGAACCTTCTATATACTAGCTTACCTTAAATGGAAGAAGATACTATATTCTTTGATCTTCATATTCCTTTGACAAATATCACATGATAGAAAACATAAGAATCCCACATTCATAGTGATTCTATGGGATTATTTGAGTCATCCATCATATGAATGGGATTCACCATTTCCCCTCATTATTGTAGTACCTTATGTACAAAAGAGGAAGATGCAATAAATATTTTGGTATAAGGAGTTTCATCCTGGAATATGAATAATCACACTCTTCCATCATATGGTATAAGAATTTATAATTACCATGAAGATGCTCTTCAATAGTTAACGCATTAACTACTATGTTTCAATGCATGAGTTAATGCTCTATCCAGCCCATGTGTCAGCTTAAATGATACTCCCAAAAATTTCATCTATATATGAAATGATTTTATTTAATGATATCATATGAGGGTAAAACATAATATGATAACTATTTATCATTTTAATGTAATTTTATATTTCATAAAAATATACCCTATACATGAAAATATAAATTTTCATAATTTATATTTATATATATATATATTTATATATATATATATCATACAGAGTTACATAAAAGTATTGGGAATATCTCATTCAATCTCCCACTTGAACTAAATCCTAATAAACTTCAGGCCATTTCACCATATATTATATCATATAAAATAACTCATGAAACCATATTCCAAACTCATTTATGATATCACCCAAAATTCATATTTAAAAATTATCAATAACATCACCTTGTATCACATCATATGTAATACCTTATGAACACTGATCCAAAAAATATTCTGCTTAACAGTAAAACACATTTAGAGTATCTCTCAGAGTAAATTGAATCCCTTTTCCGTCAACCAAAAAGTGAAACCATATTATCCTCCACAAAATTATAAATGAATATGAATCTACCAATCTATATAATTAGTCCAATAGAGGCCACTATAAAACCATCAATTCTACACAAGATATAATTGGATATGTTGTGATCTCTATAAAAAATGTACCTCTATACTCATGTCCTATAGTATGCCTCATATGTAATCATGTATTATAATATTTTCCATTTTCTAAGACAGAAATTGATATTTGATATATAATATGTAAACATGACATTTCTAACTCATCTACTCATGTTTCTTTGGGAGTAGAATAAATTGACTGATGAATACATCACAAGGAATTCATCCTTCTAGATAAACAAATAAAATTTCCATTATCAAGGTTGATTTAAAATATTCAGGTATGTCCACACATTCAAATAATCAATATCAATTGAGGGCCTTGAGGCCATACTCATCATATAAAGGGATAAATCTCATCTTGGTTAAGCTCCAACCAATGACACAATCAACAACATACCCTCACCACACTCATGTTCTCTTAGTCAACATTTATACTTACATAATTCGTGTATCAAAATATTAAAGTCCTTATACAAGGTTTCAAACTATCCTTGGGTATTGGAGAATCAAATATTATACCTTCACCTCTAGTATACTAATGAAATCTGTATGAAATTCTATGTGGAATAATTAATTGGTCATCTAGTGCAGTCAAAGAATCATATTCTTTATCTTATGCCACATGTGCATGTTTTTTATATCTAAAAAATAATCCCACTCACACTGACCTTAAAATTATTTTATAACCCATGATAATCAATGATGAACATCTGTAAAAATTAACTCAAAATTATACATTTAGAGCTCGAATATCATTTGATCTTTATGAAATGCATATCTATATTTAAATTTATGTATCCAATTTGAAAGAATAATAAAATATAGTTTTCTTGTTCATTATGAATAATATTAATATTCTTAGAAATTATATAATATTTAAAAAAACAAATATAAAAAAATTTAACATATAAAATATGTGAAACTTTCATATTAGCTTTATGTTTTCATAATTTCTTGTGTTTTATTAACACAATACCTAATATATAACCAACATCACTTCATTATGTGACTATCTAATAAAAATATCCCACTATCTCTTTAATTAGAAATATATATGAAGTATTATATTTAGAATAATGGTGAGACATTGGAATCCCATTCCTAATAGTTCAACTTAATAAACATATTCAAACATCATATGTTTATAACATCAAATGTTATGATGGAAAATTATATCGTCTATATAGAACTATTTATAAGTTTGTAACAACTAAAAAACTAGTAACTCAGAGTTGGTGTCTACATTATTATATTGGCATATATATAAGATATCTAAAAATAAAATATATATATTTCTAGTAGTCTTAGAGAGCCATATATATACCTAATACCCATTTTACATTATAAATTAAATATAAAACATAATATAAGTGAATTTTTTTCATCATCAAAACTCATTCAATGATTCATCTCCATAACCCAGGGAAATGAAAAAAATAAAGGTCATCTCAAATTCATTTTATTTGTTATTTATAGAAGAATATATCATGAGTAAGTAATTAATTATTTACATTGGAAGCTAATTAACATAAAACCAATTCCATTTAATCAAAAACCCGAGAAAAAATGTATCCATAGATAGTATCAATGTAGTATTCTCATAGATAATAATAAATAAATTATCATTGATGGAAATTAATATTTTTTCCTATGAAATATTAAACATTAGAATATCTAAAATATCCCTACCTTTCATTGAGGCTATTTAATTGATGGGTATGCACCAAAAACTATTTAATTTTACCAACTAATTTTTCTAATGATACATATTTATGCCTCAAGGGGCTTTCTATAAAAAGGCCCACCTATCTCAATATTTCATAAGAATTAATCACATACATAATACTCAATTTAATTGTAAAACAATATTAACTATCAATAAATATTTATATTGAGTAAAAAATAAAAAACAATCGACATTTTCCCTAGTTAATCAAATAACTTTCATAGTAAATATTGTATAAAAAATGTTTCACAATTTAAGAAATAATCATATCTATTCTAAAAATAATATGGATATTTCAAATAAATGTAATTTCCAATGATCACAATATTATAAATTTTTTAAAATAATGTTTCCGACCACAAAAATCAATAAGATATAAGAGATGACCTTTAGTTCTTCAGGAATACATGTTTTGTAATAAAATCATTTTTTTGAAAATTAAAAGAAAATGGAAGTGAAATACTAAAATAATATTTCATTAACATGTTTTTTTTTGTAAAATAATTAAAAACATGTAAAAGAAACTAAATATTTTATAATGGTTATGATGTCAAGTAATTCTCTTAATGTCGTATATGTTAAAAACAGTCATTTTGAATTTTATCTAATGAAATTTAAAAACATTCATTTCATATAAAATTATAAATATTAATTTAAAATAAATTAAAGAATTAATTTTATTAAACATTATTCCACAATATTTCATTTGAGTAATAAAAAAACTTTTTAAAACAATTGTGAAAAATATTCACATGTAAAAAATATCCAATTTTAAATAGGAATAGAATTAGTTTTTGTTATAAATTTTTTTACTTGATTATACTTAAAAAGAGAGAAAAAGTTGGAATAAAAATTTTAAACTCCATAAATATCCATAGGACACAAAAATATATAGATTTTATGAAATATGGGATAGAATATTTCCTTAATGAAAATTAAGGCAATCCCAAAAATTGAGATTATATAATAAATATTTACATCTTTAGTAACATTAAAATTATAACCACAAGAAATAATAATCATGTACAAAAACATTAATTATAATTAATTAATAGTTAATGATGTTATATATATCAAAGAGGTATTTTATGCACAACATAAAAGTAAATAGGAGCATTATATAAAATATGTTTCAATGGAATTGAAATTGAGATAAAATATCGTACATCATGCTTCCCTTTAGATAAAAATTATTTAAAATAATGTTTAATGGTTTAAAACATGTTATTAAATTATAATAGAACCATATACATATTTATAAATTCATATATGATCCTCTAATATTATTGCATCATCATATCACTGATAATATTTCATTATTACCATTGTTTCGGGTGTTAACTATTCATTTTCACATTCCAGTTTTGTTGTAGGGAATCTATTTAATTAAAATAGAATAAAATATATTAATATCCAATATGATTATAAATATAAACATATAAAATTTAATCATTAGATACAATTTTTTAATCATTCTTGAAATTCAAACATGTAAAATGGATCACATCACATCGTGGAGATGATAGGCCATACACAGAGATAAGAAATGTTGTAATTTACATAATGGGTGAAAGGGTAAGGAATCTGATGATATATTAATTTTTATGAATCAATATCATGCCATAATTACCATATATATTTATTATTTCCATCATTCTGACCATAAATGTGATTTGGTGATAGAAAACAAATTACATCGGTTTGTGAGGTTATAGTCTACAATACACACGAGCAATGGTTTTACTCCCATTTGATGAAAAAGTAGATGGATAAAAATTATTCCCTCAACATACTAAAATTTCATTATATAATATATATTGGTATTGTTATAATTTATTTACCAATACATAGTAGAATGTGTTAAAATAAGAAGTAAATAATTAAAGATCTTGGTAACGATAATTACCTTGTCTTTGAAAAAACTCATATGTATCTCTTACTAAGGACTATAAGTGTAACACCCGAGACTTTTATGAGAAATATTTTGTTTTTATGTTATATAAATCATCAAAGGAATCTTTCACTACACAGAACACTAGCTTGGCTTGCTTTAAATGCAACCGCGACCTTCCTCGATAGCTTGCGTCGTACGCAATACAGAGTTTCACTAAACAACGACATATTATAATATTAGCCGTTATGAATAGTATTAACTGAATTTTGAATTTTATAACATTTTAATACATATTATACATTTTCTAGAATGAGGTATGAAAACAAAATCAGTTTTTTGGATAAAAGAAGTATTTTTCAAAAAATGCAGTTTTACCGCCTTTTGATGGCGCACCCACATTAAATCTAGTTTATGACAAGTTTATAAGTTAAATTTGAAAAAATAAAATTCTTCTTTATAATCAAGATATAAAAATTTACTTTGGATAAATGTTTCATATTATTCTGATAACTTTCATATTTTAATGAATAGTAAAAACACACTATATTTTAATTAAAAACAACTTTTTTCATCGCAATACTTTATATGGTTAAATTATAATATTTATTGTTTTTAAAAGTATAAATAGAATATATTTTTACCATTTAATATAATGTATGTCATTAGAATTAATTTTACATTGAATTCATAGGTAAAAACATTTCAATCTTTGGCAATGTTTTAACTTTTAAAACCCGTTTTCTTAACAATGGGATTAATTTTAAATTAATTACTGCAACTTCTGTGTTTTGAATTTTGAAAAATGGATTCCGTATTTGGAATCAGTGGGTCCAACTTATGTAATTAGGTTACTTTTATTTTTTTTATATTATGAATTGTAACTACGGTAATTTTTATTTATTACGGTTAAAGTTAAATAGGGTAATTCAAGGTTAAAAGAATATTATAATAATTCAAAATTACCTTGAAACATGTCCTAACCTTATTGGATGAGTAGTGTCCAACCATGGTCATCCTTGGGTAGATTTTGGGACCCCATTGAGCCACTTGGTAGTGAAAATGACAATTTGGATTAATTAATTTAGTGTAAAGAAAAAATTGACATTAACAAAAATCTTTTAGTAATTAATTTTTATAAGGGGTTATATAAATTATATATTCGACTATAAATATTCATTGAAAAGATAAAAATATTTCATACATAATGATATTTGTTTTACAATTTTTAGACACCAAATAAATTAAATTATTTATGACACAATAATGATGAAGTATTTACCTCATTAATAAATGATTTAAATAAATAAGATTATAATGACTAAAATATTTTCCAAAACATGTCCAATTCTGATTGGATGATTTTATTTCGACTATGAGTCATCTTATCTTCATCTTTAATGATTTTTGGACCTTTTGAAACCGAAGATAAGTTTATAATAAAATAATATTTCCACACTTCCCAAAGGTGCCCCTCTCCTCCCTTATAAAAGGGCACCTCCTCCCTCTCTTCCTCACACCAATTTGAGCCTTGAAGCTCGGAAAACCCCTACCCATTTCACTTCCCCACTTCCTTAGAAACCTACTAGAGGTACGGGTCTTATCAATAGGCCAACTCTAGTGTCTTAAGAGAAAGTTTAAAGGAGGCACTTCGAGAAAGAGGTAATACCTTCTACCATTTTCTTCAAGTTCCATTCTTCTTCTACTCCCTTTTCTTTAGTTATTTCCTTATGAGGTAATAAAATCAGTATCCCTCATATACTTATATGTTATTATAAATATTAAACAACCCTATTTCACCTCTTATCCATCCTACGGAAAATGAAATCACTACGCGTGCATACATACAGAATACCGTCTCCACGCCGTGGTGTAATCTGGTTTCCACCACCACCTTACTTGGATGGGTATAATGGTGTAAATAATAACTATATATGATTATTTTAAAGTGATATTGATTCTGAAATAGCATACATACACTTCAATACAATTCCACGATCATGGGAATGATATCATCGCTCGTGCGTACGTACGGCCTACCATCTCCACGATGTGATGCGACTCGTTCTATATGATCTTCATTGAATAATGATTATATAAATGAATTGAATGAATTAATATGATATATATTACCATAATACCATTCTTTAAATGATGTATCTATATCCTATAAAGAGTAATAAGAATTTATTCGACAAAACACACATAAGAACAAAAAGTAATAAACACCCGAATGACAAGTAGTAATGAAATCTTACAAATAGGAAGCTAAGAATATGACCATATATGATATCATAACAATGAATATGATTCTGTAAAAAGTCAATTACATTATTTAAATCATTATGCAGGAGGTTCGGACATGTACAAAGCATATCAGACCTAATGTAAGGGAAAATATCACAATCTCATTTTAATCAAAGATTGTTTATACTTTGGTATTTACTGGGGTGTATTTTATCATCCACATCCATGTTTCCTCAATATGTAATATTATTTCCATCCACCTACAATTGTTTAAATCCAATTTTACTCTTCGGCGAGTTTTTAGTAAAAGATATGAAAGGAATCTTTTGTCGTTTTTCGTACGAGGTATTTTTTGACTTTTATGACAAAAGTACGAGAAGAATGTTTTTTTAACTTATACGGCATGAATAGATTTTTAAAACATTATTTCCAAGAATCTTTATTTACAAGTTTTCAAGTTTATTTTTAATCAACTTATTTTAGATAAAAATTGTATGACATGTTAAGAAAGGAAAAATGTTTTTGAAGTAGAAAGGATATTTTCCTCAAGAATGGAGTTCAAGTGTTTTATCAAAATTATTTTCCATATAAGATAATATAGGGTTCTATTTATATCCCTATTATTACATTGATATGATTATGTTGTGATGGAAATATTTTTATAAATTCCTTTATCTTATATGAATTGTTTTATGATGTCATGATGTTTAAGATTCCCATTTTTATTACATGGGTTATGCTATGATGTATGGTTTATGATTTTGTGGAACACATAATAATTGTATCATTATGAGATTGGTGGGACCTATATCTACCTCCAATGCATTGGGTAAATATTTATATCTCGTGAGATAGACATGGCTGGAACGAAAGGTTAAACCGGTTCAGTGAAACAGGACTGAAACGAGGAGTGAAATCGGTTCGGAAATGGACTTTGTCCACTAAGATAGTCTTGGAAATGAGTCTTGACTAATAAGAAATGATTATCTATGATTATTTGTGTATGCCACAAAGTTTCATGTTCTAAGTTATGATTATTGGGATTACATTTCACTACCATGATTTATCCCATGTTATAAAATTATGATCTCTTTTGCAGGTTAAGATTTCAAAAATGTTATGTTCTTATGATTATGATGTGATTGATATTTCTTTTGTTTACCCTTACTGAGCATTTGAGTTCACCCTTTTGTATGTTTTCTTTCCCCAGGTCAGGAAGAAAGTTATTAAGTAAGATATTCCAAAAAGGGACTATAGATATGATGAAATAAATGGGAGACAATGTAGATGCTTTATGAATCAGTTGTTTATGATTCCCATTTTCTAAAGACACTATACCTATACGGTCCTTTCATGGTTTTGTTATATGTTGTAATAAGTATGCATCAATTTTGAAGTATTAACCATGTATGTAAAGTATGGGTCGTTATAGTTGGTATCAGAGGAAAGGTATAGTCAACCTTTGGAAACTAGGATGTGAAAGACTTAGTAAGAAACCTAAGGATATTTCTAAGCATAGAACACAATGGTAGTGTTTTTGAAATTGCCATGAACAACCTATGATAAGACCTTAGGTGTTAAATTTTGTTCTTGATTATGTGGTTTTCTTTTTATAATTAGTGTTTCTCACACTATACTTCTTGGTTTTAGTCAATGGTTGGAACTCGAAGGAACCGTGTTAATGCAGAATGTGATGGTCAATGCAATGATTGTCCCCCTGAGCAACCAAATGATATGGGAGCTGGAATGCAAAATCTTGTAGCCATGCCCACAAAACTTTCTGAAGTTATGAATCATGCTGGACTTCCAAATGAGCAAAGGAAGGAGAAACATTCTGTTGAATCCTTCATGAGGTAGCATCCACCTTCATTCAGCGGGTCTTCTGATCCATTAGTGGCTGAACAATGGATCAGTACCACTGAATAGATATTTTTAGTTCTTCAATGTTCTGAACATGATAAAGTCATCTTAGCAGTGTATCGTTTGGAAGGTGATTTTGATCAATGGTGGAATCTTATCAAGAATACGAGGCAAAGATATGAAATTGAGTCCATGGAATGGGACGAGTTCAAGAACTTATTTTTCAATAAGTACTTCCCTCATATTCTTCGAACAATGATGGAGAAGGAGTTTCTTGAACTAAAGCAAAAGGATGATGAATCTGTTGGTACCTATGAAGAAAATTTTACAAGACTTGCAAGGTATGCTTCTGGTATTATTATCCAATCTGAGAGTAAGATCGATCAACTCTTTAGTGGCTTAAAACCAAGTCTTCGAAGGGCGTTAACCATAAGGGACATCAATAGCTACATGGAAGTCATTCGATGTGCTCTCAAAGTTGAGATGGAGATTGGAGTAACCCATCAGTCATATGGGTTTGATAAGAAGAGGAAAATGGAATTCAAAGGAAAATCTAAAGACCACACTGAAAAGAAGATGAGTTTTCCCTTATGCTCAAAGTGTGGAAAGAAACATGGAAGAAATTTTCTTAAGGGGACAAGAAAATATTATAAGTGTGGAAAAGAACGTCATCGGGAAATTGAATGTCAAAATAATGGGAAGAAGATGTCTAATGATGCAAACAAAGGAATGGATACAAAGAATAAACCCACTACACGTCAATGTTTCACGTGCAAGGAGATTGGGAATTATGCCAATCAAGGCCCAAATCTAAGGGTTGATGATGATGATCGACATCAACAAACTCTTAAGGCCAAAGACAAAGGAAAGTCACATGAAATTACTATCGGCGATGTGGAGTACGACAACGAAGTGGTGATAGGTACACTTACCATCCACTCTAAAGTAGAAAATATTTTATTTGATTCTGGATCCACCCACTCTTTTATTTCTGAAGAATTTTCTAAGGGTATCACCATATTACCTCAATAATTAGATGTTGAGTTGGATGTGACAACTCTTAATGGCACAACAGTTGCATTAAAAGTTTACAATTCTTCTCTGATTGAAGTTTGTGGGAAAGTGTTTCCTTCAAATCTTATGATCCTTCATATAGTGGAATTTGATGTGATTCTTGGCATGGATTGGCTTTCTTTATATGGAGATCATATCAATTTCCAAAGAAGGTAAGTCACATTTCATATTCCAGATCAATCTATGATCGTATATCGATGCATGGATGAACATAACCTTCCAGTGGAAATTTATTCTATCTTATGGGTATTGATTTCACTAAATTAAGGTTATTTATCTCAAATGGTTAGAGAGAAACTCACGATTAAGAATATGCCCATTGTACGAGAGTTTGACGATGTATTTCTGAAGGAATTACTGGGTCTTCCACCAAATCGTAAAGTTGAGTTTTCAATAGAACTCATCCCGGGTGCTTTACCTATTTCAAATACACCTTATAGAATTTCCCCAATTGAGTTGCCGGAATTGAAGAAGCAACTCCAAGAGAATATTGATAAAGGATTCATATGCCCTAGTGCGTCACCTTGGGGAGAACCTGTTCTGTTTGTTAAGAAGAAAGATGGATCAATGAGACTCTGCATTGATTATCGAGAACTTAACAGGATCACTGTCATGAACAAATATCCTCTCCCACGCATTGATGACCTATTTGACCAACTACGCGGAGCTCAATACTTTTCCAAGATTGATCTTCGTTCAGGGTATCATCAATTAAGGGTCAAAAGGGAGGATATACCAAAGACGCCTTTCCGTACAAGGTATGGACACTATGAATTTATAGTGATGCCATTTGGTCTTACTAATGCCCCTGCTATCTTCATGGATCTGATGAATAGAGTCTTTAGAGACTATCTTGATCAGTTTGTGGTAGTCTTTATAGATGATATTCTTGTCTACTCAAAGAGCAAGGAAGAACATGAAGATCACTTGAGAAATGTATTAAAGACCCTAAGAAAGGAGAATATTTATGCCAAATTTACCAAGTGTGAATTTTGGCTTCAAAAAGTTACATTTCTGGGTCACATAATCTCAAAAGAGGGGATATCTATAGATCCAGCAAAAACAGAGGTTATCGAAAGATGGTCGAGGCCAATAATAGTAACCGAGATCCGAAGTGTTCTTGTTTTGGCTGGATATTATCGACATTTTGTGAAATATTTTTCACGATTATCTAATCCACTCACCAAGTTGACTCGGAAAGGAGTTAAGTTTGTTTGGACAGAGGAATGTGAAGAGAATTTCAAGGAGTTGAAAAGAAGGTTATGCAGTGCACCTGAGCTCACACTGCCTTGTAGTGGAGAAAGGTTTGTGATCTATAGTGATGCATCCAAGAAGGTATTGGGGTGTGTTCTTATGCAAAATGATATGGTGATAGCTTATGCCTCACGATAGTTGAAAATACATGAGCAAAATTACCCAACTCATGATTTGGAGTTAGCTGCGGTAGTCTTTGCATTAAAGATTTGGAGGCATTATCTTTATGGAGAAAGGTGTGACATTTATACTGATTATAAAAGTTTAAAGTATATTTTCACACAAAATGAGCGGAATATGTGCCAAAGAAGATGGTTGGAGCTGATTAAGGATTACGACTGCTTAATTCATTACCACTCTAGGAAAGCAAACAAGGTGGCAGATGCATTAAGTCGACAAGACCATGATAGCTTATCCATGATGAGGATCAAAAAAGATCCTATATTTATGGATTTACAATGGATGAATCTTGGAATTATAATGAAAGGGGAAAAATCATATCTTTCTCAAATGAATTTTCAACCATCTATACATTTGATGATTAAAGAGGTGCAGAAAGAAGATGTCGAGTTACAAAAAAAGGTGAAAAATGTTCCTGAATTCAAACTTGATTGTGATGGGATAATAAAGTTCAGGAATCGGGTTTTTGTTCTTCCCATCCCCGAATTAAAGAAGGTACTGCTGGATGAGGCTCATAGTTCTTCATCCTCTATTCATCCTTGAAGCACGAAGAGTACAGGGACCTGAAAGAGTACTTATGGTGGGATGTCATGAAAAGACATGTTGCTGAATATGTCTCTCGAAACTTGGTTTGACAGCAAGTTAAAGCTGAGAGACATAATTCTAAGGGAATGTTACAACCATTACCCATACCTGAATGGAAATGGGAAATCATCACTATGGACTTTGTCACCGGACTTCCTATAACATCCAAAGGAAATGATGCTATATGGGTTATAGTTGATCATCTTACGAAGTCGGAACACTTCATTTCTATTAGGGAATATTTTTCTCTTGATCAGCTTGTCAGGATATATGTAAAGTAAGTGGTAAGATTGCATGGAGTACAACTTTCCATTATATCTGATCGGGATCCGAGGTTTAACTAAAAGTTCTAGCGAAGTCTTCAGCATTCTCTGGATACAGAGTTGAGTTTCAGCACTTCTTATCATCCTCAGACAGATGTTCATTCTGAGAGGACAATTCAAATTCTAGAAGATATGTTGAGATCTTGTTCTATGGGTTTCAAAGGTGGTTTGGATCAACACCTACCTTTGGTGGAATTTTCTTATAATAATAGCTTTCACTCCAATATTCAGATGGATCCGTATGAAGATATTTATGGAAAGAAATGTAGGACTCCAACTTGCTAGGATAAAGTTGGGGAAAGAAAGCTATTAGGACCTGATCTTGTTGATGAGATGGCAGAAAAGGTCAGATCCATTCAACAACACATAAGAGCAGCTCAGAGTCGACAAAAAAGTTATGCCAACAACCGAAAAAAGACTTAGAGTTTGAAGTGGGTGATAAAGTGTTCTTACGAATATATCCCTGGAAGAGGGTTATGAGATTTGGAAAGAAGGGAAAGTTGAACCCTAGATATATCGGTCCTTTCGAAATACTGGATCGTGTTGGGAAGTTGGCTTACCGATTGGCTCTTCCACCAAATCTCTCTCAAGTTCACGATGTGTTCCATGTATCTCTCTTGAGAAAGTACATACCTGATCCTTCACATGTACTCAGCTCAGAATTTGTACCACTGGAACAAGATATTTCTTATGAAGAATAGCCGATAGAGATTCTGGATCATAGCGAAAAAGTCCTACAGAACAAGACCACTCGATTGGTGAAAGTTTTATGGAGGAACCACCAATTAGAAGAAGCTACATGGGAACTTGAGGATATGATAAGGGAGAGGTATCCTCATCTGTTTGTGACGAAGTGACGAATTTCGAGGGGAAAATTCATTTTAAGGGGGGTAGAATGTAACACCCGAGACTTTTATGAGAAATATTTTGTTTTTATGTTATATAAATCATCAAAGGAATCTTTCAATACACACAACACTAGCTTGGCTTGCTTTACACGCAAATGTGTCCTTCCTTGATAGCTTGCGTCGTACGCAATACAGAGTTTCACTAAACAACGATATATTATAATATTAGCCGTTATGAATAGTATTAACTGAATTTTGAATGTTATAACATTTTAATTCATCTTATACATTTTCTAGAATGAGGTGTGAAAACAAAATCAGTTTTTTGGATAAAAGAAGTATTTTTCAAAAAATGTAGTTTTACACCTTTTGATGGCGCACCCACATTAAATCTAGTTTTTGACAAGTTTATAAGTTCAATTTGACAAAATAAAATTTTTCCTTAAAATAAAGATATAAAAATTGACTTTGGATAAATTTTTCATATTATTCTGATAACTTTCATATTTTAATGAATAGTAAAAACACGCTATATTTTAATTAAAAACATCTTTTTTCATCGCAATACTTTATATGGTTAAATTATAATATTGATTGTTTTTAAAATATAAATAGAATCTATTTTTTCATTTAATATAATGTATGTCATTAGCATTAATTTTACATTGAATTCATAGGTAAAAACATTTCAATCTTTGGCAATGTTTTAACTTTTAAAAACAGTTTGCTTAACAACGGGATAAATTTTAAATTAACTACTGCAACTTCTGTGTTTTGAATTTTGAAAAATGGATTCCATATTTGGAATAAGTGGGTCCAAATTATGTTAATATGTTACTTTTATTTTTTTGATATTATGAATAGTAACTACGGTAATTTTTATTTACTACGGTTAAAGGTAAATAGGGTAATTCAAGGTTAAAAGAATATTTTAATAATTCAAAATTACCTTGAAACTTTTCCTAACCTTATTGGATGAGTAGTGGCCGACCGTGGGAATCCTTGGGTCGATTTTGGGAACCCATTGAGCCACTTGGTAGTTACAATGACAAATTGGATTAATTAATTTAATGTAAAGACAAAATTGACATTAACAAAAAATCTTTTATTAATTAATTTTTATAAGGGATTATATAAATTATATTTTCGACTATAAATATTCATTGGAAATATAAAAATATTTCCTACATAATGATATTTATTTATAATTTTTAGACACCAAATAAATTAAATTATTTATGGCACAATAATGATGAAGTATTTACCTCATTAATAAATGATTTAAATAAATAAGATTATAATGATTAAAATATTTTACAAAACTTGTCCAATTCTGATTGGATGATTTTATTTCGACTCTGAGTCATATTATCTTCATCTTTAATGATTTTTGGACCTTTTGAAACCAAAGATAAGATTACAATAAAATAATATTTCCACACCTTCCAAAGGTGCCCCTCTCCTCCCTTATAAAAGGGCACCTCCTCCCTCTCTTCCTCACACCAATTTGAGAATTCAAGATCGGCCAAACCCTGACCATTTCACTTCCCCACTTCCTTAGAAACCTTCTAGAGGTACTGGTCTTTTCAAAATACCAACTCTAGTGCCTTAAGAGAAAGTTTAATGGAGGAACTTCGAGAAAGAGGTAATACCTTCTACCGTTTTCTTCAAGTTCCATTATTCTTCTAATCCCTCTTATTTAGTTGTTTAATTATGAGGTAATAACATCAGTATCTCTCATATACTGACATTTTATTATAAATATTAAACAACCCTATTTCACCTCTTATCTATCCTACGGAAAACGAAATCACCGCGCGTGCGTACGTACAGAATACCGTCTTCACACCGTGGTGTAATCTGTTTTCCACCACCACCTTATTGGGATGGGCATAATGGTGTAAATAATAAATATATATGATTATTTTAAAGTGATATTGATTCTGAAATAGTATACATACACTTCAATACAATTCCACGATCATGGGAACGATATCATCGCTCGTGCGTACGTACGGCCTACCATCTCCACGATGTGATGCGACTCGTTCTATATGATCTTCATTGAATAATGATTATATAAATGAATTGAATGAATTAATATGATATATATTACACTAATACCATTCTGTAAATGATGTATCTATATCCTATAAAGAGGAATAAGAATTTGTTCAACAAAACACGCATAAGAACAAAAACTAATAAACACCCGAATAAGAAGTAGTAATGAAATATTACTAATAAGAAGCTAAGAATATGACCATATATGATATCATAAAAATGAATATGATTCTGAAATAAGTCAATGACATTATTTAAATCATTATACAGAAGGTTCGGACACGTACAAAGCATATCAGACCTAAGGTAAGGGAAAATATCACAATCTCATTTTTATCCGAGATTATTTATAATTTGGTATTTAATGGGGTGTATTTTATCATCCACATCCATGTTTCCTCAATATATAATATTATTTCCATCCACCTACAACTGTTTAAATCCAATTTTACCCTTCGGTGAGTTTTTAGTAAAACATATGAAAGGAATCTTTTGTCGTTTTTCGTACGAGGTACTTTTTGACTTTTCCGACAAAAGTACGAGAAGAATGTTTTTTTAACTTATACGGCATGAATGGATTTTTAAAAAATTATTTCCAAGAATCTTCCTTTACATGTTTTCAAGTTTATTTTTAATTAACTTCTTTTAGATTAAAATTTTATGACATGTTAAGAAAGGAAAAATGTTTTTGAAGTAGAAAAGATATTTTCCTCAAGAATGGAGTTCAAGTGTTTTATCAAAATTATCTTCCATCTAAGATAATATAGGGTTCTGTTTATATCCCTATTATTAGATTGATATGATTATTTTGTGATGGAAATATTTTTATGAATTCTATTATCTTATATGAATTGTTTTATGATGTCATGATGTTTAAGATTCCAATTTTATTACATGCGTTATGCTATGATGTATGGTTTATGATTTTGTGGAACACATAAGATTGGTATAATTATGAGATGGGTGGGACCTATATATCCCTCCAATGCCTTGGGAAATTATTTTATATCTCATGAGATAGATATGGCTAGAACGGCAGGTTAAACCGGTTCAGTGAAATAGGACTGAAACGAGGAGTGAACTCGGTTCAGAAATGGACTTTGTCCACTAAGATAGTCTTGGAAATGAGTCTTGACTAAAAAGAAATGATTCTCTATGATTATGTGTGTATTCCACAAAGTTTCATGTTTTAAGTTATGATTATTGGGATTACATTTCACTACCATGATTTATCCCATGTTATGAAATTATGATCTCTTTTGCAGGTTAAGATTTCAAAAATGTTATGTTCTTATGAATATGATGTGATTGATATTTCTTTTGTTTACCCTTACTGAGAATTTGAGCTCAACCTTTTGTATGTTTTCTTTCCCCATGTCAGGAAGAAGGTTATGAAGTAAGATATGCCAAAAAGGGGCTATAGATATGATGAAATAAATGGGAGACAGTGTAGATGCTTTATGAACCAGTTTTTTATGTTTCCTAGTTTCTAAAGACACTATACCTATACGGTCCTTTCATGGTTTTGTTATATGTTGTAATAAGTATGCTTCAATTTTGAAGTATTAACCATGTATGTAAATTATGGGACATTATATTTGGTATCATAGAAAAGGTATAGTCAACATTTAGAAACTATGATGTGAAAGCCTTAGTAAGAAAGCTAAGGATATGTCTAAGCATAGAACACAATCTTAGGGTTTTAGAAATTTCCACGAACAAACTATGATAAGACCTTAGGTGTAAAATTTTGTTCTTGATTATGTGGTTTTCTTTTTATAATTAGTGTTGCTCAAACTATTCTTCTTGGTTTTAGTCAATGGCTGGAACCCGAAGGAACCGTGTTAATACGTAATGCGATGGGCAATGTAATGATTGTTTCCCTGAGCAACCAAACGATATAGGAGCTGGAATGAAAAATCTTGTAGCCATGCTCACACAACTTTTCTCAAGCTATGAATCATGCAGGACTTCCAAATGAGAAAAGGAAGGAGCAACATTCTGTTGAATCTTTCATGAGGCAGCGTCCACTTTCATTCAGAGGGTCTTCTGATCCATTAGTGGCTAAACAATGGATCAGTACCACTGAAAAGATATTTTCAGTTCTTCAATGTTCTGAACATGATAAAGTCTTCTTAGAAGTGTATCGTTTGGAAGGTGATGTTCATCAATGGTGTAATCTTATCAAGAATACGAGGCAAAGAGATGAAATTGAGTCCATGGAATGGGACGAGTTCAAGAACTTATTTTTCAATAAGTACATCCCTCGTATTCTTCGAACAAAGATGGAGATATAGTTTCTATGAAGCAAATTTTACAAGACTTGCAAGGTATGCTTCTGGTATTATTATCCAACCTGAGAGTAAGATCGATTGATTCTTTAGTGGCTTAAAACCAAGTCTTCGAAGGGCGTTAGCCATAAGGGACTTCAATAGCTATGATGAAATCATTCGATGTGCTCTCAAAGTTGAGATGGATATTGGAGTAACCCATCAGTCATAAGGGTTTGATAAGAAGAGGAAAATGGAATTCAAAGGAAAATCTAAAGACCACACTGAAAAGAAGATGATTTTTCCCTTGTGCTCAAAGTGTGGAAAGAAACATGGAAGATATTGTCTTAAGGGGACAAGAAAATTTTATAAGTTTGGAAAAGAAGGTCATCGGGCAATTGAATGTTGAAATAATGGGAAGAAGATGTCTAATGATGCAAACAAAGGAAGGGATACACAGAATGAACCTACTACACTTCAATGTTTCAAGTGCAAGGATATGGGGCATTATGCCAATCAATTCCCAAATCCAAGGGATGATGATGATGATCGACGTCAACAAACCATTAAGGCCAAAGACAAAGGAAAGTCACATGCAATTACAATCGGCGATGTGGAGTACGACAACGAAGTGGTGAGAGGTACACTTACCATCCACTCTAAAGTAGCAAATGTTTTATTTGATATTGGATCCACCCACTCTTTTATTTCTGAATAATTTTCTAAGGGTATCTCCGTATTACCTCAACAATTAGATGTTGAGTTGGCTGTGACAACTCCTAATGGCACAACATTTGCATCAAAAGTTTACAATTCTTCTCCGATTGAAGTTTGTGGGAAAGTGCTTCCTGCAAATCTTGTGATCCTTCCTATAGTGGAATTTGATGTGATTCTTAGCATGGATTGGCTTTCTTTATATGGAGCTCATATCAATTTCCAAAGAAGGGAAGTCACATTTCATATTCCATATCAATCTATGATCGTCTATCAATTCAAGGATGAAAATAACCTTCCAGTGGATATTTCTTCTATCTTATGGGTCTTGATTCCACTAAATGAAGGTTATTTATCTCAAATGGTTGGAGAGAAGCTCACGATTAAGAATATGCACATTGTACGGGAGTTTGACGATGTCTTTCCGAAGGAATTACCGGGTCTTCCACCAAATCGTGAAGTTGAGTTTTCAATAGAACTCGTACCAGGTGATTTGCCTATTTCAAAGACACATTATAGAATGGAACCAATTGACTTGCAGGAATTGAAGAAGAAACTCCAAGAGAATCTTGATAAAGGATTCATACTCCCTAGTGTGTCACCTTGGGGATCACCGGTTCTGTTTGTTAAGAAGAAAGATGGATCAATGAGAGTCTTCCTTGATTATCGAGAACTTAACAAGATCACTGTCAAGAACAAATATCCTCTACCACACATTGATGACCTATTTGAACAACTACGCGGAGCTCAATGCTTTTCCAAGATTGATCTTCGTTCAGGGTATCATCAATTAAGGGTCAAAAGGGAGGATATACCAAAGATGGCTTTTTGTACAAGTTATGGACACTATGAATTTATAGTGATGCCATTTGGTCTTACTAATGCCCCTGCTATCTTCATGGATCTGATGAATAGAGTCTTTAGAGACTATCTTGATCAGTTTGTGGTAGTATTTATAGATGATATTCTTGTCTAGTCAAAGAGAAAGGAAGAACATGAAGATCACTTGAGAATTGTATTAAAGACACTAAAAAAGGAGAATCTTTACGCCAAATTTACCAAGTGTGAATTTTGGCTTCAAAAAGTTGCATTTTTGGGTCACATAATCTCAAAAGAGGGGATATCTATGGATCCAGCAAAAACAGAGGTTATCGCAAGATGGTCGAGGCCAATAACAGTAATCGATATCCGAATTTTTCTTAGTTTGGATGGATATTATTGACGTTTTGTGAAATATTTTTCACGATTATTTAATCCACTCACCAATTTGACTCGGAAAGGAGTTAAGTTTGTTTGGAAAGAATATTGTGAAGAGAATGTCAAGGAGTTGAAAAAAAAGGCTATCTAGTGCACCTATGCTCACACTGCCTTGTAGTGGAGAAAGGTTTGTGATCTATAGTGATGCATCCAAGAAAATATTGGGGTGTGTTCTTATGCAAAATGATATGGTGATAGCTTATGCCTCATGATAGTTGAAAATACATGAGAAAAATTTCCAAACTCAATATTTAGAGTTAGCTACGGTAATCTTTTCATTAAAGATTTGGAGGCATTATATTTATGGAGAACGGTGTGACATTTATTCTGATCATAAATGTTTAAAGTATATTTTCACACAAAAGGAGCTGAATATTCGCCAAATAAGATGGTTGGAGATGATTAAGGATTACGACTGCTCAATTCATTACCACCCTGGGAAAGCAAACAAGGTGGCAGATGCATTAAGTCGACTAGACCATGCTAGCTTATCCATGATGAGGATCACAAAAGATCCTATATTTATGGATTTACAAAGGATGGATCTTGGAATTATAATGAATGGGGAAAATCATATCTTTCTCAAATGAATGTTCAACCATCTATACATGTGAAGATTAAAGAGGCGCAGAAAGAAGATGTTGAGTTACAAAAAAAACGTGAGAAATGTTCCTGAATTCAACCTTGATTGCGATAGGATAATAAAGTTCAGGAATCGGGTTTTTGTTCCTCCCATCCCTGAATTAAAGAAGGGGATGCTAGATGAGGCTCATAGTTCTTCATTCTCTATTCATCCTGGAAGCATGAAGATGTATAGGGACCTGAAAGAGTACTTCTGGTGGGATGGAATGAAAAGAGATGTTGCTAAATATGTCTCTTGATGCTTGGTTTGTTAGCAAGTTAAAGCTGAGAGACAGAATTCTAAGGGAATATTATAACCATTACCCATACCCGAATGGAAATGGGAAAACATCACTATGGACTTTGTCACTGGACTTCCTAAAACATCCAAAGGCAATAATGCTATCTGGGTTATAGTTGATCGTCTTACGAAGTCGGCACACTTCATTGCTATTAGAGAAGATTTTTCTCTTGATCAGCTTGCCAGGATATATGTAAAGGAAGTGGTAAGATTTCATGGAGTACCACTTTCCATTATATCTGATCGGGATCTGAGGTTTACCTCAAAGTTCTGGCGAAGTCTTCAGCATACTCTTGATACAGAGTTGAGTTTCAACACTTCTTATCATCCTCATATAGAGGGCCAGTCTGAGAGGACAATTCAAACTCTAGAAGATATGTTGAGAGCTTTCTATATGGATTTCAAAGGTGGTTGGGATCAACACCTACCTTTGGTGGAATTTTCTTATAATAATAGCTTTCACTCCAGTATTTAGATGGCTCCTTATGAAGCTCTCTATGGAAAGAAATGTAGGACTCTAACTTGCTGAGATGAAGTTGGGGAAAGAAAGATATTAGGACCTGATCTTGTTGATGAGATGGTATAAAAGGTCAGATCTATTCAACAACACATAAGAGAAGCTCATAGGTGACAAAAAAGTTATGCCGACAACAGAAGAAAAGACTTAGAGGTTGAAGTGGGTGAAAAAGTGTTCTTACGAATATCTCCCTGGAAGAGGGTCATGAGATTTGGAAAGAAGGGAAAGTTGAGCCGAAGATATATCGGTCCTTTCGAAATACTAGATCGTGTTGGGAAGGCAGCTTACCGATTGGCGCTAACACTGAATCTCTCTCAAGTTCACGATGTGTTCCATGTATATCTCCTGAGAAAGTACATACCTGATCCTTCACAAGTACTCAGCTCAGAAGTTGTACCACTGGAATAAGATATTTCTTATTAAGAACAGCCGATAGAGATTCTGGATCGTAGCGAAAAAGTCCTACAGAACAAGACCACTCACATGGTGAATGTTTTATGGAGGAACCACCAATTAGAAGAAGCTACATGGGAACTTGAGGATATGATAAGGGAGAGGTATCCTCATCTGTTTGTTACGAAGTGACGAATTTCGAGGGAGAAATTCATTTTAATGGGGGTAGAAAGTAACAATTGAGACTTTTATGAGAAATATTTTGTTTTTATGTTATATAAATCATCAAAGGAATCTTTTACTACACACAACACTAGCTTGGCTTGCTTTACACGTAACTGCGGCCTTCCTCGATAGCTTGCGTCGTACGCAATACAGAGTTTCACTAAAAAAATATATATTATAATATTAGCCATTATGAATATTATTTACTAAATTTTGAATTTTATAACATTTTAATTCATCTTATACATTTTCTAGAATGAGGTATGAAAACCTAAACAGTTTTTTGGATAAAAGATGTATTTTTCAAAAAATGCAGTTTTACCGCCTTTTGATGGCGCACCCACATTAAATCTAGTTTTTGACAAGTTTATAAGTTCAATTTGACAAAATAAAATTCTTTTTTAGAATCAAGATATAAAAATTTACTTTGAATAAATTTTTCATATTATTCTGATAACATTCATATTTTAATGAATAGTAAAAACACGCTATATTTTAATTAAAAACAACTTTTTCATCGCAATAATATATATGGTTAAATTATAATATTGATTGTTTTTAAATTATAAATATAATATATTTTTACCATTTAATATAATTTATGTCATTATCATTAATTTTACATTGAATTCATAGGTAAAAACATTTCAATCTTTGGAAATGTTTTAACTTTTAAAACTCGTTTTCTTAACAACGGGATTAATTTTAAATTAATTACTGCAACTTCTGTGTTTTGAATTTTGAAAAATGGATTCCATATTTGGAATTAGGGGGTCCAAATTATGTTAATAGGTTACTTTTATTTTTTTATTATGAATAGTAACTACGGTAATTTTTATTTACTACGGTTAAAGGTAAATAGGGTAATTCAAGGTTAAAAGAATATTATCATAATTCAAAATTACCTTGACACTTGTCCTAACCTTATTGGATGAGTAGTGACCGACCATGGGCATCCTTGGGTCGATTGTTTGGCCCCATTGAGCCACTTGGTAGTGAAAATGACAATTTGGATTAATTAATTTAATGTAAAGACAAAATTGACATTAACAAAAATATTTTAGTAATTAATTTTTATAAGGGGTTGTATAAATTATATTTTAGACTATAAATATTCATTGGAAAGATAAAAGGATTTCCTACATAATTATATTTTTTTATAATTTTTAGACACCAAATTAATTAAATTATTTATGACACAATAATAATGAAGTATTTACCTCGTTAATAATTGATTTAAATAAATAAAATTATAATGATTAAAATGTTTTACAAATCATGTAAAATTCTGATTGGATGATTTTATTTCGACTATGAGTCATCTTATCTTCATTGTTAATGATTTTTGGACCTTTTAAAATTGAAGATAAGTTTATAATAAAATAATATTTCCACACTTTCCAAAGGTGCCCCTCTCCTCCCATATAAAAGGGCACCTCCTCCCTCTCTTCCTCACACCAATTTGAGCCTTCATGCTCGGCAAAACCCTACCCATTTCACTTCCACACTTCCTTAGAAACCTTCTACAGGTACTGGTCTTATCAAAAGACCAACTCTAGTGCCTTAAGAGAAAGTTTAAAGGAGGCACTTCGAGAAAGAGGTAATACCTTCTACCATTTTCTTCAAGTTCCATTCTTCTTATACTCCCTCTTCTTTAGTTGTTTCATTATGAGGTAATAACCTCAGTATCCCTCATATACTGATATTTTATTATAAATATTAAAAAACCCTATTTCACCTCTTATCCACCCTATGGAAAACGAAATCACCGCGCATGCGTACGTACGGAAGAACGTCTCCACGCCGTGGTGTAATCTGTTTTCCACCAGCACCTTACTTGGATGGATATAATGGTGTCAAGAATAACTATATATGATTATTGTAAAGTGATATTGATTCTGAAATTTTATACATACACTTCAATACAATTCCATGATCATGGGAATGATATCATCGCTCGTGCATACGTAGGGCCGACCGTCTCCACGATGTGATGTGATTCGTTCTATATGATTTTCATTGAATAATGATTATATAAATGAATTGAATGAATGAATATGATATATATTACTCTAATACCATTCTGTAAATGATGTATCTATATTCTATAAAGAGGAATAAGAATTTATTTGACAAAACACGCATAAGAACAAAAAGTAATAAACACCCGAATAACAAGTAGTAATGAAATATTACTAATAAGAAGCTAAGAATATGACCATATATGATATCATAACAATTAATATGATTCTGTAATAAGTCAATTACATTATTTACATCATCATACAGGAGGTTCAGACACGTACAAAGCATATCAGACCTAAGGTAAGGGAAAATATCACAATCTCATTTTCATCTGAGTTTGTTTATACTTTGGTATTTACTGGGGTGTATTTTATCATCCACATCCATGTTTCCTCAATATGTAATATTATTTCCATAAACCTAAAATTTTTTAAATCCAATTTTACCCTTATTTTAATTTTTAGTAAAATACATGAAAGGAATATTTTTTCTTTTTTCGTACGAGGTACTTTTTGACTTTTCTAACAAAAGTATGAGAAGAATGTTTTTTTAACTTATACGGAATGAATGGATTTTCAAAACATTATTTCAAAGAATCTTCTTTTACAAGTTTTCAAGTTTATTTTTAATCAATTTCTTTTAGATAAAAATTATATGACATGTTAAGAAAGGAAAAATGTTTTTGAAGTAGAAAGGATATTTTCCTCAAGAATGGAGTTCAAGTGTTTTATCAAAATTATTTTCCATATAAGATAATATAGGGGTATGTTGATATCCCTATTATTAAATTGATATGATTATTTTGTGATGGAAATATTTTTATGAATTCCTTTATCTTATATGAATTGTTTTATGATGTCATGATGTCTAAGATTCCCATTTTTATTACATGGGTTATGCTATGATGTATGGTTTATGATTTTGTGGCACACATAAGAATGGTATCATTATGAGATGGGTGAGACCTATATCTCCCTCCAATGCGTTGGGTAAAGATTTTATATCTCGTGAGATAGACATGGCTGGAATGGCAGGTTAAACTGGTTCAGTGAAACAGGACTGAAACGAGGAGTGAACTCAGTTCAGAAATGGAATTTGTCCACTAAGATAGTCTTGGCAATGAGTCTTGACTAATAAGAAATGAGTCTCTATGATTATGTGTGTATGCCACAAAGTTTCATATTTTAAGTTATGATTATTGGTATTATATTTCACTACCATGATTTATCCCATGTTATGAAATTATGATCTCTTTTGCAGGTTAAGATTTCAAAAATGTTATGTTCTTATGAATATGATGTGACTGATATTTCTTTTGTTTACCCTTACTGAGCATTTGAGCTCACCCTTTTGTATGTTTTCTTTCCCTAGGTCAGGAAGAATGTTATTAAGTAAGATATTCCAAAAAGGGACTATAGATATGATGAAATAAATGGGAGACAGTGTAGATGCGTTATGAACCAGTTGTTTATGTTTCCCAGTTTCTAAAGACACTATACCTATATGGTCCTTTCATGGTTTTGTTATATGTTGTAATAAGTATGCTTCAATTTTGAAGTATTAACCATGTATGTAAAGTATGGGTCATTATAATAAGGTTGGTATTATAGAGATAAAAATGATATAGAATATATATTTTTATTTTTTAGAGATATTTTGGTAGTTTTTTGAGTTAAATTGATTAATAGGAAAGGATAAGTGTTGGTAAGAGGTGCCCTTTTATAATTTATGTGAGTGGCACAATTAATTATTCTAAATGTTTTTAAATAATTTCATGTATAATTATTGAGGGTATCGATAAAAATGGATGATATTATATTTTTATAAGTGTAAGGTCAAAATGGAACAAAATAATGAGGTTCCATCATGTATTTATGTCGTTTTAAACCTTATCCTTTGAGGATAACCCCTGGATAAACTAGTTTTAATCCTAACCATGGTGACAAATTTTTATAGTTTTTACCACTCATTATGTCTAGAAATGAAACTGAGAATATTTATAAACTCTTACATTATGAATATAAATATGGAATCCATTTTGTTAAATGAAATTCACATAATTGGTATAATATAATTTAAAAATAAACCTGCAAAGTTTGTCACACAATACTTTTTCAATAAATGCAATTTCTAGAATTATATGATCATATATAGACTATATGACTATTAATAATTTTAATAAGAATTTAAATTAATATATTGGGATAAAATATAAATAAATTTTATTTAAAACATTCACTATTATTGTTTCTTTTATTTAATTAAAAATAAAATACATTATGTTTTTTCTAGAAACAATTTTCTGAAAAATATATAATTTTACCTCCAAATTATATTATCTTTATTTATATAAAATTGATAGAAAATAAATTAATTATAAATATTATAACATAATACTATAAATAATATTATTAATAGTTTAACACTAAATTTTAAATAATTCAAAATATCTTATTTGTTGGGTAAATATTGAAAAAAATCATTCTAGGATTATTTTAAAAGGTAAGTTGGAAATATATTTTCATCCAATTAAAATAGAATTTTTTTGATATAAAATATATAAATTTTTATTTTAATATAGTTTTATTAAAACATAGTGTTCACTAATTATAATTGCATATTGATTTTTAATTTCATCCCTCATAAAAAAATGTTTTACTAAATCTTTTCCAAGAGATTAATTTCTATAAAAACGAGATATGTTATTCATTATATCATACTATAGTTACAACATTTATTTCTACATTTTATGATTTCTTTAAATAACAATTAAAAAATGATTTATCTGATTCAACAATACTTTCTCCTTAGTGGGAAGAATCACGATAGCCTTTTTATAATAAGATAAATTAGGTTCTTATCATATTTCTTCATAGGATAGAACATGTTTTGTGTATAACATATACTTACATAACAATTATATATGAAACAAATAATGCAATTTAAATAAAATTGTTGTAAAATTTTTATCGTAAGACACATATCTAATTATTTCTAAAAGATCAAATGGTTTGATGTACCTAGGGATCGGTTTCCTTTTATTACTAAACATTATAACACCCTTCTTTGGAGATAATTTCAAGAAAATGTGATCTCCCACATGCAATTACATATATATACATAGGTTATTTATATAAATATTTATAAAAATTATAGATTCTTTAATATATGTCTTAATAGTATTTACCTTCATCATTTTTTCGAAAAACAGTTCTGGTCCAACAAGTATCCTTTCACCAACATTATCCCAGCAAGTTGGAGTAAGACCAATGTTTCCATAGAATGATTCATACAATGTAATTTGAACACTTTAATAAAAGTTATAATTATATTTAATCCATACTAGAGGTAAATAATGATCCCAAAAACAATGAAATTAATGTGATAGTGATTTAATATTTCTTATATTCAGATTGTACATTGTTTTTAGGGTGATAAGGTGTGATAAAATGGAGTTCAGTTTCCGAAGTCTTCTATAAATTTTAAACAACTTTTATTCAATTAATCGATAAAATTAATATTAATTTGAATGATTTACAAAATTATGATCCAAAATTTCATTAATATATATCTATATAGGGTTCTCAAGATGTAACTATTCTGTTAAAGAAATAAAATGTGTTGATATTTCAAGGAAACCAACAATAATCCATATTACCAGAATGGACTGAAGGCCTTCATTTTTATTGATTTTTGATAACCCCCCTTTCAAGGGATGAGGGGGAACCCTTACAAGTCCCGTCGGCTCAGAGAGATTACATGGCCCGTAGGCTTAGGAGATTACATGACCTGAATATTTTAGGAAAATTCAACCAGACTATCTACAAAGAACTGCCCCTCCCCAGCATATGCATCTTGATAGTAGCTCTCCAACTTTGATTGACCGTCTGTATAGGCTTCCGTGATAGCACAGGATGGTACCGATGGCATAGTCATACCCTCTCATTCTGAAAATCCATTTGGCTCTGCTCTGGTGAGTGCACCTGCTCTGAATCCTCTTCTCGGGCTGCTCCTTTTTTGTAGTGTGTCTGGGTCCTGCATTCATGTGGCCTGAAGGCCTTGGGGTGGCCCTAAGGCATTATGGTGTCCCTAAGGCCTTGATAATCAACTGGCTCGAAGGCCTTGGGTGGCCCGAAAGCCTTGCAGGACCTGAGGACCAAACTGGTGGCCTGGAGACCCAGATGGATGAATAGTTCTAGCTGCTACAGTACCGAACAGTGCCTACTACAATACTGCTACTGTTCCTGCTACAGTACTGCTACAGTACCCCCCGGAAATATGCCTCCACCCGGATTTGATCTCAGGTCTCTTGGATGCACCTAGCGAGTCCTCACCAACTGGGCTAAGGCTCTTGTGCAATTACCCATATTGTATCATTAATTCAAGGACTATTTGGTAATACTATTATAGTTTCCATAATAATTTCATCAATGTTTTATATAGGAATAATTAGAGGTTTCATTAATCCTCAAGGATTCTATCTCTCAACCTTCACTAATTGATAAAATAAAAATCCTGACATGTAATCAACAATTTCAAGCTTCATGTTATACCACCAAACATGTTCCATGAAATACCTATATATTTTGGTTATATCAAGGTGTATAGAGAAATTATAGCTATGATCATCATCTAATAACAACATTTTTCTCTCAGGTATAGATGGAACGCATAGTTTCATTCCAAATTGGAGAATTTTATCCTCACAAATGAAGTCTAAAAATTTTCCATCCTTCATGACTTTTATTTTATTTTGAAAATTCTCGTCATCGGGTTGAGGTCTTTTTAACTTTTACAATAAATATATTTAGGAAATAATTTTATAATGGGTGATGTATCCCCTTCCTTAAAAATTACCATATCTATCTTTACAAATTCATGAACAAATGATCCTTTTAAATACCCATTTTTCTCATAATTTATTTATATTTCTTACTCAATGTGTCCAATAAATTATTGTACTTAACTAGGTGATAGTTTATTAAAAAATAATAATAATTGATTATCTCAAGACAAAAATATTATCCTCATGTTACATAATTATATAAAAATATATAATTTAGTCTCTTATGATATTTGTATATCTCACATCATTCACTACAGAAAAAGGTCACAATATATTCAAGGAAAAGAGTATGGATTCTAACTAAATATTATGAGTTGGATATATATATTCATGAGGCATTACCTAACTTGATTCATATATAATAACTTTATCTTTTTCAAAATGATATAACTGATTCCCATATTCAATGCACCATTTTATATCACAGATCCATCAATTGCTGATGGTAGAGTCAAAATAGGATCATTGGCCAATATCCATTTCAATTCGTATAAAATAATTTTCAAACTCCATTATCAATACAATGTTAAATCCTTCTTTAATATTGGATAATGGGTTATCCAATCAGAAAAAATTTAGATTAAATTTCCGATAGTAACCTAACCGGTCAATAAATCAATATTTATTGGTTGTGTTTATTTCTATAGGACATTCTTTAAATGCATTTTTCTTCATAGGATTAATTGAGATTATATCCTTATAGACAATATGAATAATAAAAAAAACATTATAATTCTAGAACTCACACATTATAAATCTCTAATATAGTTTGTTTCTTCAATGAATATCAATAATGATTAACAAGTGATTCTCGTGGTCCTCATAATGTTTAAAATAAACCAAGATATCATTATAAAACCCTGCGTTTTTCCCTTTTTCTCAAATAAAAAATATATATTTGATTTCGTGTGTCTAATTATACATTAATTAATTATTTTATTATATGATAAAAAATGTTAATCTTGCATAACCAGCAACACCGACCTAGCCTGTGTTACACATAACACTTAGTTTATATGAAACAACATTTTATAATTATAATTATTTAAACAAGATAATTATCACATCGATGTTAAAAATTTAATATGGATAGAAATAATTTTTTAAGATATTATTTATAATGGTTTTATATAAATACAACATATTGATAATAAAATACCTAATTTTTTGAAAGGACATTATATGATTTGAAAATACTATTTTCTCAAAAAGGTTTCTTACGACTTTTTATGAATAATAATAAAATTAAATTTTGACACTTTTAGAAATTGAATTTGATATACTAAAATTTATTTTTTAATTCATAATTTAAAAATATAATTTGGATGAATATTTTGGATTTATCAGAAATATTTCACTATTAGATGAATAGTAAAAAATACCAAATTTTAATTGAAAATAGACTTTTCATATAATTTATTTATATAAATAAATAATATTTTAAATTGGTTTTAAATTATAATTAGTTCAATTATACGTATATAAATCCAATTTAGTCTATTATAATCAATTTAATATTGAAATTGGATATAAAACATTTAAATAATTTGAACATTTTCACAATAAAAACTCATCATCTCATCCCATCTATGGGATTAATTTTAAAATAATATCTTCCAATTAAGTGATTTGAATTTAGAGAAATGGATTTCATATTTAGAATAAGAATAATTTATAATTTCAAATAATTTAAATAATTTTTTTACTAAAGTTATTAGTAAATCCAAATATAAATAATTACAATAATTAAGGTTAAAATAAGATTACTTAGTGGTTAAACATAAAACATAAGGTGTAAAAATTTCAGGATACTTGTCAAAAACCATTTTCATGGAGATATATTGATTATAACCTTATTTTTCTCAAACATTGTTTTCTATTGGAGTCACATGATGTAAAGGATACCTCCTATAGAGTTTACCTTTTTTGGGTTTTACATGTTTTCCACTCACCTCACCTATAAAAGGCCCCCACATATCACCCTATCTTCACACCTATCAAGAACCTTGGATCACAAAAAAAATATTAAAAACTTATCATTAATTCTATCCATTAATCATATAATCTTCAATTTGGGATAAAATTCAACCAAATAAGTACTTTTTTGAAAACCAAAATGAGATACCCAAAGAAGAGATAACAATCATCAATAAACAATTCAATTTAGTTCTTCCTAAAACCTATTCATCTATTTTTATCTTAGTATTAACAAATAACCTTACCATATTCAATATAATAAGATAATTTTATGTGATGGGTAATACCTACAACTCCACACACTTCCATCAAATTGGATACTCAATCATCATTTGTGTGTACGGTGGACAACCGCCTCTCTTACCACTGTCATTTGTTCTCCCATTACCACCTTTAAAGGCAGGTAATAATGTTGTATTTATAGTTTATATATTCTATTTGTGATATTTATGATGTTATTATGATTCATCAATTTTAATATCAAATATAACATTACTTTTTCTATTTTTTCAGAATACGTAACATCGTTCATGTGTATAGTGGAATACCACCCCACGAAGTGATGTGATTCATTAACGTTTTACATATAATATATTAAGGATGGTTTTAATAAAAAAATTGATATATATTTAATTAAAATTACCCTATAATTTTAATAACTCATATACTTTTCTATCTTTAAATGTGAAAAGTAACTAGAAACAACGTTCATGCATATGTGCAACCTACCGTCTCCATGAACAGTGTATTTAAATGTCTACCTATAACATTTATAAATAACAATAAATAGATATATATATATTCAGTATATGTAAAATATATATCATTATTATCATTATTATCATTATTTATATTATAAAATCATGTTCAAAGTAACATGAAATATAATCTAGAAAATTAATACTTATATGAAAAGCAAAACGGTTATTACCCTAACCATAACTTTATCATGGAATTCTTAATAAACAGGTAATAAAAGGTCATAATAAAATGTTATATGGAATTATATATGTGAATATGGTTATTTAATATATTTTTAATAAACTTATAATTATTATAAAGGATTTTTGAATGAGTAAGATGAGAGTTGATAATTAAGGTAGAGGATTTTAGTCTCACATTTTACTTTTATGAGACACGTGATATATGCAACACATATTTATTCTATGTGGTGTATATAATACCCATGATTGTATTTTAATATGATTCAAATATAATATAATTATATTATAAAATCCATTTCAGTATCTCTATTTCATGGGATTTACAGTTAAAAAATTACCAAATTGGCAGGGGACTTTAATCTCAATTTTCCTTCTTTGAGGAAATGTTATCTTACACACCTTTATTATTTTATGAGGTGTACATTATTAACATTTGAAAAGTTATGTAACCAATATAATAATTTTTATGGTATTTTAATCAACATATAATGTTCTTATCTCATGACTATTCTGATTCAACGTTACCAAAGTAGTAAGAGTTTAATATTACAATCTCATCGTTTTTTGGGATTGTTTACGGTTATTCTTTGATTGATGGAATATTATTATCCATATCTCAAGAAATATCATGAAATTCCTTCTCTTATGTATATTCACGTTATATTCTTTTAATAATTCCATTTTCCTATTGTTTGGTACATATGATAATTATGTTTTTTATGAAAATAAATATTTACATTTAACTTCAGTCAGAAATCAATTTTATTCAAAAACCATGTTTATAAAAATATTTTAAACAATATTTTTAAATAATATTTTAATCTTATTTTAAAGGAAAATTATTTCTAAATTATAGGTGGTTTTAAAAATAATTTCACAGTGGAAGAGATATTTTCTTTAATAAATGTTTTTAAAATATCATTAAAAAATTTTCTATATAAGATTACATCCTTTGATATAGTTCATTATTTACAGCAGATATTTTCCAAGAAAAAAACTTCCAATTATTCATTTTAATTTTGTATTTATATGATGATTTTTTATGAAACCATTTTCTCTTCTATGAATTATACCCTATTTTAATACTTATGAAACCTACTTCTTCTCATGGTTTATGCTTTGATGAAACAACTATGCAACCTATCTATTTTACATAGGTTATATATGATAATATGTTTATAATACTTATTAAATTTAATGGGTTATTATATCATGATTATTTATTATCTTGATTCACAAATATGTATGATTTCATTATGTGATGTGTGGGACCTATATCTCACTCCAATTCATTGAGTAATGTTTTATATCTTAAGAGATAGACATGGTTGGAATGGAGAGTAAACCTAATTCAACAAAAGAATTTTTCTAGTATGATGTTGTTTAGAGTGAACCCTAAATACTAAATTGGCTTGGAGAGTGAAACTATTATACTAATATGTCTTTTATGGTGATCCTTTACTACTATGTAAATAATTTTATATGTTTATGTGTCTTCCACATTTCCATGTATTATTCCTATGTTTCACTTTCATAAAATATACCCTCGATTCCCTTATGAATCATATATTATGAACTACCATTAATTATGATATGAATATCGTATATAATAATTGATATTAATGGTATGGTTTTAAATTTTTATACATATGTTTTAATACTATTATGTTCTGGTTATGCTTTCATATCTCCCAAATTTACCCTTACTAAGAATCTGAGATCACATTATCTTATGTTTTATTTCCTTGAGTTATGCTTATTTTTATTTTTAATTATGTTTCTAAGAATGGTGATTATCATGGAGAACCTAGTGCAATATAGTGTATCTCACTTATAGAAAAATTCTTATGTGTTTATGGGAAAAAATTCACCAAACTAATACAGTATACGGTCTTGTGATATTATAATGTTTTAAATAGTCCAAAAAATGTTTCAATGTCTATATATGAGTAATTATAGTATTTATAGTAGTTATAAGAGAAAAAAAGTAGTTAAACATTGGAAAATTGAACAATGAATCCTTAGTGATACACCTAATGATATATCTTTTTGGATGAGTCTAAGGATGTGTCAATGTATAGGAAAATGTACTGGAATTTTGGTAAAGCATAGAGTGAGTAGTTTCCTTGAAATATATCCCCTTATAGATAATACAAATTTATGTGGATCTAGAATATATTTTCCAAGGGGGAATAACCCTGAAAATACCATACTGAGTGATACTCGATTGGGAACTAGTGCACTACAACATGCCTTGCTCGACACCTAGTATTAAAATATCTAGGGGTGTGCTTTGGGAATTCAAAAATCATTATAAACCATCATGACAAAAATAAATAAAAATTGGATATTAATAACCAAGGATAAACACGAGGCTTAATAATTTAAAGAAGGTATCATTACATAGACATATTAAATGTTATTTGCAAGATTATGAGGTTTCCCACTATGATTATCATTTCGTACAATATGATTTCTGGCTTTAGTCGGTGTATGAAGCCTGAAGGAACTACATTAATGATGCGGGTGATGGGAAATGAAATGATTTTACTCTTGAGAGTACAAATGTTATGTGAGATATAATATAAAAACTCATTTCTATGATCATATAGAAATCTTAAGCCTTGAATCATGATGAGCTTCTAAATGTGAAAAAGAGGGAGAAATGTTCTATTGTGTCCTTCATGAGGCAATTACCACCTTCTTTCAATGGGTATTTTGATCCAATTGTTGATGAATAATGGATAAGTACCAATGAAAATCTATTTTCTTTTCTTCAATGTCCATATCATGAAAATTTTATTATTTATATTTATTATTTAGAAGGTGAATCGGACTAGTGGTATAATGTAATCTATAATATGAGTCAGGAATATTGAATTAAATCCATATATTTGAATGAGTTCATGAACTTATTCTACAATAAGTAAATTTCTTCATGTTCTTCATACTATGATGGAGAAGTATTTCTGTGAGTTAAAACCAAAGTATGATGAATATGTTGGTACCTATAAGGATAATTTTACAATACATTCATAGTACGCTTCTGGTATTATCATCCAACCTAAAAGAAAGGATTATTTATTTTTCAGTGTCTTATAACCATGTCTCTGAAGGGTGTTGTCCAGAAGATACATTAGTATCTATGAAGATATTGTATGTTGTGGTATCATGGTGGAAATGGAGGTTGTAGTTACATATCAATATCAAGGTTTTGATAATAAATAAATGATATATTTCAATGAAAAATATAAAAACCATATAGAGAAGAATATGATCATTAATTTAAGTTATATGTGTGAGAAGATACTTGGAAAAAATTGTATTAAGGGGGTATAATAAAATTTTTATGTCTGTAAAGGAAGCCCATAATGTAATTTATTTCTTATGTGATGGGAAAAATATTTCAATCAATATTAATAATGGGAAAGATACATAGAATACACCATCCCCACTTGAGCACTATAAGTGTATGAAGAATGGTCATTATGTTATCCAGTTACCAAATCCAAGGGTTAATGATGATGATCGAAATGAATAACCTCTTAAGATAAGGTACAATGGGAAAGAACATTTGATCTTTGTTCTTGATGAGGTTTGTGATAATGACATAGTGAAAGGTACACATACCATTTATGCTATAAATTCTAATATCTTATTTGACTCTATATCTACCCACTCTTTCATATATAATGAATTTTATAATGTTACTATGATTCCACCAAAATAATTTGATGTGGGATTATTAGTGAAAAACTATAATTGTACAATGATTAGAACTCAAGTCTATGGTTCCTCTTCGATTGATGTTGGTGGGAATGTAATTCCTTTATATATTTTTATTATTCCTATGGTTGAAATTGATGTCATCATTGGCATGGATTAGACTTCTCTGCGTATATACCAAAAACAATATCAAGGAAAATAAGTCAATTGTTATATTTAAAACCAACCTATGTTTTTTTATCACTTCGAAGATAAATATTAATTTATAATGATGATTATATGCAAAGGATGGGTCTTAATTCTAATTCAGAAAGCATGCTTATCTCAAATGGTTGGGGAGAAACTCAACATTGAAGATATTTCTATAGTTTATGAATTTGTTGATGCCTTTATAAAATAATTTCCTAGACTTCCACTAAAATGTGAAGTTATGTTTTCAATAGATATCATACATGGTACCAAAACAATTTCAAAGTCTCCTAATATAATGGCTCCAATTGAGTTGAAGGAATTGAAGATTGAACTCTAAGAAAACCTTTTCAAGTGATTCATCCAACCAAATATGTCACATTAAGATTCATATTTTCATTTTTTGAAAAAGAAACATGGATAAATGTTACTCTGTATTGATTATCAAGATTTTAAGAATATAAATACCAAGAAAAAGTATTATATTCCCCTAATTGATGACTTTTTTGATCAACATTACGGAGGTCAATAAATTTAAAAGATTGAACTTTGTTTTGGATATCATCAATTGGGGATTATAAAGGTGGATTTACTCAATATGTAATTCAATATAAAGTATAGATAATAAGAATATATAGTGATTCCTTTCAGTTATACTAAGTACACATCCATCTTCATGGATTTTATTAATAGAATCTGTAGAGATTACCTTGATCAGTTTGGGGTAGTCTTTATAGATGGCATTATTATTTACTCAAAATAAATCGAAGTTCATGAAAAAAACATGGTAATTTTACTACAGATCCCATGGAAGGGGAAACTATATTCAAAGTATATAAATTATGAATGTTGGATATATAAGGATTAATTTTTGGGCAATATAATATCAATAAAGGGTACAAAAGTAGACACATCCAAGATAGAGGCTATTGAAAGTTGGTGTAGACTAAAAAAGATGACTTAGATCCTTATTTTTCTTTGTTTAGATAGATATTGTTGATATTTTGGACAATTTATCATGACTCTCTAATCGTATTATGAAGTTAATTTTAAAGGGATCCAAGTTCCTCTAGATATATGAATTAGAGGAAAATTTTAGGGAAATGAAGAGAAGGTTAGTCTATGAAACATTACTTACCTTACCCTATAGTGGATAAGGGTTTTTAATATATAGTGATTCATTAAAGAATAGATTAGCATGTGTTCATATGAAGAATAATTTGGATATAGCTTATGCAACATGATCATTTAAGATTCATGAGAAAAATTACACAACTCTTGATTTCTAGTTAGTTGTACTAGTTTTTGCATTAAAGATACCGTGAAATTACATATTCAGAGAAAAGTGTGATATATATATATCAATAAATAATTTTTTAGTATATATTAACATAATAGTTTTATATGGACTGGAGAATATGTTTTAGCTAATAAAGAAATTTGAATTCTCAACACATTAACACCATGTGATGGTGAACAATGTAGATGATCCTTTGAGTCAAATGAATCATGCTAGATTATCCATGATGAGGAACACAAAAGATCCAATATTTCTAGATTTTCAATGGATTCACCTGGATATTCTGAATGAAAGGGAAATATATTTTTTCACAATTTAATTTTCAAGCCACTAATGAAGTGAAGATTAAAGAGGCTCAGAAAAAATATATAGAGAATAAAAAAATTATAAATTTTCATGAGTTTAAACTTGATCAGTATGGAATGATAAAGATCATGAAATGTGTATGTATTTCATCCATACTATATTTGAACAAGGAGCTGTTATTGGAATCTCACAAATCTTTATTCTCTATTCATCATATAAGTATGATGATGCATAGAGATTTGAATGAATACTTCTGGTGGGATGGCATGAAGAGTTAAATTGTAGAGTTTCTATCTCGGTGCTTTGTATGTCGACAAGGTAAGGTTTATAGACCAATGTTTAATTTGATGTTGCATCCATTACCCATATTATAATGTAAATGGGTGAAAATAACTATGGATTTTTTTATTGCATCTATAAGACCTCTAAATGGAATAATGCTATACAGATGGAAGTCAATGACCTTACTAATTAATCACACTTCATAATTATCAGGTTAAACTTATCTCTATGTCATTGTTCTGAGATATAATTTCAAAAAGTAGTAAGCTTGCATGGGGTTCCATATTCCATTGTATAAGATCAGGATATGAGGTTTAACTCAATGTTATGGAATAGTTTTCAGTAATCCCTTGAAATGGTATTGAGTTTTAGGGCTTCTTAACATCCTTAAAAAATGTTCAATAAGAATGAACAATTAAAACCCTGGAGGATATTTTGAGATATTGTTCTCTAGATTGAAATGGTGGTTGGGATCAAGACCATCCTCTAGTTGAGTTTTATTATACCAATAGTGTTCACTCAATCATTCAAGTAGATCATTATGAAACCCTTTATATGATGAAATATAGAGTTTCAATGTGGTATAATAATGTTATAGAATGAAATACATTGGGACATGAGATCGCTAAATAAATTGCAGAGAAGGTTGGATCTATTAGAAAACATATCATGGTAGCTCAAAGTTAGTTGAAAAGTTATATTAATAATCTTAGACATAATCTAGACTTAAAAGACAGTGAAAATGTGTTTCAAATAATATCTCAATGGAAAAGGTTATGAGATTCTAGAAGAAAGGGAAACTAAGTTCTATGTATATCAGTTATATTGAAAACATTAAACATATTGGGATGTTAAAATATTTCATAAAACTTTTACCAACACTCAATCAAGTCCATGATGTTTTCCATGTAAATCTTCTAAATAATTACATACTTGGCCCTTCACATGTACTAAACATAGAGGTCATACCACTGGAGTATGTTTTTTCTTATGAGGATCAACCAATTGAAATTATGGATTGTACAGAAAAGTTATACGAAACTAAACCACTCATATGGCCAGTTTTTCATAGAAAACCACCAGCTAGAAGAATATACATTGTTAATTGATGATATTATGAGGAATTTGTATCCTCATTAATTTATATTAGAGTGATGAATTCCGTGGGTAAAATTAATTTTTAAGGAAGTGGAACAAAACACCCCATGTTTTAATGAACCTTTTTCAAATAAAGTTATTTTAATTTATGTATGGTGTTTCACGTTACACCAATATAATCATTCATTATATGATACCCCAAGTTAACATTGTGTTATATGAAACACTATTTTAGCTTGCATTACACGAAACATAGAGTTTCTAGGAATATTTTTTAATTATTATACTTATTTAAACAAGATAGTTATGACCTAGGTGTCAAAAATTGTAATATTAATAGTAATAACTAATTTATAAATACTATATATAATAATTTTATATAAATAAATAAAATTTATAATAAAATACCTAATTTTCTATAATGTATTTATATGTTATGAAAATACCATTTTCTGAAAAAAGTTTCTTTTTATGTATTTTGTAATAAATAATGAAATAAAATTTTGAAAATTTTAGAAATTTAATGTTATAAAATAAACTGGTTTTTTGAGTTCATAATTTCAAAATATTCTTAAGGATAAGTTTTAGGATTTTTCTAAAATATATCATTTTTTGGATGAATAGTGAAAAACGGAATTTTAATTCATAACTAATATTTCATATAATTTATTTATAAAGTTAAATAATACTTTAATTTAATTTCAAATTTTAATTAGTTCAATTATACATCAATAAATACAATTCAGGACATAGGAATGTACTTCACATTTAAATTGGAAATAAATACATTTCAATCTTTTGAACATTTTCTATTTAAAAACATGTCGTCTCATCTCATATGGTGGATTAATCGTTAATTATTTTTTTCTAATTATTTGATTATAATTTTAGAATAATGGATTCTATGTTTTGAATCATAATAATTTTTATTGTTTAGTAAGGTAAAATAACTTTTTTCCTAAGTGATTTGTTTAAGCAATTAAAATTATTTATAGCAATTAAAGTAAAAACAAGATTACATAGTTGGTAAACTAAAAAAATAATGTGTAAAAATGAACATAAAGTTGGAAAACTTGTTGGATGGAAATAAATAGACCATAAAGATATTTTATATAAAATGGTTCATTGTTTTAGGCACATGATGTAAGAGAGACCTCTTAGTAGTGTTTACCTTTTTGGTATTTAAATGTTTTCCACTCACCTCCCAAATAAAATTCCACCACATAACCCCTCTATTAACACCTATAAATCCCTTTAGGTCATCTAAAACCTATCAAAATATCCTCCCAAATTCCCAAAAATCATATTATAATCATCAATTTAGGATGAAATCCAACCAATGATGTCTTTTGGTGAAAACAAAAAGGAGATACCCAAAGAATAGGTAAAATTCATCAATGAATGTTTGTGTTTTACCTCATCCTCTAACACATTAATTTATTTTAACATGAATAATATATAATTAAAATTCTATCTTAAATATAATGATATTTTTTTATGTTATGTTTATGACCTACAACATCACACACTTTCTTAAAATGGGTTAAACAATCATTGTTAGTGTGTATGGAGGACTACCACCTCGCAAACCAATGTCAATTTTTCTTCCATAAAGACCATTAAAGGTTGTAAATAAAGATGTTATTATATTTTATAAATGATATTTATGAATTTAATGATGTTATTATTATTTTTAATTTTTATATCACACATACCTTTATACTTTCCTTTTTATGAGAATACGATAAAGTTGATTGTTTGTATAGTAGACAACCACCTCACAAAGCGATGTGATTCTTTCACACTTTAGACAAAATATATTAAGGATATGTTTAATAAAGGTATGTGATATAAATGAAATTAATATGATTATGTAATTATAATATCTCATAAAATTTTATTTCTTTAAATCAAAGAAGAAAATAAAAACAACATTCATGCGAAGGTACAACTTGTCGTCTCCATGAACAATGTATTTTATTTTGCACCTATAAATTTTAAAAATCACTTTAAATACATATATAATGAATAAATATGATATTTATATCATTACTGTAATTGTGTATGTTATTAAATAATCATAAAAGTATGAGGAACAAAAATATAACCAATTTAAAATTCTATGAAAATAGGTTATTACACAAAACATAACATAAACATGGAATTATTAATAAAATGAAAATAAAATGTCAAAAATATTATGTATGAAATTATATATATTAAAATCATAATTCTATAGATTTATAATAATATTATATTTTTTATATAGAATATTTTAATTATTACCACAAGATTCAAGATTCAATGTAATAGATTTTCATCCAACCTTTTACTTTTGTGAGATATGTGCTATATACACCACCTATTTATTCAATGTGGTTTATATACATACCATTATTCTATTTTATGATTATTCTTCTCAAATATATTTTTATTATCATAATTATTTTATTATCTCTATTTAATGGGATTTAGTGTTCAAAAATTAAAAAAATGGTATGGTAATATTGTCCTAATTTTCCTTCTTTGGGAAACATGTTATGTTATGAACCTATAATTTTTAAAATAAGTATATAGTGACCATTAAAGATGTAAAATAATTAATATAATCCTTTTCGTGATATCTTAATCATCATGTAATGTTATTCCTTAATAGGTATTTTGATTCATAGCTAAAAAATTGGTATGATTTTATAGGTTTAATATCATTGTTTATCAAGATTGTCTAAGATTAGGATTCCATTCATGAAATATTATCAATATTATATGAAAAAAATCATGTAGTTTCTTATAATATGGTCATTCATGATATATTCCTAGAATAATATCCTTTTCCCAATATTTGGAAGCTAAGATAATAAAGATAATGTTTTTCAGAAAATATGACTTTATCTTTCTCCTCAGCCAGAAATGATTTTAATTAAAAAAACCATGTTTTCATAAAAAGTTTTAAAAAATGTTTTTAAATGATATTTTAAGATTATTTTCAAGGGAAATTATTTTCATATGTTTTTGGTTTTAAAAATATTTTTCAAATAAGAATGGATATTTTCCTAAAAAAATATTTTAAAAGAACATTCAAAATTACGTTCCATCAAAGATTTAATCCATTGATATAGTGCATGATTTACTGGGAATGTGATCCAAGAACACAATTATTATTAATTTTTTTAATGGTTTATTTTTACGAGGATTTGTTTTATGAAACTTGTTTCACTTCCATGGTTAAACCATGGAAAAACACTTATGAAACCGACTTATTTTCAAGGGTTATTCTTTGAAGAAACAATTGTCAAACACATCTCTTTTACATAGGTTTTGATAAGTTGATATGTTTATGATAAAAATTTCATTTATCATTTTCTGATAAGATTATTTTTTATGATATTATAAAACAAATATGTATGATTTCATTGTTTGAATGGTGGGACCTATATCACCATAAATTTAATTGGTTACTGATTTATATCCCATGATATGAACATGAATAAAATCAAGAGTGAACTCAATTTAGTAAATAAATTTGTCAGCTAAGATGGTATTGGGTGTGAACCTTATGTACTAAGATGGTTTTGGTTGTGAAACTATTGTACAAAGATAGCCTCATAAGTGATCATTTACTACTATGGAAATAATTTTATATCTTTATGTGTCTATGAAAATACCATGTTACATTCCTATGTTATTATTTCATGGATTATTCTCTTGATTTCATTTTGATTCATGTCTTATGAACTAACAACTGCATTCCAAGAATCATGTATACAATCTTTTATCTATAGTGTATGAGCTAAAAATTTTATAATTTTGTTCTCATAACATTATGTTGATGTTATTATTAAATATTTACCTTGTTTACCCTTATCTAGCATCTGAGCTGACCCTTTATTATTGTAACGTCCCAGTTTTGGAAGCCAGCCTAAGGCCCCCCATACCCGGTTTTTCACATAGCCTCAAGCGCATTTCCCCTAACGGTAGAGGCTACCAACTAGAAACAATGTCCTTGAGTGTGATAGTGGGGAAACTATACCCTCATTGGTAGAGTAACATAGTGGAAGATAAATAGATTATAATAGAGGAAGCTGTAATAATCTCATTCAACAAGAAAAAATGAAAGACTGAAGAAATAAACAGCTAGAGAACATCTATAAAAATGATGCATGATACATATATCTTGAAAAACAGCCAAACACACCACAATGTTGGAATACAATCAGAACTAGACCAAAGTACAAAAGAAATACAGATAATATCTCCTCAGTATCGTAAGCCTCATCTTAGTAGCATGCTCTCCAGCTCAAAAGCAGTCAATTACCTCAAGTAGAAGAGAGTTTTACCTTATCAATACCTGTAGAAATATAATCTGTTTGGGCCCAAAAACATAGCCCAAAGAGGGTGTGAGACTAAATCCCAGTAGACAACAACCACAATATTTGTGCCTAATAGTTTGTGCATATATGGGATGTAATAAGTAAAAGATTTCAGTGAACAAGAAAGTACATAGCAGTAAAAAATACGATGTTTCCTGCATTCAAGTTCATATACCATGAAACATCTAATCAAATCATGTAAACACAGATAGGTAACACTCTGGGAAGTAATCACAGCCTATCCTCTCTGGTTCAAATTACAAGGATATAACAAAGACTTTCTAAGGAAGAACTCACAGACAATTCCCCTTATAGTCTAATATAAATAAAGAATCTATGGGGAAGCACTCACAGTCAATTCTCTTCATAGCCAAAAGTGACTAATGACTCTCTGAGGAAGCCCTCATAGTCAATTCCCATTATAGTCAAAAGTGATTAATGACTCTATGAAGAATCTCTCATAGTCAATTCCCCTTATAGTAAAAAGTGATTAACGGCTCTCTGAGGAAGCATTCACATTCAATTCCCCTTATAGTCAACTACACTAGGTTCTCATGGACTTGTGTAAATCAATCAAGTGTAGTAATGCAATACGTCTAAGGTAACCCTTAAGAACTACTTGGCTAAATAGTCAATAGCATAATAGTATGTCAGAATATAATTTACACCATCCTACCAGTCTAGGCATGGGAAAAACAACAAGGCAGCCTAACAGGCTAAACATCACCAAATGGTCATAAACATAACATTCATGGGAATACACTTCTAAAGCATGACAATCAACCCTATTCACATTAAATTAAACTCTACACAAGAACATAAGGATGGAAGTCAACTAACCGAGAAAAATAGTAAAAATGCAATACTCCGTTCAGGGGTATTGGACAAATTTTCACATATAACACAAATTATTTCGACAGAAAGGCACAAACCACATACCTCAGTGTTGGGATATTTCTATATGTGAGCCTTAAGCCTTGAATCTCCCATGAACATAGTATATCTAAAAAACGGCTCAAAATGTTCAACCGAGGATAACTTGATAAAGAGGAGGAATCATGAAACGATGCACTAGAAGAAGGAAAAGCATACCGATGTGATACAATCCCAATCGATGGGTGTCTAATAAGAGATCAGATTCTTGGTTAGGGTTTTTTAATACAATCACATCTGTATAGGTTCTCTCAGATGAAATAGGTTGAGAAGAAAGCCTTTCTGGTTATTAGACGTGACCCTGGTACGTTAAATGAAAAAAAGAAAATACACGGTGTGTACTTTGGAAGTACATAGTGTTACTTTCCATTTCAGTACTCTGCTTAGGTGGTCTCTAGGTTACCCCCACGCGGCCGGGTGTTCGGCCATTACACGGCCAGCATATGGGTTCATGCGCCAACTGAGTACACAGCGTGTAATCCTAAAGTACACAGCGTGTACTTCAAAAAAATTTCAGAAATTCTTCTTTTTCTAAAAAATTAATAGAAAAGTAAAAACATACCAGAAAAGAAGATAGAGGTTCTTAAAAACTTCTCCCTTAAAGAAATTCACCCCCAAATTTCCCTAGCAAGGCAAGGTAGAAGAAGAAACCCTGAACAGCTCTGGCCACTATGATCATACATCCACCTCCCTCTCCCAAGTCTTGTCCTATACTCGCTCGTGCTTCCATAGCACTCGTACCAGAGGAACAGACCAACCATGAAGAACCATTGTACATCAATTGAAAATATTGATAGGATGCTCCTCAAAAGATGCATCCACTTCCAACTCAACCTCCTCAAGTTGGAAGACATGCGATGGGTCTAATAAGTAACATCAAAGTTGAGAAACATGGAAGACGTCGTGCATAGCCCGGTACCTCTGAGGAAACTGCAACCGATAGGCAACCGAACCAACTCTCTCCAACACCTCAAACGGCTTGACATACCTTGGCAAAAGCTTACCCAGACTCATAATTCTTATTTTCCCCAACCTCGGTGTGACACACAGGAAAACCTGATCCCTGACCTCAAAGTCTAGAGGTCATCTCCGCTGATCAACATAATATTTCTGTCAAGAATATACAGTATCCAACCTCTTCTGAATCGACTATATCTATATTGTGGTCTCTTGAACAAGATGAGGTCCCAGCATAGCAGCCTCTCCTGCCCCCAGCCAGCATTAGGGTGATCGGCATGACCTACCGTACAAAGAATCATAAGGTTCCATCTGAATAGTTTCTTCATAGCTATTGTTGTAGGAAAACTCCACAAAAGGTATGTGCTTCTCCCAGGATCCTCCAAAATCAAGGATGCAAGCTCGCTGCATGTCCTCAGGCACCTAAATTGTATGCTCAGACTGGCCATCTGTCTGGGGATGGTAAGATATACTCAAAAATACCTGTATACCCAAAGCCTTCTGAAGTCTCTTCCAGACCAAAGAAGTAAAACATGCATCTCTGTCTGAACTAATCGAGTGTGAAACTCTATATTAGTGCACAATCTCACAGATGTACAACCGTTCCATCTCATCAACACTGGAAGTATCCTTCATTGTAATGAAGTGAGAAACATTCATGAGTCTATCAATGACAACCCATACTTCATCAATCCCTTGAAGAGACCTCAACAAACCTGTCACTAAATCCATCACAACATCATTCCACTTCCTCTCGGGAATGGGTAACTGCTACAAATGACCTAGTGGTGGTTGATGTTCTGCCTTCACCTACTGATAGGTGGAACAATTCATGATGAAACGGGAAACATCTCTTTTCATACCAGGCCACCAAAACTGATGGTGTAGATCACGATACATCTTGGTGACACCAAGATGAACTTCCCAAACTAAGGAATGAAAGTCCCACATCAGCTCCTCACGTATGTCTGCTGGCACCCATATGCACCCCGGGAAATTCAAGATCTCCTCCTCACATTTGGTCCATCCAGGAATAGGGTCCTCTCCTCACACACTTTCCTATAGGACAAGACCTTCATAATCTAATAGCTACCTCATTCGCACTCGATCAAGTAGAGTAGAGGTAACAACTACAAAAAAAAAAGAAACGTCTGACCCGGTCTATCGTGCATCTCCAAAGGCATCATAGAGAACAAAGCCATGAGCTGCCACTCACTGCTGGCCTCCTAAACTGTCTGTACCTGATTCCTCCTGCTCAGCATATCAGCCACTGCATTGCCTTTTCCAGGCATATAGGAAAGCTCAAAGTCAAAAGATTGATGGTGATTGACCCACCTGCGCTGTCTCAGATTCAGGGCACACTGAGTGAAGATGTACATAAGGATCATTTGGTCAGTTAAAACCACAAAATGAAATCCCAAAAGATAATTTCTCCAACAGTGTAAGTCATGAAAAACTGCTGCCAACATGAGATTGTGTTTCAGGTAATTTCACTCGTGTGGCCTCAACTACCGATACCCGTATGAGACGACTCCTTCCCCCTACATAAGCACATATCCCAGCCAGATACCTGAAGCATCATAGTAAACAATATAACTCTTTACTGGCTCTAGAAAGACTAGTATTGATGATGAAGTCAATATCCCTTTTAGATCCTGAATGGATGACTCGCAATAATATGACCACGAGAACCTTGCACCCTTCTTAGTCAAACCCGATAGTGGTGCTACTAATCATGAAAGTATTATATGAAATGTTTGTAGTAACCCGCCGACCCTAGAAAACTCTGTACCTCAAATACGTTCTTCGGATGCTCCCAATAAACTACTGCTCTCACTTTCTCTAGATCAACTTATACTCCTGACTCAGAGATAACATGGCCCAAGAAGTGAATCTTATCCATCCAAAAGTGCAATTTTGGGAGATTAGCATATAAATAATGCTCTCTCAGTATACTCAGAATGATCTGAAGATAGGTAGTATGGTCATGTCTAGTGTGAGAGTGCAACGAGATATCTTCCACGAAGACCACCATAAATTAATCCAAGTATGGATGGAACACTCGGTTCATCAGTTCCAGGAAGACTGTAGGTGCGTTCGTGAGACCGAATGACATAACCACATACTCGTATAGACCATACATTCTTAGGAAAGATGTAAGTGGTATATCAGATGTTCTAATGTGCAACTGATGATAACCGGATATCAAGTCAATCATTGAGAACATCCAGGCTACTCTAAGCTGATCAAAGAGATCATCAGTCCCTGAAAATGGATATTGGGTCTTGATCGTCAACTGGTTCAGCTTCTGATAATCCACGCAAAGCCTGAGTTTACCGTTTGCCTTCTTCACAAATAGGAGAGGTGAACCCCAAAATGAAGTATTGGGTCGGATGAAACCCTTTGTCTCCAACTCCTCTAACTACTTCTTGAGCTCCTGTAACTCTGGTGTAGCCATCCTATAAGGGGGACTGGACACCGGTACTTCTCCTAGAATGAGATCAAAAGAAAATTCCACCTCTCTATTTGGAGGAAAAACTAAAAATTCTTCTGAAAAAATGTCCCTAAAAAGATCCACCACTAGAGGAAATTCTAACTATGATGTCCCTTAGTCATCCAGATATAGACTAGAAATTTGGACTGTAACTCCTCCCAACTCATAATGTTTGGGTCCCTCTCTGCTACCTGGACATCCCATTCACCCTTCTGAAGAAAAGATCTGCCTTTTGGTGATGTGAAACTCACCCTATGACGATAACAATCAACAACTTCTTGGAAAGAAACTAAGCAGTCCATTCCGAGATTGACATCATAGCCCTTCATCTCTAGAACATAGAGGTCCCATAAAAAGTGACACACACCAACCTATAGAGGTAAATCCTTACACTAACTCACACTAGCTATTATAGTCCCCAATAGAGTGTCTAGTGGCAAGATATCAGTAGAAGAAAAGATACAGAGGCCAAGGTTCTACACAATAGCAACATATATAAAGCTATGGGAAGCCCCTATATCGAAAAGAGCAGAAGCTAAAACTGGGGCAATTAAGATCATACTTTGAAATGTAGAAGGTATGAGGTCCTCCTCCTACTGGGTCTTCTCCACTACAAAAGTATGGATAGTACCATGACCCTGTGACCCAGCCTGACCACTCTGAGCTAATCTGCCCAAATGATACTGAAAACTGGGTGACTGGATACCATGGACACGACCTCTACTATGACCTGAATAGACAGAAAAACTCCAATTCTCAGACTAGTGAGGAACTGGTGGTGCTGCTCCTGAATGATGAGTCATAAAATAACCCCTGTCACCAGCTACTGGTGAAACGAACTGACTGAAATGCTGAAGATGACCCAACTTGCTGCATGATCGGCACTCAACTCAGTCCCTCAGGCAATGTGGTCTTGTATGCCTGCTCTTCCAGCACTGGTATCACACCACCTGTGTACTATAAGATGCATGCCGCCTACTCAGATATCCATGTATAGTCTCCTTATAGTTCTTCCTACTATCATCTAGTGGAGCACTAACTCTGGATGATGAACTTCCTTGGCTCACAGCTCTAGAATCCATCATATTACACTCGGTGATCAGCGCCTGGTTGACTATAGAAGATGTTGAAGTCAACGAAAATATGTTAAACTGAGATCAAATATCATGACAGAGGCCATCCTCAAACATTCATGCAAGGAACAACTCATCTCCCCCTAGAAAGGGTGTAAAGCACTGCAGCTCGGTGAAGCAAGATGGATACTCCAAAACAGAAAGAGTAACCATCTACAAACTCATAAACACTCGGGATAGATTGTCCCTCAACGTCTCTGGGTAGATGTAGGCATTGAAGATGCAATGAAACTCATCCCAAGACATGTCTTGTTGTCTTCCCGCCTGTGAGATCACATCCCACCACATCTTGGTGGAGTCTGAAGCATGTACGTAGCAAGCTTCACCCTCCTCTCTGGAGATACCTCCAAATGCTTGAAAATCATCAGTATGGCTTCTAGCCATGACTCTACAGCATGAGGCCATCATTACCCTGTGAAGGTGGAAGGATGTTTCTACTGGAAAACCTGCGTTAGCTCTACCATCGATGGGGTAGGAGGTGGTTCTCCCTGAAAGGTCTACATCATCCTCATAAATCCCTCTCTGAATTCTGAATCCACACCTGCGTCAGGTATAATGGCTGGTTCCAAGACAGGCATGACCATATGATTTGATGGAATCCACTGATTAGCCATGTCTGGTGTCTCAACATTTCTCTATAACATGCATACAACCAGAGGACGTCTCGGTGGCATGACTTTGCAAGGTGAAGCACACACCTTAGATCAAGATTTTCAAGGGATGAAAACTAGAAGAGTAAGGAGGGAACATGAGAAAGAAAGAATTCATGTTTTTTAAAACATGAATACACATCATGTATAATGACTACACGGTGTGTTCCCTTAATCGTTTTACATGGGCACGTACTCCTGCCAGAACTGGCTGTGTAACACCCCCAAAATACGGTGTGTTGTCCTAAAACACAATGTGTACTTGAATTCAATTCCCCTGCCCAAGTCCTTCTACACACCTAGGCCATACGGTTTTCCTAACCCAAGACTACATGGCATGTTAGTTCAAGACATGGTGTGTACTAGAAAAACTTAATTGACTCATGTTGTTAGACACACATCCGGTTTCCATGATTACACTACACGGCGTGTTCCAGATGGACACGACGTGTACTAGAAAAGGCTCAACCGACCCGTGTTGTTTGTGACATGGACAGATACCAGGAATACACTAAGCAGTGTTTATTGATTAATTTTTTTATCCATTCGTGTTGTTAGTCACATGGGTGGATATGAGGTTAACACAATACGGCGTGTATAGATGATAAACAGCGTGTTCAGCCAAAGATATCCCTATCCCGTGTCTCTTCCCACATGTCATTTGACATAGTTAGAGACTACATGGAATGTACATATGGTACAAAGTGTGTATGTAAGATAAATTGTTTCTTCCCAAATAGAAGAACACATGACGTGTAATTAAAACTATACGGTGTGTATTCTAGATTTTTCCAGATAGTAAGCCCTTGAAACTACTCAGGAGCCAGAAAAACACTGAAAAGAACAACAAAGTGTCAAATTCCAATCTATGAGGGCCCATACTCCCCATGAATCAAAGTTTGGCATCTTATACATTGTATAACAAGCAAAAACAAGGCAATTATCCACAAAATTCTGATCCCTAATGGCCCCTAACACCTCAAAAACCAAAGTTTGGTGTTCATTCAAACAAAACTTCCACAAATCAATACCATATCAAACAAAAAAATATTCCATAAATGCATCTATCATAGCAACATGCATATCTAGCACAACATCTATCAAAACAACATGCAATCATTAATGCACACTAAATTTCATGGAATGTATACATGACCTGTGATTTTTAGAAAGTAAATATATGATGCATGAGATGGAATACCCTCATATCATCGGGTTGCAATAGAAAAAGAACCTCAAAAACATCAAAAATAATAAAAAAATACATGTGGGTCAACCAATGGTGAAAATCAATTCAACTGTAAAATTGAAAAACCGGAAAAATTGCAGTAAACATTGTAGATTGGCTTTTCCCTATACACGGGTTAGCTACTCCCGGGCACAACCCATTAACAAGTACCTATTCTATCCTATCACTGGCTAATGGATCCAAATAGTAATCAAATAAGAAGAGAGTTCCTTTAATACCACTTTGAAATGTCCCGGTTCCAGAATCCACCTAGAGGTGCCCCGTACCCGGTTGGTCACATGGCCTCAAGAAAATTTCCCCTAATGCCAGAGGCTGCTGACTACCAGCGAGGGCCTCAGGTGTGATAGTGGGGGAACTATGTCCTTATTGGCAGAGTAAAATAGCAGATGATAAATATATAACAATAGAGGAAGTAGTAATAATATCAACAAACAATAAACAATAGAAGACTGAAGAAATAAACAGCTAGAACACATATATAAAAATGATGCATGATACAAATGTCTAAGAAAACATCCAAACACATCACAATGTTGGGATACAAATAGTACTATATCAAGGTACAAAAGAAATAATGATATCAACTCATCAGCATCACAAGCTTCCGCTTGGTCCCATGATCTTCATCTCCAAAGTAGTCAAGTACCTGAAGTATAAGGGAATTTTCCCTTATCTATACCTACAACAATATAATCTGTTTTGGCCCAAAAGCATGGCCCAAAAAGGGTGTGAGACTAAATCCCAGTAGGAAACCACCACAAGATTTGTGCATAACACTCATTGAATATATGGTAGGCAATATGTAAAAGGAAGCAGTGAACAAGAAAGTACTCAGTAGTAAACAATCCATAGTTTCAATGCATTCAAACTCATATACCAGGAAACAGCTAATCAAAGAAGGAAAACACAAACAAGTAACCCTCTGGGAAGTACTCACATACTATCTCCTCTAGTTCAAATTACAAGTATATAACAATGAATCTCGGAGGAATCACTCGTAGTCAATTCCCATTATAGTATAGTATAAATAAGAAATCTACGAGGAAGCACTCAGAGTAAATTCCCCTCATAGCCCAAAGTTATTAATGAATCTCTGAGGAAGCTCTTATATTCAATTACCTTTATAGTCAAAAGTGATTAATGACTCATTGGAAAAGCTCTCATAGTCAATTCCCATTATAGTCAAAAGTGATTTACATCTTTCTGAGGAAGCAATCACAATCAATTCCATTTATTGTCAACTACAGTAGGTTCTCATGGACCTATGTAAATCAATTGAGCATAGAAATGAAATATGGAAAAGGTAACCCTCAATAACTACTTGGATAAATATTCTACAGAATAACAGCATGTTAGAATAAAATTTACACTATCCTACAGGACTTGGCATGGGAAAAACAACAAGGCATCCTAACAAGCTAAATAGGAACAAACTATCATAAAAATAACATACCTAGGAAACCAATTCCAAATCATAACAGTCAACCCTATTCACATTCAGTTAACCTCTATACAAGCACACAATCATGGAAGGCAATTAATAGGGATAAAACAGAAAACACACAATACCCCATTCAAGGGTATTGGACAAATTTTCCCATATAACGTAAAGAATTTTAACAGAAATGCACAAACCACCTACCTCGGTGTTGGGAGGTCTCTATACGTGAACCTCAAGCCTTGAAACACCCAAGAACATGGTAGATCTACTAAAACCCAAAAAACATTCAACCGAGGATAATTTGACAAAGATGAGGAATCATGAAACAAATATCTAAAAGGAGGAGCTTACTGAAGTGATCCCAACGCAATCAATGACAATCAAATCGGAGATATGATGCTCAGTCGGGTCCTCAGAGGAAGATCGTGGCCGAACGGGTTCACTCGGCCGAAATAGGTTGAGAAGAAGGACTTTTGGCGATTAGACATGACCCGAGTATTTTTATTGAAGAAAAAATAAAATACATGGTGTGTACTTTGGAAGTACATGGTGTGTACTTTCCGTTTCTGTACTCTGATTTAGGCGGTCTCCAGGTCACCCCCACACGGCTAGTACACTTCTTTATATGGAAACTAAGTACGTGGTGTGTAGTCATAAAGTACATGGTGTGTACATCAAAAAAATTGTAGAAATTCCTCTTTTTCACAAAAATGTCTAGAAGAGGAAAAACATACCTGAAAAGAAGATATGGGTTCTTACAATTATGATTCCATTCCCCATGTTATAAATAAATGTATTCTTTACGACACTTCTAATAAGGGTGATAGTCATGGAGAATGAAGTGGGATATAATGTATCTCACATAATGATAAGTGTTTATGTTTCCATGTTTCCAAGGAAACTGAACTAATATGGACTTTGTGAGTGTGTTTTTTAATATAATAAATATTATGAAAAATGATATAATTCTTATGTATGGGAAGATAGGGTCTCTATAATCATTAATAAATCCCATAAAAAAATCAACAACATATTCCTTTAATACTCTATTCATTATATCAATAAAAATTGAGGGTGAATTAGTCAATCAAAATGGAATTAATGTAAACTCTTAATGTCCATACAAAATTCAAAATAATGTCTTCTGAATATCTTCCTTCTTTACACAAAATTTATGATACCCATAAAGAAGGTGAATATTTAATGTTTTTATATTAATAAATTTTATCAAATAATTAATCAATTTTAGGAAGAGTATAATCATTCTTTATCATAATTTCATTTATTTCCCTATAATTTATGTATAGACACATTGAAAATTTAATTTTATTAATTAAAATAATATGGGACTCACTTGGTAAAGTAATAGGAATATATTTCTATTTTTACACAAATCCTACCATTATTTATTCAATCCAACTAATTATATAGTTTCCATTATATAGGGAGTCTTGGATATTGGACTTCCATAAGGTATTAAATAAATGGAAAAGTCAACATCATGCTCTAGTAGATGTCTTTATAATTCCTCAATAAATACATCAATGAAATCCTATAAAATAGAAACATACTAAATTGGAATATTACCTTTTTCATACATTGGTTTTTAATTCTATTAATCCGTAAGAATCTCATTTAGATGAGCCATATGATGGGGATCTTGAAATGAATTGGATGACGATGTATCCCCTCTAAAGATAATGAATTCCACGTCTTGATTACAAATCTTAGTTTACATCACATGATAAGAATTGTTTTCATTATATTTTGAAAACCAATCTATATAAATGATTCTATCATAGTAAGGGATAGGTGTAATATGAAAATAGGTAAGGTTTATGTGTCATAATGGGAACTTCCTAAAAATTATTATTAAAGTGGGATTTCCATAATGAGTTTTCTTGGATAACTCCCTTATTAATGTTCAAGGGAAATATCTATTTTTATTTAGAAACATGGGGGATATTAAAGTGTGAAAGGATCTAGAATCAAATAAATAAATAGCTAAATTTGAATATATAATTGACATATTTTCCACTATATATTTATGAACATCAACCTCACATATAGTAATCACATAATCTTGGCTATATTCTCTTAGCATATTATGTGGTAGATTCCCATGAAGACTAAAAAATTGTTTCGAATAATCCTCAATATCATTATAGCTGAAGCATTAAATAATAGTGGCATCTTTTATTCCCTTACATTTAGTAGGAAATTAGCCTTTATTTCCAAACTTGTAACTAATTTTAATTCCCTTAAATAATTTTCTAGGATTTATCATTCAATAATTTTAACATGATAGAAATTTCATCAGTTCCCCATTTTTATTTGAAAAATCCCTATTTTATTAGTGTTCACCTATCCTATTATTCTCTTTATTTCCTTAGAATATAAACGATCTAGAAAACTCCATCTCTATTTTGATGGTGGATAAAAATATTTTAGTATATGATGTGAATGTTTGAGAGACTAGTGTCATTTAGAGACATTGAATAATCCTTCCAAGGAATTGTTCAATATAATTTATTCTGTAATATGTATTTAATCCATAGAAAAAAATTCCATTATATTAAATTCGTCCTCATACTCTGTAACACATTCTTATTCCTTTTTCTCAATGTCAGGGAAAAATTTCTTCATTTAATTTCATTCCTCACGAGGTAAATATTTATTGAAAAGTGTTTCTTTATAAACTATCTATTCTATAACTTATTACTTCTATTTAATCTACTATATTATAGACATGTAACCACAATTTATCAGTATCAACATTGAAAAAATATACTCCATGTATTTCTTTTTCCCTTTCATCAAATCCTAATTCCAGAAATATCATTTCATGGACCTAATCCATTGGTCCACTACCAATGGATTAATAGTTTCACTAAAAGATGGCATATATTATTCTAGGAAATGGTCTTATATAAGTGAATCATATAGTGAGATATTATTTTTATCAATATTTTCATGGTTATTAGTCATTAACATGGTTAATTTTCTTAATATATCCATGATTTTCTCAGCTCCTACACTAGTTGTATTGGATTGAATAGTAGGAAAATATCAACATTGACCATGAGTATTGACAACATTCTTTCTTCCATGATCCATTTATAAAAAAATATAATACAATGGATTAGATCATTCCATTATGATTTTAGTTGAAAATATATAATTATAAATTCAGCATAACAATAAACATGAATGGAATGTTTACGCATTGTTAACATCAGAATCATAAAATTGGTTTCTTTGGGAATATCTTTAAATCATAAAAATATTTGAAAATATTTTTGTAATAAATTTTAATGAAAATATGAATTATTCTAATAATATACTCTGGGATTTCCAAACCATGTGAGTAGTAAGGACCCATTCACCATGCACAATAATGATGGTTGAGACACTACAAATAAAGTGACCTTTAACAATAGAAAATTACTGACAGATAATATATCTTTTGGTAAAAATGATTAATTCCAACATATATTCAATTTTGTTGATATTAACTATAGGTACCAACAATTAATTTTACGAACAGATATATTTGTTTATATTAGTAGTTCAATACCAACAAATCTTTTACTAACATTTAAATATATTGTCTTATAATGATAATAACAACAATTGATTTACTGATAAATTAATCTATTGTTATTAGTTATTATTACCAACACATATTTTACAATTAAAAAAACCATTACCAATAAATTATTCAATAATATCATATATTTTACCAAAAATTGAATATATATATATTACCCATTATAAGCATATCATTTTGATAATAAAAAATTATAATTAATTAAAATATCCATAATTTTTTATATAAATTCTTTACTTTTTTATTATATATATATATGATCTTCTATAGGTTGGTTAGTTATCTATTTCTTATATATATATATATATGAAAAAAAGAAAAAAACCCTAATATGCCTCCCTAGTGTTCCCCGCTGTTCCCCGTGACCCCTCCATGAACTCGACCTATCTATTCCCCATTGGCATTCCTCGCGGCCGGTGTACTTCACGACCAATGTTCCTCGTGAACCTCCCTGTCCCCTATCTTCATCGCACATACCTCCTCGATGAATATCACCTCCATGTTCCCTACTGACATCACCCTCAGAATTCATCGTGAAGACCGCCTCGATGAATACCCCCTCCATGTTCTCGGATGACATCGCGCAGACCTCCTCGATGAATACCCCCTCCCTATTCTCGGCCGATGTCGTACAGTCCTCCTTGATGAATACCCCCTCCCTGTTCTCGGTCGACATCCTCGCACAAAATCCCCTCATGGGGAGAAGGGTGAAATAGAGATGAAATTAATCAACATTGGTCAACAGGTTCTATGGCAGTGATGAAGGTTAGAATAAAACCTAGTAAAGGGGTCTTGATCCGTTATTTATTCTGCTTTGTTAGTTCTTGAGTTTTTTACCTGCTTTATTTTCTTTATATTTTTCATATGCAATGACTTATCATATTCACTTTCCCCTCAACTTGGGTTTATTTTGGGATCTTTATTCAGTGAGAATGTGTCCTATGAATATGTTGTGTGGTTCTGTTATGATTATATTTTTCCTTCACACTGCTTGTGCTTTTATTCTTTCAAATTTTATGTTGTAACGATCCCACCACACGTACATAGAAAATTTTCCAAATAACATAAATTCTTTTGTCTATTTACTACTTTATACGTTTTGTTTACTTTGAATTATGGAAATCTTGTTTTCAAAAATACAATAACATATACATGGAAGAAAATATCAACAACCTACTTTCATTCCCTCTTACATGTTTTGTTCTCTTATTGGAAGGTGGCGTGGAAGTTTCATTCTGGTTCCCTCTTTTTGATGATATTTTTCTCTTTTCTCATCTTTACATACTTGATTGTGCATGTGGAAGACGGGAAGGGATGGGTTGGGATGGTAAGTGTTGTTTGGAATCCATATCTTTCTCTATTTGTTTGGAACCCATCTCTTAAATTTATGGTTATGTACATTGACTTCAATAGAAAATTGACTGTTTGCATCAATAGTATGTTAATAATTTCTCACTGAGAAAACTTTTGTTAGCTAATTTTGGGTTCTTGGGGGATGTTCCTTTGTTTTTTGAATCACCATTTTGACAGCCCATCCAGAAGGGATAGAAGGAAAACAAAATGTTATGGTTATTAAGGTATTATTTGTTTGATTGATTAATATGTTTATTTATTTTGGCATTTTTTTAGGATCTAATGCCTAGGTACTGTTAATTTGCCTGGAATTTGTAATGTTTCAGTCTACTCTTTTTCCTGTACATAATTTTTTTACTTTTTATCTTTTGTATTCATTGTTTCTATAGACTATTCTAGGTAGTAATAGATAGGCATTGTGATTCAATACATTGCTTAGGAATTTTAGTTTACTAAGTTTCATTATGTTAAATGTTATTTGGACTTTATATTATAGCTAAATATTTCGGCATTGCTTGAAATTTTGAACAGATCTCTTGAAATTTTATCTCTTTTATGTTTTATATAACATTTTTTATGATCTTTTTAGATCTATTATCAATACAGTGGTGGAAGGCCTATGATTCATTCAACAGTTAGAAGCCTTTGACTAGTTAATATGAGTTAAAAATAAATTAAACATTGTGAATATTTTTATAAACTTCTATATGATTTTCTTATCGAATAATGAAAGTAATTCATTCTTGTTTTTCAAGGGTTTCATTTATTGGAATTTTCAGAATAAATTTTTATCATTTTCTACAAAGAACAAGGTTTAGATTGCACTGGATGATACTTATTGAAATATGTTTATATCACTTCTGATAGATGTTTTAAAAAAAATAAGTGATGTCTATTTTACCTTTATATTTAAACACTTATTTTTGTGTCCGTTTTTTTAATAAGAAATATAGAACAATTTTTAGAAAATCTCCTATCGTAAGTCATAAATTGTATAAAAACTTTTTTTAAAAGTATCATCAAATTCAGTAAACCTTATTCATACTTTTTTATCAATTTTTCTTCACAATAAATAACCATTATATAATTTATTCTATAGCTATATATGGATAAGGGGGTATGGATTGCATATAGTGAGCTACAACAATGTTTAAAGGGCCTATTGTAGATGGATCAAAGATAATTGATCATGCCATGATGTTTTTAGGATTTCATTTAGGCCTTCATGTTTATATTATATAAATAAATTATAAACATCTAATTTTATCTTTTAGATTTTGATCGATGTCCTAGTTGGTCTGATACATGTTACATGCCATCCCAATAAGGATTCAAGTGATCCAGTTACCACAATCCCATTATCCCAATAGTTTCTTGTAGCTACTCAATTGCCCATCATTTCCATCACATTTTTCCAGTAGATATTGCAATCAAGAATAGTGTGAAAAAAAATATCTTGGCAATAATGTTTGGACATAAAAAAGAAATTATATTGTATTAAAGTTGTCTCAACCTCTTTTTTACGTTCCATATATTGGGAATTTATTATATCTTTTATATTTCAACTATGAAGAGATATTAGAGCAGGACCTACTTTTATTGGTTTGAGTTGAAGAAATAACTTGTCTTCTCTCACAAGGTATAAAAATCAAATTTTTTTGACAAGAACTATTTGATTTATAAATAATTAAAGGTTTAGAAGTTTCCTCCCCTCCTTTTATCAGTAATATGTGTAACTCTTAATGTCTTGTGCTTGCTCATGTCAATCATCTTAAAACATGAAAATCACCATGGATACTTGGAACTATCTGTTTTTTACTTTAGATGTGTTCCCTTTTCTCTCTCCTAATACCCCTTTTTTGTTGAATTGATGTTTTGAACAAGTACTTAGGGTATGTTTGACAACATTAATGAATCGAAAATCATTGAATGCTTTTTTCTAGTTATGTTTTGATTCCTTACATTTTATAGAAACTATTTTCTATTTCTAACCATGTTGAATATCTCAATTTTTTTCTATTATAAAACCCATTTTCTATTTACTATTATAAAAAAATGTTATGATTCTTTTAATCCTTTCTTGATTTATCCCTCGTTGATTTATTGTTGTAGATGATTCTTTGTGTCAATAACTTTCTCATTGGTTCTGGAAATGACAGGTATAAATCTGTTGTGTCAATTCAAATGTTTTAGAATCAAATTCTCATTTTTTTTAATCCTAAATTTAGATAAATCAATATGTAAAGATTCTTATTTCTATTTATATGTGAATTATGAAAGCATTTGTTACTTATATTTGCCACTATTTTGTGATTTGTTCACTGCTATCATTATAATCATTTGGAATTCCTAGAATTTAGGAACCTATTTCTGAATTATTTCACCTTTATTGGTTTATATTTCTTATGAACATGGTAAATTTCTATGTTTTGGAATTGTATTCTCATGTTTTTACCATAATTTTAGCTGTATCAATCCATACAGATTCTTATTTATGTTTCTATGAAAATTATGCAAGCATTCCTTAATTGCATTTTCTACTGGTTTATGATTTGGTCACTATTACAATCACTTTATGTTTATAGGTTTAGAGTCATAGAATCTTTACTTCCATTGTGCATGGATGATAAACCTTTTTACCCTACACACCAGGTGTTCAAAGAGAAATCTAGAAGTTTAGGAAATACCTTCAACCCTCTAACCATGTTGAATATCTCAAAAAAAATTATTCAAAACCCATTTTCTATTTGCTATTATAAATAAATTCGGTAATGATTCTTTTAATCTCAACTTGTTGTTTCCCCCATTTTATTTATTGTTGTAGATGATTATTTGTGTCAAGAACATGCTTATTGGTTCTGGAAATGATATGTGTAAATATTCTGTGTAAATTACAATGTTTTAGAAAATTATTCTCATTTCTTAATTCTAGATTTAGATAAATCAAGATGTAAAGATTCTTATTTATATTTATATGATAATTATAGAAGCATTTGTTACTTGTATTTTCCATTGTTTTGGGATCTGTTCACTGGTGAAATTTTAATTATTTGGAATTCTTGCAATTTAGGATTCTATTTCCAAATTAGTTTACCTCTATTGGTTTATATTTCTTATAAACATGGTAAATTCCTATGTTTTGGAATTGTATTCTCATGTTTTTGACCTTGATTTTAGGTGATTTAGTCTGTGTAGATTCTTGTTTATGTTTCTATGGGAATTATGCAAGCATTCCTTACTTGAATTTTCCACTTGTTTATGAAAGGGAAATTATTCACTGTTATTATGAAATCCTTGATGAATGTGTAGGCATAATCTCTTTAAATCAACATTCAATGTTGGTGGAGCTTCAAATTGATATTTTTTGAGTATATACTCTCATTATTTTGGTGATATAGTAATTTTTGAGCAACACCTTCACTTGGGTAATTTACAGGCCTCTTAACATTAGTAGAGATTGATTCTAGTATGCTTCGATACATGATAGTGGTTTTTTCCATCAATTTTAGCCCACATAGCATGTTGTGTTCATCCTCTTTACATGCCTTGATAGGGAACAAGACTTGCTCCCTTGTATGTGAAATTTATTTCCTTAATTTAGGGGATAAAAATTGGATTATAAATATCTTCTTAATTCCTCAATATGCACCTGAAAATAAAATTTCTACTATTATAATTCCAAAACATAAAATCTGTTTGAAAGCGTGTAAAAGCTATGAATTCTAATTTGAGTATATTTTTAGTATTTTTATATTTTTTAATACAAAAATGGATATAAATCAATTAAATAATTTCACATATCCCTAATAATGATACCAATTCATGGTTGTAGAAATCATGTGCATAAATATCGGTTAGTACTGGGACATCTATACAAAGATTGGTTTTGGCTAATTCACTAATTAACTTATGTGGGGTAGAGGAAACAATATTTAATGGTGGTGTATTGTGTGTGATATGTAATACATATAAATGTTTTAATTGTTTTTATATTTAATGTTAGTGCATGAGTGTAGGTTTAAGACAGTGAGAGAAAACAAAAATCTTCAATAAGGAGGTCAAATCCTATGAGTGATGTGTGAGGAAATTGAGTTAGTAATTGACCATGTAAAACATGCCAAGTGAGTTATCAAAAAAAACTGACGAGAAACATCACATTGTCCCTAAAATACACTCTAATGTTATCAATGAACTCAATACTACAATCAAGAGTCCCCATGAGGTTTCTTTTGTCTTCTAGCAGCAGTGGTTAGGTGAAATTTATGTGATTTTGGTGTCACCACACCCCTTGAACTCTCATTATTTAGGATGCACCGATTGATGCTTTAGTGCACGGTTGAGGGTTTAACTCTTGTTTTCTTACACTCACCATTGAATCAATTAACCTTTCATCAAAAGTTGATATCATTATCTATCAAATCATGAATAATAAAAAATTTGGGGTTTAAATTCCATAGAATCCTAAAGTCAATCACATACCCCTAATCCACTACATGAATGAGTATTGTATTCAGGCAGCTATAGAGAATATCATTGCTGATATTCTACAATTGATGAGAGTTTGCATTGGTGGTTTGTTAGCATGGTGATTTATCTAGGCAGTGCTCACTTATGATGCTTTCTCTCCATCTTGTATGTTATCACTCATGCTTTTTGATGAATTTCATCACTCTGGTTAATGTGTCTCCTGGAGGCAACAGATAACTGCTTATGAGGTGGTGGTTCTCTCTTGGAGTTCATACCCTTATTGTATGAAGTGATTTCTTAGTAGAATCCATGATGTTTTAGGTAGGTATGATGCATTGTGAGCTTTAGTTTCAGTTTTATTGTTACCTCATGTTACTTATCCCTCGATTACCTAATGGTGTGTGCTCAGTACATCTAATTCATGTATTATAACACTTTCTCTTATTTAATATATTTATTTGGGGCATGAATTGGTACCAATTCATGTCACAGTTTTTTGAACACGTGATTTAAAACAATGATAATTGAATAAAAGGTAAACAAAGAAGGTACAGGTGCGTTGAAGTTGGAAGAAAAAATAGGTCAAGCAAAACTCTTCTTGATGTCAATGAATGTTTAGAGGTAACCACAATCTCTGTGAAATTTTAAATTCTATCAGTGTATGATGCAAAAAGTTGAGCAAAGACTTTTATTGTTTCATTTACTCTTACCTCATTTCACTCTTATTGCTTGAATAAATATATATTTGTCATTCTAGTTTCAATATTCCAAGGATTTAGTGATTTATTTACTTAATATTTGGAAATATGGATTTTAAAGCTCACCAGCATCACACTTAGCCAAGTGGGATGATTTTGTTGAACAAATGAGTTCTTGAATGAAAATTCAGTCAAACCATATTTTATTGACACAACTGGTTCATGTGAAACAAAATAGTGGTAAGTTTCAATGTTTCATTTATTTTCATCAATATCATACACCTTAATATTTATTCAATTATATTTTTTCATGTACTACCTTGTAGATCCTGTAATTGTTACTACAAGCCCGAACCACGACATCAATGATCTCCATTGCAAATTGTCATTATTCGCAGTAGTGGTAAGGGGATTCTTGTATTGTGGCTGTGTTAAGGATTCCATCCTACAAGAGAAGGTGCGCGTTACCATTCCATTTGAATAATCTGTGTTTTTAGTTGTTTTGTAATCCTAAATTTTTGTAGGTCTATGGTTGTGTAGTTTTTTTACTCCCTCTTCTACGAGTTTAGGTGAATATAATATTCATTAGATTTTTCATCTACCAAGGTCCATTTTTTAGAACGGATTAGTTTCCTTTTTTTTCTGCTGAATCTTTTCGCATGTCTTGTTTTCGATTATGGCACTGCCCGCGCTCCCAACGAAGTTGAATAATGTGGGGAAGGATGAACCCTATTTTCTGTGAGATTGACGGATTTTTAACCTCTTGAATTGTCAGTGTTTCCATGGTTTTCTCCATTATTAAGATGGATAAGGTGTTCTTTCCTTTATATGATCATTTTTCCAGACTGCATCTAAAAAAATTAATTTTCAATCCTTACACTCCATTTTCACAAATCCAGGTGATTTATTCTGTACAAATTGAATACTTGTATATGTTATACATAACATCTATTTGGTTTCATGTTCTTCGGCATTGGTTCCATTATAGAAACGGATTACTTGTATACATGATTTTGAATAAAATTTTAAATTATCCTACAAAACATCAAACTTATTGGTTATGGAATGATTTTGAACTCTTACCAACATGTCTGTTGGATCCTTCTTAGCGTGGAAGTTTGGTGTTATCCTAAGTCCGTACACCTCCCTCTAATTTATTCTTTTCTTAATCTCCCCTTAGCATTTACTTTGATCCTATGTTCTACATTGTTGGATATTTGGTGCTAGAGTTGGCTTGGACTGGTGCTGGAGCTGGACTGGTGCTGGTGCTGGAGCTGGCATGCACTGGTTCCAGTGGTGTCGCTGGCATGGGCTGGCATGGATTGGCACTGTCACTAGTGTTGGTGCTGGAGATGACATGGACTGGTGCGATTGCGGGTGCTAATGTTTTCGCTGACACGGACTGGTGCTGGTTCTGTTGCTGGCATGGACTACTATGGTCGCAAGCATGGGTTGGTGTTGGAGCTGTCATGGACTGGTGCTGGAGCTAACATGGATGGAGTTGGGTATGGGTCGTTGTTTGGGGTGATGTATGGGTCGTTGTATGGGGTGTTGTTATGGATCCTGTGATTTTTTATTAAATTTCATTATAAATGTAATTATTTTTTTTATAATTTTGAACATGTGTGAAAATGGTCTTCTATTTAATAATTACATATTATATATAATAAATTAATAAATATTATATGAAATTTTACCAAAAATAAAAATTTATAATTTCTATTTAATGTAATTTATAAATAAATATTGTATGTTGGTAATATTATTACCAACAGATAATTTTGTCTTAGAACCTATTGCTGAACATTTTAACCAACACATATATTATCTATTGGTATTATTATAATTACAACAGAACTATTTTATCTATCAAAAAAACATTTAGCGACAGAGTTTTTACCGACATTTTAGTAAAAGGGACATAAATGTTGGTAAAATGTATTACCAATAGAAAATGCACTTTTACCAACAGATATTCCCCGGTTGGAAAAAGTGAAATATTTTGTAGTGAGATATACTCAATGATTTCTTTTTATGGTAATTACCCCTAGATTAATATATTCTTGAGTCCACATACACTTATAGTATCATAGAATGGATGTATTTCTAGTAAAAACAACATAATATCTATCTTATTATATCTTATAGGATATTATACTATAAGTAAAAATATCCTAAAAGTATTTCATAAGGTTATTTTCTCTGTTCTAGGTTTTCATAAACCTTTTTATCAAGGATTTTACTAAACATCCTATAATACTTACAATAGCAACCGAAACTCTAGAAAACCAAAGTTAGTAAGCGATCTAATATTGAATTACCAAATGGTTAATTATTATTTAAGATCTATATATATAAATGATACATATTTTACATTTAGAATAAAATACAGAACAAAAAATAACTGAATGTTTTTCATACATAAAACTCATTAAATGATTTCTTCTTCATAACCTCATGAAATTGAAATAATAATGGTGAGATCAAATGCTCATTAAGGGTTTAATATAGTAGAATATATCATGAATAAATATATAATTTTCAATATGTAATGGTAAATAACTATAAACACATTCCATATCATCAATAACTTGATAAGAAAATGCATTGTAAGAACCTGGGTTTTCATATGAGGTACTAATCTCTTCAATTTTGGTTTAAATGATTATATATGGTTATAAGTGAGTTCCCAAACTAATCACATGTTTTTTGGAGATGTCTATGGATTATTGAGATCCCAGAACTAGTTTTGTGCTGTTTTGGGCCAAATGAATGGTTAGTAAATATTATATATGGAATGCTACATGATTTGAGTAAATCATTAGAGGGTAGAGAGAGGGGTGGTACTGGATGAATAGTTTTTTCAAACCATGTGGAATGGAATACATTTAATTGTAGCTTGGTCTTCATTTTTGGAATAATTTGAAATAGGGTTAGTGCATGGTTTCCCAAAAAATTGTAAACCATGTGCATAAACCTTGTGGCTGCCCCATTATCAGATTGAAACTGTGCATGGTTGGAGCATAGTTTTCCGAACCTTTCACCAAAACCATGTAACCCATGTATTTTGACGATTTTAATAATGTTATGTTTAAATAAAAAATCTTATAACCTATTTTCACTTTTATCTCCCACAGAGGAAGTGGAGGATGTGATAATTCCTTGGGAATCTGGAAGTTGGATTTCTAATATAATCTTCATCTGGCCTCCGATTCGAGAAAGGTTTGTCAGATCAGATCCAAAATGGTAAGATATAATTTTTTATCCTCTATCGATTATTAAGACTATCAATTATTCTATTTGGATTTTGTCCCTTATTCTTTAATTTTCCATTCTTTATACATTATTCAGATTTATCCAAAACCAGTATAACTCATGACATGATACTGGATGAACACTTCACTACTAAGTATGGGTAGGTGGTATATACTCTTATTTCAGCTTTGGGTGCTTTCAGAGTATTCATACATTACTCTTACCACTAGACTTTACGACACAACCATGATTTTAAGGGGGTTATTTACAATATATGTATTGATACATATTAGGGATTCCCATGTGATCTGTTGTAATGCATTGATAACCGTTACCCAAACCAAGATCACCCATGGGGTTCACTATATTAAAAGTCGATGTTTATTCCATGTTAAACCTCCCAAGGGGTGTGTTTTGGGGTTTCCTTGTCATAGGAAGCTAATTATAAATTGAATGATTAGAACAATTTGATCAGGGGATTGTTTTTGTCTCTTTTACCTTTTTAAAATGTTTTGAAATAGAATTATTTAATTGATGAATTTATCAAATGGGGTATGTGAATGAATTTTATTATATGAGTGGGTATACTCATTAAATACTAGGACCGAGTATCATTATTAATGGTTGGGCACATACATGTGAGTGATTAATTGTAATTTATGACAATTTGGGTAAGAATACTCATGTGACATGTTTAAATGAAAATGAAATACATGAGTGGGTATACTCATGAGATGTGATTGGGTTGAATATATTAAATGAGTGGGTATACTAATTGAATAGATTTGAGAGAAGTTGATTATATGAATGTGTAGACTCGTATATATTTGAATTGTTAAATGGTATGAATGTATTAATGGTTGTATTGCTTCTATGGATGAATATACATGGATCTGGAACACGGTAGTGGATTCCTTGATTAGTGATTCTTCTTGGTTCTTTATTATGTGGGATTCATCAGGCCTTGATACCCCTTTGATCTGACTTGCTTGGACTCATGTAGGACACGTCTGTTCACATGATCCTAGGACTCTAACTACCAATACCATGATTCCATCAAGATGCTCTAGGAACTCGATGAGGATGCCTTGGTCATCAACACCATGGATCCAACCCTTCATGGTCTACATGTGATTATATGGAAAGGCTATGGAAATTATGATTCAATTAATTATACGGTAAGTACATGATATTTTTTATATGGTTTCTTTATATGTAAAGACTGTGTGGACTGGATATGTTTGGATGTACTGAACGGTTGTGTTACTTTTTTACATTGCTTATAGCTACCTTGTTTGGAGATAACACCTGCTATAGGGATCCTAGAGTGGATGTTTGGTATTACAGGTTGTAGTGGACATATTATAAGTCCCTTCACACATATATTAATTCTTACATACAGTGGTTTAGTATACTTCCTTGTGATGTTGGAACTGTATAGACATCTTTGTGGTTACCTATTTGGATGTTTATCTCACACCCTATTTTGACCTCCATGGGTACCATATCAGATTATCTGGTTATTGGTGATAAAAGTAAAAAATTCCTTAACATTGGATGCTGATCATTGTGTGGGAGAATGGGAGCATGGGACCAAGTTGAGGGATGTAATTCCATGATAACCTTTTGGTATTTTTGTCTTTTGGATACTTGTGTTGTACTATGTTGGCAAGTACCTATTTTGGATGTTTTCTAGATACTTGTTTCATATTCATCACCATATATAAGACACTATTGGTTTTTTATTTATTCATTTCTTATTCATTTTCAATTTTTCTACTTATTTACCTACTTCCAATATATGTATGTTTTTGACTTCTACTATGATATACTCTAGTAATGAGAACATAGTCACACCAATGATCACCCATGCCCTTGCTACTAGTCAGCAGCCTCTGTTATTTGGGGATAAGTTCTTGAGGCCATGTATCCAATTAGGATCAGTCCAATGATGAGTAGAATCTAATTCTAGGACATTATAATGTGGTATCATAGTGGGTATTGGTTTTACTTTTTATCTGGTGACAATAGACATTGAATGGAAGGGAATAGAATTTGGTAATAAGTTGTGACAGAGAGTAGCTTCCCCACATATGGTAAAATGCCAAATTTCATTGAATGTAGTTTTTATTTTTAGGATTTTGACTATTTGATTTGATTTGATTCCACCTTTGGGTGAAACATTTAATTTATGATATTACTATTGATATGATAGTGGTTTTATTTCTATTTCAACATGATGAGATGAGGGTATTCCATCTCATGTATTGTATATGAAACATTCTAGAAATAACAATCCATATATATTCCATGCCATTTATGATGCATTACTTGATGTATGTTATTATGATAGGTGTCGTGATAGTTGTGCCTACTGTTCTTAAAAAAATGGTGTAAAGGATATGGAATTGACATCATCTTTCAATTTATAAGGCGTATTATCCCTTATGGATTGGAAAATTATGATCCTTTTAAATTAAATTATTAAAGTGAATATGATATGTATGTATTAAATGGAAATAAAATATTTGTTCATGAAGTGTTCTGAGACCTGATGTTTATGAACTTGGTGGACCATTAGTTAAATCATTTAAATAAATAACGGTAAAATAGAAATGAATTGGAAAATAGAGACTTGACCGAGACACTACTATTGAGTGTGAAAGAGGTAGTGTTTCTTGTTGTGCGGAGACTATTTATTTTTTCAATCATGGTTTTAGGAGTTAGATGTGGGATATGACTTGGTTTTATGAGGGTTTTGACATTTCATATGCTTTTTGATTTGTGACTTTGATATAGTTCTTCTATGAGGCCAGTGTTTGAAATTTTAGAGATATTCCACAATGAATACCTCAAGTAATTTTCCATGAGGGAGTTGATGACCACTCTACAGAGGTGGTGGGCCATGGGATAATGGTTGATCCTTTATTAATTCTATCTCCTGCACTAGAAGCTATTACTTACACATGTGGTGTGGCCCAATTATACGAGGTGTTCTTTGGTATTTGCAGTTTTTTAGGGAGCACAGATGATTTCCTTCTTTATGACTGAGCTAATGCTGGAGTTATAGAAATAGAATCCTCCAATGTTTTTGGGGGATGGTGGTATATAGGCTACAGAGCTATGGTATGAGACTAGGCTAACTATCTTTGAGCATCTAGAGACTCCCCCTGAGAGGATGGTAAATCTAACCACTTATATTTTACCTGGAGAAGAAAAATGATTTCGAGATATTCTGAACCAGGATTATGGTATGTGAGGTATTTTTTGGACTAATTTAGAGACCCACTTCTATGAAATATTTTACCTTGAGACCCTCTGGGTAGAGTTTCTAGTAAGTTCATGTGTCCAGAAAGCAACATGATGAGAATTATGGATTACTCGAAACACTTTACATAGATGAAAAATTCTATGTCGTCATACCGTTCCATTTAGGTGTAGAGAGTGAGATTATTTGAGGATGGTATCAGGGATTATATCAAATCTCCCGTCAACATATTTTAATTGAATTATATCATTGAAATTGTGATTCAAGAGCTGATTATAGAGTAAATACTCAGGGAATCGAGGGGCATGTAATAGGGTGATAGTACTTCTTAACATAGTGGTTCTATGAATTCATATAGGAAGTGTTGTATTGAGGCATCCTGTGAGATGAGGGATAGTGAGGATATTAGTTCTAGAAACATTATTATATTCCATCAATATAGAAGGCAAGGAAACATGAATAATTTGGGAGACAGAAACCTAGTAGAGTGTCGAACATGCGACATGTGTAGTTATTTTCCAGTAGCTTCCGTCTAGCTACAAGTGGTAGGGGGTCAGATCTAACAACAGGTTCAAGAGAATGTTCCTCATATTCATGATAGGTAAAGAGCTTGGGCACTGATGGTCGGTCAAGCCCAAGCAGTGATGGTTGTGGAAGAGGAAAACATACACTAGTTAATCTGAGACATCAGAGTTGGCCTACACCAGGAAGTGAGGTTGGATCATAGGGCCATGGTTCAGACTAGTTATATTCATTACTACCTACCCCCAAGTTGAAAGGTCCTAGACCATCTATGGTGAGTGGTATGATTTTATTAACCTCTAATATTGCAAGTTCTCTTTGTGATATAGGTGCATCCCTTTATTTTATATATGTACTGGTGGTGAAAATTCTTGGGATTATAGTATTGTCTCTTAAGGTTGTTTTGATGTTAGAATAACTATTAATAATCAAAACAGAGGACGTGAACTAGTGAAGGGAGTTCCTCCTTGATGATGGTGGGTGTCACATCATATAGGATCATTTTTCCTTGATATGGAAGTGTTTTTTCCATACTTGGGATGTGATGGCTATTACATTATCAATATTACGTTGAATTATCTAACTAAATAGTGTCATTCACATCACCATAGGGTTATGTGTATAGTCACTAGAGCGAATGAGATGTCCAGGAAACCTAAGATGGACAGAAGCATTGTGGGCTGGGCAGAATGACTTCCTAGATCGCTAGTTTTTTTGGATGATTAGGGAGTGAGTAAGGTAAATTTTCTTCAAGTGGTTTAGAACATCAGAGACATATTTCCTAATGAATTCTTTTGTTTACCTCCTTATAGAGTGGTGTAATTCTAAAATGAGCTAGTTCCAAGAGCTGCACCGATGTCCATTCCTCCTTATAGGATAACTATAACAGAGTTACAGGAGCTCAAGAGGAAGCTAGAAGATTTGGATGCAAGGGGGTTTATTCGACCTAGTACATCTCTGTGGGATTCTTAAGTTCTTTGTGTGAAAAAGTTAGATGAAAATGTTATTCTATTTATGGATAATCGAAAACTTAACTAGTTAATGGTTAAAAATCAATATCCCATACCATAGATAGATGATATGTTAGACCAGATTCAAGGATAATAAGGGTTATCAAAAAATGAATTGAGGTTAGGATATCACTTAGTATTTGTTCAACTGGAAGATATACCTCATAATTTTTTTTTGTATTAGGTACGGTCAATATAATTATCTGTCTACGCCTTTCGGTCTCACAAATGCCCCAAAAAATTTCATGGATTTGGTTAACCAAGTTTTTCATCCTTACCTAGATTTTTTTCTTTTAGTCTTCATGGAAAATATCTTAGTGCACTCTCACAATCAACAAGACCATGCCAACCATCCTGAGATCATTTTCATTACACTGAGAGAAAAACAATTATATGTTATGTTTACAAAGTGACACTTTTAGATGGATCAGATTCAATTTTTTGGTCACCTCATCTTAGAGATAGAGTATCAGTGGACCTAGAGAAGGTGAGACTTGTAGTTTTCTAATAATAACCTAAGAACAATTTTGACATATGATGTTTCCTGGGGATAGCTAGTTACTATAAGTGTTTTATAAAGGACTTATTACCCATTTAATCACTATTGATAGGCTTGAGAAAGAATTGTGTGATGTTTTTATAGTCATATTATTGTGAGACAAAGTTTCAGGAGCTAAAAGTATGGTTGACATCAGCACCAGTCCCAACACTACTAGAAAAGGGAAGAATTTACACTATATATTATGAAACATTAGGTATTAGGATAGGATTAGTACAGATGTATGGAGATATATTCATTGCGTACGGGTTGTGGAATCTGAGGCCACATGATAGGAATTATCCTATGCACGATCTTGAGCTTGCTTCAGTTGTTCACATGTTGCGAATTTGGAGACATTTATAACTAAGAGATTGTTTTCTGGTGTACACAAACAACAAAATCCTCATGTATATTTTTACTCACCGTGATCTAAATTTGATGTAATAGATATGGGTTGAGAACATTTATCATTTTGACTTAAATATTTCTTAAATGAAAAGTAAAGGCAATACAGTGGCCGATGCGCTAAGTAGGAGGACTCATATAAAGGTGGTGTAGTCAGGAAGTAGAAAGTGACAACTTATGGAATTATTCTCGAAGATGCATCTGGAGGTGAATGATAGATAGTAGAGACATATCAATCATCCTTGGCTGATACCTCTACCCTACATGATAGAGTGGGAATGATGAATCTATCTGATTATGAGGGCCTAGTCCTAATGGAGAGTGTGGAAGGTGAGGACCCACCTCCTTGATAGAATATAGGTGAGGAGGAGATCCTAAATATCCATGGATTCATTTGGTTTCTAGGGGAAATAATCAAGGAGATGATGTAGGAATTTTTTGCTTCATCTTGGGTAGTGCAACCCAGAGTCATCATGATGTACGATGACTTTCACCATCATTACTAGTGGATGAGTATGAAGAGTGAAGTAGCTGGTTTTGTTACATGGTGTTCCAACTGTCAGTAGGTGAAGGAAGAAAATTAGTGAGCATTCATGATTTTATTGTAGTTAACTATTACTGATTATAAATGCGATGATGTTGCGATGGATTTCGTGACTAGTTTACTGAGGTCACCTTGAGGTAATGATGTTTTGTGGATTGTTGTTGACAGGATCACAAATGTTTCTAATTTCATTCTGATCAAGGATACCATTAGTGATGATGAAATTGGATGGTTTTTCATCCACGAGATAATATGAATTCATAGGGTTATATAAACTATCATATGAGATAAGTATTCCCTATTTACATCTCATTTTTGTTAGTTTTTTTAGAGGTCAATAGGTATAAAGGTCTTTCAGAGTATAGAATACCACCCTTAAAAATGGACAATCAGAGTGTATGATAATTATGCTAGAACAAATCATATGAGCATACATCCTAGTTATTGGGGATCATGGGAGGGGAACATTACTCTAATTGAGTCCACCTATAATAATTGTTATCATGCAATGATACAAATTGAACAATATGAGAATTTGTTTGGTAGGCCATGCTGATCACCCTGGTGTGGGCTAGAGGTTGGTGAGCCAGATTTAATAGGACCAAATCTTATGTAGAAGACTTCTGAGTCGGTCAAGTTGATTTAGAAGTGGAGAACTACTACATAGTGTTGACATAAATATTATACCGATCTCTATAGATGACATCTAGAGTTTGAGGTTAGGGATCAAGAATATTTTCATGTTTCATCGTAGATGGGAAATAACAGAATTAGATGATATGAAATGCTTTATCTAGGGAATGTCGGGCTGTTCGAGATTCTAGAGATAGTCAAGTTGGTAGCCTATCAGTTACAGTTAGCTCAGAGGCATCGATCCATGCATGATATCTTCCACATATCTCAACTTCTCCACTATCACATAGACCTGTTTCACACCATTCATCATGAGGAGGTTCAGTTATAGTTGGATGCATCCATTGAGGAGTATCTGATTCATATGGTCATATAAGTACAAAGGTTTTATTGAGGTTGATCAGTTCCTCTATCCTATGGACACCTGGCCATTTAAAGGAATAGTCTTGGGAGTGAGAGGTTGATGTATGTGCTCATTGGCCAGACTTGTTCTAAGATGAATCTTTACCACCTTTATGAGATAAATTCAGGGATGAATTCCTATAATGGGGAAGATTGTAAGAACCAGGTTTTCATATGAGGAAAATAAAACTTATTTTATGATTTAAATTCTTAAAGATGGACTTCTGTTAGTGCCCATCTTGATCACTAGTTTTTTACAGGTGTTTGAGGATAGTTTAGATCTCATAACTAGTTTTTATGTTTTTTTGTCCTAGCGCACTATTAGTACAAAACATATATGGAAGGCCACATGGTTTGAGTAAACCATGAAAGGCTAGATAAAGGGGTGGTACAAGACACATGGTTATGAAAAAATATTCTAGTTAACCCTACAAGGATATACAAAGGGGTGGTACTAGCTTCATGGTTTAGTTAAACTGTTCGGCCCATTCTTTAGATTTTGAAGACATCGATAAAGGGTTAGCAAACATTTTCTTCCTGATTTGTAAATCATATGGGTTAACCATGCGCTTTCTCCTTTGGCCTACATGAACCATTAATTATTGTCGCACGGGTTTCCAAACCATGTGCCTAATTTTTTAATCCCCAATATTTTGAGGTTTTTATAATATTATGTTTAATTAAAAATCTTTTCAAATCATATTTTCACTACTATATCTCACACAACTTCTGGAGCACTTGATAGCTCATTTGGATGAATAAAGTAGGATTTTAGATATAATCTTCATCTGGCCTCAGACTCAAGTGCAGTTTTTCTCATCAGATCTCTATCAGTAAGATATAAATTCCATTTTTGTCTCTGTTGAACCTTTTAGATATTGATTGTGCTATTTGGATTGAGGCTCTTATGCCCAAATAATTTGTTCATTATATTTTCTTCACATTTCTCCTAAACCAAGAAAAATCAAGACTTGATACTGGATGATCACTTCACTACTAAGCTAAGTTAGGTGGTCTATAATTTTCTTTTGGAATTTGGTTTTTTTAGAGATTTTGGTTGTTAGGTTGCCTACCATACTTTTTGGTGCATGACGGATTTAGAACAATTTACTTGAAAATATGTAATCAGACCTACTAGGGATTCATATAGGATATATTCTAATGCATTGATACCTACTGGACGAGTCAAGGTCACCCATAGGGTCTACCTTATGAAAATTCCATGATTATGCCATGTTAAACCACCAATGGGGTGTGTTTTGGGTTTTTCTTGTTACAAGAAGCCAATTATAAATGGAATGAGTAGAATGAGTTGATTAGGGGATCATTTTTTCTCCTTTACCTTCTTAATAAGTATTGAACTAGAATTATTTAATTATTGAATTGATAAAATGTGATATGTGAATGAATTTGATTAAATGATTTATTGTTCTCCTAAAATGATATGCTCATGTACCATTATTAGTATCTTGGTATACCCATGTGATGTGTTTAATTAAAATTGTTGAAAATTGGGTGGCTATACACATGGGACATGTTTAAATGGAAATTCAATACATGATTCATTATACTCATGAGATGTGATTGAGTTTAATGTATTAAAAGTGTGGGTATAGTCACTGAATGAGATTTAATGATGTTTATTATATAAGTTGGTCGACTCATATGGATTTGAATTGTTAAATGTTATGAATGGATGAATGGTTGAATAGATTCCATGGACACCTCTCCATGGATATGCAATGTTGTTGTGGATTCCACGTGTAGTGATGCTTCTTGGGTCTTGATTCCATGGTATTCCTCTATCCTTACTACCCCATGGTTCCAACTTGCATGGAATCATGCAGGAAATGTTTGTACACATGCTTATAGGGACCCAACCGGTGCCTATATCGATTTTACATAGAGATTCTCCTAGGACTCGATGAGGATGCCTTGGCCTTTAACACTATGGATCCTGATCTTCATGGTATACACTTAATTATTTGGAAAGTCTATGAAAACTCTGATACACTTCATTATATGAAAATGTTGTGGAAACTTATATATGGTGTTATTATATGGCATGGATGTTTGGAATGGATATTGACAGATGTACATAGAGGGAATATTACTTGTTTACATTGCTTATAGTTTCTTTGTGAGGAGCTAACACATATTGTAGGGATACTAATGTGGTTGTTTTTTATTAATTTTTAAAATGGACATATTCAATGTGAATCCATACATACATTACGACTTACATACACTTGTTTAGAATACCAGTTTGAATTTCTTTGAACTGTATAGACTTTTGGGTGGTTACCTAATTGGATGATTTTATCAGAATCTACTTGGGTCTTCTAGGTGAACCAAATAGATTATATGGTTAAAATTGATCATCAGGTAAAGCTCCCTAACAATTGTTGCTAATCATTTATTTGGAATAGTGGAGCATGGGGCCAAGCTGAGGTTTGCGATGCTATGTGCACTTTTTAGTCTTTTTTTTATTTTGGAGTCTTGTACTATACTGTATTAGAGTGTAACTATTTTGGATATATTCTAGATACATGTATCATCAACATAATTATATATATGAAACTTATTGTGTGTTTATTTATTCCTATCTTATTCACTTTCCAGTGGTCTTCTTGTTTATCTTCTTCCACTATCTGTATGTTATTGACTTCCCCTATGATATATTTTGGTAATGATGGAATAATATCCCCAATGAATCACCTAGTCCTTAGATTCTAGTAGGATTAATATTAAATTTAATGAGATGCGCTTGAGGCCATGTAACATTGCGGGATCAAGGCACTATTGAGTGGCATCTAGGTTTGGTATGCTACTTGCATCCATAGAAAATATTAATGTAGTAATATCCTAGATGATTATAGTTGAATTCTCGATAAAGGGAATGAATAATATTGAATTTCATGATCTCAAACATCATGATATATATACCATCATTAACTTAATCTAAGACAATTTAATCTATTGGTTTATATACACCAAAAAATCATTTAATTTGGCCAATTGTTTTTTTATGAGACCCATCGATATATCAAGGGGTATTTATAATTGTTGCCCAAACATCACTATATGTATCATGAAGTAATAATATATTGAATGGAAAATTAAATTCATAAGAAATATTTATCATCAAAAAATGTTCATATAGTGGTAATAATACCTATTTATCACGATTTTCCCGAGTTAATGAAAAATATTTTTAATAGTAAAAACTATATAACAAAATTGTAAATGGTTTATAAAATAATTTTATCCATGATAAAATGATTATTTATATTTTAAATATATTTAATGCTTGATGATCACATAACTTGAATGTTCATGTGAAATTTAAAATCCACAAAAATTAATAAGAGACAAGAGATGACCATCAGTTCTCCAAAAATATATGTTTTATAATAAAATAATATTTTTGATAAAATAATGAAAATGGAAATGAAATATTATAATCATCTTTCATTAATGATTTTTCATTTTAAAATATGTGAAAAAATGTAGAGGTAGACAAATATCATAAAACAATTATGGATGTGGGGATGTCCATTTACAACATATATGTTAAAAAACATCAGTTTTAATTTTTTTAAAAAAAATTAAAAAATGACACTTTTGAAAAAAATTATAATTTATCTCTTAAAAAAATTTAAAACTTCAAAAATTAGTTTACATTTCCTTAATAAATTATTTTATAAAGAAAATATAATTTATTAAAAGAATTTTGAAAAATATGGACATGGAAAAAATATATTTAATTTAAAAGACAAATAAAATAAGTTTTTATATTAAAATATTAATTTTTTGATTCAAGTTATAAAGAGAAAAAAAGTTGTAATGAAATATTAAAGATCATTAAATATTAATAGGATATGAAAATTGATATATTTTATGAAGGATGGATTATATTATTCTTTCAATGAAAAGTAAGGCAATCCAAAAAATGAGATTGTAAAATAAATCTCTACCTCATTGTAACTTTTAAGTTCTAACCATTTGAAATAATAAACAAAAATTAAAAAATTAATTATAATAAATAAATATTTACTCATGTTATATATTTCAAGGGGTTCTAATACTCACTATGTAAATTTATATAGGTATATAATATCTAATATGTATAAATGGAATGGAAATTGAGATAAAATCACTTCCCTCACACTTACCTTTAGCTGAAAATGCTTTAACCTCATAAATAATTGTATCAAACATGTTATTAATTTATAATCCTACCATATTCATATTTATCATATCATATATGATATAATTATTATAAAAACCCTACAATAAACATTGCAGAATATTGAGTTTTAAGTCATGAATTCATCCTCTAACATTTGTGTATCTTTTTAGGTGTAGAGTTTTATATAATTAGTTCATAACACATTCATTAAAAACAATATATATACTATGGATGTAACACACCAATATTTCATAGTACATTATTTCTTCAAAGTAATTCAATAACTTTCACTACACTTAACACTGAGTTCAAGAACACCATGACTTATCAAACTAGCCATTAAAAAGCGGTTTTGAATAGTATTAACTTAATTTTTCACTTTATATAATCCTTATAATTTTATAATACATATTATGTGTTTCTTAGACATAATGTAAGAACAAATTCATTTTTTTCAGATAAAAGAAGTATTTTTTCAAAAAATGCAATTTTACCGTCTTTTAAAGGCGAACCCTTTTTAAATCCAATATTTGAAAATTTTATATATTAAATTTGAAAAAATAAACATCTTCTTTATAATAAATACATAATAATTTAGTTTCAATAATGTTTTGGTGTTTTTCTAATAACTTTCATATATGGGTGAATAGTGAAAAATACTATATTTTAACCAAAAACAACTTTTTTAATCAAAATAATTTGTAGTGTTAAATAATACATTTTAATATTTTTGAAGTATAAATAGATTATATTTTAACCATTATATCTAATGTTATTAATTGGAAATAATTTCCCTTTTAAGTTGAACATAAACAAGTATCAATCTTTTGTTAGTTGTTATTTCTTAAAAACACGCTTTTTGGTTCTTACAACGAAAATTAATTTTAAATTAATAAATGCAGATTCTATGATTTGAATTTGGTAAAATAGACTTTATTATTGAATTTATAATACCAATATTATCTTAGGGTGAAATTTTGGTATTTTTCTTAAAACATTCAATTTTTGATGAATAGTGAAAAACACTGAGTTATTGTTTAAAACCGAATTTTTATTTAAATAATTATTTATTTTATATAAATTTAAATTAGGTAAAAATAGATACTTAATACCTATATATGTTCATTCTAATTAATTGGACTCTGTTTATAATAATTTTAGATACACAAAAAAATTATTGAACTTTTTACCGTCTTTTACCAACCTCCTAAGAGTATTTGCAAATTTACATAAAACTTAATTTTACCACTTTTTTGAGTTGAATTTAAAAAATCTGAGAGACACGATTAATATCATGGAGTAAAATGTGGTTCAATATGATAAATTTTTTTGGTGAATAGTAACTTTTTACATTTATTTACCATAGTTAAAGGTAAATAGGGTAATTCAAGGTAAAAAGAATATCATAATAATATAAAATTACCTTAACACTTGTCCTAAATATATTGTATGAGTCATGGCCGAGCATGGGAATCTTTGGGTCTATTTTGGGTCCCCATGGAGCCACTTATGAATGATAATGACACTTTATTTTAATTAACTTAAAGTAATGGAAAAAATGACATAAACAAATATCTTTTAGTAAATCAATTCATACATGGGGTTAAATATGTTATATTTTTTACTATAAATATTATTTATAAATCTAAAAGGTTTTCCTACATTATCGTATTTTTTTATATTTTTTAGAGCTTAAATTATTAAATTTATTCATGACACAATAATGATGCACTAATTACCTAATTAATGAAATATTAAAATAATTGATATTATGAATATTCAAATAAATGGAATTTGATAATTTTTATGAATTCCACTAATTTTAAATATTAATATGACATGTTAGTGTTGGTTATACGAATTGTTTTAGAAGTAATAATTATGTTATAAATTTATAGAAAACAAAATACCAAATAGTGTCAAAATTGACATAAAAGAGTTTTTAAAACAAATATTATGTTATTAATTGATATTATATTCTTAGAAATATAAGGGTCAGAAAAAAAAATTATATAATGATAGTTGTATCATTAATGAACCACTTGTGGTTATCTTGTATGTTTATAGTAATTTTATTAACCATATAATATAAAAATACAAAGAGACATGGTAAATATAAAACTATTTAACTAAGAGTTAAATTTAAAAGATAAGTTTAATATATTGACCCAAACCTATCTAAAACCTATTGGTTGAGTGTTTTTCAACCCTTCCCCACATTATTATTTAAGTAATATACTTTTTATCCATTAGAAACCGAAAAATATTTTACTATAAAATAATATTTCTAGATTTTCCTAAGGTGCCCCACCCTTCTCTTATAAAAGGGAACTCCCCCTTTTCTTTAATTCTCACCTTCAAAGCCATTTGTATCAGCAAATCCATACCCAATTATACTCCCAACATTCCTCCATTCAACCTAGAGGCCTTCCATTGGTCAGAAAGCCAACCTAAGGATCTTTTTGGATCAAATCAAAAGGAAGAACCCGAAGAAGAGGTAAATATTTCATCACCTCTTTCAAGTTCCTTTCTTCATCCACTTCCTCTTTCTTTGTTGTTTCTATTTTAAAATAATAACTCCAGTATATTATATATATTGTGATGTTATTATAAATATGGTACAACCATATTCATTATTCTATCCATCCTTTTAATGACATGTCACCATATGTGCGTACGTATGACTTACCGTCTCCACGTCGTGGTATAATTGTTATTCCATACATTATTATTTGGATGGGTATAATAATGACATGTAATTGATTTAAATAATAAATATAACATGATAAAGATTCTGTATATATTATATACCATCCAATTCTACACATTTTAAAAAATGATATTGTCGCTCGTGCGTACGTACGGATTACCGTCTCCACGACGCGATGAGATTCATTTCTACGTTCACCATTCATCGATGATTATAAAAATATATATTACTAATAATTTTGTAATATATGACATAATAATGATACTGGATATATATATATATATATATATGTATGTATGTATTTATTTACTTACATATATCTTATTCACTTACTTCCGTTCAATACGATATGAAAACAGAAACATCATTTATGCATATGTACGACCTACCGTCCCCATAAATGGTGTTTTCCCTTTCATATATCTATCTATTATAAATATTTATTTTCGGAATATATGTGATATATGAATCATGTTTTGTATTATGGAAGTATTTAAATCATGATCTAATTGATACGGTCAAGAATAACAAGTTAAAAATTGTATGATAAAGAAAGCGATTATTACCCGAAATGTTAATTTAACAAGGAAATAATTATTAAATGGGTAGTATAAAGTCATAAATAAATCATATATAATATAATAAATATGAATATGGTTCTAGTATCATTTAATAACATACTATGGTCATTATACAGAAGGTTAAACGTACCCTCGACCAAAGGAAAGTGCAAGGTAAGGGTTAATTCCTCAATCTCATTATTATTTGTGATTGTTTATGTGTAAGTTTTTACTAGGACATATTTATTATCCATGTCCAGGTTTCATAAAATAATTTTCAAATTGATTATTTTTAAGGGACTTTTTACTAAAACATCATTTTAAATATTTTAAATATTTATTCTTCTAAATCATTCTCATTAATGTCCATGTTTTCAAAATGGGTTTTAAGGATTTATCTATATGGATAGTAATGTTTTTAAAATTTTAATTCCTTTAAAAAGTTTCAAAGTGGTATGGGAACCTTTGATTTAAAAATGTCTTTAAATTTCTTCCTTTCTAAATTGTGTTACTTTTAAATGTTTTCATGAAAAAGGGATATTTCTCTCAAAGAGTTTTAATAATTATTTTCATATATGTCATCTTCTTTTGATGGATTTTAAAATTGTTTAAAGCTGAATTATTATGATACAAATATTCCATATTGTAATGAAGGTTTTGTGATATTTTTTACTGTTGATGTGTTATTTTTATACCATTTATGGTTTATAAATAAATTATTGACATTTCATATTCTAGTTTTAATACGAATTTTTATATTATGTTTAAATATTTTCATATGAGGAATGCATTGGACTTAGTATATGACGGGTGGAGCCCTCTATAGCTCCTCAATGAATCGGTAGGTCTCATGAGACAAACTAGTGTCTTGGCGCAAGGCCTTGACAAAATCTTATTTGTAGTCTTGGCACAAGTCCTTGACTATGTGGTTATGAAAGTTTGGCATTATGCATTCCATCATTATGAAAGTGGCTATTGATATTGCATGTGATTATTCGACTAGTAGAATATCCATGTGAATAAGTTAATGAAACTATTTTATTTTATCTTTTCCATACTATTTTAAATTTCATGTTTAAAAGGATTTTGTTTTAGTCTTATACATTTTCTTAAATGTTTATTCTTATTTCTGAATGTTTCCGCTATATTGTTATACTTACTGGGCATCTGAGCTCACCCCTTTGTATGTTTTAATTTTCTCAGGATTCCAAGAAGTGTATTATGATTGATAAAAAGGGTTAATCTAGGGTATTAATGGCATTCTCAAAGGATCATTTATGTTTTGTTTTATTTTCTAATGTGTAATGTGACGTTCATGTATGTAATCTATTTTCCAAGACTGCTAAACTTATCGGTACTTTGGGACTTGATTCCTTGTAATCATGCCAATGTTATGTAATAATGCATCGACTCTGGGATTCTGGGGTTGGGGCTTTATAGTTGGTATCAGAGGAAGTTTAGAAATAACTTTGGAAACTAGATTTAGATAAACTCTGATTAGAGCACATTACCCTAAGATAGAATTTGAGGATTAGTATAGAAGAACATCCTAGAATTTTGATAATGTAGAGATTTTGTTAGTTTTCCAAGAAAATACATCCTTGTCTGGATACGAGCAGTTAAAGGCAGCTCAGGCATAGATGTACCTAGGGGTAAAACCCAAAAACACTGCTTTGAGCTAGACTCAAACAAGAACTACTGCACGACAACGGGCCTTGCTACACTCTTGGTTAAAATACTATCGGGGGATATGCTTGGGATAATTCTCATTTTCTTTACAAATCATTATGAAGAATTTACAAGTATATGCCTCCTCAAAGAAAGTATTTTTATGATTATGGATTATATCCATAAACTGTTCAATTTACATTAGGTATTTTACAAGTTTGGAATTCTTCATCGTAATTCATAAATTGATGTAGTGTATTCCATTTTATAGGAATGGCTCCCAGTAGAAGGAATGTGAACTACAACAATATGAATGATCCAAAGAGTAAGAAGGATCATATCTTTAATAGTATAAAGCCAAAATTTAGAAAAGAAATAGTATCCCATGTATTCTCAACAAATGAAGAAATAATATCATGTGTTAGTAAGATAAATAAATAATTCTATGAGTCCTATTGATTTGAAGGGAAGAAAAGGAAGAAAAGGATGGAGGAGAGAAAGATGGATAAAGGGGAGAGGGAAAAGAAGGATTTTCAAATATGTGATAACTGTGGAAAGAATTACCTTGGTAAATGCTTGAAGGGAATGAGAGTTTGTAATAAGTGTGGAGAAAAAAGACACCAAGTACATGATTGCAAGGGTAATAAAAAAGTTTCAAATGTACAATGCTTCATCTACAAGTAGTTGGGACACTACGCGAATCAATGTTCAAATCATCAGAGTATACCCCAAATGTTGTTATTGGATAATAATCATGTTATGATACTACCAAAGATGAATAGTAATGATTAGATTTATTATGTTGTTATTAAAGTATTCTGTGATTTGAGTATTGTATTAATTATGTACATGTTATAAGAATTATATAGTATAAAAGGATTGTACTTCAGTACTATTTCATTAAAGAGTTGAGATTCTGTGGAACCATGAAAAGTGACTCAATAGCAGGTTAAATTTTTGGAAAATATATGGTTAAAAGAATGATAAACCATAATATGATTATAATACCGAGGTAGTGATTTTTGGAATAATACATGATTGATTTGGATAAATTATATTGGATATTCTTGACTACCTTGAAACTGATTAATGACTTGTATATTTCATCATTGTTGGAGTTTACCAAATTTATGGATAATAGGCGTATATCTAGTATTCTATAAGAAATAATGGATCATGAATGTAATCGATAAGGTTTTATGGTAATTCATGATGTTGTAGTGTTTTAAAAGAATACATGATGATGGTGTTCACATGTTATTACGTGGAAAAAAGGATCTTAATTGTGTTTACCTTCCCTATAAATTTTGGACTATGAGTTTGGACAGAAGTATTTTAGATAATCCTAATTTGAGAATATTTTTGGATTACCATAAAAAGGACAACTCGGAGGTTGGGCGGAAACCCGTCGCATCTGGAAAGGCCGCAAGACATGAACCCACAACTGAAGGGCGACAAGGGTGTATCGCCTACAACTGGCCCACATGATGTCCTGGATTGAATAATGTATTTTTTTTAAAGATCTGGTAGATGAATTATAAATTCATTTTTTTGGAACCCTATACGAATATGATAAATAGAATATTTTTTAAGTTCTATTATCTTTTAGAGTGAAAGATGAGTTTGTGGTAGAAATTTTCTAAAGGATGGAACTCTACTTGTCAAGTAAATATTTTTTTCTTCACTTATTCTATGAATAAATTAATTCTTAAACTTTAGGTAAGGTATCTTAAAACTAAAAATTTGTTATCCTAATACCTTATGTTTTGTTGAACCGATGATATTTTAAATCATCATAGTTTGATAGCTTTGAGGACATCAATTATATAATTGTTTTTGAATGATGACCTCAATCACTCCCTATAAATATTTACGTTTTTCCTTTAATTATGTGTCTCTAATTTCCACCAATGTTCTCCTAATCGAGATCATAATTTTGTGGTGACTTTTTCATTCCTCTTTTCCTCTTATTAAGACTAAATTTTATTAACCCAATTTTTGATTTGGGTTTTCCCATGAATGTATTTTCTATTTTCACCCTTTTATTTCTGAAGAACAATTTAAAATTTCAAGGACACAATTTATTGAAGGAGGGAATAATGTAATACCCCAAGATTTCATAGTACATTATTTCTTTAAAGTAATTTAATAACTTGCACTACACGCAACACTGAGTTCAAGAGCACCATGACTTACCAAACAATCAATTAAAAATAGGTTATGAATAGTATTAACTTAATTTTTAACTTTATATAATCCTTATAATTTTAGAATCCATATTATGAGTTTCTTAGACATAATATAAGAAAACATTCATTTTTTTCAGATAAAAGAAGTATTTTTCAAAAAATGAGATTTTACCACCTTTTAATGGAGAACCCTTTTTAAATCCAATATTTGAAACTTTTATATATTCAATTTGGAAAAATAAATATCTTCTTTAAAATTGGGACATAAGAATTTAGTTTCAATATTTTTTTTATTTTTCTGATAACATTCATATTTTGGTGAATAACGAAAAATACTATATTTTAACTAAAAACAACTTTTTTAATCAAAATAATTTGTAGTGTTAAATTATACATTTTAATTTTTTTAAGTATAAATAGATTATATATTTACCATTTAATCTTATGTTATTCATTGGAAATAATTTCACTTTGAAATTGAATATAATCAAGTATCAATCTTTTATTAGTTATTATTTCTTAAAAACATGCTTTTTGGTTTTTACAACTAGAATTAATTTTAAATTAATAAATGAAACTTTTATGTTTGGAATTTGGTAAAATATACAAATTTTTTAATTTAGAATATGAATATTATCTTAGGGTGAAATTTTGGTATTTTTATGAAAACATTCAAATTTTGATGAATAGTGAAAAACACTGAGTTATTGTTTAAAAAAAACATTTTATTTAAATATATTTTAGGTAAAAATAGATACATAATACCTATATATGTTCAATTTAATTCATTGGAGTCAGTTTATAGTAATTTTAGATATATAAAATTTTTATTGAACTTTTTACCGTCTTTTACCTACCTCCTAAGGGTATTTGCAAATTTACATAAAAGATAATTTTACTGCTTCTATGATTTGAATATGGAAAATTCGAGAAAAATGGTTAATATCAATGAGTAAAATTTGATTCAATAAGATAAAAATAATTTTTGTTGAATAGTAACTTTTTTACTTTTATTTACCACGGTTAAATGTAAATAGGGTGATTCAAGGTAAAAAAATATATAATAATACAAAATTATCTTAACACTTGTCATAAACTTATTGGATGAGTCATGACCGACCTTGGTCATCTATGGGTCGATTTTGGGTCCCCATGGAGCCACTTATGAATGATAATGACACTTTATTTTAATTAACTTTAAGTAAAGGAAAAAATGACATAAACAAATATCTTTTAGTAAATAAATTCTTATTTGGGGTTATATATGTTATATTTTCTACTATAAATATTATTTGGAGAGAAAAACAGTTTTACTACATCATGGAATTTTTTTATAGTTTTTATACATTAAATAATTAAATTTATTTGTGACACAATAATGATGCAGTAATTCTATATTTAATGAAATATTAAAATAATTGATATTTTGAATATCTAAATAAATGTAATTTGAGACTTTTTATAAATTCCACTAATTTTTTAGGTTAATATGACATGTTAGGGTTGGTTATATAAATTATTTTGGAAGTAATAATTCTGTTATAAATTTAGAAAAAACAAAATACCAAATAGTGTCAAAATTGACATAAAAGAGTTTTCAAAACAAATATTATATTATTAATTGATATTCTATTCCTCAAAATCTATGGTTCATCCAAAATAATTATATCATGATAGGTGTATCATTAATGAACCACTTTGGGTTCTCATTGAAGTTTATAGTATGTTTATTAACGATATAATAAAAAAACACAATGAGACATGGTAAATGTCAAACTATTTAACTAAGAGTTAAATCTAAGAGATACGGTAAATATAGTGACCCAAACCTGTCTAAAACCTATTGGTTGAGTGGTTTGTGACCCATTAACACCTTATAATTTAAATAATCCACTTTGGAGCCACTATAAACCGATAATTATTTTATTATAAAATAATATTTCTATCTTTTCCTAAGGTGCCCCTCACTCCTCTTATAAAAGGGCACTCCCCATTATCTCTTATTCACACCTTCAAAGCCATTTGGCTCGTCCAAACCCTACCCAAATATCCTCATAAAATTTCTCCATTCATCTGAGAGGCCGGCCATTGGTTACAAAGTCAACCTAAGTATCCCTTTTGATCAAATCAAAAGGACGAACCCGAAAAAGAGTAAATATTTCGTTACCTCTTACAAGTTACTTTCTTCTTCCACTTCCTCTTTCATTGTTTTTTCCATTTTAAAATAATGACTCCAGTATATTATATATACTATGATATTATTATAAATATTGTACAACCATATTCATTATTCTATCCATCCTTTGAATGAAATTTCATCATACGTGCGTACGTACGGCTTATCGTCTCCACGTCGTGATTTAATTGTTATTCAATACATTATTATTTGGATGGGTATAATAATGATGTGTAATTGATGTAAATAATAAATATAACATGATAATGATTCTTTATATATTATATACCATCAAATATACACATTTAAGGAAATTATTTTGTCGCTCTGCATACGTATGGATTACTGTCTCCACGACGCGATGAGATTCATTTCTACGTTCACCATTCATCGACGATTGTAAAAATATATATTACTAATAAGTATGTAACATATGACATAATAATTCTATTGGATATATATATATATATATGTATGTATGTATGTATGTATTTATGTATTTATATACTTACATATATCTTATTCCCTTACTTCCGTTCAACAAGATATGAAAACATAAACAACGTTTAGGCATACGTATGGCATACCGTCTCCATAAACGATGTTTTCCATTTCATATATCTATCAATTAGAAATATATATATTCTAAATATATAATATATGTGAATAAAGGTTTGTATTCTAGAAGTATTTAAATTATGATCTAAATTATACGGTCAAGAATAACAAGTTAAAATGCATACGATAAAGAAAGCGATTATTACCCGAAATGTTAATTTAACCTGGAAATCATTATTAAATGGTTAGTATAAAGTCATAAATGAATCATGTATGATATAAAAATTTGAATATGGTTCTCCGATTATTTAATAACACACTATGGTCATTATACAGGAGCTTAAACATACCCTTGACCAAAGGAAATTGCAAGGTAAGGGTTAATTCCTTGATCTGATTATTGTTTGAGATTCTTTATGTGTAAGTTTTTACTAGGACATATTTAATATCTATGTCCATGTTTCATAAAATAATTTTTAAAGGGATTATTTTTAAGGTAATTTTACTAAAACATCATTTAATTGTTTTAAATATTTATTCTTCTAAATCATTATCATTAATGTCCATTTTTTCAAAATGGGTTTTAAGGATTTATCTATATGGACATTAATGTTTTTAAAATGTTAATTCATTTCAAAAGTTTAAAAGTGGTATGAGACACTTTGATTCAAAAATGTCTCTAAATGTTTTTCTTTCTAAATTGTGTGACTTTTAAATGTTATCATGAAAAAGGGATATTTCTCTCAAAGAGTTTTACAAATCATTTTCTTCTATGTCAACATCTTTTCATGGATTTTATACTTGTTTGAAGTTGAATTATTGCGATACAAATCTTCCATATTGTAATTAAGGTTTTGTGATATGTTTGACAATGAATGTTTTATTTTTATACCATTCATGGTTTATAGTTAATGTATTGACATTTCAAATGCTAGTTTTAATACGAAAGATTATGTTATGTTTAAAAATTTTCATATGAGGAATGCATTGGACTTAGTATGTGATGGGTGGAGTCCGATATAGGTCCTTGATGCATTGGTAGGTATGATGAGACAAACTAGTGTCTTGGTACAAGACATTGAAAAAATATTATTTGTAGTCTTGGTATAAGGCCTTGGCTATGTGGTTATGAAAGTATGGCTGACTGACTGACTAAAAGTTAATTTTTTTTTCCAAAGAACTTTTGAGGAAAAAGTGGGAAACCATAATGACATCAAAGACTTAAAACACAATCCTGCCTCCATGAGCCAAGTTCATCAAGACAAAAGAAAATCCAATTCAAGAGGAAAAATTAGCCCCACCATAGAAAAAAAAACAATACGAACAGTGTCCACCTTCCCATCACTCATTGGCTATCTGTCATGTGCAAAGTTGCACAGGCCCGATACCAATGGCAAACGCTATAACCTCTCAAAACCTCCAATTCCGGGTAATGATGAAGAGGAAAACTCTATCAACTCTGAACCACATCCGGGACACTCCCTTTCAAGTAAACTAGATTAATTATTTCATGGAACAAGGCCATAGTGCCACAAGAAACATCACAAAACTAAACCATAAAAACCTCATCAAAGAACATCAACACATCACCTTTTACCAAACCAAAAGAAATCAAAGATGCATCCCACAAAGCAGACCGTAGTTCATTGCATCTTCCCTTTCTCCTAAACCATATTCAGTCCATACAAAAATACCAATTCCATGAGGAGTTCCTGGTTCCACAAGCCACCAATGCCACCGAACCAAATCAGAGTGACCTTACTCCGCAATACCACAACACAAAATCCTCATCCTTCATCCTCGAAACCACTTCAAGAAAAAATCCACATCTAAACTCCAGGATCCAATGCAAGACACAAAACCATAACCAAAAAATGCAGATGTCCCAAATCATAACAAACAGAAAAACAGGATAGAAAAACAGGGAGGAGAAAACCAAAAACCCAAAGACAACCGCAATTATTGTCGCAAACCTGGACAGATCCCGTCGCTGCCTTCACACACTCACTCAGAGACAACCTCGAACCACCACGCACACTCTCAGTCGACACAGACCCGTATATCGATCCACAATAAGAGAAGCTGGAGCATGACCAAAGGTTCCACCGCGCCGCCAGATGAAACCCTGCCCAGCGAAGGGGGGAGAGTGAGGAGAGGCCAGCAAACGGGAAATTCCACACCGGTCATGCCCACGAAGATTTCGCCGCCCCTGATAGAATCTGTTTTCACACAAGCACTGAGAAGAAGAAAAGAGGTGATTCGATGCCGACCCGAAGAAGAGCGCGATTTGAGATGACAGGGGAAACCCTAACAAGACAACGCCCATTACAGGCTCGTCCCGATGTGAGGGTTCCTATTAAAGTATGACATTATGCATTCCATTATTATGAAAGTGGATATTGATATTTCATTTCATTATTTGACTAGTAGAATATCCATGTGAATAAGTAAATGGAATTATTTGATTTTATATTTTCCATACTATGCTAATGTTTAGGTTTAAAAGGCTTTTGTTTTAGTCTTATATATTGCCTTAAATGTTTATGCTTATTTAAGAAAGTTTCCACAATATTGTTATCCTTAATGAGCAACAGAGCTCACCCCTTTCTATGTTTTAATTTTCTCAGGATTCCAAGAAGTGTATTATGATTGATAAAAAGTGTTAAGCTAGGGGATTAATGGAGTTCTCAAAGGATCATTTATGTTGTGTTTTATTTTCTAATTTGTAATGAAACTTTCATGTATGTAATATATTTTCCAAGACTGCTAAACTGATCAGTCCATCGGGACTTGATTCCTTGTAATCAGGCCAATGTTATGTAATAATGTACCGTCTCTAGGATTCTGGAGTCGGGGCATTAAAAAGGAGAACCATAAAATCATTAGAAACCTTTACCGTAATATTATTTTGAAATAAAACATGATTTTTTATCATGAAAAATCATAATGACTTTCAACTTGACCTCTTCCTTTCTCTTACCCATCCATAAACCATGTAAAAGTAATTTATGAACATTGGATGTACACAAAATGATCAGTAAATGAAATAAATATAATAATTTTATTTGTTTATTAAAAATTAACAATAAACACAAAAATTTTAAATTTATATCAATGTTTTTGATCGAAATATAGTAAATCATTTTACCATAAAAGCACACACACTTTTTGATCAAAGAAACTATCTAAAACCCATAGAAAGCATGTATAAATCTTACAAGTTACATGGGATATCATCATTCAATGTCACTATTAAAAAGGGAATAATTAATATGTTTAACATAAAAATCCAGAGTAACTAATGCATTGGAGGGCTATCATGGACCTACCTATCCATGGTTTATCACATATCCACCCATAAGTGGTTTATCAAAAAACCACCCATCCTAGGTTAATAATGTGACCACCTATATTTGGTTAATAATAAAACCACCCATCCATAGATTATAAATGAACTAAAATTTATTATAAATATTACCCAATAACCATAACATAATAAGAATTATGAAATCATTCATGTTCATTATAAAACCCTTTAAAAATTTTAATTAATCCCTTATAGAAAACTCTTTTAGATATCTAAATAACCATTTTTTGATAACATTTTCAATACCAAGTAAATATTCTGTATTAAAACCCATTCTCAGTAAGAAAAAAATAAAAAATGGGAAATATGTTTTTTATGGAAAACAATAAATATTCTAAGGGAACACAAACATTAAAACATGGTTACAGTTGGAAGAAAATTCATTGTTGGCATACACGTTAAAATAGAATGTTTCTTTTGATGTTTGTAAATAAATCAATAAAATAAACAAAAGAGTAATTTTTTTGAAAAACACTAAAAGAAAGAAAAAAATCATTATAAGTCTCACATGTCCATATAATTTCATTCATAAAATCATTTTAAAATGATAGACCAGGAATAAAAAGAGGATTTGATGAAAATTATATAAGTTGATTTTCTTAAAATATAAGTCCCTTACAACTTTTGAAGTATTATAATTGTATGACCCATGAATTAATAAATTTAAATAAAAATTTATATATCTAGATTATATGTAAAATCATGATATAAAATCTAAATGGGACTATATATACACATGCATACCATCAAGATATTAATTAATGAAAAAAAATTAAGATGTTGTCCCTTTCTTTGAGTTTGATTCATCACGCTCAATCTTTATCATCCAGAAAAATAAAATTTAGATAATTATTTACTTTCTTAAGAACTATTTTCTTTTTTATTATTCCTTTTATTTCACATATTACCATGTTATATACAATTACATAATTAATTAGTTTCGCATGATATTTCTTGATGATATTTGGCTTATATGTCCAATAATGACAATGGTTGGCTATCTATGGTCCAAGAAGTCATTTTATAACATATCTAGAATAATAACTTTGAAAAAATAATCCTCTTTATTCATAAAATATATTTTTTAAAACAAATGATGAAATATAGAAATGAAAAATAAACTATGTTACAATCATGGAGACTGTATGGCGTAATATATGCATGAGTAACATTTCTATTTTTCAAGGATCATTATGGAATGATGTTATGTTTTTTTTGTATTTATAAAATAATCATAATACAAAAAATAATATAATATTTCATGAAATATAATTACATATATCATGCATGTAAATTAGTGATAAAAAAATGTCACATCGCTTCGTGGTGGAAATTATTTATAGGTACACAAGAACGATGATATTAGTTTTCAGTGCAAGAAAGGCAATGAAATATCATATTTTTTATAATGATAAATATGTCATTAATATTATAATAATTTAATGAATATCATATATATTTATTAACATAATCATTATTACCTTCCATGTAAATATTTATTGAAAAATGAATCACTTCACATACGGAAGGGGTAGTCCACTGTACACACGAGTGACATTGTCGTATCCCCCACCAAATGTAAATTTAAAAGTCATATGTGATATAATATCTCTATAAGTATAAGTATGTAACAAAAATATTAATTAAAAATTATATCCATAATTATCAAAATACATGAGAGTTCATGATTAAAAATGAATAACATATGTTCCCTAGGCGGTAATCCACCACACACACAAATAATGATTTCTTATCCAATTTGATGGATAAGGAGAAGTATTTAGGATTTTAAATTTAAATAATAACATATAATTATTTAGAATATAATTGTTTTATTATTTAAGTATAATTGGATAAAATTTTAATGACATGGAAAAATAATTAAAATAAAAATGCATGGTTAATCACGACACCGCTTCTTCGGACAACCTCCTTAGGTAAGAACAAAATGTTGTAGTAGGATATAGTTTTGATAAAAATAAGGGATATAGATATTTAATATAGATTTTATGAAGGTATATGCATTGTTATTATCAGATATAAATATATTTTAATGTGTTAAGAGGATAGGACAGTGGGTGGTCTTTTATAAGTGTGCTGAGTGGCACAATTTAATTTTTTAAAAGAAAAAGGTGTACCCACATTTTTCACAATAGAAAAAGATTTAAAATTTTCCCTTATAAATAATTAGACAATATAAGGTCTGAATAGTTCCTTAAAATAGATTTTACAAAAGTTTTTAGTTCATTTTAGCTATTATCATTTTTCAGCCCTATCTGAACTCGTTTTCACCTTAACTGTGATAATTAATATATACTATTTTAACTTTTCATTATGGTAAAAATAAATTTTAACATAATATATAATATAAATTATGATTATTCCAAATAATAATTAAAATTTACCAAATTAAATTCACTTTTTTAAAAAAATTTAATTCAAAATGAAACTTATTGACATGATGAAAACGTAGGTTTTCAAGAATTTTATTTTTCAACCAAGTGATGATTTTATATTAACTCTAATAATAACAATAATCATTTTCTGAATCTAAAATAAATTTTTCAGATAAAAAATATATAGATTTAATTTTAAAAATTACTCATAAAGTATTATTTTATTTAATTAAAATGGAGGAACATTATGCACTTTAAAACAGTTTTTAGAAAAAACACATTTTTTAAACATAAAAAAATCATATAATGAAATTTAATATAATATTGATTAAAATTAAATTAACGTTATTAAATAATACTAAATAATAATTTTTTTACATTAAATAAAATTCAAAACAATGTGGTACTTTCAAATAATATAATTTATAGAAATAAAATGACATTTTTAGAAAAATTTGTATATTTTTTTACTATTAATTGAAAAATGATTTTTTTTTGAAAAATAGAAAAATTTGACCCTAAGATAATTTTGATATACTGATTTCAAAAAATAATTTATTATTTCTTAAATAAAAATAAAAAATAAAAAATTAATATTTTAAAAAATATATTATGAAGAATGAATTTAACTACTACTATTTCTATTTTATATAAAAATTTCGAAATATTTTAATATTAAAAATAACTATATAATCCATATTAATAAAATGAAAATGATTTATTCATTCGTCACCTATTTTTTTTTAATTATTCTACCATTTTTTAAATTCTTTCCTCACATTTTAATTCACTTATTAAACACGTGGTGATATCTTTCCCTCAAATTATTTTTTGATTCCATTGTTTCCTCTTATGCCATTTGGTATTCTCATAAAACCTTATAAAAAATCACATTATTCCACAATGCATGATCACTTATGTTAATAATATGAACAGAATTTTCCTTATAATAATGTTACACTTCCAACTGAACTACTTCATGTCTCAAAACATGAGATTAATCTAGAACATATTTCCTTAACATCAGAAAATGAATGTTGTGTACCTAGGGAAAACTAAAGGGAAATGAAATGTGGCAGGAAATTGATCTTAATTTATTTAGGATTATATACATTCCAATTATATGTGTAACTATATTTCCCTTTTTAAATAAATTCATAACATTTTTCTAGGGTGATAGTTTAAGAAAAACATGATCACTAACCTCTAAATAAATTTATTTCCTCTGGTTATCCACCTATGTTTTCTACCAACTCTGGGTCATCCTCATATATTATTGAATCAAATGAAATTTCTTAGCCATTTCCTATACCAAATATGTTCCCATAAACTTCCATTATCATAATCCTTATAAAAAATATTGATTTCTGAACCACTTTATATAAAATTCATCAAAAGGTTCCATCTATATACTGTAATGAAAACTACTATTACAAAAAATCTCAAAGAAATAATATTTTCATGAATCATTTTACCACACTTATCAGATGATAGGATGTTTTTTTATTACATTTATATTTATAAGATGCATGTATCTCATTTCCTTCCATATAGAACATTGATTACTTTTATCATCATGAGGAACATAAGTGTAAAAGAAAACTCCATCTCTACTTTAAATGTAAAATAAACTACATTCATATAGAATTTAAATTTTCCTGGGACCAAATATCATAAAAATATTTCATTAATTATTATAAAATATATTAATTTTAGTATATAATTCTCAAATGAAATTTGATATGTACCCATCGAGTCTTATGAAATATTCTTCACAGATAGTCACAAAATGTTCATCTTTTTCCATAATTCATGGAATTATTTTTCCATTTAGATTCATAAAATTTAAGGGAAATATTTTACAAAGAAAATATCCTAATTTTTTGTTATTAAATGGTATAAATATAATATTTCTATATGGTATTATTAACTAGGGACCAGCATTGAAAATCTTAACCTTAAAAATGATTAACAACAAGAGATATCTTTTAATGTTCTTAACGTCCCACGACTTCAAATATGTTCCTCAAATCATTGATCCATATATAATACAACAAATTGTACGATTATCCACTAAATTATTTTCTGATTTCACCTCATGAAATGTTTCACTATAGGCATGCTCTTTTTTTGTAGACCAAATCCAAATTGTCATGGATACCACCATTATTTATAGCTTGTGTCAACTGATCAATCACCACAATAGAGTATTATATTCCAATTCCAATGATCTTGTGATATTGATTTGGAGGGATATTTTCATCTCAGTGAGATCCCAATATTTATTTTGTATTTCCTTTGTGGAAATAATTATGACCATACATATATTAGATGAATAAACAAGGTAATTTTTAAATTCTATATCATTTCAATATATTTATAAAGTAAAATATTTCAAATGAATTGTATAAACATTTTCATAAACTCTAAATTTATCTAAATAAACATTTTATACAAACTATAAGTACCAAGGATTAAAAATTTTATAATTTTGAGTTTTAATTCATGAATTCATTATCTTAAATTTTATGTTCATTTTAAGGTTTAGAGTTTTAATGAATGTGTTTATTACTGCTACAATACTAAACCAAATATATAAAAATTTTATAATTCTCATTAGTATCCATTTTTACAATAATATAAATATTTTTAAAAAAAAACTGATTTTATTTCATGAATTATATTCCCAACATTCAAAATGTATTCTTCTTTTACATACCCAACCTTAAAACCTATTAAAAATATTTTAAAAAATGGTATTAACATATCAATCTCATTAAGTTAAATAGAATTATAGAATTAGATAGTCTAGAGAAAATCATGAAAACACCTGAAATCATTACATTTATCTCAAAAGTATTTATTTCTTGAAATTCAATAAACAATTTTCAATGAAAATCAAACTCAATTGTTTCTTTAAAAAATAATTTATATCCCATAGAAAGAACTTGTAAATCATGTAAGTAAATTCGGAAATCTTCATTCAAATCACTCTTATAAGTTGAATTACCGATATGGTCACATTTTTTCTATAGAGTACCCAATGATTTGGATGGTTTTCATGAATCCACCCATCCTTGGTTGATCATAGAACCACCCGTCCAAGTTTTATCATAGAACCACCTATAATTAGTTAATAATGAAACCACCAACTTATGTATTATAATAGAACCATTTATTTTGGGTTTTAAAGGAACCACCTGTAATCATAAAGAATTCCTAAGAACCATACCATAATTGTAACATCCCAGGTAAATAAGGAATAAAGAATTTTCATATTTATTATTATTTACGAATTAAATATTAATTTTACTTTAAATGGGTTGCTATGTTCGATAGTGTACTCGATACGCAACAAAGAGTTTCATTGAAATTTTACGTTGCACACTAGTAATAAAATAATATTATTTTAAAATGGTAGTTAACACATAGCTGTTGTATTGGCAGGAACGGATATAAATAACTAAAATATTATTATATATGTTTTTTTAAATGTTTTTACATTTATCCAATAAAAGATAAAGGCTTAAAATACGAAAAGAATTCAATTTTAGGCTTTTATACCCTAATTTTCACTAAATGTTCACTTATCGCCTTTTGATGGCGAACCGTCATTAAATATATTTTTGGTCACTTTTATACATTCTATTGGACCAAATAAAAATCCTTTTTAGAATCGGGACATCAAAATTTACTTTGTGTAAATTTTTGGTATCTTTCCAATAAAGTTCATTTTTTTAATGAATAGTGTAAAATGTTGTATTTTAATTCAAAACCTCTTTTTAATCTAATTTATTTATATGATTATATTATCTTTTGAATTGGTTTTAAAGTTAAATTAGAATATATTTTTACCATTAAATCCAATAGTGGTTATTGGAATTAATTTCACTTTGAAATTCGACATAAACTAGTGTCAATCTTGTGAAACTTATTGTTACATAAAAACACGCTATTTGCTCTGACAGCGGGAATTAATTATTAAATTAATTAATGCAACTTATATGTTGTGAATTTTATAAAATGTACTTAATTTCTGAATTCGGAATACCAAATATAGCTTAGGGTGAAGTTTTGGTATTTTTCTGAAAAACTGCAATTTTTGATGAATAGTGAAACCACTAAGTGGTACTTAAAAAAGTGATTTTTCATTTAAATGAAATTTTACAACCTCTGTGTTTTGAATTTCAAAAAATCCTACATGCATGGTTGTCATTAAGAAGTAAAATTTGGTTCAATGGGATTAAAATGATTTTTTGGTGAATAGTAACTTATTATGTTTTTAATCACGATTAGAGGTAATTAGTGTAGTTTAAGGTAAAAATAATGTTGTAATAATATGAAATGAACATGACACATGTACTAACCTCATTGGATGTGTCATGGACGACCAAGAAAATCCATGGGTCAACTTCGGGACCCCATGGAGCCACTTTAGTTTGAAAATGACATTAATACCTTTTTATTTAATGTTAAAATAAAAATGTCACAAACATGAGTTGTTTTACAAAAACATTTCTTACATGGGGTTATACAAGTCAGATTTTTGACTATAAATATTAATTAGAAAGATAAAAATATTTCATACATCATGATTTTTTTTGAATTTTTATACATTAAATAAATTAAATTATTTATGACATCATGATGATGCAGTGATTACCTCATTAATAAAGGATTTAAATAAAATGAAATGATAATGTAAAATATATGACCTACACATGTCCAAAACCTATTGGATGAGTGGACTTAGAACCCTTATCACCTTATCCTCGAAACACATCAATGTGGGACTATTAATATCCTAAATTCATTCTAAAATAATATAACATTTTTTTACTTTCCAAGAGTGCCCCTCCTCTCCTCTTATAAAAGGCCCCCACCTCTACCACCTTACCCACACTTTCGCAGCCTTTGGCTCGGCCAAACCTTGCCCATTTTGTCTTCAAACATAACTCTATTACTCCTTGAAGCCTCACTTTGGGCAGAAGTCTTCCCAAGGAAGCCCTTGAGCTCAAATCTAAGAGAGTTACCCAATTTTAAGATAATGTCTTCACTTGTGTTATTTTGTTTTATTTTTCTTCTCCAACCCCCTAAACTCTTTTTATTCATTTATTTTGTAACAAATACAGTATCTTAAATATACTAGGATGTTTTTATAAGATGATTTAGAGCTACACTTACACACATCTACATCTAATGGTTAAAGAACATACTGTTTCTGTGGTTGGCAAATTTCGGCCTCACGAAACGATGATTGTTCAATCTTCTTTTAAACACCATTAATGGTGGCCATTAAGATGTCACTCTATTTATATATGATAAATATTATGTCTATGTTTTACTTATGCTTTTTTATTTTTCATTTGTGTTTTACCTTTACGGTTTCCATTGTGGGTAAACACGATAATTTCATTTTAGGAAGTGCGGACTACCACCCCCTCAAAGCGATGTGATTCGTTAATGCCATATGTGGGACGTATAAAGGATGGATTTAAAGTTATTATATATGATGTTATACCGGAATTATATTATACCTCTATATCATTATTATTTATTTCCATTAATGTATGAGATAGAAATGAAATTAGCGTTCGTGCGTACGTACGGCTTACCGTCTCCATGAACGGTGTATTTCATTTCTTATCCCCAAATGTAATGTACTATTATAAGTACATATTTATAATGGATATATATAATGTATGTTACATATAAATGATGAATATAATTCTGGAATTAAAATATTAATACCTCTCATTTATTTTTAATTCCATTAATATGACAAAGAAATGAAAGTAGCGTTCATGCGTACATACGACTTACCGTCTCCATGAACAATGCATTTCATTTATTACCTCTAAATGATTATGTAATATTATAAATACATGTATATGCTGGATATATATGATATATATGATATCCAAATCATTAATATCATTCTGGATATAATGAACCTTTGACCACACGAACAACATGTAATTGTTAGAAGTTCACTTTTGACTCAAGTACCAAATATCGACAAATGACCGTTATCAACTTAAATGAATACATAATGTTCATAACATGGTAATAAGTGATATAAAAGGAATAATGAACTTGAAAAAGGTTCTTAATCAAGTATAAATTTACTCAAGTTTATTATTCAGGACGTTAAAGAATGATCGAGTCAAGTCGGACCCGAGGTAAGGGACTTCGTCTCAATCTCCTTTCATTGAGGCATATTTCGTTTTATACACAACTTTATTTTATAAGGTGTATAAAACACTTTGACTTTTACTTTTATACAAAAGGAATATTTTTCTATGAAGCGTTTTACAAAATGACAAAAAGGAATGTTTCTTTTAATGTATGCGGTGACAACGACATTTTCCGTCGCCGCGAGTATTATTTGGTCTTTCGCTTCCTCAAAAAGCCGTGATGTTTTTAAAAAGAAATAAATACCATATACTCTTTTATGTATTTTGGCATTGAAAATGTTTTTTATAATGGATTTGTTATGTCAATATATTTGAGTGATATATTGTGATCAAAGTGTGGAAATGTTTTCATTCCATTATGTTTGTTTTATGTCTTATGATTTTATAATGGTACTTGGACATTTGACGGGTGGTTACGTGATAAACCATATGACGGGTGGTGCCGTGAATACCAGGATGGGTGGTTATGTTATAACCTCCAATGCATTGGGTATGGAAGTCGGCCGTATGGCTATTCCATTAAGTATGTGTGGAAGTCGACCGTATGATTATTCCATTTTAGTATGTTTATGTCCCAAGTTACCTTTATATGTTATGTGTTCTTTATATGGGTTTTATGGTAATCTTTTGGATACAAAAGGGTAAGTAATGATCTTTTATTTAGTGAAGAGTTTTTACTACTTCATAAAGGTGAAAAGTATTACTTTGATAAAGTATACATGGTTTACTTTTTGTTTTGATAAACTAACAGTTTTTATTCTTTGTGTATCCCTTACTAAGATTTTTATGCTCACCCCAGGTTTTTTGAAATGTTTTTCATAGGACTTAATGTGGAATAGGGTCAAAGATGGGATCAAGGGAAAGTCATGCTATATAAAACATGGAACTAGACAAGTTTCTTTTTAAGAGTTTTTTATTCTATGGAAACTTAGTAGAAGTGTCTACTTTGTAAAGCTATTGAGATGTAATAGTTATGTTCTAATTCTCTAAAACTCTAAACCTGAAAATATCCTCAATGTGAATTATTCATTTAATTCAATATTAAGTAAGGTTTAAGGTCGGGGCCTTATAGTTGGTATCAGAGGTCGGTTTAGACAACTTTAGGAGTTAGAAAAGTGTAAAATTATAAGTTAATTATTGGTATGATTGAAATGATATAGCATTTAAAGATTACCATGTTTCTTCACCTAAGATATTTCTGTGATCAGAATGGTTTTCCGCAGAGGAAACAAAGCAGCTATGTTGGGACAACATCAGGAGGAAGGCAACCTTCCAAATCAGCAACCTGAGATGGTTGGAGTCGGAACTGAACAGTTTGTTGCAGTGATGGCACAGTTGACTCAGGCTATAAATGGTGGTGGTATCCATGCAAGAGATCAGCCAGATCAACTGCAAAGGAACATGTCAGTGGTGGAACATTTCATGAGGCAACACCCCCCATCATTCAGAGGATCATCTGATCCTATGCAATCTGAAGGGTGGATTAAATCACTGGAGAAGATTTTTGATGTCATGGGGTGTTCGGAACATCAAAAGGTTAGTCTTGTTATTTACAGTTTTGAAGGTGAAGCTGATCAGTGGTGGTCGATGGTGAAAAATATCAGGGATAGTGATGAGATTGAGGATCTTCACTGGGACGAATTAAAAGGTATGTTTCCTGAGAAATATTTTCCTAAGATGGTTCATCTTAGGATGGAAAAACAGTTCCTAGAGTTGAGGCAGGAAGATGATTCAGTGGCTTCTTATGAAGCAAAGTTCACTCGATTGGCAAGGTATGCTCCAAACTTCATATGAGATCTTGATAGTAAAATAAACCATTTTTACTCAGGGTTAAAGCCAAAGTATCGAAGGGCTTTATCTTCTCATGAGTTCAAAAGTTTTGAAAAACTTGTTCGATGTGCAGAGAAGGTGGAAATGGAGTTTGCCGATGATCAGGTGTTCTATGACAAAAAACATAATAAGAGGTCCAGTTGGCAGGAAAAAGGGACGAATTCATCAAAAAAGCAAGGAGGTAAGAAAACCAAATATCAATCCTGTGAGAAGTGTGGTAAAATGCATCCTAGAGAATGTTTATCCAAGTCTGGTAAGGGCTTTTGGTGTGGTAAGTCTGGTCATATTGCTCGTAACTGTAAAGAGGATGATCAAGCAGGCAATGAAAAGCCAACGGTAATATGTTTTAAGTGTAATGAAATGGGTCATTATGCAAATGAGTGTCTAATGAAGAACTCAACTGGGGGAAAGTAGCCAGACTACAAGCAGAAATGGGTGGTGAAATCCTTTGCAACAACCTCAGCAGATGTTGGGCCATCGAATGAAGTGGTATCAGGTACACTGTTTCTTTTTTCAGATTATGCCAATGTGTTTTTTGATTCAGGGTCTACACACTCTTTCATTTTTGAGAAGTTTTCTAGTAAATTGGAAATTCCATATCAAGATATGAATCCTGAACTTATTGTAAAAACACCTGGAGGAAACGTTTAGACAAAAAGGAATTATAAGAACCTTCATATCCTTGTGTGTGGAAATAATCTACCAGCAAACCTTATTGTTTTTCCTCTAGTAGATTTTGATGTTATTTTGGGCATGGATTGGCTTTCTGTTTATCATGCTAAGATTGACTGCAGATCTAAATTGGTTTCTTTTCAGAAAGATTTTCAGTTTGTGTACAATAATGAACCCTTGATTTTTATAACATATCAGGAAGTTGAGAAACTAGCAAAAGATGGAAATTAATGTTACCTTGAACATATTGTTGAAAATAAAGGAACTCTTCAGATTAATGATGTGTCAGTGGTAAATGAGTATCTTGATGTTTTTCCTGATGAGTTTCCTGGTATTATTCATGATCGGGAAGTTGAATTTACTATTGACTTAGTTCCTGATTCTAAGCCAATTTCAAAACCCCCTTATCGAATGGCTCAAGTTGAACTTTTAGAGATAAAGAAGCAATTGCAGGAGTTATTAGATAAAGGTTTCATTCGACCTAGCACATCACCATGGGGTGCTCCTGTCTTGTTTGTTAAAAAGAAAGATGGCTCAATGAGACTTTTCATTGATTATAGAGCCTTGAATAATATTACTGTTAAGAACAAGTATCATTTGCCTCATATCGATGATTTGTTTGATCAGCTCCAGGGAGCTCAGTATTTTTCGAAGATTGACTTGAGGTAGGGGTACCATCAGTTGAAATAAAAAGAAGCAGACGTTCTGAATACTGCGTTACGTACTAGATATGGCCATTATGAATTTGTAGTTATGTATTTTGGGTTAACCAATGCACTTGCTATATTCAAGGACCTTATGAATAGAATTTTCCATGAGTTCTTGGATAAGTTTGTGGTTGTTTTCATTGACGATATTTTGGTGTTTTCTAAAAGTAAATAGGAGCATGAAAGTCATTTAAGGGTTATCTTTCAAACCTTAAAAGAAAAGAAACTATATGGAAAATTCAGCAAGTGTGAGTTTTGGTTACAACAAATTTCTTTCCTGGGTCACATTGTTTCAAAAGATGGAAAAACTGTTGATCCTGCTAAAACAAAAATTGTTAAAGAATGGCCAAGACCCAAAAATGTAACCAAGATCCGTAGTTTTCTTTGTTTGGCAGGTTACTACCAAAGGTTTGTTGAAAACTTTTCATGGTTATCTAGTCCGATGACTAAGCTAACTCGAAAGGGTGTTAAGTTTATCTGGAGAAAAGAATGTGATGATTGTTTTCAGGAGTTGAAAAGAAGATTGGTGAATGCTCCATTTTTTGCACTTCCTTCCAGGAATGGTGAGTTTGTTATATACAGTGATGCTTCGTTAAAGGGACTTGGCTGTGTCCTTATGCAGAATGATCAGGTAATTGCATATGCTTCACGTCAGTTGAAAACTCATGAGGTAAATTACCCTACACATGATTTGGAATTAGCTGCTGTTTTTTTTGCTTTGAAAATTTGGAGGCATCATTTGTATGGATTAAAGTGTAAAATATATACTGATCAAAAAAGTTTAAAGTATATATTCACTCAGAAAGAATTGAACATGAGACAGAGGAGATGGATAGAATTAATCAAGGACTATGATTTTACAATTCATTACCATCCGGGAAAAGAAAATAAAGTGGATGATTCTTTGAGTCGAAAGAGTAATGCTTCATTAACAATGTTGCATTTGGAACATGATCCTTTGGTTAAGGATTTGATGAACTTCAGAATAGAAGTTTTTGGTGCAGGATGTTCTTCTGTTTTGTTTCAGGTATCTGGGAAATATTCTCTATCAGACAGAATCAAGCAAGCACAGAAGCAAGACAGTGAGTTGCAGAAAAAGGTAGAGCTGGTTCAAAAGGGTATGTTTCCTGAATTCAACATTGATAATGATTGTGTTTTGAGGTTTGGGAAGATATTATGTGTGCCTTGTGATTCACATTTGAAGAATGAGTTGTTATGTGAGGCTCATAGTTCCCCGTTTTCAGTTCATCCTGGCAGTACTAAGATGTATAGAGATCTGCGGGAGTATTACTGGTGGGATGGAATGAAAAGGTATATTTCTGATTTTACTGTGAAGTGTCTGACTTGTCAGCAGGTTAAAGTAGAGCGGCAGTTACCGAAACGGATGCTTCAGCCTTTACCAGTGCCAGAGTGGAAATGGGAAAACATATCCATGGACTTTGTTGTGGGATTACAGAGGACATCTCAAGGTAATAATGCAATCTGGGTTATTGTTGATCGCTTGACTAAATCTACTCATTTCCTTACTACACGAGATAATTTTTCACTTGATCAACTTTCCCGTTTGTATCTTAATGAGATAGTCAGGTTACATGGATTTCCTCTCTCCGTTGTGTCCGATCATGATCCCAGGTGTACTTCTAACTTTTGGAAAGGCCTTCAGAAGTCGTTGGGTACTGAATTAAAGTTTAGTACAGCTTTTCATCCTCAATCAGATTGGCAGTCAGAATGAACAATTCAGACCATGGAGGATATGCTACGATCTTGTTCGATGGATTATCAGGGAAGTTGGGACCAACATCTTTCTTTGGTTGAGTTTTATTATAATAACAGTTTTCATTCCAGTATACAGATGGCACCATTTGAGACATTATATGGGAAGCGGTGTCGAACTCCAGCTTTTTGGGATGATGTGGGTGAACGGAAGCTGATGGGACCAGAATTGGTAGAAGAGATGGCAGAAAAAGTTCAGTTGATTCAGAAACACATGAGAACAACTCAAAGCAGGCAGAAGAGTTATGCGGATAACCGGAGGAAGGATCTATCTTTCAAGGTAGGTGATCATGTTTTTCTCAAGGTTTCTCCATGGAAAAGTGTGACGAGATTTAGTAAGAAAGGAAAGATGAGTCCAAGGTTCATTGGACCATATTAAATTATGGAGAGAGTTGGATCAGTTTCTTACCGAGTGGCTTTACCTCCGATTTTATCTCAGGTACACAATGTTTTTCATGTTTCAATGTTGAGGAAGTATATGCCAGATCCATCTCATGTTTTGAGTCTAGAGGGAGTTTTGCTGGAGGAGAACCTATCTTATGAAGAACAACCAGTCCAGATTCTTGACCGAAGAGAGAAAGTGTTGCGAAATAAGGTAATCCACCAGGTAAAGGTTTTGTGAAAAAACCATATGGTTGAAGAGGCAACGTGGGAATCTGAAAATGCTATGAGAGATAAATACCCCCACTTATTTTGATAAGTGAATAAAATTGCGAGGAAGCAATTCCCAAAAGGGGGGAAGGATGTAACATCCCAGGTAAATAAAGAATAAAGAATTTTCATATTTATTAATATTTACGAATTAAATATTAATTTTACTTTAAAGGGGTTGCTATGTTCGATAGCGTACCCGATACGCAACAAAGAGTTTCATTGAAATCTTACGTTGCACACTAGTAATAAAATAATATTATTCTAAAATGATAGTTAACACATAGTAGTTATATTGGCGGGAAAGGATAGAAATAACTAAAATATGATTATATATGTTTTTTTAAATGTTTTTACATTTATCCAATAAATGATAAATGCTTAAAATACGAAAAGAATTCAATTTTAGGCTTTTATACCCTAATTTTCACTAAAGGTTCACTTATCGCCTTTTGATGGCGAACCATCATTAAATATAGTTTTGGTCACTTTTATACATTCTATTGGACCAAATAAAACTCTTTTTTAGAATCAGGACATCAAAATTTAATTTGTGTAAATTTTTGGTATATTTCCAATAAAGTTCATTTTTTTAATGAATAGTGTAAAATGTTGTATTTTAATTGAAAACCTCTTTTTAATCTAATTTATTTATATGATTAGATTATCGTTTGAATTGGTTTTAAAGTGAAATTAGAATATATTTTTACCATTAAATCCAATAGTGGTCGTTGCAATTAATTTCACTTTGAAATCGGACTTAAACTAGTGTCAATCTTGTGATACTTATTGTTACATAAAAACACGCTATTTGCTCTGACAGTGGGAATTAATTATTAAATTAATTAATGCAACTTATATTTTGTGAATTTTTTAAAATGGACTTCATTTTTGAATTCGGAATATCAAATATATCATAGGGTGAAGTTTTGGTATTTTTCTGAAAAACTTCAATTTCGATGAATAGTGAAACCACTATGTTGTACTTAAAAAACTGATTTTTCATTTAAATGAAATTTTACCACCTCTGTGTTTTGAATATCAAAAAAACCGACATACATGGTTGTCATTAAGAAGTAAAATATTGTTTAATGAGATTAAAATAATTTTTTTGGTGAATAGTAACTTATTATGTTTTTAATCGCGATTAGAGGTAATTAGTGTTGTTTAAGGTAAAAATAATGTTGTAATAATATGAAATGAACTTGAAACATGTCCTAACCTCATTGGATGTGTCATGTCCGACCAAGATAATCCATGGGTCAACTTGGGGACCCCATGGATCCACATTAGTTGGAAATTGACATTAATACCTTTTTATTTAATGTTAAAATAAAAATGTCACAAACATGAGTTGTTTTACTAAAACAATTATTAAATGGGGTTATACAAGTTATATTTTTGACTATAAATATTCATTAGAAATATAAAAAGATTTACTACATCATGATATTTTTTTTATAATTTTTAGACATTAAATAAATTAAATTATTTATGACATCACGATGATGCAGCGATTACCTCATTAATAAAGGATTTAAAAAATTGAAATGATAATGTAAAATCTATGACCTACACATGTCCAAAACCTATTGGATGAATGGATTTAGAACCCTTATCACTTTATCCTCGAAACACATCAATTTTGGACCATTCATATCCGAAATTCATTCTAAAATAATGTTACATTTCCTTACTTTCCAAGAGTGCCCCTCCTCTCCTCTTATAAAAGACCCCCACCTCTACCACCTTACCCACACTTCCAAAGCCTTTGGCTCTGCCAAACCCTGCCCATTTTGTCTCTCCACATACCTCTCCTACTCCTTGAAGCCTCACTTTGGGCATAAGTCTTCCCAAGGAAGCCTTTGAGCTAAAATCTAAGAGAGTTACCCGATTTTAAGGTAATGTCTTCACTTGTGTTCTTTTGTTTTATTTTGCTTCTCCAACCCCCTAAACTCTTTTTATTCATTTATTTTGTAACAACTCCAGTATCTTAAATATACTAGGATGTTGTTATAAGATGATTTCGGGCTACACTTACACACATCTACATCTAATGGTTAAAGAATATACTGTTTCTGTGGTTGGCGAATTTCTACCTCACGAAACGATGATTGTTCAATCTTCTTTTAAACACCTTTAATGGTGGCCATTAATATGTCACTATATTTATATATGATATATTATGTTTATGTTTTCCTTATGCTTTATTATTTTTCATTTTTGGTTTACCTTTATGGTTTCCATTGTGGGTAAACACGATAATTTCATTTTAGGAAGTGCGGACTACCACTACTGAAATAGTAGGCTATACCAACGGTTTTAAACCATTGGTATAGGCTGGAAAACCGTTGGTATAGACTATACCAATGGTTTTCCAAACCTTTGGCTAGTAAGCAGTGAGGAAAGCCCTATACCAATGGTTGCACTTAAACCGTTGCTATAGGTGTTCCAGAATTCTCGAAAAGTCTATACCAACAGTTCTGAACCGTTGGTATAAGATTTCCAGAATTCTGGAAAAACTTATACCAATGGTTCAGAACCATTGGTATAATATTTTCCAGAAAAATGATATCCTAATGGTTTATAACCGTTGGTATAAGATTTCCAGAATTTTGGAAAAAGCTATACCAACGGTTCTGAACCGTTGGTATAAGCTTTCCAGAATTCTGGAAAAGGATATACCAACGGTTCTGAACCGTTGGGATAGCTTTTTTCTGGAAAATCTTATACCAACAGTTCAGAACCGTTGGTATAGCCTTTTCCAGAATTCTGGAAAAAGATATACCAAGGGTTCTGAACCATTGGTATAACCTTTGCCAGAGCTGCTGCACAGCATCCCCCCAGAAGCCCTCAAATAGCCCTACCATCCACCTGCATAAAAAAACATTGCACAACAGCCCTCAATATAGCCTACACTATACACCTGTATAAAAAATATCACAAAAACCACATACATATTTCAAACAGTATAAAAAACACCGAAAATAGCCCAAAAAACACATATGACAACAGTCATTCGGTGGTAATTCACCTCACCCATGCACAACCCCCCAACCAGCACACCTCCCCATCAAATTCTAATAGGTATAATAGTTTGATAAATATCTATTAGAGTTGAATAATAATTTTAAATTCGCTAAAATCCCTTTTTTTGTGATCCTAGGTTTGGGTATGTAATGATTTGTGATGAATTTTGCATTTAACTTGTATTGTTTATAATATATGGTGAAAAGATATTTTCTTAGGAGTCTCGTCACTTATGACCCCATTAGTGAAACTACCCAACTCATGAAAAATAGTTTGCGACTATCGTTGATGAGTGTAAATTTCTATTGTATTCACTTAAAATGATTTCCTTTTGAAATAAAAGAGATACTTTGAGTGGTGTCGTCCACACCGCGCCTCGGATTGAGGCGGAGTTGACTCGTACATGTCACAAATGACCCATTGATCGTTTTTATAAAGTATCAACACAATCTGAATGTGTTTGGTTGGTTTCCCGTATGTCGGTTTTTTTACATAAAAGTGTATCCATTTTAAACAAAAGAAATACACTTTGAGTGATACCGACCACACCATGCCTCATATTGAGGCAAGGTTGACTTGTACACATCAAAAATGACCCATAGATCCTTGTCTTAAAGTATCAACAGTATCTAAATGTGTTTGGTCCGTTTTCTGTATGTCAGTTGTTGTTTTTACTTAAACTGTTGTCCATTTCAAAAAATAGTTAGACACTTTGAGTGGTGTCGCCCACACCTCTCCTCGGATTGAGGCGGGGTTGATTCCTACACGTCACAAATGACCCATGGATCGTTGTCCTAATGTTTCAACAGAATCCGAATGCGTTTGGTTAGTTTTCCGTATGTGGTTTTTTTACTTAAAAGCGCATCCATTTTAAACAAAAGAAAGACATTTTGAGTGGTACCGGCCACACCGGCCCTCGGATTGAGGCGAGGTTGACTCCTACACATCACAAATGACCCATGGATACATGTCCTTAAGTATCAACAGTATCTGAATGCCTTTGGTCCGTTTTCCGTATGGCAGTTGTTTTTTTAACTTAAACTGTTGTCCATTCCAAAGAAAAGTGACACACTTAGAGTGGTGCCGGCCACACTGGCCCTCAGATTGAGGCAGGATTGACTCATGCACGTCACATATGATGCATCGATTGTTTTCCTAAAGTTTCAACAGAATCTGAATGCCTTTGGTCGGTTTTCCGTATGTTAGTTGTTGTTTTCACTTAAACTGTTGTCCATTTCAAAGAAAAGTTAGACACTTTGAGTGGTGTCGGCCACATCGCACCTCGGATTGTGGAGGGGTTGACTCATACAAGTCAAAAATGACACCTGGATCATTGTCCTACAGTTTCAACAGAATCTGAATGGGTTTGGTCGGTTTTCCGTATGTCAGTTATTGTTTTTACTTAAACTGTTGTCCATTTAAAAGAAAAGTTAGACACTTTGAGTGGTGTCGGCCACACCGCGCCTCGGATTGAGGCGGGGTTGACTCGTACATGTCAAAAATGAACCATGGATACATGTCCTAACGTATCAACAGTATCCGAATGCCTTTTGTCCGTTTTCCATATGTGGTTTTTTTTACTTAAAAGCGCATCCATTTTAAACAAAAGAAAGACACTTTGAGTGGTACCAGCCACACCAGCCCTCGGATTGAGGCGGGGTTGACTCGTACACATCACATATGACCCATGGATCCTTTTCCTATAGTTTAAATAGAATATGAATGCATTTGATCTATTTTTCGTATGCCAGTTGTTGTTTTCACTTAAAATCATGTCCATTTCAAATAAAAGTTAGACACTTTGAGTGGTGCCGGCCACACCGCGCCTCAGATTGAGGCAGGGTTGACTCCTACATGCCAAAAATGACCCATGGATACATGTCCTAAAGTATCAACAGTTTCTGAATTCCTTTGGTCCATTTTCTGTATGTGGTTTTTTTACTTAAAAGCGCACCCATTTTAAAAAAAAGAAAGACACTTTGAGTGGTATTGGCCACACCGACCCTCGGATTGAGGCGGGGTTGACTCGTACACGTCACATATGACCCATGGATCGTTTTCCTATAGTTTAAACAGAATCCGAATGCGTTTGGTCTGTTTTCCGTATGCCAGTTGTTGTTTTCACATAAAATCATGTCCATTTCAAATAAAAGTTAGACACTTTGAGTGGTGCCGGCCACATCGTGCCTCGGATTGAGGCGGGGTTGACTCGTACACGTCACATATGACCCATGGATACATGTCCTAAAGTATCAACAGTATCCAAATGTGTTTGGTCCATTTTACGTATGTGGTTTTTTTTACTTAAAAGCACATCCATTTTAAACAAAAGAAAGACACTTTGAGTGGTACCGGCCACACCGGCCCTCGTATTGAGGCGGCGTTGACTTGTACACATCACATATGACCCATGGATCATTGTACTATAGTTTAAATAGAATCTGAATGTGTTTGGTCTATTTTCTGTGTGCCAGTTGTTGTTTTCACTTAAAATCTTGTCCATTTCAAATAAAAGTTAGACACTTTGAGTGGTGCCGGCCACTACTTCAAAGCACATTTTCCATATCATTTTCCACATGCATAAACATGAAATGCATGGCTAACTAAGAAATCTAAGTAAAAAAAATATAAAAATGAGTATCACAGTACCATGGAATACTAAAGGTCTAGGTAGTATACTAATCATACAATAAGAATCAAGTGCAAAAAACATAATCCGAATGCAACGTCCCTATGAAACAGAGGAAAACCCCAAAGTGGAAAACCATGTTCAAAAATAAAGAGTTATACAGAATTCAAAAATGTAATGGATCAATCTGCCTCTGATCACCATCACCATCACCACTATCATCATCAGCCTCATCCTCGCCTCCATCTCTGTCCTCGTCTTCGTCCTCGTCATCGTCCCCATGCTCATCGTCGGCCTCATCCTCGTCCTCAGCATCATCCACACCCTCGACCCCATCCTATCCCTCAGCCCCATCCTCGCCCTCGTCCACATCCTCATCCTCGCCCTATTCCTCTTCAGCATCCTCGTCATCACCAGGAACGTCATCATCTTGATCACCACTAGAGCTGCCACCTGGTGCATTGGATAATGCACCCATTGACGACATAAATGTCTGACAAGCCGCACTAGCCTCTAGTGGAAGTAATGAAGATAATGCTTTCATCAGTTTCATAAATTCTCTTGTCTCTTGTTTGAACCTGTACTTCCAACTCTGTGACCCTTTTATCAGACTGTCTTGCATACTCCTTGACCTGTTCCAACTCGGTGGTACTACAATGGATACCTGGAGACGACCAATACCTCGTTGGGACTATATTCTTACCAGGTCGGTAGCGTACTCGACCAGAGTGATCATCTCCCAAAACCTGATATAAATGATCGTGTGGCCCAAAATTGTCAGGCTCCTGGGCATCAAGAGCCTCTAAAGCAGCCTGTAAAAAATATTAATAGATTATTAAATTTAAAATTAGATATTAAACATTAAAATAAACAAATTAAAACTTACAATCATCTCTTGGGTCGGATCATTTACCGTGGTTCCATCTTTTTTTCTTCTACTCGAGAAAAACAATTTTGCTCGAGGGATACGTCCTTCAATATTAATTTTGTGCTTATGTAATGACATTGAAACAATATAAAGTGAAAGTATAATCATATATTCATTATTCAATAAATCAAATAATTTAAGTATGATCCACTAAAAAGGGAAAGTCCTAAAGAAAAATTATAAACAACTGTATCGTACCTGCTGCCTCTCACGATCTGACATAGTTGTGCGCCCCAAAGTGTGGAGGTATTGCTTTGAATAAATGTTTTTTTTGTTTTTTCAGAAGATTCCTAAATAATGATTAATAATTAATAAGATTATATTAATGCAAAATATGAAAACTCTCATTTAAATAACTCAAATGAGATTAATACCTTAAATTTGGCAGTCTCCCAATGGGTAATCATTTGGAGATATTGCTCTATCGGGAAGTCATCCACGATAGGTAATGTCTCTAACTCCATGCCCACTCTATCACACCAGCCAACATACAGCTCATGCTTATAAGCTCTCCAAAGCTCTCCTAGCTCTTTTAAACACGCTGGTCGTGCACCTTCGCCATCAGGGAAGTTAAACCGAAGTTGAAACCAAATTGATTAGTTCATTTAAATACAAAAATATACTACATTAAATCCAATATATTTTTTACCCATATTTGTGCCCACGCGTTATCCTTGACTTCGGGTGGTAGATATCTCCAAGAGAGAGGGATGACCGGAATGATATCAGAGTATTTGGCTAGCATCGCGAAAAAACCACGACATTGCTGCCCAGATTTCTCAATCATTTGTCCATTAACATTGTATTCAACCATCAACTGTGTCTGGAGGTTCCATACCGCATGCAAGAGAGTACGCCCCCTCCCCGGCCTCCTATCTGTAGATGAATCTGTTATTAAAGAAAAATAATATCAATACAAGTTATAATAAAAATAAATTTTGGTATAAAAATTTGATAGAGTTATATAAATATACCTGTGGTAGTCGGATCAATGGGTGCAGAAGCTAAAGGAATACCCTGTACAGGTGGAGTGTCCCTCAGTGTATGCTCCTCATCTATATACTGTGTCGCAGCAGGAGTCAAAGAAGGTGGAATATAATAGCCCGAAGATAATGAATCAGAAGCAAAAGATAATGGCATAGACGTCTGGCCAGCTGGTAGTGTAAACATCGGAGGTCTAAATATCTCATATGTCCCTAAAGACATGCCAGGATCAAAATAGGGCGTAAAAGATACGTCTGTGGTAGTGGGTCGTCTAACTCTCGCCCCACGAGCCCTCGTACCACCGACCTCAGTACCGGGACCACTAGATGATCGTCCATCTCTGACACCACCCCCATCCTACCACTAACCTCTCTACTGGGAGCAATATCAGGCTCCTCGTCAGATATATGTCGTCTAGGGGGTGGATCCTGAAAAAAAGTATCACAGAAAAGTAAACACATGATATTATAAGTTATTGAAATATTTATATTTGAAATAAAATACTCACAACATGGATGAGTGGAGGAACACCCATCTATACCTTGCGACGATTATTATCTGTCATCTTTTTCTGCCACCTCTCTTCAATGGGTGTCATTTCCTGCAATGAAAACAAATATGGAAGTAATTAGAAACAGATAACTAATGTGTAACCCAAAAAATAAAATATAGAAAAACCATTATGATAAAAAGAACATAATGAAACAGAAGATTTATGGTGTTATGAAGGTAAGTACTAGGATACACACTCTGAATGATGTAGGTGAAACATGTAGGTGAGAACACGACTGTATGATTCTATATATTTCCCACCACAACTTCGGGTTCACAATCAACTCTGAAAATTGAGCTGTTGGGGTCATCATAAGTAATAAACGGATTGATTCCAATTGCAGTAAGGATAGTGTCAACTTCATCATCACCATCATCAAAAACATGTTTGAGATTTACTTCAATAATTACATCGAATTTAGGATGACGATGATCTTTGACATAAAATAATTGCTTCACCATTGACGCCAATACATATGGTTCATTGGTGGAAAGAGTGTGAGTCATGTCGACAACTCGAAATCCACAATCATCAATAAAGGTTCCATGCCTCGTCATTGAATCAAACCATTGACATTTCATCATCGTGACTCGACCATGCGAGTAATAATCCAAAATTATTATTTTCTCCACGACACCATAATAAGAAACATTTTTAGAACGAGGTCTAGTGTCCGATGAACTGGCATAACAGTCTGTTGTGGCAGTTAGCATAACACCATTATGCTATGTTCTCATGTTTCTTACTCGTTCAGTGATAATAAATTTCTATCCATTGATCACAAGTGATTTACAAGCACGAACCATGGTATTAGGACCAAAACCCAAAGCTCTTATTTCCTCAGAAACAGAGTCTTTAGGAAAACTTGATACCTAAAATATAAACAAATAGTAAACTTAATTAAATATTATTTTTATTTAGTTATTACAGAAATATTTTTACCTTCAATTTCAACCAAGCAGAAAACCCTTTTCTATGCAAAGTCTCCTTCTTTCTCAAAAATAAAGAACGTTGATTTCTATATATCAATTCTTTATGTTCCCTGTAGATAAAAATAATAATAGTTTAACAAATATTTAAAATTACAAGAGATAATATAAGAGATACATGTACAATTAACTTACTTGATATACTCATCGAACAAATCACAATTGAACAACACTGTGCGATGTGCCATCTCTCGCTCTTCAAGGCTTAATATTGTCAATGTATATGATCCCAGAATTCCTCCTGTCTGAGGAAGTGATGGAAAACTGGGTTCAATTTTCCCATGCTGTTCTTCTTCATTTCTCATTGGTCTGTTTATTCTCGTAGCATGATCAGACAAATACGTTGAGCAGAAATCCATACATTCTTGAGACAAGTAACTATTCACAATAGAACCTTCGGGATAATTCCTATTCCGAACATATGATTTCAATGTCCAAATGTTTCTTTCAGTTGGATACATCCAACGGAAAGAAACGGGTCCTCCAAGAAGTATTTCGGTCGGAAGATGGACAGTCAGATGCAACATGCATGTAAAAAATGATGGAAGGAATATTTTCTATAACTCACACAAAATTAATGGTGTCTCTACCAACAATTTTTGCACAAGGGATTTGGAAAACCTCTTAGAACAAAGATCTCTAAACAAATAGCACAACCAAATAACTGAGACTCTAACATTATTGGAAAAGAGATGACGGATTTCTATTGGAATCAACTCATGCAAAAAAACGTGATAATCATGAGTCTTCAAAGATTTCAACTTCAACTCTTTTCTGTTTACCCGTTTTGATATATTGCTTGAATAGCCATCAGGAACTTTAATAGCCTCTAGCACTTCCAGAAATTGATTTTTTTCAGTAGGAGTCATCACAAAAGAAGCACATGGAACTTGACATTTATTTTCACTGATATAGACAGGATGCAATTCTAGTCTGATCCCCCAATCTACCAAGTCGCACTGATATCGTAAATCATCTTTTGTCTTCCCCTTGACATTTAGAATAATCGAAAGCAACATTTCACATATATTCGTTTCAATGTGAATTACGTCTAAACAATGACGTAATAAGTTGGTTGACCAATATGACAACTCAAAGAATATACTCTTCTTCTTCCAATTGTAACATGTATCATTGGAAACATTTTTCCTCTTTCTAGATTTCATTACACTCTTCCCAAATGAATAAATGAAATCTTTCAATTCATTAAGAACATCAGTTCCAGACATACGCTGAGGTGGATCATCATTCTCCATGGTATTGTCAAATCTTCGATGATTGTTTCTATATGGATGGTTCATTGGCAAGAATCGTCGATGTCCCATAAAACTAAAACTACGACAATATTTCAGTCTTTTCGATCTATTATTCTTCATACAAATAGGACATGACAATTTTCCTTTTGTGCTCCATCCAGACATCATTGCATAAGCAGGAAAATCATTGATAGTCCACATAGGTGCAGCACGCATCTGAAATATGTCTTTCGAACATGCATCGTATGTGGGCACACCCACATCCCAAATAAGTTTCAACTCTTTTATTAAAGGTTTCATGTATACATTTATATCATTTCCGGGATCAGAAGGGCCAGATATCAGTATACTCAAGAAAGTGTAAGGCTTTTTCATACACAACCAAGGGGGAAGGTTATAAATGTGTATGAAAACCGGCCATGTGCTATGCGAAGTAAGCATCTGCCCAAATGGATTAAAACCGTCACATGAAATACCCAGTCTCACATTACGCACATCGGCTGCAAATTCAGGATATCGAGAATCAAATCTCTGCCATGAAAATCCATCTGCAAGGTGAACCAACTCTTCATTATTCTTTTTTCTCTAGGTGTCATGCCATCTCATTTTTAAGGATATTTCATCAGACATGAAAAGGTTCTGTAATCTGGGGATCAATGGAAAGTGCCACATTACTTTTTGTGGCACACGAGATGGTGTTCCATCATCTTTTGGCTTCCATCGGGAGGTTCCACAATTTACACAATCATTTCTTTCAGCAGTTTCCTCCCAAAATAAGCTGCAATCATTCGGGCAAGCATGATTTTTTTTTGAGAATCCAAGTTCATCAACCAACTTCCATGCCATATAGTGGTTTGAGGGAATATCTGCATCATCTGGAAGTAATTCCTTAAAGAAGGTAAGAATGTAATCAATTGCAGTATTTGAAATCCCATACATAGTTTTCCCATGAAACAATCAGATTAAAAATTCCAAATGTTTCATTTTAACACATTGCTGATATACTGGAGTCGTCACAGCATCATTCAAATTTTTCACCCTAACAACATCATCATTTTCATTCGACGCATCATGTGTGCTTGTATCGAAATCTTGTTGGCTGGACATCCTTTCCTTCTCATGATGTCGAATAAATGGAAACCAATCATACATCAAACTCTCCAATTCAGTCCTATCATTTGGATCATTAACATTTTGAGATTCCATTTTCTCTCCATTGTGATACCACACATAATAGTTTGTTTGGAAAACATATTTGGTTATATGTTAGCTAACTGCATCACGGCTCAAACAGGGTCTTCCAACACAATTAAAACATGGGCAGTGTATGCGACCACTATTTGAAGCCTTGTCAAATGCAAAATCTAGAAAGCTGTTCAAATTATTTTGAAAATCGGTTGAAATTCGATCAGTTTTGTACATCCAACTTCTATCCATTCTGTAAAAAAATCGCAATAAGTCATTTCAAAGCAATTCAATAATATATAAGTTTAATCAAAATAATATTTACGTAAATGAAAATTGATTACTCTATATAAAAGCATAACTGACACATTACTCTATATGAGAATCATATTAAGAAATACAAAAAAATACAGTGTATATAAGAAAATAAGATACAAAATTTCTAATGCCTATATTCAAGGATTGAACAGTAAGATATTGGAAGTGGATCACGGAATACATAATCCTTAAGGGTCCTGTTGGGAGTATATGAGTTTTATACTTTAAATTCTTCAAGAAGATCAGGATGAGGAGTAGGATGAGGATCATGGGAGTGGCGAGACTGTCCAAGGGGGTGTGGCTTGTCCATGGGGGTGCGGGGTGTCTAGGGCGTGGTGGGGCCGTCCGGGGGGTCATAAGTGTCCAGGGGGTGCGGGATGTCTAGGGGGGTTGGGGTGTCTAGGTGGGCGGGCTGTCCGTGGGGGCGGTCAGGTTGTCCAAGGGGGTCAGGGTGTATAGGTATATTTATATGAAAAGAATACCCCCATAATAATCATGCAGCCCTGTCATTAGTTTAAACCCCTAGAACACATAAAAGAAGCTAGTATGGAAATTTACTAAAATATTTAACACCATACGAATGAAAATAAACTCTAAATATAGTTTGAGAGGATATAATGGTGTGTGTGAAAAAAAAGATATTAAATCAATTTAAATGAATATGGAACAAATGAGGGTTTATAATACACTAAGAGTACCTCAAACAATCCAAAACCACTATAGCACCACATATTCAACTTCATGAAACATGACTTGGAAATCTTACCTACGACTTTACTGATGACCACCTAATTAAAACACTCTATTTATGGTTCTTGAACACAAGGAACAAACAATGTTTGGTCTCTACCAACTCAATCACCCCCTTGTAGATCATAATATTGTTTCCACTTATACTAAAATGGTCTCACTGAAAGCTACTATTAATAATGGACCTAAACCATTCATTCTCCATAAAACAATGATCAAAGAACCATCAGAGGTATCTCTCATATAACCACAACCATTTTATCTATGATGTAACGAAATTCACAAGAATAACTTTTATTCAATAACCTTTTGGTATATAATTTTCATCAACAATGGTTCAATTATATGGTTCATCACATTCCAATCTATTAATCACCCATACAAGATAAAAATTGTACATTGAATTTCATTTAATTACAACCATCATATTTCATTTAATTCTTAACAAGCATAGAAGCATGGAAATTGGAATCTAATAACATTAATTAGTACCCAAAACTTTTTAATAAATTTAACATGAAAAATAAAACACTTTGAAATCTAAATAATCCCTATGAAGTAACATGAGCTTGGAATTCTATTGCACAAGTAAAAACACTCAACGATGGAATATATGAAAAGATTATTAATATAAATTATTGACACAAGATAATAAAGTAACTATGAATGTTAAAACTTAACATGTGATAGAATTTTATAACATATAATAAAAATTTCTTGGTAATGAAACATGAAAGGAACATCAAAAAATTAGACAACCGTCTAATGCAATCTATATGGGCTGAAATATGCATGGAATTTAATAAAGAACTGAAACATAAATAGGCCTGGAACATAAATTGGGTGGGAATATGAGAATAGAAATCGGTCTCATCCTAAAGAGAAACATATACACCTCAAAATCAAAAATAAAAACTGAAAGTTAAAGAAAATAAATCACCTTGGATGGGATGGAGGAAGAGAACTAGAAGCACCTCCAAAATCGCCAATAGCTCCCGTTTAGGGCTCTGGATCGCGAATGGGGGAGAGGACGGGCTACTTCCAGTTTAGGGGAAATTTTTACCAATGGTTTTTAAAAACCGTTGGTATATACATTCATCCCAAAACTTTACCAACGGTTCAATGAGAACCATTGGTAAAAGGTCACCAAAATCCAACTTTTACCAACAGTTCTCATTGAACCGTTGGTAAAAACTCCTCTATACCAACGGTTCATTACAACCGTTGGTAAAATTGTCTATAAAACCATCTATACCAACGGTTTCTGAGAACCGTTGGTATAGATGGCTATTCCCAACGGGTTAGTAAACCGTTGGGATATAACCGTTGGTAAAACTAGGATTTCTAGTAGTGTACCGCCCCCTCAAAGTGATGTGATTCGTTAATGCCAATGTGGGATGTATAAAGGATGGATTTAAAGTTATTATATATGATGTTATATTGGAATTATAATATACCTCTATATCATTATTAATTCTTTCCATTAATGTATGAGATAGAAATGAATGTAGCGTTCATGCGTACGTATGGCTTACCGTCTCCATGAACAGTGCATTTCATTTCTTATCCCCAAATGTAATGTACTATTATAAGTACATATTTATAATGGATATATATAATGTATGTTACATATAAATGATGAATATAATTCTGGAATTAAAATATGCATACCTCTCATTTAGTTTTAATTCCATTAATATGACAAAGAAATGAAAGTAGCGTTCATGCGTACGTACGACTTACCGTCTCCATGAACGGTGAATTTTATTTCTTACCTATAAATGATTATGTAATATTATAAATACATGTATATGCTGGATATATATGATATATATGATATCCGAATCATTAATATCATTCTGTATATAATGAACCTTTGACCACACGAACAACATGTAATTGTAAGAAGTTCACTTTTGACTCAAGTACCAAATATCAACAAATGACCGTTATCAACTTAAATGACTACACAATGTTAATAACATGGTAATAAGTGATATAAAAATAATAATGAACTCAAAAAAGGTTCTTAATCAAGTAGAAATTAACTCAAGTTTATTATTCAGGACGCTAAAGAACGATCGAGTCAAGTCGGACCCGAGGTAAGGGACTTCGTCTCAATCTCCTTTCATTGAGGCATATTTTTTTTTATACACAAATTTTTTTTATACGGTGTATAAAACCCTTTGACTTTTACTTTTATACAAAAGGAATCTTTTTCTACGAAGCATTTTACAAAATGACAAAAAGGAATGTTTCTTTTAACGTACGTGGTGACAACGACCTTTTCGGCCGCCGCGATTATTATTTGGTCTTTGGCTTCCTCAAAAATCCGTGATGTTTTTAAAATGAAATAAATACCATATACTCTTTTATGTATTTTGGTATTGAAAATGTTTTTTATAATGGATTTGTTATGTCAATATATTTGAGTGATATATTTTGATCAAAGTGTGGAAATGTTTTCTTTCCATTATGTTTGTTTTATGTCTTATGATTTTATAATGGTTCTTGGACATTTGACGGGTGGTTACGTGATAAACCATATGACGGGTGGTGCCGTGAATTCCAGGATGGGTGGTTACATTATAACCTCCAATGCATTGGGTATGGAAGTCGGCCGTATGGATATTCCATTAAGTATGTGTGGAAGTCGACTGTATGGTTATTCCATTTAAGTATGTTTATGTCCCAAGTTACCTTTATATGTTATGTGTTCTTTATATGGGTTTTATGGTAATATTTTTGTTACAAAAGGGTAAGTAATGATATTTTATTCAGTGAATAGTTTTTACTACTTCATAAAGGTTAAAAGTTTTACTTTGATAATGTATACATGGTTTACTTTTTGTTTTGATAAACTAACAGTTTTTATTCTTTGTGTATCCCCTTACTGAGCTTTTTATGCTCACCCCAAGTTTTTAGAAATGTTTTTTCATAGGACTTAATGTGGAATAGGGTCAAGGACGGGATCAAGAGAGAGCCATGCTATATAAAACATGGAACTAGACATGTTTCTTTTTAAGAGTTTTTTTTATTCTATGGAAACTTAGTAGAAGTGTCTACTTTGTAAATATTTTGAGATGTAATAGTTATTTTCTAATTCTCTAAAACTCTAAACCTGAAAATATCCTCAATGTGAATTATTCATTTAATTTAATATTAAGTAAGGTTTAAGGTCGTGGCCTTATAATAATAATAAATCATGACATCATGAATTTTAATCCTAGAAAACTTTGAAACTGTTTTTATACCATATGAACAAATCTCTCAGATATTAAAATACCCATTTAATTTAATAACTCATTTTCAATACCAAAATATAATATTTATTTAAAAAACTAGTTTTTAATAATAATATACCCAAAAAAGGGGAAATTTTTTTTAAAAAAAAACATGAAAGAAAGTTAAGTAATACAAAATTGAAATAATGGTTACAGTGGAATGAAAAGTCATTTTCACTATACACATTAAAATAGAACATTCTTTTTTTCATTTATTATGAAATTAAAAAAATTTGTACAATGAATAATTTTTTGGAAGAAATTAAAAGAAATAAAAATAATTTCTAATTATAAAAATCTCATGTCTATAAAATTACATTAATAAAATCATTTTAAAAACATGTAGATGAAATTGAAAGATATTTCAAAAAAAACATTTAAAGAGGGATTTTTTTAATGAAAATTCTATTTTGAATTTGGAAATATTTTAATCGTGAGTCCCATGAAATAATAAAATTAAAGAAATCATTTAATAATAATAGAATATGTAAATTCATGATATAAAATTAATAAGGAGATATATATAATCCTCATAAGTGAATATTGGTGTGTAATATCAAAATATGCCCCCTGAAAGGAAATTGAGATGAAGTACCTTACCTCGAGTTCGATTCCTTAGTTTTGTTCTTCATATTACCAAATAATATAATTATGTTAATTATTTACTTTAATAAGAACATTTTTAAAGTTTTTTATGTCTTTTTATTTCACTCATTAACATGTTATGTGAAATACTTTATAAATTATGTTTACATTATTTGTTTTTGAAGATATTTCACTTATATATTCAAAACTAACATCATAAGGTTGACTATGGACAAATATGTCATTTTTAAACATCGAAAGAATATAATAATGATATAATTATTACCTATATACATGAATTATAATTTATAAAATAAATCATTAATGATTTTATGTAAAATAGACTATGATATGATCATGGAGATAATAGGTTGTACAAACATTTGAGTAACATTTCCACTATTTAATGATTATTAATGAAAGAAGGTATGCATTATTTTATAATTAAATATTGATAAAAATATCATAAATAATCTATTATTTCATTAAATTTACTTATATATATAATCCATGTGGTTTAGTGAGGGAAAAAGCTTCACATCGTTTGGTGGTGGAGGTAGTCCACACAAACGCCTGAATGATGTTATCATTTTTTAGTGTAAGAAATAAATTGATATATTGCATTTTATTAATTTTAAATAAGTCAGGAATGTTATGATTATTTAATTTATATAATTTATTTTCATTAAATTTATACTTATTTCCTTCAATTTAAAGTGTTTTAGAAAATGCATTACATCACATTACAAGGAAGAAGTCCTACGTACACACGACAAATATTATCGTATCCCCCCTTAAATGGAATGTACAAAGGTATACATGATATAATATATAGATATGTATAAATTAAAATATAATATAATAAATATATATTTACATACATAATTATAAAAAAAACATTAGAGTTGAGGCTAGAAAAAATTATATTGGTTCTCTAGGTTGTAGTCCACAATACGCATGAAATATTATTTTGCATCTTATTTTATTAAAGAGAATATAATTTTAGTTTAAGAAATTATCATAATAAAATATAAGTATATAAGAGATAATAGTGTTATAATATAATAAAAACTTAATAATATTTTAAGGAGGTGGAATAAGAAATAAAAAAACACACTGTTAACCATGATACCTCTTCTTTGGACAACCTCCTTATTTAAGAAAAAAAATCATAATTAGTATGAATTTATAGAAAAAATAATGGATTTGTATCATGGATAGTTAATTTAAGAATTAACTTTTTCTGGTATTGGTTGATCTAAATAGATTTTAACCTATGAATAAAATGGGAGAGGGTCTTGCCTTTTTTAAGTGAGTTGAGTGGAATACTTTTAATTTTTTAAAAGAATAAGGGTACCCACATTTATAACAAAAAAAGGCTAAAAATAGACCATTATTAGTCCTATAAAATTATATGGTATATTAATGTCCATTAAATAGTTTTTAGATATTTTTATTGGTTGTTTTAACCATTATTTGTTAAGTTTAACCGCCAGTAAACTCGTTTTTTCACGTTAATAGTGGTAATTAATTTTAACCGTATTCATTATTTTTTATTGTAAAAAATTAAATTACACTTATTAGATAATATAAACTATCATGATTCCAAATATGGAATCCATTTTACCAAATTAAAATATCACAGTTTAAATAATTTATCTTAATATTAATCCCATTGATGTAATGAAAAAATTGTTTCTCAAGAAGTGTATTTTTCATAGAAAAATATTATTTTAAATTAATTATATTTCCAAAAATAATAATTATTATATGAATATATATTAAAATTTATTTACATAAAATATAAACATTTTAATTAAAACAACTTTCATTAGATATTAATTTAATTAATTAAGATGCAGAAACATTATGCACTTTAAAACCATTTAAAAACATATTTTTAAAACCCAAAAAGAACTTATACTAAAATATAATATAATGTTGATTAAAATTTAATTAAGAGGCTTAATATAAATAAATAATATTAATTTTTCTTTATGTTATATTCATAATGTAATTAGTTTTTTAAATTACTTATTTTATTAAAATGAAATGACTTTTGTACAAAAATCTATATATTTTACTATTCACTAGAAAATGAATATTTTCTAAAAAATATTAAAATTACACCCCCAATTAATTTATATAAATTTTTTTGAAAAAATAAATTCATTTTTTTTATTCAAATTATAAAATTTAAAAATTAGTATTTTAAATTATAATATTATTAGAAAATAGTTTTGATAAAACTATTTCATTTTTTATGTAAACATTACTTTGAATTTTTATAATAAATATAAATATCTAATTTATATTAATAGTCATGAAAATCACTGATTATATAATTACCTTTTTCATTACACTTATAAAATATTTTCACCCATTTTATAATAATATTTCATTATTATCATTTTTTCGGGTTTTGACTACCCAGTTTTCTCACGCATGTTTTATCATGGGGGTTCTGGTTGTTGTTCATAAAATATAGTTACATCATTTATATGAAAACATTAAAGTTATCAATATCATATTTATTCATTTCATACAGGTTTATAATTATTCTAAAAATTTGATCATGAAAAATCACTCACATCTTTTCATGAGGATAGTGGGTCATACTTATGAACGGGTGACATAATCATTTCCTACATGGGTGAATATTTTAGGAATAATATGTTTTATTAATTTTAATGATTCAATATAATTTCATAATTATCATATATATTCATTATTTCCATCCTTATAACAATCCATGTCATCAAGTGATGGAAGAAAATTACACCATTTCATGAGGCGATAGTCCACCAAACAGAGAGGCTATGGTTTTATTTATCATTTGATGATGAAGAAGATGGATAAACGTTTTGATTCCAATGTCATAACATCTTCATATATAGGAGATACTTGTGTCATTATATTTTAATTTTTGGGTGATAATTTATGGTGGTAAAATAATAAATATGAAAGAAATAGATTGGTCAAGAAAATTTCCTTCGCTTAGAGAAATCTCCATTATATCTCTTATTATAGAAACTAGGGTCAAAATTTTGGAAAATTTCTGAACTAGAGCATGGATATTGTTTTTTTGGAAAATACTTTCGTATGTTTTTATTTTCATGATAAATGGCTTAATTGCTATGAATAAGTGAAAGGATGAGGTTCTCTTTTATAATTGAGATGAGTGGAACCCTTGTAATGTTTTATTTTTTAAAAAAAAATATAGAGACAAATTCCTTAGAAAAATGATCCAAAATGACTCGTATTAAAAATGGATATGGGTAAAGTCAAAATTAAACCAACAACTGGGGTTTTAATAAGTGTTTAGTTCATTCTAATCATTATCATTTTATAATAACCCCCGGCATACCTGTTTTATCCTTAACCAATGTGATTCTTTACTGTTTTTAATATGAATCATCACCATAAATTAAATTTTCATTATTAATAAATTCAAATATTCTAATTAGAAATAATGAATCAATTTTATCAAATTCAAATCATATAAGTTTAAAATTTTAATTTAAAAATAAACCTGTAAGATGTAAGAGGATATTATGTTAACTATATGACAGATAATCATCCTTATATATAGGTACATATATAATGAATAATTTAAATTTAAATTATTTATCATTGAACATTATTTTAATAAATTAAAATAGGAATTCATTATGCTTTCAAAAAATTGTTTACTAAAAAACCATTTTTGTTCCAAATGAGAATATCGTTATTTCTATCGAATTGATAAAAAATACATCGTAAAATCTATATATTATAACATATTATTATAAATAATAGGAGGAATATATAATTACTACATTATAAAATATACATTAATTTTTATTTCTGAGGTAACATTTCAGAAAATCATTATAGGATTATTTTGACAAAGTATGTTAAAAATTGATATTCATCATATCAAATTGTAATTTTTTCCATGAATTATTAAAATTTAAATTTTATTGTGGGGTTGTTAAAAAAAATTCCACATACACTAAATAAATCTAGTATATTACAATGTTCATCATCATAATCCTTGGAACCTTATTCCATAAAAAACTTCCATAAAATAATGGATCTACTTAAATTATTTCTCATCGTTCCTCCAATACTCTATTAAGATGATGTGGAAATAAATTTGTTTTGGTAACTAATGTAACAATATACTTTTATACTAACTACCAAACCCTAAACCATTTTATGATAAAATGATAACACTCTGTTATGGTAACTAATTTAACTCTTCAAATTTCTATTCATCATCTCATATCCTAAACACTTTAGGATATTAAGTAGAAATTAATTCGGTATAAGAATTTTTTTAATCCTATATTTATTAATTTTGAACTTCTCAAAGGTAAAAAATTATCCAACTAACCTCTTAGAAAAAAATTTATATTTAGAATAGCATTTTATGTTAAAAAAACCCTTCTATTTTAAAAAAATAATTTTTTCCTTTAATAGGGATATTAAACATGTAAACTATAATATATATATCATATAGGGTATTATTATGAATGGAACATTTTAAATATTAAAATAATACTTTATTAAAATATAACAAAAATTTTATTTGGGAATAAATTCCCACACATTTTAGTAAATATTTGGATAAACACTTTTAACGAAATAATATTCTTATAATCTGTCGTATAATTTTATTAATAAAAAAGAATGGGTATTCATTTAATCATCTTATACTTGTTCAAAATAAACTATTTCTTATTGAACATATTCACTTCTCAAACAAGAAAAATGTTATTAAGATCCACACCTTTTACTAAGATTCGTGATATTAGAAGAAACTAATTTATATTAAAATCATTGTTGTAGTAACTATTTACATAATCTCATGAATATAAACTAAAATCCTAGATCAATTCATCCATTTATTTTTAAATATTGAATATTTACAAAAATTAGTAAAATAATCTTAAAAAACATAACATCGACATTCCATGTAGTATCTGAAAGTCATTCAGGTATAGATTGGATAATCTAATCATATTGAATTATTAATATTCCTTTTTTGGTTTCAATAGCTTTGATCGGCTTCTTAAAGAATCACTATTAAAAGTTTTTCTTAAATTATTCTTTTGTTGAAATTTTACCTGTCTATTCTATATGAATTTTTCTATAGAACAAAGACATCATATTCCTAATTAATATATATTCCCAAGTGTTGTATAATTCCAGGTAAGCATTTATTGAATTTATTCATATTGTCTAAACATTTCCATAGATGATAATTGTATGAATTACATTACTAGAGAAAATACTTTAAAACCATTAATGAATAAAATTATGAGTCTATAATAAAAAATATTCAATTTTTGAATAACTTAAAAAAATTGGCTATTTAAGAAGGAACTGTTTTGAAATATATAATTTTCAATAAGGTCATTTCATAAATTAGTAATATTTCTTAATAAATTATCTTTCGTTATGAGTCTTAAGAGAAACATAAATTATGATCATCCTTATAAGAATTAACCTCCAATATTAGTTTGATAATGATGATGATATTATCTATAATAGAATATTTAGTGAAATGATCATCATTTATTATTGACTATTTAATAATTATATTTATTAAGAGGGATCCCACTGAAATTATGACCACCATGAAACTTCATCTATTATACCCATTAGTAGTAAAGGATCTATATTTAATTAATAAATTGTCCCATGTATGGAGTGAAACTCATAACATATTTATTTAGATAGTGTATCATCCCAATCATGTCAAATATGAATATTGGATTGCTAAGCTGAGAACCCTTTGTCTAATAAATCCTGTGTACGACCAAAACATTATTCCAATTATATCCCAAACCATGGGGTTTACCATATAGTGTGACCAATAGAAAAAAAATCAAAATGGGATAATCGGAAGAAAGTCTAGGGTGACCTATAAATAATGAAACTACCCAGGGATAATCTAGTGACACCCATTACATGATTTCTATACAAATAATAATCCATAAGTATCCCTCTATTGCAAGAATGTATTCAGTTGGATGATCAATTTATTGAAAAGTTCCACTTTTAATTGAATATCAATGTTAGTTTTTAGGGGATTTAATCTCACCAAAGTATCTCATGCTATTCCTATTTTGTGTATGCATTCATTTAGTAATTTGTTGTTGAAATCATATTCCCTCCACAAAACCAATATGTTCAATCCATATTGATGTAAAACTCTTTTCAAAGACCCCATGTTTTTGTTACGTACCCAAAATAGAAGTGAATCACAATCATATATCTAAATTCGTCAAATGAATATATTATACGAACACTTAATCTAATGGTTTACAATTATATGAACTTGATATTCTCTATAAGTGTAATATTTCAACGAAAAATCGAAAAACCCATTCAAAATCTTACATAAGTAATAAGCTATCAGATTGATAGGTAGTCTAACTCGAAGTCCCTCTACTAGTTGATAATTTACTTAATAAATATTCTAATTAATTACAACTATAAAACATACTATAATCAATTTATATTCAACAATAAAATTCAAGTTCATAACATCATTTAACAACTAAGGTCAATATATATGAAAAAAATTCATTTTAGAGTTATTCCTAGTAAGAAACTACATTGCTCTATCCTATAAGTTTATCATATAAACATTGGAATTAATAAATTTATAATATAAACAACTTATAACTATGAATACAATAGTGAATAATCATTAAAATTATTAACAATTCAAACATATAAAATTGGAGAAAATTTAGAAAACAACTCCTAAATAAAATCTAACTATAAGTGATTTTATAATTTCACCCATAACATTAAAAAAAATCCACAATTCTGAATGAAAAACCATTACATTTACTTCAATATTTAATCTTAAATATTATTCATTAAATGTCATTTATATGAAAATAATTGAATTATAAACAATTTATAATCCAATTTCCATTATTTAATTATTTTACATAATCTTCATATCGTATTATTAATTATTATTTAACCCAAGATCATATCAATCATAATAAGACCCTTGGATGTGGATTAAATAATATCCAAATAATTCCACATTAATTTGACCAATTTAAAATTAATTAATTGTGAATAATTAATAATTTTAATATAATTATTTTATATAATAGAATTATTTCATAATTTATAAACCATTATAAATGATATCTTATGATTTATTAATAAATATTTTTATTCATATATCAGAAGTCATGAAATATAATTTGATTAAAAGGTATGTAAATATTAAAAATTAATAATTGGGAATAAAATGTTTTATAAATGTTTATTTATTTATAAAATTATTTAAAATTATTTAATTCATAAACCATTTATATAAAAAAAACTAAAATACATTGATAAATTATTTAAAAGAATTGTATAAATCCTTATAACCATTTCACATGTTAAAAATTATTTATATAGAATTTTTTACTTTTATGTAAGAACAAATTCTTGCTTAAAGGAAATCTCATCTATCCAAACACAAACACTCTGTGAATGGGTAATCCATTATGGATTTATTACATAATGGTATTATTATTATCACCATTACATAACTGACACTGGGTAATGGTACACTGATTTTTAAACTTTACATGGACTTCTAGCACCGTTTCAAAAAAGTATTATATTGGTTACCTTTATGCTGTTGTAACTCGCGTAAGGGAAAGTGACTAGTTACCCTTACACAAGACCCTAGAACCCACAATTACCATTATATAAAAACATTACATATTGGAATATCAGGTATTACCATTATACAGATTTAGAATAAAACTCGATTACCCATACGTAGAAATATTACATAAATCATTTGGGTAAGGTTAACTATACTTTCTACCTGTATGTGAACCCTTCACACAATTGTAAAAACTGGTTTTCATTACATTAATAAGTTTAGTTTTTGTTGACCCATATAAAGACTAATATATCTAAGGGTAATATTCATTGTCATTTATGAGACATCCCTACATAAGGGAAAATCCTCAGATTCCCTTATGAATCATAGCTGTGTAAGGGAAAGGTCTTTTTTACCTTTATTTTGACTGTATATATATGCATATACCATTTTGAAAACCTGAATTCCTAGAAACATAAAAAACATCTATGTTTTTTATTTATTCTACATCTCAATGAAATTTTCTTAAGACCATACATGGATCGCTATAATACCACGAAATCATGTTACTAAAGTGTAATAACATATATCCAAACTAATAGATGATCTTTAATGGCCTATATTTTAAGATATTCAATGAATGAAATGATAAATTAAATTTTGAAATTAAAATAAATAACATAATGTAAACCATCATAACTGGCACTAAAGAACCCTCTTCATCCATTGATCATTATATAAATTTGATAAAGATTATATAGTGGAAGACATATTCATCACACATCTATAGTGTTTCCATAAACTGATCTAAATCATCCATTGTATAAATGAGATTTAATATTATTCCATGGTATTATAATAACATTTATGAAAAGAAAAAAAATAAAAGATATCTTTTGGTAAATGGATTTTTGACCATATATAATAATAACCACAGAGTTCAAATAAATAGTGGTAGTATTTATAAACATTAAGAGAAAATAGACCTATACCCATGGTTTCTGGGGGAAATGTGGGTATATGTTTGTGGGTAAAATAATTTCATGGGAAATACCTATATTCATGGTTCTCCAGAAATTGTCAGTATAGGTCATCCATATACCCATGATTTTTGATGAAAAGTGGTTATAGGTTTAGTTGGAAATGTTTTTTGTGGGAAATACCTATACCCACGGTTCAAAAAAACCATCAGTATAGGTCGGACTATACCCATGGCGTTTCAAAAATGTTGGTATAAGTTCCATGGGGAAAATGTTTTTGACCTATACCTACGGGTTGATGAAACTGTTGGTATAGGTTGACCCATTATTTTTTCATAAAAACAAAAATATAACTAAATATTTTAATATATATATATATATGTATATATATATATATATTGTGTATAACAACATAAAATTTTAAATAGAGTAGTTTTACGGTCACAAGACTTTAAAGGGAAGGTGTTGGGATCAAATCCTAGTATGTGTTTTTTATATAAATGACTTATACCCATGGTTTGAAAAAATAAATGGTATAAACCTATACATTCAATTTGGTCAAACTATGGGTGTAGGTATGAACACAAAAAAGTATTATACCAAGGGTTTACAAACTATTTGTAAAGGTCTAAAACGATGTCGAGACTCCCAATGGTTCATAGAACCGTGGGTATAACTTATACTAATTATTTTAAACCAAGGTTATATATAAAAATTCTAGTAGTGAAACACATTAAGGAACATCCTCGATAGTTCATACATTAACTCTTTACTTTCAATATATGAGTTAAATATTTAACTAATACATGTATAATATGTTTAAATGAAACTCTAAAAAATTTCACTTAATTATTAAACGATTTAATTTAATGAATCCGGGATATACTATTGAATTATGATAATTGAAATAAAATCATTTTAACCTAACTGTTAAATTGGAGTTATGAATAAGAATAAAAACACTATAAAAAATATTTTTTATGTTTTTATATAATTAAAATATTTGTACTAATTTTCAATATATAAATACTCTTTTTAGTAAAGTCATTTCATGCGTCAAAGATATATTTCTGTCAAAAGTGGTTTCATTTCGTTTTCTGACTAGATTTTATAATTAATTTCTGTTAATCCTAGATTTTTAATTTATAAATTGGTTAGAATTTTTGAAATAATGATACCAAAAATATATTAATGTGAAATTTTTGGATTTTTATGAAAAAAATTAAATAGTTAAAAAATATGGATTTTATTGAATACTATAATTTACATTCAAGAATCTAGAAATCCCCTTTTTTTATTTTTTTTATTTTGAAATTTAATTTGTTTATTTTGAATAATAATATCCAAAAAATATTATTTAAGTCTTCATTATGCTTAATTTTTGTAGAAAACACCTTTATACAAAAAACTAATTATGTTTGTAAAACTGTTTTACCATCGCATTTTGTGGGTTAATTTTAAAGGTAATTTACGATATTAATATAAATTAAATTTTATAATATTTATTCCATATTTGGAATACATGTTTAAAATTTTGGGAGATAATCCAATTTATTTTTTGTCTTAATGAATAGTAAAAACAGTAAAATCTGTTCTTCACCATTAAGAATAAACTGAGTTTACACAGGGGTAAGGATAAACTAAAGGATAAGGGATATATTGGTAGATAAACATGTGTAAATAAAATTTTATAACCATATATATTCCTTATTTAATATCCTTATCTATATTATTTATTTTGGTTCTATTTATCTATAATAAGATATTAGTACACGAAAATATTTTGAAAAATTCCAAGTGTGCCCTCACCCTCACATATGAAAAGACACACCACTATTCTCTTATCCATAGTTCAACAACCTTTTAAAAATTAAAATACTTAATACTTAAATAAATTACCTCCCCATATTCTATAGCTTATGGATTGATCGTAATACCATCCTTTCAGGGATTAAGCTGCAAGCCAAAGGAGGATTCTCAACGATGAGGTGTAGTTCTTAACCGAGCACATTGAATTTTATTTATTATTATACCTTTCATAAGACTAATGTATAAAGAATAAAATTATAAATATAGTATAACTAATATTATAATATTTTATAATGGAAATGTAATAACCCTTATCCACCACTTTTCTATCAAATTGGAAATGAATATATCGCTCGTTCGTACACGTGGACTACCATATCCATGCAATGATATGATTTATTTTAAATCATCACATCACATGGTTATTTATAATTATTAATTTATTAAATATATAAGATATTTATGATTCAATAATTAGTCTATATTGATAAAAAAATTATATATCTTTCATTCAATATTTTCATTAGAAGATGAATACAACGTTCATGCGTATATATAGACTAATTTCTTAATGAGTGGTGTGATGTATTTTTCTATATATAAAATTTATCAATGATTATAAATAAGTATATAATGAATAAATATTATATTTATATCATAATTAAATTTTTTTATATTATGAGAAAATAATAAAAGTACAAGTACCGAAGCATCTAAATCAAAACATTCCTTAAAACTGAAATTGTTAACACAAGGAAATAAAAAAATTTATAAATTTTTTTTAATAAATGGGTGATTAAATATTATAAGTGGAAAATATATGATATTAAAGGTATGTATATAGTTTTTATATATATATCTATAAAAATTAATTTAATATAAATTAGGATAGATCACTTCCGAAGTGAGTGAGGCTTTAGGTAAGAATTTTTTTTAACAACTTCTTTCTTATCATGATTATTTTTTATAAAATTTATAATGATGAAATTATATAATATATCATTCCAAAATATCATAAATTTTATTATAATATTTTTTATTTTTTGATATTAAATTTTCTAATTTTATTTTCCACTATTTATGTACTTAAAAGACCAAAAGAATATTTTTAATAAAAAACATTATTTTTCTCTTCAGTCTGAAATCATTTTCTTCCAGGACCATATTTTTGTTAAAATGCTTTAAAATTTATTTTTACTATATTATAATTATTGATTAAATATTTTTTTACTCATATTATAATTTTTTCAAAAAATTATTCAAAGGAATATTCTTATCATTTTCGGAATGAGGTACTTTTTTCAAAATGTATAAACAAAATATTTGTTTTGACATATATCACAATAATAACCTCTACCACCATCAAAAAAATAATTTTATTTGAATTTGAATTTTCAAATATACTTATTTATTTTCAAATAAAATTTATCCAATATTATTTTAGATATTTTTATTATATAAATATTTTATTTTAAAATGAAAAAAGTATTTTTTTCGAAACTAATGTTCTAGTGTTATTTAAAATACATTTTACTTCTATGATATAACCCTTTAATTATATTAATGATTCCTAGAGGATATGATTTTATAAACCATCCTTATTTTTTCTCTATATTCATTATAGTTATAATTTAGAAGTATTGATGAATCAATTTTTCTTTTTCATCAGATAAGTTATGATGGAAAGATAAATATTTTCAAGATCTTGTGGTATAAAATATGGATGGATTATGATTTTGTAATGAGTATATATATTATATCCCTCTAATTAAATGGGTTAATATTTATGTCTTATGATCTCAAAGGGTACATGGGAGGTTATCCCAAGCCCAAAATAGGGTACACGTGTTTCCAGCCTATGCATAAACGTGGGAACATGAGAAGTTATCCCATGCCTGAAACCATTACATGAGTGGTTATCCCAATATTATCATATGTAGAATGCCTTTATGAGTGTCCTTGACAAATTTTTTCTATGATTATGAATATACCACAATTTATTAATTTATTTTATGATATGATGTTATGTAAAATCTATTCTCTCACAACTCATGTTATTTGATTCTATTATGATTCATTTATTATGAACTACCATTAATTTTTCCATGACTCAATATTATGAGCTACGAATTTATGGCTATGATTTTTGAATTTTAATCTCATATCATGATACACATATACTCACGTTATTCTTAAATTATGATTAATATCTCTATTATATACCCATACGTAGTAACTGAACACACCCTTTTCTGTGTTCTCTTTTCCCCGAGATATAGAGAATGGTTTTATGTATGATATTCCTAAGAAGGGTGATATTTTTGAAAAAATAAGTGCGAGATGATGTAGATATTTTATGTACCCTTTTTTATGCTTCATAATTTCCAAATGCATTAATCATTACTTTCTTTAAACATGTATTATTATAAAATTTATTTTTTATTCATCTAAAATTATGTAATTTTTATGTGTGAAATGTTTTGGTCCCAATAGTTCATATTAAAGGTAGGTTTAGTTTTTTGGAATCCAAAATGTGGAAAATATAGTGATAACCCCTAGAAAAATTCTATGTAAAAGTGAATATATAGAGTTATTGTAAAGAAATAAGTGTCATTTTCCCTAGAAAATACATCCTTATCTAGAAAATTAAATGTGGATGCAGCATCGTTATAGATAAACCTTGAAATATCTATACGAAATATAATAATGGACATGAATAGATAGTGACCAGGGATAACCTAAGTTAAACCTAAGGTGTCACTATTTCAATGGAATGTGTTACGATTTTGAAATCCTATAATATATTTTCATAGTTATATTGCATCTCAGTATGATTATTGGTCCTTACATTATTATTTTTGATTTTAGTCAATGGATGGAGTCCAAATGAACCGTGTTAATGCCTTATGTTATAGACAATGAAATTATTTTTTACCAGAGAAACCAAATATTATGATATATTTCATATAAAATATCATTTCTATTCTTTGAAATAATTATCAAACCATGAATAACTATGAGATTATATAAGAGTAGAGTATGGAACAACATTCTATTGGGTCCTTCATGAAGAATAATCCTCCATCATTTAGTGGGTTTTCTGATCCTATAATTTTTGAGAAATATATTAGTTCAACAGAAAATATATTTTCCATTCTCTATTTCTCGTATCATGGAAAAATATGTTTAGATATTTTTCATTTATAAGGCCAAATTGATCAATGGGGGACTATTATTAAGAACTTGATGAGATATGATGAAATTTACTCTATATATTTTGATGATTTTAGAAGGATATTTTTTATGAAGTAAATTCCTATTATTCTTATGAAAAATTGGAGAATTTTTTCCTTGAGAAAAAGTAGAATAATGGTGAATCCATTAGAACCTCCAAGAAAAATATTACAAGATTTACGAGGTATAATTATATTATTATCATATAATTTGAATGAAAATATTGATCAATTATTAGATAGATTAAAACAACGTATCCAAAGGGTGTTATAAATAATAGAATTTAGTTGATATGAAGAAATAAAATTTCAAGGTAGAAATATATATTCGAGTCACCCATGAATCATATAGTTTTGATAATAAAATAAATATAGCATTAAAAATAAATTATAATATTGAAACCCATGGAGGGAATAAAATGTTGATTTATTTATTCCAGATGTGTGGAAAGAAAAATTGATGAAAATTTATCAATTGTACTAATAAAATTATTTATGCATGGTAAGGAAGTCCATCGGGTCATCAAATATTAATGTGATGGGAAAAGGATAGATAATGAAGTGAATGGAGAGAAAGATCCACATAATAAACCAACAAGAATCCAATGTTCCATTTTCCAGGAGTGTGGATATTATGAAAACCATTTAACAAATCTATTGATTAATGATAATGAGAGATGTTAGAAACCTCTTAAGCCCAAAGAAAAAGGCATGTCTTATGCGATGTCTATTCCTGATGCAGGGTATGATAACGAAGCTATAAATGATATAAATTATAACCATTTTAGAAATTATAATCTATTATTTGATTCCTTATCTACACATTATTTTATATCAAAATAATTTCTTTAGGGTGTCACATTACCACATCTATGATTATATGTTTAATTAAAAATAAAAACTAAGTATGGTATGATTATTTCAACTCATGTATTTGATTATTCTCTAGTAGATGTTTTTGGAAATGTGTTTCATGAAAATATCTTTATTTATTATCTAACTGAAATAGATTCTATTTTTTTCATGTAATCACTTTAAATATATAAATCCAATATCAATTGTTGAGGAGGGGAATTCACTATTCATATTATGAACCAACCAATGATTATATAATATTGTGATGTAAAATATGAACATCAAAAGTAAAAAATATTCACTATATGAGTCATGATTCTTTCTCAATAGTTGTTTATATCTCATAATTTTTTGTGATAAACTCAAAATAAAATATATTCCGATTATATGAGATTTTTATAATCATTTTTGGAATAATTTAATTGTATTCTATTGAATTGTGATGTTTATTTTTCAATAAAACTCATACCTAGGGCTATATCCCTTTCAAATACTCTATAAAAAATATCCCCAATTGAGTTGCAGTAATTGAATAAGAATCTTAATGTGAATATTAATAAGGGGTTCATTTAGATAGGTGTTTCAACAAGGGATGAATATGGTTTTTGTTAAAAATAAATATGGATAAATGTGAATCTATATTGATTATTGGTAATTGAGCAAGGTCGAAATCAAAAATAAGTATCATCTCCTACGTATTGATTATTTTTTGAATCAACTATGGGGATATTGGAATATTTATATTATTAATCATTAAAATGGATACTATCAATCGAGGGTCAAAATAGAATAAATACCCGTAATATGATTCCCTACAATGTATGAATACTAGGAATTTATATTGATTCTATATCTTCATACTAACTCACCTTATATCTTTATAGATTTAATGAATATAGCCTTTAGAGATTACCTAGATTAGTTTATGGTAATATTTATTATTTACATTATTATATAGTAAATGTTTAAGGAAGTGCATGAAGTTCACTTGAGTCTTTTAATAATGACCTTAAAGAATGATAATCTATATCCAAAATTTACAAAGTGAAAAAAAATTATTAAAAGGATTCATTTTTGTGTTCAATAATATCAAGAAAGGGAGTATCAATAGGTCAATTTATGATGAATTTTATTAAATTTTGGCCCAGAAATACAACTATTACTGAGATCCATAGTATAAATAGATTTGAAGGACATTATCCACACTTCATAAATAATTTTTCACGACTATATAATTTTCACCGTGCTAACATGGAATGAATAAAAATTCTTTGGACTTTTTAATGTGAAGAAAATTTCAAGGATCTAAAGAGACGGTTGGTCAATCCAACTATGATTACACTTCATTGCAGTAGATAAGTGTTTTTAATTTACTATGATCAATAAAAAAGCGGTTGGTATGCATTCTTCTAAATAATTATATGGTAATAGATTATGCCTCATGTTAATTTAATGTTCATTGTTAAATTACCCTACTCATAATTTTGAATTAGTAGAAGTAATATTTTCATTAAATATATAGAAGCATTATCATTATGGATATAGTTGAGATATATATAATGATCATAAAAGTTTAAATAATAGAGTCATAAAGAGAGAGTTGAATATAATATAGAGAATTTTGTTGTATTTGATTAATGATTAGGACTATTCAATACATTACCACCATAGGAAAGAGAACATTGTGGATGAATCTTTGATTCAACAGGATCATGCTACTTTCTCTATCATGGGGATCAAAAAGGATCCAATATTTATAGAGTTGGAAATATAGTCATTGAAATCTTGAAGGAAGGGTACAAATCGCATCTTTATCAATTAAGTGTTCAACCACCTATTAGTGTGAAAATTAAAGAGGAATATTATGAAGATGTTGAGATATAAAATAAGTTGAAAAATAATCTGGCATTAAAAATTTATTATGATGTAATGATATGGTTCAAGAACACAAAATGTGTCTCGTCAATACTAGAATTGACTAAGTAAATATTGGATTTCTCACATAGTTAATCTTTGTCTATTAATCCTAAAAGTTGGAATTTTTATTAAGATTTTATGGAGTATTTCATTTGGGAAAACATAAAGATGGATATTGTTAATTATTCATGATAATTCTTGGTACATTAATGAGATACAGTTCAGTGACATATGTCAAAGTAGATGATTAAACCATTACCCATACCATAATGGGAATATGAAAAATTTTCCATGAATTTCATCACTAGAATCCCCAAAATATCTAAATCCCACAATTCTATTTCGGTTATAGTCCATTTCATTATGAATTTAGTAAATTATATTATTATAAGTGAATATTCTAATATTGATCAACATTTCAAGACATTCATTAAGGATGTTTTAATGGTACATAGAGTACACAATTAAATTGTATCTGATTATTATTTTATGTTTACCCTAATGTTCTGGTAATGTCTTCTATAAACACTAGATTCATTGTTGGGTTTTAGTAATACATATAATCCTAAAATATATTTTAAGTATTATAGCTCCATTTAAGAAATAATAGATAAATTATGATCAAGTTATGTATATTTTAATGGTGATTGGTATCAACACCTTCCTTAATTCAAGTATTCTTACAGAAAAATATTTCACTCAATTATTTAGATGACTTTTTATGAAGCTCTCTATTAGATGAACTGTAGAACACCGATATTATAGATTGAAGATGTAGAATGATGTATATTAAGAATTTATCTAGTATTAGAAATTATTAGATATCCAGATTCATCATAAATACATCAAGAAAACATATAGTCGATATAATTTTAAGGATTACAATCCTTTGAAAGATATAGAATTTAATTTTAGTGAGGAGGTATTCCTATATATTTTTCTATGGAAGAATGTTTTGAGATTTGAATGAATGGAATATTGGTACCAAAGTATATTATTACCTTTGGGATTCATAATTGAGTAGGGACTATGAATTATCCATTTGATCTTCCACCATTCATTTAACAAGTTCATGATATGTTCCATGTATCTCTCTTGAAAAGTACATACCTAATCATTAGAATTTATGGAACTTAGAGGTTTCACAAATGGACATGAAAATTATTATAAAGAATAACTATTATAAATATTTTATCATTGAGATTAATTGTTACTAATATGGACTACTCCCTTGATTAATGGTCTTTACAGGAATCATAAATTTGAAGAAGCCAGATAGGAACTCGAGGATGTGTTGAAAACAATATCCTGAATTTTTTTTGTATCAATGTAACATAATTTCAAGTGAGAAATTAATTTTATGGTGTTATAATGTCACCCCCATATATTTTAATTTTATTTAATTTAAAATAAACTTTATGTAACATAGAGATTTATTAACACACAACACTGAGTTTAAATGGATCACAATATACTACAAAATTATGATAATTTAAAGGTGAAAGTTATAACCCAGCTCATAAATTGGAAGGATAAATAAGAATAAAAATATTATGAAACATATGTATAATGGTTTCATATCATTCAAATTAATTGACTAATATATAATCAATGCACACTAAATCTTTAATAAAGTTATTTTATGTTTTAAAATATGTTTACTTTAAAAATGGGTTTTCAATTTATTAGTGTTGGCATATTATAATGAAATGAAACCACTATAACAATTTTTGTTGTATAAAAAGCATAAATTTTCTAAATTATCATATATAAATTAGTTTAATGATAATATTTTATATTTATTTGAAAAGATTAATTTTCTATTGAATAGTAAAAAGATACAGATTTTGTAGAAAATTATCTTTTCTATTAATGTATTTACAATGTCCCATTTTGTTTTTAATTTATTTTAATATAGAATTAGTTTATTTTTGTGAAACATAATCCTATAATTGTCATTGGAATTGAAATCGTGATTAATTTTTGTATAAGATCATTTTTATGCTTATATTTTCATTTTTCTAGAAAACCATTTTTCGTTACATTTCTAGATTTTAATTTAAATATAATTAATGAAACATAAATAAATCTAATCTATTAAAATGGTAAAAAAAATTAATCTTAATTTTAAAAACTTTTAATGGTATAATATCATTTTTGTTCATAATTAATTGTAAAAATAGTAAATTTTTTTACTATGATTAAGGATAAAATGGGTTTATTGGGGTGAAATTAAACTAAGATGTAAGGGTATAATTTCTAGATAAAATGTTCAAAATAAAATTTTATGGCCATATATTGACCCTGTATCTCCTCCTATTCACATATTAGTAATTTTGGATCCATTTGGATTGAATATAAAATTAATATAATTTAATGTTTTTAAAAAACTTTCAAGCGACACCTCTCCCACAATTGTAAAAGGACACCCCTGTTATATATTATTCATAAATAAATTTCCTTTTATATCAGCCAATTTATAAACAAATAATTTCATACAATCTATCCCTATGTCTTATATGTCAATTTTATTAGAATAATATACTTTAAAGGATTAATGTGTTAGCCAAATGAGGTTTGTTAAATGACCACTTTCAATTTTATTTCTTCTTCCACCATCAATAAACTGATTTTATCCATAATAACATGATTAATACCATATCATAAATATATTCATATAAAATTTTAATTATTTAAAACATGTTTTCCACCTTGTTTCCATAAAACGGGAAATCAAATTTTCACTCATGCGTAAATTTGTACTACCACCTCTATGCAATGATATGAATAATTTTGCATACATTCATCAATTGAATGTTTATAAAAATGTATTTAATAAATATAAATGGTATTTTTGAATTAATAATGTTTTTATAAGGATAAAATGTTATTTATGTTTCTTCCCTTATTATTGTCATAAAATTAATAGAACATTCATGTGTACATACAAAATACCATCACCATGAATGGTGTAATTAGATTTTCAATATATATATTTTATGGATGATTATAAATAGTTATATAATGAATATATATGACATTTATATCATGATTAAAATTATAGAGATTATGGTAAATGCTTGGTGGTGATGCTCTCCCTTGTAGTGACGAACAAACCCTAATTCCACGGATCCATGCTCCCCCCTCTCAGTCAGAGGGGGGAGTTTCACGATCTAATTCTCATAGAAATAGTAGATTATTATTTCCATTATAAAATCCAAATTATTTTCCTCCCTTCTTGAGGTTTCATCTCTCTCTGAAAGTCCCTGATCTCTTCAAGGAAGCGCTTTAGCTCTTTCTTTACCCAGTGAAGCTCAATAACGCCACCAACCTGTGAAAACTCACTATGATGTCTATGTTTAATCTTCAGCGGCCCTCATTTGATGAGTTCAATGGTTTGTCTTTAATTCATAGGTTATTAAAGAGTACATAGTTTCCAACTTAATTTATCAGAGGCACTTGATGATTTGGTTTGAGTCAGATGTCGATTTGATTACCACCTTATCCAAGGCCCAAATAAAATTCAATGGATCGCTTTTTTATCCATTTCAATGGAGTCTCTATTTCCACATGAGATGAGATCCATAGATGTTGGAAACCTGGATAATTCTCCATAGTCTTCCAATTTCCTTTCATAATACCTCTATTTTGTGTTTTATTAGGAATATAGTAGGTTGGTACCTCTGCTCTGAATGTCTAATGGATATGGTATGTTATCCCACCTGTCCATAAATTTGTTTTGAGGTTGGTGTAGTATGGTCACTTGTGAATTGGTTTTGATCATGGAGGAGAATGATTTTTAGTGGAAACATGAGGATATATTTGAGTCATGGATGTAATACTTTGTTACATGTGGCAGATTTGGTCATGTGGAATCGGTATGTCACAACAAAGGCTTCACTGGAATTTCACAGGGGGTTATGAAGAAGGTTAATGGTGGTTGTGGTGCTTCTATTTCAGCTTTTCCGCTATTGAGGGATCACCATAAGATTATTCCTCCAATGGGAGATTCTATGGAAGTATTTGATTAGTTGGGAGGGTGTGTGGAGGTAAATTCCTTTAGACATTAATTGGTTGAAGAGAAACCTCAGGCAAATGTGGAGTGGGTAGTGAAGCAGACTGTTCATGCAAGGGTCATTGTTCATGGTAATGTTCTGAATGAGGTGCAACAGAGGCCACTAGATTTTATGGTTAGTTATGTTTCTGATCATGTAATGCATGATCTTGGTATTGAGAAGGAACATCCAATGGAAAATACTACAGGAAATTATTCCTCATGGCCAGACAATGTGACTGAGGAGAAAAATATTTTTTATAAAATTCAAAACATTTAGAAAAATGTATTTAATAAATTTTTTAATATTTTTTTGAAAAATATTGAAATTTTTTTAATTATAATATAGGCATGTAAGATAATTATTATAGATATAAGATCTGAAAAAATATTAGTATTACATACAAACAACTTTATTGATGTTTCATTATTAGATAGTTGTGTAAATGGAAACCAAACATTTAAAACACATTCATGACCAATGGGTGATTAAAGTCTTGTAGTAAAAGGAAATAATTTTATATGATTCCCATAAAGTATCCTTTAAAATAATAAATCTCAAAAAGAATAGAGATTGTAAAATAAATCCTTTACCCCATTGGTAACATTGAAATAAAAATAGTTGTATGAATTATAACTATATGTAACATATAATATCATGAATAATAAATGATTCATGATTTAATATGTAAATGGGTAGAATATACAACATATAAAATAAATCAGTTGTCAACATTAAAATATGCCTCAATGAATGTGGACTGAGATATATTCCCTTTCAATGACCATATAATTTAACTGATAATTAATAAATAATGTTATTATGTTTGTCAAAATTTAATTCCACATAAAAAGTTTCAAAATAATATATAATATAATCAATGATCATTACACATATTATATTATCATATGAATGATAGTGAATAAGTAATTTAACTCAAGGAAAAAATTGATTTATAAATTCCCTTACCTTGAGTTCTCCTCCTCTTGTACATAAATTATTTTCATAAATATTATAAATATGTTAGTTATTTAAATTATTATGAAATTTTTTATATTTTATTCTTACATTTAGTTTACTTATTAGTATTTTTTATTTTTTTATATAATCTATTAAGTTCACATTGGAAGCTTTGATGATATTCAGTTTATATATCCAAAATGGCATTGATTGGTTGAATATAGAAATATATTTCATTATTACATCATTTGTGGAATAACAATTATGAGACACATATCATTTTTATACATCAATTATAATTTTATAACCAACCATGAATTATGTTTTTGTGAATTTAACTACCTCATAATCATGGAGATGTTATGTTTTATGTATGAAAAAGTAACGTTTCCATTTCACAATGATCATGTTTAAAATAATGTAAATGTTATTTTTTATTTTAGTAAGTAAAATTATATCAATAATATAATATGATTTATTTATATAAAATTATATATACCGTCCACTTGATGTGGTAATTAAAAAATAATAACATTGCCTTGTAGAGGTCGTAATCCACAGGTACGCATAAAAAAAGTTTTCATTTTTCTATGAATGGAAAGGTAAAAAATATATGATATATTAATCTACTAGAATGATAATAATGATAGGAATATAATATATGTAAATTAAATCCATCATAATAAATAATCTTGAGAGTTGATGGTGGAAAACAAATTACTTCAGTTCATGAGGCGGTAGTCCATCATACACATGAATGATGAATTAATATCACATTTTAGGGAAGAGGATATGAATATAGTTTCTTACATTAAAATAATAACACTATATTATATGAGAGATAAATTTTTTATAACCTAAGGGATGAATAATATTTTAAGGAGGTGGAAGAAGAAAGAAAAAAATGACTTGATTAAGAGCTATACCTATTCATCAAACAACCAATTGGGGGTTACCTGAAAACCACCACTAGGATGGTTTTATGATCAAACCAAGGACTCTAGAAAGTGGTTGGGTTTTTTGGGAATGTATTTGGTAAGGTATTTTATAATGCAGAATGCTAATTTTGTTTGTAGAGGAGTGGAGAGGGGTGTATATTTATAAGGGGGGAGGGAACCCGATTAGAAATCTCCTAAATGAATACAAAATGATAAAGTCCTTATCCAGAAAAATATTCCCAATTAACATAGATTATAATTTAGTATAGTTTAATGTCGATATATTTCAATAAAATACGATATAAACATGTTTAATTGGAAAAAATTACATTATATTTTTTAAACCCATCGGTAAACCCTTTATTACCTTAACTGTGGAAATTATTTTTTCTATTTTTACTACTCACTATGACCAAAAATTAATTTTAAACAATTAAATAACCTTAATTATTATTATTATTATTAAAGATATGGAATATATTTTTACCAAATTAAATTCATATAAGTGGTAGATTATAAACTAAAATTAAACCAGCAGATGAAATGATAATGCGTTTTTCCAAAGAAAAAGTTTTCGTAAGTATAAAACCTTTTTATATCAAAATTCAACATAAAATTGATTCAAATGATATAGGTTATAATAATCATACTATATTTGAACTAATTTTATTTTTAAATTTTTTTAAAAAAAGTGTAACTTAAAAACTTGTTAATTATAAAGGTAGTTTTAATTGAAATCATTGTTTTTCAATATTCAAGGAAAAATTAATCATTTTAGAGAATTATAAAAAATTCACTCTAAGATAATTTTTACATGATTATTAAAGAAATTAATTAAGTTTTTTAAATTATTATTTTATATTGGGAAAAATTATTTTTAGAATATGTGTACAAAATTTGATGAAAAGAAGTTTATAGGAAAATTCATTTTTTCAAGGGAAAAATGATTTTTCATTAACTCTTTTAGATTAATCCTCATTATATAAATTACAATTAATATAGATATAAATATTAACACTAAATTTAATTAAAACTACTCCTCATTATGGGTTACTTCAATTAGCTAATAAGTAAACATGATTAACTTTAATACATTTTCTCTGAAACAAGTGTTTTTAATCATAAAAATGAACTTATATTTAAGTATTATATAAAGATGATCAAATTTAATTGATTTTATTAAATATAACTAAATAATAATTAGTTTACTTTGAAATAAAATTAAATTATTAATTGAAATTTTAAATTACATAATTGTTTCAATGTAAATGAACATTTTACAAAAATCAATATTTTTTACTATTTAATGAAAAAACATCAATTTCAAAAAAACAAAATTTCACAATAAGATAATTTTTAGATGATTATTGTAAAAATTGTATCATTTTTATTAAAAAAATTACTAATGGTCATGCTGAGGAAATATATAACTAATATATAAAAAGTAAGAAAAATAAATCTTGAATAAAACATATTTTTAAAAAAAAAATGCATTGTATTCATTAAAAATAGATGAATATTTCCAAAAAATATATCAATAAATTTATATTGATTAGGATATTTATGGATATTTCATAATTTATTTAATCATATTCATATACTCCAATTTTACATCTAGGTTATAATATTCATATTTAAATAATATTATTTCATTGTTCATTTAGGATTAGTGTTTCATGTCGTATACACTGCTGAACATTGTTTTCTATTTAAAATCATTTGGGGTTGCATTCTACCAAATTCAATAGATTTCAGTAACACAATTTGAAATTTATCTCGGTAATAAGTTTTTTCCCATCTCAATGTTACATTGTTAAAATCCAAAATCATACAGACGGTTAATAAAAATTCCACTTGATAAGAGGGAAAGGGAAGTATTATTTTCATCAAGAATAATACATAACTAAGTTTACATGTAGAAAAAAATTGATGTTTGAGACAATATGGACCTAGAAAATGGTGTAATACACAAATAATTATGGAGAGTTGCATATATCACTAACCATAACAATTTGAATAATCATGGGAATTTTAATGTACCCAAAACCATAAATTTGAAATGGGTGAAAAGACCATAAATTCATCATAAATTATTTTATTAGGATAATATATTTTTTATTTATCAATTAAAAAGAGTTGTTTATTTTTTTACCATCGAGACTAAGAAAATATTTAAATATACTTGATAACTTTCTATTTCATAAGAATAATTTCATGCTTTGGTTGTGCTTAGATCAATAACCACTTCATCTCATGTCCTTAGGAATGAATATTAATGATGAATCATATAGATAACCATTATTTAATAAATAGACATTTCATATATTTTGAATAATATTAATTAAATTGAATGAATACACACATGAGGATCATAAAAGATTAGTGTCTTTGAAAAAATGGAAATAGAAACAACTAGTACATAAGTTAACTATATCATCTCCCACTAAATTATTCATAACTACAACCCTTCCTAGATGTAACGTCCTGACCTAGGTGCCACACACGAGTTCTCCAAGATTCCTAGTCACATGAAATAAAGACCACCACCCCATAAAAAAGAGTTTTCAAACTTATAAGGAGGGGTTAATATTAATTATGGGGAGTATAGCGACCTTGGAATAACATATGTGGATATTACATCATTTTGGATGAATATTTAGCACATTACAAGAATACATGCCCTAGGATCATAATTTTGTAGTTTATTTTGAATCATGGAACATATTCTTCTAGTTTGGTGAATGATATTCAACACCCCCTTAATGATCTTACCATTTGGTACTTCTACTTTAAATCCTTCTTCATAACATAGATAAAGGAAACTTAAGAAAGGGGTGGGATCAAAAGGCCAATAAGGGTAAATAATGGAAATATGTAGGCATAACATTAACATAAGGGTATTAGAACATGATCATAACATTTAAAGGTTATACCCTATATATTCAATATCATAAACATGATTCCTGGAATAATATTTGGGAATTCAGAAAACATGAATCATATTGGAATCCAAATCATAATCTCAAAAAGAAAAACATAGGAATAAGACAAGGATTTTTTTCATACACATATGCATATAAAATTTTATGTCATGGAAGCCTACAAAGTCCTTTATAACATGTTATTATTGGGATAATAAACCATGTACCTAATTGAGGCATGCTATTCCCTCCCATGAACCCTTTTTTTCATCCTCAGGATACCATCCAATATACCCTCTTGTTTTTAGGTTTGAGATTCCCTCATGTGTACCCTCTAATTTTGAGCTTAATATTCCATCATGTATTGGGATAGGGATTCCATCTTATTTAACCTCTTGTTTAATTCATGGGATTCCCTCTTATATACCCTCTCTATATCACAAAACATTTATCATTACCAGATGTAATGAAGAGAGATATAGGTACCACCGATCACGTAATGAAATCATAAATGCATGTGAAAGAAGATAACAAAACATTCATCATATCAATAACCCTTAAATGGAATGGGTATTATTAATTCATCATCACATTAGAAAAGGGTTAGGATTCATAATCATTTAACTAATGTATAACCCATGAAAAGAACTAGGTTTAAAAAATATATAACTTTTTGAAAACAAATGGTATCAAGAAAATAATTATATCAAAACATGGACTATTCAAGATAGAACATTAACAGTATTCATAAACTATAAAAAAGTACATCATCTTATATTGAGATGTATTTCAGAAGATCACATAGAACATTTCAAAATAAAAATATCATTTCTTTGTAAATAAATTTCATAAAACCATTTCATAAATCTATTTCCTGTAAAAAAGCCTTCACAATTTAATTCAAATAATTTCATGATAATATTATCTTTTACACTTTTTTAAAAAATACTTTTAAAACATAAAATATTCTAATAACAATTTCCATTAAAAACAAATATAATCCAAAAAATATGTGTTGAAATTATTTGGAAACCATTTTATAGATAATTGTCTTGAAAATTTATAAATAAAACTTGAAATACGTTAAATTAGTTTCCTAAAAAATAACCCTTTTGAAAACATATAATGGGGATTTGAAAACAATTTAATTTTTTTTAACATAACATTTTTTGAAAATATTTTTCTCTAAAAAAATGTTAAATTCAAAAATTAAAAGAATAATATGAAATTATTTTATTAAAAACTAAATATTTAAAATTAAAAAAGAAGATTTAGGGAAATGATGGAAATTATAGAGGTTATGTATATACATGCCGATCAATACCTTCTCACATTAAAATATATAGAAAAATTCCCGGATTAGAAAATGAATACAAGATTCATTTTAAAAAGTTTTGTAAGAAAGTAAAACATGGAAAAAAATCCTTTAAAAATTACATTATAATATTAGAATTTTTTAAAATAGTCTTAAAAAACACAGTCTTGAAGGAACACATATTTTTGACTGAATGGAGAAATAAAGAAAAAGTTTTAGAAAAATATTTATGAATTATCTTATTTAAAAAAGAGTTTAAACAGGTACTAATACATGAATACATCATGTATAACCATATTATAATTAAATCATTTACTTATCATAATATATGGATCAACATATTTCATTAATGGAAGTACAACGATAAACAATCTTTTCCAACAATGAGATTGTAGCAATAAACTGTTACTATTGTTGTAACATTGAATCATAATATTATTGAAATAATAACATTAAATGAAACTAAAAATATAATTAAAAGAATTATATTTATTATATATCATATAAATGGGTAGTATATACACATCATAGAAAAATATAGGTTCATAACATGGCATGTGTATCAAAGAAGGAGAATTAAGGAAAAATTGAATTACTGATTTGGAAACTATGGAACAGTAAATCCCATGAGATAACTATCATAAAATTAATATTATAATACAAAAAAAATTATTATACGAGTCCTATAATACTATCATGGGATTTATATACACCAAAAAAACATGATGTGTGGTCAATAAGGCATGAGTCTCACAATAAATAAACTTGAGATGAGAAAAGCCTTACTATATGAGTAACATTAGAATCCCAATACCCATAATAGAATAAAATAAATTACATAATTTATTATAATAACATAAAGTAAATTAATTATATAACATGTTATAGGGTATTATTTACACCACACTAAATAAGTGAGTGGTTAATATGTCATGTCTGTTAGGGGAATAAAAAGTGAGATGACATTCCCTTACCATAAGTCTTGACATTCTTCATACATGTTAAAAAATACTACATAATAAATATAAGTTTGTTATAAATTAACCATATAACCAAATTATTCTATCTAATACCATATATGATATTATTAGGATATTATATTACCCATTTATTAACAATTCCATGTTAATGTTATGTTTTAGGTAATATCTACTTTGTATTTCATATATGTGTGGACATGTTAATATTAATAAACTTACTTAGATCATGAGTTAATTATTTAAAAAAAATAAGATATCATATAAATATCATATATATTCATTATATAAATATTTTTAGTAATATATTAATGATAATATTATTAAATGAAATACACCTTTCATTGAGACAACATGTCGTACATGTACATAAATTCGATTTTTGTTTTATTATCATATTTAATGAATGAAATTAAATTTACTATATATGTATATATATATATATAATCATTAATGTATAATTATTATTTCATATATATCAAATAAGTTCAGTAAACCCATATTAAACACATTCCATGTAGAGTGTGAATAAATCACATTGTTTTGAAAAGGCGGTAATCCATACATCCCCAAAAGAAATTATTGAAATTATATAAAATGGAAAGCTGGAATTTAAGTGTTATATAATAATTTTATAAGAATAAATATATCTTAATTTTCTTATATATTATATAAGAATATATATTCCATCAGAATTACATACCACGATAGATGGTAAGTGAAAAATGGACAACATCGTTTCATGAGGTGTAGTTTTCCATACAAAAGAACGATAAGTTTGCTACCCATTAGATAGAAGTGTGTGTAAGTTTTGGTTTAAAAATTAGTATAAAATCATATCTATATATTGAAAATACTGTGGTTATTTTATAAGCATTGAATAATAGGATTTTAGGGGGTGGATAATGAAAACAATACAAAGTAGCTTGAGGATGAATATTACATCTTCTTTTGGTAACTCCTCTTGATTTGAACCAAAGAGATTACATGATTAGATTTCTTCACAAAGGGAGGTTTATAGGTTTATTTAAGGGATATTGGGAGAATATTTCATCAATATTTTGTTGAGATAAAGTTATTGAGAACATTGAGGAGGAGTAAGTTCCTTTTTATAGTATAGGAGTGCCATTCTTGTTAATTTTGGAAAAGGGAGTTCCACCCAGGTTTTTTCCATGTAATGTATCCAAAAAATGAAATGAATTATATTATATGGACTATAGATTCAAAATTTGAACATACAAATCAATGAAAGGTTTATAAAATAAGGAAATAATACATTAGTCCATTAATAAATACAAATCAATGAAATCATACATTTCAATCCTAAAACATAAAATCTTTAACATACATTATAAAATAACAAGATATATGAAAAGAACTTAGAAATCATAAATCACAAAGGTAACATGTGGCATCTATAACATACTTACATTGTAGCTTCCAGAGCTATATAGGGAGTTATGATTAGAATACCAATCACAGTATATTACCTAAATCTCATTGGAGAAACATTAACGTTTACCTCTGTCATGTTACCCAATTAATTAGAGGGTTATCTCATGCTAACCAACCCTTGGTTTATCATGGAACCATAAATATACATAAAAAATTCCCGAAAAAAATAACATAATCATAACACATAAAACAAGCATAAAAGAAAGATAATCTTTCCACATTGAAATCAAAATATATCATTTCAATATGTTGACATAATAAACATTTTATAAAAACCATTTTCAATAAAAAATATATGTAAAAAGTGTATATGGTATTTATTTTCCTTTTAAAAACATTACGAATTTTTAAAGAAGTCAAATATCAAATAATGCTCTCAGTGACAGAAAGGTTGTCGTCACTATGTATGTTAAAAACATTCCATTGGTCATTTAGTAAAAAGATTTATATAAAAAGATTCCTATTGAAAACCATTGAATTAAATATTAAGAATAATTGTATAATTATACACCGTATAAAATAAGGTGGTGTATGACATCAAAATATCCCTCAATGAATGAATATTGAGATGATGTCCCCTATATTGAGTCCGACTTGTCTCGTTCGTTCTTTATATTATTGAACAATAAACGTAGGTTTATTTCTACTTGATTCAGAACCTTTTTCATGTTTATTATTAATTTTATATTAATTATCATTATGTTGTATAAATTACATATTTATTTAAGTTCATATCAGTCGTTTTGTCGATATTCAGTAGTTGAGTCGAAAATGAAGTTGATATAATTACAAATTGTCCATGAGGTCATAATTCCATTATCTCCTGAATAGTATTCATGATTTAAATATAATATATATCCATTATATATATGTATTTATAATATTCCATAACATTTGAACATAATAAATAAAATGCATTGTCCATGGAGATGGTAAGCCATACGTATGCACGAACACTACTTTCATTTATATTTTATATCAAAGAAATTAAAACTAAATGATAAACAGGTATATTATAATTACAGTATAATATCATATGTTATATATAATACATAATTTCATCTAATACATCTTTTATATGTTCTATGTTTGACATGATCGAGTCATATCACTTTGAGGGGATAGTAGTCTGCACTTCCCCAAATGAAATTATCATATTTACACATTATAGAAAGCATACAGTTATTCGGTAAATGAAGAACACAGAAGAATAGAGACAATATAAATATAATATATATCACATATAAATACAATTTCATCATAATGGCCACCATGAGAGGTTGTAGGGAAAAATTGAACAATCGTCTTTTTATAAGGCAGTAGTTCATCATACACTGAAGCAATATGTTCATATCCATTAGATCAAGGTGTGTGTAAGTGTAGTTTCAATAATTCTCATAAAAAAAACCTATTATATTTATGATTCATTTTTGTTATGTAATAAAATAATAATAAGTTAATAGGGAGTGGAGAAGTAAAATAATGGAATGGTGTTCTAGTGAAGATGTTACCTCTAAAATGTGTAACTCTCTTTAATTTGAACCAAAAGGAATTCTGGAATTTCCTTCTTCCCAAGGTATGTCTTCTAGGAGGAATTGAAGGATGTTGGGATATTAGTTAACTAGAATTTGGATAAGCCAAGGGGATTCAGAGGTGTGAGTAAATGCGTATAGTTGGTGGCCTTTTATAAGATGGAGGAGGGGCACTTTGGGAGGGTCTTGAAATATTATTTTATTATAAAATGATTTTCAATTTTAAATGGTCCCAAACTCATTTATTTTAAATACAGGATGATTTGGGTTAAAAAACTCTTGATAAATTAGTTTTAGAGAAGCTTAGGTCGCAAATCTATCTTTATATTTTAGCTTTAACCGTTAATTTGAAACATTAACTCTTACCATATCTTTTGGATTTTTCATAATATTTGGTAACTATATTTACTATAAAATGCCAATAGAACCATAAGTAGATGATTAATGGAATTTTTAACATTATATATGTCATTTGTATGAATATTATATTTTAATACTATTACATCATTTAATAAAATTGTATTTGTTTTCAAAAATCATTTTTTTTCAATTCTGACACTTTAAAGTAAATGCTTTTTGTTAAAGTCATAAATATTGATTGATTTAAAAAACATTAAATAATTGACAATATATTATTATCGTCTAAAAAATTCTTGGATGGCATCGATATATTAAAATTAAAATTATTTTAATATTTATAATATCATTTATTTGAATCAATTTTTAATGAAGCAATCACTGCATCATCACTGTTTCCTAATTGAAAATATTTATTTAATGTATAAAAATTATAAATAAAATATGATGATGTTGGAAATATTTTAATATTTTTAATTACTATGTATATTTTAATAGTTCTCATATATAACACCATGTAAATTTTTTTTATTAAAATATTCTTCTTTATGACATATTTCTCTTTACTTTAAATTAATTCTTATAAAACGTCATTTTCACATCCAAGTGGATCCATGGCATCCTAAAATCAACCCAAGGATGCCCATGGTCAGATATATCTCATCCGATAGGATTATTACAATTTTTAGGGTACTTTAATATTATTATAATATTATTGTTTACTCTTATTTACTAGATTTACCCTTTAACGATGGTAAATAAAATAATTACTGAAGTTACTATTCAAAATGTCCAAAAATAAAAGGAAAATATTTAAAAATCTTGGACCTTATGATTCCATATATAGAATACATTTTTCCAATATCAAAACACATAATTTTCCGAAATAATTTTAAAATTAATTTCCCTTGTCAAAACTAAAAAGTAGGTTTTTTAAGAAATAATAACTATCAAATGATTGACACGTGTTTATGTCCAATTTAAAAGTACAATTACCTCCAATGAACAACATTGGATTAAATGATTAAAATATAGTCCAATTAAAAATTAAAAACAATTAAAAGTATAATCTAACTATATAAATAAATTAGTTGAAAATGTAGTTTTGACATAAAATGCGGTATTTTTCACTATTCATTAAAAATGAACTTTATTTGAACATGACAAGAAATTAATCCAATGGAAATTTTTATGTCTTTATTCTATATAAGAAATTTATTTTTTTAAATAGAACATATAAAGGTTAGAAAAAACTATATTTAAAAAAGGGCTCACCATCAAAAGGTTGTAGAATGACCTTTTAAAATTATTAGAATATTTCATGCTTAAAATTGGACTCATTCTTATTTAAAATCTCTATAATTTATTAGATAAATGTAAAGACATTTAAAGAACATGTATAATCAAATTGTAGTTAGTTATATTAATTCCCACCAATACAATGACTAGGTGTTAACTAAGATTTAAAATAATAATAATATTATTATTATTATTTTTCTTTATAACTCAATGTTGTGTGCAACATAATATTTCAGGGAAACTCGTTGTTGCGTATCAAGAACTCTATTGGACAAAGTGTCCATATAACATAAAATTTATATCTTATTCATAAATATTAATAGATATGGAAAATTATTATTCTATAAATACATAGGTTGTTATAAGAAGTTAACTTGATTAATCCAAAACTGACACTTAGATATATTGTCATATAGATGATACTCTATCAGCGTACTCATCATTATGTTAAGATGTTGGGATTGATTATCATGAGTATTATAGTACACCATGTTTTCATCCAAAAAACACAAAAACAATATGATACAGTTACAGAGAAAATATTTAGTTCATAAAGGCCATAAACACTTTTGGTTTATTCATCAAACCAAATGAAATATTTATTCCTTCATATAGGACATACCTTATTTTTTGAAAAAAACTATAGTATATCAAAAAATGAACTATCAACTAATGATACCCACATCTCAAGTAAATCTGTGAGAAACAAAAGCTCCACTGAATTAGTAAAATAGGTATTCTATATGTGGAAGAGGATATCAATTCACCATGGTCTTCTAGTTCATGTTTAGTTCATCACAACACCATTGTAAGGTCCCACTTACCTTCATTACTAACAAGATTAGAGAACCCCAAGGAGATGTACTTAGAGAGATAAATCCCTTATCCTCAAACTCATTAATATGATCTTTGGGCCCTAGATTCTCTGTTTGTGTAATTCTATATTGTGGAATAGATACTGGCTCATCCCTAGGCATGTGTTCAATTGTATATTTCATATCTCTCTCTTGTGTAATCCTTGAGAAGTATTAAATAAACACATCCTGAAACCTATACTCTATTGGTTTAAATACATCCTTGTATTCACTCTCATCATGTAGGATCATGCCCATTTGTTGTTTAATTGGCCCTACATGGCCCTCCATGATATCCCCTTCTTCATGATGAATATTATCATCACCCTTAGGAGACGTAAAAGTCACTCTCATGTGGTAACAATCTATATATAAATAATTTGATACTAACCAATGCATACCTGAAATTAAGTCAAAGAATGACATATCGAGAATGTAAATATCCCGCCAAAAAAGATACATCGTAACCTAAATAGAAAACACATAACATAAATAGATGTCCCTCAATTGTATTCCCAAAGGTGTATCAATCTTATTCACCCCACTAAATAACTCAAAAATCATTATAAAACCATTTACATGTTGTGTACAAATTAAATAATTAGAGGAACTGGTATCAAATGAAGAACTATCTAATGTAGGTTTTATAAGAATTGTACCTTAAACTGTCAATGGACCATCTATGATATCCTCCAGTGTTGCCTAATCATCATGAAATTGTCCTACCCCTCTTCCTTTTGAAGTAGTGTGTGTCCCATAAGCTTCACCATTAAATTAATACATTCCCCTTTTCCCAGAATAATCACATCCACTACCTCTACCACCAGGACTAGTAGAACTATAACTTCTATACCGGTATTGTATAGAATATATCCATCCCATACATCGGTTATTCCTTGATTCAAAATAATTTCTCATTTACCATGGGTTCCTTCAAAACCTTTTCAAATTAACCATCCTTCCACAGGCACTTCACACTACTTGTGGTTTGGGAAACTATACATTAATGTGACCGAACCAATTTCACTAATGACTAATAATCTGGGTAAGGTCGTGTGTGAATGACCCTTACCCTAGGTACGCATTTCAATATAAACATATATAACACTATCCTAATGATATTTACTTATCTTAGAATTCATACCTCCTAAGCCTCTACTTCAAACAACCAATCCTCCACTAGAATCCTCATTCACGTTTCCCTAAAATATGAGATCATGATTCACCACGATTAGAAACTTATACATCTTGATGATATACACATGGTACCTAATTTCACATTTAATCCCATTCATAAATTGTTTTACTAAATTATCCTCATCCCCTACCAACACTGGAGAAAATCCCTAAAAATATACAAATCATCCAGCATAGTCTATCAAAGACATATTCCCTAGAGTTAACCTCATAAACTCATACTATCTATCTTACTTGATAATATCTTAAAAAAAGTTCTCAAGAACATATCCAGAGAGTCCTTCCACTCCATATTCTCCACTGGTCTATCTAGAGTCTGTATGTACACTAATAATTCACCTAAGAACATAACGTGTAAATATCCAATTTTACTCTCTTCTCTGATGGAGTATCTAATTGGTTAAGTATAGTCAGGATAGACTCAATCAAAAACTCAGCTACCTTATATCCACCATTTATGGTAAACATTGAAGGGTGATACAATTGGAACTCCCATGTGAGGTAAAACATACTTTTACCAACCCAACCTAGGTCTATTTCCATAAACTACATAAACCGAGAAATGTTCACTCAGAACTTTTCTATGACTTCCTCACCTCACACTATCGGTGCATCAGGTTCCACCATTAGAGGATCATTTCCAGCCATATCCTCATGTCCTCCTCTAAAAAAGATTCTTCATGGATTCATCTCTATAAAATTATAAACACACTACCTTGTAAATGTAACACAACATTAACACATTTTACAGGAGGGATTTAAATTAATCTATAACATTTCATTCCACCAAACCCCTCCACACTATCAAAAATAAGGTGTTAACACTACCCTGAACCATCCTACATATAGGTAATGGTTAACAAGGGAAAAAAATCTCATTATTCATTTTCCTCATTAGAAAACCATTTTTTATATTTTTCATCATTTTTAAATCAATAATGATAGATTTACAAACATTTAAATTTTAACAACTAACTAGAAACCCATTTTCCGTGGGTGGCTAAAAATGATTCATGCCACCAAATAATACTGAGTGCCCAAAATGATGCATGAAAGATCAAATCGAATTATATAATAGGGAATGATTCAAATAACATAAAAACATAGAATTTGATAACATCACAAAACAATTGAATCCCTCAATGTGAAATAAGATCATTTATAATAACACACATTAATAAAAAAAATCCCAGCCTCTGAACATGGAAGTTATCCTTGTACATGGGTTAGATACTACCATAATTAATCACAAAAATATAGAATGACTCATCCTATTATAATTCCCACCTTTCATAAATAGTAATAAAAATAGAATGAACAGAAAATCACTCTTAGAACACTTTAAAATGTCTTGACTTGGGTGCCACAAGCTTGTTCCTCGAGCCAGTCAGTGATATAACTTCAAGTGCACATCCCTGTATGAAGAAGGATTACAAATAGTATAGAGGGTGTAATATTTATTATGGGAGAATATAAATTATATATCAAAGTAGAAAAACAACATAAATAATTAATTAATAACCAATTATATAACCATAACCAGAATAATACCAGTAACACTTGATGACAAAAACAGGAAATAAAATATCCAAAACTAAACATAACATATGTCATGCCTAATATGTGTCAACTGTCAATATGAAAAACCCAAAATTAATTAATACATTAAAAAACTAACATATGATTAGAAAATCAGGTATAGTTCTATAATCCATGATCTATCCAAAATTAGCCATCTAATATAGGTCCCCTTCCCTTAACATATTTTTCAACCACGAAATTTTTTTGGGTATAGATTATGAATCCTGAGTAAGGTGTGATTACAACTCAATAGGCCATCAATAATGGTGTTTAAAAAACACCTAGTAAATAATAGTGTACACAATTATATATAGAATAATGTAAAATTCCTATGTAAATAATTATCAAGTTTTAATTTATTATAAAATTGACCACATAACTCTATAGTTCCCATGGACACACAAACTTTCAATACATACTTTTTTCCTTTCCTAATTCTGATCCATATCACATATTTGATTCAAAATTCATTATATATCATTGAATTTAATTATCCATTTCATTTCAATTCATCTTCATTACTAATTGGAACCATAGTCCAGTTAGCCCATTTTTTGGACTAGAACAGAATGCTTAGGACCCCATGGGTATTTCAAAAATCAGTTCATGACAAATAAATCATTTATCATATAATCACTCTAGTAGTACTTTCATGCAGTAGTATGTGTACCACACTAATTTATCGTAATGGTATTTTGATATAGAAGACCATATCCCACACATGTTTATCAAGTTATAAATTTTTTATTTGATTTAGTAGACCATTTCCCACAAACATATATGACATATATCACAATATCCCATATATCATATAAATCATTTTTTATAAACATTAACCCTCTCTTAACATTTCACATCATGAAAATCCATTTCAATTATGAAAACACATCTTTCTCAATACTTTAATCACATGGAATTAATATGACAATTCACTAATATTCCATTTATCAGTATTTAATCATGTATACCATTAACCCATTAGGTTTACCCCAATAAATAAATAATTTCAAATGTAAATTTATTCTAAAACTAATTAATTGACTCATAAAATAATCAATTAATTAATTCACCAATTAATTAATCAAATTTCTATAATCAATACATTATATAAATTAATTTACCTATTAATTTATTCAACTATACCATTTTTCAATCTAAAAAAATTACATTAATTCATTCACAAATTAATTAATCACAATTAAACAATTATATAAACATAAAAATATCAATTAATTTATTTAAAAAATACAAAATAACATTTCACAATCCTAATATCCCATTAATTAGCTGAATTAAACATTCCCATTATACCATTAACTAATTCTCTAATTAATTAATCGAATTCCAAAATTAAAAATTCTTTAATTTAATCTAAATCATTATAACATTTCAATAAAATAAAATCAACATAATTATCAATAAAATTTACCAATCATGGTTCCGATAAATTCACATATACATACACGTAATTAAATCCTAAATATGGGATTTACATTTAGACACCTGAACTCAAGCACATTAAAAATGGCTACCCAATGGAAATCCCCAATTGAAGAGGAATGTTTAATTTCTAAATATAAGATGAGTTCTTGATCTAAAACCAAGATCCATGGTAAAAAATTTGAGATCCATAAAAAATTTTAAATACAATATTAACATAAGAAAAAATACATTTAATGGATGGTGGAAGAAAGGGGGATGGACAAGAAACTGAACGGGTTTAGATTCTCATATAGAGAGAGGTACAGATCTTCAATTATGGATTCAAATCATCATAAATGGACGTCAAGATCCATATTAATCCATACAAAACCAATATAAATGTGAAAAAAAATTACGGTATAGATATGGGTTTAGGGATATAATATTGGAGTTTAGGAATTTTTAAACCCATTTGGGGTTTATAAAACATCATTCAATGTTTCTCGGGAAGGGGAGCACAATTTTTCAAAGAATGCACCTTAATCATTGGACACTTCTGGGGGGGGGGGTTATGGTTACTCTTAAGAGAAGAAATGGTTTGAAAACCATTAACCCCCCCAGAAGTGGCGTATGATTATGACACATTGGGGAAATGGTTTGAAAACCCATGCATAGACCACGCAATACCTATCTGTATTGGATTTCATAGTTTTTTGGGGGTAGGTAAAATGTTTTGGGAAAACATACGGCAATCTTGAATTTCCTAATATCCTTTAAAAAATACAAATATCTCCCAAACACACCCAAGATAAAACCCAAATAATAGTACTAAAATTTATAAACAATATTTTTAGCATACAATCTATAGATATTTTCCTAATTGGTATTGTTCTTACGTTAGAAAAAAATACTTAATTCTTTATTCCTAACATGGGTAAAGGAAACATAATAAAGGGTGAGATCATTAGTCATTAAGGTTAAAAAAGTGATATATCGACATAACATAATCATATGTGTATGGGAACATGATAATAACATATGAAAACCATAATCTCCATGTAATATATCCTAAAAATAAGAAATTATTTTAATTTTTGATGTTCATAAGAAACGAATCATAAAGGAACCCAATAAAAATGTCTATAATAGAATAAAATTAGAATAAGACATAGAATTGTGTCATACAAAAATCATAAAACACTGTGAGCATAGTTAAATTGAGACAGATTTACTCATTTAATTATGGAAATAAATTTAGGATTCCCCATTAACTTATGGAAATGAAATTCAGGACACCCATGACATTATGGAAATTAAGTAGGTTAACCCATAACATTATAGACATGAATGAATCCCCACACAAAATCCAATAGACAAGGAATTTTTCCAAGGCATAACATTGTAAACATGAAATTATTTTCATGAATTATATAATTAACACATGACTTATACTTAATTATCCAATGCCTTATAGGGAGATATAGGTCCTACCAATCACATAATGTATATCATTCATATGTGTACCACAAGATTATAAACAATCTTTACATCAGAAACCATGAAAATAAGTGTGTTTCATAAACATTTCATCATATAATACTCATGGAAATGGAATAGTATTAAAAATCATTTCACCATCATAATGAAAAACCATTATAATGAGGAATTATAATGGTATACTTGGATCATATCCCATGTAAAACATATGTATCATCAATATATATCATCTTTGCCAGAAAACTATTTTTTAAAATACCACAGAACATTTTTTAAGAAAATATCATTTAAATATGGAAAATATATTTTTTAAAAAAATAAAATTATTAAACATTAATAAAATAATTTTATTTGAAATTAAGTATTCATAATTATAAATTAATAATCAAATAAATAATTTTTTGGATAGAAGAAAATTCCATTCTTGCCACAAAAGTAAAAAATAATGAATCCTTTCACATTTTCTATAAAAGTAAAAGGATCCATTTCTTGAAAAAAATTAGAATATTACATTCTAATTTTTTTTAAAAAAATAATAGCAAATGACTAAAATTTTATTTAAACAATAATGATTGAATATTAAAAACTTTCTTTTAAACATTAGTATAAAACAAGGATATAGAAGAAAAACATTTTCAAGTGAAGAGATAAATAAAGTCATTTTTACATAAAAATTGATTTTAATATATTGAGTTCCTAAATAATTTAAAATTAATTTAAAATATTTATTCTCAACAAATAACTATAGGAGAAGAGAACTTCTAATTTTCTTGAGTGATAGATCAATATATTTTATCCTGGGAAACTTAATCACAAATAAAGAGATTGTAACATAAAATTATTAGCAGTTTTTTAACATTCAAATTAAAATCCCCATGAATGAATTACATGAAAAGAAACATCATAAATAATGAGAAAAAATAAATTCATGACATAATATATATAATTTTAAGTATATTATCTTCATAAAATAATATTAGTGCATAACACAGCTTATGTCCCAAAAAGGCCATTTGTAAATAAAGTCCCTTACCTTAAGTCTCGTCATCATTCAAACGTGTTCAAATAAAATTTATATATAATATATTTTTAATATAATAATATTATATAATATTTGTTATATATATCATATGATGTATGACTTACCAATGACCTTTTATAATATGTCCATTTACAATTCATTATTAAAATCACATCTCTGGTTATAGGTACTTGGTTTTCATGTATGTTTGGATTTGGTATTTTTTAATTTTAAATTGATCATGGTTACATCATCTATATAATTTTAAACATGATATTAATATTACATATATTCAGTATATATGTATTTATATCAATCAATAATATATATAGATATAAAATGTAATGCAGTTTTCATAGAGACGGTAGGCCATATGTACCTATGAACATAACATCCATTTTCTTGATAAATGTAATGAAATAAATTTAAATAACTTATTACCCTTATAGTATCATTTTATGTCATATATATCACATAATATAATTTAAATTATTCTTAATAACATCCATGTAAAGCATAATTTAATAACTAATCACATCGCTTCATGAGCCGGTGGCCCACCGTACACATGAGTGATGTTATTGTATTCCCACAAAAAGGAATTTAAGAATTAATATGTGATATTATAATTATATAGGTATTATAATGCCATAAATATCATATACACAAGTTAAATCCATCGTTATGTCCAACCGAGAGAGGTGTCCAGGGAAAACACACTACATCAATTTGTGAGTTGGTAGTCTACTATACACACAATTGATTATTTAATTTTCCATATGATGGAAAAGGATACGAATATATATTATTCCATCCACATAATGAAATAGAATTATATTATAAATACTTATTTATATTCTAATTAACATAACATAAATAAATGATTCAAGAGAATACTTAAAATGAAAGAGTTTAGTAGAGTCAATTAACTTCACATAGAAAAAACCCCTTTAGATCTTGAATTGAGGTCCCTAGGGTTTTATTTTGAGATTAGAAAAATATATAGAACATTTATAAGGGTTATTAGAGAGATTTTGAAAGGGGTTGATAGATAAAAATGTCTTAAGAGGTGTGAAGAATTTAGGGGAGGAGGTGATCTTTTATAATTAAGGAGTGAATTTTTTGTAAATCCACTAAACTACTCAATAACGTAAAGTCACTCTCACCCAAAGGGCCTCAAAAATTGACAAATAATGGAATTTTTTAGGATATATTCATGAAACACCTTTAAAAAACTATTTTTGAATGGTTATTCCCTAGTGTCTAAGATTATTCAATTTTACCATCATATTTATCATCATAATAACTCATTTAATATCATTTAGATATGCAATTTATCCTTTATGACTAAAATTAAAATAATTATGTTGATCCCATTGATTGAATTTGTTTTCAATAACATATAAATGTGCACCTGATGCTTGAATTATTGACGAAAAAAAGATTGGAGCATAAAAAATTTGATGATTTTAGAACCGATCCTAAGTTCCAAGACACGTATCAAGGTGATAAATTGTTATAACACTTGAAGAAGTCCATGCAATACTCAATTGAATGAGGAAAAAAGATCTATACATGGTCACTAAGTGGATGATGTTTTGAAGATCCATCCAATGAATTCTAACTGGATGAAGGTTGTTCATCAAAGATTAACATGCATTATGCTTGAAAGGCATGAGGAAAGAAGACATGATCCATGCGTCATCCATAGTTGGATTAAAACAACATATTGAAGACATATTAGATTCATGATCTAAGAAGGGAAGAAATATGATAAAGGGGAATGGAATCATGCATGGGATTTGAATGAATAAGGGTGGTTTGGAACACTTAGTTTTTATACTAATTATATAGTTATTATATTATTACTTTATACAAAAAACTTAGGCCAACCATGGAGGCCAATCAAGGTCGTCACCTCAAGCATATGTGGGACTCGAGGTTTAATTGTGATCGACGGAAGCCCTCAATGCCAGCCCCACATGAGGCGGGGTGTGCGGGCCATGTATACTACTGCCAATGCGCACATGGTGGAGAAATTTTGTGGTGTGCATGCATCGTGGGAACTAGGAGAGCGCCTGGAGGAAGCATAGTGGGATCTAAGAGCGCACCTGCAGAATATGGTATGGGGCAGTACCATTGAGGGAGAGTGTATAATTTTGTTTATGTGCCGCCACAATTTATTTAAAGAATCTGAAAACCCCATGACGTTTCAATGTGGGACAAGTCTTTAATGTTGTAGAACTAATCTTGATCATTGATCCCTCAGCGACATGCAGTTTATCTTCTGATGAATCGTGAGATTGATCCTACACATCCAGTCTGTCCAACTAATCACTATGGTTCGAGTTTAAATGAGTTTAATTGGATCTCTCCATCGAGGTTGTATTTAACCTCCACAAACCTGAGCTACACCCGTGAAATAGTATTTGAGCCGAGCACCGAGGTCTCCCTCTCACCCATAGTTAAAGCTCAAAGTTAATGCAAGATGGTCGTCCAGACGACCCAAATACATGTACACATTAAAAGTTTCATGAATTCATAAAGATGAAGAATTTGAATGTGGCTAAAGAAAACGGAGTTTTGAGGACAGGTCAGGATGCTCAACGCATTCAGGAGAGGACTTTCATGCATTCTTTAATGAATGCATGTGATGTTTTCGTGTGAAAGAATGAGTTCATGCTGAAGAGAAAAGAACATAGAGATATGCCAGATTTCTCATCCGTGTTTGAAAATATTCAATGTTGGGGATCTCGGCTATTCAAAAAATTTAATCTTACGATGTTTCACATAAGATTTGATTGCACAAAAACCATAACCCTACTTATAAATAGAGTATCACGGGGCTGAAAAATGTTCTTGAAATCATTGATAGAAAGCGCTCATTTATTAGAGAAATAGAGCATGGAACAAAGGAGTTACACAAAGCCTTGCTACACGAGAGACAATTTCCACCCATCCCTATTACGTAAAGGAGAGTCATGCAACCCTTTCATGATGGATTCCAACTCATCCCTTGCGTGAAGAGAAGAAGTGTGAACCACCCTGTTTCGTGAAAGAAACAGAACAAGCGACAAGTTCCTTCAAACCCTCGTTGTGCTTCGTGTGTGAAGAAGAAACCACAAGTACACAATAGGTGTAGGAACCCTTGTGATACTCTAAAAAGTTTCCCGAGCCTAGGATTCCTCCCTTGATTCACAATAGATAAGAACCCATGCATACACCATTCACATACTCATCCTGGTTTTGTGTTCGTTATTTGAAGGAGAAGAAACCCAAGGCCCTTAGAGAAGAAAAAGAACCCATGTTTTCGGGTGTGTGCATAAAAGAAAATTGAATGCATGACACAAATGCACGAACATGCATAAATTGAGACACCCAAGTGTGCATGAACAAAGAAACACATTGAATACAACCATTAGAGTTTGGAAAATAATAAAAAACATGTAAGGATTGTGTCTGCACATTTGAACGATGGAGAAAGAATAATAACACACAGAAGACACACTCCTATATTGAATCTGAATAAAATATTAAATGTGTGTTTGAAAAGAACCAAAGAAAAGAAATAATTGTGTCTGTATAGTGATTTGAGAAAGGCAGAAAAATTCAAGCAGTGTTTGTTGAAGCTACTTGAACAGAAGGAAGACTATCAATGCATTCAGAGGAAGAATTTGAAACTAGGGGGCATAACCATTTTCTGGAAAAAAAAAGAAGGTGCAGAGAATTTTGGGGGGGGGGGGGTAACCAACTTGTAATTGGGTGGGGGGGTCTTACCAATTAATATTTGTAATCATCTTTTGATATAGTAATGAATAATTGTTGGGGAGAATAACCAACATGGTAGGGAGTATGTCTTTTTACCAAACCCTATAAATCCTTTTGTCTTATCCTTTTGTTTTACCGCATCATTTGAACAATGGATCAAGGCATTAACTAGACACAGTGTTTTAATTGATAAAGGAGACAATTCTCTATGAGGAAAAATTAAAATATAATAAAAGGTTCACTGATTCACCCCTCCCCTGTCAGTGATCTTGCACTAGTCTGGATATTTCAAGTGGTATTAGAGCAAGGTTCCCTCTGTAAGGATATAATACTTTCAAAAGATAGGTAATATGATTTCTGTCAATTTTAGGGACGTTTCTACTTTTGATGGAAATAATTTTCACAGTTGGAAGAATATGATGTTACCCTATCTTTGATCTCTTAGACTTGAAGTTAGAGATGCTTCTATGTTTGAATTTCCTCCTAATATTTAAAAAATTGTTATGATATTGTTGAGAAAATAAATATCGAAGTTGAAAATAAAGATAAAAATTCCATCTTAGTGCCCCATTTAGAAAAATTATGCACAAAGGTTATGGGACTTAAATATACCAATGAAATTTTGGAGAAATTTCAAATCATCTATAAAGGCAACATGAAATTCAAGGAAGACAAATTGCAAAATTGAGGTACAAATTCGAAGATATCATGATGGTATAAAAAGAAAATAATGATTATTTTTTTACAAGAGTCAATGATATTGTCAGTAATATTCTAAGCATTGGATAGAATTTGGATGATTCAACTATTTTCAAAAAACTAATGAGAAATTTTCTTGACAGGTTTGATCCAAAATTTTTATATCTTGAAGATGGAGATAATCTATCTCTTGATGAGTTATATAACATTATCATTTCATATGAAATGAAAAATATCTCATTAATTAAAAAGATTATGAAAGATGATTTGGATCTTGAGGCCATGAGAAAAATCAAACTCAAATATGATGAAACATTAGAATCAATTGAATTTGATGATGAAGATAAAGATGAAGAATATAAAAAAATCATTTCTCTTATATAAAAAAGATTCAGGAAAGGAAAAATTAAGGGAAAAGGGAAACTACCACCAAGGTGTTACAAATACAATAACATTGTACAATTTGCTGTTAATTGTCCTAAGAAAAGGTTTGTTGCACTTGAGATAGAAGAAGAAAAACTAGAAAATATGAAATGGGGTTTAATATCAAAATACTTATTCAAATTTGGTAAAAGAAATAAAATGTTATTTCTATGTGAAAGAAGAATCTATGTGGGAAAATAAGAATATATTGACTCTACATCTGATAACCAACAAGAAGATGAAACTGATTTCATGGATCATATGGAAAAAGGCATTGATACTACTAGTAGTGAAGATGATGAAAGAGAAAAGACAGATCTTGGACACATGTTGAAAAATTAATTAAAAGCTTTCCTTGGGGAAAATACAAATCTCAAGAAAGATATAATTTTGTTACTATAAAAATAGAAAATATTACTAGATAAAAGGAAAAATGTATAAAAAAGAAACCTTTTACATTGATGAAATCAAAAGACACAAATTGAAGGTAGATGAAATGGAAAAGGTGGTAAGATACTTTGAGCAGAAACTACACCTCAATGAATAAGAGAAATCAATGACTCGGTCTAAGTGGATTTAGGAGCAAAACAGCTTGAAGAAGATAAATGAAGATTTTAACAAGGCTGTTAAGGTTAAGGGAGATTCGTCACACACTAGTGAAAAGAAGCAGGTAAATTCCACACACATCAAATCTCAAATTTCATATGTTATTTCTAAGAGTGCTGGTTCAAAAACAAATCTGAGACATTTTTGGAGCACAATGTCTTGTGAAAAAACCTCATATTATCTAAAGTAAGAGATAAATCCTCCAGGAATATTTGTGTTGGTTCTAAAAATAAAAAAAAAAACAATCTTCTTGAAAATACTACTATCGGCGGGGAAGATCAATTTTTAGAGGATACTGCTGGTGTTGTGGAGTTTTTTTGATCAAATAATCTTTATGTTGGTATAATAGGTCTCTACCTCAAGTAAGGCATGAATCAAGGGGGAGATATTCTAAAAACAAAAGGGAAATGTAGAAATCATTTAATATTCCAACTCAGAACAAATATAACTACTTGGAAGAAACTTGTGGAAGATGTGATCAGCAAGGTCATTATTCTAAAAAATGTATGACTGTTCATTCTGAAAAATCCCTTGAAGTCATGAAAGGAAGAATAATTCAAAAAATAAATGGAGAAAACTCATGTTTTGCTGAAGTTTCTTTGAAATCAAGCAGTAAAACAAAGTCATGGATTCTCAATAGTGTATGTTCATCACAAAACACTAGTGATATAAAAATCATAAGCAACATAGAAACTCATGAAGGAGGAGCTGTAATCTTTGGAAATGTTTGTTATTTGAAAATAAAGGTAGTTGGAAAAGCTACGATTGAAGACAAAAATATGAATTCCAATGATGTGTTTTTTGTTGAAGGGTTAAACCATAATTTCCTTAGTGTGATCCAACAATGTGATGATAGACATAAGTCTTTCTTCAAAAATAATTCACGTGTCATCAAAATCTCAAAGGATGGATGAATCATCCCTTAGGGAAAAAAGAACCACTGGAAATCTATTTCAAATTGGTGATTCTATTGATTAGTGTTACTTGATTTCCAAAGATTAAAATAACCTATAGCACATAAGACTTGGACATATTGGTCAAAGGAGTATATAAAATATCATGAAGTATGAAATTTTGAGAGATCTTCTCAAATTGAAAAGATAATGGGATGAAGTTTGTGAAACATGTCAGAAAGGAATGTTGACTTAATGTTCACACAAAGGAGTGGATATCCTATCCACTAGGCCCCTTGAACTTATTCATATAGACATATGTGGGCCAATGAGACAAAACTCTACAATAGGTGATCTTTATTTTGTAACATTTATTGATTATTACACTCGAGTGACTAATGCCATGTTTATTTAACAGAAGTCAGAGGGCACAAAAATGTTAAAAAAACGTAGAAGGAAAGTTGAGAAGGAATTGGGTATCTATATCAAGAAAGTGAGATTATAAAATGGTAAAGTGTATTCTTTTGATACTTTTAAAAGATATCTCTCCAAGCATGGAATCATGCATCAATACAACAGTGCCTATAATCCACAAAAAAATATAGTTACTAAGAGAAAGAACAGAATCTTAGTTGAAATGGGTAGAACAATGTTGGTTGAACATTACATCTCGATGTTTATCTAGAGATAATTTTTATACACTACCATACATATATAGAACAGATGTCTTCTCAGACTAGAGACACAAATGATAGCATATGAAATGTGTTACAATAGAAAACCAGCTATTAAAAACTTCTTAGTTTTTGGAAGTTCGTTTATAATAAATATTAAGAACATTAATCTGGGGAAATTTGATGAAAAGTTAGAGGAAGGGATCATTATGGGCTACCTACCTAATGGTAATGGATTCAGATGTTTGAATAAATGAACGAACAAGTTGGTTGATTACAGTGATGTCAGAATTATTAAAACCAATATCAAATTAGATATTTCTATGAATTGTGATTCAGAAGATTTTGTGGAAAATTGAAAAGAATATGGAATAAAACAATTATGAACGAGTTAGGACAGAACAAGAAAATGTTGACATCAATTCTGAACATACCAGCGATGAAGAAGAAGATGATTAAAATAAAAGAAAATATTACAAAAAAATTAATGAAACATGTTGAGACATGAAATGTCATTGGTAATCTACAATATCTAGTGTATACATGAGGAATATTGAGAATTCTAGATCAAAATGCACTCATTTCTCAAGTTTCACCTCATATAGTGGCTAACGCAATTGAAAATGAGGAATTGATACAAGCTATGAAAGAGGAGCTTGATCATATTGGGATGAACATAACTTGGGATCTTGTGTCAAGACTGAGGAATATAAATGTTATTGGTACCAAGTGGGATTACAAAAATAATCTAAATGAGAAAGGGTAAGTTTCAAGAAACAAAGCTAGATTGGTATGAAAGGGATGTCCACAAATGGAATTAGTTAACTTTTATGAAACTTTTGCACTAGTATAAAGACTAAGAAACATTAGAATGTTCTTAGTAGTTGCATCGCACAAACATTATAAGGCTTGTCAAATAGATGTGAAATATTCATTTCTAAATGGATATCATGAATAATAGGTATATATAAAACAACCAAATGATTTTATTCTATAAAAATATGGTAGCATGGTATACAGTTTGAGAAAAATATCTATATGGTTTAAAACATGCCCCTAGATCCTCGTACTCAAAAATGGATGGTTTTCTAAGGGACATGATTTTTTTAAGGGTACAATTGATAGTAATATTTATGTCAAATAAATGGCCACTGGTACTGTCATAGTCATTATATATATGGATGACATCATCTTTTCTAGTGATAAGGAAGGTTTATGTGAAGAATTTTTTGAGTAAATGAAGAGAACCTTTGAAATGTTCATGCTTGGTCAAATGAAATATTTTCTGGTATATTAGTTTGAACGAAAGAAAAATTTCATATTTATATCACAGGATAAGTGTACTAAGGAATTGTTGAAAATTTTTTGAATGGAAAATGGAAAAGAAGATTAAACACTCATTTTAGTTGGAACCAAATTATGCAAGGATGAAAATGGATATAGTTTTGATGAGAATGATTTTAAAAGAATCATTTAGAGCCTACTTTATCCCACAATATCAAGGCCAGATATAACTTATGTAGTAACTATATGTTCTATATATTAGATTAATTCAAAATAATCTCACTTATCAGTAGCTAATAGAATTTTGAGATATGTGAAAAGAACTTTGAAGTATGGTTTGTTATACAAACAAAGTTGAGACATGAAGTTTTTTGAGATTACAGTTGTTGATTGGGCTAGTGATTGTACAAATAAGAGATCCAACTCAGGTGGAACCTTCTTTTTGGGAGAAGAATGTGTTAGATGGTAGAGTAAGAAACAAAACTCAAGAACTTTGAGCACTTCTGAGGCAGAGTATGTGGCAGCCACACATGCATTCAGATAGTTGATTTAGAGGCATGTATAGCTAACAGACTTTCGAATTGAAATTGAGAAGCCTCTTATGATCTTATGTTATAATCAATGTTCCATTGTATTATATATGAATCCCATAAAACATTCTATATCGAAGCATATTAATATCATATATCATTTTATTAAAGAAAAGGTGACAAGTGGATACATCATGCATGAATACATATCTACTGAAGATCAAATTGCAGATATTTTCACTAAATCTATTCTGGAAGAGAGGTTTATTGAGCTAAGTATGAAACTTCATGTTCAGCCTTCTCCTAACACTTGAATACCAAGAACATATTCCTCATTATTCCCTAAATCTATATACATTCTTTTGCACTAATTCACTGGTAATTGAAGGAGATGAATGCATCCCTTCCGGGGGAGCATTGTTTGTTGAATGTTTGTGCAGGGTAATTATAGTTTAGTAAAAAAAATTCACTTAAAATGGATATGAGTTGATTCACTCTGATCATGATTTCACATGTATGGTTGTCTCTAAGTTTTTTTGAAAACCTTGGTTAAATATCTCTTGTTTACTACATCAGGTTTTCCCACGTAGACTTAGAGTTTATTAACTACAAGCTACTTGCTAAATGAACCATGTGAGATCATCCCTTTTCATTTTTTTCCAATAAGGGGGAGAAAACATCATAGCACACATTTTGACACTACCAGAGTGTGCTTAGGAGATATTGACAAAAAAAACAATGGGGGAGATTGTTGAGCCCAGTGATTGCATTTGTTATCAATAACATGTCAATGTGTGCCTGATTATTGAATGATTGAAGTAATGAATATTGAAGTATACTAAATCTAATGATTGTAGAATTGGTCCTATGTTCCAAGAAATGTATCAAGGTGATACATTATCACAACACATAAATAAGTCCATGAAATACTCAATTGCGTGATGAGAAAGAATATCCATACATATTCACTATGTGTTTGAAGTGTTGAAGATCCATCCAATGACTTCTAACTGGATGAAGGTTGTGCATCAAATATTACCATGAATTATGCTTAAAATGAATTAGGAATGAATTCATAATCTATTCTTCATCCATGGTTGGATTAAAACAACTTAATGAAGATATCTTGGATTCATGATCTAATTAGGGAAGAATGATGATAAAAGTAAAAGGAAGAAAGCATGGGATTTGAATGAAGAAGAGTGGTTTTGAACACATATTTTTTTACTATGTACATATTTATGGTGTTATTCCTTTATACCAAAAAATTTTCCCAACCATGGAGGCCAACTGAGGTCCTTACCTCAAGAACAAGTTAGACATGAGGGTCAACCATGCTTGAGAAAAGCCCTCAAGGCTAGCCCCACATGAGTCAACGTGTGCGGGCCGTGTATAAGACTTCCAATCCATGAACGGTGGTGAAATTGTGAAGCGCACATGCCTAGTGGTCACTAGAAGCATGCTTGGAGGAATCATAGTGGGTGCTAAGAGATCATCCACAGAGCAGGGTACAGGGCGGTACCATGGAGGGATAGGGGATAATTTTGATGATGTTTCACCACAGCTTGTAATTTAATGAAGCCGAAAAAACCACAGCATTTTGACATGGGACAAGTTTTTAAAACTGTGGAAATAACATCGATCATTGATCCCTTAGTGACATGCATTCTACTATCCAATAAATTGGGATATTGATCCCGTGTATCTAGGACGTCCAACTGATCACCATAATTCGGGTTTAAAAGAGTGTTGTCTGATCTCTCCACTGAGGTTTTCTTCCACCTCTGGACACCTGAGTTCCACCCACAAACCAATATTTGAGCCAAGAACTGAGGTATCACTCTAGAACACCATTGAAACTCACAGTTATTTCAGGATGTTCATCCAAAAAAACTGAATATATGCATCCATTAAAAGTTGTTTTTATGCATCGAGATGAAGAATTCTAACATGGCCGAAGAAAACAGAGTTACAAGGCCATGTTAGGATGCTCGATGAATTTTAAAGAAGCCTTGAATACATTATTAAATGCATGAAAATTATGTTTTTTGCATGAAATAATGAGCCCGCATTGAAGAGAAAAGAACGGAGAGATATGTGGGATATCTCATCCACATTTGAAAATATTCAATGTCAGAGAGCTCATATATTCAAAGAATTGAATCCTGTGGAATTTCACACATTATTTGAATGCATAGATAGCCTAATAATTGTATATAAATATAGTATCACCGAGTTGAAATGTGTCATTGAAAACACTGAGAGAAAGCGCTCATTTATTCGAGAAATAGAGAACTGCATGAAAGATTTCCACGCAGCCTTGCTATGGGAGAGAAAGTTTCTACACATCCCTGTTACGTAATGGAGAGCTATGAAAATCATTCGTGAAGGAGTCCTGCACATCCCATTCATGATGAGAATAAGTGTGAACCACCTGGTTCGCAAAAGAAACCAAACACATGAAAGGTTCCCTCAAAACCTCGTTGTTCTTTGTGTGTGAAGAAGAAACCGCAAGTACACACTAGGTGCATGAACCCTTGTGATACTCTTCAAAGTTACCTGAGATGAGGATGCCTATATTGTTTCACAAAGGATAAGAACCCACACATACACCATTCCCATACTCATCTTGGTTGTGTGTAAATTATTTTAAGGAGAAGAAACCCGATGCCCTTTGAGAAGAAAAATAACCCATGTTTTCAGGTGTATGCGTAAAAGTAAATTTCATGAATGATGCACATGAATGAATATTCATGAATTGATACCCCCATGTGTGCAAGAACAAAGACACGCATTGAATACAACCATTCGAGTTTGAAAAATATCACAAATATAGTGAGGATTGTGTGTGCACATTTGTACAAGGGCGAAAGAAGAATAACACCCAAAAGACACACACCTATATTGAATATAAATCAAATATTAAGTTTGTGTGTGAAAAGAACCAAAGATTAGAAAGAATTGTGTGTGAAAAGTGATTTGATCAAGACCTATAGATTCAAACAGAGTTTGTTGAATCTACATGAACAGAAGAAAGACTATCAATCCATTTAATGGAAGAATTTTAAATTGGGGGGTATAACCAGTTTTTGGAAGAAAGAAGAAGTTGTAGAGAAGTTAGGTGGGTTTAACCAAAATATAATTGGCGGGTTTTACTAATTACTATTTGTAATGATCATCTAATATAGTGAAGAATCAGTTTTAGGGAGAATAACCAACATGGAAAGGAGTAGGTCTTTATACCGAACCCTGTAAATCCATGTATCCTATGCTTTTTTTTACAACATTATTTAAAGAGTGGATCAAGGCATTAACAAGAAACATGAATTGAATTGACAAAGGAAAAAAATTTATAAAAAAGGAAAAATTAAAATCCAACAAGGGGATCACTTATCCACCCCTCCCCTATCAGTGATCTTGCATTGGTCTGGGTATTTCAAATAATTTTTAGATAATCTATAACCAATGATTCCAAATTTGAAGTGGTTTCTAAAGGAAATATTTTCATAAATTTTGAAATCTTGAACAACAAAATTATATATTAAAATAGTTCTAATTAACTAAATTATATTAATTAATATATATTTTAAGTAATTTTACTTTTAAAACCATCTTAATATAAGATATATCTTTTATAATATTTCAATAAAAATATGGTTTTTAATAATAATTCAATATTTTTTACTATTCATTGAAAATCAATATTTTGAAAATTCATTTATATTTAGTTAAAGATACTTTTTGGTAGTAGATTTTAATAATTATAGTGTTTTTTCAAATTAAATTTCCAAAAGTGTAAAATTAATTTTATTATTTTTTTAAAAAATATTAATAAATTTTTTAGAAAATAGTACTTTCAAAACATATAAAGACATTCCTTAAAATTATGTTCATTTTATCAATATGATTTCTTAATATGAAAATAGTAAAACAAAAATTTAAAAGGATTATATTCTTAATCATATTTCCAATTTTTTATCTAGTTTATAATGTTCATGTTTATCTAATAATATGAATAGTATATCAATGCTCACTAATACCGAGTGCTGCATACCACACAAGCTATTGATGAAATTAAATTTATTCGATTTTTTTCATAAAATTTATGGGGGTTACATTATACCCCACTTAAAATGAATTTTTACTTCATAAATGGATTAATATGGTAAGAAAGATAACATATGATACTTTTTCCTCATTACATCCTTAGGATCCCATATCACTTATTAAGATGGTGGTTTCACTACAAAACATTGAAACAGAGAGTGGTCATGTTTTATAGTACTTTCACTGTATGATCCATACTCTCCAACACGTTTCCATTATATAATTATTCAGGTCCAATGGTATACCCTCTATGTTAAGTACATGTAGTGTATTATGTATGTACTTACTCAGTCAGAATACATGGAACACAACATGGACTTGGGAGAGTTTAATGGAAGTGTTAATGTATAAGATACCATCCCAACATGATTAAGTATTTCAAAGGGACCAATATATCTAGGTTTTTGATTTACATTCATTCTTAATCTCATTGCCTTATTCAATAGAGAAATATTTACGGAAACTTCTGTTAAACATCAAATTTTGGTTCACACTAAATAACATCATCATAACATTTATATTGAAATTATGTTACCTTTATATATTGGTGAATGGATATAAAATTTTCTCCCATTTATTTAGTAGACTCATGTCCCAATATATTTATTTTTATGAATTCATTCTAATACGTTGGAACTATAATCTACTTCTAATATAAGTCCTAAAAAGGATCCATATGAATCCTTAAGTGAAATCCATTTCTGCATGAAAATCAACTAAAAGAAATTTTTGTTTACAACAACATTTAAAATCGGAAAAATAAGGTATCGACATATCCTATAGGGTTTGAATTATTCTCTTAGACAGATCATCCCTCCGAGAATGATTCATGGTGATAAAACATGACTCTGTATCTAGAGCCAATGAAAGACTTCACTAGAACCTCATGTTAAACCTCATATCCAGATCAAACACAATAGAATGGTCTACTCAATGAAACCTTGCCACTTTCTTATTTAATATCAATAAATTATTATCAATGGAGAAATATTTTATAATTGTGAAAATTGTGATGAATTTTTTGGGTGATTTACTAAAACCCAAATATCTTTGTTCCCATTAGATATTTTAGGGAGTCTAAGGAAAAAATTAATGGTGATGTTTTCCCGTTTCTATTTTGGTATAGATAATTTTTGTGACATCCCATTATATTTTTTCTATCCTCTTTAACTGTATAAACTACTAATCACTTTGATGCATACATAGAAATATATCTATTCTCGTTTTCCCACTAGAGATAATCATACATGTAGGCCAGTGGTAAGAACTATATCTTTATCTCCCTTCAATTGTGGGTTCAGACAACACAACCTTGTTGTATGCGAAAGGTAGTCACATGGCCCAGAAGTAATAATTTTTTAAAAAATATATTAAAATAAATCAGAAAACATTACGAAAAATTCGATAACTCATAATTAACTCAAAATTTGAGATAAAATATTGCCTAATGTTTACCAAAACCTTTAATCATGTTTCTATAAAATGGAAAGGAATTACTCTTTAAATAAAAAAACATATAAAAAACCAAATGATTTTATTGACCTAAATGTCTCTAAAAATATACTTAATATTCATAAAATACTAACTCATAAAACATCAAAAGGGTGTTGATGAAATTTATTATATGATCAAACTTAAATGTATAAACCTATTATGGTATCCATAATTCTTATGTTAATATTAAATGGTGGCATATATTTCTCTAATAGATATTCCAACCATTATTCATAAAATAAAAAACTTTCATTGGGAGGTTAGATTCATCCTTGCACTAATAGAATATAAAATATAATTTTTTTATTATATAATCCATGTATAGAGATATAATCAATGATCAAAATCACATATAATTTCACTAAAGGATGAACAAAAATATTTTTCTAGGGGCTGATCACACAAACTCCAACCTGAAATTAAAAACTCTAGAGTAGAGGATATGTGTGTGTCATAATTAACATGATTTAATTAAGATATTATGATTTAATAATATTTCCTATTGTACTTAGAATTCATAGGACACTTTGGCTTATTATCCTTGTCATCCCTTAGATTATTTAATTCATTTTCATGAAGCCCGAACGCCTTGGAGTTGAAGCACTAGAGTGTGGGTGGTGTATTTTTTGGGGAGTTCCCTCTATTCTAATGAGTATCTATCTTCTTCCCATAAATTCGTAAATCGATTTCAAAATGAACTTCCTTTCAAAAATAAAAAAACTTACCATCACCCTTAATAAAATTTACTCAATGTTTCCATCCACAATTTGAGTCTTAAAAAATGATCATGTTCTTATCCACAATTTTTTTAGAGTTTTTTATTAATCCCATCAATCATTTCTTATGAAAATGCTATAATTGTTGGGTTACCCCAATAATTACATCCAAAATGATATTATATTGAATTATTTCATCATATCAATCAAATTCAATTACAGTTAATTCATTTTAGAGGCTTGGTTTTAAGCCACAAAATAATAATTCCACCTTATATTCGGGATGGAAAATAATACTAGAAGTGTTCCTCACAAGACTTGTTATAATTTCATTATATGTACCATCAGATTAATCATTCCTACATTTTAGTTCAAGGAATTATTTACATTTTTTCGTGTGTAGAATATTATTAAAAAAATATTGGATTATCAGTTATTAATCACATACCATTCCACGGATACAATTTCGACTTGGTGAATCATATTATTGATTTTAATGAACAATTGGTCCACCTTTCATTCTATATAATAAACATCTATAATTACTTTTACACATTCCATTAATTGGAGAATAAATAATATATTTTCAGTGGAATTAATCTATTTTTCAAAAATAAGAGGATCAATTGAACAACTAAAATATGGTGTATTTTTATTCATTAAGGACTCAATAGAGAATTATTACCTCCTTTTATGATATTTAAGTCTAACATGATTAATAGATTGATAATGTTTTGTGAGAATAAAAATGATATTTTTTATTCATGTTCCCAAAAAGATTTGGTCACTCAGGTATACAATCATATCATTACATATCTCATTCAGCATTAAGACATTTCTTATGGGTTTCATCCAATGAAAAATTCCAAGAGGAATAGTTCGAGCATGACTAATCATAATGTGAATTTTTTTGATAAATTATTTATTTTTTATCAAAATAAAAAACCAATATTTAAATATAAAACTCTTTATGTCTAACCAAGTTCATCCATGATCATTATCTATTAAAATGCATCATGTTGTTTCATAATGAAAATGTAAATTATCCTAATCATATACACTATGATAGTCAAACTAGGTAAATAGTAATGCCTATTGTCATGTATCAGGTAAAATTCATGTCAAGACCAATATGTTTTTTCATATATTTTACTCGTGGGTACATTTTTTCTAGAACCATATTCACTTTTAATATATATATAGGGATGTATTTCAAGGAAAATTTTATAATCTTTTCTTTACCAAAACATTAAGATGTTATCCTATACTTAGGCTTATCCTAACTGTTCTCAATAATGTTTTACCATACTTATTCAAAATGTGAACCCAAACATATCCTTTGATACCAAATTTAGAAACCTATTATTTCATATATATATATATATATATATATATATTACATCATTTTAGATGAATATTCATTACATTCCACAAATACAAACATGAGTTTCATTAAGGTTTAATGCATTTATAATCATTGAATCATAAAGAACATGTTCATACATAACACCGTAATATTTGAAAATAATGAGATTATGTTCAATAGTGTATGGGAAAAAACTGGGAGATTATATAAGAATGTAACAACTCGATACTTTATGATATATTTATGCTTAAATATAATTAAACTCATTAGTAGCTTACAATAAATGAAACCCCAATATATTTATGGTCGGTAGAGTATTCAATAAAAAACAAAGATATTATAAAATCAATTATATATATAACCATCTCATCTAGTCCATTATATTTAATGGACTAAATAGTATTGAATAATTTATGATATATATAGTGAATTAATAAATGTTTAGTTAATAATCAAAAAAAATAGTCAATGGGTTTTATTCTTCAAAAAATGTTTTCATCAATATTATTTTACAAATTTTCATGAAAATAATATTATAATAAAATTTATAAACATATATAAATCTTATAATATAAAATAAATATAATTTTTTAAATCATAATATCAAAATTAACTTTGGGTGAAATTTTTGGATTTTTATAAAGATGATGACTTTTCAGTGAATTGTGAAAAATATATATTTTTGTAAAACAATAATTTAATTTCAATCAATTAAGTAATATAAATTATCCCATATGTTTCAATTTAACAAAATTATTCATTATAAATATTTAACCCAATGAATTTATTTTGAATTTTATTATAAGTTTATTTTTTTTGTTTAAAAAATTGTTTTGTTCTCTAAAAACTATTTTAAAATACATAATGTTTTTGTGTTTAAATTAATTAAAATATTATACAATTATGAAAACTTTAAATTCAAATTTTATATTATAATTTAATATATTTTAATTTATATTCATACAATGATATATTATTAGATATAGATTTAATATAAAATCCTCTTGCACTTGAAAAATACACTTCTAGAAAAAACCATTTTTTAATCTTGTCTATGGATTTTTTGTCAAATTTATTTTCTCTATTTTTATAAATTTATTTGATAAAATAAAATATATTTTAGAAATCATAAATTTAAAATATTATTAGGGAAAAGTTTTGATAATTATTTGAAAATATTATTTTTCTATGAAAAGTGAAAATACCGAATTATTATTGAAAACTGTTCTTTCTTTAAAATTATTATAATGTAAAATTATATTTTAAATTATAATTAAATTATAATTATTTCAATTATATATATATATATATCCAATTGGGGTCAATAAAACCAATTTAATATTCAAATTGGATATAAAATCTTTGTAAACTTTTAATCATTTTCCCTTTGAAACCCTACTCTCTCATTACTTTTGTAGGATTAATTCTACAGTAAATTTTCCCACATATGTAAATTTTATTTATAAGAATGTATTAAATATTTATACTGGTATTTATTTATAATTTCTATACTGTTAAATTTTATTTGTGACAAAAATGAATAGTGAAAATAGTAAAATAAAAATTACCACGATTATAGTAAAAATAGATTTATCGGGGGTCAGACTATGAAGACAAGAGTAAAAATTCCTACCAACTAGAAATAAACCCATTTAATAGAGATATTTAGATGTTATATAATCCATTATTTAGGATTAATTATTTTATAATCTTGTGGAATGGCACAAAAATAGGTATGATTGAATCTTTTTAAAATATTACAAATGTGACACTCACCTCCCTTATAAAATACCACCCCATATCCTATCTTATACATACTAAAAACATATTTTTAAATAAAATACCTGAAAAAAACTTTAAAACCTCAGTCCCCTTATCCTATATAAATTACATTGGGATGAAAGATAACTGATGAAGTATTTTTGTGACAAACTATAGAGGATACACAAATGAGAGGTAACATTCTTCACTGAGTATTTTTATTTTAATTCATTCTATACATCATTAAAATATTATTAAACCATGGAGGTATAATAAGAAATATCTTCTATATAATTTGATTTCATTATAAAATGGTAATAACATAAAACCATCTCCTCTTCCATGAGATGGGTTACAAAATCACCATTCGTGTGTATAGAGGACTACCGCCTCACAGACCAATGTTATTCACTTCTCTATTACAGCACATAACACATTGTTATAAAGAAGGATATAATGTATATAAATGATATTTATAAAATTCTTATACCTATAGATTCAATATATAATAAATAATTTTTTTATTTCTATTCCATATGGTATATGACAAATACTTCTCCTGTGTACGACGTACTACCCCCCCATGAAGCAATGTGATTTATCTTCTACTATAAAATTAAATGGAATGTAATTAGAATAATTTTAATTAATATGTGATTTATAAATGAAATAATATTTATAATAATGACATATTTATCATTATTAAAAAAAATATCAAATTGTTATCCAAAAAACATGATAACGTCATTCGTGTACATGTAGACTAACGCCCTATCAAAGCGATGCGACTCTTTTTTATTACCACACCACATGGATAATATATATAATTATATGAAAATGAATAATATATATATATATATACATATATAATATTATGATCATTTTAGAATGTATTATATTACATACCTCCATTCATTATTGATCATTTAAAAATGAAAATGTTACTTATGCCTAGGTATAACCTACCATCTCCATGATCATAACATACAAAATTTCTCAAAAAAATATTTCATGTTTGGTATTAAATATATAATTGATTTAAAAATATTATAAATATTTCATGATAATTATTATTTGTACTATTGAATATTATAATATTAATGGTAACTAATACTTTTAAAAGAAATTATGAATGAGAAAACAAAGAAATTAACATTCAAAACAATGAAAATAATGAAATATTATTAATGAACATGTGATAAGATGATATATAAGGATCATATATAATATTTAAAATATTAATACAGTTTATTAATAAGTTAATAACAAGTGTAAAAACACTATAAAGGAGGTGAAATCATGATAAGCCAAAATAAAGTATGAGTTAAGGGATTTTAATCACACTTTTTACTTATGTGGGAAAACTTCCATATTCAAAAACTATTTATTTTTGGTGGTGAATATACTACCCATAAATATATTTTACGATGTTTAAAATTAAATTAACTGGGATTTAAATATAAATTTGAGGATCGACCTTTCATAGGGATTATGATTTAATGTTATAAATATGGTAAGAGTTTTATGTTACAATGTCATCATTTATCAAGATTGTTTGTGAATAATTTTCTAATGTTGGAATCTTATTACTTACCTCTAAAAACATCTCATGAATTTTCTTCACCACTAGATATTCATCATATTTTAAATTAATTGTAACATTTTTACACTCTTTGGTAATTACAAAAATAGGAAAAATGTTATTAATAAAAAAATTATTTATTTCCCTCTTCAGTCAAAAAACGTTTTTCTTAAATAATATTTTATTTTCTATATATGTTTTAAAAAATTATATTATAATTATTAAAAAAAATTAAAAAATTTCTATCCAATATTTTAGTTTTTTGAAATAAAATCAGAAGATTATTTATATAATTTTTTAAAAAATACCATTTGAATTTTACCGAAATAGTTAATGAAATATGTTTTAATGTGTATGGAATGAACAACATTTAAAAGAGTCATAGAAACTCAAAATTTTTAAATCTTCCATTATAAGATTCAAAAATTATTTTCAATAAAACTATTTCCAAAATGTTAAATTTTATAATAATAATTTTTCAAAATGGAATGGGTGATTTCCTCAAGATATTTATTAAACGTTTTAAATATTCATTAATATGTTCCTAAAGTTTCTTCCAATAAAATATATATTTCACAATATTTTTCAGATTTTTAGTTTTTAAAAATTGATTTTCAAAATAAAAAGGTCATTTTTCTCCAATTTTGTTAATGATATTTTAATGGAATTTCCATTCATAATCATCAAAAATTCTTATTGTTACATATAATATATTGGACATATTATTTCATGATAATATCCTCATTATTTCTCTAAATGGAATATGAATATTTCTTAGAGATTCTTATTGAACCCATTTCATTTTCACTGCTAAATCATGTTTTGATGATATTGTTATAGAACTTCTTTCTTTTCTTTGCATTCTATATTTCAACGTGAATGTTATTGAACCTATTTCTTTTTTGTGGGTTAATCATTTTTAAATGATATTTACATGAATTCCACTTCTTTTCCATTTTTAATCATGTTTTAAAAAGAATAATGGGGGTTTATAGGTTTTATAATGAAATTAATGATCTTTGTACTCTATTTATGATGTATTTCACGGAAATTACATATATGATTTGGATTCCTATATAGTGAAGGGTTATCTTATTTACCCTAATATGGTGGGAAATCCCAAATAGAACTGGATGATCCCATTATAGATTATACAATGGGGGTAGACTAGATATAATTGGGCAGGCTTATTATAATTTAAATGATTGGTGCACCCAGGTACCACTCCACTATATTTGGTAATATAATTTGTGTTGATATGAAAGAATGAGGGAGTAAAATCAGCATCTTTCATGTAGATTTAACATGTTTTTAGTTATTTATGACATGGGTTTAACACAATTTATAATGGAAAATAATCCAAGATTTCAACACATTATTTTGATTCGTTTTATGGGTTTATAATTGTTATTAGGATCAAGATTGATATCACATGGCCCTTGATTATTTATTTTTAGGACAGTTTCCTAACATATTTTCCTTTTTTAAGATCCATATATTTAATGGTATTAGTTCCTTTATGATTCAATCATTTACTTTTATTATGTCATTATACCCTTATACACCTCATATACTCATTGATGACATTCAATTTTTAATTATTAAGTTTGCCCTTATTGAGAATTTGAGGTTACCCCTCTTATGTTTTATTACCCTTAACATACTATAAAATGATATCGAACTAATTAGGTCATGATATAAATTTATATGGATGATGATGATGATGAAATAATTTAATATGGATGATGATGAGGACTTAATTTAAAATAAAAAAAATATGTGGTATGTGGGAGAAATGATCATTTAATAACATGGTTATTGTTTATGGTGTAGTTTTCCTAATTTTATTAAATTCTAAACCTAAAATGTCTTTGAAAATATAAGTGATCATATTTTTAATTTTGATGTTGTATGGTTTTTATAAGAAAAAATTTGGTCAGAATTATTGGTATAAAAACCATAAATGTAATCATTATTATTTCAACACCAAATTCAGGGTTGTAGGTTTTGGGATGTTATATTTTGTATCAATGTCTAGTTTAGATAACTTAGAGATTATAATTTTGTCATTTGAGGTTATGTTAACAGTTATGGATACCTTCATTTTTATATAATCTAAAGGATGATCACAATTTCAATTTCTTATATGCACCATTTTTTTAATAGATGATATCTTAATGCGATTAATGAAACTTTAAGAGAGATTTTTATAGGTTGAAGTATTTATATATATGGTTAACATGAAATATTCATGATTTTTTTTATAAATTTGATTTAATATATTGATAACCTTTAGGTTTTACATGATCATGAATATTGATAAAAAAAATTACCATATAGATATCCAGAGTTTTAATAATTTATTTCATGAAAAAGTGAATAAGTTTTCTTTAAAATAAGATTTCCATATTTTTGGGTCTTAAATCCGAAAGGTATGAGATTACATTTGATATAAAAAAATTATTTAATTTTAATGTTATGTATAATATTTTTAGTTTTTGGTTATATAATTAAATAATTTAAATTTTTAATACTATTTAATTTTGAATATTAATGTATCATATGATTTTTTATTTAATGTGGGATTTATATTACCATGTGATATCAATTTTGGTTTTGGTTAATTTCTAAATATATGAGGAATGTATTTTTACCCCTTTTGGTTTTTTCATCATTAAAATATGATTTTAGTTTTACATGTATGAATATATCACCTTGAAAACTCATTGTTTCTAGAAAAAATGTTTTTTTGTTAGAAATTGGAAAAAGAAATAAATTTTACTCATAAAGTATGTATATTTCCTTATGCTCTAATTATAGATGGTAAATAATTCCTAAAATCTAGAAAAAATATTTGGAAAGAAAAAACTATTATACAATTACATTCATATTTGATGAAGGATATGGTCTTTTATATCATCATAGATTTATTATTTTGATTCCCTTAATATTCCATTAGTCATTCAATTTCTTGTGATCGATGACTTTAATCAATCTCTATAATTGTCTATGTTTTTCTTCAATTACCAATTATGTTCTCATATTTGGAAGCCTAGTTACGTTTTATTTTATATTAAATTTGTAACTCCCTTTATATCTTATTAATAATATGTTTTATTTTCCATTTTTATAATTCATGTTACAAACAATTGTATTTTCAAATATCCAATCATTGATTACTGAGATAAATTCCAATAACTAGGACCCAATTTATTAAATGGGGGAGGATGTAACATACATAGATTATAGAAGAATAAAATTATATAACACAGGATAAAGGACATTCAAAACAATGATTATTTGAGAATGTAACTCCCCTATAATTTATGATATATTTCTTTATAAATTAATTTATTCTCTTAAATAGCTTACGTTACATGAAACATCGATATTGTTTTGTTTGATTGAATATTCAATATGCAACACTGATCAAAAATGACCCAAAACATATGTAATATTCCTAACATGACTAGTAAATTTTGTGATCATGAATATTATTAAATTGTTTATGATATATATATATATATATATTATTGTTTACTGTTTAGAAAATAAGTAATTTATTTCTATTATTGTTATTTTATTCTTAAAAAAATATGTTTCGTTCAAAATTAATTTTTTATTTTTAGGAAAAAATATTATAATAAATATTTGGGAGTATTGGAAATTTTATTAGATAAATTTACTTTAATTTCGAATCATAATAACAAAATTTATACTCAATGAAATTTGTCATTTTTTTGAAAATAAGAATTTTTCATTGAATAGTGAAAAATAATAGTTTTTATAAAATAAGACTTTATTTTCAATAAATTATTTAATTTAAATTAACAATTATATTTGAATGTAATTATTTTTTTATTTATATTTAAACTAGTTAATTTATCTTGAATGAAATTTATACTAGAATTTAGTAGATGTTTATTTTTGTATTTAAAAAAGGGTTTCTTTTTTCTGAAAACTGTTTTAATCTAATAATGTTTCTCTATTTAAATTAATTAAAATAATCTGTAATGATGAATGTTTTAAATGAACATTATACATTTTATTTTAAAATTATATAATTTATACTCTAACAATGACTATTATGAGATAATGAGTTGACGTAAAATACTTCTGTAGTTGAAAAATGCACTTCTATAAATCCCACTTTTTATCGCGTTTGAGGGTTTTGTGATAGTTTTATTTTTTTTATATTATTAGATAATTTAAATTAAAATATAAATTTTAACTTTGAAATATAAAATTTTAAAATCTTATCAGGGATATTTTTTTTATAATTTTTCCAAAATATTATTATTTTTTGATGAATAGTTAAAAATAATGAAATTAAATAGAGAAATTATTTTTCTTTTATATTATGAACAATGTTAAATTGTAATTTAATTTTTTTTTAAAATAAAAATAGTTTAATTATATATATAATTATCCAATTTATGACATTATAACCAATTTCATATTTAAATTGGATATAACCACTTTGTTAACATTTGAACATTTTCAATTGGAAAACCCTCATTCTCATTGTGCGTGGTGAATTTTAAAATAAAATTTTCCATTTATGTGAATTTAATTTTAAAAATTAGATTATATATTGGGAATAATAATGAATTATAATGTTTAATAAGGTAAAATTAATATTTTTATAAAATGAATAGTAAAAAATAAAAAATTAATTACCAAGGTAAAGGTATAAATATATTTTGGGGAGGGTTAATCTAAAAAGATATGGTTTTGAAATATCTAAAAAATATTAAAACGCACATTTTATGGTAACATTTAGATATTATATCTTATATAATATTTAATGAAACATTTTGGAAGCTTTTTTAATGATAAATCATTGGTATGATTGAGTCTTTATAAAAAATTACAAGTGCGTAACTCACCTCACTTATATAAGGTCGTTGCATCTCCTCTCTTATTCAAACCTTAAATCATCATTGGATATAAAAAATAAAAACCTAAATAACTTTCCAAGTTCCTCCCCTAATCATAGAATATTTATTTTTGATAGAAATACAACCTAAGATGGATTTTGGTGCAAACTGAAAGAGGATACATGAAAAAGAGGAAATGTTCTTCAATAACAATTTTAATTTTATTTATTTCTCCACCACCTTTATTTATTTTTAAAATAGTAAAATATGATAATGTTATTCTCATAAATATTATTCGATGTTTTCAAAAAAGTAAATGAACTAAAACCATGTTTAGTTCCATCAAATGGGTTATGAAATCGACATTCATGTGTATGGTGGACTACCGCCTAGCATACTAATGGTATTCATTTTTCCATTACAACCTATCATGATTGGGTATTATGATGAATATTATATATATATATATGATATTTATAAAATAATTATACTTCTATATTCATTATATAATATATAATGTTTTTACTTTTTATTCTTTAGAGGATACGATTACGTCACTAATGTGTACAACAGACTACTGCCTCACGAAGCAATGCGATTCATCTTTCACTAATACATTACATGGAATGTAATAAGTATAATTTTTGTGAATATATGTGATATGAATAAAATAATTATTATTTTCATGAAATATTTATCATTATAAATATATAATATTTCATTTTGTTTATACTAAAAAGAAGATAACATCGTTCGTGTACCTAGGAACTACCACCTTCTCGATGCAATGCAATACTATTTCCATAACCTTACCACATAGAATATATATTTTATTATATTTAATATATAATAGAATATATATGATATTATTTTAATTATTTATAGATATAATATGACCTTACCCCTTTCTATAATGATCATTGAAAAATAGAAATGTTACTCATGAGTACGTACGACCTACCACCTCTATGATTGCAATACACATAATTTCTCACAACCAAATTCCATTATTGGTATTTAAATATTAATTTATTTATAAATATTATAATTATTTGATGATTTATATTCACTATATTATTGAACTATATAATATATATATATGAACCATGACTTTTATTAAGAAACATGTATAAGAAAACCGTTCAATTAACACCCGAAACAATGAAAATATCAAATGATTGTTAACGAATGGGTTAAAAAATATCATAAAAGGTTAATATATGATATTATAAATATAAATATGGTTCCTTAATTAGGTCATAATATTTTTAAAACCACTATAATAGATTTTAAATTTAGATCAACCAAATTGGAAGAATGAGGAAAAGGATTTCTACCACCTATTTAACTTATGCGAGACACATTGGATATTAAAAATCTATTTTTTTATGTGGCGAACACACAAAAAAATGAATATATTTTGTGATAATTTTTTTAGAAATATTGTAATTTAGATTTCCAATTGAGAATTTATCTTTTTTTGGTATTACAATTCAATGTTACCAATTTGGAATGTGTTTAACGATGCAATGTCGTCATTTATCAAGATTATTTATGATTAAATATCAAAGAGTTAATTATTGTGATCTTTATCTAAGTAATTATCATGATGTTTACTAAAGTTTAGATATTTATTATATTCGCAATTAATATTTCCATTTTCTCACTCTTTTTTACATATAATAATTGAGAAAATGAATTTTAAAATAGTTTTTATTTTTCTCTATAATCAAAAAACCATTTTTCTTCCAAAACCAATTTTTGAAAAAAAGTCTTCAAAAATGTTCTTTGAATTCTTAAAATGAATTATTAATTATATTTATTTTCAATTATGTATTTTAAAAAAATAAAAGTAATATTTATGTAATTTTGAAAATAATTTCCTTTTTCATTTAAATAAATAGTGAAAGGAATATTTTTTAACATGTTATACATGAAAGGAATTCCAATCCATCATTACCACTCAATGTTTTTAAATGGTCACTGTTGATTTTTAGAAAAAATGTTTTAAAATAAAACTAATTTGAAAATGTTTTACGTTTTAAACAGACTTTTTCAAATTGGGAATGATTCCTTCCCCATGGAATGGATTAAATTATTTTTAAATATTCATTCATTTTTTAAAGGGTTTTGTTTAAAAGAAAGTGTTTCTCACTATATTTTTTGATTTTTTAGTTTTCAAAAAACTATTTTCAAAATGAGTTGTTTATTTTCCTCAATATATTTTTACAGTTCTTTTAATTCTTTTTGAATTCATCCAAAAAAACAAAATATATTATTACTCATGATCCAATGGGGATAGTTTGTAATTATATTATCCCCATTATTTATCAAGATAAGTTTATATTAATTCAATTAGATTATTATAGAATCCCTTTTTTCACTAGTTAATCATGTTTCAATGAGATTATTATAGAACTGGTTTATTTTTCATTGGTTAACTATGTTTTAATGATATTTTTACGAAACTTGTTTCATTTTAATAGGTTAATGAGGTTTCAAATTTATTTACATAAAACCCATTTTTTACCATGGGTAAATAAATATAAGAATGGAATAATTATTTTTTATGAGTTTTATGATGAAATGAAATCTCTTTTCACCATATTCATGTTGTGGTTGTTAGACTTTACTTATGTTATGAAGTGGACTAGATAGTTCCAGGTGATCCCATTATAAATTATAAAATTGGATGACCTAGAAAGAGATGTGTGAGCCCATTAAAGATTATACAATGTGGCGACACAAATAAAACTGGGTGATCCCATTAAAACATAAAACATTTCTGAACCTAGATAGAGCTATAATGTAGTGGGTAATATTTATTTTCTTGATATGAATGAAGGTGGGAGTTACCTAGGTTTTTTACCTATGGTTTTAGCAAGGCTCTGGTTATTTATTAAATGTATTTTACAAGAGTTATGAAACGAAATCCCCAAAATTTCATCACATTTTGGTGATACTTGTTATGGGTTTATAATGTTTATCATGTTCATGATTAATATTACTTGGCTCATGAATATTGTTTTGAGGACTATTTTAATTTCCATTTATTTTTATAATTTATGATTTTTTTATTTATGGGTATGATTTCTTTTATTATTCACTCATGTACTCTAATTATATTGTTATAACATTACATAATTCCTATGATCATGGATGAAATTTAATTATAAATTTTTTTGTTTACCATAATTGAGAACTTTAAATCACCATTCTTATGTTTCCTTTTCCCTAGTTTGTCAAGGAATTATGTTGAATGAGTTATTTCAAGAAGGTATTTCAAAAGTATGATATTGATAAGATAATGTGAAATATGAAAAGTTGGGTTAAGTGGGAGAGAATCTCATTTAATTAAAAGGGTATTGTTTATATATGAAATTATCTCAATTCACTAAACATAAAACCTATATTTTCCATGATAATGTAAATGTTTCAGGTTTTCCTTTTGATTGTTTATGATTTATAAGGTAATTTATTTCAAAATTATCACAATCAATGCACAAAAAGTAATGTTTGGGAGTTTAGCACTAGATATGGGGGTGCGAGCTCAAGGATATCATATAATATGTGAGATATATCATATCAAACTAAATTTTTCATATTAAGAACCATTATTTGAAATATCATAATTCATACCTTTCTTCATAACCTAAGGAATTTAAACATGAGAAAGGGTGATATTAGATTCTCAATATGGGCAAAAAAGAAAGATATCAACATAAAATAATTACAAGGGTGTGAGAACATGATAATAACATTTGAGAACCATATCATTCATGCCATAGATCCAAAAAATGAGCAATGACATAAATCATTGTAGTTTGTAAGACATGAATAATAATTTAATAAAATAATATAATCCCTAAGTGTATAAAGTTGGAATAATACATGGAATTATGATATACACATAAGCTTAAACTATTTTAAACATGTTTAAATAGATAAAGGATCACTCATTATGTTAAGGATCTATAATTAATTGCTTTAATTAACTTATAGACATGAAATAATGTCTATTGATGACATTATCGACCTAAATTTAGGTCCACACATAACCTTATTGGCATGAAAGTAGACTCACAAAAAACCTTATGGATATGAATGTAGTTCCATGCATAATATTTTGACCATGATATTAGGTTCATGAATTACATAATTAATTCATGAGTTATCCATTATTACACAATGAATTAAAGGTAGATATAGGATCCACTCATCACATATTGAAAATAATATATATGTATTGCACAAGAACGTATTGCATTCATCATATCAAAATCCATAAAAATAAAGGATTTTTATAATCATTTTGTCATATAAATACCCATGGAAAAAGAATGGGTTTAATAAAAATTGTTTCATGATAATAATAAACCATTAAAGAAAATAAAAATAATTTTATCATTGTTTAATATGTTTATTAAATAAGAAAAAACATTAGATGATTTCATATTAGATAAAAAATATTTTTTAAAGATCAATGGAAAATTGCTTGTGGAAAATAGCCTTATAAATTTAAAAATGAATTTATAAAAAAATTTCAAAATAATTTACAACAAAAATAAAATTTTAAAATTATAAATGACTTATGAAATAAATAACTGGTTTTTATGGAATAATATTTCATTCATGTCATACAGGTTAAAACAAAAATCCTAATCACATTTTTGGTAAAAGTCAAATGATCCTCGTTCATAAAATGACATGAAAAGTAATTTTTTAATTTTTTTTCAAAAAAATAAAACAATGGTAGACATTTAATTAAACATTATTTGGATATCAGAATCAAATTTATTTAAAAAATTTATAGAAATTATGGATGTGGATTAAAACGAAATTTTAACCGAAGTGATAAATAAAGACATGTTTTACATTAAAATATATTTTTGATATATAAAATAAATTTATAATGGAATATAAAATTATGAAATATATTATTAATAAATAACTAGATTAGAATAAAATTCATTAGTTTCTTGAGAGATAGAGAAAAAGATATTATCATTTTTAACATAATCATAAAAAATCATAAAAAATACTAAGATTGTAACATGAAATTGTCACAACTTTGGTAATATTTGAATCATAATACTCATGAATGAATAACATGAAATAAAAAATTAGATATCATGAGAAAGAAATATTAATTACTTAAACTATCACATGGGTAATATATATAACACATAAAAGAATATTTTTTCAAAACATAACTAAAGTCCAAAAGAAAGAAATATGAGAAAAAGTCTTTTACGTTTAGTCCTGATTTACTTTATACATGTATGAATGTCCTATATAATAAATAAAATATTCTCAAAAATATATTCTAGAAATGAAATTATATATATAATTCTATATATAATTTAATTATTACATTTTATTAATTATTTTTTAATAATTACATGTTAAAATAATGTTTCAATAAATAAATTCTTTGTTCTTCATGTCTCTTTTGATTTTAAATTATTATTCTCTTTACATTGATCATGGTTCCATCTTCTCCATAATTTTAACCATGTTATAAATATAATATACATATATATTTTATGTATATATTTTATTTCCATAAAAGTTATTACAAATAACTATTTGTTTAAAAAAAGATGAAAATAAAATAACAAAGGAAGAAGGATTAATTCATATAAGCACAGATAAACTAATTCCAAGAAGAACCAATGAAAATAAAAACTCATTTTAAAAAGTTAAATAAATAAAAATCATCGTAATATCCATAAAAATCAAAATCTAAAATCTAAATTTTGAGGATACCTAGTAACCATTGTTGGATTCGGATATGAGTATCTCATCCTTCATTTTGCTTTCATAAGAGGAAATGGTTGAAAACCATCCTTATCCACAACATCATTTTTTATTTGGAGAAATATTTACTATAGGCTAGTTATATTGTGTATTAATACTCTATATCTTCTCAATTTCCCTGGATATGATTCATTTACTTTAATTTAATAATTACATCTTAGGTTCTCAAAATCATCACACCACCACTCAGAGTTTGTTGCTCTTGAAGCACAGGATCAGTTCATTCCATCACCATTTCCACAATCACAAATAACATTATGTCAACAAAACCATGGTCACCATGTTTGGGAACAAAATTTATAGCCAAACTATGAATGGATTAAATCATGGCAGTACTTCATTCATTTTTTTGATTCACCAACACGCCATGTTTAGTATCCTTATTCACTTGGGGCTCTGGTAAAATATCCTAAGAAGCATCTTCCATCTCTTGTGAAGTATAATCAACCAGATTAACATTATCTATTTTATAAGGGGATTTGAAAATCCCATTTTTCTAAATTATTTGTCTATTCAAGTTATTTATATATGATGTCTTAGGATTCCCTTTTAAAGAGAAAATTGATAATACAAAATTTATATAGAACTTCTCTTTGACATTTCATATAACTTTATAGTTAATAAAAAAGTCATGAAATCTATAATACTCTACCTTTTGAGATATATCATCATATAAGGTAGATAACTATATTATTAATCAGGTACGTACATATATCATCTTCACTCAGGAGCCTAGTATATTGTCAAAATTTCATATATTTAGTGGTCCATTCTATTTTATTTATAATACCCACCACAAAGTCAATGAAAAAAATGATTTTAGGATTCCATAAAATCTAGTAGAGTCCATAAATTTTAATTCTTACCATAACATGGGTATTTTTTTTAGAAAAAGGGTTTTAATGGAAATCCCATTCATGAACGAAACCATACCTGGGTTTAGAGAAATTTATTCAACCCCCAAGAACTCCTATTGAGAGGGCATAATGATTTTTTTTTAAAAAATCAACATCCCTTAGGTTTGTATCTCCAATTAGAAAACACCCATACAGAGGTTATCTTTCAAATGAAATCACCTATCATCCAAAATGTTTTCTCTGTAAAGAAGAACAATTCATACAATAATTATGTGCTCACAGAGATTAAATCTGTTAAAGATATCATCCGTTTTGGAAACAATATGAGGAGTGTCGCCCTTTAGAATAATTTTCATAGAAATACTATCACATAATTATCTGAAATTCCTTCAGTCTAAATCCCATAAAACTCTTATAGATCCCTTTCTAGAATTCATTGCATCTGTCAAATTAATGGGTGAAGGTCTCGCATGTTCCATATCTAAAGGGTGATTTCAGATCACCCTCCCCACTACAGGTTGAAGAAACTAATCCAAAGGGAAACCCAATGTAGTCTTTACAAAAAAACAGGCTCCATCAAATAATAAATTTTCACCACAAAACCCTTTATCTCCTTTACCACAGGCTGTCGAATGAAGGAAGTAGAAACTATTAAGATGAAATGACCTTTCAATTCCTTATGCGCTACATCAAACCCCACAAATCTGATAAACTTGTCATCCATCACTACAACCTATCACTGATCAGTTATCTTAGCACCCACTAAAGCATGTCGAACACCATCAAATTTACCCATGACAGTCTGAGTAAGATCCAGCTTAGATCTATTGGATATCTCCTTTGTGGTGGCTAAACCATCGTAGAACCGAAACATGAACATTGATTCCATTTTATAAATGGATAGAATGAAGGAAATGAAAATAATATATAACCATTATATATTATTTTTTATTTCATATATGAAAAATATTTTTTATAATATAATCCTTATTACATTCCATGTAATTATTATGTAAAGAACGAATCACATCACTTCACGAGGTGGTTGTCCACATGATAAATGTTATTATATTCTCGTAGAATTTAATGTAATATATTATATATGATATTAAAATTAATAAAGTTTAATTATGTCATAAATATTATGTAAATACTTTTAAATAATAATTATATATATCCATTATAGGTGGTGATGTAAAATAATGTACATCGGTTTGTAAGGCGGTAGTACGCCATACACAAAATAAGTAATTTTATTTTACATTTTATGTAAGTGGAGATTAATATAATTCATTACATAAACATAATAAAATCATAGTAAATGGTATATAATAGTGTTATTATGTTGGAATTAATATAACATGACTAAAGTTGTTAAGAAATGAAGAAAAAAATGAAAGAGTTGAGTGAAACAAATTACCTTCATTTTGAACAACCCCCTTTGGATCTCTTATAAAGGATAATATAATTTTTATTTTGAGATGAAAAGAAGCTCTAAAAAATGTATAATTATGTTGGGGAAGGATTTTGGTATATTTTTGTGGAGTAAAATTTATTTATAGGTTTGTATAAGTTAGGGGAGGATGTGGCCTTTTGTAATTGAGGAGAAGTGGGATTTTTATAAATATCCAAAACTACTCAATAATGGAACTCCACTCACACCCAATTTTATAAAAAATTTGTGAATAATTTATTAGAGGGATTATAAGTTTTAGTTACACAAAGAAAAACATTTTTTAAATATGCCATTAATTATCCTCTATGTTTACTCACTTTTACTATTTTATTTTTCAAGACGGTAACTATTCTAATTCAATTTACGAAGTTAGTTTTTTTACTTTAAGAATAAAATATATCATTATTATAAAACATGAACCTAATTATTATAAATATGATGTCAAATTTAAGAAATATAGAACCTATATGTGTTGAAAAGGTATTTTAACACTATTATATATACTGTGAAAAAACCTCATTTTAAACATAACTAAAAAAATAAATATTTATTATTAAAAAACTATGAATAAAAATATTAACCTGTTATACATTATAAATCATTATTATTTAAAAAATATAATATTTTTTATCAAATTCCATTCAGTGATGTGGAATATTATAATTTCATATAAATACAGGAGATATGATGAAAATGATTGTTTCTAATGAGAAATGTTTCCATAAATATAGAATGTTGTAGTATCAAAATTCAGAATGAAAAAAAAATCGAATAACCTATTTTTTTTAAAATAACAATTAAACTAGTTTTAATTTTAAAACAATCATATATGAAAATATATCTCGTAAATTCTTAATGCGAAAAACAATTTTTAATAAAAATTCAATATTTTTTACAATTAATCAAAATGTTAATCATTTCAAGAATCTCTAAAAATTTCAGTCAAAGAAAATTTTTACATTTATATTTAAATAAATAATTTTATTTTTTAAAATTTATTTCCTAAATGTGTCAAATATTAATTTTATTATTTAAAAATTAAATAAATGAAAACATTATTTCCAGAAAATAGAATTCTTCAAAAATATGAAGACTATAATAAATATTAAGTACATTTTATTAGTATGATTTAATTATATAAAATGATTACATTTAATATTTAAAAGGTTCGTATTCTTATTCCAATATCCTAGTTTAACAAACAGGTTAAAATGTTCATGTTAAAATAAATTTTTTTATTATATCATAGTTAATTTAAACTTGGAATTGTGTTAATCACCTGATATTAAAGAAGTTAAATTTATTTGGAAAAAAAATTCCTAAATTCATGTTGTTTCACAAATTATTCATTACCCATGAACTAAAATTATCTATTAATGGGTCCTATAATCACCCAAAAGGATCACAATCAATTCCTCTAATCTTTATATTTTAACTAAAACTTATGTGTTTGTTATAAGTTAGATAATTTGAAAAATTAATAAACCTTTATATGATAAAATAAAAAATTAACATCCAGAGTCTCAAAATTAAAACCAAAATTTCAATGTAGTTAATTTGATAAATAAGTAAGCCTAATTTTTTTTAGAAAATTTTCAGACTAATATTGTAACCAAAACACAAGAAGTATATGATCATGAATTTATCCAAGATATATTTAACATTTATCTCCACAAAAATAGAATTAGTCTAATAGTCTCATATGAAAATTTATATTTTCAAATCAGATATGAAAACAATTTCTATAAATAACCTAAATCATTGTATGTCCACAATAAAATAATTTATTCTTCAAAAACTAACACCATCATTAGTTGTTTCATGATTTATAAACCTAAAACATAATTTATAAAAATAGTTATAATTTTTAATTTTATAATACAAATATTTAAAACATTTGCAATAATGATTGGTATACCATTTGTACATCCTTGGTCTACGATTAATCCTTTAGAAGAGGTAGTTGACTCTAAAGATTCCCATGTTCCCGACATACAAAACAACAATCTTTAAATGGATTTTTTGGATGAAATTTATTTTTTTCTATTTAAATACTCATTTTTTCTCATAAATTTATAACTTTATTCCATTATTCTCTACACATAAAACATTTTAATTATACTTTACAAAATTCTCTTGGGTGGATCATCCAATATTTATGACAGGAAAGAAATTAAGCCTTATTTCATCTCTGATATCCTCCACCTAAGCTATTTTAATACTACATCCTTATCATTTTTTACGAGTCTCAGAGTTGGTTAATGAACAAGTTATAAATAATATAGATGATATCTAATTATGCATGACCATAATTTCATTATACTAAGTTAGCATAAAATTATGTTTCTTCATTATCAAGAAATAGTCCATTACATTCGTCATTAACATTAATGATCTAGGTTCCATTTATTTACTAAAACCAAAAATCACATTGTGGGAAACATCAATCATAATCCCAAAAAATTGTTTTTTTGTTTTCATTATCATGAAACCTTATTTTTAATCACAAAAAAAATTTGTTTATACATGGTCATCAATGATTTTCATCTATTAAAATACTTCATGATGATTTTTAGATAGTTATTTAATATCTAAAACATATCTCATGGGAGTTTTAAAATAGGAATGTACTGAGGACCATCATCATGCACCAAGTGAAGATTGAGTCAATTCCCAATGCACTATTTTTTGGATTTATTAACTCTAGTGACAACTCTTAAAGATCTATATCTAATTTTTGTATCTATACAAGGATGTAATATATTAGAACCCAATTTCTATATCCTTTACGAAAATTCAATGTTATTTTATTATACATTGAATTATCCTTACACATATCCCATGGGTTCTCACTAAATTGAAATAGGACCTAATTCAAAAAAAAAATAACTAGACTATCCTCTAGTAGCATATATTATGAAACAGTAATTTTATATTGGATTAAGTTCCATAGGGCCATGTCTTATATACTTTATGATAAACATTTATTCATTTTTTTAATATTGATAAACTATGTATCACATCATGATTGTTCTTCTTGCGTGTCATAGAACGTGATAATGTCTTAAGAGTAGCTGTCACACTAAAAGTTCATAATAGTTACCTTCTATGAAGAGAAACTAAAAGTTCTAAGACACTATTCAGGAATTTATGTTATATAGCTGGATAATATCATTTTAGGGACACAAATTATTATGTCTATAAGGTATGGAGACTCATAAGACTTTTCCACACCTTATCATGGTGTACGCCTGTGGTAATATATATTATGATATTATTATAATTGTACTCGCAAGTAAGAAATACACATTTAAAAGTGTCATTTTATATTCCTATCTTCATATGCATGTATTAGACTTTAGAATTTATGATTACTATTAATTAATATAATGAGTCACATACTTTCATGTATGGATGATAACTGTGATGAAAAGTGTTTTCGGAGTCGTAGTATATGTTGGGTCTGTCAGGAGTAATATTTCATTAATGAATAACTCAATAAAGGATTCATACCTTCTTTTATTTAATGGAAGTTAATATATTAGGCCATTTTATTGATATTATATATCCTGTATAAATCCATTTCCATGATATTCTATATAAAATTTTTAATTTTAGATTCTTTAATAAAGATATATCGAGCATATAGGTTGGTGTCACTGGCATTCAACCTGCTTTGTTAGAGATATTGGGATAATGGGATTATATTACAAAGTAATCATTCGTATGAGATAACATGGTATTGATACATTAACTTATTATTCTATGGGTTCCTTGGCGTGTTTCCATATACTAACCTTTGACTTTAATATTTTCCACTTAATGCCACTGAGAAAGAGGCCTCGAGGGTCACACACTATATGTATCCAGAATCTTAGCTTAATAGTATATTATTATTTATTATTTAATTGGATGAATAAATATTATTTCCATCCAAAGTTTAATAATTATTCATGTATTTTCCAACACATTTATTCTGTCACATGTTATTTGATAGAATATATTGTGAGTAGAATATTTAATTTATATTTATTTACTATTTAGATAATATAATATTTACTAATTTATTAGAGAATAATTCAGTTATATTCGTTTTATAAACATATAGTCATTATTCAAGGCCCTATAAATATTATAGTGGAATGACAAATGATGTTTAATGGTCTGGTGAGAAATAATAAATAGTAAATATTATATAATTAAATATTATTTATTAATAATTTTCAAGATAAGAGATTGTTGAGAACCAATAATAATATTATAATTATCTGACATGGGGGTATTATAGGATTAAATTAAATAATATAGGGCACATGGGAAATTATTTTATTTTAACTCTCGAAATAAAAATACCCAATTATGTTTTTTTGACATTAGCCAATTCCATTGTTCACAAATAATCATGGAGAATACTCTCAATCCTAGAGACATCCTCTATCCAAGAATGACCCCATGAGTGGCAAGAAATCATCCTCCACCTGATCAAGTAGAACACTATAGAAGTGGTTCTTAAAGTGATTAAAGGAGGAAAACACAAGCACAAGGATCTTCCATATTAGAATCCAAAGACTCTTTTACAGATATCTTGAGATTCCTAGAAAACATGTGGATCACCTCTTGATTAAATATACACTTGTTTTCTACAATTAACTAACATTGAATCATAATTCTATCACTAGATTCTATAATAAAGAAATAATACCATATAAGAAATTATTATCTAATTATATTAATTATAAACAATATCTGATGATCTTATGTGCCGTGGTTTTGGAATCTATCCCATGTTTATTTCTTTGATTCAATTTTGTTGATCCCAAAGTTCATCATTACACAGATCTTAGATTGATAATATATTATGGAAAAAAGTATATTTGGGAACCACCAATCATGTTCTTTCGTTGTTCCCTAAATCTACATTTTATATCTTTTTTTTCATAAATATTAATTAATAAAAAAATCAGGATTGAAAATAATAAGAGAATTTATAATATTAGGTTCATAATACATCAATGTGAAAATAATACATATATTCCTTATTTCATTCTTTATAATGAGTTATTAAATACATTCTAGATCCTAAAACTATATAGTAAAACCAAGGGAATAGATTAAATAATTATGTGATATAAAAATCTCAATAAGGGAATAAATATGATAAGGAAACATAACATGCAAGTCAATGGAATAACAAGATATCATAAAAGATAAGTCTCATGACTAATCACAAAAAATAATAACATAATTAAAATAGTATCACAATATCATAGAAATACAGGAAATGTGGTGTAAAATATCACATACCATAAACATTAGTCAATGCCAACTACCTAGAAAAAATAACTTGGTGGGAAAGTCCAATAATGGATTAGGTTCACTCCATAATCCCATACATAAAATTTCCAGAGAATAATGATTTACCCAACGAATTTGAGTGCCATTTGGGTGAACCCATTATATCATGGACATTATTTAAGTGTTCTATAAATTGAGAGCAATATTAAGGCATAACCATTAAAATTAACTATTGAGTGAAATGGGTTACATAATCCTGAATCATGACATCATCAAAGGATATTTCATAAATAAGTCATTTGATAATTGAAATTATTTCCTGTATTACCACATAAAAGGAAGGGAGAATGAGATAAGTATATATGAAAGAGAAAAATATATATAGAATTATTAAGAAATCTATAACAAAAAAGGTTGACATCATAGATGAAAATGACTTTAAAAGATCACAAGAAATATTTCTTGTTCAATATGCCTTTATGATTTTGAAATCTAACTGTAATAACCTAAAATATCCAAAATATTTAAGATTTTATTGAAACAAATCATAAAATATTGTAAAATAATAATCTAATAAATGATTTGTATCGGTAGTGGGAAAGTTTATCCATGTCATATAAGTTATAAGAAAACATTATTATGATTTGTTTTTTTAAAAAGTCAAAATTTCCTTATTCAGAAAGAGACATAAATATTCATTTTATTTTTTTAAAAAAATAAATCATCGACAGAATTCTATTTAATATCTCATTAGATAATAGTATGAAAACTATTTAAAATATTTTATGGAGAATATGGACATGGAATAGAAATATTATATGTCTAATAAGAGATAAAATATTGGTATTAATGAAAAACAACATTCTTGATATTTCATTATTCAATATGGTAGGAAATGAAAAAATCATGTAAACAACATTTGAGACTAAAGGTGGATAAAATTTTTTATTTCAACAAATTTTTTGTGTACGATTTTCCTAAAAGGATCCTTTTACATAAAAATCTAAAAAAATAAAGGATATTGCAACATATAGTATTTATCGATTTGATAACATTCGAATTAAACCCACATAGATGATGTAAAAGTATTATTAACATAAAATAAAATGGTATATAATGATTTCATGAAATAATATTTAAAATGGGAAATATATATACCATATAAAATAAATTGTTTCATTATATTACAATTTTCTTCAATGAATGATAATTGAGATGGAATCCCTGACAAAGACCACATCATTTAAGAGAAAATAAATCAATGAATTTATTATGAGGTCTAAATTTAAAAACACATAAAATTATTATAAATAATGTATAAAATGATCATAGGTAAATTAACACATATTCTTATCATATCAAAGACAATTAAGATGTAATTTAACCCAATGAAAATTTATTGAGATATAACACTCCTTATCTCAAGTTTGAATCTTCATGTATGTATTTTACCATCTTTAATAACAAACATATGTTAATTATTTAGTTTCTTAATACCATTATTCTTGTAAAATATTTATTTTGTTTTATTTATATCAATGTTATATGTATTTACTTAATCAATTAAACTGAACTTGATATGATGAATATAGAAAAATATATAATTTTCCATTATCTCTATAATAATAATATTTAAATTAATTAATTTTTCAAAAAAATAAAATTTTAAAACCAACCATTAATGATGGTTAAGATAAACGAACTACATTACCATTATAGAAATGGAAGGTCATACATACGTATGAGTACCATTTCTATTTTTCCAATATATTGATCAAAATGATGTAATAGTTATTTATATTTTCATAATTATAATTATATTATGAATACTAAATTATTTATTTAAATATTTTTAAATACTTCATCGATATGAAGTGGTAATGAAAAATGAATCACATTGCCTCGGGGAGGTGGCAACTCACACGTACAGAAACATAAAATTATCATTATTATAAGAATTAATGGGTAAGAAAATGAATGAAATATTAATTTTATATAATGATAAACATTTCATTAATATACTTTAAATATATCTTTATTATTATCTATTATAGGTGATCATGGAAAATAAATTATATCGATTTGTGTGGTTGTAGTCCCCCATTAAAATGAAAAATGGTTTATTTTAAAATTTTATAGACGAGGAGATAGATTTAGGTTATGAAATTAACTTAATAGAATATTTTTATATGATATTTATTGGTTTTATTATATCATATTTGTTGAATAATATTTTATGGTGGTGGTAGAATAAAGGGAAAAATGATTTATTAAAAAATATACCTCTTTTATAGGACAACTGTTTCAGGTTAATACCAAATGATTCTATAGGATTAATTTTTTATAAAACAGGGTTATATTAAATTATTTTGGATGTAATTATGTAATTTTATATGTATTTTTTGAACAAAAAAAATTTATGTGTGGATAGGATAGGAGACTAGGTGTCCTTTTATAATTTGGTGAGGGACCCCACTATGGAATTTTCAAAAATAATATAAAATGATTAACTCATTATCCTAATAAAAGCTTATAAGTGTCCAAATATTATAATTTTGGATAGTATATGGTTTATATATGGCCATAAAATATTATTTAAAAGTGTTTACTTTTCAAACATATCTATATCATTTGGGTTAACCCCTGATAAACCCTTTTTAACCTTAACTAATGTAATTAAATTTTACTATTTTTAAAATTCATTATGACTAAAAAGTTATTTTACCATATTTAATAAGAATAATAATGGTGATTAAAAATATGGAATAAATTTCACAAAATATCTTTATCAAAATTGAAGACAATAATTTAAAATTAAACCCTTAGATGTGTCAGAAAATCAATTTTCCAAATAAAAAGTTTTCATAAGAATAAATGGTTTTATATCAATATTAAATATTATATTTATTATAATAACATAAATTGGTATAATAATGATATAATTTAAATATTTTTTTAATAAATTTTAAAACCAAATTTACTTTTTAAATGCTTTATTCGAAAAATGAAATTTTCCATAAAAATTACTATTTTCGACTATTCAAGGAAAAATAATTTTTTTTAGAAAATTATAAAAAGTAAAATCAAAGATATTTTTTTAATACATATTAAATTTTTTATAGTTTTAAATAATTTATAGAAAATCAAAATTTATTTTAAATTATGTGTTTAAAATATGATGCAAAACAGTTTTTAGGAAAATTCATTTTTTGAAAGAAATTATCATTTTACATTAACTATATAAATAATACTCTTCATTATGAAAATTTCAATTAATATAGATAAATATATATCCTATAAATATATTTTATTTTTATCCTCATTAGGAATTATTTTAATTATTTAATATAGATATACATCATGCACATTAAAATAGTTTTTAGGAAAATTCATTTTAAGCACTGAAATAAACATATACTAAAATGAAGTATAAAGATGAATAAAATTTAATTAGTTTGATTATACGTAAAAAAAATGGTGGTTTTTGGTGATCCCCTTATAAGACCCTTATTTTATTTTCCTTAAATGTGCGGTGTTGAGGCATATGGTGGCCAGTAATTGATACGTGAATGGGGATGCCTATTGTGATGGAGCTTGAGGCGAGGGTGAGATTTATGTTTATTCATGATAATGTCTCATCCTATTTATCGTCTCTTATCCTAAAATTATTGTGGTCCTGGTAACATATTATATTTGTAATTTCAAGATTTATATCACAATATGTAACTATAGAACACTAGTTTTATACCCATAGTTGTTATATAATCCACGGATAATAGAAAAGTAGCCCCACGATGCTTTTAGGTGTAGTATTGTTGATTGTGTTGTAAGACACACTGTAGGATGATATTATAGAGTGTTGTATTGGAAAATTCAATCTCTATCATACATTAACTCATTAGGCAGAGCCCATAACACTAATTTTGTAGTTTTTTGTTTAACCTAGGAAATTAAATTGGTTCCTTTGAGATTCCTAGATTTTATGATATCTATGGGTCCTTTGTTGATCCTCCAATATTTTTTATATTTAATTATTTTTATGTCATCATAAAATTTATTTTTTCTCCTTATTAATGATTTCAAGGCATTAATTTATAAATAATTGTGGACACGTTTGGAGAAACAATGTTTTTTAAAGGTGAGTTTTAAATGAAAAAGATTTAGTTATAAGGTGAGTGTGTTTTTAAAGAAATGATTTTAATGTGATTATTTTAATTTAAACATAATAAAAATTAATGTTTAAGAATTTTAAATAACATTAATATCAGATTTTATAAATCAATTTTGGAAAAACTATTTTGAAATTATATTTCAAACATAGATGAAATTGATATTTAATTAAAATTTAATCATGTGGAAAGGTTGGTAGTGACCTGCTGAGGGTGTTTACATTCACAACTATTTTAAATTTTAGTTTTTGGACACTATTATTCTCTTTTCACATATATGAAATCCCAATATCAAGGTCGATTAGTGAACAATGAATATTTGATGTTTTATTTATTCAATTTCATTTATCGCATCAGCCATGTGTTCCTTTTAAATAATTTAATTTGATTCATGTTCCCCCTTTTTCATTCGTAAAATGTCCAACTATGTGTGATAATTAAATATGATCTTTAATTTTGTTAGTTATGGTTATTGGTTGATGGTACTATGTATATATAAGACAGGGTTGGTTTGATAGTGATGATATATGTAGATGGATTTTGGGCTGATTGGAGGGAGGTGATTATATGGATGGTGTTGGGGTGAATGGAGGTATTGAATTCATTTTAAATTGTTAATATTTTTTGGCTTGTATGCATTTAATTACTTGTTTCCGCATGGATATTTGACTTGAATATGGGTCATGAAATATTTTTTGAGAAAATATATTATGGTTTAGATCTGATTTATGGGTGAAATGATCTCTAGGTACATTATTTAATACTAATGATGCATGTCATTATCTAGGGGGTAGGGGCTCCCCTATGGTGTGTAGCAAGCGGGGTCATGCTTCAAACAAATGGGAGACTCAGTTTAATTCATGATAAAATGGTATCAGATCAAGGGTTCTTAAGTATGAGCCTAGGTTAATTAGTATTAATATTTTTATTTCTGTTTAATGTTAGAATGAAGATTCATATGTTTTTCAGACACATGATTTTGATTTTAAGCGGGTTCTTAATGTCCACCCATCACAACAATGCTTGAGTAACCATGAATAGTTGGGGTATTAATTTTTTATTAAGATATTATTTTGGATAATTTTATTGATATAGTCTCCTTTATAACATTTTTTTGAGATAAGTCAAAGATTTTGGGGTGCAAGTGAATATATATCTGATGTTATTGGGTAGCTAGCATTGACTAGAAAACTGTGTGGATCCACTAGGAATACGGTTCCATGATTTTCATAGGGTCCAACAGAAGGGATTTACATTGTTTTTCAATCCATGTGGCCAATCCACGTGGCCACACCATGCTTTTATTTCCACTATTGTAGGATTATTTTTTAACTCCGTAGATCTCAAATGTTTAATAGTGGTTTCCATCACCCAATTTAGGAAAATCCATTTAACGACCCATACATTACATACATTGTTAATACTTCAAAATTGAAGCACACTTATTACAACATATGACAAAACCACAAAGGACCGTATAGGTATAGTGTCTTTAGAAACTGGGAAACATAAACAACTGGTTCATAAATCTTATACAGTTTCTCCCATTTATTTCATCATATCTAGGGTCCCTTTTAGCATATTCTACTTAATATCCATCTTCCTGAACTGGGGAAAAGAAAACAAAAAAGGGTGAGCTCAAATTCTCAGCAAGGGAAAATAAAGGAAACAAAAATCATATCATATCTTTTTGAAAATCATAACCTGCAAAAGAGATCATAATATATTAACATGGAATAAATCATAGAATTGAAAATGAGATCCCCATAATCATAACATGAAACTTTAAACTTTTTGGCATGCACACATAATCATGGAAAATCATTTCTTGTTAGTCATGACTCATTGCCAAGACTATCTTAGTGGAAAAAGTCCCTTTCTGAACCGAGTTCACTCCTCGTTTCAGTCCTGTATCACTGAACCGAAATAACCTTCCATTCTAGCCATGTCTATATCATGAGATATAAATCTTTACCCAATGCATTGGAGGGAGATATAGGTCCCACCCATCTTATAATGAATCCTTTCTTATGTGTGCCACATAATCATAAACCATACATCAGAGCGTAACCCATGTAATAAAAATGGGATTATTAAACAACATGACATCATAAAACAATTCATATAAGATAAAGGAATTCATAAAAATATTTCCATCACAACATAATCAAATCCATGTAATAATAGGGATAAAAATAGAACCCTTTTATTATCGTAGATGGAAAATAATTTTGATAAAATACTTGAACTTCATTCATGAGGAAAATATCCTTTCTACTTCAAAAACACTTTTCCTTTCTTAACATGTCATACAATTTTAAACTAAAAGAAGTTGATTAAAAATAAACTTGAATACTTGTAAAGGAAGCTTCTTGGAAATAATGTTTTAGAAATCCATTCATGCCGTATAAGTTAAAAAAAACATTCTTCGTACTTTTATCGGAAAAGTCAAAAAGTACCTCATACGAAAAAACGACAAAAGATTCCTTTCATATTCTTTAATAAAAACTCACCGAAGGGTAAAATTGGATTTAAACTAGTGTAAGTGGATGGAAACAATATTACATATTTAGGGAACATGGATGTGGATGATAAAATACACCCCAATAAATAATTACGAACAAACAATCTCGGATAAAAATGAGATTGTGATATTTCCCTTACCTTAGGTCCGATTTGCTTTGTATGTGTCCGAAGCTCCTGTATAATGGTTTAAATAATGTTATTAACTTATTCCAGAATCATACATATTGATATGATATCATATATGGTCATATTCTTAGCTTCTTGTTAGTAATATTTCATTGTTACTTGTTACTCGGGTCTTTATTGCCTTTTGTTCTTATGCGTGTTTTGCCGAATAAATTCTTAGTCTTCTTTTAAGGTTATAGATACCTTATATCCAGAATGGTATTAGTGTAACATATATCATATTTATTCATTCAATTCATTTATATAATTACTATGTAATGATGATCATGTAGAACGAGTCGCATCACATTGTGGAGACGGTATTCCGTACGTACGCACGAGTGATGCTATCTTTCCTATGATCGTGGAATTGTATTGAAGTATATGTATATTATTTCAGTATCAATATTACTTTATAATAATCATAAATAGTTACTCATTACACCATTATACCCATCCTTGTAAGGTGATGGCGGAAAATAGATTACACCACGGCGTGGAGACGGTATTCCGTACGTACGCGCGCGGTGATTTCATTTTTCCGTAGGATGGATAGAAGGTGAATTAGGGTTGTTTCATATTTATAATAACATATCAGTATGTAAGTAATACTGATGTTATTACTTTATCATGAAACAACTAAAGAAGAAGAAGTTGAAGAAGAAAGAAATTGAAAAGATTGGTAATGGATATTACCCCTTCTTTGGAACGCTTCTTTGAATCCTCCACTTAGGGAACTAATATTGGTCTTTGAAGAAGACCAGGACCTCTAAGATTATTCTAGGGAAGTGGAGAGGAGAAAATGGCAGGGGTTGGCTGAGCTTGAGTGCTCAAATTGGTGTGAGGAGGAGGTGCCCTTTTATAAGGGAGGAGAGGGGCACCTTAGGAATATCTCAAAATATTATTTTATATTAAAGTCAAAATCGGTTTATAATGGTTCCAAAGGGTTTTATTTCGAATCTAAAGTGGGGATGGGTCTAAATACTATCAACCAATAGGATTTAGACAAGTTTAGGGTATTATTTTAACCTTATCAATTAGATTTAACTCTAAGTTAAATAATTTAACTTTTACCGTGTCTTTTTGTTTTCTTACACTATATGGTTAATACACTTACAATAACATGCCAAAAAAACCCAAAATTGTTTATTATTAATATATATATCCGTATCTAAGTCATTTGGCCGAACCTTAGATTTTTAGGAATAAAATAACAATTAATAATATAATATTAGATTTAAAAACTATTTTGTGTCAATTTTGACACTATTTGATATATGATTTTTGTGAAAGTCATAACAGAATTATATGTTCGAACCAAGTTTATTAAATCAACTATAATATATCATAGTAACCTAGAAAATTAGTGTAATTCATAAAAAGTCTCAAATTACATTTATTTTTGTGTTTATAACATCAATTATGTCAATATTTCATAAATAAGATAATTACTGCATCATAATTGTGTCATAAATAAATTAAATTATTTAATGTCTAAAAATTATAAATAAAATACCATCATGTAGGAAATCTTTTTAGATTTATAATTAATATTTATAGTCGAATTTATCTTATGTATAACCCCATATTAAAAATTATTTACTTATTAAACTTTGATTTTAACTATTTTAACCCTTCTTTAAATAAATTAATAACAAATGTCCTAATCTAATCCAAGTGGACCTAAATGGTCATATTTTATTCCTAAGTTTGTTTTTGGTCGAATTACACTTGTCCAATAGAATTAGGACATGTGTTAGGGTAATAATAATATCATTTTTACCCTTAATTACCCTATTTACTTTTAACCGTGGTAAAAAAAAGTAAAAAGTTACTATTCACCAAAAAATTATTTTCATCTCATTGAACCACATTTTAGTCCTTGATATTAACCGTGTCTCTCGGATTTTCGAAATTCCATTAACAAAAGCGGTAAAATTAAGTTTTATGCAAAATTCAGTTTTTAACCTACCACTTAGTTGTTTCACTATTAATCAAAAATTGATGGTTTTCAGAAAAATACCAAAATTTCACCCTAGGCTAATTTCGGTATTCCGAATCCAAAAATGAAGTCCATTTTGAAAGAAAAAATTTATAAAATTTCAAAAAGTGGTCATTACTATTCATAACGGCTAGTTTTAATAATATTTTAATAGCATATCGTTGTTTAGTGAAACTCGGTATTGCGTACGATGCAAGCTATCGAGGAAGGTCGCGATTGCGTGTAAAGTAAGCCAAGCTAGTATGTAGTGAAAGATTCCTTTGATGATATATAAAAACAAAATATTACTCATAAAAATCTCGGGTGTTACAATCCATAAGAGTTTTGTAATATGTTCATGACATGTTTTATATTTTATAATTCGTTCACTAGGGTGTGTTTAGCGATATATATTCTCGAATGAAATTATGGATTTTAGCGAATTTTTAAAAAAATTATAAATATATTTTTATATAAATATCATAAATTTTTTTTTGAAATTTTTTTAATTTATTTGAAATATTTTAAATTATTTTTATTTTAAAATTGAATTTTATAAATGTTTTAAGGATTGTGGTATATTCAAAGAGGATACGAAAATGTGTGAAATCAGTTTCTGAAAATCTCTTTATTTTGTAGTTGGAATTTAAATATGTGATAATGTGTTATGTGATTTAATAATGTTTTAAATAATGGAAATGGAGTGTTTTCTTAGATTTTATTTAAAATTTTGGATTACATTGGTCAAAAATACTAAATGGGGTCATTTATTTTTCTATGAAAATTGCATTTTTATGATGTATGATTTGTTTTACACATATTTTGGATTTATTAATTTGGGTTTCCCCTTCTCATGGTTGGAATCTTTGGATAGATGGATGACACGTGAGTTTGTTGAATTTATGCATTGTGTTATTTAAACTTTACCTCTCAGAAGTTCATAGAATGTTTTTTTTTGGGTTCTTTCGAGGGATGAACCTTTTTGTGATTTTCTTCATCACATAGGTGCACCTCCTCTTGTTGGTCAACTTTACTAGAACCATAATCATGTTCCAAGGCCAGATTATTTCCTGATTCTTGTATTTGGTTCATTATTTCTAAAATCATATAATTTGTTTCACATTATATGATAATTAGGAGAACCTATAAATATGCGGATATTTTTTCCTTAGGATAATTCATGGTATTAATATTCTCGTTTTGGAGGATTCAGTGTTGGTGGATTTTTTGAGGGATGTTTTATTTGGTCATGCATGGGTGACACTGTGAGAGTTCTTATTAAATACTAGTCATTATTTTTGTGTTTATTCCTAGGTAGTGAAAATGTTTCTTGTGGATTATGATATGGAGTGAGTTATTTTGAGATTATTGGATTTTAAGGGGTGATCATGTATAACATGGGGTTGGTGCTTGGGAGTCCAAAATATATATTTCTTATTATACCTTACATATGATAGCCTCAAATTTTATTGGACAAAGCATTAGTGAAATTAGAGATAGATAGTTTCAAATGTCTCTTTTTAGATCCTTGTACCAAGATCACTGCCATGTTCCTTTGGGTTGATGACTCTTTTTAATGGAAATGTGATGTTCTTTATAATTGGGTGATGATGATTTTCATGGGTCATATTTTGTTGAATTTACAGATGTTTCTTTTCTTCCACCATTTATTTTTGACCTCATCCTTTTTACATAATTATAATCTCTATTGGGAGCTTGGTGAAATTGATTAATTATTAGTTATGTGTATTTTTGAGAGTGTGTGTATTGATGATCGACACATTTAGATTATGTTATAATAGTTTTGAGACCCTAGTATATCTTTTTTCTGTTAGTCCATATGTCCAAATATTCTTGGTTAGAAATTTTCTGGAGATGCTTGTTTCAAGTGGGTTTGGGTATTATTGTTTCTGGATTTTAGAGAAATAGTTTTGGTAAGTTATTTTCTAATTATGTTCTATTTTGGTTTCATTGTACCTCCCAAATTTTCCTTAGGGAGATGGAGTTTTAGTACATTTTTTTCATAATAATTTATAAATGGATTTTTTAGGAAGAAACTATTGTAGTCGGAAGCGCTGCCACACCATAGAACTAATATTTTTATATTGTTTTATATTTAAATAATAATTTTTTATTTTTATTAATTTTAGCCTATAAATTTTATGTTTTTATAAGTTTATAGGGATACACGATTAGAAAACTTCATTTCAAAAATAATTTGACAATCACATTTATCAGTTCTACAAAGGGATAATTACATTGGGAATTTCTATTACACAGTTCATCACAATGTGTGTTCTCGTATTATTATTTATTTTATACAAATTTAGGGCTTGGATTAGTTATAATATGGTTTCCCTATGGTTGAAAATTGGAAAGTGTTCTCCTAATTATAAAAATTCTAGTTTATTTATTTTATTTTATTTCATGAAACCTCTCAAATTTACCCCCTCTTCATACATAATGAACTCCATGCACGTGTAGAATCCACTATCACATGTATTTCTCTATACCATTCCATGTTTTTCATCACACATAAGTCTGAGCGAATATCCCAAACATAACCTCCTCCATTTTTCCTCTCATATACCTTACTCATCTATTACACAGATGTGAAAAAACCCCTTTTGGACATATATCTCTCTCTCAGATCTCCTTTGTTTATATAAATTCATTATTCTAGAATCACAGTTTGTGGTTTCTCACAAACATAAAGTCTCATCCTCTATCAATTGTATTCCTTCTCTCAATTTCGACCCCAACAATTTTATTTGAACCCTAGGTATAATGTCGCATATTTTTAGTACTTATATGTTTCATATTTTTAATGAATATTAATTAAATATCATAATTATTCATTGAAGAATGATATAGGTATGGTATCTTGGGAAACATGGTAACAATAAACTTAGGGTTATAAGAGTCTCCGGTTGTGTTATTCAATACTATCAACCTTCTTACACATATAACACCTAAAAAATAACTTCATAACATGAGAAATATATATATAATAAAGGATGGGCTCATTTTCTCTGTGAGTGAGAACATGTGATATTTCAATAATCATTTAAACATTGCATGAGTATAAGGGTATAAGAACATGATAATCACATTTGAAAACCATACCATGCATATCAGAGATAATAATTTGGTGTCATGGAATATAGCTTAGCAGTTCACAAGATATGAATCATAAAGGAATCAAATAACATGATCCATGATATCATAAAATTGATATAAGACATATAATTGTTCCATGTTCTTATGTATAAAAAATTATCCCCTTAGTAGTAAGGTATTTACTTCTTAGACTTTCATTCCATCTCCAAACCATCATAGTTTTTAAGGTACACTCACAAGACTATCATATTGGAAAATTCCCATACTGAGATGGGTTTACTCCCCTTTCTAGTTCTATTTAACTGATAAGATATAAATTATTACCCAATTAATTTGAGGGTTATATAATTCAAGGCTTTAATATCCTCAGTTATGAGATAACCTCCATTTTTGGTTAATAATATAACTATCATCCTTGGTTATAATGTAACCATCGTCATTTGTTATAATGTATGAACCATCACATAATTAAAACCATATATATGAGTGAGCTATAATATGATAAAATATTCATCATATCATAACATCATAACTCGTGGAAATAAAACTAGTTTCATAAATATTTTATCCATTCATCAATGCATAACACATGGAAAACTGGTGTGTTTTATAAACTTTTCATCAATATAAACATTAAACATCTTAAAAATAGTAATAATTGTATCATTGGATAATATCCCCAGTAAATCGTAATTAATATCAATGGATTATATCACACATGTGAATTCATTTAAAATATTACAAAGATATATTTATTGAGCAAAATCACCCCTCCATTTTGAACATTAGTTTTAATAAAAAAGTTTTTTCAAAATATTACGGAAAAGATATTTTTTGAAATGAAACATGGAAAATTTTAATGGAATCATGAAAAACATTTGTGGTTATGAGGTCTGTAAATTCTATTCATATCTTAAATTTTATAATAATACATTATTTTCACATTTATTATAAAAATTTAAAAAGATCCTTGTTCGTAAAATTACAAGAATATTCTTTAAAAAAATTAGTAAAAATAAAAACATGGTTTAAAATGGATTTTAATAATCATAGTATAATTTTAAAACTATTCTTGAAAACATTTTTTAAAAACAATAATACAGTAGAAAAGGGTTGCTGGATGAGTTCTAAAACATTGTCGGTTTCACTTAAAAATATTTATATGGTCTCATGGGTATTTAAAAAGATGTAAATTTAAGGGAAAATTGTTATTTATAAATAAATAAAGGATAAAAAAAAATAAAGATATTAATCAGATAATGGTCTTATAATTTTCTCTAATTTAAATACATTAATAGATATTCTTAAAAAAATATAATTGAAATGTAAATCCCTTACTACATTGGTATCATTTTAATTACAAGTCCCATGGATGGAAAAATAATTTTTATATATGTAAATATCCATAAATTGCATAATAAGAATCCTAAAATACATACCTATGTAGTACACACACTTCATAAAATAAGCTAGTTTTGATTTTGATATGTGTCTCATAAAAATAAAAGAGAGATAAAAATCCATTACCTTAAGACATACATCCATATACATTTTGGATACTATTGTATAATAAATTAAATTTATTATAAAATTTTTAAATAACTATAATCAAATATATCATGCCATATATAATTTATATACATCCTTTTATCCCTATTTTATTAACAATTATAATTAAAATCACTTTTTTGAGGGATATCTGCTTCCTTTTTCATGTATGTTTTTGTTTATTAATTTTATTACTTCTATATTTATTATGGTTCTGGTATATAAATATATTTAATCATTATGAAAAATTTATATCTACTCATTGCATACTTTTTGTGTGTCTTTCATAACAGATAGAGTTATAAAAATTAATTACACCATTCATAGAGAAGGTAGGTGGCATGTACTCATGAACATTGTTTTCAATTTTTGATAGATGGAAAAATGTAAACAATAAATTAACTTTAGGGAATCATCATTATATCACATATATCATACAATTTATTTAAATCCAACTTTATTACCATCCAATCAAATATAGAAAGGAAAACAAATCTGATCACTTTGTGGAGTTGGTATTAAGCACGAGCGATGTTATTATTTTTCCAGTATTTTGATAGGTAAGAAGTTATGTATTATATTATAACTAAAAAAGTAATTAGGTAAAATTATCAAATATAAATTTTAAACTCATTATAATACCCATGAAAAATTATGGTGAAGACAAATGAATTGTATTGCTACGTGGATATGGTAAGCTGCACATACCCAGGAGTGATATAATTTTCAGATGCTTCATCTCTTCAGGGATGGTCGTGTCCTTCCTAGGAAAGACACATGGTTTTTACAAGCTTGACTGGGGCCTCAAGAAGGGAGACCCCATTTCCTCGAAAAATTTATCATGTTACAAGGCACTCTTAGCCAGATTATCAAAACAAATATTTCCTTGCGGTATCTTCAGCCATTTTAGAGGAGAAGGGGTCGGCCCCATGTTTCCCACCTTAAGATTGGGGATGAATCTCCCATATTTTTGAATGAAAACAGATGATCAGTGGGTAGGATGTCCAAAATTTTGCATGAATATTGTTTCTGGAGTATATAGATCATTAACAAGGCCTAGAGCTATCTTTGTCTCTCAGCCAGATACAAAAAACATCAGCCCACGACCCTATGATGTAGATTGGGTATACAGAGGGGTTCATTTCCTTTTTCCTATCTTAGTTCTCTTATCTCTCCAAGACGGATCTGGGTTCGTGGCTATGATTGTATTGTGTGTAAGATCACCAAATGAGTGCTTAACTATAAGAAATGCTACCTCTTCTTTAGAGGGTGGATAACTCTGGTCAATAGTATGCTCTCAGCTATTCCCATGCACGTTCTTTCAGCTGACAAAGTGCCCGAGGGAGTTATCTCTTCCATTGACAATATTCTGGCCAATTTTATTTTGGATTATCAGGGCGAGGGTAAGAATCATTCGGCCCGAGGGAGGAGGCTAGCGAGGCCAATTCATGAAGGAAGGATCAACATTCAGATTCTGGTTGATTCTATCCATTATTTTCATGAAAAGAATCCATGGGAGGTGGTGGAAGAGAATATTCTTTGGGGGAAAGATATTTCCTCCTAGAGAAGAGGGTTTGAGTGGGAAGATTGTCAGGCTTCTCCATTATGGGCTACGATTTACAATATTATTCCAACTATTCGGCAGTATTCTGAGTGGATTGTGGATAGGGGAGACCTCTCTTTCTAGTAACACAACTGGGTGGGAGTCATCATAGGCTTTCCATGATGCCTTGATCCAATGATATCTTTTTGGGAGGCCCGTTTCCACACTAGTTATACCGGTATTTTCCTGAATGCGGAGCAGCAAGGGGTGTTGGATCTTATATCGCTTACCTCTGAGCCGGATTTTTGTGTGTTCACTACATCTTCTACACGGACTTTCTCCTTGAAGGACTTCTGGTGGATTTATCTTCCCCATGAGTAGTGTGACGAGTGGAATAGTGTGGTTTGGTGTGAGGGGAGCCGGAATATGTGCAACTTTTTAACCTGGAGGATTAGGAATCATGTTGTTCCTACAGATGAAAACGTGAGGAGAATGGGGGTCAATATGGCATATAGGTGCCACTGTTGCAAGGTGCATATGGAGAAGTCATCTAATCACCTATTTTTTTGAAGGATAATGGTCTATATATGTCTGGAGGTTTTTTGGTGGTTTCAACATTTTCCTTTCCCCTAATTTTTATGGGTCCTCATTTCTAGATAGATCACATCGTGCAGTGGCTGGTCCCAGGCCAAAACGTAGGGTGCGATTGTTGATCCTCAGTACTGGTTGCTAGTGTATTTGGCAGACCTGAAATAAATCCAGATTTGATGGTGTTGCTTCCTCTGGCATAGCAGCCATCGCTCGCACGAGATCCCTGCTCTCCGATCAGGTTTTGGAGGTTAGAACTAGTACGATACTCCTCGTGGGACTACTCCCTCATTTCAGCATTTTTCCACAGGTCCTAGGGGTAACTGGGTGTCGTGAATCCATTTTTCATGGGCCTCAAGTTGAATTGCAATGGGTCCTATGTTGTAGGTATCATGTGTGGGGTAGGGGTGGTCCAGGATCATAGGGTTAATGTCATAACTTCTTTTTCTTTGTACTATGGGGTAGAGAGTTCCATCCAGGCGGAGGCCAGGGAACTGTTCATCGGACTGGAGCAATGAAAGAAGAAGGGGATCTTCTTTATTCAAGTGGAAAAAGACTCTAAAATCATTCATGATTCCTTTCATGGCCTGACTACCACTGCAAGGTCAATTTCTTATATCATTAGGAGATTCAAAGCCATCATTTGTGACAACAATGTCCAGGTTTTACAAACATGGAATGAGGGAAATACAGTAGAGAAACATTTGGCATCCCTGAAGGTGGAAGACTAAGGTTGTAGTGTCTGTTGTGTTTCAGATGTTCTTCAACTAGGTAAAGGGAGATCTAACCTGATAAGAGGGGATTGGCTATGGCTCCATTACTTTAGGCATGCATAGGCCCTTGTTTTAATATCCTTCACATTGGCCATTACTTGTGTGTTTTTCGGGCATAATAAATATAAAACCATTTCATGTCATAATCATAATATAATTTAAGTAGGTTTATTATACTTAATTTTTCAATTTTTTTATAAATACTGAATATTATGATATGGTAAAAGAAGAATTATTAAGAAAGTGATCAGTTATAGAGATTAAATATTATTTGAACCTCTTAATGATTATTGGGTATTTTGTGAATACAAGAAAAAATATAATGTTTAAAAGTTTGTTAATAAGGGATTCTGGTAGGGTAATTTCATGTTTTATTGAAAAAATGGTGTGAATAATTCAAGAGGGACGGTACCATTTTAATATTTTGATGAGTGGATCTTTTAAAATTCCACAAAAGATTAAAATATAAAAAAGTCATTATCTACAGAAAATGTCTCCCAATTCCATGTATTTGATGATAAGAAAGGGTGGGGTGAAAATACCATCAATTAATAAAATTTGGATAGGTTCATATAGTTTTTAATCATTATTTTTTTGTTTAAACCTATAGACATATATTTTAATCATTTACGGCTGTTGCAAATTTTTCAATCTTAAAGGGTTATAATTTTATTTATAAGGTATCCATTGAATCATAAATCGTAAATTTTACACTTTTTGACCAAATGAAATACTAATTCATGGCATGAAATATTTTTTAACATTTTTAAATAATTTAACAAAATATTATTTTGATAAGTTAACATTAAAGTCAATTTGACACTATTCATTTAATTTGACTAAAAATGCTTAAATACAATGTTAGAAATCGAATATGTCATGTTAAAACAAAATTAATGTATTATATTCATCTATAAAATTTGTGTAACACTATATATCACTTAATTTTTATTACTTTAAATATTTTTAAAACAATTTATTTTATTTTTCTATTTTTTGAATAAATATTGTGTTGAAAATGTATAAAAATTTAAGGTAATTATATATTAATAAAAAATATAAATAAATTTATATTATAAAAAAATTATTAATCTCAAAATATACTTTTATACTCATTCCTAACTATCTATTCTCTTATGTAGACATATAATAGGCATTTAAAACAAATATTGTGGCATTTTGTAAAATTATTTTATTTAAATATGATATAGGTAATTCCCACTGAAAGGTTCCCATTAAAACAGTAAATTTAGACTCTAAGGTAGTATTTTTAGAATTAAATTCTTTCAATAATGGTTTGGATAATTAATTATGGACTTTTCACTTATTTTTATCCAATATTGACAGGATTTTTCATTCATCGAGGTTATAAAATTTACAATGGATATATTCATATTGACCAAAATTTAAAGGTTAATATTTAACAAATTTTAAACTAACAATTCCAAATATTTTATCCATTTTATCACATTATATTTAAATATAATCTTGAAATTAATTATAAAATAATACCATAATAGGCGATGAAAACCTACTTTTAGAAAAATCCATCATTAATCATATATCATTGGTTATAATTATCAGTTACCTAGAGAAATAATAAATGAATATTGACAAATTTTACTGAATATATTATATACAATTAAACTTCATATAATTCACCAACAGTGGTGTGATTAATTTATTATGATAAAAACAAATTTTTGTTCCATAAATTATGTTTTTCAGAAAACAAATCGCTTTTATGTATACAAATGTTTTAAAACCAAATTAAAATAGAGGAAAATTTTAATTGAAAATAATTTGATTAATTATAATATGCAAGATATATTTTACATTTGAACCATTTTAAAAAAAATTTATCTTTTGAATTATTCTAAAAAAATATACTTTTCAATAAAGAATCATTATTTCTCGCCATTCACTAGAAAATAAATCTTTTCGGAAAAGTCACAAAAATTCATCCTAAGTTAGTTTTGATATGATGGTTTTAAAAATTTAGTTATTATTATAAAAATATTTTTTAAAAAAAAATCAGAAATAAAATAAAACATTTTCTCACAAAATTAAATAGAAACATTTTGGAAGGAAATCTATTTTTTAGCAATAAAATAACATGTAAAATAATTGAGTGGTTAATTCATAAGTATCAATAGATACATTTATATTGAGTAATATTTTTTATATATCATAATATATTATATCTTATTCATACCCTTTAATTTAATAACTAGGATATATGAGTCAAATTTATATAAAAATACATCATGGATCATTTATGTGTGATTTTATGTTTCATATACACTACTGAATGTAAAATTATTCTTTTAAAATCATAGGGAATTAAATGTACACCATCAATCCGAATTTTTTTAAGTAATTAAGGGTTTAAAATTTTATAAATTCTATTATGGAATTATCACATCGTAAAAGTTATTAATTAAAAATACTCTAGAAAAGAGTGAAAGAAAAATATGAACGTCATCTAGATTAACACATAACAAGGATTAAAAATATAAAAAAAATTAGTTTAATGTGAAAATATAACCATGGAAGAGAAAATTTCCCTAGGATTGATATAGATTTATAGAGAACATGGGTAAGAGAATGTAAACAATTTAAAAACCATAATGATGTGATGAGTGAGTAGACCATCGATCCATTGGAAATGAAGGTAAAATTTTATAACATTATTCGAACATGTTTTTTATAAATTTGAAGGATTATTTTACAATCATGATAAAATATATATACTTTATTTATTTACCTCTCAAAAGAAAATTTTCATCATTAGGTAATGATTTGACCAATTTCCACTTCATGAATTACACCAACAAATAAATATCTAAAATGAATTTGTTGATGATGATAAAATAAAATTAACTTTTAATAGATTACAAGATCTATAAAATAATGACAAGTTAAAAATCATGTCTAAAAATATTTATCAAATCCAAAAATAGTATCGGAATTTATATGATACATTAGTTCATAAGGAATTTATATTAAACATAAATGTTCCACTTATTCAGTTCCAAAAATAGTTAACCATAAGACCCCTCTAAAATATGTAATAACAAATAGAATGATTTTATCAAAAAAAATATCCCCAAATAACACAAGGTGGCCTATAATTCCATATACCAAAAAATAAATATGTTGATCATATATTCTCATAATATATACTAATAATTATAATCATCATAAAAACATACTGAAAACATATATTTTACATAATCCTTATTCACTATACAAATTTAAAAAATATTGAATATAGATTAGAAATGAATTCATTAAATAAACATCAACAATAATGACCTCAATCAATTTTTTTCAAATCCCAACCCAATTTCAAGGATACCAACACTATCAATTTCAATCATCTCTTTATCTGTGATATAAATTATAAACTCAAAATAAGACACATATTATGGTGTATCATTCCCTAATCATGTGTTCTCTAAAATTATCACCTTACTAGTAAATCATATTTATTGGTTATTAGTGAAAATCATTTTTTTCAAATTTAAAGAGGAAAAATTATACAGAATAATCCTTAGATGTTTAATTAAAATTTTAAAAATAATAACATTAATATGAAACTTATACAACATAATTGTTGAATTAAAATACATAGTCACTATAACAATTATAATTAATAATTAATCCATTAATTATGCATCAAGTTTTATTTTATGAGATTTCATTTATAAAATATTAAATAAAAATTACACAGTATGATTTATTAACCCCAATTTAATCATGATTTATACATTGAACATATAAAATACTACTAAATATTTCACACCTTTTATTTTTCATTCATAGTCTCCTTATCATGATCAATGAAACCACTACTCATATAACCTTATATATTATTTTATTGAGTTTTACCCATAAGAAATTGACTTCCTAATGGTCATGCATTCCACATTTAAAACATTGAAATATCAATGATACCTTATAAAAACACTATTATCATCTATTTCAATAAGAAATATTTTCTTTTTTTCTTGGGAATTAAATTATTTGTATTCTTTTTTCCCACACTCACAACATTTTTTCATTTCTCTAAGACGTTAATATGAGTAATTCTTAGAAAATTCATGATATGTTAGAAGCTGGATATTATTTCCTTTATAGAAAACAAGAAACAACATAATTCAGTTATTATTTATGTCAAAAAACTCACAAAAGATGATTTTTGTAATTATATAATATGATAGATAATTTCTATAATCATAATGTTTCATCATGCATCTATTATTTAACATTGTTTCTCATGAGGAAAATAATTCTATGAGCTATAAAATTCAAAATTAGAACTATTTGTTTTGGTTCCAAACATTTATTTAATCCCAAAATCATAGCGCGAGCAACAATAATCATTGTAGGAAAGCACATTATCCTGAAAAATAATTTACAGGACTGTTAAATAATGAAACCATATTCTATTAAATTTAGGGTTAACCTATTCCATTCTTAATCATTACAAAAACATTTGTATTTTATTCAATACAAAGACTTATCCCTAGAGTTCACACTAAATAAAACTCATATTATTTTATAAAGGATGACTAAATGTTTCATGAATATAAAATAAAATTACCAATACATTTCATATATAGATATTTCATATTTTAAGAGAAATATTCTTTAAATATCATAATGATCAACACTGGAATCATATTGTTCAAATATCTTAGTAATTTTGGACACATAAAAGCATTATTAATAATAGTCTCCTATTAAATTCTTCATAACTAGAAACCATATTAGATATATCATTCTTAAACCATTATTCATTACTAGGGTAAAATGAACTTTCTATAGAATGATATTAAAAGTTTACTAAGTATAAATAAGGGAGATATCAAGGATCACTTGAAAATTATATTCACATAAGGGATGAGATCATGAGAATCACATTTAAAAACCATAGCCTATATATCAAAGGTCATAATCTATATTTGTGTTATAGTTCATGGTAGTTCATAAGATATTAATAATAAGGTAATAAAAAAATATGAACCATTATAAAATAAATTTTTTATAAGACATGGAATTGTGGAATACACATAATAATAGAAAATCATTTCCTTAATAGTCAATGCTTCACTACGAGGACTATAATAGTGGATTGTGAATACTCACTAAAAATTATAGTAGTTCAGGTGAACTCTTAAGACAATCATACTGGACAAAGTCCTATACTGAGCTGGTTCCCTCCACAATCTAGTCTTGTTTATCTAATAAAATTTCAACCATTACCCAATTCATTTGAGGGATATATAATTATATTCCCACCCGTATATGGTTAAAACATAACCAATGTCCTTGGTAATAATGTAACCACCATCATTATGTATAATGTAAACATTACACATGGTTATAATAAAACCACAATCACATTTTGAAAACCACACATCCATGTTCCACAATATTATAAAAAATTATTCATGGAATCACATCAGAACCTATTCTAATAAAATATTTTTCATAAATACAAAATCTATTATTCATATCATAACCCATAGAATATAAATTGGTTTCTTAAAAATATCATAAAAAAGGAACAATATCAATTGAGAAAAAGAATAATAATTGTATAACAAGATCATATCTCTAGTAAAGATTAATTAAAATCAAGTTATTATGTATATATATATATATATGAAAACTCATTTAAAATAAATATGAATTACATTTCTTGATAAAAATTACATTTCCATTTTTAAAATAACATTAAAAAATTATGATATTTAGAAAATATTATTGAAAATATATTCTTTGAAAATAATCTTAAAAACATGTAAATGAGGATTCAAAAAAACTGATTAGTTTTGATAAAGTGAAATTCTATTCATTACATACATGTTATGTAAAACAATCCTTTAACATTTATGGTAAATATTCAAGAATTAAAATATTCAGAAAATAAAGAGTCATGTATTTTTAAACAATAATGTAAAAAATAAAACATGGGTAATAATGACTTTAAAAATAATTTTTATTAGAAAAACCTTATTGAAATTTTGAATAAAAACATGGATATAGAAGAAAATGGTTCCTGAATGAATTGTAAAATCCAATTAGTTTTTTAAAAAAATCGTCATTATTATCTTGAGTATTTAAAGTGAGGTAAATCAATAGAGAAAACTTAATACTAAAAAATAACTACATTAGAAGAAAAATTAAATGGATTAGTCTAATAAGGATAATATGATTTTCACTAATGGAAATTCATCTATAAATAATCCAGATTAAAACTAGATTGAATGAAAAATTCCTTACCACTTTCTTATCAATTTAATCATATGTCCCATTAAATAAAGAATCATAGATAGATATTTAAATTTACATAATATTCATATTATAATTCAAGAAATTAATTCATGGATATTATATATTCCACATAAAATAAATAAGTGTGGAATGCGTCATGTGTCACACATAAATAATACTAAAATGAAAATACATTACCTTAGATCCAAATACATTCTCATTTGTCAGAAGACCATATATATTAAGAAAATATTTATAAAACATATATAAATAACCATTATCACATATTTCACACCATATATTATTTACATATAACCATGAATCACCCATTTTTTAATAAATCATTATTAAAATCAATAATACAAGTAATATATATTATGTTTTTAATGTATGTTTTTGTTCGGTAATTTTAGTCCTTTTATTTTGATCATGGTTCCACAAATATAAAATGGTAATAATGATATTTATATCAGATATATTCATTACATATGTTCTATATTCAATCATAAAATATAGAGAGATAAAAATGAATTACACCATTCATGGAGATGGTAAGTCATATGTGCATAAGACTGCAATTTTTATTTTTTATGAATGGAATCAAAAAATGGTAAATAATATATCAAAATTTTATTATCATTATTATATCATATATATAATATTTATTCATTAAATCCATCTATATTACAATCCAAATAGGAAATAAATGTATAAAAAATAACACCCCTTTGTGGAGGTGGAAACCCACACATATAGACAAGAAGCGTTATAATTTTTTTAACAGATTAAAATGAAAGAATTTAGATAAAATATAATCATAAAATAGGTATTAATATTTGATAATCATCGTACATAAACATTAAAACTATCATAATAATCATCTATATGATATGGTGATGAAAAATTAAATGTATTGATATGTGGAGATGGAAAGTCATCTATACGCATAAGGGATACATTAACCTCCCATTTGATGAGAAAGTTGATAGATAATGGTGGTGTAATAATCATAATAAAATTTAAGTATAATTATTATACATATCTTATTATTTTATGATATATAACACAAATTTATAGTAGGTAAAAGATTCATTAAAAAGAAGGTGATCAATTATGGTGATTACATATTCTTTGAAAAAATTCTTTTAGATATCACCTTAAGATTTATAAGATTTAGATTTTTGGAAAACCATCACCTATATAATGTGTTATAGAAATTTTATAATGGAAGTAGGTAGGTTATTGTAACACCCCAGGTAAATAAAGAGTATGACATTTTCACATTTATCCGTATTTGTGAATATAATATTAATATGACTTTAAAGGTGACGCTATGCTCGATGGCGTACCCAACACACAACAACGAGTTTCTTGGGAATCTTACGTTGCACTCTAATAATAAAATAATATTATTTTAAATGGTAGTTAACGCCTAGCCGTTGTAATGGCGAGAATGAACAGAACTAACTAAAAAATGATTATATATGTTTGTAAAATATTTTTACTTTTTTTTCAATAAATGTTAGAGGATTAAAAATTCAAATGAATCCAGTTTTTAAGCGTAAACATTTTAATATTCTTTAAAAGGTCAATTAACAACCTTTTGATGGAGAACCCCTTTTAAATCCACTTTTTAACAATTTTATAAGCTCTATTTTTCAAGAAAAACATATTATTTATGATTGGGACATTGAAATTTACCTTGGGTTAATTTTTTGTATTTTTCTGACAATGTTCATTTTTCAATGAATAGTGAAAAATACTGCATTTTACATCAAAACTACTTTTTCATATAATTTAATTATATGGTTGTATTATCTTTTTAATTTGTTTTAAAGTTTAATTAGAATATATTTTTACCATTTAATCCAATTATGGTCATTGGTATTAATTTCACTTTGGAATTAGGCATAAACAAGTGCCAAACTTTTCATAAATATTGTTTCTAAAAAACCCGCTATTTGTTTTGACAACGAGAATTATTTTTTAAATTAATTATTTCAATTTATGTGTTTGTAATTTGGTAAAATGGATTAAATATTTGGAATAATATGGTCCAAATTATGTAATTAAGACTCTTTTGTTTTTGGACTTTATGAATAGTAACGACGGTAATTATCTTTAATTATCTTGATTAAGGAGTAATCAGGTAGATAAAGATAATAAAATAATATCATAATAATAACAAATGACCACAACATGTGTCCTAAGGCTACCGGTTGTCTCATGACCGACCATGGTATGCCTTGTGCCATACTTTGGGGCCCCATGGAATCACTTTTGTGAGAATGTGACTTTTTATCTTTTTATTTTAAAAGAATGTTAAATGTAACAAAGAATGTATCACCTAAGTAAAATATTTTTAATTTTGTCTACATAAATGATATTTTGGACTATAAATATTCATTTTAAATATAAAAAGATTTCCTACGTCATAGTATTTTTTTATAATTTTTATACATTAAATAAATTAAATTATTTATGACATCATGATGATGCAGCGATGACCTCATTATTTAACGATTTCAATAAAATAGAAAGATAATGTAAAATCTAAGACCTACACATGTCCAAAACCTATTGCATGGGTGGATTTCGAACCCCTATCACCTTATCCTTGAAAAACATCAATGTGGGACCAATAAAATCCAAAACTCATTTGAAAATAAAGTTACATTTTATACGTTTCCAAGAGTACCCATCCTCTCCTCTTATAAAAGGCCCCCACCTCTACCTCTTTACCCACACTTCCAAATCCTTTGGCTCGGCCAACCCCTGCCCATTTTGTCTCTCCACATCCCTCTCTAACTCCTTTAATCCTAACTTTGGGCAGAATCCTTTCCATGGAAGCCTTTGAGCTCAAATCAAAGGAAGTTACCCGATTTAAAGGTAATGTCTTCACTTGAGTCCTTTTGTTTTATTTTGCTTCTCCAACCCCCTAAACTCTTTTTATTCATTTCTTTTGTAACAACTACAGTATAATAAATATACTATGATGTTTTTATAAGAAGGATTCGAGCTACACTTACACACACCTACATCTAATGGTTAAAGAACATACTGTTTTCGTGGATGGAGAATTTCTGCCTCCCGAAATGATGATTGTTCAACATTCTTTTAACACCTTAAAAGGTGTACATTATGATTTCACTATATTAATATATGATATATAATATGTTTATGTTTTACTTAATCTTATGTATTTTTAATTTATGGCATACCTTTATGGTTTCCATTATGGGTAAACGTGATATCTTCATTTAAGGAAGTACGGACTACCGCCCCCTCCAAGTGATTTGATTCGTTAATACCATATGTGGTACGTATAAAGAAAATATTTAATGATATTATATATGATACCATACTGGAATTAAAATAATATTATTTATCATTATGTTTTAATTCTATTAAATACGACATAGAAATGGAAGTAGCGTTCATGCGTACGTACGGCTTACCGTCTCCATGAACTGTACATTTCATTTCTTATCTCAAAATGTTATGTACTATTATAAGTACATATATATAATGGATATATATGTAATATATTACATATAAATTATGGATATCATTCTGGAATTATAACATATATATATATCTCTCTCATTTTGTTTTAATTCCATTAATATGACAAAAAAATGAAAGTAGCGTTCATGCGTACGTACGACCTACCGTCTCGATGAACTGTGCTTTTAATTTATCTCCAAATGCTATGGAATGATATAAAATGAACATATACTGGATATATATGATATTTAAAACATAAATACTATTCTGGATATTATGTACCTATAACTACATGGAAAATTATTTTCCAACAAGTTCAATTTTTGACTCATGTACCAAACATCAACAAAAAGGTCTGATATGAACTAATATTATTAACTAATTATTATAACATTAAAATATGTGATATGAACTGAATAATAATCTTTATAGGATGTCTTTAAGCAATTATTAATTGACCAAAGTTTATTATTCAGGATTATAAAGAAACGAACAAGACAAGTTGGACTTGAGGTAAGGGATCCTACTCCTCTCTTTCTTTTTAAGTACACCCTTTTATGTCATTCCTTTTAAGCTCATATTTCTTGTGATTGGGTTTTTATTTTATATTACTCTTACTGTAATTTTTATGTTCATATGATGAGAGACCCTATTCTCTCTCATCAATCCAGTTTGTAAGTTTTGAGTGGCGCCGTTAGGCTACCGAATTTCCGTAAGAGATTTAACCTCTCTCTTTCTTTTTAAGTACTCTCCATTATGTCACTTCTTTTAAGATCCTCTTTGTTATGTTTTGGGATGTTATTTTATATTCCTCCTGCTGTAAAATTTATGTTAATATGATGAGAGACCCTATTTGATCTCATCAATCCATTTTTTTAAGTTTTAAGTGGCGTCGTTAGGCTGCTGAGTTTTCGTAAGGGATTTTTCATCTCACTTTTATTCTCGTGAGATTTATGCTACATTTTCCACAATTTCCTTTGAGTGGTGTATGTACTGCCCATTATTATACACTTTGTGTAGTATAATTTCATTTATGGGTATTCACATCTTCATTGTATGACCCTTCTTCCATGGGGTGTATGTTTCGAAAGTTACCCAACTCGGTAAGGGGACCTTTCACCCTCCTCTTTTTAAAAGACTTCTTTTGTTATGTATTTTAATTCACATACTATTATGTTGGGAAATGTTCTTTTATATCCTTATTGATGTAAATTTTATGTCCAAGTGATGAGATGCCCTTTTTATCTCTCATCAACTCATTTTGTGAATTTTGAAGTGATGCCGTTAGGCTGTCGAATTTTACCAAGGGAACTTTTTAACCCAATTTCGATTTCTATGGGTTCAACATGTTGTTATTCAATATGTCATCTTTTAAATATTTGTGAATGAACTTTTAATATTTTACACTTAATATCCACTTATATTGGGTGTATTTATATTTGTCACACATAATTTTGAGATTGAATTATCCTTAATTTAAGGATACCTTTTTTATAAGGGAATTCATCACATTTGACATTTCTATTGAGTATTCTTTGTTGTTGTGAACCAATTCAATATTATATGGTGTATATACTATCCTTTGGAATATTATATCATGAATCCATTTATTCTCAAGATATTATAAAGTTCTGATTAAAATTTATTCCTCAATTATTGTATTCAAGTGTCTCTCATTTTGTTAAAAACACTTTAAATAAAATATCGTTTTAAATGTTTTAATGATTTATTAGTATAAATGGTTCACATTGATATCCATGTTTTCAAAATGGTTTTAAGGATTTATTTATATGTATATTAATGGTTTAATATGTTAAAATCTTCAAGGTGGTATGGGACACATTGATTCAAAAATCTCTTTATTAAATGTTTTAAATGGTTTTGGAAATGGTTTCTTTTTGAATGGATTCATTTTTTTTCAATATACTAAAATGTTATATTGTGATTGAAATGTGGAAATGTTATGTTTCCTTTATGCATGTTTTATGTGATACATTTATGTTATGGTTCTTGGGAATTGTTATGGAAACGGGTGGTTCCGTGATAAACTAAGGGCGGGTGAGCCCGATATAGCTCTCCAATGCATTGGGTAACGCGAAGGAGTGAAACGTTAAGGTTTCTCCGAAGAGATTTAGGGAATATACTATGATGGGTATTCCAAACGTAACCAAGAGGGTTACTCCCTACGTAAGATTGTTATGAATGCCTCAAGTTACCTTTTATGTCTTATGATTTCTATGATTTATTCATGATTTTATGAGGTATGTTAAAGTGCCTATGTTTTATCGGTAAAGTATGATTTCATTCTTATGTATATATGAACTCATGTTTCCTTTCCATATTTTTTTTATAACCCTTACTGAGCTTTTTATGCTCATCCCAAGTTTTTTTGAAATGTTTTTCACAGGTCAAGGGAAAGGTACATGATATGATGATAGTGTCAAGGAAGTGTCAAGAAAGAATCCATGTTTTATTTTAAATATGTTTCTGTTGATGGGAAAAATGAATACTGTCTTTTATGTAACCACTTTGTTTAAATGTGGAATGTAATGAAAGTTTCATGATCTAATTCTCTAAAACTCTAAACCTGAAAAGATCCTCAATGTGTAATCTTGTAATATCTCAAGATTAAGTAATGTTTAAGCCTGGGCCTTATAGTTATTATTGATATATACTTGTAAAAAAGTGTTAATAAGTGATTATAGATAGTTCCCTTTTATTTTTGAGGTGATGAGACTTTTTTTTAATTCTATAAAAGAGTAAAATGTAAAAAATTAATTATCATTATAAAATTCGTCCAAAAGTAATGAGATTAAAATTTAAGATAATATGGGGTTGAAATTACATTATACAATAAATTCTGGATAGGTTTTACGAGGTGCTTTAGACCTTGTCTTTTTCTTTAACCGCTTATTTAACCAATTTTTTGATCAATTGAAGTAACATATTTTTCTCACATAAAATATTAAAATTTTACATATAGGGTAACTATTGAATCGTAAATGGAAAAAGGATGAAATTATAAACCATATATTTTCCAAGTTTTCAACTTTCAATTTTTTTTTATAATGTTTCAATATTTTAATAAAATAATTTTCTATGAAAATATAGTTAAAGTAAATTTTTACACTATTCATTTAATTTGACTTAAAAGATAAAAAAAGTTGAAATTTTAATATAATACTTTTAATAATCACAAGTAGGTCATTATAGTCTATAATTTTTTTTGAAACACAATTTGTTATTAAAATTATATAAATTTTAATATTTTTAAAATCATTTATTTTCTTTTTCTAATAATTGAATAAATAACGAGTTCGTCTTATATAAGAATTTATGGTAACTATATAATAGCTAAAAATTATAATTAAAATTGTATCAACACAGAAATTTTATATATCTTAAAATAAATATTTATTTTCGTTCATAAATCCCTTTTGTCCCAATGTGGTCATATAATATTTTTTTAAAACTAAGAGAATATCTTTTGGTAACATTATACACTATTAATATTATATATGAAATTTTAATGGAAGAGTGTACATTTATAAAAATCTATTTTGATAATAAGTTGATAAGGCTCTAATTACCATCATAAATTAAGAATTTTGAGGAGAAATTATGGCCTTATCACTTATAATTAATCCTGATTAACATTATTGACCCTTTGATAAAATTATTTTTTACACCAATACTATTCATATTGAACAAAAATAAATGGGACCAATTTAAAAAATTAGAAAATTATTATTCCAAATGTGGAATCCATTTTAACAAATTATATTTCAATAATTTTATAAAATTAATGTTAAAATAATCACAAAACATGTGGTCATAACCAACTCGCACGAAATAAAATGAAGGAGGTGTGAATACTCGAAATTTGAGGCTTACCCAGAATCAAGGTATTCCCTCAAGTAACCAACTCGCACCACTTTAAAAGAGGTATAAAGAGTGGAAATGTAAAAGTCAGATCATGTCTCTTTTTTCCACTATTGATGTTCATTCTATTTCACTTGAAGAAATAATTTACCAGTAATAAGAGGAGATGAAGTAGTTAAAATGACTCAATGTATACTTAATTCGAAGCATAATTTCTTCCAGACATGATTCACAAGTAGATCCTCAACTTGATTATCCTATAGGAACTCCTCTTCAAAGAGGGTTTCATGCAACTATAGATGCAGATAATGAATTCCCTCTATTGGGTACACAGTCAAGAGATGGTCAAACCCATCCTTATAGGAATGTCCCCATGGGTTATCCAAGAAAAATACTTGCAATACCACCACTAGTGTTTTTTCTAATCATAGATCCAGTTTAAGCTCCAACTAAGGTATCTCTATAGGTCCCATCTCATACTGATATTCTCCAAATTCAAATGAATAAAATTGTGGAATTTACAACTCGATTGGAAGCTACGGATTAATGACATAAACCAATACAACCAAAAAAGAATGCTTACCCAGTGTGGGTATATTTGATCCCTCCCTCGCCAATATTTGTGAATCAGACATTTTCAATCATTAATGGTTTGGGAGATCCAGGGTAGCACTTAACCCGTTTTGTTTCTTATTATGATCCCATGATGGAGGCCCCTCAACAATAAGAATAAGTAAAGATCTGATTCATTGTGCAATCATTAAGGGGCCAGCCTTTATCTGGTATTCATGTTTTCTATCTCGATCAATTATGGGATGGGAAGATCTCCTTTAGAATTTTCTTCTCCAATTCAACTCAACACAGACAAAGACAACCATTTTTTATCTTACTAACTAAAAACAAAGGGAGAATGAAAGAGTTTCATATTTCATTGCTCGATGGAAAGTATTAACATATTCCTTAAATATAAAACTCCCTCAAGAAGAGTTACGATCAATTTGTGTGTAAAATCTTCATGAGGAGTTATGCATGTCACTAATCCCTGTGAAATACACAGAAGGTTTTCAAAACCATTCTTCAATCGCCAAAAAAATGGAGGATACGATTGTGGAATCTAATTATAAATCTTTTTTAATCCCATTAGCTCTGGGATGTAGAACATGGAAAGCATAGGCTGCTATATTCACACTCATACAAGCACATATACCTACTTATTTTTCAGAACCTTCATCATACCAAAGGGATCCACCTCCCAAGTGTCAGAAGTAATGACCACCTCGCTAAGATGATCAAAAAGATCAATGGAAGAGATAATTTTAAGAGATAATGAACAGAATATATTCTTTTCAAAATGAATAGGTTCTCAGTTATTTTATTTTATATTAGGAAATAATTTAGTTCAGTTTCCAAGGCCGAAGAAACTGAATAATTAGGGAAACATAGATCTCCCAAATTATATCCCCATTCATAAAATGTAGGGGCATCTCATTTAGGAGTTTTAAATTTTCAAAGATCTCATACAAAAAATGGTAGACTCTGGAAAATTTAAACTAAAAAGTTATTCATCCCAAGTAGCATGTGTTATTACTTCTAATCTAGAGAAAGAAGGATAATGGAAAGAAGTCAAAAGAAAAAATGCACAGAAGTATGATCATTGGATGATTAGGAAAAATGGTCAACCAAACTCATGAAATTCTACAAACACATTTGAAACAACCAATTGTACCTCCTTCTACTTTCACTACAACAAATGCATATTTATCAAAAGATCAATCCACTAAAGGTCAGTCCTCAAAGAAGTGACATGATAAGAAAGATAAAGAGTAGTCAAAATAAGAGAAGCTTGTGTCTATGCCAAAGTTTTCTTTTACTTTGGAAGATTTCATTCAATCTATCTCAAAATCATGGGCACCACCCAACCAAATGGAACAACCAAAAGCGAACTGCCAAAAAGAATCTTCATCAGATGAAGAATTAATCTTTAGGTCCGTTAACGTTATCCACTTAACGGACCCCAATGAAAAATTACGATTCTTGTTATGATGAACCTGAACTCCCTCTAACTAATTAGGGAAGCAGGGGAAGAAGAAAAGGTCCAAGATACATGGGAAAAATGATATGGTAGAAACCATTATTTTAACTATACCCCTTCCCAAATCTTATATGCGGTGGAATCTCAAGGGAGATATATTCAACAGGCTCAACATAAATATGGAAATTATCCCACACCTGACAGGATCAGCCCTGTCATGATTATCTTGGAAGATCAATTAGATGTTACACAATCACTCTCTTGATAGGGAGATAGACTTAGTTAGTCTAACAAACTAATAGAAGAAGTATTTCTATCTTCTACCATGACACATGGTATATCTACATTAGAAGAATCAACTTCCAAGGTTCTTGAAAAACCGAATATCTATACTATATAAATTAGACCATTGGACCAAAAGTATGATTTATTGAAACGACTAGCCCAATTAATGACTAAGTTATTAATCCTGGGTGCTTTGAAATTTTCAAAATATATTCGAGAAGCACTTATTGAGGCTTTGTTAAGACCTCAAGAGTTTGAAACTTAAGTTTTTACTGCTGATGATTAACATATAGAGAATGATCCCGTAGAATTTCATGCAGTTATAAATTTCACAAACGAAGATGAGGATAATGTTTTATATGAACACGACGGGCCCTAGTATCTATCTGGAAGGGTTAATGATACAGACATCCAAAAATCATTAATTTATAATGGCTCAGGAGTCAACCTCATTTTCATCTGTACACTTTGTTTATTGGGTCTCACAGGATCATAATTATCTCCTTCAACATTTTTGTTGAAAATTTATAAAAATAAAAAACAAGAATCAATAGGTGAGGTTACACTCAGAACTCAGTTTGGGGATCTTGTGTGTAATTTAGATTTCATGTTTGTTCGATAGGACACAACATTCAAAATTATTCTTACAAGGCCTCAACTACATCAACATGTGTCCATTCCATTATCATACAACCAATGTATCAATTATTACATCAATGGTCGAATTGGGATACTATATGGTGACAAGGATCTATTCAAAACATGTGAATCTTAGTATACTGAGGCAGAATTCTATCACACAAAGGGAACAATGTCTGTGGAAAAAGTTGTAACAAGAATTAATGTTCTGAATGGTCTGGAGAAGACACCGACTAACCCATTCAAACATCTTATTATGGATTACAGATTTACTATAAATATAATTTAAAGGATTGATAAAAATCTATGTACTCATCATGTGACCTCCATAATGTCAATTGGTGAAATTGAGCCTGAGATCAAGGGAGAAATTATTGAACTACCAAGCAGTGTTGAAAGCATAAAGGGATATGTCTTCATATCATCCTCCAAAATTTAGAAATTCTATGCTTCACCATTAAGTCTAGAAAAAGTTGTCGAATTTATAAACTAATACAAGGATGTTGATTCCCAATCTATAATTCCCTCATTAATGTTCCATAAATTCACTTCATTATCAGTAGGGTATGAAATAGTTGCCAATTATTCAGGATGTTCAATTAATGAATCCTCCCCTATCTCTGAAAGTTTTTCTTCATCACCTAATCTACAAGAAGAAATAGGGGAAGTGACACTTAAGGAATAAGAAGAATAATAAGATCTTAAATATTCGCATCTGACATTTGAGGAAGGTGTCCGCACCACTGTGGATGTGCTCAGAGAAATATAACTGGGTATAGAAGAAGATCGATACCCTGCCCTAGTTAATGCTGCTACAACTTTTTGAGAAGAAGATATGTATACATAATTTTGAAAGAAAAATCAATATATATTTTCTTGGAACTATAAAAAAAATACCAGGCCTTAATCCCGATGTGGCCACTCATCATTTGGGTTTTCCAAAAGAGCATTGATGATTTAAGAAGGCAACAAAGAAGAACACATCGAACTCATACCATCAAAATTGATGTATAAGTCAAAAAAAAATTTAAAGCTAACATTTTCAAGGAGGTTCAATACACCAAATGGCTAGCCAACATTTTCCGAGTAAAAAAGAAGACTGTGGAAATCAGAGTTTTCATTGATTTTTGAGATCTTAACTCACATTTTCCTAAAGATGACTTTCCTGTTCCGGTCACAACATTTTGGATTTATGAAACAACTGACTATGAAGCTCTCTTCATCATGTATGCATACTATGGGTATAATCAAATACAAATTTACCTAAAGGATGAGGAGTTTGCAGACTTCAGATCCCCTCAAGGTGAGTTTTTCTATTAGGTAATGGACATGATATTAAATAATTCAAGTGCAACATATCAACATGACATTCACCATATCATTCAACCCTTCTTGGGAAATTTTTTTGAATGTTTTGTTGATGATCAAGTGGTTAAATCCGAAAAACGTTTTGATCACCTAACTGATTTGGAGACCATCATTAGTAAACTTTGGCAACATAATTTGAAGATAAAACCCTTGAAATGTTCTTTTGAGGTAAACTTTAGAAAATTTCTCGGTTTTTTTATACACTATCATGACATAGAAGTTGATGCTGAGAATAAAAAATAAATCCTTGGAATGCCGCCTCCTCAAAATTTGATGGAATTAAGAGGACTTCAAGGACACTTGGCCTATATTCGGTGCATTATCACCAATTAGGTAGGAAAATGCTTACCCTTCACTGAATTAATTATGAATGGAGTTTTATATCAATAGGCCAAAGATTGCAAAGAGGCATTTGATACCCTAAAAAATATCTCTTTAGTCCACTGGTATTAATGACACATGTTGAAGGAAATAAACTTATTATATATGTGAAAACTTTAGAGAGATCATTGTGTGCCTTCCTTGAACAAAAGAATGATGTTTTGAATGAAAATAACCTTTAATATCTCATTCAAACCATGCATGAAATAGATACTTGATATTCAAGCATCGAGATGTGATTCCTGGCATTAATATTTATAGTTCAGAAGCTAAGGCACTACCTGCAACATCACGTATTTTACTTGGTATCTCGCAATTATCCACTAAAATTTATCCTTAGTCGTCCTATTCATATATAATGTTTGGCATGGTGGGTAGTTATTTTAAAATAGTTTAATATCAATTTTATGCTGTAGAAAGCAATAAAAGGCCAATCCATGGCATAATTCCTTGTTGAACACCTATCTACAAAAGATACCACTTGGAATACTGAACTTCCGGATGATGAAATATTATCTATTCAATATAATCCCCAATCTTGGGAAATATAATTTGATGGTTTTTTCAGAAGTCCAACATCAAAAGGAATGAAAGTCCCTAAACTCAACAAAGATGGGTTAGGAATTATTCTTATATCCTTAGAAAAGATAGTTTTTCCATATTCATTTCTATTGTCAGAAGGTGGTACCAATAATGAGGTAGAATATCAAGCTCTCATTGCAAGCCTGGAATAAGCACTCCAGTTACAAGTGAAACACATGAAATTAAAAGGAGATTCAGAATTAGTAATCAAATAGATCAAATGGGATTATTCTATCATAAAATAAGATTTATTCCCTTTGTGTGATAATGTCAAAGGGTTAATGGATGAATTTCCCTCAGATCCAACATTGTCTTATGTCCCAAAATCACAAAATTCCAAAGTTTATTCACTAGCTAATGCATCCATAGCCTTTCAGATCAAAACCGGGATGATTATATCATAATCTCATCCCATAGTCATGTGATTTAACCTTTTGTTCAAACTAGAATGGGTGAAAATAATGAAATATTTTCTTTTTTCGAGCTGTATGGTAATACTAAGGGATGAATGACACCTGTCATGGAATACCTTCCAAATAGATTACTTCCACCTGATAGAGTTGAAAAAGAACAGATCTACCTCTTAGGTGTATTTATTAAGAAGAAACTACTACTATCATGAAAGAAGTGTATACAGGAGCATGTGGTGCTCCCTGGTTTAGTCATAGGACTTCTGATAAATTCCTAAGGCTTGGATACTTCTGGCCATCAATGATTCAATAATGAACAGATTTAACCAAGAAATTCCACCCCTTCCATGTGCATACTAACTTCATTTATCAACCCCCAGAGTTTCTACATACAGCTAAATACTCCTTTCCATTTCCCACATGGGGAATGGATGTGGTATGACCATATCCTCTAGCTATCGATAAGCAGTTTAAGTTTATCATACTGGTACTAATTTCTTATCCAAATGAGAAATGGAAATACCCCTAAAATAATTTTGATCCAAAAGAATTTTGATCTTTGTATAAGCTAATATAATTACTAGATTTTTGTCCCTCATACTATATTAATAGATAATAGCACCGATTTCTATTCTGTTGAGGTAAAAAACTTATATCAGGAGCATAATATCAAATCCAACCATTCATCTTGCTATCATGCAACAACCAATGAATAAATAGAGGATTTCAACAAGAACCTATAAAATATACACTAGAAAATAGTGGATAAAGATAAGAAATATTGGTTTGATAAACATTTTCATGCTTTATGGAATTATCATACTAATACCCATACTCCCACTAAGGCATCTCCATACTCATTGGTATACAAGATCGAAGTATTTTTTTCTATTAAAGTTCAATTTCCTTCACTATAGGTTTCAATCTGTGATTAGTTATCTATAGATGAATAGTCTCAAAAGTGATTTGATTTGCTAGAATGATTAGAAGAATAGAGAATACATACTTTTCATCATTTGAAATTATATCAGAACAGAATACCACAAGATTTTAGCAATATTTTTTTCCTCTAATCATTTCTTTAAGGATAAATGGTATTAGTCCTCAGGACTCCAATGATACCAAGAAATAAGCTTCCAAAACATGATCCATAGTGGGAAGGACCTTACTCTATACATAAGGTTTAATGTAATGGATATTATTCCCTAATCTAAACGTATGGAGAACTTATTACAACTCCAACCAATGAAGGATTCATGAGGAAGTACTTTTTAGTAATTACACATCATATGTCATCACTTCATGACTCTGAACAGCACAACACAAAGTCCAAGTTGCAATACATTAAACTGCATAACAATGATATGTATCCTTGCTGCATGACATTAAAATGCATTGCATCTTTTTCCTTGTCTCAGAACACTAAAATGCATGACATCATTTTTCACCGCTATATGACATTAAAATGTATGGTTAATGTCTTATTCATTTGACATTAAGAAATCCCATATTGTATAGAAAATTCACATTCCTTGTGAATCTTTAAAAAAAGAGCTTCTTCCATGCTCAAACATCACTAACATAATTGCTACTCCTTTCTAAAACATGAGTTCCATTTCTCCCTATGTTCTAATGAAATCTGCATTGAGACCTCGTCTCAATAACTATGTGTGGCATGATTCTCTTTGTAATGGGACGTATAGAGACACATAGATCTCCAATCTAGGGCTCAACCGCAACTAAAATGAAATTTATTTCACTTTTTCATCCTGTATATAAACCAAATATATATAGAGTAATCTTACAAGATGCATAGTTTGATCTACATACCATCTTGTGTGTTACGTTTAACCATTCTTCCGGAATGTGTTAAAATCACCTGTCTCTCACATAAAATTCAATTGGTGTGGGGTATTATTTTATAAAGAACTTCGTTTGGATTGAATCTCATTTCAAAGAAATACATAGAGATGCTTGGATCTCCAGTATTAGTCTCATCCACAACCATAATGAAATTTATTTCCCTTTTTCTTCTTGTATATGAACCAAATATATACAAAGTACTCTTTTAGAATATATGGTTTTATTTTCATACCATCTTGGGTTTTAATTTAAATTTAACCATTATTATGGAATGTGATAGAATCACCATCTTTTATATCAAGCTCAATTGGTGTGGGAAACAATTTTATCAATAACTATGTTTGAATTGATTCTCATTTCAATGGGATATATAGAGATTCCTAGATATCCAGTCTTGGGCCCTGACACAATATGAAAAAAATACATTTTTTTATTCTTTGTGTGTATGAATCATACATACATAGGGAATATTTCACGAACAACTTGTGGCTTGATTCTCATCCATATGAGATACGTAGTGACACATGGGTTAAATTCCTTGGTCCATCCACAATATTCCTTTTTCATGTCAAAATCACTTAATGTCCTTACTCCATGACTCTAAATGGAACAACCTAATTTTCCCACTGCATAACTGTAAACTGCACATAATAATGTTCTGTTTCACAAAATTAAATTGAAACGTAACCAAGGAACAACGTATGGATTGATTCTCATCTCATTGAGATACATACTCAAAACTATGCCTTATCTCGTAGTCCCATCCATTGGATAAATTTTTATCTCTCTTATACATATAATTAACAATCTATGTGGGAGTCTTCATTTTGATTCCTCTCCTTAGAGATCCCACCAAGGAAACAAGAAATTTCCCCATTTTATATATGAGTCATATCTATGTAAGGGACTCCAAACTCATGGACAATATTGATTCAAATATTTCTCCTATGCATTGAGCATTACCCCCTTCACATTTCACACTCTTAATCTTGAATATTTTAAGATATTCATAATATTTTTTATGATTTTTGGTGGTTGAATATGATCCTTGAGAGCTAATATTCTTAACTAGGCAACACATTTCCCTAGGCGAACTTTCATAAGTTTCTTACATAACATGACTATCAATTACAAAATTCCATTGTTGGAATATTTAACATATTATCTAGTCATCCCTGAATAATACCACCCCCATAATGTGTTTTTTCAACTGATTGTAACTTCATTCTTTGTAAAATCATCCTCAGTACCATTCAAACAAAAATAAAAATATACAAGATTCCACATCTTAAAGCGGTCATCCATGTATATTTCTTCAATTATCTTTCTCATGATAAGAATGTATCTAGGAACATGGTTTACACATTTTCCCTCTCCATATGTTCAAATCATTTTAAAAAAAATTTGGATAATTTGACCACATATCATCCATTTTTTCCATAATATTCTTTTAATTGTTTCATGAAATAATACTACAGACACTATACATCCAATGTTTGGGTGAAACTTTCATAGATAAACAGTTTCTCATTTTTATTGAAAATTATAATTTGAAATACTCTTTTTTCTTTCAGGGTTCTTTTCCCATAAACCAAACTCTGTGCTTTGGAAAATTATAATATCCATAAACTTTCATCGTCTTTTAGGAAAAGAATGTTTGATACCCAAGAACTATTTTTCTTGACTGTGCAGTACGTGGCCTAGGTGGCCTTGCATAAGTCACCTACAAAATAGGTCTGTCTGTCAAAAGATGCCTCTTTTTGGATATTAGTATATTCCTTAGTTTTTTCTGCATAATATAACCCCCATAACAGTTTCCTCAAATAATAGTAACATCATTATTGGAAAAGACTTCCTATAATGCCTTTATCCCTTTTCCCATACCATTATCTGGATGAAAAAAATTCACATATCACAGTTTACCATTCCCTTTTCCATACCTAATCCTGGTTGTATGTTTCCAGACAAATTATCAAGAAATTAGAGAGTCTTAAATCTTTTATCATAGTTGAAGACTTAAATTAAAACCTCTCTAATGTACTCACTGCATGACTTGATACTACATAGTTTGATGTCCTCACTCTATGACTTGAAACTATATAGTATAATGTTCTCACTACATGACAAGAAGCTACATAGTATAATATCCTCACTGCATGACTTGAAACTGAAATGTATAATTTCCTCACTACATGAATTGAAACTCCACAGTATAATGTCCTCACTTCAAGACATTAAAACTGCATATCATGATATCATGAGGCCCCCTTTCTAAAATTGTTTAACCATTCATAAAACACCAAATTTTTGTAGAAGTGGTTTTCCCATTCATGACCTATATCGTTATAGATAGATCTTTATTCTTAAAATACCCTTCCTTGAAAAAACCACCAACTATGGTCTTGAGTCACCCAAATCTTATTTTCTCTTGTCTATCAACAATAAAATGTTACATTTTGAGAGTTATTTTTCTTGATTATGTAATATGTTCCCCTAGGTTTCATTCCATAATTTTCCAACAAAATAGGACCATTAGTGAAAATATTCTATTATTCGTCTATGTAGTATATTCCCTAGTTAGCCCTGCATAATACAACCCCCATTACGGGTTTTTCAAATAATTGTAACTTCATTCTTTGAAAAGGTATCCTCTATGTTTATATTTCATGTTTTAGAATTTGTGACCATAACAATAATGACTCAAGATTACCCTTTTAAGTACCTAAATTCTATTGAAGACATTCCAATACACTAAGCCTTGTTTGGGATCTAATTTCAAAATTTATGGTAAAATCTATTCGAACATAAACAGTAACCTTATTATAAAAACATGAATGACTTTAAGATGCCAGTAAAAAGAGATATAACACTAATTAGGCTACCCCCCCCCCCCTAAAAGGACTCCATAGAAAAAATTCGATTCTCAGCATACTAGACCTACATTTTTTAGGTTTAAGGTAATATTGAATAATCAAAATTCCGAAGACACAAATTTTTTAGAGTTGTTCATAAGACCCTAACAACAGTTAAACTATGCTCTATAGGCCCCATAGATTATAAAAAAAATTATATTATCCATCAATAATTGACGTAGCTCCAAATTCCAAAAAATTATGTCACAATGGGTCAGAGTTCCCTACTTTTACCTTAGATCAAGATTCTTTTCCTTTAGAACGAATCTAGTTCTAAATAGGGGAATTTGTAGACACCATAAAATGTGTTCCATGATCTTTTCCACAGATTGCTGATGTAAACCTCACATAGACAAAAAAATACTTAGTTTGAGTAAAATACAAATTTATAGATGAAGAAATATGCATGCTAAATTTCTATGTTCCAAAATATTACTCCATAATGATGGATATGTGGAATGATTTTCCCCTCTAGGATTAGGATGTAGATTTCTAAGATTGATGAAAAAACATTTTCAACACATTAAATTCAATTTCTGAGTCTCATCCAAGAATACTTGGTGAATTAAATATTTAAATAAGTTTATATCTCTTTGAGAGCTTCGATTTGACTAGTTACGGAGCATAAAAAGACTTACTGATCAAAAGTTATGGCACTCAGAAGATGCAAAAATTTTATCATGTAGAGCTATGTGGAGGACCTACACAGAGGAACTATGTGGAGGACCTACACAGTAGTATAATTTTTTCAAACCTACACTGAGGACCTACACGGTGTACCAAAGAGGAGGACCTATGTGGAGTAACTCCTCCACCCTGGCCCCCCTCCATTCCTATAAATAAGACTGTTGGTCTCCCCATTTTATGATCACAATATCCACACAACATAAACTTCTTGAACTACAAGAGCTCTAATTCAAACCATAATTAGGATACGTAAGAAGCCTTCACTAGGTCATGAGCTCAGTGGATAACATATTAAAGAATCGAACACGAATTCCCTTAATTAGAGCATCCTCCTTTGTAGTATTCCTATAATTAACCCCCCTTAACTTCTGGAAATTTGATAACTTTGATTCCCACCATAATTGGTATATGTAGGAAGCCTTCACTATGGACCTAACTCACTAGATATCCTCTTCAAAAATACATCCCTAATTCTGTTAATTTGGGCATCCCCCTTAGGTGTAAGTCCTACATTAAACTCTAAAATCACCATGGAATCCTTTTCAGGAAGTAATCCCAATCTCATTTCTCTAAAAGGACCACACTCTTCTATGAGACTCATTGATCTATGTGGGTGTTTATTCCCATCCAAGTGGGATATGTAGGAGTACTCTCTAAGGTTAAATCTATACACTTAAAATCATCCTTATTCTTCTTGGGCCACAATCGAAATTGGGTCTAATCCAACTTGTAAACTCCTATATATTTTCAGGTTCCTTGGGCTTCTTAGGAATATGTCCCACCCAAAACATTGACTATTCATCTTCCACTTAGATTTCCTTAACACATGGAATTAAATATAGGTTTAAGTCTTTATCACATGAGCTTAAAAGGTATGATGCACCCCATTAAGTGGAATAAAACTACAAGGGTTCTTATTCATTTCACAAGGATACGTAGGTATCCCATTTATGGGTATGATCCCAACATCAAAAAAAATATTTCTTCACCCTGGATGGCAATAAATTCAAGAGGACCCCACAGAGTGGCTTAAAAATTAGTATTATCTTAGCCTTGGTCAAAAGAATCTATAAATAGTATATGAGAGGATACCATTGATGGATAACCTCAAATACATATTGATTTATCCCTTAATGAAGACCCTCAAATACATACAGATGATTCTAAATTTCACACATGCTAATAATTTGTTGAAAATTTCATGTGAAACCTATGTTATACTTGGTAAATTAATAAAGATTCACAAGAAATATCTTAAATCTATAAGAGAGTATTACAGAAGTCAATAATTCCCCCCAAAAGAGTGTTATGAGTCTGAACTTCTCATCCTATCAACCAATGTATGTTATTAAGTATCATAGGCCCAAACCCAACAAACGCCTACCTTTGGGAAGCATGTCCCTTTGGATAATGAACTATTTGATGGTCAAATTTGAAATTGGCCCACAGATACAATTCTATATATTTGTGCATAGTTTTCAAGTCCAAATTGATAGATGACATAGGGCGTCAATAAGATGGATTTAGCATTGGTTAAATCTATATTATACAAGTCATAATTTGTATGATAGCCTAAAAAAGGAATTTCACAATTCCATTCAATGTATAAAATGTTATGTCTGAAATATAGAATAAAAATAATATAGTTAAATTAAAATATTCGGAAATTTTTTGCATATAAGCTGAAAATAATATTAAAACATTAACATGTGACAATTACACATAAAATACTACTATTATGGGGTTAAAACATTAAATTATAGAATAAAATATGTAAAACGATAGCTTTATCTTTAAATAAGAATGATCTCATAGTGTGGATAAACCTTCTAAATCTTGTGTTTCATGTTTTGTTTTCAATTTTTTCATGCATTTCAGTAAACTAAAATTTAATAATGGATAAAATATAACCAGTTGGAAGGGATAAGTTTACAAATGTTGAAGTCTAGGAAAATAAAACAACTTATTCACCCTCACTCTTAGTGGTTATTCAATCCTTTGGAACTTCAACTTAAAATAATATAAATATCATTATGAAGGGAAAATTCACCAAAAATTCTATATATTTTAATTTTCTATGTCTATGGTCTAGTTAATTTAGTCCAATGAAATAATGGAATGGATTGGGTTGATTTAGAGACCTTATCTCATGGGTTTGAAAATGTTTTACCCATTTTTCCCTTATAAAGGTGATAACTATTTTTCACTTTTACAATTCATAATGGAAACAATAATAGGGACATGTTTTCAAATTTTAAACCTCTAGATTCCAAATATGGTATCAATTTTTCAGAATTTCAATAACCAAAAGTGGTAGAAATTTATTTTAATATATATTTAAAAATAAAAATGGAAAACAATTTCTATAAAAATGACATTTAAATCATAATAATTAACAAACATCAAAATCCTAAATATTGTTAATTAAAATGGAATTAATTGGATTATTTAGAGTCCAATGTATCATATTACATAATAATAGTAACCCAAAAATATAATGAGACCCTTAAATTACATTATTTCAGGAGAACTCAATATAGTATTTAAGAAAAAAGTATTTTTAACTATTCACATAAAAATCAATCAGTTTAAAAAAACACCCAAAGTGAATTATGATATTATAAATTAAATATTTATTTTCTATAAAATAAAATTACTTAAAATTGGTAGAAATTCATTTTAATTCCCAAACAAAAAATTAAATATAAATCATTTTTTAATAAAATGAATTTATAAATCATAAAATGACTTTAGTAAAAATAGAGTTCTTATATCCTAATAATTAATAAATAAGTTTTTATTCTATAGAAACATTATACATACATTTCCTAATTTATTTACTCATATTTATACCTACCAATTCAATGACTATATAATAATAGTGAAATAAAAAATATAATTTTTTTATAAAAAATCCCAATTCATTTGAAGCTCGGGGTTTTGTTTTAGGAAATACTATGAGATTATTATTAATTTAAATTAAATATTATAGGTGTTAATATATTATTCCATAAATATCATGTGTATAAACATTATTATGGTAAATGTTTTTTAAAATACTATTCAACACTCTTGCAATAAGTACATTGATTTGAGACACCATACTTTATGTGATCACTTTCAAAAAGGATATATTGTTTTTGAATTTGTTTAAAAAAACTTCAAATTTTTTATATCCTTAACAAACCCCTTATTATAGATCTATTTTAATTCATAAATATTTTTTTGTGTATGATTACCATCTGATACTTATCATATAATATTATGGAAATCTTGAAATGTTTTTCATTTTAAAAAAATTATATTTTTTATGTTTTTTTTAAATTCATTCAACTTATTTATTAAACAAAAGTGTTTTTCAACAAATTTCCTCATTTTGGAAAGTAAAATGTGTATGATAACCTAATAAAAATATTCTTGTTTTTATAAAAATAATTGGATGTGGTTTTATCATAAATTCTCCTAGGGATTCTTTATAAAAAGTGTTTATTGGGGTTTTAACACTTTCTCTAGCATAGGAATAGTAATTGGGACTCACTAAACTGTTTGTTTGACACTACCATAGGATTTGTTTTTCATATAACACATACATTAACCTTAATAATAGATTTATATTTCAAAAAATTTACTTTCTACACCATATCATTTTTTCAGTCTTATTTTATTGGATATAATCCCTCTCATCTCTTTTGATGCATTAATTATATGGGTTTAATCTTATTAATAATGAAATTATACAAGAGGAGTAATTTTATTTTTCAAAAATAATTTCCATTTTTTTCAATTTTTTTTCAAAATATTAATTTAAAAAAATCAAAATTTTATCTTTTAAAAAAATTCAATTTTTTTTATTTTTTAGAATCTAATTATTTTTTAAAAATATTAAATTTAAAATAATTTTATTTCTTTGATTTTTTAAGAACCATATTCTCATATCTTATGAATGGTCATTAATTATTATAAGTATAGAGTCCATTTTTATCGCTTTATTATCTAACACCATGTATAAATTCCTTTTGATAGTCTCAATGGAGGTAAAATATATTGTTTTGTGATTAAAATATATTTTTTAGCCATTCACTAAAAGGGATAAAAATATATGGTTTTATGAATAAAATATCAATTTTTCCAATTTCTAAAAGGGCTAGTTGTTTATGTCTTTTACTCAAAGGGGATGATTATTGTTTTGGGATAAGTGTTTCTAAAATATTTATTTTTGGGAAGAAGTTATGTTTTTGAGGAGAAGTTTCTTTATCTCAATGTCAGGGTAAATCTTTATTTATGTAATCTTATTTAAAATAATTTTTTTCTTCATGTGTTTGTGATAATAAAAAAATATAGATTATTGTTCTTCTCATCAATATTTGATTTTAATGAACAAAAAAACACTCTTAACATGTTTAATATTTTCAAATATGTGATGTGTAACTAACTTAATTGTTGCATGATGGAACTACATAAAAGAACCCAAAACAAGCGTTAATATTATTTTAGAGGCCTTAGTAGAAGCATGAGGATTCATGGATTCATGTTAGAGGAATTTTGGAGTGAAATTCATGATGTTCCATGGCCACACATCACTGTGGTAAAATGAATCACACCACACATCAAAAATACTCTTATACAAGCATTACGATGTAATGGTTAGAGTCGTGTTGTAGTCCAGACGATCCAAGAACAATTAAAACTCATCAATAAGAATTATGGTGATGTTTCTAGAGGCCATTACATAATAAAAATTATGTTCTTGTAATCTCAATCATCTCCACACTAATTGGTATACCTTATGCAGCAACGATTTCTTTTCAGAAGTTTTACATGCTGTAGTCGATATGCTACACCGAAAAAACCTCAATTTTGAAGAACTATAAAACACTCCATGATGTAGCCCATATTCTATGAGAAAACTATCTCAAAAATTGTATAACCAATTTTTTTCCTATAATACTCCACACTACTAATCTAATTTTTTTTTCCACAATGCTCTCCTCCAAAACATAGTGAGCACTTCGATCTCCTAAAAGTTGTGAATATAAATTCTATAAATATTGTTGAAAATATTTAGAACATAGATATCATTAGATTATTGAATCATGAAATATTCTAGAATAATACCAAATGATATTGATCCTATAAATAGATTACTCTAGTGACCTTGTCAATCTACAACAACTATTTTCTCATCACATCACCAAAATGCTCAATTTATCTTGGATCATCTTATATTTTAAATATCTTAAAGCTCCTTATTTGTAAATATTATTTCTTTTCTTCAAGGAATATATAGAAAATGTTATATCGTACACACCATCCTTTTTTCTCAATATATCCAAATGTTTCATCATATTCTTTGAGATATTAGAGAATAAGATACAAAATACTATCTTCCCCGACATTTCTATAATTTTGGTGCTTAATAATATTAAATTATGGGATCATAATTTATAATACATTTCCTTTAAAAAGGCACAGGAATAATTCCTTTTTGGTTTTTTGCTTCACCATTAATGTTATGATGTATATTGTATCCGGTTTATTGTTATAATTTAAAAAATCCAGGGATATGCTTGGTATCATGGCTACCAATAAATCATAGTGAAAAATAAATTAAACCCTCAAGTGATTGGCATAGGAGATGTTGGGGTACCTTGAGGCACTATTTACAAACATCATTTCATAATTTAATTTATCATTTAATTTCCAAATTTTCATCTATTTATGAATATCAAAAATTATTTTATTAAATAATATAATCTCTCAATAAATTATGAATTTTTTTTATTGAAATAAATTAATATTTTGTATCACTATTTTTTTTTCAAAATATTATATTATTATATTTAATTATATTGTTTCACTTATAAACATTGATTTTTTTATTTTTATTTTCCAAAGGTTTTATTTTATAAATTCATTTTTATATATATTTTTTAAAATTGGATTCTTTTCCAATAATTATTTAAATGGGATATTCACCCTTCATATAGCCATTTTAGTTACCTCTGATAAACAGTATCATGTAAAAGTATTAAAGAAAATGGGAAGTGAATATCATTATTCTAGTGTATAAAATGGTATTCAATTTTATTTATACATGGTTTGGGTTATCATGAATAGTATATATTCAGAATTTGGGATTATTATTGTTTTGATGTATTGGTTGAGTGAAAAATGTTCATTAAAACCCCATAAAAAATATATGGGTTCTTTATGAGGGTACCATAGACTCCAATGCTACTGGACACCTCTAATATTATTTTTTCTTTTCTATATTATTCTTTTAACACTAGAAATATTATTTCATGGGTTTCATATAACACCATATGATTTTAATGGGTATTAATAGAATTTAATAACCTATATTAGAATAGGAGGAAGGGATTTAAAACCCTATTTCTAAGTAACATAGTTGAAAGAAACATGAAACTATGTTAAAAAAATAGAAATGAAGAACCTATTATATACTAGTGTACCTTAAATTGAAGAAGATACTATATTCTTTGATCTTTATATTCCTTTGAAAAAGATCACATACTAGAAAACAAAAGAATCCCACATGCATAGTGAGTCTATGGGATTATTTGAGTCTTCCATAATATGAATGGGATTCACCATTGACCCTCATTATTGTAGTACCTCATGTACAAAGTAGGAAGATGCAATAGATATTTTGTTATAAGGAGTTTCATCCTCGCATATGAATAATCACAGTCTCCCATCATATAGTATATGAATTTATAATTACCATGAAGATTATCCTTAAGACTTAATGCATTAACAATTATGTTTCAATTCATGAGTTAATGCTCCATCCATCCCACGTGTCAACATAAATGATACTCCCAAAAATTTCATCTATATATGAAATGATTTTATTTAATGATATCATATGAGGGTAAAACATAATATGATAACTATTAATCATTTTAATGTAATTGAAAATTTCATAACTATATACCCTATGCATGAAAATTTAAATTTTCATAATTTATATATATATATATATATATCATATAGAGTTATATAAAAATATAGGAAATTTTTCATTAAATCTCCCACTTGAACTAAATCTTAATAAACTTCAGGCCATTCCCCCATATATTATATCATATACAATAACTCATGAAACCATATTCATAAATCCTTTATGATATCACCAAAAATTCATATTTAAAAATTATCAATAACATCACCTTGTATCACATCATATGTAATACCTTACGAACACTGATCCAAAAAACATTCTGATTAACTCTAAAACACATTTAGAGTATCTCTCTGAGTAAATTGAATCCCTATTCCGTCAACCAAAAAGTGAAACCATATTATCCTCCACAGTATGTTAAATGAATATAAATATACCAATCTATATAATTAAGCCAATAGAGGCCACTATAAAATCATCAATTCTACTCAAGATATAATGGGATATATTGTGATATCTATAAAAAATGTACCCTTATACTCATGTCTTATAGTATGCATCATATGTAATCATGTATTATCATATTTTATATTTTCTAAGACAAAAAGTGATATTTGATATATAATATGTAACCCCGACATATCTAGCTCATCTACTCATGTTTCTTTGGTAATAGAATAAATTGATTGATGAATAAATCACAAGGAATTCATCCTTCTAGATAAAAAATCACATTTCCATTATCAAGGTTGATGTAAAATATCCAAGTATATCCACACATTAAAATAATCAATCTCAATTGAGGGCCTAGAGGCCATAATCATCATATAAAAGGATAAATCTCATCTTGGTTAAGCTCCAACCAATGACACGATCAACAACATACCCTGACCACACACATGTTCTCTTAGTCAACATTTATACTTACATAATTACTGTATCAAATTATGAAGGTTATTATTCAAGGTATCACGCTATCTTTGGGTATTGGAGAATCAGATATTATACATTCACCTATAGTATACTATTGAAATCTGTATGAAATTATATGTGGTATACTTAATTGGTCATCTAGTGAAATCAGAGAATCATATTCTTTATCTTATGCCACATGTGCATATTTTTTAAATCTAAAAAATAATCCCACTCACACTGACCATAAAATTATTTTATAACCCATGATAATCAATTTTGAACATTAGTAAAAAATAAACTCAAAATTGTACATTGAGAGATCGATTATCATTTGATCTTCATGAAATGTATATCTATATTTAAATTTATGTATCCAATGTGAAAGAACAATAAAATATAAGCTTCTTGTTTATTATGAATAATATTAATATTCTTAAAAAATTTAGAATATTTTAAAAAACAAATATAAAAAAAGTAACATATAAAATATGTGAAACTTATATATTAGCCTTATGTTTTCGTAATTTCTTGTGTTTTATTAACACATTTCCTAATATACAATCAACATCACTTCTTTATGTGACTATCTAATAAAAATATCCCACTATCTATTTAATTAGAAATATATATGAAGTAAGATATTTAGAATAATGGTGAGACTTTGGAATCACATCCCTAATAGTTCAACTTAATGAACATATTCAAAAATCTTATGTTCATAACATCAAATGTCATGATGGAAAATTATATTGTATATAGAGAACTATTTATAAGTTTGTAACAACTAAAACACTAGTAACTCAGAGTTGGGGTCTACATTATTATATTGGCATAGATATAAGATATCTAAAACTGAAATACATATATTTCTAGCAGTCTTAGAGAGCCATATATATACCTAATACGCATTTTACATTAGAAATTAAATATTAAACATAATATAAGTGAATTTGTTTCATCATCAAAACTCATACAGTGATTTCATCTCCATAACCCAGGGAAAGGAAAAAAAATGGTCATCTCAAATTATTTTTATTTGTTATGTATAGAAGAATATATCATGAGTAAGTAACTAATTATCTACATGGGAAACTAATTAACTAAAAACACATTCCATTTAATCAAAAACATGAGAAAAAATGTATCCGTGGATAGTATCAATGTAATATTCTCATGGATAATAAAAACTAAATTATCATTGATGGAAATTAATATTATTATTGATCAAATATTAAACATTATAATATCTAAACCATCCCTACCTTTCATTGAGGCTATTTAATTGATGGGTATGCACCAAAAACCATTTAATTTTACTAACTAATTTTTCTAATGAGACATATTTATGCCATAAGGGGATTTCTATAAAAAGTCCCACCTATCTCAATATTTCCAAAGAATTCGTCACATACATAATACTCAATTTAATTGTAAAACAATGTTAACTATCAATAAATATTTATATTGAGTAAAAAATAAAAATGAATCAACATTTTACCCAATTAATCAAATAACTTTCATAGTAAATATTGTATGAAAAATATTGTACAATTTAGGAAATAATCTTATTTATTCTAAAAATAATATAGATATTTCAGATTAATGTAATTTCCAAAGATCACAATTATATGAATTTTTTAACATAATGTTACCGACCACAAAAATCAAAAAGATATAAAAGATGACCGTTAGTTCTTCAGGAATATATGTTTTGTTATAAAATCATTTTGTTTGGAAATTAAAAGAAAATGGAAGTGAAATAATAAAATAATATTTCATTAACATGTTTTAGTTTTTAAAATAATTAATAACATGTAAAATAATCTAAATTTTTTATAATGATTACGATGTTAAATAATTCCTTTAATGTTTTATATGTTTAAAATAGTCATTTTGAATTTTTTCTAATGAATTTTAAAAACATTCCTTTCATATAAAATTATAAATATTCATTTAAAAGAATTTAAAGAGTCAATTTTATTAAATATTATTCCACAATATTTCATTTGAGTAATAAAAATACTTTTTAAAAATTATTGTGAAAAATATTCACATGGAAAAAAAATATCCAATTTAAAAGATAAATAGAATTAGTTTTTGTTATAAATTTTTTTACATGATTGTACTTAAAAATAGAGAAAAAGTTGGAATAAAAATTTTAAACCCCATAAATATCCATATGATACAAAAATATATATATTTTATGAAATATTTATTAGAATATTTACTTAATGAAAATTAATGAAATCCCAAAAATTGAGATTATAAAATAAATATTTACATCTTTAGTAACATTAAAATTATAACCACAAGAAATAATAATCATGTACAAAAACATTAATTATAATTAATTAATAGTTAATGATGTTATATATATCAAATAGGTATTTTATGCACAACATAAAAGTAAATAGTTGAATTATATAAAATATGTTTCAATAGAATGGAAATTGAGATGAAATATCATACATCATGCTTCCCTTTAGATGAAAATTATTTAAAATCACGTATAATGGTTTAAAATATTTTATTAAATTATAATATAACCGTATTCATATTTATAATTTCATATATGATCCTCTAATTTTATTATATCATTAGATCACCGATAATATTTCATTATTACCATTATTTCGGGTGTTAACTGCTTCATTTTCACATTCATGTTTTGTTGTAAGGGATCTATTTTGTTAACATAGAATAAAATATATTATTATCCAATAAGATTCTAAATCTACACATATAAAATTTAATCATTAGATATAATTTTTTAATCATTCTTAAAATTCAAACATGTAAAATGAATCACATAACATCGTGGAGATGGTAGGCCATACACATAGATAAGAAATGTTGTAATTTACTTACTGGGTGAAAGGGTAAGGAAGTTGATGATATATTAATTTTTATGAATCAATAACATTCCATAATTAACATATATATTAATTATTTCCATCATTCTGACCATAAATGTGATTTGGTTATCGAAAACAAATTACATCGGTTCGTGAGGTTATAGTCTACAATACACACGAGTGATGGTTTTACTCTTATTTGATGGAAAATTATATGGATAAAAATTATTTCCTCAACATAATAAAATCTCATTATATAATATATATTGGTATTGTTATATTTTATTTACTATTACATACTAGAAGGTGGTAAAATAAGAAGTAAATAATGAAAGATCTTGGTAATGATAATTACCTTTTCTTTGAAAAATATCATATATATCTCTTAATGAGGACCATAAGGTTGGAATTATGGAGATAAAAATGATATAGAATTTATTTTTTTACTTTATTGGAGATATTTTGGAAGTTTTTTTTAGTTAAATTGGTTAATAAGCATAGAGAAGTGTTGGGAAGAGGTGCCCTTTTATAATTTAGGTGAGTGACATAATTAATTATTTTAAATGTTTTTAAATAATTTCTTTTATAATTATTAAGAGTATCGATAAAAATGGATAATATTATATTTTTATAAGTTTAAGGCCAAAATGGAAGAAAATAATGAGGTTCCATAATGTGTTTATGTCGTTTTAATCCTTATCCCTTGAGGATAACTCCTGGATAAACTAGTTTTAATCTTAACCATGGTGACAAATTTTTATAGTTTTTACCACACATTATGTCTAAAAATTAAAGTAAGAATATTTATACACTCTTAAATTCTGACTATAAATATGAAATCCATTTTTTAAATGAAATTCGCATAATTGGTATAATATAATTTAAAAATAAACCTGCAAAATTTTTCAAAAAATAGTTTTTCAAGAAATGCATTTTCAAGAATAATATGATCATATATAGACTATATGACTATTAATGATTTTTATAAGAATTTAAATTAACATATTTGGATAAATTATCAATAAATTTTACTTAAATCATTCACTATTATTGTTTATTTTAATTAATTAAAAATAAAATACATTATTTTTTTCCTAGAAACATTTTTCTGGAAAATATTTGATTTTACCTCCAAATTATATTATCTTTATTTATATAAAATTGATAGTAAATACATTAATTATAAATATTATGACATAATACAATAAATAAAATTTTTAATAGTTTAATACAAAATTTTAAATAATTCAAAATATCTTATTTGTTGTGTAAATATTCAAAAAAACATTCTAGGATTATTTTAACAAGTAAGTTGGAAGTATATTTTCATCCAATTAAAATATAATTTTTTTGATATGAAATATATAAATTTTTATTTTAATATAGTTTAATTAAAACAAAATGTTCACTTATTATAATTGCATATTGATTTTTAATTTCATCCCTCCTACAAAAATGTTTGACTTTATCTTTTCTTAGAGATTAATTTCTATAAAAAACGAGCTAAGTTATTCATTAGAACATACTATAGTTACATAATTTCTTTCTCCATTTTATGATTTCTCTAAATTACCATTACCACATTATTCATCTGATTCCACTATACTTTCTCTTTTGTGGGAAGAATCACGATAGCATTTTTATAATAAGATAAATTAGGTTCCAAACCTATTTCTTCATAGGAGAGAATATGTTTTGGTTATAACATATACTTACATAACAATAATATATGAAACAAATATTGTAATTTAAATAAAATTATTGTAAAATTTTTATCATAAGACACATATCTAATTATTTCTAAAAGCTCAAATTGTTTGATGTACCTAGGGATCGGTTTTCCTTTATTACTGAACATTATAACACCCTTCCTTAGAGATACTTTGAAGAAAATGTGATCTCCCACATAAAATTACATATATATACTTTGGTTATTTATATAAATTTTTATCACGATTATAGATTCATTAATATGTGACTTAATAGTATTTACCTTCATCATTTTGTCGAAAAAAAAGTTCTGGGCCAACATGTTTCCTTTCACCAACTTCATCCCAGTAAGTGGGAGTAAGACCAATGTTTCCATAGAATTATTCATACAATGTAATTTGAACACTTAAATAAAAGTTATAATTATATGTAATCCATACCAGAGGTAAATAATGATCCCAAAATCCATGAAATTAATGTGATAATGACTCAATATTTCTTATATTCATATTGTCCATTATTTTCAGGGTGATAAGGGGTGATAAAATGAAGTTCAGTTTCCGAAGTCTCTTAAACAATTTTAAATAATTTTTATGCAATTGATGGATCAAATTAACATAAATTTGAATGATCTACACCACTATGTTAGAAAATTTCATTAATATATATCTATATAGGGTTCTCAAGAGGTAACTCTTCTCTTAAAGAAGTAAAATGCATTGATATTGCAAAGAAATCAACAATAACCCATATTGTATCATTAATTGAAGGACTATTTGGTAATCCCATTATAGTTTCCATAATAATTTCATCAATTTTTTATATAGGAATAAGTAGAGGTTTCATTAATCCTCAAGGATTCTATCTCTCAACCTTCACTAGTTGATAAACCAAAAATTTTAATATATAGTCAACAATTTCAAGCTTCATGTTATACCACCAAACATGTTCCATGAAGTACCTATATATTTTGGTTATATCAGAGTGTATAGAGAAATTATAGCTATGATCATCATCTAATAACAAAATTTTTCTCTCAGGTATAGATAGAACACATAGTCTCATTCTAAATTGGGGAATTTCATTCGCACAAATGATGTTAAGAAATTTTCCATCCTTCACGACTTTTATTTTATTTTGAAAATTCTCATTATCAGGTTGAGATATTTTTAAATTTTAAAATAAATATAGTTATGAAATAATTTTAATATGGGTTATGTTTCCCATTCCTTAAAAATTACCATATTTATCATTACAAATCCACGAAAAAAGGATCCTTTTCAACACCCATTTTTCTCATAATTCCTTTATATTTTCTACTCAATGTGTCCACTAAATTATTGTACTTAACTAGGTGATAGTTTATTGAAAAATAATAATAATTGAGTATCTCAAGCCAAAATATTTTCCTCAGGTTACATTATTAGATAAAAATATATAATTTAGTCTCTAATGATATTTGTATATCTCACATCATTCACTACAGAAAAAGGCCACAATATATTCAGAGAAAAGAGTATAGATTCTAACTAAATATTATGAGTTGGATATATATATTAACGAGGAATTACCTAACTTGATTAATATATAATAACTTTACTTTTTTCAAAACCATATAACTAATTCCCATCTTCAATGCACCATTTTATATCACAGATCCATCAATTGCTGATTGTAGAGTCAAAATAGGATCATTGTCCAATCTCGTTTTCAATTCATATAAAATAATTTTCAAAATCTATTATCAATACATAGTTAACTCCTTTTTTTTAATATTGGGTAATGGGTTATCCAATCATAAAAAAGTTACATTACTTTTCTAATAGTAACCTAACTGACCAATAAATCAATATACCTCGATTATGTTTATTTCTATAGGACATTCTTTAACTGCATTTTTCTTCATAGGATCAACTGAGATTACATCCTTATAGACAATATGAATAGTAAAACAAACATTATAATTTTGTAACTCACACATTATAAATCTCTCATGTAGTTTGTTTCTTCAATTAATTTCAATAATGATTAACAAGTGATTCTCGTGGTCCTCATAATGTTTAAAATAAACCCAGATATCATTGTAAAACCGTGAGTTTTTTACCCTTTTTTCAAATAAAAAATGTATATTTTATTTCTTGTGTCTCATTCTACATTAATTAATTCTTTTATTATACGCTACAAAATGTCAATCTTGCACAACTAGCAACACTAACTTAGCCCGTGGTACACATAACACTTAGTTTATATGAAACAACATTTTATAAATATTATTAGTTAAATAAGATTATTATCACATAGATGTTAACATTTTTAATATGGATAGAAATAATTTTTTAAAATATTATTTATTATGGTTTTATATAAATACAAAATATTGATAATAAAATACATAATTTTTTGAAAGGACATTATATGTTTTAAAAATACTATTTTCTCAAAAATGTTTTTTATGCCTTTTTGTGAATAATAATAAAATTAAATTTTGAAACTTTTATAAAGTGAATATGATATACTAAATTTGATTTTTTAATTCATAATTTAAAAATATGATTAAGATGAATATTTTGGATTTATCAGAAATATTTCATTATTAGATGAATAGTAAAAAATAACAAATTTTAATTGAAAATAGACTTTTCATATAATTTATTTATATAGATAAATTATATTATAAATTGGTTTTAAATTATAATTAGTTTCATTATACATATATAAATCCAATTTATTCTATTATAATAAATTTAATATTGAAATTGGATATAAAAACATTTAAAACATTTTAACATTTTCACAATAAAAACTCATCGTCTCATCCCGTCTATGAGATTAATTTTAAAATAATATCTTCCATTATGTGATTTGAATTTAGAAAAATGGATATCATATTTAGAATACTAATAATTTATAATTTAAAATAATTTAAATAGTTTTTTACCAAAGTGATTAGTAAATTAAAAAAAAATAATTAGAATAATTAAGGTTAAAATAAGATTACTTAGTAATTAAACAGAAAACATAAGTTGTAAAAATTTCAGGATACTTATGAAAAACCCTTTTTCTGGACATATTTTGATTTTACCCCTTATTTTCTCAAACATTGTTTTCTATTGGATGCACATGATGTAAGAAATACCTCTTTATAGAGTTTACCTTTTTTGGGTTTTACATGTTTTCCACTCACCTCCCCTATAAAAGGCCCCCACATATCACCCTATCTTCACACCTATCAAGCACGTTGAATCAAAAAAAAATATTAAAATATTATCATTAATTTTATCCATTAATCATAGAATCTTCACTTTGGGATAAAATCCAACCAAATAGGTACTTTTGTGAAAACCAAAATGAGATACCCAGAGAAGAGATAACAATCATCAATAAACAATTCAATTTAGTCATTCCTCAAACCTATTCATCTATTTTTATCTCAGTATTAACAAATAACCTTATTATATTAAATATAATAAGATAATTTTATGTTATGGGTATCACCTAGAACTCCACACACTTCAATCAAATTGGATACTCAATCATCAGTTGTGTATACGATGGACTACCGCCTCTCTTACCACTGTCATTTGTTCTCCCATTACCACCTTTAAAGGCAGGTAATAATGATAGATTTATAGTTTATATATTCTATTTATGATATTTATTATGTTATTATGATTCTTCAATTTTAATATCAAATATAACATTACTTTTTCCATTTTTTCGGAACACGTAACATCGTTCATGTGTACAGTGGAATACCACCCCATGAAGTGATGTGATTCATTCACGTTTTACATCGAATATACTAAGGATGGTTTTAATAAAAAAAACTTAATATATATTTAATTAAAATTACCCTATAATGGTAATAAATCATATAATTCTCTATCATTTAATTCAAAAAGTAACTAGAAACAACGTTCATGCGTATTTGTAACCTACCGTCTCCGTTAACAGTGTATTTAATTTTCTACCTATAACATTTAGGAATAACAGTAAATACATATATATTCAGTATAAGTAAAATATATATCATTATTATCATTATTGATATTATGAAATCATTTTCAATGTAACATGAACAATAATCTAGAAAATTAATACTTATATGAAAAGCAAAGCGGTTATTACCCTAACAATAACTTTATCATGGAATTTTTAATAAACAGGTAATAAAAGGTCATAAGAAAATATTATATGGAATTATATATGTGAATATGGTCATTTAATATATTTTTTATAAACATATAATTATTATAAAGTATTTTTGAATGAGTACGGTGAGAGTTGATAATTAAGGTAAAGGATTTCAGCCTCACATTTTACTTTTATGAGACACATGATATATGCACCAAATATTTATTCTATGTGGTGTATACAATACCCATGATTGTATTTTAATATTATCCAAATATAATATATTTAAATTTTAATATCCATTTTAGTATCTCTGTTTAATGGGATTTACAGTTCAAAAATTACCAAAACGGAACGGGACATTAATCTCGATTTTCCTTTTTTGAGGAAATGTTATGTTATACACCTATATTATTTTATGAGGTGTATATTATTAACATTTTATAAGTTATTTAATAGATAAAATAATTTTTATAGTATGTTAAGCCACATATAAGGTTTTTATCCCATGAGTATTCTGATTCAACGTTACGAAATTAGTGAGAGTTTGATATTACAATCTCTTCATTTTTGGGATTGTTTACGGTTATGCTTTGATTGATCGAATATTATTATCTATATCTCAAGAAATATCCTAACATTCATTCTCCTATGTATATTCATGTTATATTCATTTAATCTTTTCATTTTCCTATTATTTTTTACATATTATAGTTATGAATTTATTTAAGAAAATACGTCTTTATATTTCACTTCAGTCTAAAATCTATTTTATTCAAAAATCATGTTTTTTAAAATATTCTAAAAAATATTTTTAAATAATATTTTAATCGTATTTTAAAGGAATATTATTTCTAAATTATAGTTGGTTTTAAAAATTATTTTCTTAGAAGAATGGATATTTTCCATAATAAATAATTTTAAAATATCATTCCAAATTTTTTCCATATAAGATTACATACTTTGATACAGTTCATGATTTACTACAGATATTTTCCAAGAAAAAAATTCCAATTCTTCATTGTAATTTTTTATTTATATGTTGATTGTTTATGAAACTATTTTCTCTTCCTTGAATTATACCCTATTTTAATACTTATGAAACCTACTTCTTCTCATGTGTTATGCTTTGATGAAACAACTATGCAACCTATCTATTTTACATAGGCTATGTATGATAATATTTTTATAATACCCATTAAATTTAATGGGTTATTATATGATGATTATTTATTATCTTACGTCACACATATTTATGATTTCATTATGTGATGTGTGGGACCTATATCTCACTCCAATGCATTGGGTAATGTTTTATATCTTAAGAGATAGACATGGTTGAAATGGGAAGTAAACCCGATTCAACAAAGGAATTTTTCTAGTATAATGTTGTTTAGAGTGAACCATGAATACTAAATTGGCTTGGGGAGTGAAACTATTCTACTAATATATCTTTTATGGTGATCTTTTACTACTATGTAAATAATTTTATTTGTTGATGTGTCTTCCACATTTCCATGTATTATTCCTATGTTACACTTTCAGTGAATATACCCTCGATTACCTTATAAATCATATCTTATGAACTGCCATTAATTATGATACGAATCTTATATATGATTATTGATATTAATGTTATGGATATAAAATTTTATACATATGTTTTAATACTGTTATGTTATGGTTATACTTTCATATCTCCCATACTTACCCTTACTAAGAATATAAGATCACATTTTCTTATGTTTTATTTCTTTGACTTATGATTATTTTTATTTTTAATGATGTTTCTATGAATGGTGATTATCATGGAGAACCTAGTGATATATAGTGTATCTCACTTATGAAAAAATTATTATGTGTTTATGGGGAAAAATTCACCAAACTAGTACAATATACGGTCTTGTGTTTATAATGTTTCAATGTATATATATAAGTAATTATGGTATCTATAGTTGGTATATGAGAAAAAATTTAGTTAAACATTGGAAAATTGACCAATTAATCCTTTGTGATACACTTATGGATATATCTACTTGGATGGGTCTAAAGATGTGTCAATGTATAGGAATATGTACTAGACTTTTGGTAAAGCATAGAGTGAGTAGTATCTTTAAAATATATCTCCTTCTAGATAATACAAGTGTATGTGAATCTATAATATATGTTACTAGGGGAAATAACCCTGAAAACCCCATATTGAGTGATACTCCATTGGGAAATATTTCACTATAACATGCCTTACTCGACACCTAGTATGAAAATATCTAGGGATATACTTTGGGAATTCAAAAATCTTTATGAACCATCCTGATAGAAATAAATAAAAGTTGGATATGGATAACTAAGGATAAACATAAGGATTTATAATTTAAAGAATGTATCATTACATAGACATATTAAAAGTTATTTCCATGATTATGAGGTTTCCAACTATGATTATCATTTCGTACAATATGATTTTTGATTTTAGTCGATAGATGAAGCCTGAAGGAATAACATTAATGATGTGGGTGAAGAGAAATGAAATGATTTTCCTCTTGATAATCCAAATGTTATGTGATATTGAATATAAAAACTCATTTCTATGATCATATTTATATCCTAATCCCGGAATCATGATAGACTACTAAATAAAAAAAATAGGGAGGAATGTTCTATTGAGTCCTTTATGAGGAAATTACCACCTTATTTCAATGGGTATTTTGATCCAATTGTTGATGAATAATCAATAAGTACCAATGAAAATATATTTTCTTTTCTTCAGTGTTCATATCATGAAAAATTTATTATTTATATTTATCATTTAGAATGTGAAGTGGACTAGTGGTATAATCTAATCTAGAATATGAGTCAGGAATATTAAATTGAATCCATATATTTGAATGAGTTCATGAACTTATACTACAATAAGTAAATTTTTTCATGTTCTTCATACTATTATGGAGAAGTATTTCCTTGAGTTAAAACTGAAGGATGATGAATCTATTGGTACCTATAAGGATAATTTTACAAGACATTCATATTACACTTCTGGTATTATCATCCAACCTAAAAGTAAGGTTTATTTATTTTTCAGTGTCTTATAACCATGTCTCTGAAGGGTGTTATCCAGAAGATACATTAGTATCTATGAAGATATTGTGTGTTGTGGTATCATGGTTGAAATGGAGGTTGTAGTTACATATCAATATCATTGTTTTTATAAGAAATAAAATATTTATTTCAATGGAAAATATAAAAAACATATAGAGAAGAAGATAATCATTCCTTTATGTTCTATGTGTGAGAAGATACATGGGACAAATTGTATTAAGGGGGTATAATAAATGTTTTAAGTGTGTAAATGAAGTCCATAATGTAATTGATTTCTTATGTTATGGGAAAAAGATTTCAATCAATATGAATAGAGGGAAAGATACATAGAATACACCTCCCCCACTTGAGCACTTTAAGTGTACGGAGAAGGGTCATTATGTTATCCAGTTACCAAAACCAAGGGTTAATGATGATGATTGAAATCAATAACATCTTAAGATAAGGTACAATGGGAAAGATCATGTGATCTCAGTTCTTGATGAGGGTTGTGATAATGACGTGGTGAAAGGTACACATACCATCTACGCTATAAATTCTAATATCTTATTTAGCTCTATATCTACCCACTCTTTCATATATAATGAATTTTATAAGGTTACTAAGATTCCTAAAAAATAATTTGATGTGGAATTATTAGTGAAAAACTATAATTATGCAATGATTATAACTCAAGTCTATGGTTCCTCTCTGATTGATGTTGGTGGGAATGTGATTACTTCATATATTTTTATTATTCCTATGGTTTAAATTGATGTCATCATAGACATGGATAAGACTTCTCTATGTATATACCACAAAAAATAATTATGAAAGGATGTTAATTGTGATATTTAAAACCAACCTATAATTTTTTATCACTAAGAAGATAAATATTAATTTACAATAAAGATTACATGAAAAGGATGGGTCTTAATTCCATTCAGAAGGCATGTTTATCTCAAATGGTTGGGGAGAAACTCAACATCGAAGATATTTCTATAGTTTATGAATATATTGATGCCTTTATAGAATAATTTTCTAGTCTTCTAATAAAATGTGAAGTTATGTTTTCAATAGATCTCATACATGGTACCAAAACAATTTCAAAGTATCCTAATATAATGGCTCCAATTGAGTTGAAGGAATTGAAGATTAAACTCTATGAAAACATTTTCAAGTGATTCATGAAACCAAATATGTCACATTAGGATTCAAATTTTTATTTTTTTGAAAAGGAAACATGGATAAATGTTACTCTATATTGATTATCAAGATTTGAACAATATCAATACAAAGAAAAATTATTATACTCCCCTAATTGATGACTTTTTTGATCAACTTTACAGAGCTCAATAAATTTCAAAGATTAAAATCTGTTTTGGTTATCATCAATTTGAGATTATAAAGGTGGATTTACTCAATATGTAATTCAATATAAAGTATATATAATAAGAATATATAGTGATTCATTTCGGTTATACTAAGCCCAATTCCATATTCATGGATTTTATTAATAGAATCTGTAGAGATTACCTTGATCAGTTTGGGGTAGTCTTTATAGATGACATTATTATTTACTCAAAATTAATGGAAGAGCATGAAGAACACTTGGTAATTTTACTGAAGATCTTATGCAAGGGGAAACTATATTCAATGTCTATAAATTATGAATTTTGGATATAAAAGGATTCATTTTTGGGCAATATTATATCAATAATGGGTATAAAAGTAGACCCATAAAAGATAAAGGCTATTGAAAGTTGGTGTAGAATAAAAAAGATGACTCAGGTCTTTTGTTTCTTTGTTTAGATAGATATTTTTGATATTTTGTACATTTTATCAGGACTATCTAATCGTATTAAGATGCTAATTTTAAAGGGATCCAAGTTCCTCTAGACATATGATTGAGAGGAAAATTTTGGGGAAATTAAGAGAAGGTTAGTCCATGAAACATTACTTACATTACCCTATAGTGGAAAATAATTTTTAATATATAGTGATTCAATAAAGAATATATTAGAATGTGTTTATATGAATAATAATTTGGTTACAGCTTATGCAACATGGTCATTGATGATTCCTGAGAAAAATTACCCAACTCTTCATTTATACTTAGTTGTGGTAATTATTTCATTAAAGATACTGTGAAATTATATATTCAGAGAAAAGTGTGATATATATATATATATATATATATATATATATATATATATATCGATCAATAATGTTTTAGTATATATTAAAATAAGAGTTTTATATGTATTGGAGAATATGGTTGGGCTAATAAAGAAATTTTAATTCTTAACACATTACCACCATGTGATGGTGAACAATGTAGACGATGCTTCGAGTCAAATAGATCATGCTAGATTATCCATGAATAAGAACACAAAAGATCCAATATTTATAGATTTTCAGTAAATTCACCTGGATATCCTGAATGAAATGGAAATATTTTTTTTCACAATTGAATGTTTAAGACACTATTGAAGTGAAGATTAAAGAGGCTCAGAACAAATATATAGAGCATAAAAAATTAAAAAAAATTAGGAGTTTAAACATGATCAGTATGGAATGATAAAGTTCAAGAATTGTGTATGTGTTTCATCCATACTATATTTGAATAAGGAAATGTTATTGGAATCTCATACATCTTTATTCTTTATTCATCCTATAAGTATAATGATGCATAGAGATTTGAATAAATACTTCTCGTGGTATGGCATGATGATTTAAACTCTAGAGTTTTTATCTCGGTGCTTTTTATGTCAACAAGGTAAGGTTGAAAGACCAATGTCTAAGGTGATGTTGCATCCATTACCCATTATATAATGTAAATGGGTGAAAATCACTATGGATTTTTTTATTTCACTCTCCAACACCTCTAAATGGAATAATGTTTTATGGATGGTATTCAATGGCCTTACTAAGTAATCACACTTCATCATTATCATGTTAGACTTTTCTCTGTGTCATCTTTCTTAGATATAAATTGAAAAGGTGTTAAGGTTTCATGGGGTTCTATATTCCATTATATAAGATTAGGATATGAGGTTTAACTCAATGTTATGGAAAAGTTTTCATTAATCCCTTGAAATGGTATTGAGTTCTTGGTCTTCTTAACATCCTTAGAAAAATGTTCAATAAGAATGAACATCTAAAACCCTAGAGGATATTTTGAGATATTGTTATCAAGATTGAAATGGTGGTTGGGATCAAGAGCATCCCCTAGTTGAGTTTTATTATAACAATAGTGTTCACTAAATCATTCAAATATATCATTATGAAACCCTTTATATGATGAAATATAGAGTTTCAACGTGGTATAATAAATTTAGATAATGAAATAAATTGAGACACGAGATTGATAAATAAATTGCAGAAAAGGTTGGATCTATTAGAAAACATATCATGGTAGCTCAAAGTCAGTTGAAAAGTTATACTAATAATCTTAGACATGATCTAGATTTAGAAGATAGTGAAAAAGTGTTTCTGATAATATCTCAATGGAAAAGGTTATGAGATTCTAGAAGAATGGGAAACTATGTTCTAGGTATATCAGTTATACTGAAAATATTTAACATATAGGGATGTTAGATTATTTCACAAATTTTTTACCAACACTCTATCAAGTCCATGATTTTTTCCATGTAAATATTATAAATAAGTACATACCTTTCCCTTCACATGTACTAAACATAGATGACATACCATGGGAGTATGTTCTTTCTTATAAGGAACAAAAAATTGAAATTATGTATTGTACAGAAAAGTTATATGAAACTAAACCACTCATGTTGCCATTTTTTCATAGAAAACCACCAGTTAGAGGAATATACATTGGTACTTGAGGATATTATGAGGAAAATTTATCCTCATTAATTTATATCAGAGTGATGAATTTCGTGGATAAAATTAATTTTTTGGGAAGTGGAACAAAACACGCCAGGTTTTAATGAACCTTTTTCAAATAAAGTTAATTTAATTTATGAATGGTGTTTCACGTGAAACCAATATAAGCTTTCATTATATGCTACCCCATGTTAACATTTTGTTATATAAAACACTAGTTTATCTTGCATTACACGCAACATAGAGTTTCTATGAATATTTTTTATTATTATACTTATTTAAACAAGATAGTTACAACCTAGGTTTCAAAAATTTTAATATTAATAGCAATAACTAATTTTTAAATACTATAAATAATTATTTTATATAAATAAATAAAATTTATAATAAAATACCAAAATTTCTTGAAAGTATTTATATGTTATAAAAATACCATTTTCTGAAAAAAGATTTTTTTATGTATTTTTCAATCAATAATAAAAAGAATTGAAAATTTTAGAAGATTAATTTTATAAAATAAACTTTATTTTTGAGTTCATAATTTCAAAATATTCTTAAGGAAAAGTTTTTTGATTTTTATGAAATATATCATTTTTTGGATGAATAGTGAAAAAACAGAATTTTAATTCATAACTAATATTTAATATAATTTATTTATAAAGTTAAATAATACTTTGATTTAATTTAAAATTTTAATTAGTTCAATTATACTTCAATAAATACAATTTAGGACAAGGGAATGAATTTCTCATCGAAATTGGATATAAAAACATTTAAATATTTTGAACTTTTTCTATTAAAAAACATGTCGTCTCATCTCATATGATGGATTAATCATTAATTATTTTTTTCTACTTATTGGATTATAATTTTATAAAAAATGATTCCATATTTTGAATCATAATAATATTTATTTTTTAATAAGGTAAAATAATTTTTTTCATAAGTGATTAGTTAAAGAAATTAAAATTATTTATAGAAATTAATGTAAAAACAAGATTACATAGTTGGTAAAATAAAAACATAATGTGTAAAGATGAACATAAAATTGGAAAACATGTTGGATGGAAATAAATAGACCATAAAAATATTTTATATAAAATGGTTCATTTTATTAGGCAGATGATGTAAGAGATACCTCTTAGTAGTGGTTACCTTTTTGGTATTTAAATGTTTTCAACTCACCTCCCAAATAAAATTCCACCACATACCCCCTCTCTTAACACATATAAATAGCTTTAAGGTCATCCAAAACCAATTCAAATATCCTCTAAAATTTCCAAATATCATCCTAAAATCATCAATTTAGGATGAAATCCAACCAATGATTTCCTTTGGTGAAAACCAAAAGGAGATACCCAAAGAATAAGTACCATCTATAAATGAATGTTTGTGTTTTACCTCATCCTCTAACACATTAATTTATTTTTACATGAATAATATATAATAAAAATACTATCTTAAATATAATTATATTTTTTTATGTTATGTTTATGACCTATAACATCACACATTTCCTTAAAATGGATTAAACAATCATTATTACTGTGTACGGAGGACTACCACCTCGTGAACAGATGTCATTTGTTCTTCCATAACAACCTCTAAATATTTTAAATAAAGATGTTTTTATAGTTTATAAATGATATTTTGGAATTTAATGATGTTATTATTATTTTTAATTGTTATATCACAGATACCTTTATGCTTTCCTTTTTATGAGAATACGATAAGGTTGATCGTTTGTATAGTAGACAACCACCTCACAAAGCGATGTGATTCTTTCACACTTTACAAGAAATATATTAAGGATATGTTTAAAAAATTATGTGATATAAATAAAATTAATATGATTCTATAATTATAATATCTCATAAATTTTATTTTCTTTAAATCAACGAAGAAAATAAAAACAACGTTCATGCCTATGTACGGCATGTCGTCTCCATGAACAACACATTTTATTTTGCACCTATAAATTTTAAAAATCACTATAAATACATATAAAATGAATAAATATGATATTCATATCATCACTGTAATTATGTATATTATTAAATAAGCATAAAAGTATGAGGAACAAGAATATAACCAGTTAAAAATTCTATGAAAAAGAGGTTATTACTCGAAACATAACATAAACATAGAATTATTAATAAAATAAAATAAAAAATTCATAAAAATAATGTATGGTATTATATATATTAAAATAATAATTCTATATATTTATAATAATATTCGATTTTTTATATATGATATTTTAGTTATTACCACAAGAGTTAATATTAAATGTTATATATTTCCATCCAACCTTTTACTTTTGTGATATATGTGCTATATACACCACCTATTTATTCTATGTGGTTTATATAAATACAATAATTCTATTTTATGATTATTATTATAAAATATATTTTTATTATCATAATTATTTGAGTATCTCTATTTCATGGGGTTTAGTGTTCAAAAATTACAAAAATTGTATGGGAATATTGTCCCAATTTTCCTTCTTTGAGAAACATGTTATGTTATGCGCCTATAATTTTTAAAAGGAGTATATAGTGACCATTTAACATGTTAAATAATTAATATAATCCTTTTTGTGATATCTTAAGCCTCATGTAATGTTATCACTTTATGGGTATTTTTATTCAAATTAAAAAAATTGGTATGATTTTATAGCTTTAATATCATCGTTTATCAAGATTCTCTAAGATTATGATTCCATTGATGAAATATTATCATTATTATATGAAACAAAATCATGAAGTTTCTTATAATATGGTTATTCATGATATATTCCTAGAATGATATCGTTTTCCCACTCTTTGGAATTTAAGATAATAAAGATAATGTTTTTAAGAAAATATGACATTATCTTTCTCCTCAGTCAGAAATTAGTTTTATTAAAAAACCATGTATTGTTAAAAGGTTTTAAAATTTTTTTTAAATGATATTTTAAGATCATTTTCAAGGTAATTATTTTAATATGTTTTAGGTTTTAAAAAATCATTTTCAAATAAGAATGGATATTTTCCTAAAGAATATTTTTAAAATAACATTCAAAATTACGTTCCATCAAAGATTTCATCCATTGATATAGTTCATGATTTACTAGGGATGTGATCCTAGAATGCCATTATTATTAATTATTTTAATGGTTTATTTTTACAAGGATTTTTTGTATGAAAATAATTTCTCTTCCATGGGTTAAACCACAAAAAACACTTATGAAACTGACTTATTTTCATGGGTTTTGATTTGAAGAAACAATTGTTAAAACCATATCTTTTCCACAGGTTTTGATAGGTTGATATGTTTATGATAATCATTTAATTTTATGATTAATGATAATATTATTTTTTATGATATTATGGAACACATATGTATGATTACATTGTATGAATGGTGGGACTTATATCACCATCAAGTTAATTGTTTAATGATTTATATCCCACGAGATAGACATGAATAAAATCAAGAGTGAACCCAATTTAGTAAATAAATTTGTCAACTAAGATGGTATGGGGTATAAACCTCATGTACTAAGATGGTTTTGGTTGTGAAAATATTGTATTAAGATAGCCTCATAAGTGATCATTGACTCCTATGGAAATAATTTTATATGTTTATGTGTCTATGAAAATACCATGTTACATTCTTATGTTATTATTTCATGGATTATTCTCATGATTTTATTATGATTCATGTCTTATGAACTACCAAATTTATTCCAAGAATCATGTATACAATCATTTATATATAGTTTATGATCTAAAAATGTTATAATTTTGTTCTCATAACATTATGTTCATGTTATTCTTACATATCTTCCTTGTTTACCCTTATCTAGCTTCTGATCTCACCCTTTATTATTGTAACGTCTCAGTTCTAGAAGTCGGCCTGAGGCGCCCAATGCCTAGTTTCTTACATGGCCTCAAGCACATTTCCTATGATGCTAGAGGCTTCCAACTAGTAGTGATGGCCTTGGGTGTGATAGTGGGGAAACTATTCCCTTATTTGTAGAGTGACATAAAGGAAGATAAATACATAATAATAGAGGAAGCATTAATAATATCAATCAACAAGAAACAAAAGAAGACTAAAGAAATAAACAGCTAGAGAACATATATAAAAATGATGCATGATACATATGTCTAGTAAAACATCCAAACACATCACAATGTTGGAATACAAATAGTACTAGACCAAAGTACAAAAGAAATACAAATAACATCTCTTCTGTATCATAATCCTCGTCTTGGTCTCATTCTCTCTAGATCAAAAGAAGTCAATTACCTGAATTAGAAGGGTGTTTTCCCATATCAACACCAGCAGCAATATAATCTGTGAGGGCCCAAAAGCATAGCCTAAACAGGGTATGAGACTAAATCCTAATCGGAAACAACCACAAGATTTGTTCCTAATAGTCAGTTAATATATGGCAGGTAATAAGTAATAGAAAGCAGTGAACAAGAAAGTACTTAGCAGTAAACAATCCATAGTTTCAATGCATTCAAGTTCATATACCATGAAAAAGATAATCAAATCATGTAAACACAGACAGGTAACACTCCGGGAAGTACTCATAGGATATCCTCTCTAGTTCAAATTACAAGGATATAACAGAGACTTTCTAAGGAAGCACTCACAGTCGATTCCCCTTATAGTCTAATATAAATAAAGAATCTATAGGGAAGCACTCACAGTCAATTCCCCTCTTAGACAAAAGAGATTAACGACTCTCTAGGGGATCTCTCACAGTCAATTCCCATTATAGTCAAAATCTATTAACAACTATTTGAAGAAGCTCTTACAGTCAATTACCCTTATAGTCAAAAGTGATTAATGACTCTCTGAGGAAGCACTCACAGTCAATTCCCCTTATAGTCAACTACACTAGGTTTTCATGGCCCTGTGTAAATCAATCGAGCATAGTAATGCAATACAGACAAGTTAACCCTTAAGAACTACTTGGCTAAAAAGTTTACAGCATAACAGCATGTCAGAATACAATTTACACCATCCTACCGGACTAGGAATTGGAAAAACAACAAGTCATCCTAACAAGATAAATAACACCAAATGGTCATAAACATAACATTCATGGGAAACACTTCTAAAGAATGACAATCAACCCTATTCACATTCAATTAACCTCTACACCAGTACATAATCATGGAAGGAAATTAACAGGGCAAAAACAATAAACATGCAGTACTCTGTTCAAGGGTATTGGAAAAATTTGCATATATAACTCAAATACGTTCAACAAAAAGGTACAAACCACCTACCTTGGTGTTGGGATATTTATATATGTGAACCTCAAGCCTTGAATCTCCCATAAACATGGTAGATCTACAGAAACTCTCAAAATAGTAAACCGAGGATAACTTGAGAAAGAGGAGGAATCATGAAACGATGATCTAGAATAAGGAAGAGCATACCGAGGTGATCCAAACCCAATCATTGGATGTCTAATCAGAGATCAGATGCTTGGTCAGGGGTTCGGAATATGATCACAATCATACATATTCTATCAGCTGAACTAGGTTGAGAACAAAGCCTTTCTTGTGATTATACATGACCCTGGTATGTTTAATGAAAAAAAAATACACGGCATGTACTTTTGATGTACATAGTGTGTAATTTCCATTTATGTACTCCACTTTAGGTGGTCTCCAGGTCTCCCCTACATGGCCGGGTGTGCAGCCATTGCACGGCCAGCACATGGCTTCATGCGGCAACCGAGTATACAATGTGAAATCCTATAGTACACGAAGTGTACTTCAAAAAAAATCCAGAAATTCTATTTTTCTAAAAAATTACTTGAAAAGGAAAAACATACTGGAAAAGAAGATCCGGGTTCTTAAAAAGATCCCCCCTTAAAGAAATTCATCCCCAAATTTCCCTAGAAAGGCAATGTAGGATATGAAACCCCAAACAGCTCAGGCCACTATGATCATACATCCACCTCCCTCTCCCAAGTCTTGTAACACCCCAATATTTCATAGTATGTACTTCTTCAAAACAATTCAATAACTTGCACTACACGCAACACCAAGTTCAAGCGCACCATGACTTACCAAACAAGTCGTTCAAAAGAGGTTATGAATAATATTAACTAAATTTTAAAATTATATAATACTTATAATTTTAGAATCCATATTATGAGTTTCTTAGACATAATGTAAGAACAAATACATTTTTTTCATAAAAAAGAAGTATTTTTCAAAAATGCACTTTTACCAACTTTTAATAGTGCACCCTTTTTAAATCCAATATTTTAATCTTTTATATATTCAATTTGACTAAATAAATTTATTATTTAGAATGGGGACATCAAAAATTTACAATGTAACACCCCAAGCTTCCACGGTACGCTTCTCTTTGAATAATACAGTAGTGTGTGTTATACGCAACTATGAGTTCTAACACACACCACAACCAATCAAAGTAGCCGTAATGAATAGTAATACCAACTTTTTAAATTTTTATAAATTTTATATATCAAAATGGACTTCATTTTTGGATTCAGAATATCGAATTTATCCTAGGGTGAAATTTTGGAAATTTTCGGATAACTTTTATATTTTGATGAATAGTGAAAATTACAAAATTTTAATTAAAAACAACTTTTTTAATAAAAATAATTAGTAGTGATAAATTATGGATTTGAGTGATTTTAAAGTATATTTAGAATATATTTTTACCATTTAATACAATTTTGTTCATTATACATAATTTCATAATTAAACCAGACATAAACAACTATCAATATTTTGATATTTATTATATCTTAAAAACACGCTTTTTGTTTTAACAGCGGGACTTAATTTTAAATTAATTTCTGCCAGTTTTGTGTTTTGAATTTGGAAAAATGGATTCCATATTTAGAATCAGGATGTCCAAATTTTGTAAATAGGTAACTTTTATTTTTAGACATTTTGAATAATTACTTTGGTAAATATTTTATTTACCATGGTTAAAGGGTAAATCCGGTAAATATGGGTTAAAAAATAATACTATAATAATAATAAATTACCCTGAAACGTGTCCTAATATTATTGGTGGATACATGTCCGACCATGTTCATCTTTGGGTCGATTTCGGGACCCCATGGAGCCACTTTTAAATGATAGGGACACTTTATATTAATTAAGTTAAAGTAAATTCAAAAATGACAAAAGCTTATATCTTTTAGAAAAACAATTTTTACATAGGGTTATATATGTTATATTTTCAATTATAAATATTCATTAGAAAGAAAAAAATATTTCCTATATAATTGTATTTTATTTATAATTTTTAGACATTGAAAAAGTGAAAATATATATGACACAATAATGATGCAGTATTTTCCTTATTAATGAATGAATCAAATGAATGGTATTATAAATGTTAAAATAAATATAATTTGAAAGTTATGATGAAATAAACGAATTTTATTGGTTTATATTACATGTTATGTTTGCATAAATGAATTTTTTTAGAATTAATAAAGTTTTTAAGACTTTGGAAAAAATCAATTATTGAGTAGTGTCAAAATTGACATAAATGAGTTTTTAAAACAAATATTATATTATTAATTTATATTTTATTCCTAAAAATCTAAGGATCAGCCAAAGGACTTATATCATTATTGGTGAATCATTAATGGACCACTTTGGGGTCTCTTGGATATATATAGTAAGTTTGTTAACTATATATTATAAAAATACAAAGTGACATGGTAAGTGTTAAACTAATTAACCAAGAGTTAAAACTAAAAGATAAGGTTAATATAATGACTCAAACCTATCTAAAGTCTATTGGTTGACATTATTTTTACCCATAACTACCTTATACATTGAATAACCAACTTTGGATCCATTATAAACTGAATATGGATTTATTATAAATTAATACTTTATGTTTTTCCTAAACACCCCCTCCTCCCCCTTATAAAAGGACCCAACTTCTAACCAATTCAAAACACCTTCAAAGCCTTTTGGTTCGGCCAACATCTGCCCAAATGCTCTCCCAACTTCCGTAAATTCAACCTATATGCCTTAGTTTGATCATAAATCCAATCTAGGGAGCCCTTTTGATCAAATCAAAAGGAAGAACCCGAAGAAGAGGAGGTTAAACGTACTCTCGACTAAAGGAAAGCGCAAGGTAAGGGGTTTTCATCTCACTTCTTATTCCCATGAGATTCATGACATATTGAAACTATTACCTTTTGTGTGGTGTATGTACAGACCATAATTGTATTCTTTTTGTAATACACTTTAATTTATGTGTATTTAAATATTCATTGTATGATACCTCTTTCAAGGGTTGTATGTTTTGTAAGTTACCAAATTGGTAAGGGTTAATTCCTCAATCTCTTTATTATCTGAGATTGTTTATGTGTAATTATTTACTGGGAAATTTTTATCATCCATGTCCATTTTTCATAAAAATTAATTCAAAATGAATATTTTAAGGATTTTGAAAGGTACTCTTTACCAAGATCAGAATTTCAAATGTTTTAAAGATTTATCTTTCTAAATATTTTTAATTAATTTACATGTTTTCAAAATGATTTTAATGATTTATTTATATGGACATGAATGTTTTGAAATGATAATCCTTTTCAAAAGTTTCAAAGTGGTATGGGACACTTTGATTCAAAAATATCTTTTAAATTACTTCCTTTATAAATGTGTGACTTTTAAATGATTTTACAAAAAGGATATTTCTCTCAAAAAGTTTTAATCATCATTTTCAACTATTTCAGCATCCTCTACTGGATATTATTTTGGATTGAGGTTGATTTATTATAATATAATATTCCTTATTTTATTGAACGAGTTATGATATGTTTGAATGTGGATGTTTTATTTTTATACCATTCATGGTTTATAGAGAAAGTATTGACATTTCGTATTCTAGTTTTAATACAGATGTTTATGTTATGTTTAAACATGTTCATATGAAGAATTCATTGGACTTAATAAGTGACAGGTGGAGCCCTATATAGCTCCTCTATGCATCGGTATGTCTCCTGAGACAAACTAGTGTCTTGGTATGAGGCCTTGACAAAATCTTATTTGTAGTATTGGCACGAGGCCTTGGCTACGTGGTTATGATAGTCTGGCATTATGCATTCCATCATTATGAAAGTGGTTAGTGATATTGCATGTGATTATTAGACTAGAATAATATCCATGTGAATAAGTAAATGGAATTATTTCATTTTATTTTTGCCATATTATGCTGAAGTTCAAGTTTAAAAGGCTTTTGTTTTAGTTATACATTGCCTTAAATGTTTATGCATATTTATGAACGTTTCCACTGTATTGCTTACCCTTACTGAGCATTTGAGCTCACCCCTTTACATGTTTTATTTTTCCCAGGATTCTAATAAGTGTATTATGATTGATATGAAGGGTTAAGCCAAGGGAATAATGGCGTTCATAAAGATTATTTATGTTGTTTTGTATCTCTTAAAGTGCGATGTAACATTCATGTATGTAATCTATTTTCCAAGACTGTTAAACTAATCAGTCCTTAGGGATTTGATTCCTTGTAATCATGACAATGTTATGTAATAATGAACTGACTCTGGGTATGTGGGGTCGGGGCATTACAGTTGGTATCAGAGGAAGTTTATCAATAACCTTGGAATCTAGATTTAGATAAACTCTGATTAGAGCACATAGCCCTAAGATAGACTTTGAGGATTAGTATAGAAGAACTTACTAGAATTTTTGTATTGTAGAGATTTTGTATGTTTTCTAATAAAAACATCCTTGTTTGGATACGAGAAGGTAGAGGCGGCTCTAGCACAGATGTACTTAGAGGTAAACCCTGAAAACACCTCTTTGAGCTAGACTCGAACGAGAACTGGTGCACGACAACGGGTCTTGCTGCACTCTTGGTTACGATACTCCTGGGGGATATGCTTAGGATAATTATCATTTTCATTACAAACCATTATGTAGGGTTTATGAGTATATACATCCTCAAAGGAAACATTTTTATGATTATGGATTATATCCATAAACTTTTTAATTTATGTTAACTGTTTTACAAGTTTGGGATTAGGTATTTCTATTCATAAACTAATCTAGTGTATGAAAATGTTTAGAAATGGAGCCCAATAGAAGGAATAAGAACTCCAGTAATGCACATGATCCAAAGAGAATGAAGGATCATATCTTTCATGGTCTTAAGCCATAATCTATAAGGGAAATAGTCTCCCATGTATTATCATCATATGAAGAAATAATATCATGTGTTGATAAGATAAGTAAAGAGTTTACTGAGTCTTATGGCTTTGAAGGGAAGAAAGAGAAGAAAAGGATGGAAGAGAGAAACATGGATAAATGGAAGAGGAAAAAGAAGAATTTTCCCATATGTGATAAATGTGGGAAGAAACACCCTGGAACTTTCCTGAAAGGAATGGGAGTTTGTTATAAGTGTGGAGCACACCATGTACGTGACTGCAAGGGTAAGAAAAGGATTTTAAATGTACAATTCTTCATCTGCAAGGAGTTGTGACCCTACGCAAACCAATGTAAAAATCATCAGAGTATGCACCAAATGATGTTATTGGATAATAATCAAGTTATGATACTACCACAGATGAAGAGGAATGACTAGTGTTATTATGTTGTTATTATAGAATTATTTTATTGGAGTGTTGTATCAACAATATACTGGTTACATAAATTATGGTGATAAATAAGGATTGTACTGCAGTACTATTTTATTGAAGATTTGAAATTATATGGTTCTATGAAAAGTGACTTAATAGTAAGCTACACTTTTTTGGAAATACATTGTTGAAGGAAAGGTAATCCTTAATATGGTCCCAATAATGAGGTAGTGATTTTGGAATAAGAGATGGTTTATTTGAATAAATTATATTGGATATTCTTGACTACCATGAAACTGATTAATGATTTTTCATTGTTGGAGTTTACAACATTTTTGGATAGAAGGATTATATCCATTATTCTATAAGTAATAAGGGATCATGAATATAATCAATAAGGATTTATGGTAATTCAGGATGTTGTAGTGTTTTAAAAGAATACATGATAAAGGTGTTCACATGTTATTACACGGAAAAAGGATCTTCATTGTGTTTAACTTCCTTATAAATTTTGGATTGTGAGTTTGGACAGAAGTATTTTGGATAATTATAGTTTGAGAATAATTTTGGATTGCCATAAAAGGACAACCCGGAGGTCGGGTGGCAACCCGCCGTGACCGGAAAGGCCGCGAGAATTGAACCCACAACCGAAGGGCGACAATGGTGTATCACCTACCATTGGCCCACGAGATATCCTGGATTAAATAATGTAGTTTATTTTAATAAGTTCTAGTAGATGAATTATAAATTCATTTTTTTAACCCCAAACTAATAGGATAAATAGAATATATTTTTTAAGTTATATTATTTTTTAGAGTGAAAGATGAGTTTGTGATAGAAATTAGTTAAAAGATGGAACTCTGATTTTCAAGTATATATTTTTCTTCTCCTCTTATTCTATGAAGATATTAATTATTATACTTTATTGATGGGATCTTAAAACCAAAAATGTGTTATCCTAATACCTTATGTTTTGTTGAAGCGATGGAATTTTAAATCATCATAGATTGATGAATTTAAGGACCTCAATTTTAAACTTGTTTGTGATTGATGTCTTCAATAACTACCTATAAATATTTACGTTTTTACTGGAATTATATGTCTTTAATTTCCACCAATGTTCTCTTAATCGAGATCATAATTTGGTGGTGACCCTTTCATTTCTTTTTTCCTCTTATTAAGACTAAATTTTATTAACCAAATTTTCTATGTGTGTTTTCCCACAAAGATATTTTCTATTTTTAACCTTTATTTTTGAAGAACAATATCAATTTGCGAGAACATAATTTATTGAAGGAGGGAAGAATGTAACACCCCAAGAATTCATAGTATGTACTTCTTTAAAACAATTCAATAACTTTCACTACACGCAACACCGAGTTCAAGCGCACCATGACTTACCAAACAAGTCGTTCAAAATAGGTTATGAATAGTATTAACTAAATATTGAACTTTATATAATCCTTATAATTTTAGAATCCATATTATTAGTTTCTTAGAGATAATTTAAGAACAAATTAATTTTTTTCAGATAAAAGAAGTATTTTTCAAAAATGCACTTTTACCAACTTTTAATTGTGAACCCTTTTTAAATCCGATATTTTAAACTTTGATATATTCAATTTGACTAAATAAATTTATTCTTTATAAATTGGACATCAAAAATTTACAATGTAACACCCCAAGCTTCCACGGTACGCTTCTCTTTTAATAATACAGTAGCGTGTGTTGTACGCAACTTCGAGTTCTAACACACACCACAACCAATCAAAGTAGCCGTTATGAATAGTAATACCCACTTTTTAAAATTTAATAAATTTTATCTCTCAAAGTGGACTTCATTTTTGGATTCGGAATATCGAATTTATCCTAGGGTGAAATTTTGGTACTTTTCGGATAACTTTTATATTTTGATGAATAGTGAAAATTACTAAATTTTAATTAAAAAAAACTTTTTTAATCAAAATAATTAGTAGTGATAAATTATGAATTTGAGTGGTTTCAAAGTATATTTAGAATATAGTTTTACCATTTGATACAATGTTTGTCATTGAACATAATTTCACAATTAAACCGGACATAAACAAGTATCAATCTTCTGATAGTTATTATATATTAAAAACACGCTTTTTATTTTGACAGTGGGAATTAATTTTAAATTAATTTCTGCCACTTATGTGTTTTGAATATGGAAAAATGGATTCCATATTTAGAATCCGGATGTCCAAATTTTATAAATTGGTAATTTTTATTTTTAGACATTTTGAATAATTATTTCGGTAAATATTTTATTTACCATGGTTAAAGGGTAAATCCGGTAAATAAGGGTTAAAAAATAATATTATAATAATAATAAATTACCCTAAAACATGTCCTACCCTTATTGGTGGATACATGTCCGACCAAGGGCATCTTTTGGTCGATTTTGGGACCCCATGGAGCCACTTGTAGGTGATAGGGATACTTTATATTAATTAAGTAAAAGTAAATACAAAAATGACATAAGCTTATATCTTTTAGAAAAACAATTTTTACATAGGGTTATATATGTTATATTTTAGATTATAAATATTCATTAGAAATATAAAAAGATTTCCTACATAATGGTATTTTATCTATAGTTTTCAGACATTGAAAAAGTAAAAATATATATGACATAATAATGATGCAGTATTTTCCTTATTCATGAAAGAATCGAATAATTGGTATTATAAATGTTAAAATAAATATAATTTGAAAGTTTTGATGACATAAAATAATTTTATTGGTTAATATTACATTTTTGGTTTGTTTAAATTAATTTGTTTCGAATAATAAAGTTTTTAAGACTTTAAAAAATCAATTATTGAGTAGTGTCAAAATTGACATAAATGAGTTTTTAAAACAAATATTATATTATTAATTTATATTCTATTCCAAAAAATCTAAGGTTCGGCCAAAGGACTTATATAATAATTGGTGTATCATTAATGGACCACTTTGGGGTCTCTTTTATGTATATAGTATGTTTATTAACTATATATTATAAAAATACAAAGTGACATGGTAAGTGTTAAACTAATTAACCAGAGTTAAAACTAAAAGATAAGGTTAATATAATGACTAAAACCTATCTAAAACATATTATTTGAAATTATTTCAACCCATAACCACCTTATACTTTTAATAAACAAATTTTGATCCATTAGAAACTTAATATGGATTTATTATAAATTAATACTTTATGTTTTTCCTGAAGAGCCCCTCCTCCCCCTTATAAAAGGACCCAACTTCTAACCAATTATTCACACCTTCAAAGACTTTTGGTTCGGCCAACCTCTTCCCAAATGATCTCTAAACTTCCCTCAATTTAATCTAGAGGCCTTATTTTTATCATAAAGCCAACCTAGGGATCCCTTTTGATCAAATCAAAAGGAAAAACCCAAAGAAGAGGAGGTTAAACGTACTCTCGACTAAAGGAAAGTGCAAGGTAAGGGGTTTTTATCTCACTCTTTATTCCCGTGATATTCATTCCATATTGCCACTATTACATTTTTTTTGTGTATGTACTGACCATAATTTTATTCATTGTGTAATACACTTTAATTTATGTGTATTTACATATTCATTGTATGATACCTCTTTCAAGGGTTGTATGTTTCGTAAGTTACCAAATTGGTAAGAGTTAATTCCACAATCTCTTTATTATCCAAGATTGTTTATGTTCAAGTATTTACTGGGAAATTTTTATCATCCATTTCCATTTTTCAAAAAAATGATTTCAAAATGAAGATTTTTTGGATTTTTAAAGGTACCCTTTATCAAGATCATAATTTCAAATGTTTTAAAGATTTATCTTTCTAAATCTTTTTAATTATTGTCCATGTTTTCAAAATGATTTTAAGGATTTATTTATATGTACATGAATGTTTTGAAATGATAATCCTTTTCAATAGTTTCAAAGTTTTATGGGACACTTTGATTCAAAAATCTCTTTTAAATTACTTCCTTTATAAATTTTTTTACTTTTAAATGATTTTACAAAATGGATATTTCCCTCAAAACGTTTTACTCATAATTTTCAACTATGTCAGCATCCTCTACTAGATATTATTTTGAATTGAGGATGATTTATTATTATACAATATTACTTATTGTATTGAATGAGTTATGATATGTTTGACTGTGGATGTGTTATTTTTATACCATTCATGGTTTATGGAGAAAATATTGACATTTCATATTCTAGTTTTAATACGAATTTTTATGTTATATTTAAACCTGTACATATGGGGAATGCATTGGACTTAATAAGTGGCAGGTGGAGCCCACTATAGCTCCTCGATGCATCGGTAGGTCTCATGAGACAAACTAGTGTCTTAGCATAAGGCCTTGACAAAATCTTATTTATAGTCTTGGAACGAGGCCTTGACTACGTGGTTATGATAGTCTGGCATTATGCATTCCATCATTATGAAAGTGGTTAGTGATATTTCATGTGATTATTCGACTAGTATAATATCCATGTGAATAAGTAAATGGCATTATTTCATTTTATTTTTTCCGTATTATGCTGATGTTCAAGTTTAAAAGGATTTTGTATTAGTTATACATTGCCATAAATTTTTATGCTTATTTATGAAAGTTTCCACTGTATTGCTTACCCTTACTGAGCATTTGAGCTCACCCCTTTCCAAGTTTTATTTTCCCATGATTCCAAGAAGTGTATAATGATTGATATGTAGGGTTAAGACAAGGGAATAATGGAGTTCATAAAGATTATTTATGTTATTTTGTATGTCTTAAAGTGCAATGTAATATTCATGTATGTAATCTATTTTCCAAGACTTCTAAACTAATCGGTACTTCGGGACTTGATTACTTGTAATCATTCCAATGTTATGTAATAATGAACCGACTCTGGGTTACTGGGGTCGGGGCCTTACAATTATCGTCCTATACTCGCCCATGACTCCATAGCACTTGTACTATAGGAACAGACTGGCCACAAAGAACCTTCTCACATCGATCGAAAATCTGGATAGGATGCTCCTCAAAAGATGCTCCACTTCCAACTCAACCTCCTTAGGTTGGAAGACATGAGACAGGTCTGAGAAGTAACAACGAAGTTGAGAAACATGTAAGACGTCGTGCATAGCCCAGTACCTCTGAGGAAACTGCAACCGATAGGCAACCGGCCAAACTCTCTCCAACACCTCAAATAGCTTGACATACCTTGGCGAAAGCTTACCCTGTCTCATAATTATTCTGTTCCCCAACCTCAGTGTGACACATAAGAAAACTCGATCCCCGACCTCAAACTCCAGAGGTCATCTCCGCTGATCAACATAATATTTCAGTCGAGACTGTGCAGTAGACAACATCTTCTAAATATACTCTATCTATATTATGGTCTCTTGAACAAGATTAGGTCCCAGTATAACTTCCCCTCCTGCCTCCAGCCAACATTAGGGTGATCGGGATGGCCTTCCATACAAACAATCATAAGGTTCCATCTGAATAGTTTCTTGGAAGCTATTGTTGTAGGAAAACTCCACAAGAGGTATGTGCTTCTCCCAAGAACCTCCAAAATCAAGGATGCATGCTCAATGCATGTCCTCAAACACCTGAATTGTACACTCGGACTGGCCATCTGTTTGGGGATGGTAAGATGTACTCAAAAGTACATGTGTACCCAAATCCTTCTGAAGCCCCTGCCAGACCCAAGAAATAAAAAATGAACCTCTGTCTGAAACAATGGAGTCTGGAACTCTATGTAAGTCCACAATCTCATGGATGTACAACCATCCCATCTCATCAACTCTGAAGGTCTCCTTGATTGCCTAGTAGTGAGAAACCTTCATGATTTTGTCAATGAAAACTCATACCGCATCATTCCCTCGAGGAGACCTCAGCAACCCTGTCACGAAATCCATCATGACATTATTTCACTTCCACTCAGGAATGGGTAACTGATACAAATGACCTGCTGGTCGTTGATGCTCTGCCTTCACCTGCTGATAGGTGGAACAATTCGTGATGAAACCAGAAACATCTCTTTTCACAACAGGTCACTAATATTGATGTTGTAGATCATGATACATCTTGGTGACACCAAGATAAACTTCCCAAACTGAGGAATCAAAGTCCCTCACCATCTCCTCACGTATGTCTGCTGGCAGCCATACACGCCCCGGGAAACGCAAGATCTCATCCTCGCTATTGGTCCATCCAGGAATATGGTCCTCTCCTGACACGCTTTCCTGTAAGACTGGGCCTTCAGAATATCTTAGCTGCCTCATTCACAATCGATCAAGTAAAGTAGAGGTAACAGCTACAAAATAAAGAAACATCTGACCCTGTCTATCGTGCATCCCCAAAGGCATCTCAAAGAATAGATCCATAAGCTTCCACTCACTACTAGCCTCCTGAGCTGCTTGTACCTGAGTCCTCATGCTTAGCGCATCAGCCACTATATTTCCTTTCCCAGGAATATAGTAAATCTCTAAGTCAAAATACTGAAGGTGCTCGACCCACCTGCGATGTCTCATATTCAGGTCACGCTGAGTGAAGATGTACTTGAGGCTCTTTTGGTTGGTGAAAACCACAAAATGCACTCCCATAAGATAATGTCTCCAACAGTGTAAGGCATGAAAAACTTCCTCCAACTTTGGATTGTGCATCGGGTAATTTCACTCATGTGGCCTCAACTGCTGAGACCCGTACGCAATGACTCCTTCCTACTACATAAGCACATCTCCCAGCCAGATACTAGAAGCATAATAGTAAACAATATAACTCTTTACTGGCTCTATAAAGACTATTATCGATGATGAAGTCAATATATATTTCAACTCCTAAAAGGATGACTCACAAGAATATACGAGAACATTGCACCCTTCTTAGTCAAACACGTCAGTTGTGCTACTAAGCATGAAAACTCTTATATGAAATTTATGTAGTAACCAGACATCCCTAGAAAACTCCATACCTCAACGGCATTCTTCAGTTGATCCCAAGAAACTACTGCTCTCACTTTCTCTGGATCAACTGATACTTCTGACTCAGAGATAACATGACCCAAGAAGTGAATCTCATCCATCCAAAAGTGGCATTTTGGGAGATTAGCATATAACTAATGATATCTTAGTATACTCAGAATGATCTCAATATGGGTAGTATGGTCATGTTGAGTGTGAGAGTACACCAGTATATCGTCTGTGAATACCACCATGAAATAATCCATGTATGGATGGAACACTCAGTTCATCAGTGCCAGGAAGATTGCAGGTGTGTTCATGAGACCGAACGACATAACCACATACTCGTGTAGACCATACATTCTCCGGAAAGCAATAAGAGGTATATCAGATGGTCTAATGTGCAGATGATGATAACCGGATCTCAAGTCAATCTTTGAGAACATCTGGGCTCCTCTATGATGTTCAAAGAGATCATCAGTCCCCGGCAAGGGATATTGGATCCTGACCGTCAACTAGTTCAGCTTCTGATAATCCACACAATGCCTGAGGTTACCATCTTCCTTCTTTGAAAACAGAACAGGTGAACCCCAAAGATAAGTACTGGGTCAGATGAAACCCTTTTCCTCCAACTCCTCCAACTACTTATTGAGATCCTGTTACTCTGGTATAGTTATCCTATAAAGAGGAAAGGACACTAGTACTGCTCCTAGAATGGGATCAAAAGAAAATTCGACCTCTCTCTCTGGAGGAAAACCTAAAAAGGCCTCTAGAGAAACTTCCCTAAAATTATCCACCACTTGAGGAAAGTCTAACTGTGATGTCCCCTAGTCATCCAGATATAGACTAGCAATATGGACTGTAACTCCTCCCAACTCATAATGCTTGTGTCCCGCTCTACTCACCTTGACATCTCATTCTCCCTTATGAAGACAAGATCTACTTTCTGGTGATTTCAAACTCGCCCTATGATGAAAAAAATCGACAACTTCTTAGAAGGAAACTAACTAGTCCATTCTGAGAATGACATCATAGTCTGTCATCTCTAGAACATAGAGGTCTCATAAAAAGTGACACCCACCTACCTATAGAGGGAAATCCTTACACTAACGCACACTAGCTGTTCTAGTCCCCAATGCAGTGTCTAGGGTCAAGATATAAGTAGAATAAAAGATACAGATCCCAAGGCTCTCCACAACAGCAGCAGATATAAAGATATGGAAATCCCCTGTATCGAAAAGAGAAAAAGCTAAAACTAAAGCAACTAAGTTCGTACATTGGAATTTAGTAGGTCTGAGGTCCTCCTCCTTCTGGGTCTTCTCCACTGAAAAAGTATGGCTTTTACCATGACCATGTGACCCTGCCTGACCACTCTGAGCAGATCCTCCCAAATTATGCTTAAAATCGGGTGGCTTTCTACCACAACCATGACCTCTACCTTGACCAGAATGGCCGAAAAAACTCCAGTTCTTAGACTGGAGAGGAACTGGTGGTGCTTCTCATGAACGAGGAGTCATAAAAGAACCCCTGTCACGAGATACTGGTGAAAAGAGCTGACTGAAACGTTGTAGATGACCCAACTTGCTGCATGATTGGCACTCCATTCGATCCCTCGGGCAATGTGGTCTTGTATGCCCTCTCTTCCTGCACTAGTAGCACACCACCTGGCTACTAGAAGATGAATCCCGCCTACTCATATCTCCATGTGAAGTCTCCCTATGGTTCTTCCTACTATTAGCTGGCGGAGCACTAACTCTGGATGTCGAACTGCCCTGGATCACAACTCCATGATTCCTCAGATTACACTCGGTGATCAGCACCTGGTTGACTATAGAAGATGTCAAAGTCAGCCTGAAGATTTTCAACTGAGATTGAATATCATGATTGAGGTCATCCTCAAACTTCCATGTAAGGAAAAAATCATCACCCCCTAGAAATGGTGTAAAGCGCTGCAGCTCAGTGAAGCGAGAGGGATACTCTAAAACAAAAAGAGTACCCTGCTCTAAACTCATAAACTCTCGGGCTTGATTGGCCCTCAAAGTCTCTAGGTAGAAGTAGGAATAAAGGATTCACTGAAACGCATCCCAATACATGTCTTTCTAGCGTCCTGATTGTGAGATCACATCCCACCACCTCTTGGTGGAGTCTCAAAGCATGTACGTAGTGAGCTTCACCCTTCTCTTGGGACGTATCTCCAGATGCTTGAAAATCTCCAGTATGGCTTATAGCCATGACTCTACAGCCTGTAGTCTTCATTCCCATATAAAGGTGGGAGGATTTTTCTGCTTGAAAACCCACGTCAGCTCTAACATTGATGGGGTAGGAGGCGGTTCTCCCTGAAAGGTCTGAATTATCCTCATAAAGCCCTCTCTGAATTGTACATCAACACCTACGTCAGGTATAACGGATGGTTCCAAGACTGGCATAACCAAAGGATCTGATGGAAGTCCCTGATCGGCCATGTCTGATGTCTGATCATTTCTCTATTACTGGCATAAAACCGGAGGAAGTCTCAGTGGAATTACTCTGCAAGGTCAAGCACACACCTTAGATCAATATTATCAAGGGATGAAAACTAGACGAGTAATAAAGGAACAAGAGAAAGAAAGAATTCAAGTTTTTCAAAACATTAATACACGACATGTATAATGCCTACATATTGTGTTCCCTTAAGCTTTTCACATGGGTGTGTAATTCTGCTAGAACTGGCCGTGTAACATCCCAAAAACATGGCTTGTTGTCCTAAAACATTGTGTGTACTTGAATTCACTTCCCCTGCCCGAGTCCTTCTACACAGCTAGGCCACATGGTTCTCCTAACCCAATACTACATGGCATGTTAGTTCCAGACACGATGTGTACTAGATGAACTTCACTGACCCGTGTTGTTAGACACACGGCCAGTTTCCAGGATTACACTACACGGTGTGGCCTAGATGGACACAACGTGTACTAGAAAAGGCTCAACTGACCTGTGTTGTTCGTGACATGGCTGGATACCAGGAATACACTACACAGTGTGTATTGCTTAAGTTTTTTATTCATCTGTGTTGTTAGTCACACAGGTGGACACGAGGTCAACACAACACGGCATGTATAGATGATAAACTGCGTGTTCAGCCAAAGAAATCCCTATCCTGTGTCTCTGTCCACATGTCCTATGACACAGTTATGTAAGAAAAATAGTTTCTTCCCGAATAGAAGAACACATAGAGTGTAATCAAAACTATACGGCGTTTATTCTAGGTTTTTCCAGATAGTAAGCCCCAGAAACTACTCACGAGACCAGAAAAACACCAAAACAAACACCAAAGTGCCAAATTCCAATCTGTGAGGGCCCATACTCCCCATGAATCAAAGTTTCACATCTTATACAGTGTATAACAAGAACAAATAAGGGAATGATCCACCAAATTTCGATCCTTGAGGTCCCATAACACCTCAAAAACAAAAGTTTGGCATTCATTCAAATAAAACCTCCATAAATAAATACCGTATCAAACAAAAAATATTCTATCAAGGAATCTATCACAGAAACATTCATATCCAGTACAACATCTATCACAAAAACATGAAATCACTAATGCACACTAAATGGCATGGCAAGTATGCATGACATGTTGTTTATAGAAAGTGCCTATATGATGCATGAGATCGAATACCCTCATCTCATCGGGTTGCAACAGAAATAGAACCTCAATAACATCAATAATAACAAAAAAATACATGTGGGTTACCCAACGGTGAAAATCAATTCAACTGTAAAATTGCAAAACCAAAAAAATTGCAATAAACATGGTAGATTGGTTTTTCCCTGTACACAGGTTAGCTACTCCCAAGAACAGCTCATTACTAAGTACCTCTTCCATCCTATCACTGGCTAAAGGCTCCAAATAGTAAGAAAAGAAGAAAAGAGTTCCTTTGATACCACTTTGTAACGTCCCGATTCTGGAAGCCACCTAGAGGTGCCCCGTACCTGGTTGGTCACATGGCCTCAAGCACATTTCCCCTAACACCAGAGGCTGTTGACTAGCAGTGAGGGCCTTGGGTGTTATAGTGGGGGAACTATGTCCTCATTGGCAGAGTAACATAGTGGAAGATAAATAGATAACAATATAGGAAGCAGTAATAATATCAATAAACAAGAAACAACAGAATAGTGAATAAATAAATTGTTGGAACACATATATAAAAATGATGCATGATACATATGTCTAAGAAAAAATCCAAACACTTCACAATGCTGCTATAAAAATAGTACTAGATCAAGGTAAAAAAGAAAGATAGATATCAATTACTCAGCATCATAAGCATCTGCTTGGTCCCATGCTCTTCAGCTCCAAAGCAATCAAGTACCTGAAGTAAAAGGGAATTTTCCTTTATCTATACCTGCAGCAATATAATCTGTTTGGGACCAAAAGCATGGCCCAAACAGGGTGTGAGACTAAATCCCAGTAGGTAACCACCACAAGATTTGTGCATAACACTCATTGAATATATGGTAGGTAATATGTAAATGGAATCAGTGAAAAAGAAAGTACTCCATAGTAAACAATCCACATTTTCAATGCATTCAAATTCATATACCATAAAATAGCTAATCAAAGAAGGTAAACACAAACAAGTAACCCTCTGGGAAGTACTCACATCTTATCCCCTCTAGTTCAAATTACAATTATATAACAAAAACACTCGGGGGAACTACTCACAGTCAATTCCTCTTATATTCTAATATAAATAAAGAATCTATGAGGAAGCACTCACATTCAATTCCCCTCATAGCCCAAAATGATTAACGACTCTATGAGGAAGCTCTTACAGTCAATTACATTTATATTCAAAAGTGATTAACGAATCTTTGAGGAATTTCTCACAGTCAATTCCTCTTATAGTCAAACGTGATTAACAACTCTCTGGGGAAACACTCACAATCAATTCACCTTATTGTCAACTACACCAAGTTCTCATTGCCCTGTGTAAATCAATTGAGCATAGTAATGAAATATGGCCAAGGTAACCCTCAATAACTACTTGGATAAATATTCTACAACATAACAGTATGTTAGAATAAAATTTACACTATCCTACAAGACTTGGCATGGGAAAAACAACAAGGCAGCCTTATAGGCTAAACAAGACCAAACTATCATAATAAGAACATGCATGGGCAACCACTTCCAAAGCATAACAATCAACCCAATTCACATTCAATTAACCTCTACAAAATCACAAAAGCATGGAAGAAAATTAATAGGGCTAAAACTGAAAACAAACAATACCCCTTTAAAGGGTATTGTACAAATTTGCACATATAACTCAAAGACATTCAACAGAAAGGCACAAACCACCTACCTCGGTGTTGGGAGATTTCTATATGTGAAAATAAAGCCTTGAATCACCCAAGAACATGATGGATCTACTAAAAAATCAAATCATTAAATCGATGATAACTTGATAAAGAACAGGAATCATGAAACGAAGCTCTAGAATAAGGAAGTGCTTACTTAGGTGATCTCAACTCAATCAGTGACAGTCAAATCAGAGATCTGATGCTCAGTCAGGGGCTCAGAAGAAGATCACGGCCAAATGGGTTCACTCGGCCGAACTAGGTTGAGAAGAAGGCCTTTTTGGCAATTAGACGTGACTCCTGTATTTTTAATGAAGAAAAAAGAAAATACACAGCATGTACTTTGGAAGTACATAGCGTGTACTTTCCGTTTCTGTACTCCATTTTAGGCGGTCTTTAGGTCAACCCCACACGGCTGGGTGTGCGGCCATTACACATCCAGCACATAAATTTATACGGAAGGTAAGTACATGGCATGTCTCATAAAGTACATGGCGTGTACTTCAAAAAATTCTAGAAATTCCTCTTTTTCTCAAAAATGAACAAAACAGGAAAAACATACATGAAAAGAAGATCTAGGTTCTTACAATTATGATTCCTTTCCCTAGTTTATGAAGACATGTATTGTTTATGACACTTCTAATAAGTTTGATAGTCATGGATAATGAAGTGGGATATAATGTGTCTCACATAATGATAAGTGTTTATGTTTCCATGTTTCCAAGGAGACTAAACTAATATGGACTTTGTGAGTGTGTCTTTTAATGTAATAAATATTATGAAAAGGTGATATAATTCGTATGTATGGGAAGATAGGGTCTCTATAATCATAAATAAATACCACAAAAAAATCAACAACATATTCCTTGAATACTCTATTCATTATATCAATAAAAACTGAAGGTGAATTAGTCAATCCAAATGGAATTAATGTAAACTCTTAATGTACATACAACATTCAAAATAATTTCTTCTGAATATCTTCCTTGTTTACACAAAATTTATGATACCCATAAAGAAGGTGAATATTTTATTTTTTTAGATTAATATATTTTATCAAATAATTAATCAATTTTAGGAAGAGGATAATCATTATTTATCATAATTTCATTTATTTCCCTATAATTTATGTATAGAAACATAGAAAATTATTTTTATTGATTAAAATAATAGGGGACCCACTTGGTAAAGTACTAGGAATATATTTCTATTTTTACACAAATCCTATCATTATTTATTAAATCCAACTAATTCTATAGTTTCCATTATATAGGGAGTCTTGGATATTGGTCTTCCATAAGGTATTAAATAAATAGAGAAGTCAAATTCATGCTCTAGTGGATGTATTTATAATTCCTCAGGAAATACATCAACATAATCCTATAAAATAGAAACATACTAAATTGGAATATAACATTTTTCATACATTGGTTTTTAATTATCTTCATCTGTAAGAATCACATTTAGATGAGCCATAATATGGGGATATAGAAATGAATTAGATGATGATATATCCCCACTAAAGATACTGAATTCCACATCTTCCTTACAGATCTTATTTTACATCACATGATAATAAATATTTTCATTATATTTTGAAAACCAATCTATATAAATGATTCTATCAAAGTAAAAGATAGGTGTAATATAAAAATAGGTAAGACTTATGTTTCATAATGGCATCTTCCTAAAAATTATTATTACAATGGGATTTCCATAAGGAGTTTTTTTGGATAACTCCCTCCTTAAGGTTCAAGGGAAATATCTAATTTTATTTGAAATCATGGGGGATATTAAAGTATGAAAGGATCTAGAATCAAATAAATAATTATCTAAATTTGAATATATAATTGACATATTTTACACTATATATTTATGAACATCAACCTCACATATAGTAATCACATAATCTTGGCCATCTTCCCTTAGCTTATTGTGTGGTAGATTCCCATGAAGACTAACAAATTGTTTTGAATAATCCTCAATATCATTGTAGTTGAAGCAGTAAATAATAGTGGAATCTTTTATTCCCTTACATTCAGTAGGAAATTAACCTTTATTTCCAAACATGTAACTAAATTTACTGCCCTTCAATAAATTTCTAGGATTTATCATTCAATAATTTTAACATGATAGAAATTTCTTCAATTTCCCCTTTTTCTTTGATAAATCCCTATTTTATTGGTGTTTAACTATCCTATTATTCTCTTTATTTCCTTAGAATATAAAGGATCTAGAAAACTCATTCTCTATTTTGATGGTGGATAAAAATATTTCAATATATGATGAGAATGTTTGAGAGGCTAGTGTCATTTAGAGACATTGAATAATCCTTCCAAGGAATTGGTCAATATAATTTATTCTGTAATATTTATTTAATCCATAGAAAACAAGTCCATTATTTTAAATTCGTCCTCATACTTTGTAACACATTCTTCTTCATTTTCTCTATGTCAAGGAAAAATTTCTTCATTTAATTTCATTCCTCGCGAGGTAAATATTTATTGAAAAGTGTTTCTTTATGAACTATACAATCTATAAGTTTTATTTTTATTTACTATAATATATTATGGATAAGTAATCTCCATTTATCAGCATCAACTTTGATAAAATATACTCCATGTATGTCTTTTTCCCTTTTATCACATCCTAATGCCAGAAATATATTTTCATGGGACTTAATCCATTGGTCTGCTACCAATGGATTAATAGTTTCACTAAAAGATAAAATATAATGTTCTAGGAAATAGTCTTATATAAGTGCATCATATAGTGAGATATTATTTTTATCCATATTTTCATGGTTTTTAGTCATTAACATGGTTAATTTTATTACTATATTCATGATTTTCTCAGCTCCTACACTAGTTGTATTGGATTGAATAGTTGGAAAATATCAACATTGGCAATAAGTATTGGCATCATTCTTTCTTCCATGATCCATTTCTAAACAATAGAATACAATGGATTAGATCATTCTATTATGATTTTAAATAAAAATATATAATTATAAATTCAACATAACAACAAACATGAATTGAATGTTTACGCATTTTTAACATCAAGAATCATAAAATTGGTTTCTTTGGGAATATCTTTAAATCAAAAAAAATATTTGAAAATATTTTTGTAATATATTTTAATGGATATATGGATTATTCTAATAATATACTCTGGGTTTTCCAAAACATGTGAGTAGTAAGGACCCATTCACCATGCACAATAGTGATGGTTGAGATATACTCAATGATTTATTTTTATGGTAATTACCCTAAGATTAATATATTCTAGAGTCCACATCCACTGATAGTATCTTAGAATGGATGTATTTCTAGTAAAAACCACATAATATATATCTTATTATATCTTATAGGATATTATACTATAAGTAAAAATATCCTCAAAGTATTTCATAAGGTTATGTTCTCTATTATATGTTTTCATAAACCTTCTTATCAAGGCTTTTACTAAACTTCCTATAATACTTACAATAGCAACCCAAACTCTAGAAAACCAAAGTTGGTAAGTGATTTAATATGAATTACCAAATTTTTTATTATTATTTAAGAACTAGATACATAAATGATACATATTTTACATTGAGAATAAAATACATAACAAAAAATAACTGAATGTTTTTTATCCATAAAACTCATTAAATGATTTCTTCTTCATAACCTTAAGAAATTCAAATAATAATGGTGACATAAAATGATTAGTAAGGGTTTAATATAGTACAATATATCAATACTAAATTAATAATATTCAATATGTAACGGTAAATAACTATAAACACATTTCATATCATCAATAACTTGATAAGAAAATACACTGTAAGAATCTAGGTTTTCATATAAGGCATGAATCTCTTCAATTTTGGATTGAATGATTATATATGGTTATAAGTGAGTTCAAAAATTGATCTCATGTGTTTTGGAGATGTCTAGGTATTATTGAGATCCCAGAACAAACTTTGTGGTGTTTTGGGCAAAACAAATGGTTAGTAAAAATTATATAGGGAAGGCTTCATGATTTGAGTAAATCCTTAGAGGGTAAGTAGAGGGGTGGTACTGGATGCACTGTTTTTTAAACCATGTCGAATGGGATACATTTAATTGTAGGAAGGTATTCAGTTTTGGAATAATTTGACAAAGGGTTAGTGCATGGTTTCCAAACAATTTGTAAACCATGTGCATAAACATTGTGGGTGCCCCATTGTTATATTGAAACCATGCATGGTTGGAGCCCAGTTTTCTGAACCGTTCACCTAAACCATGTAACCCATGTATTTTGAGGATTTTAATAATGTTATGTTTATATAAAAGAATATTATAACCTATTTTCACTTTTATCTCCCACAGAGGAAGCGGAGGATGTGATAATTCCTTGGGAATCTTAAAGTTGGATTTCTAATATAATCTTCATCTGGCCTCCAATTCGAGCAAGGTTTTTCAGATCAGATCCAATATGGTAAGATATGATTTTTTATCCTATATCGATTATTATGAATATCAATTATTCTATTTGGATTTAGTCCCTTATTCCTTAATTTTTCATTCTTTATCCATTATTCACATTTATCCTAAACCAGTACAACTCATGACATGATACTGGACGAACACTTCACTACTAAGTAAGGGTAAGTGTTATATAATCTTTTGTTGGCTTTGGGTGCTTTTAGGGTACTCATCCATTACGCTGACCACCAAACTTTACGACTTGACCCTAATTTTGAAGGGGTTATTTACAATATATATAATGAGACATATTAGGGATTCCCATATGATCTGTTTTATTGCATTGATAACTGTTACTCAACCCAAGATCACACATGGGGATAACCTTATGAAAAGTCTATGTTCATTCTATGTTAAACCTCCCAAGTAATGAGTAGAATAGTTTATTAGAGGATTGTTTTTTGTCTCTTTTACCTTTTTAAAAAGTTTTGAAATAAAATTATTTAATTGATGAATATATCAAATGGGGTATGTGAATGAATTTTATTATATGAGTGGGTATACTCATTAAATACTAGGACCAAGTATCATTATTTATGGTTGGGTACAAACATGTGAGCGATTAATTGTAATTGATGACAATTGGTTAAGAATACTCATGTGACATGTTTAAATTTAAATGAAATACATGAGTGGGTATACTCATGAGATGTGATTGGGTTGAATATATTAAATGAGTGTTTACACTAATTGAATATATTTCAGAGAAGTTTATTATATGAGTTTGTAGACTCATATATATTTGAATTGTTAAATGGTATGAATGTATTAATTGTTGTATAGTTTCAATGGATGACTCTACATGGATCTGGAATACGGTAGTGGATTCCTTGATTAGTGATACTTCTTGGTTCTTTATTATATGGGATTCATCGGGCCTTGCTACCCCTTTAATCTGACTTTCTTGGACTCATGTTGGACATGTCTGTACACATGATCCTAGGACTCAAACTACCAATACCATGATTCCATCATGATACACTAGGAACTCTATGAGGATGCCTTGGTCTTCAACACCATGAATCTAACCCTTCATGGTCTACATGTGATTATATGGAAAGGTTATGGAAATTGTAATTCACTTAATTATATAGTAAGGACATGATATTTTTTATATGATTTCTTTATATGGAAATATTGTGTGGACTTGATATGTTTGGATGTACTGAAAGGTTGTGTTACTTTTTTACATTTCATATAGCTGCCTTGTTTGGAGATAACACTTGTTATAGGGATCCTAGAGTGGATGTTTGGTATTCCTGGTTATAGTGGACATATTATAAGTCCCTTCACACTTATATTAATCCTTACTTACACTTGTTTAGCATACTTCATTGTGATGTTAGAAATGTATAGACTTATATGTGGTTACCTATTTGGATGTTTATCTTACACCCTATTTTGGCCTCCATGGGTACCAAATCAGGTTATTTAGTTATTGGTGACAATTGAGAAACATGCCTTAACATTGGTTGATGATCATTTCGTTGGAGAATGGGAGAATGGGACAAATATAAGGTATGTAATTCCATTAGAACCTTTTGGCCTTTTTGTCTTTTGGAGACTTCTGTTGTACTATATTGGCAAGTACCTATTTTGAATGTTTTTTAGATACTTGTATCATCTTCATCACCATATATGAGACACTTTTGGTTTTTTTATTCATTTCTTATTCATTTTCAAGTTGTCTACTTATTTACCTAATTTCTATATATGTATGTTTTTTACTTATACTATGATATACTCTAATAATGAGAACATAGTCACACCAATGATCGCCCATGCCCTTGCTACTAGTCAGTAGCCTCTGTTATTTGGGGATATGTTCTTGAGTCCATATATCCAATCAAGATTAGTCCAATGATGAGTAGAATATGATTCTAGGACATTATAATGTGGTATCATAGTGGGTATTGGTTTACTGATTATCTGGTGACAGCAGACATTGAAAGAAAGGGAATTGAATTTGGTAATAAGTGGTGACTGAGAGTAGCTTCCCCACATAAGGGAAAATGCAAAATTTCCTTGAATGTAGTTTTTATTTTTAGGATTTTGACTATTTTAGTTGATTTGATTCCACCTTTGTGTGACACATTTAATTTATGCTCTTACTGCTGATATGATAGTGGTTTTATTTATATTTAAACATGATAAGATGAGGGTATTCCATCTCATGTATCATATAGGAAACTTTCTAGAAATCACAATCCATATATATTTCATGCCATTTATGATGCATTACTTGATTCTTGTTATTGTGATAGGTTTCATGATAGTTGTGCCTACTGTTCTTAAAAAAAATGGTGTAGAGGATATGGAATTGACTTCATATTTAAATTTATAAGGCGTATTATCCCTTATGGATTGGAAAATGATGATCCTTTAAAATTAAATTGCTAAAGTGAATATGATATGTATGTATTACATGGAAATAAAATATTTGTTCATGAAGTGTTATAAGACTTGATTTTTATGAACTTGGTGGACCATTAGTTAAGTTATTTGAATAAATTACGGCAAAATAGAAATGAATTGGAAAATATAGACTTGACTAAGACCCTAAAATTGAGTGTGCAAGAGGTAGGGTTTCTTTTTGTTCTGAGACTGTTTCTTTTTTCACTCATGGTTTTAGGAGTCAGATGTGGTCTATGACTTGGTTTTTGGAGGGTTTTGACATTTCATATGCTTTTTAATTTGTGACTTTGATATAGTTCCTCTATGAGTCCAGTGTTTATAATTTAAGAGAGATTCCACAATGAATACCTCAAGTAATTTTCCTTGAGGGAGTTGACGAACACTCTAAAAATATGGTGGGCCATGGGATATTGGTTGATCCTTCATTAATGATATCTTCTGCACTAGAATCAATTAGTTACACATGTGGTGTGGCACAATTATAAGAGGTGTTCTTTGGTATTTGCAGTTTTTTAAGGAGCACATATGATTTCCTTTATTATGATTGAGCTAACACTGGTGTTATAGCAATAGAATCCCCCCATGTTTTTGGGGGATGGTGGTATATAGGATACTGTGCTATGGAATGAGACCAGGCTAACTATCTTTGATCATCTAGAGAATCCCCCCAAGAGGAGGGTAAATCTAATAACTTATATTCTACATGGAGCAGAAAAATGATTGAGAGATATTCTGAACCAGGATTATGGGATGTGAGGTATTGTTTTGACTAATTTAGAGACCCACTTCTATGAATACTTTTACCTTGAGACCCTTTGGGTATAGATTTCTAGTGAGTTCGTGTGTCTAGAGAGAAACATGATGACAATTATGGAGTACTCAAAAAACATTATGTAGATGAAAAATTCTATTCTATCATACCATTCTATTTAGGTGTAGAGGGTGATATTATTTGAGGATGGTCTCGGGGATTATATCAAATCTCAAGTCAACATGTTCTAATTGACTTCTATCATTGAAATTGTGATTCAAGAGCTGATTATAGAGTAAACCCTGAGGGAATCGAGGGGCATGTAATAGGGTGATGCTACTTATTAACATAGTGGTTCTACGACTTCATATAAGAAGTGTTTTATTGAGGCATACCGTGAGATGAGGTCCTTTCGGAATATGAGTTCTAACAACATTATTATATTCCGTCAATGTGGAAGGCAAAGAAACATGAAGAATTGGGCAGATAGAGACCTAGTAGAGTGTCGAGCATGCGACATGTGTAGTGATTTTCCAGTAGCTTCCCTATAGCTACAAGTTGTAGGGGTTAGCTCTAACAACAAGTTCAAGAGAAAGTTCCTCATCTTCATGATATGTAAGGGGCTTGGGCATTGATGGTCGGTCAAGCCCAAGCAGTGGTGGCTGTGGAAGAGGCAAACAGACACTGGTTCCTCTGAGAAATCAGAGTGGACATACACTAGGATGTGAGGTTGGATCATAGGGCCATGGTTCAGGCTAGTTATATTCATTACTACCTACCCCGAGGTTGCATGGTCCTGGACCATCTATAGTGAGTGGTATGATTTTAGTAACCTCTAATATTTCATGTTCTCTTTGTGATATAGGTGCATCCCATTATTTTATATATGTACTGGTGGTGAAAAGCCTTCGGATCATAGTATTGTATTTTAATGTTGTTTTGATGTTAGAATAACTATTAAAAATCAGAACAGAGGACGTGCACCAGTGAAGGGAGTTCCCCCTTGAGGATGGTGGGCGTCACATCATCTAGGATCTTTTTTCCTCAATATAGAAGTGTTTTTTCCATAATAGATATTTGATGGCTATTACATTATCAATATTACATTGAATTCTCTAACTAAAAAATGTCATTCACATCACCATAGGGTTATGTGTATAGTCACCAGGGCAAATGAGATGTCTAGGAAACCTGAGATGGACTGAGGCATTGTGGGCTGTACAGAATGACTTCCTATATCGCTAGTTTTTGTGGATGATTAAGGAGTGGGTAAGGTAAAAAAATTAATTGGTTTATAACTTCAAATACATCTTTCCTAATTAATTATTTTGTTTTCCTCCTTATAGAGAGGTGTAATTCTACAATGAGCTAGTTCCAAGAGTTGCACTGATGTCCATTCCCCCTTATAGGATAACTACAACAGAGTTGCAGGAGCTCAAGAGGAAGCTAGCAGATTTTTATGCGAGGGGGTTTATTCGACCTAGTACTTCTACATAGGTTTCTTAAGTTCTTTGTGTGAAAAAGTTAGATGAAAATATTATGCTATTTATGGACAATCTAAAACTAATCTAGTTGATGGTTAGAAATCAATATCCCTTACCATAGATAGATGATCTGTTAGACCAAATTCGAGGATAATAAGGGATATCAAAAACTGACTTGAGGATTTTATATCACATAGTATGTGTTCGACCGGAAGATATACCTCATAGTTTTTTTATTAGGTAGGGTCTATACAATTATCTGGCTATGTCGTTCGGTCTCACAAATGCACCAAAAGTTTTAATGTATTTGATGAACCAAGTTTCCCATCCTTACCTGGATTATTTTCTATTATTTTTCCTGGAAAATATCTTAGTGCACTCTCACAATCAACAAGGCCATGCCAAAAATCCAGAGATAATTTTAATTACACTGAGAAAGCATCAATTATATGTTAAGTTTACAAAGTGCCACTTTTAGATGGAGGAGATTTAACTCTTCAGTCACATCATCTTAGAGTTAGAGTATCAATACACCTAAAGAAGGTGGGAGCTGTAGTTTTTTAAGAATAGCCTAAAAACAATTTTGACATACGATGTTTCTTATGCATGATCTTGAGCTAGCTTCAGTTGTTCACATGTTGCGATTTTGGAGACCTTACTTACTAGGATATTGTTTTCCAGTATACACAGACAGCAAAATCCTCATGTATATTTTTACTCAGCATGATCTGAATTTGATGTAGTAGATATGGGTTGAGAACATTTATTCTTTTGACTTAAATCTTTCCTACATGAAAAGTAAAGGAAATACAGTGGCCAATGCACTAGGTAGGAGGACTCATATACAGGTGGTGTAGTTGGGAATTAGCAAGTGAAAACTTATGGAATTATTCTCGAAGATGCATCTAGAGGTGAATGATAGATAGTGGAGACATATCTATCATCCTTGGATGATACCTCTACCCTACTTGATAGAGTGAGGATGATGAAGCTATCAGATTATGAGGGCCTAGTCTTACTGGAGAGTATAGAAGGTGAGGACCCACCTACTTGATATAATATAGGTGACGAAGAGATCTTACATATCCATGGATGAATTTGGTTTCTAGAGGAAAGAATCAAGAAGATGATGTAGGAATTGTTTGCTTCATCTTGGGTAGTGCACCTGAGAGTCATCATGATGTACTACGACTTTCACCATCATTACTAGTGGATGAGTATGAAGAGTGAGGTAGCTGGTTTTGTTATATAGTGTTTCAACTGTCAGTAGGTGAAGGAAGAGCATCAGTGAGCATCTATGATTTTATTGTAGTTACCTATTCCAGATTGTAAATGTGATGATGTTGTGATGGATTTTGTGACTGGTTTACTAAGGTCACCTTGAGGTAATGATGTTTTGTGTATTTTTGTTGACAGGATCACGAATGTTTCTAATTTCATTCTGATCAAGGAGACCATTAGTGATGATGAGATTGGATGGTTTTTCATCCATGAGATAGTATGAATTCATAGAGTTCCATGCACTATCGTTTGAGATAGGGATTCCCTATTTACATCTCATTTTGGTTAGTTTTTTTAGAGGCCAATGGGTATAAAGGTTTTTCAGAGTATAGAATACCACCCTTAGAAAATGGAAAATCAGAGTGTATGGTACAAGTGCTAGAACAAATCATATGAGCATACATCCTGGTTATTGGGGATCATGGGAGGGGAAAATTACCCTGATTGAGTCCACCTACAATAACAGCTATCATGCAATGATACAAATAGAAAAATATGAGAATTTTTATGGTAGGCCATGAATATCACCCTGGTGTTGGCTTGAGGTTGGTGAACCAGCTTTAATAGGACCAAATCTTATATAGAAGACTTATGAGTAGGTCAAGTTGATTCAGAAGTGGATAACTACTACATAGTGTTGACATAAATATTATATTGATCTCTATAGACAACCTTTAGAGTTTGAGGTTAGGGATCAAGACTATTTTCATGTTTCATCATGGATGGGAAATAACAGAATTAGATTATATGAAAAGCTTTATCTAGGGAATGTTGGGCTGTTCAAGATTCTAGAAAGAGTCAAGTTGGTAGCCTATTAGTGGTAGTTAGCTCAGAGGCATCGAGCCATGTATGATGTCTTCCACATATCTCAACTACTCCACTATCACTCAGACTCGTTTCACACTATTAATCATGAGGAGGTTTAGTTATAGTTGGATGCATCGGTTGAGGAGTATCTGATTCATATGGTTTACTAGAGTAAAAAGGTTTTTTTGAGGCTAATCAGTTCCTCTATGCTATGGAAACCTAACCATTTACAGGAATAGGCTTGGGAGTGGGTGGCTGATGTATGTGCTCATTGTCCAGAGTTGTTATAAGATGAATCTTTGCCACCTTTATGCGATAAATTCGAGGATGAATTCTTATAAGGGGGAAGATTGTAAGAACCCAGTTTTCATATGTGGAACATAAAAGTTATTTTATGATTTAAATTCTTAAATATGGCCTTATGTTAGTTCCCAACTTGATCACTGGTGTTTTACATGTGTTTGAGGATAGTTCAGATCCTAGAACTAGTTTTTATGTTTTTTTTGTCCTAGCACACTGTTAGTACAAAACATATATGGAAGGCCACTTGGTTTGATTAAGCCATGAAAGGCTAGATAAATGGGTGGTACTAGAAACATGGTTAAGAAAAACAATTCTAGTAAACCCAACAAGGCTATATAGAGGGGTGGTACTATATGCATGGTTTATTTAAATTGTTCGGCCCATTCTTTAGATTTTGGAGACATCGACAGAGGGTTAGCATACATTTTCTTCATGATTTGTAAACCATATTGGTTAACCATGCACTTTCACCTTTGACCTACATGAACCATAAATTATTTTCACACGGGTTTCCAAACCGTGTACCTAATTTTTTAATGCCTTGTATTTTAAGGTTTTTATAATATTATGTTTAATTAAAAATTCTTTCAAAGCCTATTTTCACAAATATCTCTCGCACAACATATGGAGCACTTGAGAGCTCCTTTGGAAGACTAAAGTAGGATTTCAGATATACTCTTCATCTGACCTCAGATTCAAGTGCATTTTTCTCATCATATCTCTATTGGAATGATATACATTCTATTTTTGTCTCTGTTGAACCTTTTAGATATCAATTTTGTTATTTGGATTGAGGCTCTTATGCCCAAATTGTTTGTTCTTTATCTTTTCTTCATATTTCTCCTAAGCCAAGAAAAATCAGGACATGATACTAAATGAGAATTTCACAACTAAGCTAAGGTAGGTGGTCTATAATTTTCTTTTGGATTTTTGTTTTTTCAGAGATTTTGGATGTTTTGTTGCCTACCATACTTTTTAGTGCATCACTGATTTAGAACAGTTTACTTGAAAAAGATGTAATCAGACCAACTAGGGATTCCTATAGGATCTCTTCTGATGCATTGATACCCATTGGAAGAATCAAGGTCACCCATAGGTTCCACCTTATGAAAATTACATGATTATGCCATGTTAAACCACCAATGTGGTGTGTTTTGGGTTTTCCATGTTACATGAAGCCAATTATAAATGGAATGAGTAGAATGAGTTGATTAGGGGATCATTTTTTCTTCTTTACCTTCTTAATAAGTATTGAACTAGAATTAGTTAAATTTTGAATTGATAAAATGTGGTATGTGAATTAATTTGATTAAATGAGTCAGTAATCTCCTTAAATGACATGCTCTTGTACCATTATTAGTATCTCGGTATACCCATGTGATGTGTTTAATTAAAATTGTTGAAAAGTGGGTGGGTATACACATGGGACATGTTTAAATGGAAATTCAATACATGAGTCGGTATACTCATGAGATGTGATTGGTTTTAATGTATTAAAAGAGTGGGTATACTCATTGATTGAAAATTAATGATTTTGATTATATGAGTGGGTTGACTCGTATGGATTTTAATTCTTAAATGTTATAAATGGATGAATGGTTGTATAGATTCCATGGACACCTCTCCATGGATATGTAATGTTGTTGTGGACGCCTCTTGTAGTGATGCTTCTTGGGTCTTGATTACGTGGGATGCCTCTAGCCTTACTACCCCATGGTTCCAGCTTTCATGGAATCAAGTAGGGCATGTTTGTACACATGTTTATAGGACCCCAACCAGTGCCTATATCGATTTTCCATAGAGATTCTCCTTGGACTCGATGAGAATGACTTGGCCTTTAACACTATAGATCTGACCCTTCATGGTAACACATAATTATATGGAAAGGCTATGAAAACCATGATACACTTCATTATATGAAAAGGTTATGGAAACTTTTATATGTTGTTATTATATGGCATGGATGTTTGGAATGGATATTGATGGATATATAGAGAGGAAATATTACTTGTTTACATTGCTTATAGTTTCTTTGTTAGGAGCTAACACATATTGTAGGGATCCTAAAGGGGTTGTTTTGTATTAATTTTTGTAATGGACATATTCCATGGGAATCCAGACAGACATTACTGGTTACATACACTTGTTTAGAATACCGGTTTGAATTTCATAGAACTGTATAGATTTATGGGTGTCTATCTGATGGAATGATTATCTCAGACCCTACGTGGGTCTCCTTGGTGAACCAAAAAAAATTTATGGTTAAAAGTGATCATCTATTAAAGCTCCCTAACAATGGTTTCTAATCATTTATTTGGAGTAGTGGAGCATGGGGCCAAGATGAGGTTTGTGATGCTATGTGCACTTTTTAGTCTTTTTTTATTCTGGAGACTTGTACTATACTGTATTAGAATTTACCTATTTTGGATATATTCTAGATACATGTATCATCAACATTATTATATATAATAAAATTATTGTTTGTTTATTTATTCCTATCTTATTCACTTTCCAGTGGTCTTCTTGTTTATCTACTTCCACTATCTATATTTTATTGATTTCCCCTGTGATATATTGTGGTAATGAGGGAATAGTATCCCTAATGAATCACCTAGTCCTTAGATTCTATTAGGAATAATATTAAATTTTATGAGATGCTCTTGAGGCCATGTACCATTGCGGGCTCGGGGCACTATTGAGTGGCATCTAGGTCAGGGATGTTACTTGCATCCATAGAAAATATTAATGTAGTAATATCCTGGATAATTATAATTGAATTATCAATAAAGGGAATGAATATTATTGAATGTCATGATATCAAACATCATAATATATATAAAATCATGGCCTTAATCTAAGGAAATTTAATCTATTGGTATATATACACCAAAAAATCATTTAATTTGGCCAATTGTTTTTTATTGATGACACCCATAAATATATCAAGGGGTATTTATAATTGTTCCCCATACATAACTATATGTATCATGAAATAATAATATATTGAATGAAAAATTCAATTCATAAGAAATATTTATCATCAATAAATGTTCATATAGTGTTAATAATACATATTTATCATGATTTCCCCAGTTAATCAAAAATATTTTTTATAGCAAAACACTATATAACAAAATGTTAAATGGTTTAAAAAATAATCCTATCCATGATACAATGATTATATATATTTTAAAGATATTTAATGCCTGATGATAACATTAAATTGAATGTTCATGTGAAATTTAAAAGCTACAAAAATTAATAAGAGATAAGAGATGGCCATGAGTTCTCCAGAAATATATGTTTTGTAATAAAATAATATTTTTTGTAAAATAATGAAAATGGAAACAAAATATTAAAATCTTATTTCATTAATGATTTTTCATTTTAAAATATGTGAAAAAATGTAGAGTTAGATTAATATCATAAAATAATTATGGATGTGTTGATGTCCATTTACACCATATATGTTAAAAAACATCACTTTTAATTTTTTGTAAAAAAATTCAAAAATGACAAATTTGAAAAACAATTATAATGAATCTTTTAAAAACATTTAAAACTTCAAGGTTTGTTTTAAATTTCCTTAATAAATTATTTTATAAAGAATAGATAATTTTTTAAAATAATTTTGAAAAATATGTACATCCAAAAAATATATCTGATTTAAAAGAAAAATAAAATCAATTTTTATTTTGAAATATTAATTTGTTGATTCAAGTTCAAAAGAGAAGAAAATTTGTAATGAAATATTTAATATCATTAAATATTAATAGGATATAAAAACTGATAATTTTTATAATGGATGGATTATAATATTCTTTAAATGAAAAGTAAGGCAATCCAAAAAAATGAGATTATAAAATAAATCTCTACCTCATTTTAACTTCTAAGTTATAACCATTTGAAATAATAAACATGAATTGAAACATTAATTATAATAAATAAATATGTATTCATGTTATATATTTCAAGGGGTTCTAATAGTCACTATGTATAATTAAATAGGTATATAATATCAAATATGTATAAATAGAATGGAAATTGAGATAAAATCACTTACCTCACACTTATCTTTAGTTGAACATGCTTTAACCTCATTAATAATTATATCAAACATGTTATTAATTTATAATATATCCATATTCATATTTATCATATAATATATGATATAATTAGTATAATAACCCTACTATAAACAATGCATAATATTGAGTTTTGGGTCATGAATATATCCTCTAACATTTGTGTATCTTTTTAGGTTTAGAGTTTTAGAGAAGTAGTTCATAATAGATATATTAAAAAACCATATATATACTAAGGATGTAACTCCCCAAGATTTAATAGTACATTATTTCTTCGAAGTAATTCAATAACTTTCACTACACGCAACACTGAGTTCAAGGACACCATGACTTACTATACTAGTTATTCAAAAGCGGTTATGAATAGTATTAACTGAATTTTGAACTTTATATAAACCTTATAATTTTATAATCCATATTATGAGTTTCTTAGACATAATGTAAGAACAAATTCATTTTTTTCAAATAAAAGAAGTGTTTTTCAAAAAATGCAATTTTACCGCCTTTTAAAGGCGAACCCTTTTTAAATCCAATATTTGAAACTTTTATATATTAAATTTGAAAAAATAAACATCTTCTTTAGAATCGGGACATAAGAATTTAGTTTCAATAAATTTTTGGTGTTTTTTTGATAACTTTCATATTTGGGTGAATAGTGAAAAATACTATATTTTAACTGAAAACAACTTTTTTAATCAAAATAATGTGTAGTGTTAAATTATATATTTTAATGGTTTTGAAGTATAAATAGATTATATTTTTTCTATTTAAACTAATGTTATTCATTGGATATAATTTTACTTTGAAATTGAACATAAACAAGTATCAATCTTTTGTTAGTTATTATTTCTTAAAAACATGTTTTTTGGTTTTTACAACATGAATTAATTTTAAATTAATAAATACACCTTATATGTTTTGAATTTGGTAAAATATAATTAATTTTTTAATTCATAATATGAATATTATCTTAGGGTGAAATTTTGGTTTTTTTCTGAAAACTTTGAATTTGTGATGAATAGTGAAAAACACTGAGTTATTGTTTAAAACCGACTATTAATTTAAGTAATTATTTATTTTATTTAAATTTATTTTAGGTCAAAATAGATACATAATACCTATATATGTTCAATTTAATTTAATGGAGTCATTTTATAATAATTTAAGATATATAAAAATTTTATTGAACTTTTTATCTTCTTTTACCTACCTCCTAGGAGTATTTAAAAATTTACATAAAACTTAATTTTAGTGCTTCTATGAGTTTAATTTAAAAAATACAGGAGACATAGTTAATATTAAAGAGTAAAATGAGGTTCAATAAGATAAAAATAATTTCTGGTGAATAGTAACTTTTTTCTTTTATTTACCACAGTTAGAGGTAAATAGGGTAAATCATGGTAAAAAGAATATCATAATAATAGAAAATTACATTAAAACTTGTCCTAACCTTATTGGATGAGTCATGGCCGACCATGGCCATATTTGGGTCGACTTTGGGTCCCCATGGAGCCACTTATGAATGATAATGACACTTTATTTTAATTAACTTAAAGTAAAAGAAAAAATGACAAAAACAAATATCTTTTAGTAAATTAATTCTTAAATGGGGTTATATAATTTATAATTTAGACTATAAAATTATTTGAAAAGATAAAAAGTTTTAATACATCATGGTATTTTTTTATAATTTTTAGACATTAAATAATTAAATTTATTTTTGACACAATGATGATGCACTAATTGCCTAATTAATGAAATATTGAAATAATTGATATTATGAATATCTAAATAAATGTAATTTGAGACTTTTTATGAATTCCAGTAATTTTATATCTTAATATGACATTTTAGGGTTGGTTATATAAATTTCTATCGAATTAATAATTCTTTTATAAATTTAGAAAAAATAGAATACCAAATAGCGTCAAAATTGACATAAAAGCATTTTTAAAACAAATATTAAATAATTAATTGATATTCTATTCCTAAAAATCTTAGGTTCGGCCAATAAAATTATATAATGATATTTTTATCATTAATAAACCACTTTCGGTTCTCTTGTAAGTGTATAGCAAGTTTATTAACCATATAATATAAAAATACAAAGAGACATGGTAAATGTAAAACTATTTAACTAAGAGTTAAATCTTAAAGATAAGGTTAATATAGTGATCCAAACCTGTCTAAAACCAATTATTTGAGTGTTTTTTGACCCATACCCACCTTAGACATTAAATAATCCACTTTTTATCCATTAGAAACCGAAAATTATTTAATTATAATATAATATTTCTAGCTTTTTCTAAGGTGCCCCTTCACTCCTCTTATAAAAGGGAACTCACACTTCTCTCTAATTCACACCTTCAAAGCCATTTTTCTCAGACATCTCCCACCCAAATATCCTACAAACATTACTCCCTTCATCCCAGAGGCATTAAATTGGTCAGAAAGCAATCCTAAGTATCTCTTTTGATCAAATAAAAAGGAACAACCTGAAGAAGAGTTAAATATTTCAATACCTCTTTCTAGTTCCTTTCTTTTTCGACTTCCTCTTTCTTTGTTGTTTCAAATTTAAAAAGATAACTCCAGTATCTTATATATATTTTGATGTTATTATAAATATGGTACAACCATATTCATTATTCTATCCATCCTTTTAATTACATGTCACCATATGTGCATACGTACGGCTTACCGTCTCCACATCGTGGTGTAATTGTTATTCAATACATTATTATTTGGATGTGTATAATAATGATGTGTAATTGATGTAAATAATAAATATAACATGATAATTATTCTGTATATATGATATACCAAAAAAATTTACACCTTTAGGAAAATGATATTGTTTGTTGTGCGTACGTACGGATTACCATCTCCACGACGCGATGAGATTCATTTCCACGTTCAACACTCATCGAAGATTATAAAAATATATATTAATAATAAGTATGTAATATATGACATAATAATTCTACTAGATATATATATATGTATTTATGTATGTATTTATGTACTTACATATATCTTATTCACTTACTTCTGTTGAATACTATATGAAAACAGAAACAGTGTTTATGCGTACGTATGACCTACCGTCTCCATAAACCGTGTTTTCCATTTATTATATCTATCTATTATAAATATTTATATTCTAAATATATATGATATATTAATTAAGGTTTTTATTATGTAAGTATTTAAATCATGATCTAAATTATACGGTCAAGAATAACATGTTAAAATACATACGATAAAGAAAGCGATTATTACCCAAAATGTTAATTTAACATGGAAATCATTATTAAATGGGTAGTATTAAGTCATAAATGAATAATTTATGATATAATAAATATGAATATGGTTATGGTATAATTTAATAACATACTATGGTCATTATACATGAGGTTAAACGTACCCTTGACCAAAGGAAAGTGAAAGGTAAGGGTTAATTCCTCAATCTCATTATTATTCGAGATTTTTTATGTGTAAGTTTATACTGGGAAATATTTATTATCCATGTCCATGTTTCATAAAATAATTTTAAAAGGGATTATTTTTAAGTTAATTTTTACTAAAACATCATTTTAAATGTTTTAAATATTTATTCTTCTAAATCATTCTCATTAATGTTTGTGTTTTACAAATGGGTTTTAATGATTTATCTATATAGAAATTAATGTTTTTAGAATGTTAATTACTTTAAAAAGTTTCAAAGTAGTATGGGACACTTTAATTCAAAATTTTCTTTAAATTTATTCCTTTCTAAACTATGTTACTTTTATATGTTTTCAGGAAAAAGGAATATTTCTCTCAAGGAGTTTTACAAATCATTTTCATCTATGTCAACATCCTTTGATGGATTTTAAACTTGTATGAAGTTGAATTATTATGATACAAATATTAAATATTGTAATGAATATTTTGTAATATGTTTGATAGTGGATGTGTTATTTTTATACAATTCATGGTATATAGATAAAGTATTGTCATTTTTAATGCTATTTTTAATATGAATGTTTATTTTATGTTTAAACATTTTCATATGAAGAATGGATTGGACTTAGTATGTGATGGGTGGAGCCCAATATAGATCCTCGATGCATCGGTAGGTCTCAAGAGACAAACTAGTCTCTTGGCATAAAGCCTTGAAAAAATCATATTTGTATTCAAGGCACAAGGCCTTGACTTTGTGGTTATGAAATTATAGCATTATGCATTCCATCATTATGAAAGTGGTTATTGATATTGAATTTGATTATTAAACTAGTAGAATATCCATGTGAATAAGTAAATGGAATTTTTTGATTTTATCTTTTCCATACTATGATAATGTTCATGTTTAAAAGGCTTTTGTTTTAGTCTTACACAATTCCTTAAATTTTTGTGCTTATTTATGAAAGTTTCTGCTATATTGTTATCCTTACTGGGCATCTGAGCTCACCCCTTTCTATGTTTTAATTTTCTCAGGATTCCAAGAAGTACATTATCATTGATAAGAAGGGTTAATCTAGGGGATTAATGGCGTTCTCAAAATATCAATTATGTTGTGTTTTATTTTATAATATGTAATGTAATGTTCATGTATGTAATCTATTTTCCAAGACTGCTAAACTGATCGGTCCTTTGGGACTCGATTCATTGTAATCAAGCCAATGTTATGTAATAATTCACTGACTCTGGGCTTATGGGGTTGGGGCATTCCAGTTGGTATCAGAGAAATTTTAGCAATAACCTTGGAAACTAGATTTAGATAAAGTCTGATTAAAGCACATTACCCTAAGATAGAATTTGAGGATTAGAATAGAATAACTTTCTAAAATTTTGATAATGTAATGATTTTGTCAGTTTTCGAAGCAAATACATCCATGTCTAGATACGAGCAGGTAGAGGTGGCTCTAGCATAGATGTATCTAGGGGTAAAACCCGAAAACACCACTTTGAGCAAGACTCAGATGGGAACTGGTGCATGACAACAGGCCTTGCTTCACTCTTGATTATGACACTCTCGAAGGATATGCTCAGGATAATTATCATTTTCTTTACAAATCATTATAAAGGATTTATGATTAAATACCTCCTCAAATAAAATATTTTTATGATTATGGATTATATCCATAAACTGTTCAATTTACGTTAGGTATTTTACATATTTGGAATTATTCATTGCAATTCATAAATTGACCTAGTGTATGACATTGTATAGAAATGGCGCCCAGTAGAAGTAATGTGAACTCCAGCAATACGTATGATCCAAAGAGTATGAAGGATCATATCTTTCATAGTATTAAGACAATATTTAGAAAGTAAATAGTCTCCCGTGTATTCTCAACATATAAAAAAATATTATCAAGCGCTAAAAAGATAATTAAATAATTCTCTAAGTCCTATGGATTTGAAGGGAAGCAAAGGAAGAAAATGATGAAAGAGAGAAAGATAGATAAAGGGAAGAGGGAAAATATGGATTTTCCCGTATGTGATAAATGTGGAAAGAATCACCTTGGTAAATACTTAAAGAGAATGAGAGTTTGTTATAAGTGCGGAGAAAAAGGACACCAAGTATGTGATTTCAAGGGTAATAAAAAGGTTTCAAATGTACAATGCTTCATCTGCAAGGAGTTGGGACACTGCGCGAATCAATGTCCAAATCATCAGAGTATACCCCAAATGTTGTTATTGGATAATGATAAAGTTGTGATACTACCAAAGATGAAGAGGAATGATTAGATTTATTGTGTTGTTATTAAATTATTGTGTCATTTGAGTATTCTATTAATGATGTACATGTTATAAGAATTATAGAGTATATAAGGATTTTACTATAAGACTATTTTATTAAGGACTTGAGATTGTGTGGAACCAAGAAAAATGACTGAATAGATGGTTAAATTTTTGGAAAATATATGGTTGATATAAAGATAAACCATAATATGATTCGGATATCGATGTAGTGATTTTTGGAATAATACATGATTAATTTGGATAAATTATATTGGATATTCTTGACTACCTTGAAACTGATTAATGATTTTTATCTTCCATCATTGTTAGAGTTTACAAAAAAAATTATAGAAGGAGTATATCCAGTATTCCATAAATAATAAGCGACTATGAATGTAATCAATAAGGTTTTATGGTAATTCAGGATGTTACAGTGTTTTAAGAGAATACATGATGAAGGTTTTCACATGTTATTATGTGGAAAAAAGGATCTTCATTGGGTTTACCTTCCTTATAATTTTTGGACTATGATTTTGGACAGAAGTATTTTGGATAATCCTAGTTTGAGATTATTTTTGGATTGGAATAATAAGGTCAACCCGGAGGTCGGGCGGCATCCCATCGTGTCCGGAAAGGCCACGAGACTTGAACATGCAACCGAAGGGCGACAAGGTTGTATCACCTACCACTGGCCCACGTGATGTCCTGGATTGAAAAATGTAGTTTTTTTAAAATATCTGGTATATTAATTATATGTTCATTTTTTGGAACACTATATGGATAGGATAAATGGAATATTTTTTAAGTTCGGTTATCTTTTAGAATGAAAGATGAGTTTGTGGTAGAAATTAGTTAAAGGATGGAACTCTACTTGTCATGTAAATATTTTTTTCTTCTCTTATTCTATGAAAAATTAATTTAAACTTTTGGTAAGGGATCTTAAAACTAAAAATTTATTATCCTAATACCTTCTGTTTTTTTGAACCGATGATATTTTAAATCATCATAGATTGATGGATTTGAGGCCCTTAATTCTAAAATTGTTTGTGACTGATGACCTCAATCACTCCCTATAAATATTTACGTTTTCTCTTCAATTGTGTGTCTCTAATTTCCACCAATATTCTCCTAATTGAGATCATAATTTGGTGGTGACTTTTTCATTCCCCTTTTACTCTTATTAAGACTAAATTTCATTAACCCAATTTTCGATTAGGGTTTTCCCATAGAGGTATTTTCTATTTTCATCCTTTTATTTTCAAAGAAAAATTTAAAATTTAAAGGATGCAATTTATTAAAGGAGGTAATAATGTAACACCCCAAAATTTCATAGTACATTATTTCTTCAAAGTAATTCAATAACTTGCACTACACACAACATTGAGTTCAAGCGCACCATGACTTACCAAAATAGCCATTCAAATGTGGTTATGAATAGTATTAACTAAATTTTTATCTTTATATAATAATTATAATTTTATAATCCATATTATGAGTTTCTTAGACATAATGTAAGAACAAATTCATTTTTTCAAATAAAAGAAGTATTTTTTAAAAAATGCAATTTTACCACCTTTTAATGGGGAACCCTTTTTAAATCCAATATTTGAAACTTTTATATATTTAATTTGACAAAATAGACATCTTATTTAGAATCAGGGCATAAGAATTTAGTTTCAATAAATTTTTGGTGTTTTTCCGATAACTTTCATATTTGGGTGAATAGTGAAAAATACTATATTTCAACTGAAAACAGCTTTTTAATCAAAATCATTTGTAGTGTTAAATTATAAATTTTAATGTTTTTGAAGTATAAATAGATTATACTTTTACCATTTAATCTTATGTTATTCATTAGAAATAATTTCACTTTAAAATTGACCATAATCAAGTATCAATCATTTATTAGTTATTATTTCTTAAAAATACGCTTTTTGGTTATTACAACATGAATTAATTTTAAATTAATAAATGAAATTCTATGATTTGAATTTGGTAAAATAGACTTAATTTTTGAATTCAAATTACCAATATTAACTTAGTGTGAAATTTTGGTATTTTTCTGAAAACATTCAAATTTTGATGAATGGTGAAAAACACAGAGTTATTGTTTAAAACCAACTTTTTATTTAATTAATTTTGTATTTTATTTAAATATATTTTAGGTAAAAATAGATAAATAATACCTATATATATTCAATTTAATTCATTGTAGTCAGTTTATAGCAATTTTAGATATATAAAAATTTTATTGAACTTTTTACCGTCTTTTACCTACCTCCTAGGAGTATTATGAAATTTACATAAAACGTAATTTTACCGCTTCTGTGAGTTGAATTTCTAAAATATGAGAGACACGGTATATATCAATGAGTAAAATGTGGTTCAATAAGATAAAAATAATTTTTAGTGAATAGTAACTTTTTACTTTTATTTACCATGGTTAAAGGTAAATACAGTAATTCAAGGTAAAATGAATATCATAATAATACAAAATTACCTTAACACTTGTCTTAACCTTATTTTATTAGTCATGTCATACCATGGGCATATTTGGGTCGATTTTGGGTCCCCATGGTTCCACTTATGAATGATAATGACACTTTTGTTTAATTAACTTAAAGTAAAGGCAAAAATGACATAAACAAATATATTTTAGTAAATCAATTCTTATATGAGGTTATATAAGTTATATTTTCGACTATAAATATTAGTTGGAAATATTAAAATATTTCCTACATCATGGTATTTTTTTAATTTTTATACATTAAATAATTAAATTTATTTATGACACAATGATGTTGCAGTAATTACCTAATTAATGAAATATTAAAATAATTGATATTATGAATATCCAAATAAATGTAATTTGAGAATTTTTATGAATTAAACTAATTTTATATGTTAATATGACATATTAGGGCTGGTTATATGAATTTTGTTTGATGAAATAATGTTGTTATAAATTTAGCAAAAACAAAATACCAAATTGTGTCAAAATTGACATAAAAGAGTTTTTAAAACAAATATTATATTATTAATTGATATTCTATACCTAAAAATCTAATGATTGACCAAAATAATTATATAATGATATGTGTATAATTAATTAACCTCTTGGGGTTTCCATGGAAGTTTATAGTAAGTTTATTAACCATATAATATAAAAATACAAAGAGACATGGTAAATGTCAAACTATTTAACTAAGAGTTAAATCTAAAACATAAGGTTAATATAGTGACCCAAAACTATCTAAAGCATATTGGTTGAGTGGTTTTCAACCCATACCCACCTTATACTTTAAATAATCTAATTTTTATCCATTAGAAACCCCAAATGATTATCTTATAAAATAATATTTCTAGCGTTTCCTAAGGTGCCCATCACTCCTCTTATAAAAGGGAACTCCCCCTTCTCTCTAATTCCCAACATAAAATACATTTGGCTTGGATAACCCCTTCCCAAATATCCACCCAAAATTCCTCCCTTAATCCTAGAGGCCTTCTATTGGTCAGAAAGAAAACCTATATATCCCTTTTGATCAAATCAAAAGAAAGAACCCGAAGAAGATGTAAATATTTCATCACCTCTTTCAAGTTCCTTTCTTCATCCACATCCTCTTTCTTTTTTGTTTCCATTTTAAAATACAAACTCCAGTATCTTATATATACTCTTATGTTATTATAAGTATTTTACAACCATATTAATTATTCTATCAATCTTTTGAATGACATGTCACCATACGTGCGTACGTACGGCTTACCGTCTCCACGTCGTGGTGTAATTGTTATTCAATACATTATTATTTAGATGGGTATAATAATGACTTGTAATTTATGTAAATAATACATATAACATGATAATGATTCTTTATATATGATATACCATCCAATTCTACACCTCTAAGGAAATGATATTTTCGCTCGTGCATACGTATGGATTTTCGTCTCCACAGCGTGATGAGATTCATTTCTACATTCACTATTCATCGACGATTATAAAAATATATATTACTAATAATTATTTAATATATGACATAATAATTCTACTATATATATATATCTTTATTTATGTACTTACATATATCTTATTCACTTACTTCCATTCAATACAATATGAAAACAGAAACAGTGTTTATGCGTACGTACGGCATACCATCTCTATAAACGGTGTTTTCCATTTCATATATCTATATATTAAAAATATTTATATTCTACATATATATGATATATGAATAAATTATTTTATTTTGGAATGATTCAAATCATGATCTAAATGATACGGTCAAGAATAACAAGTTAAAATACATACGATAAAGAAAGCAATTATTACCTGAAATGTTAATTTAACAAGGAAATCATTATTAAATGAGTAGTATAAAGTCATAAATGAATCATGTATGATATAATAAATATGAATATGGTTATGGTATAATTTATTAACATACTATGGTCATTATACAAGAAGTTAAACATACCCTCGACCAAAGGAAAGTGCAAGGTAAGGGTTAATTCCTCAATCTCATTATTATTCGAGATTGTTTATGTGTGAGTTTTTACTGATACATATTTATTATCCATGTCCATGTTTCATAAAATAATTTTTAAAGGGATTATTTTTAAGGGAATTTTTACTAAAACATCTTTTTAAATGTTTTAAATATTTATTCTTCTAAATCATTCTCATTAATGTACATGTTTTCAAAATGGGTTTTAAGGATTTATCTATATGGACATTAATGTTTTTAAAATGTTAATTCCCTTAAAATGATTCAAAGTGGTATGGGGAACATTGATTCAAAAATGTTTTTAAATATATTCCTTTTTAAATAGTGTGAATTTTAAATGTTTTCATGAAAAAGGGATATTTCTCTCAAAGAGTTTCACAAATCAATTTCATTTATTTCAACATATTTTAATGGATTTTAAACTTGTTTGAAGTTGAATTATTATGGTACAAATATTCCATATTGTAATGAAGGTTTTGTGATATGTTTGACTGTGGATGTGTTATTTTTATACCATTCATGGTTTATAGATTAAGTATTTACATTTCTTATGCTAGTTTTAATACGAATGTTTATGTAATTTTTAAACCTTTTCAAATGAGAAATACATTGGACTTATTATGTGACGGGTGGAGCCCTCTATAGCTCCTCGATGCATCGGTAGGTCTCATGAGACAAACTAGTGTATTGTCATAAGGCCTTGAAAAAATCTTATTTGTATTCTTGACACAAGACCTTGACTCTGTGGTTTTGGAAGTCTGACATTATGCATTCCATCATTATGAAAGTGCTTATTGATATTGCATGTGATTATTCGACTAGTAGAATATACATGTGAATAAGTAAATGGCATTATTTGATTTTATTTTTTCCATACTATGATAATGTTCATGTTTAAAATGATTTTTTTATTCTTATACATTGCCTTAAATGGTTATGATTATTTATGAAAGTTTCCGCTATATTGTTATACTTACTGAGCATTAGAGCTCACCCCTTTCTATGTTTTAATTTTATCAAGATTCCAAGAAGTGTATTATGATTGATAAGAATGGTTAAGCTGGGGGATTAATGGCGTTCTCAAAGGATCATTTATCTTGTGTTTTATTTTCTAATGTGTAATGTAACATTCATGTATATAATCTATTTTCCAAGACTGTTAAACTGGTCGGTCATTCGGGACTTTATTCCTTGTAATCATGTCAATGTTATGTAGTAATGCACAGACTCTGGGCTTCTGGTGTTGAGGCATTACAATATAGAACCGTAAAATCATTATAAACATTTACAATAATATTATTTTGAAATAAAACCTGATTTCTTATCGTGAAAAGTCATCATGACTTTCAACTTGACCTCTTCATTTCCCATACCCATCCATAAACTGTGTGAAAACAATTTAAAAACATTATATGTACACAAAATGATCAGTAAAGGAAATAAAAATAATAAATTTATTAGTATATTAAAAAATAACAATAAACATAAAATTTTTACATTTATCTCAATGTTTTTTGATCGAAATACAGTAAATAATTTTACCATAAAATCACACACACTTTTTGATCAAAGAAACTATCTAAAACCCATAGAAATCATGTATAAATCTTATAAGTTACATGGGATATCATCATTCATATCACTCTTATAAATGGAAAAAATAATATGTTTAACTTAAATATCCAGAGTAACTAATGCATTGGAGGGCTATCAAGGACCTACCTATCCTTGGTTTATCACATTACCACCCATAAGTGGTTTATCACAGAACCACTAATCCTGGGTTAATAATGTGCCACCTATATTTAGTTAATAATAAAATCACCCATATATAGTTTATAAATGAACCACAATTAATTATAAATATTACCCAATAACCACAACATAATAAGAATTATGAAATTATTCATGTTCATTATAAAACCCTTTAAAAAATCAATTAATCCCTTATAGAAAACTCTTCTAGATATCGAAATAACCATTTTTAATACCATTTTCAATACCAGATTAATATTCTGTATTAAAACCCTTTCTCAGTAAGAAAAAAAATGGGAAATATGTTTTTTATGGAAAACAATAAATATTTTAAGGAAACACAAACATTAAATAATAGTTAAAGTTGGGAGAAAATTCATTGTTGGCATACATGTTAAAATAGCATGTTCATTTTTGATGTTTGAAAATAAATTAATACAATAAAAAAAGTTTTGTTTTGAAAAGCACTAAAAGAAAGAAAAAAATTTCATTATAAGATTCACATGTCCATATAATTACATTCATAATATCATTTTAAAATCACGGACCAGGAATAGAAAGAGAGTTTGATGAAAAATATAAAAGTTAATTTTTTTAAAATATAATTCCCATATAAATTTGGAAGTATTAGAATTGTATGACCCATGAATTAATAAATTTAAATAAAAATTTATATATCATGATTATATATAAAATCATGATATAACATCTAAATGGGACTGTATATACATATGAATAACATCAACATATTACTTAATGAAAACAAATTAAGATGTTGTCCCTTACATTGAGTTTGATTCATCACGTTCATTCTTTATCATCCGGAATAATAAAATTTAGATAGTTATTTACATTCTTAAGAAACCTTTTCTTTTTTATTATTCATTTTATTGCACTTATAACCATGTTATATACAATTACTTAATTAATTAGTTTTACATGATATGTCTTGATGATATTTGGCTTATATTTCCAGTAATGACAATGGGTGGTTGTCTATGGTCCAAGAGGTTATTTATAACATATCTAGAATATTAACTTTGAACAAATAATATTGTTTATTCATAAATTATATTTTTTAAAACAAATTATGAAATATAGAAATAAAAAATTAACTATGTTACAATCATGGAGACCGTATGGCGTAATATATGCATGAGTAACATCTCTATTTTTCAAGGATCATTATGGAAAGATGTTATGTATTATTTTATATTTATTAAATAATCATAAAATAAAAAATACTACAATATTTCATGAAATATAATTACATATATAATCCATGTAAATTAGTGATGAAAAAATTTCACATCGCTTCGTGGTGGTAGTTATCCATAGGTACACAAGAATGACGTTATTAATTTTCAGTGCAAGAAAGTCAATGAAATATCATATTTTTGATAATGATAAATATGTCATTAATATTATAATAAATTAATTAATATCATATATATTTATTATCTTAATCATTATTACCTTCCATGTAAATATTTATTTAAAAACGAATCACATCACATACTGAAGGGGTAGTCCGATGTACACATGAGTGACGTTGTCGTATCCCCCATCGAATGTAAATTTAAAAGTTATATGTGATATAATATCTCTATAAGTATAAATATGTAATAAAATTATTAATTAAAAATTATATCCATCATTATCAAAATACATGAGAGTTGATGATTAAAAATGAATAATATATGTTCCCTAGACAGTAGTCAACCACACACACAAATAATTATTTCTCATCCAATTTGATGGATGAGGAAAATTATTTAGGTTATAAATTTAAATAATAACATACAATTATTTATAATATAATTGTATTATTATTTAAGTATAATTTAATAATATTTTAACGACATGTAAAAATAATTAAAATAAAAATTCATGGTTAAGCACGACACTGCTTCTTCGGACAACCACCTTAGGTAAGAAAAAAATGTTGTAGTAGGATGGATTTTTGATAAAAATAAGGGATATAGATATTTAATATAGATTTTATAAAGGTATATGCGTTGTTATTTTTAGATATAAATATATTTTAATGTGTGATGAGGAGAGGAGAGTGGGTGGCCTTTTATAAGTGAGGTGAGTGGCATAGTTTAATTTTTTAAAAGAAAAAGGTGTACCCACATTTTTCACAAGGAAAAAATCATTAAAATTTTCTATTATAAATAATTAGACAATATAAGGTCTGAATAGTTCCGTAAAATATAATTTTCACAATTTTTTAGTTTATTTTAGCTATTATCATTTTTCAGTCCTATCTGAACTCGTTTTCACCTTAACCGTGATAATTATTGTGTATTATTTTAACTTTTCATTATGGTAAAAAAAATTAACATAATAGATAATATAAATTATGATTATTCAAAATAATAAATAAAATTTACTATAATAATAATAATAATCGTTTTTTGAATATCAAATAAATTTTTAGGATAAAATATATATACATTTAATTTAAAAATTTACTCATAAGGTATTATTTTATTTAATTACAATAGGGAAACTTTATGCACTTTAAAACGGTTTTCAGAAAAAAAAACCCATTTTTTAAACATAAAAAATCGTATAATGAAATTTAATATAATATTGATTAAAAAGAAATTAATTTGATTAAATAATAATAAATAATAATTTTATTACATTAAATAAAATTTAAAACAATGTTTTACTTTCAAATTACATAATTTAGTGAAATGAAATGAAATTTTTAGAAAAAAAATATGTATATTTTTTACTATTCATTGAAAAATGGATATTTTATGAAAAATAAAAACATTTGACCCTAAGATAATTTTGTTATACTGATTTCAAAAAATAAATTTCTTTTTCTAAATAAAAATAAATATTTAAAAAAATATTATGAGGAATTAATTTAACTACAACTATTTCTGTTTTATGTAAAAATTATGAAATATTTTAATATTAAAAATAACTATATAATCGATATCAATAAAATGAAAATTATTTATTCCTTTATCACCAATTTTGTTTAATTATTCTATTATTTTTTAAATTATTTCCTTGTATTTTAATTCACTTATTAAACATGTGGTGATATCTTTCCCTCAATTTATTTTTTGATTTCGTTGTTTCCTCTTATGCCATGTGGTATTCTCATAAAACCTTGTAAAAATCACATTATTCCATAATTCATGATCACTTATGTCAAGAATATGAACAAAATTTTCCTTATAATAATGGTACACTTCCAACTGAAGTAATTCAGGTCTCAAAACATGAGATTAATCTAGAACATATTTCCTTAACATCAGAAAATGAATGTTGTGTACCTAGGGAAAACTAAAGGGAAATGAAATGTGGTAGGAAAGTGATCCTAATTTTTTTAGGATTAGATATATTCTAATTATACGTGTAACTATATTCCCCTCTTTAAAAAAATTCATAACATTTTTCTAGGGTGATAGTTTAAGAAAAACATGATCACCAACCTCTAAATAAATTTATTTCCTCTGGTTATCTACATATGTTTTCTACCAACTCTAGGTCATCCTCATATATTATTGAATCAAATGAAATTTCTTATATATTTCCTATACCAAATATGTTCTTATAAAATTCCATTATCATAATCCTTAAAAAAATATTGATTTTTGAACCACTTTATATAAAATTCCTCAAAAGGATCCATCTATATACTATAATGAAAACAACTATTACAAAAAATCTCAAAGAAATAATGTTTCCATGAATATTTTTACCACACTTATCAGATGATAAGATGTTTTTTTATATTACATTTACATTTATCAGATGGATTAATCTCATTTCCTTCCATATATAACATTGATTACTTTTATCATCATGAGGAACATAATTGTAAAAAAACTCAATTTCTACTTTTTATGTAAAATAAACTACTTTCATAAAGAACATAAATTCTCCTTGGACCAAATATCTTAATTATAATTCATTAATGATTATATAATATATTAATTTTAGTATATAATTATCAAAAAAAATTGATACATACCCATCGAGTCTTACAAAATATTCTTCACAGACAGTCACAAAATTTTCATCTTTTTGCATAATTCATGGAATTATTTTTCCATTTAGATTCATAAAATTGAAGGGAAATATTTTACAAGGAAAATATTCTAATGTTTTGTTATTAATTGGTATAAATATAATATTTCAATATGGTATTATTAACTAGGGGCCACCATTGACAATATTAACCTTCAAAATGATTAACAACAAGAGTTATCTTATAATGTTTTGAACATCCCATGACATCAAATATGTTCTTCAAATTATTGATCCATATATAATACAAAACATGGTATGATTATCCACTGAATTATTTTTGATTTCATCTCTTGAAATGTTTCACTATAGAAATGCTCTTTTTTTATAGACCATATTCCAATTTATCATGGATACCACCATTATTTATAGCTTGTGTCAACTAATCCATCACCACAATAGAGTATTATATTCTAATTCCAATGATCTTGTGATGTTTATTTGGTGGTATATTGTCATCTTAATGAGATCCCACTATTTATTCTATATTTATTTTGTGGAAATAATTATGAACATACATATATTAGATTAAGAAACATGGTAGTTTTTAAATTCTATGTCATTTCGACTTATTTATAAAGTGAAATATTTCAAATCAATTGTATAAACATTTTTATAAGCTCTAAATTTATCTAAATCGACCATTGATACAAACTATAAGTACCAAGGATTAAAAATTTTATAATTTTGAGTTTTAATTCATGAATTCATTCTCTTACATTTTATGTTTATTTTTAGGTTTAGATTTTTAATGAATTAGTTTATAACTGCTACACTAATAAACCATATATACATATAAAGTGTAAAATTCTTATTACTATCTTTTTTTACAATAATATAAATCTTTTTTTAAAAAAATTATTTTATTTCAGGAATGATATTCCCAACTTTCAAAATTACCTATTCTTTTACATACCCAACCTTAAAACCTATTAAAAATATTTTAAAAAATGGTATTAACATATCAATCTCATTAATTTAAATAGAATTATGGAATAATATAGTCTAGTGAAAATCATGAACACCCCTGAAATCATTACATTTATCTCAAAATTATTTATTTCTTGAAATTCAATAAATAATTTTCAACAAAAATCAAACACAATTGTTACTAAAAGAATCATTTATAACCCATATAATGAACTTGTAAATCATGAAAGTAAATTAGGAAATATTCATTCAAATCACTCTTATAAATTGAATTACTGATATGGTCAAATTTCATCTATAGATTAACCAATGCATTGGTTGGTTGTAATGAATCCACCCATCCTTGTTTTTTCATGGAACCACCCATCCAAGGTTTATCATAAAACCACCTATACTTGGTTAATAATGAAACCAAAAACCTATGGATTATAATAAAACCATTTTTTGGGTTTTAATGGAACCACCTGTAATCATAAAAATTTTCTAAATACCATACCATAATAAGATTTCATGACATCATGAATTTTAATCATAAAAAATGTTGAAACTATTTTTATACCATATGAACAAATATATCTAATATTAAAATACCCATTTATTTTAATAACTCATTTTCAAGACCAAAATACCATATTTCTTTTAAAAACTGGTTTCTAATAACAATATACCCAGAAAAAAGGGAATTTGTTTTGTTTTAAGAAAACATGAATGAAGTAAAGTAATCCAAAATTGAAATAATGGTTATATTGGAATGAAAAGTCATTTTCACTATATACATTAAAATAGAACATTTTATTTATTTATTATGAAATTAAAACAATTTGTACAATGATTCATTTTTTTCAAGAAATTAAAAGAAATAAAAGAAATATAATTATAAAAATATCATGTCAATATAATTAAATTAATAAAATCATTTTAAAAACATGTAGATGAAATTGAAAGAAATTTCAAAAAAACATTTAAAGAGAGATTTTTTTAATGAAAATTCCTATTTGACTTTGGAAATATTTTAATCATGAGTCCCATGAAATAATAAAAGTAAAGAAAACATTTAATACTTAAAGAATAGGAAAATTCATGATATAAAAAGAATAAAGAGATACATATAATCCTCATAAAGGAATAATAGTGTTTAATATCAAAATATGCCTCCTGAAAAGAAAATTGAGATGAAGTCCCTTACCTCGAGTTCGATTCCTTAGTTTTGTTCTTCATATTCCTAAATAATAAAATTATGTTAATTATTTATTTTCATAATAACATTTTTAAATTTTATTATTTCTTTTTATTTCACTCATTAACATGTTATGTGAAATACATTATAAATTATGTTTACATTATTTATTTGGAAGATATTTCACTTATATATTCAAAACTGACATCATAAGGTGGAATATGGACAAATATGTCATTTTTCAACATTGAAAAATATAATCATGATATATTTATCACCTATATACATGAATTATAATTTATAAAACAAATCATTAATGATTTTATGTAAAATTTACTATGATATGATCATGGAGATAGTAGGTTGTACATACGTTTGAGTATCATTTGCACTATTTAATGATTATTAGTGAAATAAGGTATGTATTATTTTATCATTACAGATTGATAAAAATATCATAAATACAACATTATTTAATTAAATTTACTTTTATATATAATCCTCGTGGTCTAGTGAGGGAAAAAGGTTCACATCATTTGGTGGTGGCGGTAGTCCACCCAAACCCCCGAATGACGTTATCATTTTTTAGTGTAAGAAATAAAATGATATATTGTATTTTATTAATGTTAAATAAGTCAGGAGTGTTATGATTATTTAATTTATATAATTTATGTTCATTGAATTTATCCTTATTTCCTTCCATTTAATGTGTTTCAGAAAATGAATCACATCACATTACAAGGAAGAAGTCCTACGTACACAAGATAAACATTATCGTATCCTCCCTTTAATGGAATGTATGAAGGTATACATGATATAATATATACATATGTATAAATTAATAAATAATATATTAAATATATATTTACATACATAATTAGAAAAAATCATCATAGGTGAGTCTAAAAAAAGAATTACATTAGTTCTCTATGTGGTAGTCTACAATACACATGAAATATTATTTTGAAACTTATTTTATGGAAGTGCATATCAGTTTAGTTTTAGAAATTATAATAATAAAATATAAGTATATAATAGATAATAGTGTTATAATATAATAATAACTTAATATTTTTTTAAGGAGGTGGAATAAGAAATAAAAAACACATTGTTAAGCATGATACCTCTTCTTTGGAGAACCACCTTATGTAAGAAAAAAATCATAATTAGTATGTCTTTATAGAAAAAAATAATGGCTTTATATCAGGGATAGTGAATTTAAGAATTTATTTTTTCTGGTATTGGTTGAGATAAATGTATTTTAACCTGTGAATAAGATGGGAGAGGGTCTAGCCTTTTATAAGTGAGTTGAGTGGAATCCTTTTAATTTTTTAAATGAACAAGGGTACCCACATTTCTAACAAGATAAAAGGCTAAAAATGGACCATTATTAGTCCTATAACATTATATGGTATATTAATTTCCATTAAAAAGTTTTAAGAGATGTTGATTGGTCATTTTAACCATTATTTGTATAGTTTAACCGCCAATAAACTTGTTTCTCATGTTAATAGTGGTAATTAATTTTAACTGTTTTCATTACTTGTTATTGTCAAAAATTAAATTTCACTTATTAGATAATATAAAGTATTATGATTCCAAATATGGAATCCATTTTACTAGATTAATTTTTCTTAGTTTAAATAATTTATCTTAATATTAATCCCATTGATGTGATGAAAAAAAATTCTCAAGAAGTGTATTTTTCATAGAAAAATACTATTTTATTTTAAATATATTACCAAAAATAATAATAATTATATGAATCTATATTAAAATTTATTTATATAAAATATATACATTTCAATTAAAACAACTTTCATTAGGGATTAATTTAATTAATTAAGATCTAGAAACATTATGTAGTTTAAAACCATTTTAAGAAAAAACATATTTTTAAAACCCAAAAATAAACTTATACTAAAATATAATATAATATTCATTAAAATGTAATTAAGAGGATTAATATAAATACATAATATTAATTTTTCTTTAATTTATATTAATAATGTAATTGGATTTTTAAATTACTTATTTTATTAAAACGAAATGACTTTTGTACAAAAATCTATATATTTTACTATTCACTGGAAAATGAATATTTTCCAAAAACTATAAAAATTAAACCCTAAATTAATTTATATAAAATTTATTCAAAAAATAAATTCATTTTTTTTATTCAAATTATAAAATTTATAAATTACTATTTTAAATTATAAGCTTATTAGAAAATAGTTTTGATAAAATTATTTCATTTTTTATGTAAACAATACATTGAATTTTTATAATAAATATAAATATCTAATTTATATTAATAGACATAAAAATAACTGATTATATAATTACCTTTTTCATTACACTTATAAAATATTTTCACCAATTTTATAATAATATTTCATTATTATCATTATTTCGGGTGTTGACTACCCAGTTTTCTCATGCATGATTTATCATGGGGGTTCTAGTTCTTGTTCATAAAATAAAGTTACATCATTTATATGAAAAATATTAAAGTTATAAATATCATATTTATTCATTTCATACTGGTTTATAATTTTTCTAAAAATTTGATCATGGAAAATCACTCACATCGTTTCATGGAGATAGTGGTTCATACATATGCATGGGTGACATAATCATTTCCTACATGGGTGAAAATGTAAGGAAGAAGATGTTTTATTAATTATATAGATTCAAAATAATTTCATAATTATAATATATATTCATAATTTCCATCCATATAACAATCCATGTGATCTAGTGATGGAAAAAAATTACACCATTTCATGATGAGGTAGTCCACCATACACAGAGGCTATGGTTTTCTTTATCATTTGATGAAGAAAAGGATGGATAAAATTTATGATTCCAACTTCATAACATCTTTATATATGGGAGATACTTGTGTCATTATATTGGAATTTTTGAGAGATAATTTAAGGAGGTAAAATAATAATTAAGAAAGAAATAGATTTTTCAAGACAATTTCCTTCACTTAGATAAATCTCCATTATATCTCTTATTACAGACACATGGGTCAAAATTTTGGAAATAATCCGAACTAGATCATGGATAATGTTTTTTGGAAGATATATTCGTATATTTTTTTCATGATGAAGGTCTTAATAGCTATGAATAAGTGAGGGGATGAGGTTTCCTTTTATAATTGAGATGAGTGGAACCATTGTAATTTTTCAATGTTAAAAAAAATATAAAGACAAATTTTTATGAAAAAGGATCAAAAATGACTCATATTAAAAAGGGATAAGGGAAAAGTCAAAACTAATCCAATAAATGGGGTTTCAATAAGTGTTCAGTTCATTTTAATCATTATAATTTTATGTTAACCCCCGGTAAACTTGTTTTATCCTTAACTACTGTGATTTTTTACTGTTTTTAATATGCATCATTACTATAAATTAAATTTTCATAATTACTAAATTCATAGATTCTAATTAGAAATAAAGAATCAATTTTATCAAATTCAAATCGTATAAGTTTAAAATTTAAATTTATAAATAAACCTGTAAAATGTAAGAGGATATTATATTAACTACATGACATATAATCATCCTTATGTATAGTTAGATATATAATCAATAATTTTAATTTTAATTATTTATCATTGAATATTATTTTAATAAATTAAAACAGGAATTCATTATACTTTTAAAAAATTGTTTACAGAAAAACCCATTTTAGTTCTAAATAACCATATCATTATTTCTATCAAATTGATAATAAATACATGGTAAAATCTATATATTATAACATATTATTACAAATAAAAGTAGGAATATATAATTACTACATTATAAAATATCCATTAATTATTATTTCTGAGGTAACATTTCAAAAAATCATTCTAGGATTATTTTGACAACGTATGTTCAAAATTGATATTCCTCATATCAAATTGTAATTTTTTCCTTCAATTATTAAAATGTAAATTTTATTATGGGGTTGTTAAAAAAATTCCACATACACTAAATAATGCTAGGATGTTACAATGTTCATCATCATAATCATTGAAACCTTATTCCATAAAAATTTCCATGAAATAATGGATCTACTTAAATTATTGCTTATTGTTCCTTCAATACTCTATTAAGATAAAGTGGAAATAATTTTTTTTTAACTAATTTTACATTGTACTTTTATACTTACAAACAAACCCTAAACCCTTTTATGATAAAATTAGAAAACTCTATTATGGTAACTAATTTTACTCTTCAAATTTCTGTTCATCATCTCATAGCCTAAACACTTTAAGATATTAAGTAGAAATTAATTCGGTATAAGAAATTTATAATCCTATATTTTTTAATTTTGAACTTCTCAAAGACAAAAAATTATTCAACTAACCTCTTAGAAAAAAATTTATTTTTAGAATACCATTTTTTTTAAAAACCATTCTATATTAATAAATAATTTTTATTTTACTTTAATATGGATATTAAACATGTAAACTACAATATATATATCATATAAGGTATTATTATGTTTGGAACATTTTAAATATTAAAATAATACTTTATTAAAATTTAACTCAAAAGGTATTTTTTAATAAATTCCCACACATTTTATCAAATATTTGGAAAAAAACTTTTAACCAAATAATCTTCTTATAATCTATTATATAAATTAATTAATAAAAAAGAATGGTTATTCATTTAATAATCTTATACTTGTTCAAAAAGACTATTTCTTATTTAACATATTCACTTATCAAACAAGAAAAATGTGATTAAGATCCACACCTTTAACTAATATTCATGAGATTAGGAGAAAATAATTTATATTAAAATCCTTGTTGTGGTACTATTTACATAATCTCATGAATATAAACTACAATCCTCAGACAATTCATCCTTTCATTTTTAAATCATGAATATTTACAAAAATTAGTAAAAGAATCATAAAAAACATAACATAGACATTCCATGTAGTATCTGAAAGTCATTCAGGTATATATTAGATAATCCAATCCTATTGAATTATTAATCTTCTTATGTTGGTTTCAATGGATTTGATCAGCTTCTTAGAGAATCACTAATAAATGGGTTTTTTTAAATTATTCATTTGTTGAAATTTTACATATCTATTCTATATGAATTTTTCTATAGAATAAAGACATCATATTCCAAGTTAATATATATTCCAAAGAGTTTTATAATGTCAGGTAATCATTCATTGAATTTATTCATATTTTCTAAACATTTCCATAGATGACAATAGTATAAATTCCATTATTAGATAAAATACTTTAAAACCATAAATTAATCAAATTATGAGTCTATAATAATAAATATTTAATTTTTTAATAACTTAAAATTTTTTGTTATTTTAGAAGGAACTGTTTTGAAACATATAATTTTCAATAAGATGCTTTCATAAATCAGTAATATTTATTAATAAACTCTCATTCGTTATGAGTCTTAAGAGAAACTTAAATTATGATCATCCTAATAAGGATTAACCTCTAATATTAGTATGATAATGATGATGATATTATCTACAATAGAATATTTAGTCAAATGATCATCATTTATTATTGACTATTTAATAATTATATTTATTAAGAGGGATCCCACTGAAATTATGACCACCACAAAACTTCCTCCATTATACCCATTAGTAGTAAAGGATATGTTTTTAACTAAGAAAATGTCCCATGTATGGAGTGAAACTCATGACATATTTATTTATATGGGGAATCATACCAATCATTTCATATATGACTATTAGATTTTTAAGCTGAGAACACTTTGTCCAATCAATCTTGTGCATGACCAAAACATTATTCCAATTATATCCCAAACCATGGGGTTTACCGTATAGTGTGACCAAAAGAAAAAAAAAATCAAAATGGGATAATCGGAAGACAATCCAGGGTGCCCATATAAAGAATGAAACTACCCAGGGATAATCTAGTGAAACCCATTACACGATTTCTATAAAAAGAATAATCCATAGGTATCCCTCTATAGCATGAAAGTATTCAGTTGAATGATCAATTTATTGAAAAGTTCCACTTTTAATGGAATATCAATGTTAGTCTTTAAGGGGTTTAATCTCACCAAATTATCTCATGTTATTAATTTTTTGTGTATAAATGCATCTTGTAATTTATTTTGGAATCATATTCCCTCCATAAAAACCAATATATTCAATCTCTATTGACGTATAACTCTTTTCAAAGACCCCATGTTTTTGTTACGTACCCAAAATAGAAGTGAATCACAATCATATATCCAAATTAGTCAAATGAATATATTATATGAACACTTCATGTAATGGTTTACAATTATATGAAATTGATATTCTCTATAAGTGTAATCTTTCACCAAAAAATTGAAAAACCTATTCAAAATCCTAGATAAGGAATAAGCCATCAGATAGATATGTATTCTAACTCCAAGTCCCTCTACTAGGTGATAATTTACTTAATAGAGAATCCAATTAATTACAACTATAACACATACTATAATCAATTTATATTTAACAATAAAATTCAAGTTTATAACTTTATTTAAAAACTAAGGTCAATATATATAAAAAATTCATTTTAGACTTATTCCTAGTAAGAAAATACAGTGCCCTATCCTAGAATTTTATCATATAAACTTTGGAATTAATAAATTTATAATATAAACAACTTATAACTATGAATAAAATAGTGAATAATAATTAAAATAATTAATAATTAAAACATATAAACATGGGAGATAATTTATAAACAAATCCTAAATAAAATATAACTATAAATGATTTTATAATTTCACCCATAACATTATAGAAATTCAACAATTATGAATGAAAACCCATTATATTTACTTCAATATGAACTCTTAAATATTATGCATTATATTTCATTTTTATGAAAATAATTGAATTATAAACAATTTATAATCCAATTTCTATTATGTAATTATTTTACACAATCTTAATATCATATTATTAATTATTATTTAACCCTAGATCATATCAATCATTATAACACCTTCAGATGTGGATTAAATAATATCCAAATAATTCCACATTAATTTAACCAATTTAAAATTAATTAATTGTGAATAATTAGTAATTTAAATATAATTATTTTATATTATAGAATTATTTCATAATTTATACCCCATTATAAATTATATCTTATGATTTATTAATAAATATTTTTATTCTCATATCAGAAGTCATGAAATATAATTTGTTTAAAAAGAATGTAAATATTAACAATTTATATTTGGGAATAAATTTTTTTATAAATGTTTATTTATTTATACACAAATTTAAAACTATTTAATTTATAAACCATTTATATAAAAAAACCAAAATACATTTACAACTGATTTAAAAAAATTATATAAATCCTTATAACTATTTCACATATTAAAAATTATTTATGTATAATTTTTTTACTTTTATGTAAGAACCAATTCTTATTTAAAGTTAATCTCATCTATCCGTACACAAACACTCTGTGAATGGGTAATCCATTATGGATTTATTTTGTAATGGTATGCTCATTATCACCATTACATAACTGAAAATGGGTAATGCTACACCAATTTTCAACCTTTACATGGACTTCTAGAACAGTTTTAAAAAAGTATTATATTGGTTACCTTTATGCTGTCATAACTCGCGTAAGGGAAAGTGACTAGTTACCCGTACACGAGACCCTAAAACCCACAATTACCATTATATAAGAACATTAAATATGGTAATATCTGGTTTTACTGTTATACATATTTAGGATAAAACTCGATTACCCTTACGTAGAAATATTACAAAAATCATTTGGGTAAGGTTAACTATACATTCTACATGTATGTGAACCCTTCACACAAAGGTAAAAACTGGTTTTAATTACAATAATAAGTTTAATTTTAGTTGGCCCATATAAATACCAATCTACTTAAGGGTAAGATTCATTTTCCCTTAAGAGATCTTCCTACATAAGGGAATATACTTGGATTCCCTTGTGAATCTTAGATATGTAAGGGAAAGGTATTATTTACCTTTATGTTGACTGTATATATATGTCTATACCGTTCTTATAACCTGAATTCCTAGAAACATACAACACAACTATGTTTTTTATTTATTCTCCATCTCAATGAAATTTTCTTAAGACCATACATGGATCGATATAATACCACTGAATCATTTTACTAAAGTGTAATAACATATATCCAAACAAATAGAAGAACTTTAATGGACTATATTTGAAGATATTCAATTAATTAAATAATAAATTAAATTTTAAAATTAAAATAAATAACATAATGTAAACCATCATAACTGACACTAAAGAACCCTCTTCATCCATTGATCATTATATAAATTTGATAAAGATTGCATAGTGGAAGACATATTCATCCCATATATGTAGTGTTTCCCTAAACTAATCTAAATCATCCATTATATAAATGAGATTTAATATTATTCCATGGTATTATAATAAAGTTTATGAAAAGAAAAAAATAAAAGAGATATTTCGATAAAGGGAGTTTTGACCATATATAAGAATAACCACACAGTTCAAATAAATAGTCATAGTATTTAGAAACATTACTAGAAAATAAACCTATACCTGTGGTTTTTGGGGGAAATGTGGGTTTAGGTTTGTGGGGAAAATAATATCATGGGAAATACCTATATCCATGGTTCTCCAGAAACTGTCGGTATAGGTCATCCATATACGCATGATTTTTTATGAACAGTGGGTATAGGTTTAGCAGGAAATGTTTTTTTTTGGGAGATACCTATACCCACGGTTCCAAAAAACTGTCAGTATAGCTTGGACTATACCCATAGTGTTTCTAAAATGTTGGTATAAGTTCCACAGGGGAATCATTTTTGACTTATACCTACAGGTTGATGAAACTGTTGGTATAGGTTGACCCATTGTTTTTTCATAAAAATAAAAATAGAACTACATAATTTAATATATATATATATATATTGTATATAATAACATAACATTTGAAATAGATTAGTTGTATAGTCACTAGAAAATAAAGGGAAGGTATTGGGATCAAATCCCAGTAGGTGTTTTTTATATAAATGACTTATACCCATGGTTTGAAAAAATAAATGGTATAAACCTATACCCGCAATTTGGTCAAACCATGGTTGTAGGTATGAACACCAAGAAGTATTATACCAAGGGTTTACAAACTATTGGTATAGGTCTACACTGAAGTCTAGACTCCCAACGGTTCATAGAATCGTGGGTATAATGTATACCAATAATTTTAAACCATTGGTATATATAAAAATTCTAGTAGTGAAACCCATTATGGAACATCCTTGATAGTTCATACATTAACTATTTAATTTCAATGAATGGGTTAAAGATTCAACCAGTACATGTATAATATATTTAAATGAAACTCCCAAAATTTTCACTTAATTATTAAACAGTTTCATTTAATGAATCTGGGATATACTATTGAATTATGATAATTGAAATAAAATCATTATAACTTAACTATTAAATTGGAGTTATGAATAAGAATAAAAACATTATGAAAAATATTTTTTATGTTTTTAGATAATTAAAATATTTGTACTAATTTATAATATATAAATACTCTTTTTCAGTAGTCATTTTGTAGAGACCCATAGCTTGACGTACATGGACATTACATTACTTTTGCGGAATACTTAATACATAACAATAACAGACACCAAAGGACCATAATAGTTTAGTGTCTTTGGAAACTCAGAATATAATCTTCTAAACTTGGTGAAAGATCTTCAATATCTCCCATAAAAATCTTCCCCTTTTTTTATTACATAAAACCTTTCTTTAAATCCTGGGGAAAAGAAAACATAAAAAGGGTGAGATCAAATGCCCAGTAAGGGTAAACATAGAGAACATAAAACAATCCAAAAAAAATTGAATGCAAAAACTTGAACATAAAATCTAAACATCAAAATCTTGAGAAAAGACAAGAATATTGCAAGTATGTAAGGAATATATCATAATGGATCATAAATAATGATAAAATAGCATGGTAATAAATCATGTAATTGTGGAAAGCATTAAGCACATGTTATGATTTCTATAGTAGCCAAGACATTTCTGCCAAGACCATCTTAGTGGAGAAAGTCCCTTTCTGAATCGAGTTCACTCCTCGTTCCAGTCCTATATCACTGAACCGGATTAACATACCGTTCTAGCCATATCTATCTCATGAGATATAAATCATTACCCAATGAATTAGAGGGAGATATAGGTCCCACCCATCTCATAATGAAATCATTATTACTTGTGCCACAACATGAACATAAATCATTCATCATTACCCAAATTACAAAATGGGTTTCATAAACATCATCCCATCATAACATAATCCATACAAAACAAAATGGATATCATTTCATCATAAGAAAAAGTGAAACCATATAAATCATAGAGAAATTATACTTTAAAAATACACATATGAAATAATTCCATCTTATATGGAAATCGGTTTTGATAAAACACTTGAAATGAATTCTTGAGGAAAATAGCCTTTCTTCATCAAAATCATTTTCTTTTCACAAAATTCCATGCAATTTTAAAAGAAAATGATTTTGTTGAAAATAATCATTAAATATTGTAGAGTAAGATTCATGAAAATAAGGTTTTATGAAATCGTAAAAATCTATTCATTCCATATAAGTTAAAAAACATTATTCTCGTACTTTTACCGGAAAAGTCAAAAAGTACCTCGTATGGTAAACAAAAGAACGATTCCTTCCATACGATGTGGTAAAAGTAAAAAAAGAGTAAAAATGACTTTAAACATACATGGAAGAAAATTAAACATTTTATGAAAAAAATTTGGGAACATATGGACATGGATAATAAACATAACCCCAGAAAATACTTACAAATAAACAATCTTGGATAAGAATGAGAATGAAATAGTTATCCCTTACCTTAGGTCTGATATGATTCGTACGTATCTGAACCTCCTGTATAATGATTTAAATAATGTCATTGACTTATTAAAGAATCATATTCATTGTTATTATATCATATATGGTTCACTTATGACTTTATATTACCCGTTCTTTTGTAAATTCCATGTTAAAGCAGTGTTTTGGGTAAAATCGTTCTATTTATCGTACGTTTTTGGAATTGTTGTTCTTGATATTATTATTACTTATATCATGATTTATTTAATTTCAGAATTTAAATCATGATTTATATATCATATATATATTCAGTGTATATATATATATAATAGATATATAAATGAAATGAAATACACCGTTCATGGAGACGGTAGACTGTACGTACGCATGAACGCGGTTTTCATTTCCTTATTGAATTAAATGGAATTAAGTAAATGAAACATATATGTACGTAAATCCAGTATCATTATTATGTAATATATTTCATTATTATTTATTATATATACTTTTTAATCTTACTTGAATGGTTAATCATGGAAAATGAATCTCGTTGCGTTTGTGGAGATGATAGTCCGTACGTATGCACGAGCGATGATATCATTCCCATAATCGTGGAATTGTATTTAAGTGTATTTATAATATTTAAGAATCAATATAACTTTAAAATAATCATATATAGTTATTTATTTACACCATTATACCCATCCAAGTAATGTGGTGGTGGAAAACAGATTACACCACAGCGTGGAGACGGTATTCCGTACGTACACACGTGTGGTGATTTCGTTTCCGTAGGATGAATAGAAGATTAAATTGGGTTGTTTCATATTTATAATAACATATCAGTATATAAGTAATACTGATGTTATTACTTTATAATGAAACAACTAAAGAAGAGTAAGTAGAAGAAGAAATAAACATGAAAGAGTCGGTAGAAGAGATTACCTCTTCCTCGACGCACCTCCTTTAAACATCTTCTTAGGGCACTAGAGTTGGTAATTTGAGAAGAAAAGAACCTCTATAATGTAACTAGAGAGGTTGAGAAGAGTAATTGACAGGGTTTGTTTGAGCTTCAAGGCTCAAAAGGGTGTGAAGAGAAGAGGGAAGGGGTGCACTTTTTATAAGGGAGGAGAGGGGAACCTTAGGAAAATGTAAAATATTATTTTATAATAAAGTCATATTCGGTTTTTAATAGCTCAAAATTGATTTATTTAAAATCTAATTTGGGTATGGGTCTAAATACTCTCAAAAAATAGGTTTTAAAAAAGTTTAGGTTACTATTTTATCCTTATCATTTAGATTTAACTCTAAGTAAAATAATTTATCTTTTACCGTGTCTTTTTGTTTTCTGACACTATATGGTTAATAAACATACTATAACAAGCCAAAAAAACCCAAAGTGGTTCATTATTAATATATATATCCTTATCTAAGTCATTTGGCCGAACCTTCGATTTTTAGGAATAAAATAACAATTAATAATATAATATTTGTTTTAAAAACTATTTTATGTCAATTTTGACAATATTTGGTACTTGATTTTTGTGAAAATCATAAAAGCATTATTAGTTCGAAAAAAGATAATTAAATAAATAATAACATGTTATATTAACCTATAAAATTATCGAAATTCATAAAAAGTCTCAAAATACATTTATTTGGGTATTTATAATTTCAATTATTTTAATATTTCATTATTTAGGTAATTACTGCATCCCCATTGTGTCATAAATAAATTAAATTATTTATTGTCTAAAATTTATAAATAAAATACCATCAGTTATGAAATCTTTTTAGATTTATAATGAATATTTATAGTCTAATTTAACTTATTTACAACCCTATATTAAAAATGTTTTATTTATTAAACTTTGATTTTAACTTTTTTAACACTTTTTTAAATAAAATAATAATAAATGTCCTAATCTAATCCAAGTGGACCTAAAGGGTAATATTTTATTTATAAGGTTGTTTTTTATCAAATTACACTTATCCAATAGAATTAGGACATGTGTTAGGGTAATAATAATATCATTTTTACCCTTAATTACCCTATTTATTTTAACCGTGGTAAAAAAAAGTAAAAATTTACTATTCACCAAAAATTATTTTTATCTTATTGAACCACATTTTACTCCTTGATATTAACCGTGTCTCTCAGATTTTCGAAATTCCACTCAAAGAAGCGGTAAAATTAAGTTTTATGTAAATTTTCAAACTCTCCTAGGAGGTGGGTAAAAGACGGTGAATAGTTCAATAAAATTTTTATATGTCTAAAAATATTATAAAATGACTCCAATGAATTACACTGAATTTATATAGGTATTACATATCAATTTTGAACTAAACTAAATTTAAATAAAATAAATAATTATTTATATAAAAATTCAGTTTTTAAATAGTAACCCAGTGTTTTCACTATTCATCAAAAATTGAATGTTTTTAGAAAAATACCAAAAATTCACCCTAGGATAATTTGGATATTCCGAATCCAAAAATGAAGTCTATTCCAAAAGATAAAATTTATAAAATTTCAAAAAGTGGGTATTACTGTTCATAACGACTAGTTTATATAACATATATTTGTTTAGTGAAACTCGGTATTGCGTACAACACACGCTATCGTGGAAGGTCGCGATTGCGTGTAATGCAAGCCAAGTTAGGGATGTGTTTATTTCAAGATCCTTTTGGTGTAGAGTACAACACAAGAAATCAATGAAATTAAAAAGAATATTTTTCATAAAATCTCGGGGTGTTACACATTTCATGCTTCAAAGATATATTTTCATCAAAAGTGGTTTCATTTCGTTTTATGCATTGATTTTATAATTAATTTCTGGTAATCCTAGAATTTTAATTTATAAACAGGTTATCATTTTTGAAATAATGATTCCAAAAATATATTAATGTGAAAATTTTGGATTTTTATGAAAAAAAGTGAATAGTGAAAAAATATGGCTTTTATTGAATACTATAATTTACATTCAAGAATCAAAAAAGTCCCACTTTATATTTTATTTATTTTGAAATTTAATTTTTTTATTTTTATTAATAAAATCAAAAAAATATCATTTAAGTCTTCATTATGCTTAATTTTGGTAGAAAACAGTTTTATACTACAAACTAATTATATTTGTAAAACTGTTTTGCCATCACATTTTGTGGGTTTATTTTAAAGGTAATTTAGGATATTAATATAAATTAAATTTTATAATATTTATTCCATATTTGGAATACATGTTTAAATTTTTTTTAGAGAATCCACTTTATTTTTTTGTTTTAATGAATAGTAAAAACAGCAAAATCTTTTCTTCATCGTTAAGAATAAACTGAGTTTACATAGGGGTAAGGATAAACTAAAGGATAAGGGATATATTGGTAGATAAACATGTGTAAATAAAATTTTATAACCATATATATTCCCTATATCCTACCCTTATAGATATTTTTTATTTTGTTTCCATTTATCTATAATATGATATTAATATATGTAAATATTTTTAAACTTTCCAAGTGTGCCCTCACCGTCACATATGAAAGGACACACCACTCTTCTCCTATCCATAGTTCAACAACTGTTTACTAATTAAAATACTTAATACTTAAATAAATTCCATCCCCATATTCTATAGCTTATGTATTGATCGTAATACCATCCTTTCAGGGATGAAGCTGTAAGCCAAAGGAGAATTCTAATTGATGAGGTGTAGTTCTTAACCGATCACTTTGAATTTTATTTATTATTATACCTTGAATAATACTAAGTTATACATAATAAAATTATAAATATAGTATCACTAATATTCTAATATTTTATAATGTAAATGGAAAATCCCTTATCTACCACTTTTCTATCAAATTGGAAATGAATATATCGCTCGTTCGTACATGAGGACTATCATCTCCATGCAATGATATGATTTATTTTCAATCGTAACATCACATTTTTATTTATAATTATTAATTTATTAATTATATAAGATATTTATGATCCAATAATTTGTCTATATTGATAAAAAAATTATATATCTTTCATTCAATCTTTTCATTAGAAGATGAATACAACGTTCATGTATATATATTGACTAATGTCTCAATGAGTGGTGTAATGGATTTTTCTATATATAAAATTTATCAATGATTATAAATAAGTATATAATGAATAAATATTATATTTATATCATAATTAAATTTTTTGTATATTATGTGAAAATAATAAAAGTACAAGTACCGAAGCATCCAAATCAAAACATTCCTCATAGTTGAAAGTGTTAACACTAGGAAGTAAAAATTTTTATAAATAATTTTTTATAAATTGGTGATTAAATATTATAAGTGGAAAATATATGATATTAAAGGTATGTATATAGTTCTTATATATATATATATATAAATTAATTTAATATAAATTAGGATAGAGAACTTTCAAAGTGAGTGAGGCTTTAGGTAAGAATTTTTTTTTATAACTTCATTTTTATCATGATTATTTTTGATAAAATTTATAATGATGAAATTATATAATATATCAATCAAAAATATCATAAATTTTATTATACACTTTTTATTTTTTGATATTAAATTTTCTCATTTCATTTCTCGCTATTTATGTACTTAAGAGACCAAAAGAATATTTTTATTAAAAAAACATTATTTTTCTCTTCAGTCAGGAATAATTTTGTTCCAAGACCAAATTTTTGTTAAAATGTTTTAAAGTTTATGTTTACTATATTAAAATTATTGATTAAATATTTTTTTACTAATATTATATTTTTAAAAAAATTATTCAAAGGAATCCTCTGATCATTTTCTGAATGAGGTACTTTTTTCAAAATATATGAACAAAATATTTGTTTTGACATATATCACACTAATAACCTCTACCACCATCAAGAATAGAATTTTATTGGAGTTTTAATTTTCAAATATACTTATTTATTTTCAAATAAAATTTCTCCAATAATATTTTAGATATTAGTATTATATAAATAATTTATTTGAAAATGAAAACTGTCTTTTCCGAAACTAATGTTCTAGTGTTCATTAAAATATATTTTACATCTATGATATAATGCTTTAATTATATTAATGGTTCCTAGAGGATATGATTATATGAACCATCTCTATTTTTTCTCTATATTCATTATAGTTATTATTATGAAATATTGATGAATCAATTTTTCTTTTTCATGAGATAAGTTATGATGGAAGGATAAATATTTTCATATTCTTGTGGTATAAAATATGGATGGATTGTGATTTTGTAATGAGTATATATATTATATCCCTCTAATTAATTGGGTAAATATTTATGTCTTGTGATCTAAAAGGGTACATGGGAGGTTATCCCAAGCCCAAAATAGGTTACACATGTTTCCATTCTATACCTAAAAGTGGGAACATGAGAAGTTATCCCATGCCTAAAACTAGTACATGAGTGGTTATCCCAATATTATCATATATAGAATTCCTTTATGGGTGTCTTTGACATAATTTTTCTATGATTATGATTATACAACAATTTATTAATCTATTTTATGAGATGATATTATGTCAAATCTATTCTCTCACAACTCATGTTATTTGATTCTGTTATGATTCATTTATTATGAACTACCATGAATTATTCCATGACTCAATATTTTGAGATAAGAATTTATGGATATGATTTTTGAATTTTAATCTCATATCATGATACACATATACTCATGTTATGATTAAATAATCATTAATATCTCTATTATTTACCCATACGTAGTAGCTGAACACACCCTTTTATGTGTTTTCTTTTTCCCATGATATAGAGAAAGGTTTTGTGTGTGATATGCCTAAGAAGGGTGATATTTTTGAATAACTAAGTGGGGGATGATGTAGATATTTTATGTACCCTTTGTTTATGCTTCTAAATTTTCAAATTCATTAATAATTATTGTCCTCAAACATGTATTATTGTAATATTTATTAATTATTCATCTAAAATTATGTAATATTTATGTTCGAAATGTTTTGGCCACTATAGTTCATATTAAAGGAAGGTTTAGTTTTTTTGGAATCTAAAATTTGGAAACTTTAGTGATAACCCCTAGGAAAATTCTATGTAAAGGTGAATATATAGAGTTATTGTAAATAAATAAGTGTCATTTTCCCTAGAAAATACATCCTTATCTAGAAAATTAAATATGGATGCGGCAGTGTTATAGATAAACCTTGACATTTTCTTTACAAAATATAATAATGGACTTGAATAGATAGTGACCAGGGATAACCTAAGTTAAACCTAAGGTGTCACTATTTCGAAGGAATGTGTTATGATTTTCACATCCTATAATATATTTTCATGGTTATATTGAATCTCAGTATGATTATTCATCTTTACATTATTATTTTTGATTTTATTCAATGGATAGAGTCCAAATGAACTGTGTTAATGAATTATATTATAGACAATGAAATTATTTTTCACCAGAGAAACCAAATATTATGATATATTTTATATAAAATATAATTTCCATTATTTGAGAAAATTATCAAACCATGAATAACTATGAGATTATATAAGAGTAGAGTATGGAACAATATTCTATTGGGTCCTTCATGAAGAATCATCCTCTATCATTTAGTGGTTTTTATAATCCTATAATTTTTTATATATACATTAGTTATAATGAAAATATATTTTCCATTCTCTAGTTCTCATATCATGGAAAATTAGGTTTATATATTTTTCATTTAGAAGGTCAAATAGATTAATGGGGGGCTATTATTAAGAATGTGTTGAGATATGATGACACTTACTCTATATATTTTGATTATTTTATAAGGATATTTTTTAGGAAGTAATTTCCTCTTATTCTTATAAAAAAAATATATAATGTTTCCTTGAGAAAAAGTAGAATAATGGTGAATTCATTAGCACCTCCAAGAAAAATATTACTAGAATTATGAGGTAAATTTATATTACAATAATATAATTTGAATAAAAATATTGATCAATTATTATATAGATTAAAACAAAGTAACCAAAGGGTGTTATAAATAATATAATTTAGTTGATATGAATAAATCATTCAATGAAATTACAAGGTAGAAATATATATTCGAGTCACCCATGAATCATACAGTTTTGATAATAAAATAAATATGGCATTATACAGAAATTATAATATTGAAAACCATGGAGAGATTAAAATGTTGATTTATTTATTCCAGATGTTTAGAAAGAAAAATAGAGGAAAATTTCTCAATAGTACTGATAAAATTATTTATGTGTGGTAAAGAAGGCCATTGGGTAATCAAATATTGATGTAATGGGAAAAGAATAGATAATGATGTGAATGGAGAGAAAGATCCACATAATAAACCAACAAGAATCCAATGTTCCTAATTCCAGGAGTATGGATATTATGCAAACTATTTCCCAAATCTATTGATTAATGATAATGATAGATGTTAGAAACCTCTTAAGCCTAGAGAAAAAGGCATGTCTTATGCGATGTCTATTCCTGATGCAGGGTATGATAATGAAGCTATAAACGATATAAATTCTATCCATTCTATAAATTCTAATGTATTATTTTATTCTTCATATATACATTATTTTATATCATAATAATTTCATGAGGGTTTCACATTACCACCTCTATTATTAGATGTTTAATTAAAAATAAAAACTCAGTATGGTATGATTGTTTCAACTCATGTATTTGATTATTCTCCAGTAGCTGTTTTTGGAAATTTCTTTCATTAAAATATTTGTATTTATTATATAATTGAAATAGATTCTATTTTTAGCATGTAATGTATTTAAATATATAAATCCAATACCAATTATTGAGGAGGGGAAGTCACTATTCATATTATGAACCAACCAATGATTATATAATATTGTGATGCTAAATATGAACTTCAAAAGTAAACAATGTCCACTATATGAGTCATGATTCCTTATCTATGGTTGTGTATATATCATAATATTTTGTGATAAACTCAAAATCAAATATATTTTGATTATATGAGAGTTTTCGAATCATTTTTGGAATAATTTAATTGTATTCCTTTTAATTGTGATGTTTATTTTTCAATAAAACTCATACCTGGGGCCACATCCCTTTCAAATACTCAATTAAAAATATCCCCAATTGAGTTGCAGTAATTGAATATGAATATTCATGTGATTATTAATAAGGGGTTCATTTAGATAGGTGTTTCAACAAGGGATGAATATTGTTTTTGTTAAAAATAAATATGGATCAATGTGAATCTACATTGATTATTTGTAATTGAGCAAGGTTAGAATCAAAAATAAGTATCATCTTCCACGTATTGATTATTTTTTGAATCAACTATGGGGATATTGGTATATTTAAATTATTAATCATTAAAATTTATACTATCAATCGAGGGTCAGAATTGAATAAATACCCATAAAAAGATTCTCTATGATATATGAGTACTGAGAATTTATATTGATTCCATATCTTCATACTAACTCCCCTTCTATATTTATAGATTTAATGAATATAGCCTTTAGAGATTAACTAGATTAGTTTATGGTAATATTTATTATTTACATTATTATATAGTAAATGTTTAATGAAGTGCATGAAATTCACATGATTCTTTTAATAATGACCTTAAAGAATGATAATCTATATCCAAAATTTACAAAGTGAAAATTTTTTCCTTAAAAGGATTCATTTTTGTGTTCAATAGTATCAATAAAGGGAGTCTCAAAATGTCAATTTATGATGAATTTTATTAAATTTTGTCCCAGAAATACAACTATTACTAAGATCTATAGTATACTTAGATTTGTAGGATATTATCAACACTTCATAAAGAATTTATCAGGTCAATATAATTTTCACCATGCTAACGTGGAATGGATAAAACTTCTTTGGACCATTGAATGTGAAGAAAATGTCAAGGAACTAAAGAGATGGTTGGTCAGTCCAACTGTGATTACACTTAATTGTAGTAGAGAAGGGTTTTTAATTTACTGTGATCAATAAAAAAGTGGTTGTGATGAGTTCTTATAAATAATTATATGGTAATAGATTATGCCTCATGTTAATTGAATGTTCATTTTTAAATTACCCTACTCATGATTTTGAATTAGTAACAGTAATATTTTCATTAAATATGTAGAATCATTATCATTATAGATATAGTTGAGATATATATAATGATCATAAAAGTTTAAATCATAGAGTCATCAAGGGAGAGTTGAATATGTTATAGAGAATTTTGTTGAATTTGATTAATGATTAGGACTATTCAATACATTACCACCATAGGAAAAGAACATTGTGGATGAATCTTTGAATCAAAATGATCATGCTAGTTTCTCTATGATGGGGATCTAAAAGGATCCAATATTTCTAGAGTTGGAAAGATAGTCATTGAAATCATGAAGAAAGGGGATAAATCGTATCTTTATCAATTAAGTGTTCAACCACCTATTAGTGTGAAAATTAAAGAGGTGTATTAGGAAGATGTTGAGATATAAAATAAGTTGAAAAATGATCTGGCATTAAAAAATTATTATGATGTAATGATATGATTCAAGAACACAAAATGTGCCTTGTTAATAATAGAATTGGCTAAGTAAATATTGGATGTCTCACATAGTTAATATTTGTCTATTAATCCTAAAATTTTGAATTTTTATTGAGATTTTATGGAGTATTTTATTTGGTAAAACATAAAGATAGATATTGTAAATTATTTATGATAATTCTTGGTACTTTAATGAGATAGGGTTCAGGGTCATACGTCAAAGTAGAAGATTAAACCATTACCCATACCATAATGGTAATATTAAAACATTTCCATGAATTTCATCATTAGAATCCTAAAAATATCTAAATCCCACAATTCTATTTGGGTTATAGTCTATTTCATTATGAATTCAATAAATTATATTATTATTAGTGAATATTTCAATATTTATCAACATTTCCAGACATTCATTAAGGATGTTTCAAGGTTACATAGAGTGCCCAATTAAATTGTATCCGATCATTTTTCTAAGTTTAACCTAAGGTTCTGGTAATGTATTCTATAAAAACTAGATTCATTTTTGGGTTTTAGTACTACATATAATCCTCAGATATATTTTCAGTATTATAGATCCATTTAAGAAATAAGAGATAAATTAATATCTAGTTTTGTAGATTTTAATGGTGATTGGTATCAACACCTTCCTCAATTCAAGTATTATTACAGAAAAATATTTCGCTCAATTATTCAGATGACTTTTTATGAAGCCCTCTCTTGGATGAACAGTAGAACACCGAAATTATAGGTTGAAGATGTAGAATGATGTATATCTAGAGTTTATCTAGTATTAGAAATTATGAGATATCCAGAGTCATCATAAATACATCAAGGAAACATAGAGTCGATAGAATTTTAAGGATTATAGTCGTTTGAAAGATATGGAATTTAATGTTAGTGAGGAGGTATTTCTATGTATTTTTCTATGTAATAGTCTCTTGAGATATTAATGAATGGAATATTGGTACATAAGTATATTATTACCTTTTATATTCATAATTGAGTAGGGAATATGAATTATCTCTTGGAACTTTCACCATTCTTTTAACAAGTTCATGATGTATTCCAAGTATCCCTTTTGAGAAAGTACATACCTGATCATTAGAATTTATAGAACTTAGAGGTTGCACAACTAGAAAAGAAAATTATTATAAAGAAAAACTATTATAAATATTTCATCATTGAGATGAAGTGTTACTGATATGGACTACTCACTTGGTTAATGTTCTTTACAGGAATCATAAATTTGAATAATCCATATAGGAACTCTAGGATGTGTTGAAAAAAATATCCTAATTTTTTTTGTATCAATGTGACATAAATTTAAAGTGAGAAATTTATTTTATGGTGGTATAATGTCACCCCCATATATTTTAAATTTATTTAATTTAAAATAAAATTATGTAACATATAGATTTATTAACACACAACACTGAGTTTAAATGGATCACAATATACTTCAAAATTATGATAATTTAAATGTGAGAGTTATAACCCAGCTCATAAATTCGAAGGATAAATAAGAATAAAAATATTATGAAACATATTTATAATGGTTTCACATCATTCAAATTAATTGACTAATTTATAATCAATACACACTCAATCTTTAATAAATTTAATTTATATATTAAAATATGTTTTCTTTTAAAAAATGGTTTTTTATTTCATTTGTATTGGGATATTATAATTAATTAAAACCACTCTAATAATTTATATTCTATAAAAGGGATAAATTTTCTAAATTATCATATATAAATCAGTTTAATGTTAATCTTTTGGATTTATTTGAAAAGATTAATTTTTTATTGAATAGTAAAAAGATACATATTTTGTTGAAAATTATCTTTTCTATTAATGTATTTACAATGTCCCATTTTTTTAATTTATTTTAAAATAGTACTAGTTATTTTTTGTGAAACAGAATCCAAAAATTTTCATTGGAATTAAAATCGTGATTAATTTTTGTATAAAAACATTTTTAGGCTTAGATTTTCATTTTTCTAGAAAACCATTTTTCCTCACATTTCTAGATTTTAATTTAAATATAATTAATGAAACATAAAAAAAATTAATCTATTAAAATGGTATAAATAGTTATAATCTTAATTTCAAAATAAATTAATGGTATAATATCATTTTTGTTCATAATTAATTGTAAAAATAGTAATTGTTTTTACTATGATTAAGGATAAAATGGGTTTATTGGGAGGGATTAAACTAAGATGTAAGGGTATTATTTCTAGATAAAATGTTCAAAATACAATTTTATGGCCATATTTTGACCCTCTATCTCCTCCTATACACATATTAGTAATTTTGGATCTATTTGGATTGAATATAAAATTAATACAATTTAACGTTTTTAAATAACTTTCAAGTGACACCTATCCCTCCATTATAAAAGGACACCCCTATTATATATTCTTCATAAATAAAGTGACTTTTATATCATCCAATTTATGAAAAAATAATTTCATAAAATCCATCCATATGTCATATATGTCGATTTTATCAGAATAATATCTTTTAAAGGATTAAGGTGTTAGCCAAATGAGGTTTCTTAAACAACAACTTTCAATTTTATTTCTTATTCTACCATCTATAAACCGATTTTATCCATAATAACATGATTAATCCCATATCATAAATATATTTAAATGTTATTTTAATTATTTAAAACCCCTTTTCCACCTTTTTCCATCAAACGGGAAATGAAATTTTCACTCATGCGTAAATGTGTACTACCACCTCTATACATTGATATGAATAATTTTGCATCCATTCTTAAAATGAATGTTTATAATAATACATTTAATAAATATAAATGATATTTTTGAATTAATAATGTCTTTATAAGGATAAAATGTTATTTATGCTTCTTCCCTTATTATTGTTATAAAATTAATAGAACATTCATGTGTACATACATACTACTATCACCATGAATGGTGTAATTAAATTTTCAATATATTGATTTTATGGATGATTATAAATAGTTATATAATGAATATATATGACATTTATATCATGATTAAAATTCTAGAGATTATGGGAAATTCATGGTGATGATGCTCTCCCTGGCGGTGATGGACTAACCCTAATTCCATAGAGCCATGCTCCCCCCCTCTCGGTCAAAGGGGGGAGTTTCACGATCTAACTCTCATGGAAACGGTATATCCTTATTTCCATTCTCAAATCCTGGTTATTTTCCTCCCTTCTTGAGGTTTTATCTCCCTCTGAAAGTCCCTGATCTATTCAAGGAAGTGCCTCACCTCTTTCTTTCCCCAGTGAAGCTAAATAGTGTCACCGAGCTATGAAAACTCACTATGGTGGCTAGGTTTCATCTTCAGTGTACCTCAGTTGATGAGTTCGATTGGTTTTTCTTTTATTATTTGGTTCTTCAAGAGTGAAAAGTTTTCAGTTTACTTTATTAGAGGCACTTGATGATTTGGTTTGATTCAGAAGTCGATTTGATTACCGCCTTATCCAAGGCCCCTAGAAAATTCAATGGATCTATTTTTTATCCATTTAGATGGAGTCTCGATTTCCACATGATATGTGATCCATAGACATTGGAAACATGGGTAAGTCTCCCTAGTCTTTGAATTTCCTTTCGTAATACCTTCATTGTGTGTACTATTAGGAATATGGTAAGTTGGTACCTCTTCTCTGATTGTCTAATGGAGATGGTATGTCATCCCATATGTTCACAAATTTGTTTTGAGGTTGGTGTAGTATGGTCACCTATGAATTGATTTGGATCATGGAGGGGAAGGAGTTTTTGTGGAAACAAGACGATATATTTGAGTCGTGGATGTTCTACTATGCTACTATTGGCTGATTTGGTCATGTGGAATCGGTATGTTACAACAAAGGCTTCACTGGAATTTCACAGGGGGTTATAAAGAAGGTTAATGGTTGATGTGGTGCTTCTGTTTTGGTTTTTCCTCTTTTGAGGGATCACCATAAGAGTATTCCTCCAAGGGGAGATTCTATGGAAGTCTTTTAGGAGTAGGGAGTGTGTCTGGAGGTAAATTCCTTTAGATATGTAGCGGTTTAAGAGAAACCTCAGAAAAATGTGGAGTGGGAAGCGAAGCAGACTAATCATGCAGGGGACATTGCTCATGGTAATGTTATGAATGAGGTGCAACAGAGGCCACTATATTTGATGTCTAGTTAGGTTTTTTATCATCTAATGCATGATATTGGTATTGAGAAGGAACTTCCAATAGAAAATACTGAAAGAAATTATTCCTCATGGACAGACCTTGTGACTGAGGAGAAAAATATTTTTTATAAAACTTGAAACATGTGGAAAAATGTATTTAGTAAATTGTTTAATATTTTTATGAAAAGTATTGAAAATATTTTAATTAAAATATAGGCATGTAAGATAATGATTATAGATATAAATGAAGACAAAATATTAGTATTACATACAAACAACTTTCTTGATGTTTAATTATTATATAGTTGTATAAATGGGAACCAAACATTTAAAACAAATTCATGACCAATGGGTGATTAAAGTCATGTTGGTCAAGGAAATAATTTTATATGATTCCCATAAATGAACCTTTAAAATAATAAATCTCAAAAAAATGGAGATTGTAAAATAAATCCTTTACCCCATTGGTAACATTGAAATAAAAATAGTTGTTTGAATTATAACTATATATGACATATAATATCATGAATAAAAATTATTCATGATTTAATATGTAAATGGGTAGAATATACAACATATAAAATAAATTGGTTTACAACATTAAAATATGCCTTAATGAATGGGGACTAAGATATAATCCCTTTCAATGACCGTATAATTTAATTGATAATTAATAAATAATGTTATTATGTTTGACAAAATTTATTTCCACGTAAAACATTTCAAAATAAGATATAATATAATCAATGGTCATTACACACATAATATTATCATATGAATGATAATGAATAAGTAATTTAACTCAAGGAAAAAAATTGAGTTGTAAATTCCCTTACATCGAGTTCTCCTCCTCTTGTATATAATTTATTTTCATAAATAATATACATATGTTAGTTATTTAAATTATTATGAAATTTTTTATAGTTTATTATTTCTTTTAGTTTAGTTATTAGCATTTTTTATTTAGTTATATAATCAATTAAGTCCACGTTGGAATCTTTGATGATATTCAGTTTATATATCCAAAATGACTTCGATTGGTTGAATATAAGAAATATATTTCATTATTCTATCATATGTGGAATATAAATTATGAGACAAATATCATTTTTATACATCAATTATAATTTTATAACCAACTATGAATTATGTTTTTGTGAATTTAACTACTTTATAATCATGAAGATGCTATATTTTATGTATGTATAACTAACATTTCCATTTCACAATGATCATGATGAAAAAAAGGTAAATGTTATTTTTTATTTCAATAAGTAAAATTATATCAATAATATAATATTATTTATTTATATAAACTAATATATATTATCCACATGATGTGGTAATGAAAAAATAATAACATCGCCTTGTAGAGGTCGTAATCCACATGTACGCATGAAAGAAATTATCATTTTTTTATGAATGGGAAGGTAAAAAATATATGATATATTAATATACTATAATTATAATAATGATAGGAATATAATATATGTAAATTAAATCCATCATAATAAATATTCATGAGTGGTGATGATGGAAAACAAATTTCTTCAGTTCACATGGCGGTAGTCCATCATACACATGAATGATGAATTAATATCTCATTTTAGAGAAGAGGATTTGGATATAGTATCTTACATTAAAATAATAACATTATATTATATGAGAGATAAATTTTTTGTAACCTAGGGGCTGAATAATATTTTAAGGTGGTGGAAGAAGAAATAAAATAAAAATGCTTGATTAAGAGCTATACCTTTTCATCAGACAACCACTTGGGGGTTACCTGAGAACCACCACTAGGATGGTTTTATAATCAAACCAAGGACTGTAGAAAGTGGTTTTGTTTTTAGGGAATGTATTTGGTAAGGTATTTTATAATCCATAATGCTAATTTTTTATGTAGAGGAGTGGAGAGGGGTGTATATTTATAAGGGGGGAGGGAACCCGATTGGCAATCTCCAAAATGAATACAAAATGATAAAGTCATTATCCAGAACAATATTCCCAACTAACAGAGATTATAATTTAGAATAGTTTAATGTTGATATATTTCAAGAAAATATGATTTAAACATGTTTAATTAGAAAAAACTAATTTATATTTTTTAAACCCATCGGTAAACCCTTTATTACCTTAACTGTTCTAATTATTTTTTCTATTTTTACTAATCAATATGACCAAAAATTAAGTTCAAAAAATTAAATAACATTAATTAATAATATTATTAAAAATATGGAATATATTTTCACCCAATTAAATTCATATAATTGGTAGATTATAAACTAAAATTAATCCCACAGATGCAATGATAAAGCGTTTTTCCAACAAAAAAGTTTTCGTAAGTATAGAACTTTTTTATATCAAACTTAAACATAAAATTAATTCTAATGATATAGGTTATAATAATAATACTATAGTTGAACTAATTTTACTTTTAAATAATTTTAAAACAAATTTTAACTTAATAAATTGTTATTTATAAAAGTTGTTTTAATTGAAATCATTATTTTTCAATATTCAATGAAAAAATTATCATTTCAGAGAATTATAAAAAATCACTCTAAAATAATTTGTACATGATTATTAAAGAAATTAATTCAATTTTTTAAATTATTATTTTATATTGGGAAAAATTATTTTGAGAATAAGTGAGCAAAATTCGATGAAATGAAGTTTATAGGAAAATTCATTTTTTCAAGGGAAAATGATTTTTCATTAACTCTTTTAGATTATTCCTCATTGTATAAATTACAATTAACATAGATATAAATATAAAAATTTAATTTAATTAAAACTACTCCTCATTATGTGTTACTTCAATTAGCTAATAAGGAAACATGATGAACTTTAAAACATTTTCTCTGAAACAAGCATTTTTAATCATAAAAATGAATTAATATTGAAGTATAATATAAAGATGATAAAATTTAATTTATTTTATTAAATATAACTAAATAATAATTATTTTAATTTGAAATAAAATTAAATTTTTTAATGGAAATTTTAAATTACATAATTTATTCAATATAAATGAACATTTTACAAAAATCAATATTTTTCACTATTTAATGAAAAAACGTCAATTTCTAAAAAAACTAAAATTTCACAGTAAGATAACTTTTAGATGATTATTTTAAAAAAAGTATCATTTTTATTAAAAAATTAATAATGTTCATGATAATGAAATATATTACTAATATAGAAAAGGTATGAAAAATAAATCTTGAATAAAACATATTTTTTAAAAAAAATACATTGTATTCATTAAAAATAGATGATTATTTCCTACAAATATATAAATAAATTTATATTTATTAGGATATTTATATATATTTCATAATGTATTTAATCATATTCATATCCTCTAATTTAACATCGACGTTATAATAGTCATATTTAAATAATATTATTTCATTGTTCATTTAGGATTGGTGTTTCATGTCATCTACACTGCTGAACATTTTTTTTCTATTTAAAATCATTGGGGGTTACATTCTACCAAATTTGATAAATTTTAGTAACACTATTTGAAATTGATCTCAGTAATAAATGTTTTCCCATCTCAATATTACATTATTGAAATCCAAAATCATACAAAGGGTTAATAAAAATTCCACTTGATAAGAGGGAAAGTAAAATATGATTTTCATCTAGAATAATACATAACTAAGTTTAAAATTAGAAAAAAATTGATGTATGAGACAATATGGACCTAGAAAATAGTGTAATACCAAAATAATTATGGAGAGTTACATAGATCACTAACCATAACAATGTGAATAATCATGAGAATGTTAACGAACACAAAACCATAGATTTGAAATGGGTTATAAGACCATAAATTCATCATAAATCCTTTTATTAGGATAGTATATTTTTTAAAGATATATTACAAAGAGTTGTTGATTTTTTTTACCATCGAGACTAAGAAAATATGTAAATATACTTACTTGATAACGTTTTATTTCATAATCATAATTTCATGCTTTGGTTTTTCTTAGATCAATAGCCACTTCATCTCATGGTCTTAGGAATGAATATTAATGATGAATCATATAGATAACCATTCTTTCATAAATAGATATTTCATATATTTTGAATAATGTTAATTACATTGAATGAATACAAACATGAGGATCATAAAGGATTAGTGTCTTTGAAAAAATTGAAATAGAAACAACTAGTTCATAAGTGAACTATATCATCTCCCACTAAATTATTCATAACTACGACCCTTCTTAGATGTAATGTCCTGAACTAGGTTCCACACATGGGTTCCCCAGGATTCCCAGTCACATGAAATCAAGATCACCACCCCATAGAAAAGAGGTTTCAAACTTATAAGGAGGGGTTAATCTCAATTATGGGGAGTATAGAAACCTTGGAATAATATATGTGGATATTAAATCATTTTGGATGAATATTTAGCACATTACAAGAGTACATGCCCTAGGGTCATAATTTTGTAGTTTATTTTGAATCATGGAACATATTATTCTACTTTTGTGAATGAAATTCAACACCCCCTTAAATATCATCCCATTTGGTACTTGTACTTGAAACACTTCTTCATAACATAGGGAAAGGAAACATAAGAAATGGGTGAGCTCAAAATGTCAGTAAGGGTAAATAATGGAAATATGTAGGAATAAAATGAACATAAGGGTATTAGAACATGATCATAACATTTAAACGTTATACCTTATATATTCAAGATCATAAACATGATTCATGGAATAATATTAGGGAATTAAGAATACATGAATCATATGGGATTCAAAATCATAATCTCAAAAATCATAACATAGGAATAAGATAATGATTTTTTTCATACACAAATGCATAGAAAATTTTATGTCAAGGAATCCTAAAAAGACCTTTATAACATGTTAGTATTGGGATAATAAATCATGTACCTGCTTGAGGAATAAGATTCCCTCCCATGAACCCTCTTGTTTCATCTTCAGGATACCATCTAATGTACCCTCTTGTTTTTTGGTTTGAGATTCCCTCATGTGTACCCTCTAATTTTGAGCTTAAGATTCCATCATGTATTGGGATAGAGATTCCATCCTATTTAACCTCTTGTTTAATTCATGGGATTCTCTCCTATATACCCTCCCTATATCACAACCCATTTATCATTACGAGATGTACTGAAGAGAGATATAGGTACCACCGATCACATAATGAAATCATACATGCATGTGAATGAAGATAACAAAACATTCATTATATCAAGACCCCTTAAATGGAATGGGTATCATTGATTTTTCATCACATTAGAAAAGGGTTAGGATTCATAATCATTTAACCAATGAATAACCCATGAAAAGGAATAGGTTTAAAAAAATATAACTTTTTGAAGATAAATGGTATCAAAAAAATAATTCCATCAAAACATTAACCATTCAAGATAGAATATTAACAGTTTTCATAAACTATAAAAAAGTACATCATCTTATATTGAGATGTATTTTGGATGATCACATAGAACGTTTCAAAAGAAAAAATATCATTTCTTTGTAAATACATTTCATAAAACCATTTCATAAATTTATTTCTTATAAATAAGTCTTCACAATTTAATTTAAATAATGTCATGATAATATTACCTTTTACTCTTTGTTAAAAACGCCTTTTAAGTCAGAAAAAAGTTTAAAAACCATTTCCATTAAAAAAACATCAAAACCCAAAAATATGTGATGAAATAATTTGGAAACCATTTTATAGATAATGGTTTTCAAAAATTATAAATAAAACTTAAAATACATGAAATTATTTTCCTAAAAAATATCCCTTTTGAAAACATATAATGGTAAATTTAAAAACAATTTAAATTTTTTTTAACATAACATTTTTTTGAAAATATGTTTCTCTAAAAAAAGTTAAATTCAAAAATTAAAAGAATAATAAGAAATAATTTTATTAAAAACTAAAAATTTAAAATTACAAAATAATATTTAACAAAATGATGGAAATTATAGAGGTTGTGTATATACATGCCGAACAATCCCTTTTCACCTTAAAATGTTTAGAAAAATTATCTGATTGGAAAATGAATACAAGATTCCTTTTAAAATGTTTTGTAAGAAAGTGAAACATGGGAAAAAATCCTTTAAAAATAAAACGATAATATTATAATGTTTTTTAAAATAGTTCTAGAAAACACAGTCTTGAAAGAACACATATTTTTGACTGAATGGATAAATTAAGTAACCTTTTTATAAATATATTTATGAATTATATTAATTAAAAAGAGTGTAAAATGGTACTAATACATGAATACATAATTTATAACCATATTATAATTAAATCACTGAGTTATCTTGATATATGGATCAACATATTTCATCAATGGAAGCATAACGATAAACAATATTTTCCAACAATGATATTGTAGCAATAAACTGTTACTATTGTGGTAACATTGAATCATAATATTATGGAAATAATAACATTACATGAAGCTAAAGATATAATTAAAATAATTATATTAATGATATAACATATAAATGTTTAGTATATACACATCATAGAAAAATATTGGTTCATAACCTGGCATGTGCATCAAAGAAAGAGAATTAAAGCGAAATTGAATTACTGAGTTGGAAACTATGGAACAATAAGACCCATGAGATAAATATCATAAAATTGATATTAAAATACAAATAGAATTATTATACGAGTCCTATAATACTATCATGGGATTTATATAGACCAAAAAAGCATGATGTGTGGTCAATAAGGCATGAGTCTCACAAAAAATAAACTTGAGATGAGAAAACCCTTACTACATGAGTAACATTAGAATCTCAATACCCATGATAGAATAAAATAAAATAAATAATTTATTATAATTAAATAAATTAAATTAATTATATAACATGTTATAGGGTATTATTTACACCACAAAAAATAAGTGAGTAGTTAATATATCCTGTATGTTAGGGGAATAAAATGTGAGATGACATTCCCTTACCATAAGTCTTGACATTCTTCATACATGTTAAAAAATACTACATAATAAATATAAGTTTATTAAAAATTTACCATATAACTAAATTATTCTATCTAATACCATATATGATATTATTAGTATATTATATTACCCATTTATTAACAATTCCATGTTAATGTTATGTTTTAGGTAATATTTTCTCTGTATTTCGTATATGTGTAGACATGTTAATATTGATACACTTACTTATATCATGAGTTAATTATTTAAAGAATTTAATAAATCATATAAATATCATATATATTAATTATATAAATATTTTTAGTAATATATTAATGATAAAATTATTAAATGAAATACACTATTCATTGAGATGGTATGTTGTACGTATACATAAATTCTACTTTTGTTTTATTATCATATTCAATGAATAAAATTAAATTGAATATATATGTATATATATAATAATTAATGTATACTTATTATTTAATATATATCAAATAATTTTAGTAAACCCATATTTAATACATTCCATGTAGAGTGTGAATGAATCACATCGCTTTGAGGAGGGGGTAATCCATACATCCCCAAAAGAAATTATTGAAATTATATAAAATAGAAAGTTGGAAGTTATGTGTTATATAATAATTTAATAAGAATAAATATATCTTAAATTTCTTATATATTATATAAGAATATATTTTCCATCATAATTCCCTACCATGAGAGGTTGTATGTGAAGAATAAACAACATCGTTTCGTGAGGTGTAGTTCTCTATACAAAAGAACGATAAGTTCGTTACCCATTAGATGGAAGTATGTGTAAGTTTTAGTTTAAAAAATAGTATAAAATCAGATCTATATATTCAAAATACTATGGTTATTATATAAACATTAAATAATAGGAGTTTAGTGGATGGAGAATGAAAATAATACAAAAGAGCTTGAGGAAGGATATTACATCTTCTTTTGGTAACTCCTCTTGGTTTGAACCAAAGAGATTACATGGATAGATTTCGTCACAAAGGGAGGCTTATAAGTTGAATAAAGGGATATTGGGAGACCATTTCATCAATATTTTTTTGAGATAAAGGGATTGAGAACATGGAGGAGTAGTAAGTTCCTTTTTATAGTATAGGAGTGCCATTCTTTTTAATTTTGCAAAAGGTAGTTCCACTCAGGTTTTTTCCAAGTCATGTAGCTCCAAACAATGAAAATAATTATATTATATAGAGTATATATTCTAAATTTGAACATAAAATGGATTTTGTAAAAATATATAGGTGATTATGTCCCTTAATGTTATAGTTTAGTCCCTTATTATGCTAATTTTCTTTATAATGGTTTTAATTAATTTTAATTACATTATATTTTTTTAAAAAAACAATATTGAAATTATAAATAATTATAATTTATTATAGTTTAAAATATGGAATCCATTTTTTTTAATTTAAATAAAATAACTGGTATATTTTAATTTATAATTTATCCCATAGGCTAGATGACAATATATATTTTCAATGTGAAAATGATCAATGATTTGCTACATTTATTATCAAATTTCAAAGTGAAATTATCAAAAATGTAATAAATTGTATTAATTAATTTATAATTGATATAAATATACTTCAAAACAAATTATCTATTTGATTTATCCTTAAAAAGATTTATAAAAAATCCATTTTGAATTAAAAATTTTGATTTTCCACTTTTCATCAAAAAATGAAACATCACAGTAAAATAAAAAAAATACATCATAAAATAATTTTTATGATTTTATTCCAAAAATGAATTCTATTTTGACATATATAATTTTTTTCTAAAATTTATATTTAAAATAGGTTTTCCATTAAAATACGGTAATACCACTTTTATAAAAAGATTGGGTTTTTATGTGTAATATTGGGTATGTTCCTATATTATTTCTATCAAATATATTCGATGAATATAAAAATATTTGATTGAATATATAAAATATATATTTAATTATATCATTAATCAATATTAATTAATTCAATTAATTAAAATAAAATCTCTTTTTGAGCATGAATGTAGTTTTTATAAAAAGATTCCCTTTATATTCGTCTAGTTCTTATATTCATTTCTAATTAATTTTTAACCGATGAATTAAGCCATATATTTTCAAATGTTAGTTAATACAATTCATAAAAACCAACATAAATTTATTTTATATATTATTATATTAAATAATAATATTTTTAATAATATATTATTGTTTGGTAAAACTTGGTCTTGTGTGTTACGTAAGACATCAAGGAAAGTCATTGTTACGTGTAACATAAGCTAAACTAGGTGTTATGTATATATCAAGCTAGAAATTATGTTTTGTATGGTTAATTATTAACTTGGTTTTTATATAATGAAATCCAAATATGGTGATTTAATATAAAAAAAATAATTTTTAGTGTTGTGTGAAATGAAAAATATCCAAAAGATTAAATTAACATTTAAAAAACATTTCTCCAAATCATAGGGTGTTACATTATACCCCCTAAAAAAAGATTTCTCACTAAAATTTCATCTGAGATATTAAAGGTTTAGTACATTAAATTTCCATTCCTAGAAACCCATATCATAAAAATGAATACTGAGAATTCATTAAAAAAAGGAAAAGTTAGAACTGTAATAGTTACCCAAAGTAATTCAAAAATAGGTTTCCACGTAGGAGAATATAGGTTGGGAGTGAAGAGTTGACAAGAATGAAAATTATAAATAGTCAATGATATTGATAAATATCACAAATCATAATAATGTGGATGATCTAGAGAAATATAATCATCACAATACCATAAACTGAAGAAGAATGAAATAGTTCATTGATATCATAAAAAATTAAAATAACTAGAAAACATTTTAAATCAAGGATATTCTCCTAATGTTGAATAATATATTTCAAGAAGATATACTTACATGATGTTATTAACTATAATAAGTAAAATCTCACCCATTATTCATGTCTTAACCCATTTCCACTTTACCTATTTCTCTGAAAATTATGGTGAATTATTCATGACTGAAGTACTAATAGATAACGAGATTCATGATAAGTCACCCCATCTATATTTAGTTACCATCAACACAATGTATTTAGAAAAAGTTGTCCAATATACATAAATCATTATATGTTGAGACAATAATTCAATCTTAGAAGCTTCAATAAATTATTAACTTATACATTTCATAAATTGTTATCATTATAACTTTCCAAAAATATGAATGTCCCAAACACTAGAAATAATGTAACAAAAAAATTTAACATTGAATCCCCCATAAATAACAATGTTACCCTGGTTTTCACATTCAAAACATGTAAATAAACTAATTGTATCTTATATTGAACCATGGTAATAACCGTAATCACCACAAATCCTTACTCAAAACTTGTGGTTTTTCTAATTAAAATTTTTATAGTATTTATTTCTTATATGAAAAGATGGTTTAAAATACATCCATGATAACATAGGCCACTTTTTCAAAAAAATAAATTTTCATATCTACTATCATAAGTACAATCCAATTTAATTTATCAATATCATCTACTCTTTATCTATATAAAGTATTAATTTCCGTTCTTCATGAACATATTAAGGGTTTCTATCCCTTAATGTAACATTTCCATTAAATCGATTTTCTAGGTCATAGGTTTCATTTAACACATTTGTGATAATATAAAAATAGAACTTCTACAAAAATTCTTATTTACTTCATGACTCATATAACATAATATTTGAATTCAAAAACACATACACTAAAATCATCCAACATTTTCTTAATCCATTCATCAGGCTTTATGAACTTATTTTTTAATACCTCTTTATATAATATAAAATATAAATCATTCTAATTGTTATATAATCGCAATCTAATAATGAAAATTATGTTTAATGTAAAAAATACTAAAATAATATCCCATAACATCCACATGTTTTTTGTGGTATCATTTTATTTAGTAGTATTACCAACACTTAATCCACCTTCATTATTCTAGTCCAAATATTTACAGTTAAGACATCAATTTTTATAATGACCATACATTCCATATATGGTACATTAAATCTTAACCTAGTTTTATATAGTTCCCTCTATTTACTAAAACCGTAATGGAATAGCGAGAAACACTAATCATAGATGAAAATTACATAATCATTAAAAAATACTCATAGGATCCCTAAATAAGGACACCTACTCCTTTAATACATGATAACATTGGTTTATCCAAGGTTAGTTATAGTCATCGTCTATTTAAATCCTTCATGATTGATCATAATGAGTTTGTGAACACCTAAAGAATACCCCATGAGAGTTTCAAACTAGGTGCCTAGTAAGGCCTGTAACAATGTACCATCTTACACTTGGGTCAGAGACGATGCACCTTGTTAAAGTTGTTACTCTTATGTACATCTATTCTTAAACAATTTCAACATGTAGTATCTATACATAGATGTATTTCTAGAAAACAATTCACTATATTATCTACAAGAATTCTGGGATATTTTCTTAAACATTAAATTATCCTTATTCTAATCCTAAGTGAAATCCCTAGAAATATCTTTATAAATATCCATATGGATCTCACTAATGGTTCTATATTCTAGTTTCTAATAATTGACTAAACCTTTCCTTTGATACAAATTATAATAACATAGTATTAACATACATGGATATTAAATTATTGTAAAAGAATATTTATCACATTATAAAAGTACATACCTTAGGTCCATAAAAGTTTAGTGTATTTGTAATCTTAGAATACATTATTCTAGTTTGGTGAAAGATTATCAACAACCCCCTTAAATATCAACCCCTATTATAATATTTCTTAATACCTTTCTATATAACCATAGGTTTGGAAACATAAGAAAGGGGGGATATTGAATTATCAAAATAGTAAATAAAGGAAATATGTTTTTGTAATAGGATGATAAGGGTACAATAATATGAATATAACATTTAAAAATCGTACCCTGCAAATCAAAGATAAAAAACATGAGTCACGGAATAAAAAATCAAAGTTAATAAGACAATAATCATAAGGGAAAAAGAATCAAAATCCCGGATTTCATAACATTATAATAAGACATGGAATTTATGGAATTCACATAAGCATAGGAAATCATAAGTTAGGTCTACCTACCAAGTATATCATAACATGATAGGATTCATATAATAACAATTGTACCTATTTCGGGCTTGAGATTCCCTCATGTGTACACTTTTATCTTTGGCTTTGTATTCACTCACATGTACCCCCTTGTTTTGGGTTTGGGATTCCCTCCCTTTTATTCTCTAATTTTTGTCTTATGATTCCATATTATTTTAGGCTTGTTTTTTCTTCCCACTTAACCTCTTCTTTTAGTCTTGGTATTTCCTCTCTTGTACCCTCTTATTTCAGGATCAAAATGCCCTCTTGTTCCAAGCTTGGGATTCCCTCCCATGTACCCTCTTAATCTAATAAAACATTTATCATTTCCTAATACATTGGAAGGATATATAGGTACCACATATCACATGGTGAAATAATACGTGCATGTGATACTATATAAAAACATTCATCATATCATGACCCATAAAATTAAATAGTTATCATTAACATTTCATCACATCATAACCTATGTAAAAGGGGCTGGTTTCATAATAATTTCATCTAAGAATAACCCATGAAAAGAAGAAGGTTTCAAAAAAATATAACATGTAGAATATAAATAGTTATCATAAACAATATTCCATCAAAATATAAACCATTCAATAAATAATATGTACAGTATTCAAAAACTATAACAAAGTATATCATTATTGGTGGAGAATTATTTTAGAATATCTCATTGAACATTTTTGAGGGAGAATATAATTTCCTTTAAAATTATTTTCATAATACCATTTAAAAAATTCATTTATTATAAATATATCATTATAATTTCATTTAAAAAAATTTGTAGAAAATAATTTTTTTCTTTGAAATAGTTCTTTTTAAAACATAAATCATTTTAAAAAACATTTTCATTGAAAACAAATTGAAAATTTAAAAAGAATACTTGAAATCATTTGGAAACCATTTTCAATAAAATGGGATTTAAAAAATATAAATACAACATGATATCATTTAAATCCTTTTCTTTTTAAAATAACACTTTTGAAATATTATAATGAGAGATATGAAAATCATTTAAAACACTTGTTAAACATAATATTTTTTTTAAAACCATTTTGTTTGAAAACAACATGAATATAAAAAATATTCTTGAATTTTAGGAAAAAATATTCTCTAAATATAAAATTGTACACTTATTATGTATGTTTAATGGAAATGGTAGTCATGATGGTGGGTAAGTATTTACATGTTGACCATTTATTTTTCACCTTAAAAAGTTGTGAAAAAAATCTTTGATCAGAAAATGGAAAGAAGATCCCTTTTAAAAAAAATTTAAAAGTAAAACAAGCATAAAATATTCCATTAAAAATCATATGATAATAGAAAAAAATTGATTAAAACATTTTTTAGAGATCATAGTCTTAAAAGAACGTAGATTTTTGACTGAAAGGATAAATAAATTCAAATTTTCAAAAAAAAATTTTCTCAGTTGTATTAATTAAGAAAGACTATAAAAATGGTAATAATACATGAATATTTAATGTATAACCCTAGGATAAAAAAGTTCATGGGTTATCTTGATAGGTTGATCATAATATTTCATCAATGGAAGAATAATCATAACTAATCTTGATAAACGGTGAGATTGTAACAATAAACTGTTACCACTATGGTAAATTTGAATAATAATACTACAGAAAAAACATTACATGATAATAAAAATATCATTAAAAGAATTATATTAATGATATAACATGTTGATGAGTACTATATAAAGATTCTAGAAAAAGATTGGTTCATAATATTACATGGATATTAATGGAGGAATATGGAGACAAAATTACTTTACTGATTTGTAAACTTTTGAACCAGAAAACCCATGAGAGAAACATTATAAAATTGAGATGAAAATACCCATAAATTTTAGTATATGAGACATTAATGTAATTTATATACACCACAAAAAATAAATTACTGGTGAATAAGGCATAAGCCTCAAATAATTAAAGTGAGATGAAAAAATCCTAACTAATTGAGTAATTTTATAATTGTGATCCCTATAAAATAATATCATCCATTAAAGATTGAAATATCATTAAATAAATTAAATTAATTATATAAAATTTAATAAGTAATTATATACACAACACAAAATTATCATGTGGTTGTTATGGATTTTATGTCACGGGAATGAAAAGTGAGATGAAATTCCTGTAACGTAAGTCATGACTTTCTTCATACACATTAAAACCAACAGTATAAAAAATGTAAGTTTATTATACACCTAAAAAGAGAAATATTTTTATATAAAATAATATTTATTTATTTATTTTTAATTTCTATTACCTATTTATTATCAATTCCATGTTAATACTATATATCAAGTAATATTTGTGTTGTTTTTTGTATAAATTGTGACTTGTTATTCAGGAAAATCATACATAGATAACGATATACTTATTTTAAAAACACAATAAATGATATAAATATCATACATATTTATAATAAAATATTTATAATAATAAATAAAATATATAACAATTAAATAGAATACACAACTCATGGAGATGGTAGGCCATACATATATATGGATGGTGTTTCAGTTTTATTGACATATTAAATGAAATAAAGTTAATGAAATATATGTATGTGTCTATATGTATATATATATATATAATAATTAAATTATTTTTATTATTTCATATATATCATATAGTTTCAAAAAACTGATCCATATTACATTTCGTGTAAAGTGTGAAAGAATCACATCTCCATGAGGTGGTGGTGGTCCACACTTCCCCTAACGAGGTTATTGAAATTAAAAAAATTGGAAATAATGAAGTTATATGTTATATATTAATCCAATAACCATAAATATACCATATATATAATATATATAAAATAAGAATAAAAATTCCAGTCATGATTCCCAATCATGAGAGGTGGTATAGGAAAAAACGAACAACATCATTTCGGGAGGCAGTATTTCACCGTACACAAGAACGATAAGTTCATTATCAATTAGATAGAAGTGTGAGTAATTATAGGTCTTAAACATATAATAAAAATATATATAATTATATTTAGGATACTTAAGATATTATATTAACATGAAATAAGAATAATTGTGGAGTGGAGAATGAAAATAAAACAAAGGAGCTTCATGAAAAATGCTACCTCTTCTTTGGGTACCAACTCTTGGATTCGCAAAATAGATTACTTGGTTGGATTAATGGCCAAAATAAGACTAATCAGATGAAGGGAGTGATATTTGGAGATTTTACTATCAATGTTTGGGTGATCAAAATGCATTCATTGTTGTGAATTAGGGGGAGGGGTGAGTTCCATTTTATAGTAGATGAGAAGTGACATTCTTGTATATTTTGGAAAAGGGAAATCCCCACACAAATTTTTCCAATTCCAAGTGGATAAAATAATAAAACAAGATCATGAAAATGGTGGGTATAGTATATATATGATCTAACAATGTATTTTGGACAAGTGGATATGTCATATTGGCCCATAAGTTTAAGGAATATTAACATATTAAGCTAATTTTCATCCTAATCATTGTAATTATTTTTAATTAAAATCACTAATACATTTGGTCAAAAAATGATTATCCCTATTATAACTTATAATATATTCTGATTAAAAAAATGAAATCCATTTTTTTCTAATTTTTATCACTGAATAGGAAGAAATTAATTTAAAATTAAGTCCACTGGCGAGATGACAATGGAGGTTTTTATAGAAAAAATGTTCAAAAGTGTGCTAAATATTTATATCTAATTTCAAATGTGAAATTTATTACAATGATAAGAATTTTACTAATTATTGTATAATTTATAAAATTATACTTTAAAACTAATAATAAATATAATTTAACATTATAATTAATTTAGATGAAACAGAATGTTGGAATTAAAATTTAGTGCTTTTCTATATTAATCATAAAATTAACATTCATAGAAAATAAAAAAATTCACCATAACCTAATTTTAATGTTTCTATCAAAAAAATGATTTTTATTTTCAAATATAAAATTTATAAATGATCCAAAATTTATATTTAAAATATGTTCTCTATTAAAATGCAGAAATAATTTTAAATAAAAATATAGGGTTTTATATGTAATATATGGTATGTTTATATATTATGCATATAAAATATATTAGATGAATGTAATAATGATTGAATGTATATATAAAATAAACATTTCATTTCTATAAATCATAAATATCAATTAATTTAATTTCTTAGTATAAAATTCATTTGTGAGCATAAAATTAGTATTTTTAATAACACTCCGCATATTCAGTTGGTTCTCATACTAATTTCTAATTAATTTGAAACCAATGAATTAAAAAAAATCATAATTTATATTGTCTTATTCATAACATCCAACATAAAATATTTGTTATATCTTATAATATAAAATAAAAATATTATTAATAATATATTATTGTTCTCTAAAACTATGTCTTGCATGTTACGCAAGTCATTAAGGAAAGTAAGTCTTGCATGCAATGTAAGATGACCTCATTGTTCTATATAGAGAAAGATAAAAATTAAATTACAGGTAGTGGAAGATTAAATGGGTTTTTTGTATAAGGGAATCCAAACATAGTTATTTAATATAAAAAACTATTTCCAGTGTTGTGTGAAATTTATAATATCAAAAATATTAAATTAACTCAAAACAATATTTCACAAAATCTTGGGGTGTCACAGGGTGACTATACCCTCTTTATTAAATTTTCAAAAATATATAAATAAATAAATAACAACCAACAATATAACCATATCATGAATAATACTATTATCACATGATGACTAGAATAGTATATAAAAAATCCAAAATTAAACAGTAGATATGTCATTCCAAATATATGTTAAGTGGAAATATGAAAAACAAAAAACAAATAAATACACCAAAAACTCTCAAATGAGTCCCAAATGATGTCTGGTTCCATGATAATTGCTCCTCCCAAAATAATCCCTCTAACATAGAGATCATACCTGTAACCTGACTTGTAACCAGGAAATCAATTTGGGTACTAATCAGGAAACCCGAGTAGGGTGTGATTACAACCCATCAAGCCAGCACTAACATAGTATAAAACAATATCCAGTAAATAATAGTGTATATATTTGTATAATGAATAAACTACAAATCATAAGTAAATATTTATCTCATTTTTAATTATTGTTTAATTTACCACATAACACCTAGGTTCTAGAGGACACCTAAACTCTCAATACCTACTTCAGCCTATGAAATAGTCTGAACCATGTCACATATTCAATTTAAAATTTAATATAACTCATGGGATTTCATTTCCCATATAATTTAAATACATTTCCACAAAAACATTGAACGATAGTACAATGCCAACATTTTAGGAATAGATCACCGAGCTTAGGAACCCATGGGTATTTGAAGTAGCACTTTGTAACCCACTACACATTTATCAAACAATCAAACAAGTGTGATTTTGATGTAGAAGTCAATGTCCCATACTCATTTATCACTATGTGATTTTGATTTATAAGACCATGTCCCAAACACATTTAACAATTTTCCATTATGGTCTTTTGATCCCGCAAACTACGTATGACCCACATATATCACATATCTCATAATATCACATATATCATTTCAATCAAGGTTAATAACCATTAATCCTATCATTATATATCACATCATGATAATCCAGTACAATTATCCAAACAAATCATGATCAATACTTTGACGAAATGGAATTAATTTGAAAAGAAACATTATTCTTGTGATAAAAACTTAATCATATATTCAGTTAACCCATTAAGGTTAATCCAACCTTTACATAATTCTAAATGTCAATTAATTATATTACACATTAATTATCCAATAAAAAATATATTACTTAATTCACCAATTAATTAATCCAATTTACGCAATCATTAAATTCCATTAATTATTTTTTCAATTAATTAATTAAACTCAAGAATTTCAAAATAAAAATAATTTATATGAATTAATTCAACAAAAATGAAATTTTATTAAATCAATTATATAAACACAATAAAATCCATTAATGTTTTACCTATTACATAACCCAATTTAATAATCCTAGTACCCCATTAAATAATTCTCTAATTTATTAATCCAATACCACCATCCCATTATCCAATTAATTTATTCTATAATTAATTAAACCAATTATGAAATTTTTTCCATAATTCAATCCCAATCATTTTCATATAGCAATTAAATCCAAAAAATTCAATTATCAATGAAATTGAATAATCATGGAAACTAAAAATTCCAAGTAAATACATATAATAAAATAAAGAACATGGGATTACAATTTAGATCACCTTCCCTAATCATGTTGATAAATAATTTCCCTGTAGAAATCCCCAATTGAAACTGAACATTTAATTTCACAATGACGAATTTGATATAGATCCAAAACCTATATCTAAGATCAAAATGAATAAAAATCCATAAAATTTATAACTAGTTCCAATATTAATAGAAGTAATAATATTTTTAATGTATAGAGGGAGAATGGGGAAAATGAGAAACTAAACCAGTTGACATTCTCTTACTGAGAGAGGTTAAAATCATCAATCTAGGCATCAAATCATAAAGAATGGATGTTGGAGCCCTAGTAATTCATCGAAGAGAATATAAAAATGAGACAAAGGTTTTAGGGTTAAGATTTGGGGTTTAGGTATATTAGATGGGTGTTTGGGATTTTTTAAAATAATTTTCAAGTTAATTAATACCTCATGCATTGTATCCTAGAAAGGGGTGCACTATTTCCCAAACCATTTGCCTTACATGTAAGCCCCTTTTAGTGGGGGCATGGTTACTCTTATAGGGGAATACAATTAGAGAAACCATACACCATCCCTGAAATCACCTTCTATAAAGGGATACAGGGGTTTTTGGGTAGGGGTGCAGGTTTTGGGAAAACCATGCAATTTCTAATATCACTCCAAAAAATTCCAATTTCTCTCAAACACACCCAAGATAAAACCAAAGAAGTAATCAAAATAGGCAAACTTTTACTTATAAATGTGCTCAAAACATCTCCAGAAAATGTTGAGTTCTTACAATCTTCACACATTATAACATCTCATCTTCAAGCTTTACTCCCAAAAATTTCTATGATTCCTTTGTAAAAAGATCGGGTCACTGAGCCCATATATTGACTTATCTCTCCTATATTTCTTCCTTTAGACATCCATGTTGCCACAATACATGAAATATATGTGTAGTCTTTCCACACAACATTTTCTCAGTACAATCCAACAAACATATCAGATTCTACTCAAATGATGCACCAGTATAAAGATCAATATCATCTAAATTGATCAGATGACCAGGTCCAAGGTGATACAGATGAAGTTATGGCACATGAAAAACATTGATCATATCATTATATCTCCATATAATATCCAATATATATGCCACATGCTCGATTAACTACATAACCTCTAATAGTCCAAAAAACCTAGTCACTATCTTTCCTTATCTACATATCCAATGGTTAAAAAATCTAGGTGACACCCAAAGGAACACATGATCAAACTTATGAAAACCATAGGGGTCGTCGATGTATATTATAATACAAAAACTGTCTACTCTGAACCATAGCCACATGCTTCTGAATCTAATAAATCTTCTCCAATGTCTCATGCATGAGACTCGGTCCCAACATCTCTTACTCACTGGACACCATCTAGCATAGAGATGATCTACCATAAAAAGCCTCATATGGTGAATTCAAAATAGTTTCCTAAAAAATATTGTTATAGGAAAAAAACATAACTGCCAGGTGATTCTCCCAATACCCACTGATGTCTTGAACACACACTCATAGCATATCCCCAAGTACTAACAAGTACACTCCGACTGCCCATCTTTTTATGTCTTGAATATCATACTTAGTAAAACTTAAGCTCTAAGAGCCTTCTAAATGACATTATAGAATCACAAAGTAATTATTCTATCCCGATATAAAACTATAGTCGATGGCACCCCATGAAGGAAAAATTTCTCCTGAACATAAAATTCCTTTAACTATTCCACTGAGAAAATCTTTTGTATCGGTAATAAATGTTCTACCTTTGTCAAATGATCCAAAATCACCCAAATAGTTCCATTATTCCATGGTTTTCTTGGGATAATCACCAAAAAATCCATAATAATGTCCTCGAAATTCCATTCCTGAATGGAAAATTGCTGTAGTAAACCACCCGATCCTTGATTCTTATACTTCACCTATTTACATGAGTAGCATCATGTCATGAACATTACAATATCCCTTTTCATGTCCAACTACCAAAACTACCATCATCATCCATGATACATCTTAGTCACACCAAAATTCCCTACCCATATCAAGGTATGAAATTTAAGTATCATATCCTCCCACATGCTCATAGGCACAACAACATGATTCTTAAAATAGATGATCTCATCCTCATATATTCTCTAATCTGAAGGTGTCTCCATACCTTCAAGGCTTTCCCTCAAGGACAAACATTTTGGATACTCGTACTCTCTATCCCTAATCTATCTCAACATTGTAGACTCCACTAAAACATAACTGAGATTAACCTTCACATGACTCTCATAAACCACAACACGCATCTCATATAGTAAGGTCACCATTTTCCACTCAGCACTTGATGATTGAAATTCCAAAGTCCAAGTTTTACTATTTAAAGACACAACAACATTGTTTCCATTTTTTGGTTCATATTTGTTATCTCAAAATAAAATGACTTCATATATTATACCCACATCCAATACCAGAGATTCAAATATTTTTGGTAAAATATATACATTAAGATCTTATCATCCTTATACATAGAAAAATTATCACCTAATAGATAATTCCAACAAGACTTCAAGTTATAAAAAGGTGTGTCCAATTTGAGATCTTGCGTAGGGTAGTTCCATTCATGTGTCCTCAACTTCCACGACCCTTATTACATAACTCAATCTCTCTGTATCAACACAGCTTTGATTCCAATACCAGAAGCATTAAAAAACACCATATACTCAACACCTCACTCGAGTAGGTTCAAGATTTGTTCCATCACCAAATGATTCTACAAATCCTAGATGGCATCCTCACATGACCAAAACCATTCAAATTTTACTTCCATTTTTTTCAATCCCAAAAGTGGAACTTCTAAATGGTAAATGGCTCAAATGATCCTTTGATAATATCCTACTAACACCAGAATGATATAGATATTAAAACTATTGTAAGGTTTCTCCCAATATAAAACTACCTGATCCTTCTCAAGGTCTACTAACCAACCTTCTTATGAGATTATGTAACCCAAGAAGTATAATTCCAATTCCTTAAACATTAAATAATCTAGATTCATGACAACAATTGACATTGAGGATATTTTTAGGTTTAGAGTTTTATAGAATTAGGCTATAAAAATTATATTACATCTCAAATATTACAAAGTATACACTTCTACTCTATCCAATTTTTAAAAATAATAAAGCTAAATAATTTAAAAATAAATCTTTTCATGATAAAAATATTCTTTAATTCTGCATGTCTTTTACGCTTTATATCTTATTAAAAACATTTAAAAAACTGGGGATGAGCATAGAAATATCAGTAAGGTTTATAAATTAAAGAGAGAAATCATTAATCCATAAATACATACAAATCAATGAACTCATAACTTTAAATAATAAAACATAAGCTCTTTAACAAACCTCATGAATTTATAAGATTTGTAAATAATACATATAAATCATATATCACAAAGGTTTCTTGTAGCATCCATAACATACTTACATTTTAGCTTTCACAACTATATAGAGAGTTACAATTGGGATACACATCACAGTATATTACCAAAATCTTATTAGAGAAACATTAACTTTTACCTTCATCACATTACCCAATGAATTGGAGAGATATATTGGGCTCACACAACCTTATTTTATCATAGAACCACCCGTATATGTAAAACATTCTTAAGCACCATAACATAATCATAACATATAAAACAAGTATAATGCAAAGATAACAATTACACATTGAAATCACAATATAAAAGTTAAAGATATTGAAATAATAAATGCTTTCTAAAAACCATTTCAATACCAAAATACAAAAAAATTTATATATTATTTATTTTCCTTTTAAAAACATTTCATCTTCTTAAGGAATCCAAATATCAAATAAAGCTCGCAGTGGTGGACTGGTCGTTGTCACAATATACGTTAAAAAGATATATTCTTTTTTTAATTTAAAAAATTGATTCATATAAATTTTTTTTGAACAAATTGTATTAAATTAAAATAAAAATGGTATAATTATACACTGTATAAAAAAAAGGTTTTGTATAACATCAAAATAAGCCTCAATGAAAGGAGATTGAGACGAAGCCCCTTACCTTGAGTCTGACTTGTCTTCTTCATTCTTAATATTCTAGAATAATTAACTTAGTTTAATTTATACGCGACTTAAAACATTTCTTAAGTTAATTATTCATTTTATATTACTTATTATCATGTAATAAAAATTACATAATTATTTATGTTCATAATGGTCATTTTGTTGATATTCAGTACTTGAGTCGAAAATGAACATGATATAATTACAAATTGTCCATGTCGTCAAAAGTCCATTATCTACAGAATATTATTAATCAATTAAATATCATATATATCCATTATATATATGTATTTATAATATTCCATAACATTTGGATATAATTTAAGAAATGCATTGTTCCTGGAAACGGTAGGCAGTACGTACGCATGAACGCTCTTTCATTTTTTTTGTCATATTAAAGAAATGAAAACTAAATGATACATAGTTATATTATAATTATATTATAATATCAAATGTTATATATTATACATATTTTCCCTAATTCTATGGTTATAAGTTCTATGTATTTAATGAAAAAGTTATATCACTTTAAGGGGGTGGTAGTCCGCACTTCCTCTAATGAAATTATCATTTTTACACATTATAGAATGCATAAAGGTATACTGTAAATTAAAGATACAAAATCATAATGAAAATATAAATAAAATATATATCACATATAAATAAATTTCTATCATAATGGCCCCCATGAGTGGTGGTAAGGTAAAATTGAACAATCATTGTTTTGCAAGACAGTAATTTGTCGTAAACAGAAATAAAATTGTCGTATCCATTAGATGGAGGTGTGTGTAAGTGTAGTTTTAACACATCTCATAACAAAATCCTAGTATATTTAGGATACTAGTGTGTTAATGTAATAAAAATAATTATAAGATCACATGGAGTGGATAAGTAAAATAATGGAATGGAATTTTAGAGAAGACGCTACCTCTAAAACATGTAACTCTCTTTGATTTGGACAAAAGGAATTCTTGAATTACCCTCTGACCAAGTTAAGGCTTATATAAGAAATTTAGGGATTTTGGAAGATTATTTGAGAATTATATTAATAATACAAGGTAATTTTAGAGGTTTCATTAAATGTGTATAGGTGGAGCCCTTTTATAAGAGGGAAGAGGGGCACTTTAGGAAGGTCATGAAATATTATTTTATTATAAAATAATTAATAGTTTCAAAGGTCCAAAACAAATTAATTTAAAATATAGGATGTTTTGGGGTAGAAATGCTATCAACTAGTAGTTTCTAAACATGTTTAGGTCACATATTTTACCTTACCTTTTAGATTTAACCCTCAGTTAAAAACATTAACCATTACCATGTCTTCTTGAATTTTCATACTATATGGTAAATATATTTACTATAAAATGACAAGAGAACCACAAGTGGATAATAAATTAAATATGTAAAATTATATAAGTCATTTGGATGAATTGTAGATTTTTTTGTACTTTTATATCATTTAATAAAATAATATTTGTTTTAAAAACTCATTTATGTCAATTTTGATACTATAAAGTAATTTATTATTTGTAAAAGTAATAAAAATTTGATTTCTTCTAAAAAAGAATTTAATGAAAGATAAAATATCAATATAATCCAAAAAAATATTTATGGAATCAAAATATTGAAATTGAACTTATGGTAATATTTATAATATCATTTATTTGAGTCCTTTATTAATGAAGCAATCACTACATCATCATTATGCCATATTTAAAATTATGTTTTGAATGTCTTAAAATTATAAATATAATATAATGATTTAAAATTTATTATATTTATAATTATTACTTATATTATAATATATCACATATATATCTCCATGTAAAATATTTTTAGTAAAAGATACATGTTTATGTCATATTTCTCTTTACTTTAAATTAATTCTTATAAAATTTCATTTTCAGATCCAAGTGGCTCCATGGGGTCCTAAAATCAACCCAAAGATGCCCATAGTCTGAAATATATCATCTAAATATTATTAGAACATGTGTTAGGGTAGGTTATTATTATTATAATTTTATTTTTACCCTTATATACAAGATTTACCCTTTAACCATGGTATATAAAATAATTACTGAAGTTAATATTCATAATGTCTAAACATAAAACGTACCTATTTACAAAATTTAGAACTTATGATTCTAAATATGGAATTAATTTTTTCAAATTCAAAACAAATATTTTGCAGTAGTTAATTTAAAATTAATTCCCATTGTCAAAACTGAAAACCTATTTTTCTAAACAAGTAATAACTGTCAAAAGAAAGACATGTGTTTATATCCAATTTAAAAGTTAAATTACATCCAATGTCCAAATTGTATTAAATGAAAAAAATAATAATTCAATTAATCTTTAAAAACAAATAAAATAACAATATAACTATAAAAATAAATTAGATGAAATGGTAGTAGTGACTTAAAATGCGTTATTTTTTCACTATTCACTAAAAAATAAAAATTATCTGAAAATTACCAAATATTTGTCAAAATTAAGTTTTTATGAATAAATTTTATATAGGATGTCTATTGTTTCAAATATAAAATATAAATGTGACAAAAATAGATTTAAAAAGGGTTCACCAACAAAAAGCTGTAAAACAACCATTTAAAAATATAAGAGTATTCGATGCGTAAAATCAAGTTTATTCAAATTTTAAGCCTCTAAAATTTATTGAATAATAGTAAATACATTTAAAAATTATTTATAATAAAATTGTAGTTATTTTTTATTAGTGTCTCTAATAAAATGGCTAGGCGTTAACTACTATTTAAAATAATAATTATTATTATTATATTATTTTTTGGTATAACTCAATGTTGTGTGCAACGTAAGATTTCAGAGAAACCTATTGTTACATTTATAGTACACTATCAAAAATCTATCCCTTTACCATAAAATTAATATCTTATTTATAAATATTAATATAACTAGAAAATTATAATTCTTCAAATACCTGGGTTGTTACATCACTCCCCCTTTTGGGATTTGCGTCCTCAAAATTCAATTCATTTGTCAAATAAGTGGGGGTATTTATCCATCATAGCATTTTTTTTATTCACATATTTCCTGTTCAACCATATGGTTTTTCACAAAACCTTTACCTGACGAATTACCTTATTCTGCAACACTTTTTATCTATAGTCAAAAATATGGATTGGTTATTCCTCATAAGAATGATTCTTTTCCAAATGAACTACCTATGGGATCAAAACATGAGATGGATCTAGTATATACATTATCAACATTGAATCATGAAAAACATTATGTATCTAGGATTAAATTGGAGGTAAATCCACTCTGTAGGAAACTGGTCCAATTTTTTCATGGATTTCAAAGGGTCTAATGAACCACATACTCAGGTTTCCCATCTTACCAAAATGCATTACACTTTTACATGGATAAAATTTGAGAAATACAAGATCACCTACCTCAAAAGAAATATCTTTTCTCTAGTTATCCACATTACTTTTCCACCTGCTCTGAGTTGTTCTCTTGTTCTTCTGAATCAACTGGTCTTCTTCTACCATCTCTTCTACAAATTCTAGTCCCATCAACTTCCTTTCAACTACTTCATCCCAAAAAACTGGAGTTCGACATTTCTTTCCTTATAATTCCTCAAATAGTTCCATCTGTATACTAGAATGAAAATTGTTATTATAATAAAACTCAAACAAAGAAAGATGTTGGTCCCAAATTTCTTAGTAATCTATTGAAAAATAACATATCATATCTTCTAATGTCTAAACAGTTCGTTTTAACTACCTATCTGATTGTAAATGAAATGTGGTAATAAAATTTAATTTAGTACCCAATGAATTTTTAAGACCCTTCCAAAATATATAATTTAACTTGGGATCATGATCTGATACAATGTAGAAAAAAATCCATGCGGCCTGACTATCTCTTTAATATACAATAAGGAATGTAGATCTAGAGACAAAGTATCTTGAATAGAATTAAAATTAGTTGATTTAGTCAATAAATAAACAATATACCAAATTTTATTGTTACCTCAAGAAGAATTTGGTAATCCCACTATGAAATCCATGGAAAAAATTTCCAATTTCCACTTTGGTACTGGAAAAGGATGAAGAATCCCTTTCGATAACTATCACTCTACATCAACCTATTGGCAAACAAAACATCTCAGGGTATATTCAAAAATATCTATTTTCATTCCATCCCACCAGTTATACTCTCAATGATATATGTACATCTTATTAATGCCAGGATAAACTAAAAATAGAGAACTATGAGCTTGACATAATAACACTTTCTTCAAATGGGAATCACCAGGCACACATAATATCTTTTGAAACATAGAAACACAGTCTTTATGAATATTAAATTCTTGTAACTTACCCTTCTAGATGAATTATACCTTTTTTGCAACTCATTTTCTTTTTTCTGTGCTTGCTTTATTCTTTCTACTAGAGATGGTTGTAATGAAACCAAAAACAAAATAGAGTAATTCCATGAACCAACAAATTATAATCCAAAATTCATCAAATCACATACCAATATATATTATTCCAAATGTAACATTTTTAATGTAGAATTACTTTTCCGACTCAAAGAATCAGTCAATTTATTTTCTTTTTCTAGATGGTAATGATTAATGTAATCATAATCCTTGATTAATTCTAGCAATCTTCTTTATCTGATGATCAATACATTTTGAGTGAATATATACTTAACACTTTATTATGATTATATATTTCACTTTACTCCATACTGGTGATTCCTCCAAATTTTTGAAGCAAAAAAGAAAAAACCTAATTCCAAATTCAGTGTAAGTTAATTTAACTTAATAGTTTTCAACTGATGGGAAGTATAATAAATTACCTGATAATTCTTCATTAGGACACAACCAAGTCCTTTAATTAAAGCATCACTATAGATAACAAATTCAAAATTTCTAGAAGGTTTTTCTAAAATTTGAGCATTCACCAATCTTATTTTTAAATTCCTGAAAACATTCATCACATTATTTTTCCCAAATGAACTTAACACCTTTTCAAGTCAATATAGTTATTGGGAAAGATAACTATGTAAAAATTTCAACAGCCCTCTAGTATAATATCCTTATAAGCCATGAAAACTAAAAATCTCAGTTATATTTTTGGGTCTTGGACGTTCTTCAATAACTTTTTTTAGCATGAGAGACAATTATTCCATCTTTAGAAGCAATGTGACCAAGTAACGAAATTTTTTGTAACCAAAACCCACACTTACTAAATTTACCATATAATTTCTTTCATTTTAGGGTTTTAAAAGCAGTATAAAAGTGAATTTCATGTTCCTCTTTTCTTCTAGAATATAACAAATCTTCATCTATATACACAACCACAATTTTATGAAAGAATCCATTTCTACCTTTTCAGCACACCATACAAGACTCTCATAGAATTTCAACTCAGGAAAATATAACACCATTCAATATTTTTTCTTTAATCATGAGTAAAACTAATTTATCTTACTAAAAAGATAAATTATTGAATTTTGATCATTCCTTGCCAATTGAGTGAATTTTTCTTCATAAGAATCCATTGAATCATCCTCCTCCCTCAATTCAATGAATTATTTTTTCCACCCTAAGTCAAATTTCCTTAGGAAAATATTTCTCAAGAAACATACATTTGAATGCATCCCAATCAAGAGTGTAAATCTCCTCACTATCCCTTATAATTTTAACCATTGACCTCCATTGGTCAGCTTCACCTTCAAAATGGTAAACATAAAGACTATCCTTTTTGATGTTATGAATACCCCATGACATTGCAAATCTTTTCTAGTGCTTTAATACACCCTTCAGCTAGCACAGGGTCAGATACAATGGATGATTGGGGTTGTTACCCCATTAAATACTCTACTACTAACATATTCTTTTGTCGTTGATCTGGATGATCTTGTGCATAGATACCACCACTAGTTATTGCCCGAGTCAATAATAAAATTACTACAACAAAATTTTAAATTCTAATTTCGACTATTTTTAGTTGCAGATATGGTTGGTTATTTTCCTCTTGATGTCATCACATAATAGATACCATGTTTCCTCTACGGAAAACCATTCTGAACATAGATATATATTATATGAAGCAACATTGTAATCTTCAAATGTTATATCATTTCAATTCTTACTATAATGTAAAAATAATTTATAGGTATTCAATTAATAATATCATAAAACCAAAAAATTTCTAAACTAGCCTCTGATACCAAATATAAGGCCCCTTCCTTAAACATTAAAAAATCTAGAGTTATGTCAAGAATTCACATTGAGTATATTTTCAGTTATAGAGTTTTAGAGAATTAGGCCATAACTATTACAATACATCTCAAATATATCAAAGTATACACTTCTACTCTATCCACTTTTTAACAATAAAAAACCCCTAAATTAAAAAAGTGTTCTTTTTATGATAAAACTCTTCTTGAATTTTTTATTTCTCTTACACTTCCTTATACTATGTGAGAAACATTTCAAAAACCTGGGATGAGCATAAAAATCTCAGTAAGGGTTATAAAATAAGGAAATAAAACATTAGTCCTTCAATATATACAAATCAATAAAATCATACATTTCAATCATAAAACATAAACTCTTTAACATACATCATAAAATTATAAGATATATTAATAACACATCGAAATAATAAATCGCAAAGGTAACTTGTGGAATCTATAACATACTTACATTGTAGCTTTAACAGCTATATAGGGAGTTATGATTAGAATACCCATCACAGTATATTACCAAAATATCATTGGAGAAACATTAAAGTTTACCTCTATCATGTTACCCAATGCATTAGAGAGTTATCTCATTCTAACCCACCCTTGGTTTATCGTAGAACCACACATATACATAAATAATTCCCAAAAACAATAACATAATCATAACACATAAAACAATCATAAATAAAAGATATCATTTCCACATTGCAATCACAATATATCATTTCAATATGTTGAAATAATAAACATTTTATAAAAACCATTTTCAATACCAAAATATGTAAAAAGTATATATGGTATTTATTTTCCTTTTAAAAACATTACGGATTTTTAAAGAGGTCAAATATCAAATAATGCTCTCGGTGACAGAAAGGTTGTTGTGATTACGTGCTTTAAAAACATTCCCTTGGTCATTTAGTAAAACGATTTATAAAAAAAGATTCTTTTTTAAAACCATTGAATTAAATTGAAATAATAATGGTATAATTATACACCGTATAAAAGAAGGTGGTGTATGACATCAAAATATTCCTCAATGAAAGGAGATTGAGACGAAGTCCCTTACATTGAGTCCAACTTGTCTCGTTCGTTCTTTAAATTATTGAATAATAAATGTAGGTTTATTTCTACTTGATTCAGAACATTTTCCATGTTTATTATTAATTTTATATTAATTATCATTATGTTATAAAAATTACATATTTATTGAAGTTCATATCAGTTTTTTTGTCGATATTCAGTAGTTGAGTCAAAAATGAAGTTGATATAATTACAAATTGTCCATGAGGTCATAAGTTCATTATCTCACGAATAGTATTCATGATTTAAATATCATATATATCCATTATATATATGTATTTATAATACTCCATAACATTTGGACATAATAAATAAAATGCACTATCCATGGAGATGGTAGGCCATACGTACGCAGGAACGCTACTTTCATTTATATTTCATATTAATGAATTAAAAACTAAATGATACATAAGTATATTATAATTACATTATAATATCATATCTTATATATAATACATAATTTCATTAAAAACATCTTTTATATGTTCCATGTTTGACATGAATGAGTCATATCACTTTGAGGGGGCAGTAGTCCGCACTTCCTCAAATGCAATTATTGTATTTATACATTATAGAAAGCATAAAGTTATATGGTAAATTAAAAAAAATAGAGACAATATAAATATAATATATATCACATATAAATATAGTCTCAATATAATGGATACCATGAGAGGTTGTAGGGGAAAATTGAACAATCATCTTTTTATGAGGCAGTAGTTCGTCGTACACTGAAGCAATATGTTCGTATCCATTAGATCAAGGTGTGTGTAAGTGTAGTTTGAATACTTCTCATAAAAATATCATATTATAATGATGATTATTTTTTGTTATATAATAAATTAATAATAAGTTAATAGGGAGTATAGAAGTAAAATAATTGAATAGTGTTTTATTGAAGACGCTACCTCTAAAATGTGTAACTCTCTTTAATTTGAACCAAAAGGAATTCTAGAATTTTCTTTCTTCCCAAGGTATATCTTCTAGGAGGAATTGAGGGATGTTGGAATATTAGTTAATTAGATGTTGGATAATCCAAGGGGCTTAAGAGGTGTGAGTAAATGGGTATAGTTGGTGGCTTTTTATAAGATAGAGGAGGGGCACTTTGGGAGGGTCTTGAAATATTATTTTATTATAAAATGATTTCCGTTTTCAAATGGTCCCAAACTCATTTATTTCAAAGACAGGAAGATTTGGGTTGATAAACTCCCAATAAATTGGTTTTAGATAAGCTTAGGTCGCCAATATATCCTTATATTTTATCTTTAACCGTTAATTTGAAACATTAACTTTTACCATATCTTCTGGAATTTTCATAATATTTGGTAACTATATTTACTATAAAATGTCAATAGAACCATAAGTAGATGATTGATGACATTTTTAACATTATAAATGTCATTTGGACGAATATTGTCTTTTAATACTATTATATCATTTAATAAAATATTATTTGTTTTAAAAAATCATTTATGTCAATTCTGACACTATAAAGAAATTGATTTTTGTTAAAGTCACAACAAATTGATTCCTTTAATAATAAATTAAATAAAAAATAATATATTATTATCATATAGAAAATTCTTGGATGGCATCGATATATTCAAATTACATTTATTTTAATATTTATAATATCATTTATTTGAATCAATTATTAATGAAGCAATCACTGCATCATCGTTGTTTCTTAATTAAAATTATTTATTTAATGTCTAAAAATTATAAATAAAATATCATGATGTTGGAAAAGTTTTTATATTTTTAATGACGATGTATATTTGAATAGTTCACATACATAACACCATATAAAATGTTTTTATTAAAAGATACATGTTTATGACATATTTCTCTTTACTATAAATTAATTCTTATAAAACATCATTTTCACATCCAAGTGGATCCATGGGGTCCTAAAATCGACTCAAGGATGCCCATGGTCATATATATCTCATCCAATATGATTATTACATGTGTTAGTGTAGTTTAATATTATTATAATATTATTTTTTTACCCTTATTTACCAGATTTACCCTTTAACCATGGTAACTAAAATAATTACTGAAGTTACTATTCATAATGTCCAAAAATAAAAGGAAACTATTTAAAAATTTTGGACCTTATGATTCCATATATGGAATCCATTTTTACAAAATCAAAACACATAATTTACAGTAATAATATTAAAATTAATTCCCCTTGTCAAAACCAAAAAGTTGGTTTTTTAAGAAATATTAACTATCAAAAGATTGACACGTGTTTATGTCCAATTTAAAATTGCAATTACTTCCAATGACTAGCATTGGATTAAATGATAAAAATATAGTCCAATTAAAAATTAAAACCAATTAAAAGTACAATCTAACTATATAAATAAATTAGATTAAAATGTAGTGTTGACATAAAATGCGGTATTTTTCACTATTCATTAAAAATGAACTTTATCAGAAAATGACCAGAAATTAATACAACGTAAATTTTGATGTCTTGATTCAATAGAAGAAATTTATTTTTTCAAATAAAACATATAAAGGTGACAAAAACTATATTTAGAAAAGGGTTCTTCATCAAAAGGCTGTAGAATGACCTTTTAAAATTATTAGAGTATCTCATGCTTAAAATTGGACTCATTATTATTTAAAACCACTATAATTTATTGGATAAATGTAAAGACATTTAACGAACATGTATAATCAAATTTTAGTTAGTTCTATTCATTCCAACCAATACAGTGACTAGGTGTTAACTACTATTTAAAATAATAATAATATTATTATTATTATTTTTCAGTATAACTCAAAGTTGTGTGCAATGTAATATTTCACCAAAATCCGTTGTTGCGTGTCAAGAATGCTATTAGACAAAGTTTCCCTATAAAATAAAATTGACATTTTATTCATAAATATTAATAGAAATGGAAAATTATTATTCTATAAATACCTAGGTTGTTATAAGAAGTTAAGTTAATCAATCCAAAACTGACACTTAGATAGATTGTCATATAGATGATACTCTATTAGTGTACTCATGATTATGTTAAGATGTTGGGAATTATTATCATGAGTCTTATAGTACACCATGTTTTCATCCAAAAAACACAAAAACAATATGATCCAGTTACAGAGGGTATATTTAGTTCGTAAAGGCCATAAATACTTTTGGTTTATTCATCAAACCAAATGAAATTATTATTCCTTCATATAGGCTATACCTTCTTTTTGAAAAAATCTATAGTATATCAAAAAATGAACTATCAACTAATATTACCCACATATCATGTAAATCGATGAGAAGCAAAAGCTCCACTGAATTGGTAAAATAGGTAATCTATATATGGAAGAGGATATCGCTTCACCATAGTCTTTCAGTTCATGTTTCGTTAATCACAACACCATTGTAAGGTCCTATTAACCTTCATTACTAACAAGATTGGGTAACCCCACGGCGATGTACTCAGATAGATAAATCCCTTATCCTCAAACTCATTAATATGATCTTTGGGCCCTAGATTCTTTATTTGTGTAATTATATATTGTGGAATAGATATTGGCTCATCTCGAGTCATGTGTCCTATTGTATATTTCACATCTCTCTCTTGTGTAAGCCTTGAAAAGTATTCAGTAAACACATCCTGAAACCTATACACTATTGGTTTAAATACATCCTTTTATTCACTCTCACCATGTAGGATCACACATATTTTTTGTTGAACTGTCCCTACACAGTCCTCCATGATATCCCCTTATTCAAGGTGAATATAATCATCACCCTTAGGAGATGTAAAAGTCACTCTCAAGTAGTAAAAATCAATTTCTAACTAATTTTATACTAACCAATCCATACCTGAAATTAGGTCAAAGAATGACATATCGAGAATGTAAATATCCCGCTAAAAACGATACACCCTAACCTAAATAGAAAACACATAACATAAATAGATGTCCCTCAATTGTAATCCCAAAGGTGTATCAATCTTATTAACCCCACTAACTAACTCCAAAACCATTATAAAACCATTCACAAGTTTTTTATAAATTAAATAACTAGAAGAACTTGTATCAAATAAAAAACTATCTAATGTAGGATTTACAAGAATTGTACCTTAAATTGTCAATAGACCATCTATGATATCCTCCAGTGTTGTTTAATCATCATGAAACTATCCTACCCCTCTTCCTTGTGAAGTAGTGTGTGTCCCATGAGCTTCACCATTCTATTAATACATTCCCCATTTCCCATAAAAATCACATCCACTACCTCTACCACCATGACTAATAATCTGGGTAAGGTCATGTGTGACTGACCCTTACCCTAGGTACGCATTTAAATATAAACATGTATAACTCTCTCCTAATGATGTTTACATATCTTAGAATTCATACCTTCTAAGCCTCTATTTGAAACAACATGTCCTCCACTAGAATCATCATCTATGTTTCCCTAAAAGATGAGATCTTGGTTCACCACAATTGGAAACTTCTACATCTTGATGATATCCACATGGTACCTAAATTCACATTTAATCCCATTCAGAAATTTTTTTACTAAATTATCCTCATCCCCTACAAACACTGGAGAAAATCCCTAAAAATATACAAAGCATCCATCATATTTCATCAATGATATACTCCCTAGATTTAACCTCATAAACTTAGACTATCTCTATTACTTGAGAATCTCTCAAAAAAAGTTCTCAAAGAACATCTCCAGAGAGTCCTTCCACTCTATATTCTCCACTGGTCAATCATGAGTCTGGATTTCCACTAATACTTCACCTAAAAACATAACTTGTAAATATCTAATTTGACTCTATTCTCCGATAGAGTATCCAATTGGTTAAGTATAGTCAGGATAGACTTAATCAAAAACTCAGCTACCTTATGTCCACCATTTATGGTAAACATTGAAGAGTGATACAATTAGAACTCCCATGTGAGGTCAAACATACTTTTACCAGCCAACCCTAGGTCTATTTCCATAAACTACATAAACCAAGAAATGTTCACTCAGAACTTTTCTCCGACTTCCTCACCGGACACTATCGGTGCACCAGGTTCCACCATTAGAGGATCATTTCCAGCCATATCCTCATGTCCTCCTCTAAAAAAGTGTCTTCATGGATTCATCTCTATAAAATTATAAACACACTACCTAGTAAATGTAACACATCATTAACACATTTCACAAGAGGGATTCAAATTAATCCATAACATTTCATTCCACCAAACCCTTCCACACTGTCAAAACTGAGGTGTTAACACTACCCTTAACCATCCTACATATAGGTAATGGTTAACAAGGGAAAAAATTCTCATTATTAATTTTCCTGATTATAAAACCATTTTCTATATTTTTCATCATTTTAAATTCAATAATAAATGATTTACATAAATTTCAATATTATCAACTAATTAGAAACCTTTTTTCCATAGGTGGTTAAAAATGATTCATGCCACCAAATAATACCGAGTGCCCAAAATGATGCATGAAATCTGAAATCAAATTATATAATTGGACATGATTCAAATAACATAAAAAACATAGAATTTGATAACATCACAAAACAATTGAATCTATCAATGTGAAATAAGATCATTTATAGTAAAACACATTAATAAAAAAATCCCAACCTGTGAACATTGAAGTTATCCTTGTACATGGGTTAGATACTACCATAATTAATCACATAAATATAGAATGACTCATCCTATTATCATTACCACATATTACAAATAGTAATAAAACTTAAATTAATAGAAAAACACTCTCACAACACTTTGAAATGTCTTGACATGGATGCTACAAGCATCTCCTCGAGCCAGTTAGTGATATGACTTTAAGTGCACATCCCCTTATGAAGAAGGATTCCAAATAGTAGAGAGGGTGTAATATTTATTATGGGGATAATATAAATTATATATCAAAGTTGAAAAACAACATAAAAAATTAATTAATAACCAATAATATAACCATAACTAGAACAATACCAATAACACTTGATGACAAGAACAAGAAACAAAATATCCAAAAATAAACAGAAGATATGTCGTGCCTAATATTTGTCAAGTGTCAATATGAAAAACCCAAAAATTAATCAATACAGTAAAAAACTCCCAAATGATTAAAAAATAATGTGTGGTTGCATAATCCGTGATCTATCCAAAATTATCCATCTAATATAGGTCTCTTTCCCTTAACATATCTTTCAACCATGAAATATTTTTGGGTATAGATTAAGAAGCCTGAGTAAGGTGTGAGTACAACTCAATAGGACACTAATAATGGTGTTTAAAAAACACCTAGTCAATAATAGTGTACACAGTTTTATAAAGAATAATGTAAAATTCCTATGTAAAAAAATATCAAATTTTAATTTATTATTAAATTGACCACATAACTCTCTAGTTACCAAGGACATCCAAACTCTCAATACATACTTTTTTCCTTTCCTAATTATGATCCATATCACATATTCGATTCAAAGTTCATTTTATATCATTGGATTTAATTATCTATTTCATTTCAATTCATCATCATTACTAATTGGAACCATAGTCCAATGAGCCCATTTTTGGACTAGAACAGAATGCTTAGAACCCCATGGGTATTTCAAAAAGCAGTTTGTGAAAAATAAATCATTAATCAAATAATCACTCTAGTAGTCTTTTCATGTAGTAGTATGTTTCTCACAATCATTTATCACTATGGTATTTTGATATAGAAGACCATATCCCACACTTGTTTGTCAAGTTATAAATTTTGTATTTGATTTATCAGACCATTTCCCACAAACATATATGACATATATCACAATGTCCCATATATCATATAAATCATTGTTAATAAACATTAACCCTATCTTAACATTTCACATCATGAAAATCCATTTCAATTATAAAAACACATCTTTCTCAATACTTTAATCACATGGAATTAATATGACAATTCACCATTATTCCATTTATCAATATTTAATCATGTATAACATTAAACCATTAGGTTTACCCCAATCATTAATAATTTCAAATGAAAATTTATTCTAAAACTAATTAATTAACTCATCAAATAATCAATTAATTAATTCATCAATTAATTAATCAAATTTCTATAATTAATACATTATATAAATTAATTTACCAATTAATTTATTGAACTATACAATTTTTCAATCTAAAAATCTTACATTAATTCATTGACAATTTAATTAATCACAATTAATCAATTATATAAACATAAAATATCAATTAATTTATTTAAAAAATAAAAAATAACATTTCACAATCCCAATATCCCATTAATTTGCTGAATTAAACATTCCCATTATACCATTAATTAATTCTCTAATTAATGAATCCAATTGCAAAATTACAAATTCTATAATTTAATATAAATAATTATAACATTTTAATAAAAAAATCAACATAATTATCAATAAATTTACCAATCATGGTACCTATAAATTCACATATACATAAACGTAATTAAATCCTAAATATGGGATTTACATTTAGACACCTGACCTCAAGAACATTAAATATGGCCACCCAATGGAAATACCAAATTGAAGTGGAATGTTTAATTTCTAAATAAAAGATGAGTTATTGATCTAAAACCAAGATCCATGGTAAAAAAATTAGATATCCATAAAAAAAATTCAAATACAATATTAACATAAGAAAAAATAACTTTAATGGATGGTGGAAGAAAGAGGGAAGGATATGAAACTAAATGGGTTTAGATTCTCATATAATGAGAGGTATAGATCTTCAATTAGGGATTTAAATCATCATGAATGGATGTCAGGATCCATATGAATCCATATGAAACCAATATAAATGTTAAAAAACATTTTAGGGTATTGATATGGGTTTGGGAATATAATATTGGGGTTTAGGTATTTTTAAACCCATTTTGGGGTTTATAGAACATCATGCAAGGTTTCTCGGGAAGGGGAGCACAATTTTCCAAAGAATGCACCTTAATCATGGGCCACTTCGGGGGGGGGGGGGTCATGGATACTCTTAAGAGAAGAAATAGTTTGAAAACCATGAACCCCCCCCCAGAAGTGGCGAATGATTAAGGCACATTTGGGAAATGGTTTGAAAACCCACGCATAGACCACACAATACCTATTTATATTGGATTTAATAGTTTTTTAGGGTAGGGAAAATATTTTCAGAAAACATACAGCAATTGTGAATTGCCCAATATCCTTTAAAAAATCCAAATTTCTCCCAAACACACCAAAGATAAAACCCAAAAAATAGTACTAAAATTTAGGAAAAAGATTATTAGTATACATTCTAGGGATATTTCCCGAATTGGTCTCATTCTTACATTAGAAAAAAATACATAATGCTTTATTCCGAACATGAGGAAAGGAAACATAATGAAGGGTGAGATCATTAGTCAATAAGTCTAAACAAGTGATACATCGACATAAAATAATCATATGTGTATGGGAACATGATACTAACATATGAAAACCATAGTCTTCATGTCATATATCCTAAAAATAATAAATGGTGTGAATTGTTGAAGTTCATAAGAAATGAATCATAAAATAACCCAATAAAAATGTCTATAATAGAATAAAATTGGAATAAGACATAGAATTTTGTCATACAAAAATCATAAAACACTATGAGCATAGTTAAATTGAGATAGATTCACTCATTAAATTATGGAAATAAATTTAGGATTCCCCATTAACTTCTGGAAATGAAATTCAGGACACCCATGACATTATGGATATGAAGTAGGTCAACCCATAACATTATATACATGAATAAATTCCGACACAAAATCTTATAGACATGGAATTTTTCCCATACATAACATTGTGAACATGAAATTATTTTTATGAATTATATAATTAACACATGACTTATCCTTCATTATCCAATGCCTTAGAGGGAGATATAGGTCCCACCAATAACATAATTAATATCATACATATGTGTACCATAAGATGATAAATAGTCATTACATAAGAAACCATGAAAATAAGTGTGTTTAATAAACATTTCATCATATAATAACCCTTGGAAATGGAATAGAATTAAAAATAATTTCACCATCATAATGAAAAACCATTATAATGAGGAATAATAATGGTATCCTTGGATCATATCCCATGTAAAACATATGTATCATCAATATGTATCATCTTAGCTGGAAAAGTATTTTTTTAAAAACCATAGAACATTTTTTAATAAAATATCATTTAAATATTGAAAATATCTTTTTAAAACAATAAAATTATTAAACATTTCTAAAATAATTTTATTTTAAAATAAATATTCACATTTATAAATTAATAATCAAATAAATGATTTTTTAAGATGGAAGAAAATGTCATTCTTGCCACAAAATCCAATATAATGATTCCTTTCACATTTTCTATAAAATTAAAAGGATCCTTTTCTTGAAAACAATAAGAATATTACATTATAAAACATTTTTAAAATAATAAGAAATGAATAAAAAAAATTTAAACAATAATTATTGAATAGTAAAAACTTTCTTTAAAACATTTGTATAAAATAAGGATATGGAAGAAAAAACGTTTTCAAGTGAAGAGAGAAATAAAGTCATTTATTACATAAAAATGATTTTAATATATTGAGTACCTAAATAATTTAAAATTAATGTAAAATATTTATTCTCAATAAATAACTGAAGGAGAAGATAACTCTTAATTTTTTTGAGAGATAGATCAATATATTTCATCATGGGAAACTTAATCACAAATAAAGAGATTGTAACATAAAATTATTACCACTTTTTTAACATTCAAATCATAATCCCCATGAATGAATTACATGAAAAGAAATATTATAAATAATGAATAAAAATAAATTCATGACATAATCTATATAATTTTACGTTTATTATCTTCATAAAATAATATTAGTGCATAACACAACTTATGTCCCAAAAAGGCCATTTGTAAATAAAGTCTCGTACTTTAAGTCTCGTCATCTTTCAAACATATTCAAATAAAATTTATAATTAATATATTTTTACTATACTAATATTATATAATATTTTATATATATATCATATGATATATGATTTTCTAATGACCTTTTATTACATGTCCATTTACAATTCATTATTAAAATCACATCTCTGGTTATAACTACTTGGTGTTCATGTATGTTTGGATTTGGTATTTTTTTAATTTTACATTGATCATATTTCCATCATCTATATAATGTTAAAAAGGATATTAATATCATATATATTCAGTATATATGTATTTATATCAATCAATAATATATATATAGATATAAAATGTAATTCACTATTCATTGAGACTGTAGTCCACATGTACGTATGAACATAACATCCATTTTCTCGATAAATGTAATGAAAGAAATGTAAATAACTTATTACCCTTATAGAATCATTTTATGTCATATATATTACATAATATAATTTAAATTATTCTTAATAACATCCATGTAATTCATAATTTAATAACTAATCACATCGCTTCGTGAGGCGGTGGCCCACCGTATACATGAGGGATGTTATTATATTCCAAAAAAATGGAATGTAAGAATTTATATGTGATATTATAATTATATTAGTATTATAATGTCATAAATATTATATACACAAGTTAAATCCATCGTTATGTCCAATTGTGAGAGGTGTTCAGGGAAAAAAACTACATCAATTTGTGAGTTGGTAGTCTATTGTACACACAATTGACAATTTCATTTTCCATATGATGGAAAATAATATTAATATATATTATTCCATCCATATAATAAGATATAATTATATGATAAATAATTTTTTATATTTTAATTAACATAACATGAATAAATTCTTCAAGAGAATATTTAAAATGAAAGAGTTTAGTATGGTCAATTAACATCGCATAGGAAAAAACCCCTTTAGATCTTGAATTGAGGACCCTAGTGTTTTATTTTGAGGTTATAAAAATATCTAGAACATTTATGATGGTTATTGGAGAGATTTTGGAAGTGTTTGATAGATAAAAATGTCTTAAGAGGTGTGAAGAATATAGGGGAGGAGGTGGTCTTTTATAATTGGGGAGTAAAATATTTGTAAATCCACCAAACTACTCAATAATGTAAAGTTACTCCCACCCAAAGGGCCTCAAAAATTTATAAATAATGGAATTTGTTAGGATATATTCATGAAACACATTTTAAAAACTATTTTTGATAGGTTATTCCTTAGTCTCTAAGATTATTCAATTTTACCATCGTATTTATCATCATAATAACTCATTTAATGTCATTTAGATAGGTAATTTATCCTTTATGACTAAAATTAAAAAAAATTATGTTGAGACCATTTAATTAATTTTTTTTCAATAACATGTCAATGTGTACCTGATGATTGAATTATTGTCAAAAAAAAGATTGGAACATAACAAATCTGATTATTTTGGAACTGGTCTTAAGTTCCAAGACATGTATCAATGGGATACACTATCATAACACTTGAAGAAGTACATTCAATACTCAATTTCTTGAGGAAAATAAGATCCATACATAGTCACTATGTGGATGATGTTTTGAAGATCCATCCATTGAATTCTAATTAGATGAAGGTTTTGCATCAAAGATTACCATGAATTATGCTTAAAATGCATGATTAATGAAGACATGATCCATGTGTCATCCATGGTTAGATTAAAACAACATATTGAAGACATATTGGATTCATGATCTAAGAAGGGAATAAATATGATAAAAGAGAATTGAAGCATGTATGGGATTTGAATGAAGAAGGGTGGTTTGGAACACTTAGTTTTTATACTAAGTATATTGTTATTATGTTATGCCTTTATACCAAAAAATTAGACCAACCATGGAGGCCAGCCAAGGTCCTCACTTCAAGAATATGCGGGACTCGAGGTTCAACCATGCTCGAGGGAAGCCCTCAAGGCCAGCCCCGCATGAGGAAGGGTGTGCGGACCATGTATAATACCACCAATGCGCAGATGGTGGATAAATTTTGTGGTGTTCATGAATTATGGGCACTAGAGGCACGCTCAGAGGAATCATGGTGGGCTTTAAGAGTGTGCCCATAGAACATGGTACGGGGCAGTACCATTGAGAGAGAGTGGAGAATTCTTTTGATGTGTCACCGTAGCTTTTTATTTAAAGAATCCGAAAACACCACGACGTTTCGATGTGGGACAAGTCTTTAATGATGGAGAACTAATCTTGATCATTGATCCCTCAGCAACATGCAGTCTCTTGTCTGATGAATCACGATATTGATCCTACACATCCAGGTCATCCAGCTAATCACTGTGGTTCAATTTTAAACAAGCGTTACTGGATCTCTCCACCGAGGTTGTCTTTAACCTCTAGAAACCAAAGCTACACCCGCGAAACAGTATTCAAGCTGAGCACCGAGGTCTCCGTCCCAGCCACAGTTAAAGCTCACAGTAACTACAATGCAGTTGTCCGGACTAACTGAATACATGTACACATTAAAAGTTTTATGCACACATCAATATGAAGAATTATAATGTGGCCGAAGAAAATGGAGTTTTGAGGCCACGTTAGGATGCTCGACGCATTCAGGAGAGGCCTTGCATGCATTATTAAACATATGCATGTGATGTATTCGCTTGAAGGAATGAGTTCATTCTGGAGAGAAAAGAATAGAGAGATATGCTAGATATCTCATCCACGTTTGAAAATATTCAATGCTGGAGATCTCAGATATTCAAATAATTGAATCCTACAGCGTTTCACAAAAAATTTGATTGCACAAAAAGCCTAAACCCTGCCTATAAATAGAGTAGCACTGAGCCGAAAGGTGTTCTTGAAAACATTGGGAGAAAGTGATTGTTTCTTAGAGAAATAGAGTATTTCACATAGGAGTTACACATAGCCTTGCGACATGAGATACAGTTTCCTCCCAGCCCTATTACAGGAAGGATAGCCGCGCAAATCTTGCGCAATGGATTCCCACTTATCCCTTGTGTGAAGAGAAGAAGCGTGAACCACCCTGTTCCGTGAAATAAACAGAACAAGCGACAGGTTCCTTCAAACCCTCGTTGTGCTTCGTGGGTAAAGAATAAATCACAAGTACACAATAGGTTCATGCACCCTTGTGATACTATAAAAAGTTTCCTGAGCCTAGGATTCCTCCCTTGATTCACAAATGAGAATAACCGATGAATACACCATTCACATACTCATCTTGGTTGTGTGTTCGTTATTTGAAGGAGAAGAAACCCAAGGCCCTTAGAGAACAAAAAGAACCCATTTTTTCTAGTGTATGAATAGAAGAAAATTGAATTCATGATGCACATGCACGAACATGCATTAATTGAGACACCCAAGTGTGAAAGAACAAAGAAACACATTGAATACAACCATTAGGGTTTGAAAAAGAATAAAAATTAAGTAAGGATTGTGTGTTCACATTTGAATGAGGGAGAAAGAATAATAACACACATAAGACACACTCCTATATTGAATCTAAATCAAATATTAAGTGTGTGTGTGAAAAGAACCAAATACGAGAAAGAATTGTGTCTGCATAGTGATTTGAGAAAGACCGAAAAATTCAACCAGTGTTTGTTGAATATACTTGAACAGAAGGGAGACTATCAATCCATTCGAAAGAAGAATTTAAAACAGGGGGCATAATCAGTTTCTGGAAAAAAGAATAAGGTGCAGAGAAGTTGGGGAGGAACCAACTTGTAATTGGGGGGGGTCTAACCAATTAATATTTGTAATTATCTTCTAATATAGTGAAGAATCTTTTTGGGGAGAATAACCAACATTGTAGGGAGTAGGTCGTTGTACCAAACCTTGTAAATCCTCATGTCCCATGCTTTTTTATTTACAACATTATTTGAACAATGGATCACGACATTAACTAGTCACAGTGGTTTAATTGATACAGGATAAAATTCTCAATGAGGAAAAATTAAAATCCAATAAGGGGGTCATTGATTCACCCCTCCCCTCTCAGTGATTTTTTACTGATCTGGGTATTTCAAGTGGTATCAGATAAAGGTTCCCTCTATAAGGATCTACTACTTTCTAAAGATAGATAATCTGAATTCTTTCAATTGTAGGGGTGTTCCTACTTTCGATGGAAATAATTTTAACAGTTGGAAGAATAGAATGTTACCCTATCTTTTATCTCTTGGACTTGAAGTTATAGATGCTACTACATTTGAATTTCCTCATATTATTGAAAAAATTGTTATGACTATTGTTGAGAAAAGAAATATAAAATTTGAAAACAAAGATCAAAATTCCATCGTAATTCCCCCTTTAGAAAAACTGTACACAAAGGTTATGGGACTTAAAAATGCCAATGAAATTTGGGAGAAATTTGAAAGCATCTATAAAGGAAACATGAAAGACAAGGAATCCAAATTGCAAAATTGAGGTACAAATTCAAAGATATCATGATGGGAGAAAAGAAAAACATTGATTATTTTTTTATAAGAGTCATTGATATTGTCAGTAATATTTGGAGCATTGGATAGATGTTGGATGATTCAACTATTTTCAAAAAACTAATGAGAAATTATCTTGATAGGTTTGATCCAAAATTTTCAGATCTTGAAGATAGAGATGATCTATCTCTTAATGAGTTACATGACATTCTCATTGCATATGAAATGAAAAATATCCCGGTCATTAAAAAGATGATGAAAGATGATATGGATCTCGAGGCCATGAGAAAAATCCAAATCAAAGATGATGAAGCTTCAAAATCAATTGAATCTGATGATGAAGATAAAGATACATAATATAACAAAATCATTGCTCTTATATATAAAAAATCAGGAAAGGAAAAATAAAGGGAAAATGGAAACTACCACCAAGGTGTTACAACTATAATAACATTGTAAACTTTGTTTTTAATTGTCCTAATAAAAGGTTTGTTGCACCTGAGATAGAAGAATAAAAACCATAAAAGTTGAGATGAGGTTGAATCTTAAAATAGTTATTGAAATTTGGTAAAAGAAATAAAATGTTCATTCTAAGTGAAAGAAGAAGCTATGTGAGAATAGAATAATATGTTGACTTCACATCTGATAACCAACCAGAAGATGAAACTAATTTCATAGCTCATATGGAAAAAGGGATTCATACTTCTAGTAGTGAATATGATGAAAGAGAACAGACAAATCATGAACACATGTTTAAAAATGAATTATAAGATTGCCTTGAGAAAAATAGAAAGCTCAAGAAGGATATATGGTTGTTACAAGAAAAACATAAAAGATTACTAGAGAAAAGGACGAATGTATAAAGGAAGAAATATTTTACAATAAAGAAATCAAGAGACACCAACTGAAGGTAGATGAAATGGAAAAGGTGGTAAGATACCTTGAGCAGATACTACACCTCAATGAATAAGAGAAATAAATGACTTAGTATAAGTGGTTTTAGGCACAAAACAACTTGAAGAAGATGAAAGAAGATTTTAACAAGGATGCTAACGTTAAGGGAGAATCGTCACACACTAGTCAAAAGAAGCAGGTAAATTCTACACACATAAAATCTAAAATTTCATCTGTTATTTCTAAAAATATAGGTTCAAAAACAAATCTGAGACATGTTTAGAGAACAATTTCTTGTGAAATGTACTCATCTAATCTAAAGGAAGAGATAAATCCTCCAAGAAGATTTATGTAGGTTCTAAAAATAAAACAAAAACGATCTTCATGAAAAGAATATTATTGGTGGGGAAGATAAATTTATAGAGGATACTACTGGTGTTGTGGAGTTTTTGGGAACAAATCATCTTTATGTTGGTATAACATGTCTCTACCTCAAGTAATGCATAAATCAAGGGGGAAATATTCTCAAAACAAAAGGGAAATGTAGAAATCATCTAATATGCCAACTGAGAACAAATCTAACTACTTGGAAGAAACATGTGGAAGATGTGATCAGCAATGTTATAATTCTAAAAAATTTATGACTGTTCATCCTGAAAAATCCCTTGTAGTCATGAAAGGAAAAAAGAATTCAAAAAATAAATGGATAAAACTAATGTTTTGCTGAAGTTTCTTTGAAATCTAGCAGTAAAACAAAGTCATGGATTCTGAATAGTGGATGTTCATCACACATGACTGGTGATACAAAAATCTTAAGCAACATAGAAATTCATGAAGGAGGAGCTGTAATCTTTGGGAATGTTTGTTCTTTGAAAATCAAGGGAGTTGGAAAAGCTACAATTGAAGCCAAAAATATGAATTCCAATGATGTGTTTTTTGATGAAGGGTTAAAACACAATTTCCTTAGAGGGATCCAACTATGTGATGATAGACATAAGGTTTTTTTCAAAAATAATTCACGTGTCATCAAAATCTCAAAGGATGGATGAATCATCACTTATGGAAAACGAACCACTGGAAATCTATTTCAAATTGGTGATTCTATTGATTAATGTTACTTGATTTCCAAGGATGAAAATAACCTATGGTACATAATACATGGTCATATTGGTCAAAGGAGTATATAAAATATCATGAAGTATGACATTTTGAGAGATCTTCTCAAATTGAAAAGAGAATGGAATGATGTTTGTGAAACATGTCAGAAAGGAAGATTGACTCAAAGTTCACACAAAGAAGTGGATATCCTATCCACTATGCCCCTTGAACTTATCCATACAGACATATGTGGGCCAATGAGACAAAAATCTACAATAGGTGATCTGTATTTCATTACATTTATTGATGATTACACTCAAATGACTAATTCCATGTTTATTAAATAGAATTCAGAGGCCACCACAATGTTAAAAAAAATTAGAAGGAAATCTGAGAAGGAATTGGGTATCCATATCAAGAAATTGAGATCATAAAATGGTAAAGAGTATACTTGTGATGTTTTTAAAAGTTATCTCTATAAGCATGGAATCAACCATCAATACAACAAACCCTATACTCCACAGAATAATATAGTTTCTAAAAGAAATAATAAAAGATTAGTTGAAATGGGTAGAACTATGTTGGCTGAACATTACATCTTGATGTTTATCTGGAGATAATTTGTATGCACTACCATAGATATATAGAATAGATGTCTTCTCAGAATAGAAACACAAATGATAACATATGAAATGTGGTACAATAGAAAACCAACTATTAAAAACTTCATAGTTTTTGGAAGTTCCCACATAATAAAGATTATAAACATTAATCTGGGAAAATTTGATGAAAAGGAAGAGGATGGGATCATTATAGGCTACCTACCAGAAGGTAAATGACTCAGATGTTGGAATAAAAGAATGAATAAGTTGGTTTATTGCAGTGATGTCCGAATTATTGAAACCAATATCAAATTATATATTTCTAATAATTGTGATTCGAAATATTTGTTGGAAAATGAAATGACTATAGAACAAAACAATGATGAAGTAGTTAGGACAGAACAAGAAAATTTTGACATTAATTTTGAACATACCAACGATGAAGAAGAAGCTGGTTAAAATAAAATAAAACAGTACAACAAATTAAAGAAACATGCTGATACGGGAAATTTAATTAGTAATCTAAAATATCTAGTGTATACAAGATGAAGATTTAGAATTCAAGATCAAAATGCACTCATTTCTCAAATTTCACCTCATATAGTGGCTGACATAGTTGAAAATGAAAAATTGATACAAGCTATGCAAGAGGAGCTTGATCATACTGAGAAGAACATCCCTTGGGATCTTGTGTCAAGACCGAGGAATAGAAATTTTATTGGTACCAAGTGGGATTACATAAATAAGATAAATGAGAAAGGGTATGTTTTAAGAAACAAGACTAGACTGGTATGAAAGGTATATTCACAAATGGAAGGAGTTTACTTTGAAGAAACATTTTCACTAGTAGAAAGACTAGGAACCATTAGAATGTTCTTAGTAGTTGCAGCACACAAACATTACAAGGTTTATAAAATGGATGTGAAATATTCATTTCTAAATATAGATCTTCAATAATAGGTATATTTAAAAAAACTAAATGGTTTTATTCTAGAAAAATATGGCAGCATGGTATACAGTTTGAGAAAAATCTCTATATGGATTAAAACTGGCCCCTAGAGTTTGGTACTCAAAAATGGATGGTTTTCTAAGGGATATGATTTTTTTAAGGGTACAATTGATAGTAATATTTATGTCAAAGAAATTTCCACTGGTACTCTCATAGTCATTATATATGTGGATGAAATCATCTTTACTAGCGACAAGGAAGGTTTATGTGAAGAATTTTTTGAGTAGATGAAGAGAACCTTTGAAATGTCCATGCTTGGTCAAATGAAATATTTTCTAGGATATCAGGTTGAACAAAAACAAAATTTCATATTTCTCTTATATGAAAAGTATACATGGGAGTTGGTGAAAAATTTTGGAATGGAAAATGGAAAAGAAGGTTCAACACTCATTTTAGTTAGAACCAAATTATGCAAGGATGAAAATTGAAATAGTGTTGATGAGAATGATTTTAGAAGAATCATTGGGAGCCTAATTTATCCCACAACATCAAGGCAAGATATCACTTATGTAGTAATTCAATGTTCTAGATATCAGAGTAATTCATTATAATCTCACTTATCAGCAGCTAATATAAATTTGATATATGTGAAAGGAACTTTGAAGTATGGGTTGTTATACAAACATAGTTGAGACATGAAGCTATTGGAGATTACAGTTGCTGATTGGGCTAGTGATTATACATATATGAGATCCACCTCAGGTGGAACCTTCTTTTTTGGAGAAGGATGTGTAGTTAGTAAAGTAAGAAAAAAACTCAAGAACTTTGAGCACATATGAGGTAGAGTATGTGGCAGCCACGCATACATTCAGATAGATTATTTGAAGGCATGTATAGCTAACAGACTTGCAGATTGAAATTGAGAAGCCTCTTATGATCCTATGTTATAATAAATATTCCATTGGATTATCTAAGAATATAATAAAACATTCAAGACCCAAGCATATTAATATCATATATCATTTTATTAAAGAAAAAGTGACATGTGGAGACATCATGCTTGAATACATATCTACTGAAGATCAAATTGTAGATATTTTCACTAATGCTATTCTGGAAGAGAGGTTTATTGAGCTAAGGATGAAACTTCATTTTCATCCATCTCCTCACACTTGAATACAAAGAACATATTCATCATTATTCCCTAAATGTATATACATTCTTTTTCACTAATTTGTTGGTAATTGAAGGAGATGAATGCTTCCCTTGAGGGGGATCATTGTTTATTGAATGTTTGTGCAAGGTTCTTGTAGTTCAAAAAAATTTGTTCATATATGAGTTGATTCACTCTGATAATGATTTCACATGTATGGTTGCCTCTAAGTAGTTTTGAAAACCTTGGTTAAATATCTCTTGTTTTCTACTTCAGGGTTTCTCACGTAGACTTATAGTTGATTAACTACAAGCTCATTACTAAATGAACCATATTAGATCATCCCTTTGAATCTTTTTCCAATATGGGGGAGAAAAAATCATAGCACACATTTTGACCCCACTATAGTGTGCTTAGGAGATATTGACAACAAAAATAAATGGGGGATATTGTTGAGCCCAGTGATTGTATTTGTTGTCAATAACATGTCAATGTGTGCCTTATTATTGGATTATTGAAGTAATAAAGATTGAATCATACTAAATATAACGATTTTATACTTGGTCCTATGTTCCAAGACATGTATCAAGGTGATACATTGTCACAACACATAAATAATTCCATGAAATACTCAATTGCATGATGAGAAACAATATCCATACATAGTCACTATGTGTATGAATTGTTAAAGATCCATCCAATGACTTCTAACTGGATGAAGGTTGTGCATCAAAGATTACTATGAATTATTCTTGAAATATAGGAGGAATGAAGGAATGATCTATTATTCATCCATGGTTGGATTAAAACAACAAAATGAAGATATTTTGGATTCATGATCTAATAATGGAAGAAATATGATAAAACAAAAAGGAAGAAAGCATGGTATTTTAATGTAGAATATTGGTTTCGAACAAATATTTTTTATTTTAAGTACATATTTATTGTGTTATACCTTTATATCAAAAAAAATTATAACCATGGTGGCCATCCGAGGTCCTCACCTCAAGCCCAAGTTGGACATGAGGGTCAACCATTCTTGAGGAAATCCCTCAAGGATAGCCCCGCTTGAGGCAGCATGTGCGGGCTGTGTATAAGACTTAAAATGCATGCACGGTGGTGAAACTATGAAGCGCACATGCCTAGTGGGTGATAGAAGCATGATCGTAGGAATCATAGTGGGTGCTAAGAGAGCATCCGCAGAGCACGGTACATGGCGGTACCGTAGAGGGAGCAGGGATAATTTTTATGATGTTCCTCTGTGGCATTTAATTTAAAGAAGCCGGAAAACCACAGCGTTTCGATGTGGGACAAGTTTTTAAAACCGTGGAACTAATCTTGAACATTGATCCCTCAGTGACACGCAGTCTAATGTCTGATCAATTGGGATATTGATCTCTCGTATCTAGGATGTCTAACTGATCACCACAATTCAGGTTTAATATATTATTGTCTAATAACTCCAATGAGGTTTTCTTCCACCTCCGAACACCCGAGATCCACCCACAAACCAATATTTGATCCAAGCACCGAGGTCTCACTCCCGGCCAGTATTGAAACTCATAGTTAGTTCATGATGGTCGTCTAAACAAACTGAATATGTGTATGCATTAAAATTTGTTTTCATGCATCAAGATGATGAATTCTAACGTGGCCGTAGCAAACAGAGTTACAGGTCACGTCAGGATGCTCGACGCATTTGAAAGAAGCATTTCATATATTCTAAAATGAATGAAAATTATGTTTTTTTATGAAATAATGATCCTACATTGAAGAGAAAAGAATAGAGAGATATATGGGACATCTCATCCGCATTTCAAAATATTCAATGTCGGAGATCTCATATATTCAGTTAATTGAATCTCGTGTCATTTCACACATGATTTGAATACACAGATATCCTAAACCTTTTATATAAATAGAGGAGCACTAAACTGAAATGTGTTGTTAAAAACATTGAGAGAAAGAGCTCGTTTCTTCGAGAAATAGAGAACTGCATGAAAGAGTTCTGCATAGCCTTGCTACGTGAGAGACAGTTTTTGTGCATCCCTATTACGCAATGGAGAGCCGTGGAAATCATTCGTGAAGGAGTCACACACATCCCTTTAATGATGAGAAGAAGTGTGAACCACCTTGGTTCGCAAAAGAAACCAAACACATGACAGGTTCCCTCAAAACCTCATTGTGCTTTGTGTGTGAAGAAGAAACCGCAAGTACACACTAGGTGCATGAAACCTTGTGATACTTTACAAAGTTTCCTAAGCTGAGGATTCCTATCTTGTTTCAAAAAGGATAAGAACCCAAACATACACCATTCCTATACTCATCTTGGTTGTGTGTACATTATTTGAAGGAGAAGAAACCCAAGGCCCTTTGAGAAGAAAAATAACCAAAGTTTTCGGGCGTTTGCATAAAAGGAAATTACATGAATGATGCACATGCATGAATATTCATGAATTGAGATACCCAAGTGTGCAAGAACAAAGACACGCATTGAATACAACCATTTGGGTTTGAAAAAGAACACAAATCTAGTAAAGATTGTGCTTCAACATATGAACGAGGGAGAAAGAAGAATAACACACAAAAGACACACACCTATATTGAATATAAATCAAATATTATGTCTGTGTGTGCAAAGAACCAAAGATGAGAAAGCATTGTGTGTGTAAATTTATTTGATCAAGATCGATATATTCAACCAGATTTTGTTGAGTCTTCTTGAACATAAGAAATACTATCAATCCCTTCAAAGGAAGAATTTGAAATTGGGGGGAATAACCATTTTGTGGAAGAAAGAAGAAGTTGCAGAGAAGTTGGGGGGTTTAACCAACATATAATTGGTGCGTTTAACAAATTACTATTTGTAATCATATTCTCATATAGTGAAGAATCAGTGTTAGGGAGAATAACCAACATGGAAAAGAGTAGGTCTTTGTACCGAACCTTGTAAATCCATGTATCCTGTGCTTTTTTTTACATCATCATTTAAATAGTGGATCAAGGAATTAACAAGAAACATAAATTGAATTGACAAAAGAGACAATTTATAGAAATGGAAAAATTAAAATCCAATAAGGTGATCACTTATTCACCCTTCTCCTCTCAGTGATCTTGCATTGGTCAGGGTATTTCAAATAATTTTTAGATAATCTAGGACAAATGATTCTAAATATGAATTGGTTTATAAAGGAAATATTTTCATAAATTTCAAAATCTTGAACAAAAAAATTATAAATTAAACTAGTTCTAATTAACTAAATTATATTAATTAATATATATTTTATGTAATTTTACTTTTAAAACCATATTAATATAAGATGTATCTTTTATACTATTTAAATGAAAATATGGTTTTTAATAATAATTCAATATTTTTTACTATTCATTGAAAAATAAATATTTTGAAAATTATTTTTTATTTATTAAAATAGAATTTTTGGTTGTAGATTTTAATAATTATAGTGTTTTGTCAAATTCAATTTCCAAAAGTGTAAAATTACATTTACTATTTAAAAAAACATTAATAATTTTTTTAGAAAATAGTACTTCTAAAACATATAAATACATTGCTAAAAATTATATTCATTTTATCAATATGATATATTAATATGAAAATAGTATTACAAAAATTTAAAAGGTTTATATTCTTATTCATATTTCCAATTTTTTATCTAGTTTAGAATGGTCATGTTTATCTAATAATATGAATAGTATATCAAAGTTCATTAATACTGAGTGTTGCATACCACACAAGATATTGATGAAATTAAATTTATTTATTTTTTTCATAAAATATACGAGGGTTACATTATTACCCACTTAAAATGAATTTGTCCCTCATAAATGGATCAATATAGTAAGAAAGATAAATTATGATACTCTTTCCTCATTGCATCCTCAGGTTCCCATATCACTTATTAACCTGGTGGTTTCACCACAAAACATTGAGCAGGAGAGTGGTCATGTTTTATAGCACTTTCTCTATATGATTCATACTCTCCAACACGTTTCCATTATATAAGTATTCAGGTCCAATGGTATAAACTCTATGTTAAGTACATGTAGTGTATTATGTATGTACTTACTCAGTAAAAATACATGGAACACAACATGGTCTTGGGAGAGTTTTAATGGAAGTGTTAATGTATAAGATACCATCCCGACATGATTAAGTATTTCAAAGTGACCAATATATCTAGGGTTTTTATTTCCATTCATTTTGAATCTCATTACATTATTCAATAGAGAAATTTTTAGGGATACTTTCCTTAAACATCAAATTTTGGTTTACACCAAATAATATCAGCATAAAATTTATATCGACATTATGTTACAATTATATATTGGTGAATGGATATAAAATCTTCTCCCATTTATTTAGTAGAATCATGTCCTAATATATTTAATTTTATGAATTCATTCCAATACGTTAGAACTACAATCCACTTTTATAATATAAGTTCTAAAAATGATCCATATGAATCCTCAAGTGAAATTCATTTCTGTATGAAAATAAACTAAAAGAAATTGTTGTTTACAACCACATTTAAAATCGTAAAAATAAGGTATCGACATATCCTATAGGGTTTGAATTATTCTCTTAGACACATCATCTCTTAGAGAATTATTCATGGTGATGAAACATGACTCTGTATCTAGAGCCAACTTAAAACTTCACTAGAACCTCATGTTAAACCTCATATCCAGATAAAACACAATATAATGGTCTACTCAATGAAATATTACCACTTTATTATTTAATATCAATAAATGGTGATAAATAGAGAAATATTTTATAATTGTGATAATTGTGATGAATTTTTTGGGTGATTTACTAAAACCCAAATATCTTTGTTCCCATTAGATATTTTAGGGAGTATAAAGACAAAGTTCAGGGTGATGTTTTCCCATTTCTATTTTGGTATAGATAATTTTTTTGAAATCCCATTATATTTTTTCTACCCTCTTTAACATTATAAAATACTAATCACTTTGATACATACATAGAAATATATCTATTCTCGTTTTCCCACTAGAAATAATCATACACATAGTCTAGTGGTGGAAACTATACCCTTTTCTCCCTTTAATTGTGGGTTAAAACAACACAACCTTATTGTATGCGAAAGGTAGTCACATGGCCCAAGAGTAACGATTTTTCAAAAAATATATTAAAATAAATCATAAAACATTCCCAAAATTCAATAACTCATAATTAACTCAACATTTAAGATAAAATATAGCATAAAGTTTACCAAAACCTTTAATCATGTGTTTATAAAATGTAAAGGAATTACTCCTTAAATAAAAAAACATATACAAAACCAAATGATTTTATTGACATAAATGTCTCTCAAAATATACTTAATATTGATAAAATACTAACTCATAAAACATAAATAGGGTGTTGATGAAATTGATCATATGATCAACCTTAAACTTATAAACCTATTATGGTATCCATAATTATTATGTTAATATTAATTGGTAGCATATATTCTTCCAATAGATATTCCAACCATTATTCATAAAATAAAAAAAATTCATTGGGAGGTTGGATTCATCCTCGCACTAATAGAATATAAAATATAATTTTATTATTATAGAATCCATGTATAGAGAGATAATAAATGATCGAAATCACCTATAATTTCACTAAAGGATGAACAAAAATATTTTCATAGGGGCCGATCACACAAACTCCAACCTGAAATTAAAAACATTAGAGTAGAGGATATGTGTGTCGTAATTAACATTATTCAATTAAGATATTATGATTTCATAATATTTTCTATTGTCCTTGGTATTCATAGGATACTTTTGATTATTATAATTTTCATCCCTTAGATTAGGTAATTCATTTTCATAAAGCCCGAACTCCTTGGTGTTGAATCACTAGAGTGTGGGTGGTGTATTTTGTGGGGAGTTCCCTCTATTCTAATCAGTATTTATCTTCTTTCCATAAATTCATAAATAGATTTCCAAATAAACTTCCTTCCAAAATAAAAACATTTACCATCACCCTTAACAAAATTTACTCAATGTTCCCATTCACAATTTGAGCCAAAAAATGATCATGTTCTTCTCCATAATGTTTTTAAAGTTTTCTATTAATCTTGTCACTAATTTCTTATAAAAATGTTATAATTGTTGGGTTACCCCAATAATTACATCCAAAATGATATTAAATTGAATTATTTCATCATATTAATCAAATTCAATTATAGTTAATTCATTTTAGAGATTTGGTTTTCATCCACAAAAGAATAGGTCCACCTTATATTCGGGATGGAAAATAATATTAGAATTTTTCTTCACAAGACTTGTTAAAAATTCATTATATGTACCATCGGATTAATCCTTCCTGAATTTTAGTTCAAGGAATCCATTATATTTTTTGTGTGTAGACTATTATTAAAAAACAAATTGGATTATAAGTTATTAATCACATAACATTCCATGGATACAATTTCAACTTGGTGAATCATATTATTGATTTTAATGCACCATTGGTCCACTTTTCATTCTATATAATAAACATCTAGAATTAATTTTACATGGTCCATACAATGGATAACAATCAATATATTTTAAGTGGCATTAATCTATTTTTTAAAAACAAGAGGATCAATTGAACAACTAAAATATGATGTATTTTTCTTCATTAAGGACTCAATAGAGAGTTATTCCCTCCTTTTATGATTTTGAATTTTAACATGATTAATAGATTGATAATATTTTGTGAGAATAAAAACGATATTTTTTATTCATGTTCCCAAAAAGATTTGGTAACTCAGGTATACAATCATATCATTACATATCTCATTCAGAATGAAGATGTTTCTATTGGGTTCCATCCAATGACAAATTCCAAGAGGCATAGTTTGAGCATGACTAATCGTAATGTGAATTTTTTTTATAAAATATTTATTTTTTATCTAAATCAAAAACCCATTATTAAAATATAAAAAAATTTATGTATAACCAAGTTAATCCATGATCATTATTTATTAAAATGCTTCATTTTGTTTCATAATGAAAATGTAAATTATCAAAATCATATACACTATTATATTCAAACTTAGTAAATAATAATGCCTATTGTCATGTATCATGTGACATTCATGTCAAGCCCAATATGTTTTTTTCATATTTATTACCCATGGGTACATTTTTTCTAGAACCATATTCACTTTTAATATATATATATATATGGATGTATTTCAAGGAAATTTTGATAATCTTTTCCTTACCAAAACATTAAGATGTTATCCTATAAATAGGATTATCCTAACTGTTCCCAATAATTTTTTACCATACTTATTCAAAATGTGAACCCAAACATATCCTCGGATACCAACTTTAAAAACCTATTCTTTCATACATATATATTACTTCATTTTAGATGAATATTCATTACATTCTGTAAATACAAACATGAGTATCATTAAGGTTAAATGCCTTTATAATCATTTAATCATAAAGATCTTGTTCATACATAACACCCTAATACTTGAAAATAATGAGATTATGTTCAATAGTGTATGGGAAAAAACTGGGAGATTATATGAGAATGTAACAACTCGACACTTTATGATATATTTATGCTTAAATAAAATTAAACTCATTAGTAGCTTACAGTAAATGAAACCCCAATATATTTATGTTCATTAGCGTATTCAATAAAAAACATCGATATTATAAAATCCATTATATATATAACCATCTCAACCAATCCATTATATTTAATGGACTGAATAGTATTGAATAATTTATGATATATATAGGGCATTAATAAATGTTCAGTAAACAATCAAAAAAAATTAGTCAATGATTTTTATTCTTAAAAAATATGTTTTCATAAAAATATTAATTTATAAATTTTCAAGAAAATAATATTATAATAAAATTTATAAACATATATAAATCTTATTTTATAAAATGAATAAAAAAATTTAAATCATAATATCAAAATTAACTTTGGGTGAAATTTTTGGATTTTTATAAAGATAATGATTTTTCAGTGAATTGTGAAAAATATATATTTTTATAAAAGTATAAATTAATTTCAATCAATTAAGTAATATAAATTATCTCATATGTTTCAATTTAACAAAATTATTCATTATAAATATTTAACCTAATGAATTTATTTTGAATTTTAGTATAAGTTTTTTTAAGTGTTTTGTTTTCTAAAAACTATTTTAAAATGCATAATGTTTTTGTGTTTTAATTAATTAAAATATTATACAATTATGAAAGCATTAAATTCAAATTTTATATTATAATTCAATATATTTTAATTTATATTCATATAATGATTATTACTAGATATAGAGTTAATATAAAATCCTCTTGCACTTGAAAAATACACTTCTTGAAAAAACCATTTTTTAATCTTTTCTATGGATTTTTGTTAAATTTATTTGATCTATTTTTATAAATTTATTTGATAAAATAAAATATATTTTAGAAATAATAAATTTAAAATCTTATTAGGGAAATTTTTTTGATAATTATTTAAAAATATTATTTTTCTATGAGAAGTGAAAATACCATATTATTATTGAAAACTGTGCTTTCTTTAAAATTATTAAAATGTTAAATTATATTTTAAATAATAATTAAATTTAAATTAGTTCAATTATATATATATATATCAAATTGGGGTTAATATAACCAATTTAATATTCCAATTGGATATAACAGCTTTGTAAACTTTTAAACATTTTCCCTTTGAAAACTTGTTTTCTCATTGGTTTTGAAGGATTAGTTCTAGAGTAAATTTTTCCACATATGTAAATTTAATTTGTAAAAATGTATTAAATATTTATACTTATATTTATTTATAATTTTTATAATGTTAAATTTTATTTGTGACCAAAATGAATTGTGAAAATAGTAAAATAAAAATTACCACGATTATAGTAAAAATAGATTTATCGGGGGTCAAACTATGAAGATATGGGTAAAAATACCTACCAACTAGTAAAAAACCAATTTAATAGAGATATTTAGATGTTATATAATCCATTATTTATAATTAATTATTTTATAATCTTGTGGAATGGCACAAAAATGGGTATGATTGAATCTTTTTAAAATATTACAAATGTGACACTCATCTCCCTTATAAAATACCACCCCATATCCTCTCTTATACATACTAAAAAACATATTTTTAATTAAAATATCAGAATAAAACTTTAAAACCTCAGTCCCCATATCCTATAAAAATTATTTTGGGGTGAAAGATTACCGATGAAGTATTTTGGTGATAAACTAAGGAGGATACCTAAAGGAGAGGTAACATTCTTCACCGAGTATTTTTATTTTAATTCATTCTATACATCATTTAAATATTATTAAACAATGTAGGTATAATAAAAAATATCTTCTATATAATTTGATCTCATTATAATATGGTAATGACATACAACTATCTCCTCTTCCATGAGATGGGTTACAAAATCATCATTCGTGTGTTTGGAGGACTACTGCCTCACAGACTAATGTCATTCACTTCTCTATTACAGCACATAACATATTGTTATAAAGAAGGATATAATGTATATAAATTATATTTATAAAATTATTATACCTATGGATTCAATATATAATATATAATTTTTTTAATTTCTATTCTCTATGGTATATGAAAAATGTTGCTCATGTTTACGACGTACTACCCCCTCATGAAGCAATGTGATTTATCTTCTTCTATAACATTAAATGGAATGTAATAAGAATAATTTTAACTAATATGTGATTTATAAATGAAATAATAATTATAATAATGACATATTTATCATTATGAAAAAATAATATATTAATTTTTTACCCAAAAACATGATAACGTCATTCGTGTATGTGTGGACTAACACCCTATCAAAGCAATGCGACTCTTTTTCATTTCCACACCACATGGATAATATATAAAATTATATTAAAATTAATAATATATATACATACATATATAATATTATGATCATTTTATAATGATATAATATTACATACATCCATTCATTAATGATCATTGAAAAATGGAAATGTTACTTATGCCTAGGTACAACCTACCATCTCTATGATCATAACATAAAAAATTTCTCAAAACAATCTTTCATGTTTGGTATTAAATATATAATTTATTTAAAAATATTATAAATATTTCATGATAAATATTTTTTATACAATTTAATATTATAATATTAATAGTAACTAATACTTTTATAGGAAATAATGAATGAGAACACAAGGCAATTAACATTCAAAACAATGAAAATAATGAAATATTATTAATGAACTAGTAATAAGATGATATATATAAGGATAATATATAATATTTAAAATATTAATACAGTTTAGTAATAAGTTAACAACAAGTTTAAAAACACTATAAAGGAGGCGAAATAGTGATCAACTAAAATGAAGTATGAGTTAAGGGATTTTCGTCACACTTTTTACTTCTGTGGGACAAATTCCATATTCAAAAACTATTTATTTTTGTTGGTGAAGATAATAACCATAAATATATTTTACAATGTTTAAAATGAAATTAATTGGGATTTACATATAAATTTGAGGATCGACCTTTCATAGGGATTATTATTTAATGTTACAAATATGGTAAGAATTTTATGTTACAATGTCATCATTTATCAAGATTTTTTGTGAATAATGTTCTAATGTTGGAATAATATTACTTACCTCTAAAAACATCTCATGACTTTTCTTCCCCTATAGATATTCATCATATTTTAAAGTTATTGTAAAATTTTTACACTATTTGGTAAATACAAAAATTGGAAAAATGTTATGAATAAAAAATTTATTTATTTCCTTCTTCAGTCGAAAAACATTTTTCTTAAAGAATATTTTATTTTCTATATATCTTTTTAAAAATGATATTATAATTATTAAAAAAATATAAAAAATTTCTATCCAATATTTCACTTTTTTTAAATAAAATCATAGGATTCTTTATATCATTTTTTTTTTAAATACCATTTGGATTTTACCGAAATAGTTAATGAAATATTTTTTAATGAGTATGGAATGAACAATATTTAAAACATTCATGGACACTCAAATTTTTTAAATCTTCCATTATAATATTCAAAAAGTATTTTCAATAAAACTATTTCCAAAATTTTAAATTTTATAAAAATAATTTTTCAAACTGGAATGGATACTTTACACAAGAAATTTATTTAATGTTTTAATGATTCATTTATATGTTTCCAAAGTTTATTCCAATAAAAAAGATTTTCACAATATTTTTCAGATTTTTAGTTTTTAAAAATTTATTTTCAAAATGAAAATGTCATTTTCCTCCAATTTTGTTAATGATATTTTAATGGAATTTCCATTCAACATAATAAAAAACCCTTATTATTACATATACTATATTGGACATATTATGTCATGATAATATCCTCATTATTTCTATATATGGAATATGAATATTTCTTAGATATTGTTATTGAACCCATTTCATTTTCACAGGTATATCGTGTTTCGATGATATTGTTATAGAACTTGTTTCTTTTTTATGCATTCTATATTTCAATGTGAATATGATTGAACCTATTTATTTTTCATGGTTTAATTATGTTTAAATTATATTTACATGAATTCCACTTCTTTTCCATTTTTAATTATGTTTTAAAATGAATAATGGGGTTTTATAGGTTTTATGATGAAATTAATGATCTTTGTACTCTATTAATGATGTATTTCATGGATATTACATATATGATTTTGATTCCTAGATAGTTAAGGGTGATCCTGTTTCCCATTATATGATGGAGAATCCCAAATAGCACTATATTATCTCATTATAGATTATACAATTGGGGTTGACTAGATATAATTGGGAAGGATTGTTATAACTTAAATGATTGGCGCACCCAGGTACAACTCCATTGTATTTGGTAATATACTTTGTGTTGAGATGAAAGAATGAGGGAGTAACCTCTATGTTTGTCATGTAGATTTAACATGGTTTTAGTTATTTATGACATGGGTTTAACACAATTTATAAAGGAAAATTATCCAGTATGTCAACACATTATTGTGATTCTTTTATGGGTTTATAATTGTTCTTAGGATCAAGATTGATATCACATGGCTCTTGACTATTTATTTTTAGGACAGTTTCCTTTAACGTATTTTCCTTTTTTAAGATCCATGTATTTAATGGTATGAGTTCCTTTATGATTTAATCATTCACATTGATTATGTCATTATACCCTTATACACCTCATATATTCATTGATGACATTCAATTGTCAATGCTTAAGTTTAACCATATTGGGAATTTGAAGTTACCCTTATTATGTTTTATTACCCCTAACATACTATGAAATGATGTCAAACTAATTAGGTCAAGATAGTAATTCATATAAATGATGATTATGATGAAATAATTTAATATGGATGATGATGATGACTTAATTTAAAATAAAAAAATATGTGGTATGTGGGAGAAATTATCATTTAATAACATGGGTATTGTTTATGGTGGAGTTTTCCTAATTTTATTAAACTCTAAACCTAAAATGTCTTTGAAAATGTAAGTGATCCTATTTTTCATTCTGATGTTGTAATGTTTGTATGGGAAAAAATTTGGTAATAATTATTGGTATAAAAACCAGAAATGTAATCATTAGGATTTCAACACCAAATTCAGGGTTGTAGGTTCTGGGATGTTATATTTTGTATCAATGTCTGGTTTAGATAAATTTAGAGATTATAATTTTTTCATTTGAGGTTATGTTATCAGTTATGGATACCTTCTTTTGTATATAAGCTGAATTATGATCACAATTTTAATTTTTTAGATGCACCATTTTTGTTTTAAGAGATGATATCTTAATGTGATTAATGACACTTTAGGAGAGGTTTTTATAGGTTGAAGTATTTATATATATGGTTAACATGAAATATTTATCAATTTTTTTAGAAATTTGATTTAATATATTGATAACCTTTGGGGTTTACATGATCATGAACATTGAGAAAAATATTTTATTATATAGATATCCAGAGTGTTAAAAAAATTTGGTGAAAAAGTGAATAATTTTTATTTAAAAGAAGATTTCCATATTTTTGGGTCTGAAATCCCAAAAGTATGAGATTACCTTTGATGTAAATGAATTCTTTAATTTTAACGTTATGGAAAATATTTTTTGTTTTGGGTTATATAATTAAATAATTTAAAATTTTAATACTATTTAATTTTGAAGATTAATGTAGTATATGAATTTTTATTCAATGTGGGATTTATATTACCATGCGATAACCATTTTGGTTTTGGTTAATTTCTAAAGATACGAGGAATATATTTTTACCCCTTTTAGTTTTTTCATCATTAAAATATTATTTTAGTGTTACATGTATGAATATATCACCTAGAATACTCATTGTTTCTAGAAAAATTATTTTGTCTTAAAAATTGGAAAAAAGAATAAATTTTACTCATCATGTATGCATATTTCTTTATGCTCTAGTTATAGATGGTAAATAATTCCTAAAATCTAGAAAAAAATATTTTGAAAGAAAAAATATTATCCAATTACATTCATATGTGATGAAGGAGATGTATTTTTATATCATCATAGATTTATTATTTTGATTCCCTTGATATTCCATTAGTCATTCAATTTCTTGTGATTGATGAATTTAATCAATCTCTATAATTGTTTATGTTTTTCTTACATTACAAACTATGTTCTCATAATTGGAAGCCTAGTTACATTTTATTTTATATTAAATTTTTAACTCCCTTTATATATTATTAATAAGATGTTTTATTTTTCATTTTTATGGTTTATGTTCCCAACAAATGTATTTTAAAATATCCAAACATTGATTACTGAGATAATGTCCAATCACTAGGACCCAATTTATTAAATAGGGGAGGATGTAACATACAGAGATTCTAGAAGAATAAAATTATGTTAGACACGATAAAAACATTCAAAATAATGCTTATATGAGAATGTAACTCCCCTGTAATTTTTGATATATTTCTTTATAAATAAATTTAATCTCTTTAATAGCTTACGTCACATGAAACATTGATATTGTTTTGTTTGATTGAATATTCAATACGCAACACCGAGCAGAAATGACCCATGACATATATAATATTCCTAACCTAACTACTAAATTTTGTGATCATGAATAGAATTAAATTGTTTATGATATATATATATATATATATTATTGTTTACTGTTTAGAAAATAATCAATTCATTTCTATTTATTTTATTTTATTCTTAAAAAATTTGTTTTTTTCAAATTTATTTTTCATTTTTAGGAAAAAATATTATAATAAATATTTGGAAATTTTGGAAATTTTATCTGATAAAGAAACTTGAATTTAGAATCAGAATATCAAAATTTATACTTGAAGAAATTTCTTATTTTTTTGAAAATAAGGATTTTTTATTGAATAGTGAAAAATACCGGTTTTTATAAAATAATATTTTATTTTCAATAAATTAATTAATTTATATTAATAATTATATTTTAATGTTAGAATTTTTTATTTATTTTAAACCTAGGTAATTTCTCTTGAATGAAATTTATATTAGAATTTAGTAGATTTTTATTTTTGTATTTAAAAAAGGGTTTCTTTTTTCTGAAAATTGTTTTTAACTAATAATGTTTCTTTGTATAAATTAATTAAAAAATTCTGTAATGATGAATGTTTTAAATGAAATTTATATATTTTATTTCAAAATGATTTAATTTATACTCTATTAATGACTATTATAATACAATGAGTTGATGTAAAATAATTCTGTAGTTGAACAATACACTTCTCCAAATCCCACTTTTTATCGCGTTTGTGGGTTTTGCGATAGATTTATTTTTTATATTATTATAAAATTTAAATGAAAATATAAATTCTAACTTTGAAATAAAAATTTTAAAATCTTATCAGGGATATTTTTTTGATTATTTTTCCAAAATATTATTATTTTTTGATGAATAGTTATAAATAATGAAATTAAATTGAGGAATTCTTTTTCTTTTATATTATGAAAAATGTTAAATTGTAATTTAATTTTATTTAAAATAAAAATAGTTTATTTATATATATAATTATCTAATTTATGACATTATAACCAATTTCATATTTAAATTGGATATAAGCACTTTGTAAACATTTGAACATTTTCAATTAGAAAACCCTCATTCTCATTGGGCGTGTTGAATTTTAAAATAAAATTTTCCATTTATGTGAATTTAATTTTAAAAATTAGATTATATATTGCTAATAATAAGTAATTATAATTTTTAATAAGGTAAAATTAAAATTTTTATAAAATGAATAGTAAAAAATAAAAAATCAATTACCAAGGTAAAGGTAAAAATATATTTTGAGGAGGGTTAATCTAAAAAGATATGGTTATGAAAAATCTAAAAACTATTAAAACATACATTTTATGGTAATATTTAGATATTATATCTTATATAATCATTAATGAACCATTTTGGAAGCTTTTTTAATGATAAATCATTGTTATGATTTAGTCTTTTCAAAAAATTACAAGTGCGTAACTCACCTCACTTATATAAGGCCGCAGACTCTCCTCTTTTATTAAAACCATAAATCATTCTTGGTTCAAAAAATTAAAACCTAAATAACTTCCCAATTTCCTCCTCTAATCATAGAATCTTAGTTTTTGATAGAAATACAACCTAAGATGGATTTTTGTGCAAACTGAAAGAGGATACATGAAAAAGGGCAAATGTTCTTCAATAATAATTATTATTTTATTTATTTCACCACCACCTTTAGTTATTATTAAAATATAAAAATATGATAAAATTATTCTCATAAATATTATTCAAAGTTTTCAAAATAATTAAATGAACTAAAACCATGTTTATTTCCATCAAATGGGTTACGAAATAGTCATTCGTGTGTACGACGGACTACCGCCTAGCATACCAATGGTATTCATTTTTCTATTACAACCTATCACGATTGGGTATTATGATGAATATTATATATATATATATATATGATATTTATAAAATAATTATACATATAAATTTATTATATCATATAAAACTTTTTTAATTTTTATTCTATAGAGGATACGATTACATCACTAATGTGTACAACGAATTACTGCCTCATGAAGCAATGCAATTCATCTTTCACTAATACATTACATAGAATGTAATAAGTATAATGTTTGTGAATATATGTGATATGAATAAAATAATTATTATTTTCATGAAATATTTATCATTATAAATATATAATATTTTATTTTCTTTTTATACTAAAAAGAAGATAACATCATTCGTGTACATGGGGACTACCACCTTCTCGATGCAATGCAACACTCTTTCCATAACCTCACCACATGGAATATATATTTTATTATATTTAATATATAATATAATGTATATGATATTGTTCTAATTATTTATAGATATAATAAGACCTTACCCCTTTCAATAATGATCATTGAAAAATAGAAATGTTACTCATGAGTACGTACGACCTACCGCCTCCATGATCACAACACACATCATTTATCACAACCAAATTTCATGATTGGTATTTAAATATTAATTTATTTATAAATATAATAATTATTTCATGATTTTTATTCCCTATATTATTGAACTATATAATATATATATGAACCATGACTTTTATTAAGAAACATGAATAAGAAAATAGTGCAATTAACACCCGAAACAATGAAAATAACGAATGATTGTTAACGAATGGGTTAATAAATATCATAAACGGTTAATATATGATATTATAAATATTAATATGGTTTCTCAATTAGATCATAATATTTTTAAAACCACTATATTATAGTTTATGTTTAGATCAACCAAATTGGAAGAATGAGGAAAAGTATTTCTACCAACTATTTAACATATGAGTGACACATTGGATATTAAAAACCTATTTGTTTTATGTGGTGAACACACGAAAAATGAATATATGTTAAGATAATTTTCTTTAGAAAAATTGGAATTTACATTTCCAATTGAGAATTTATTTTTTATAGGTATTACAATTCAATGTTACTAATTTAGTATGTGTTTAATGATGCAATGTCATCATTTATCAAGATTATTTATGATTAAATATGAAAGAGTTAATTATTATGATCTTTATTTAAGTAATTATCATGATGTTTACTAAATTATAGATATTTATTATATTCTCAGGTATTATTTCCATTTTTCCCGCTCTTGGATACATATAATAATTGAGAAAATGAATTTTAAAATAGTTTTTATTTTTCTCTATAGTCAAAACCCATTTTTCTTCCAAAACCATGTTTTGTAAAAATGTCTTCAAAAATGTTATTTGAATTCTTAAAATTAATCATTAAATATATTTCTTTCCAATTATGTATTTATAGAAAACATTCAAAGGAATATTTATGGAATTTTGAAAATAATTTCTATTTTTCATTTAAATAAATAGTGAAAGGAATATTTTTTAACATGTTATTCATGAAAGGAATTACAATCCTTCATTACCACTCAAATTTTTTAAATGGTAACTGTTAATTTTAAAAAAAATATTTTAAAATAAAACTAATTTGAAAATGTTTTACGTTTTAAAAAGTGTTTTTAAAATGGAAATGATTCCTTCCCTATGGAATGGATTAGATTATTTTTAAAAATTTATTTATTGTTTCAAAGGTTTTGTTTAAAAGAATGTTTTTCTCACTATATTTTATGAATTTTTAGTTTTTAAAAAACTATTTTAAAAATGAGTTGTTTATTTTCCTTAATATATTTTTATGGTTATTTTAATTCTTTTTCCATTCATCGACATTAAAAAAAATATATTATTACCCATGATCCAATGAGAAAATTTTGTAATTATATTATCCTCATTATTTCTCAAGATATGTTTAGATTGATTCAATGATATTATTATAGAACCCTTTTCTTTTCCACTAGTTAATTACGTTTCATTGAGATTATTATATAACTGATTTATTTTTCATTGGTTAACCATGTTTTAATGACATAGTTACGAAATATGTTTCACTTCAACAGGTTAATGAGGTTTCGAATTTATTTACATCAAACCCATTTTTTACAATGGTTAAATAAATATATGAATGGAATAATTATTTTTTATGAGTTTTATAATAAAATGAAATCTCTTTTCACCATATTCATGTTGTGGTTCTTAGACATTACTTATATTATGAAGTGTACTAGATAGTTTCAGGTGATCCCATTACAACTTATAAAATGGGATGACCTATAAAGAGATGTGTGATCCCATTACAGATTATAAAATGTGGCGACACAAATAGAACTGGGTGATCCCATTAAAACATAAAAAACTTTATGCACCTAGATAGTGCTACAATGTACTGGGTAATGTATATTTTCTTGATATGAAAGATGGTGGGAGTTACCTAGGTTTTTTTCCAATGGTTTTAACAGGGCTCTGGTTATTTATGAAATGTGTTTTAAAAGAGTTATGAAAAAAAATCCCCAAAATATCATCCCATTTTTGTGATACTTGTTATGGGTTTATAATGTTTATTATGTTCAGGATTAATATTACTTGGCTCATGAATATTGTTTTGAGGACTATTTTATTTTCTATTTATTTTTATAGTTGATGATTTTGGTATTTATGGGTATGGTTTCTTTTATTATTCACTCATGCACTCTAATTATATTGTTATAACCTTACATACTACCTATGATCTTGGATGAAATTTAATTATAAATTATTTTTTTACCATAATTGAGAACCTGAAACCACTATTCTTATGTTTACTTTTCCCTAGTTTGTCAAGTAATTTTTTTGAATGAGTTATTTCAAGAAGGGATTTCAAAGTATGATGTTGATAAGATAATTTTAAATATGAACTGTTGGGTTAAGTGGGAGAGAATCTCATTTAATGACAAGGGTATTATTTATATATGACATTCTCTTAATTCACTAAACATATAAACCTATATTTTTCATGATAATGTAAATGTTTCAGGTTTTCTTTTTTATTTTTTATGATTAATAAGGAAAAAAATTTCAAAACTATCACAAACAAAGGAGAAAAGGTAATTTTTAAGAGTTTAGCACTAGATCTAGGGGTGAAAGCTCTAGGATATCATATAATATGTGAGCTATATCATCTCAAACTAAATTATTAATATTAAGATCCATTATTTGATATATCATGATTCATACCTTTTTTCATAACCTAGGGAAATGAAACATGAGAAAGGGTGATATTAGATGCTCAATATGGTCAAATAAGGGAGATATAAACATAAAATAATCACAAGGGTATGAGAACATGATAATAACATTTGAGAACTATATCATTCATTTCATAGATCTAAAAAATGAGCAATGACATAAATCATTGTAGTTTGTAAGACATGAATAATAATGTAATAAAATAATATAATCCATAAGTGTATAAAGATGGAATAAGACATGGAATTATGGTATACATATAAGCTTAAAATATTTTCAACATGTTTAAATAAATAAAGGATCACTTATTATGTTAAGGATCTAGAATTAATTTCTTGAATAAACTTATAGGCATTCAATAAGTTCTATTTATGAAATTATCAACCTAAAATTAGGTCCACACATAACCTTATTAGAATTAAATTAGACTCAAACAAAACCTTATGGATATGAAAGAAGTTCCATGCATAATATGTTGAACATGATATCAGGTTCATGAATTACATAATTAATTCATGAGTTATCCATCATTACACAATTCATTAGAGGTAGTTATAGGATCCACTCATCACATATTGAAAATAATATATATTTATTGCACAAGAACATAAATCATTCATCATGTCAGAAGCCATACAAATAAATATTTTCATAATCATTTTATCATATTAATACCCATGGAAAAATAATTGGTTTAATAAAAATTATTTCATGATAATAATAAACCATTAAAGAAAATAATAATAATTTTATCATTTTTTAATATCTCTATTATATAATAACAAACATTAGATGATGTCATCTTAGATAAAAAATTATTTTTGAACGATCAATGGAAAATTTCCTATGGAAAATAGCCTTATAAATTTAAAAAAAATTATAAAAAAAAATTCAAAATAATTTACTTTAAAAATAACATTGTAAAGTTATAAATGATTTATGAAATAAATAACTGGTTATGATGGAATAAAATTTCATTCATGTCATACAAGTTAAAACAAAGATCCCAATCACATTTATGGTAAAATTCAAATGAGCCTTGTTCATGAAATGACATGAAAAGTAATTTTTGAATTTTTTTCCAAAAAATAAATCATGGGTAGACATTTAATTAATCATTATTTGGATATCAGAAACAAATTTATTTAAGAAATTTATAGAAATTATGTATGTGGTTTAAAAAGAATTTTTGACTGAAGCGATAAAAAAAGTCATGTTTTACATTAAAATATATTTTTGATATATAAAATACGTTAAAAAGGAAAATAAAATTATGAAATATATTATTAATAAATAAATATATTAGAATAAAATTAATTAGTTTCTTGAGATATAGATCATAAGAAACTATCATTATTAACATAATCATAAAAAATCTTAATAAACACTAAGATAGTAACATGAAATTGTCACCACTTTTGTAATATTTGAATCATAATACTCATGAATGAATAACATGAAATAAAAAATTATATATCATGAGAAAGAAATATTAATTACTTAAACTATCAAATAGGTAATATATATAAAACATAAAATAATATTTGTTCAAAACATAACTAAAGTCCAAAAGAAAGAAATATTAGAAAAAGTCGCTTACGTTTAGTCCCGATTTACTTTGTACATGTATAAAGGTCCTGTATAATAAATAAAATATTCTTATAAATATATTCTAGAAATGAAATTATATATATATAATACTATATATCATTTACTTATAACATTTTATTAATTATTTTTTAATAATTCCTTGTTAAAATCATGTTTCAAGAAATAACTTCTTTGTTCTTTATGTCTGTTTTGATTTTAAATTATTGTTCTCTTTACATTGATCATGGTTCCATCATCTCCATAACTTTAACCATGTTATAAATATCATATATATATATATTCTGTATATATTTTATTTACATAAAGGTTATTACAAATAATTATTTTAAAAAAAAATTAAAAATAAAATAACAAAGGAAGAAGGATTAATTCATATAAGCACAGATAAACTAATTCCAAGAAGAACCAATGAAAAGAAAAACTCAATTAAAAAAGTTAAATAAATAAAAGTCATCATAATCTCCATAAAATTCAAGATCAAAATCTAAATTTTGAGGAGACCTGGTAACCATGGTTGGATTCGGATATGAGTAGTTGATCCTTCGTCTTGCTTTCATAAGAGGAACTGGTTGAAAACCATCATCATCCACAACATAATTTTTTTTATTTGGAGAAATCATTACTCTATGATAGTTTTATTGTGGATTCATACTCTATATCTTCACACCATTCCTAGATATTCTTCATTTACTTAAATTTAATAATTTCCTCTTAGGTTCTCAAAATCGTCACACCATAACTCAGAGTTTGTTGCTCCTGAAGCACAAGATCAGTGCATTCCATCACCATTTCCACAATCACAAATAACATTATGTCAACATAACCATGGTAACCATGTTTGGTAACAAAATTTAGGGCCAAAATAAGCATGGATTCAAGCATGGTAGTACTTCATTCATTTTTTTGATGCACCAACAAGATGTGTTTAGTATCCTTATTCACTTGGGGCTCTGGTGAAATATCCTAAGAATAATCTTCCATCTCTTGTGAAGTATAATCAACCAAATTCACATTACCTATTTTAGAAGGTTATTTCAAAATACATTTTTTATAAATTATTTTTCTATTCATGTTCTTCTTATATGATGTCTCAGGATTCCTTTTTAAAAAGAAAATTGATTATACAACATTTTTATAGAACTTCTCTTTGACATGTCATATAACTTGATAGTCAAAAAAAGTGTCATGAAATCTATCATACTCTACCTTTGGAGATATATCATCATGTAGGTTATAGGAATATATTATTAATTAGGTATGTACATATATAATCTTTCTCTAGGACCCTAGCATATTGGCCAAATTTCAAAGCTTTAGTGGTCCAATCTATTTTATTTATAATACCCACCACAAAGGCAATGCAAAAAAATGATTTTAGGATTCCATAGAATCTTGTGGAGTCCAAATATTTTAATCTTTACCATAGTGTAGGTATTTTTTATAGAGAAAGGGCTGAAATGGAAATCCAATTCTTGAACGAAAGCATACATGGGTTTAGAAAAATTTATTCGACCCCCAAGAACTCCTCTTCGGAGCGCATAATGAAAAAATTATTTGTAAAAATATGAATCCCTTAGGTTTGTATCTCCAATTAGAAAACCCCCATATAGAGGTTATCTTTCAAATTAAATCATCAATCATCCAAAATTTTCCTCTGCAAAGAATAACAATTTATACAATAATTATGTGCTCACAAAGATTAAATCTGTTAAAGATAGCATCTATTTTGGAAAAAACATGAGAAGTGTCTCCCTTTAGAATAATTTTCATAGAAATACTATCACACAATGATATGAAATTCCTTCATTATAAATCCCTTAAAACTCTTATAGGTCCCTTTCTATTTTTTCATGCATCTGTCAAAATAATAGTTGAAGGTCTCGTATATGACATATCCAAAGGGTGATTTCAGATCACCCTCCCAACTACAGGTTGAAGAAACCAATCCAAAGGAAAACCCAATGACGTCTTTAAAAAAACAAACAGGCTCCATCAAATAATAAATTTTCACCACAAAACCCTTTATCTCTTTTACCATAGGCTGTCGAATGGGGGAAGTGGAAACTATTAAAATGAAATGATATTTCAATTCCTCAAGGGCTACATCAAACCCCATAGATCTGCTCAACTCATCATCCATCACTACAACCTATCAGTGATCAGTTATCTTAGCACCCACTAAATAACATAGAAGACCATCAACTTCACCCATGACAGTCTAAATAAGATCCACCTTAATGCTAAAGACAATTTTTAAGAAAAATTTAATATTTTTTACAATTAATCATAATATTAATCATTTCATGAAACTCTAAAAAATTCAGTCAAATATAATTTTTACATTTATATTTAAATAATTAATTTGATTTTTTAAAATTTATTTCCTAAAAGTTTCAAATATTTCTTTTATTATTTAAAAAATAAATAAATGAAACCATTTTTTTGAGAAAATAGAATTCTTAAAAAATATGAAGACTATAATAAAGATTAAGTACATTTTATTAGTATGATTTAATTATATAAAATGATTACATTTAATATTTAAAAGGTTCATATTCTTATTCCAATCTCCTAGTTTAACAGATGGGTTAAAATGTTCATGTTAAAATAAAAATTTTATTATTATATCATTGTTCATTTAAAATTATAATTGTATGTATCAGATCATATTAAAGAAGTTAAATTTATTTATAAAAAAGTTTCCTAAAATCTTGTAGTTTCAGAAATTATTCATTACCCAAAAACTAAAATTATCTATTAATGGATCATATAATCACCCAAAAGGATCACACTCTATTCCTAAAATATTAGTATTTTAACTAAAATTGATGTGGTCGTCGTAATTTAGATAATTTCCAAAATTAATAAACCTTCATTGATAAAATAAAAAATTAACATCCAGACACTCAAAATTAACACCAAAATTTCAATGTAGATAATTTGATAAATAAGTAAGCATAATTTTATTTAGAAAAATTTCAGACTATGATTGTAACCAAAACACATGAAGTATATGATCAGAAATTGATCCAAGATATATTTAACATTTATCTCCAAAAAAATCCAATCAGTCTAATAGTCTCATATGAAAATTTATATTTTCTAATCATATATCAAAATAATTTCTATAAATAACCAAAATCACTATATTTCCATAATAAAATCATTAATTCTTCAAAAACTAACACCATCATTAGTTGTTTCATGATTCATAAACCTAAAAAAAATTATAAAAATTATTATAATTTATAATTTTATAATTAAAATATTTAAAAACATTCGCCACAATGATTGGTATACCATTTGTACATCCTTGGTCTAATATTAATCCTTTAGAAGAAATAATTGACTCTAAAGATTCCCATGTTTCCCACATACAAACCAACAGTCTTTAAATGGATTTCTTGGATGAAATTTAATTTTTTCTAATGAAATACTCATTTTTTATCATAAATTTATAACTTTATTCCATTATTATCCACACATAAAACATTTGTATTCTATTTTACAAAATTCTCATGGGTGTATCATCCAATATTTCTGACATGAAAGAAATTGAGCCTTATTTCATCTATGATATCCTCCACCTAAGATATTGTCATACTACCTCCTTCTCATTTTTTATGATTCTAAGAGTTGGTTAATGAACAAGTTATTAATAATATAGAGTGATATCTAATTATGCATGACCAAAATTTCATTCTATTATGTTAGTATACCATTATGTTTCTTCATTATCTCTAAATAGTCCATTTCATTCATCATTAACATTAATTCTATAGGTTCTCGTTATTTACTAAAACCAAAAATCACATTGTGGGAAACAACAATCATAATCCAAAAAAATTGTTTATTTGTTTTCATTATCATGAAACCTTATTTTCAATCAAGAAAAATTGTTTATACTTGGTCATCAATGATTTTCATCTATTAAAATACTTCATGATAGTTTTCAAATAGTTATTTAATTTCCAAAGAATATCCCATGGGATTTTTAAAATAGGAATGTACTGAGGACCATCATCATGCACCATGTGAAGATTGAGTCAATTCCCAATGCACTATTTTTGGAGTTATTAACTCTAGTGACAACTCTTCAAGATCCATATCCAATTTTTGTATCAACACAAGGATGTAATATATTAGAACCCACATTCTATATACTTACCAAAAATTCAAGGTTATTTTCCTATACATTGAATTATCCTTACACATATCTCATGGGATCTCACCAAATTGAAATAGGACCTAATCAAAATAAATAACTAGACCATCCTCTAGTAATATATATTGCGAACCATTAACTTTATATTGGATTTAGTGCCATAGGGCCATCTCTTATGAACTTTATGATAATCATTTATTCATTTTTTGAATATTTATAAACTATGTATCACATCATGATTGTTCTTATGTGTGTCATAGAATGTGATAATGTCTTAAGAGTAGTTTTCACACTAAAAGGTCATAACAGTTACCTTCTTCGAAGAGAAACTAATAGTTCTAAGAAAATATTATTGAATTTATGTTATATAGCTGGATAATATCATTTTAGGGACACAAATTATAAAGTCTATAAGGGGTGGAGACTCATAGGACTTTTTTGCAACTTCTCACAGTGTATGCCCATGGTAATATCTATTATGATATTATTAGAATTGTACTCACCAGTAAGAAATACACATTTAAAAGTGTCATTTTATATTCCTATATTCGGATGCATGTATTGGACATTAGAATTTAGGATTACTATTAATTAATATAATGAGTCACATGATTTCATGTATGGATGATAACTGTGATGAAAAGTGTTTTCGGAGTGGTAGTATATGTTGGGTCTGTCACGAGTAATATTTCACTAATGAATAACTCAATAAAATATTCATACCTTCTTTTATTTAATGGAAGTTAATATCATAGGCCCTTTTATTGATATTATATAGCCTATATAAATCCATTTTCATGGTATTATATAGAAAATATCTAATTTTAGAAAGTTTAATAAAGATATATCGAGCATATAGGTTGGTGCCACGGGTATGCAACCTGCTTTGTTAGAGATATCGGGATAATGGGATTATATTACAAGGTAATCATCTGTATGAGATAACATTGTAATGATACATTAACTTATTTCGATATATGTTCCTTGGTGTTTTTCCTGATGCTAACCATTAACTTTAAGATTTTTCACTTAATGCCACTAAAAAAGAGTCCTAGAGGGTCACACACTATATATATCCAGAATCTTAGTTTAATAATATATTATTATTTATTATTTAATTGTCTGAATAAATATTATTTCCATCCAAATTTTAATAATTATTCACGTATTCATCATCACATTTATTCCATCACATGTTATTTGATAGAATATATTATGAGTGGAATATTTAATTAATATTTATTTACTATTTAGATAATATAATATTTATTAATTTATTGGAGAATAATTTAGTAATATTTATTTTTGTAAACATGTATTCATTATTCAAGGCCCCATAAATATTGTAGTGGAATGGAAAATTAAGTTTAGTGGTCTGGTGAGAAATAATAAATAATGAATATTATTTAATTAAATATTATTTATTAATAATTTTCAAGATAAGAGCATGTTGAGAACCAATAATAATATTATAATTATTTTACATGGGGGTATTATAGGATTAAATTAAATAATATAGGGCACATGTTCAATTATTTTATTTTAACCCTCAAAATACAAATACCCAATTATGTTTTTTTGACAATAGCTAATTCCATTGTGCACAAAGAATCTTGGAGAATACTCTCAATCCTAGAGGCATCCTCTATCCATGAATTCCCCCATGAGTGGAAAGAAATCATCCTCCACCTGATCATGTAGAACACTATAGAAGTGGTTCTTGAAGTGATCAAAGGAGGGCGACACAAGCTCAAGGATCTTCCATATTAGAATCCAAAGACTCATTTGAAGATATCTTGAGATTCCTAGAACACATGTGGATCACCTCTTGATTAAATCTACACTTGGTTTATACAATGAACTAACATTTCATCATAAATCTATCACTAGATTCTATAATAAAGAAATAATACCATATATGAAATTATTATCTAATTATATTAATTATAAACAATATGTGATGATCTTATGTGTCATGGTTTTGGTGTCTATCCCATGTCTATTTCTTTGATTCAATTTTTTTGATCACAAATTTCATCATTACATAGATACTAGATTGATCATCGATTATGGAAAAAGTAGAGTTGGGAACCACCAATAATTTTCTTCTGATATTCCCTAAACCTACATTTTATACATTTTATATCATTATTTTTTCATAAATATCAATTAATAAAAAAACAAGGATTGAAAATAATAAGAGTATTTAGAATATTAGGTTCATAATACATCAATGTGAAACTAATAAATATAGTCCTTATTTCATTCTTCATAATGAGTAATTAAATACATTCTAGATTCTATAACTATGTAGGAAAACCAAGGGAATAGATAAAATAATTATGTGATATAAAAATCCCAATAAGAGAGTAAATATTATCAGGAAATATAACATGCAATTAAATGGAATAAAACGATATCATAAAAGATAAGGCTCATGAGTAATCACAAAAAATAATAACATAATGAAAATAATATCACAATATAATAGAAACACAGGAAATGTGGTGGAAAATATCACATAATATAAACATTAGTTAATGCCAACTACCTAGAAAAAATCAATTGGTGGGAAAGTCCAATAATGGATTAGGTTCACTCCATAATTCCATACATAAAATTTCAAGATAATAATGATTTACCCAACGAATTTGAGCACCATATGGGTTAACCCATTATATCATGGACATTATTTAAGTGTTATATAAAAGGATAACAATATTAAGGAATAACCATTAAAATTAACTATTGAACTAAATGGGTTACATAATCCTAGATCATGACATCATCAAAGGATATTTCATAAAGAAGTCATTTGATAATTGAAATTATGTCTTGTAATAGCACATAAAAGGAAGGGAGAATGATATAAGTATATATGAAAGAGAAATATATATAGAATTATTAAGAAATCAATAATATCAAAGGTTGACATCATAGATGAAAATGACTTTAAAAGATCACAAGAAATATTTCTTATTCAAAATGAACTTATGATTTTAAAATATAACTGTAATAACCAAAAATATCCAAAATATTTAGGATTTTATTGAAACAAATCATAAAATATTGTAAAATAATAATCTCATAATTGATTGGTACTGGTAGTTGGAAAGTTTATCCATTTCATATAAGTTATAAGAAAACATTATTATGATTAGTTTTTTTTTAAAGTCAAAATTTCCTTATTCATAAATAGACATAAATATTCATTTAATTTTTTTAAAAAAAAATAAATCATCAGTAAAATTGTATTTAATATTTCATTGGATAATAGTATGAAAATTATTAAAAATATTTTATGGAGAATATGGACATGGAATAGAAATATTATATGTCTAATAAGAGATAAAATATTTGTATTAATGAAAAACAGAATTCTTGATATTTCATTATTCAATATGGTAGGAACTGAAAAAATCATGTAAACAACATTTGAGAATAAAGGTGGATAAAAAAAATTATTTCAACAAAATATTTGTGTACGATCTCCCAAAAAGGATCTTTTTACATAAAAATCTCAAAAAAATAAAAGACATTGTAACATAGAGGATTTATCGATTTGATATCATTCGAACCAAATACACATAGATGAAGTAAAATTATTATTAACATAAAATAAAATGGTATATAATGGGTTCATGAAATAATATTTAAAATGGGAAGCATATATACCATATAAAATAAATTGTTTCATTATATTAAAATTTTCCTCAATGAATGAAAATTGAGAAGGAATCCCTGACAAAGACCACATCAATTAAGAGAAAATTAATCAATGAATTTATTATGAGGTCTAAATTTAAGAACACATAAAATTCTTATAAATAATTTATAAAATGATCATAGGTAAATAAACACATAATCTTATCATATCAAAGACAATGAAGATGTAATTTAACCCAATGAAAAGTTATTGAGATATAAAACTCATTATCTCAAGTTTGAATCTTCATGTACGTATTTTATCATCTTAAATAACAAACATATGTTAATTATTTAGTTTCTTAATAACATTATTCTTGTAAAATATTTATTTTATTTTATTTATATCATTTTTATATGTATTTACTTAATCAATTAAGTTCACGTCATATTCTATGACGACATTAAATTTATATGTTTAAAATGACCTAGATATGATGAATATAGAAAAAAAATATATAATTGTTCCATCATCTATAGAAAAATAATATTTAAATTAATTAATTTTTCCAAAAAAATTAAAATTTTAAAACCAACCATTAATTATGGTTAAGATAAATGAAATACATTACCATTATAGAAATGGCAGGTCATACATACGTATGAGTACCATTTCCATTTTTCAAACATATTGATGAAAATGATGTATGATTTATTTATTATTTTCATAATTATAATTATATTATGAATGTTAAATTATTTATTTAAATATTGTTAAATACATCATCGATATGAAGTGGTAATGAAAAATGAATCACATCGCCTCGGGGAGGTGGTAACTCACACGTACAGAAACACAAAATTATCATTATTATAAGAATTGATGGGTAAGAAAATATATGAAATATTAATTTTATATAATGATAAACATTTCATTAATATACTTTAAATATATCTTTATTATTATCTGTGAGAGGCGATCATGGAAAATAAATTATATCGATTTGCGTGGTTGTAGTCCCCTATTCAAACAAAAAATGGTTTTATTTCTTGTTTTATTGATGAGGAGATATATTTAGGTTATGAAATTAACATAATAAAATATTATTGTATGATATATATTGGTCTTATTATATCATCTTCGTTGAATAATATTTTATATTGGTGGTAGAATAAAGGGAAAAATGCTTTATTAAAAACTATACCTCTTTTATCGGACAACCGTTTGAGGTTAATACCGAATGATTCCATATGATTAATTTATTATAAAGAAGGGTCTTATAAAATTATTTTGGATGTAATTATGTAATTTTATAGGTGTTGTTTGAACAAAAAAAATATTTATGTGTGGATAGGATAGGAGACTAGGTGTCCTTTTATAAGTTGTTGAGGGAACCCACTATGGAATTTTCTAAAATAATATAAAATGATTAACTCATTATCCTAATAAAAGCTCATAAATGTCCAAATATTATAATTTTAGATATTATATGGTTTATATATTTCCATAAAATATTATTTTAAAATGTTTATTTTCAAACATATCTGTATCATTAGGGTTAACCCCTGATAAACCCGTTTTAACCTTAACTAAGGTAATTAAATTTTACTATTTTTAAAATTAATTATGAATAAAAAGTTATTTGACCATATTAAATAATAATATTAATGGTGGTTAAAAATATGGAATAAATTTCACAAAATACCTTTATCAAAATTGAGGAAAATAATTTTAAATTAAACCCATAGATGTATCAGAAAATCAATTTTCCAAATAAAACGTTTTCATAAGAATAAATGGTTTGTATATCAATATTAAATACTATATTTATTCTAATAACATAAATTGGTATAATAATAATGTAATTTAAATATATTTTTTAACACATTTTAAATGATTAAGTTGAAAAAAGAAATTTTCCATAAAAATTACTATTTTCCACTATTAAATGACAAATACTTTTTTTTAGAAAATTATAAAAAGTAAAATCTAAGATAATTTTTTAATATAGATTAAAATTTTTTATTGTTTTAAATAATTTATAGAAAAGAAAAAATTATTTTAAATTATGTGTTCAAAATATGATGCAAAATAGTTTTTAGGAAAATGCATTTTTTGAAAGAAAATATCATTTTACATTAACTATATAAATAGTACTCTTCATTATAAAAATTTCAACTAATATAGATAAATATATATCCTATAAATATATTCTATTTAGATCCTCATTAGGCATTATTTTAATTATTTAAAATTGATATACATCATGCACATTAAAACAGTTTTTAGGAAAATGCATTTTAAGCACTAAAATAAACATATATTAAAATGAAGTATAAAGATGAATAAAATTTAATTAGTTTGATTATACATAAAAATGGTGGTTTTATTGATCCCCTTATAATCCCATTATTTTATTTTCCTTAAATGTGTGGTGTTGATGGATGTGGTGGCCAGTAATCGATACGTGAATGGGGATGCTTATTGTGATAGAGCTTGAGGCGATGGTGAGATTTATGTTTATTCATGAAAATGTCTCATACTATTTATCAAATCTCATCCTAAAATTATTTTAGTCATGGTAACCTAGTATATGTGTAATTTCAAGATTTATATCACATTATGTAGCTATACAACACTAGTTTTATACCCATAGTTGTGATATAATCCACGGATAATAGAAAATTAGCCCCATGATGCTTTTAGGTGTAGGATTGTTCAGTGGGTTATAAGACACACTATAGGATGAGATTTTTGTTATTGTATTGGAAAATTCAATCTCTATCATACATTAATTCATTGGGCAGATCCCATGACACTAATTTTGTAGTAGTTTTTTAACCTAGGAAATTAACATGGTTTCTTTGAGATTGCTAGATTTCATGAAATCTACCGGTCCATTATTGATCCTCCATAATTTTTTATATTTAATTATTTTTATGTCATCATAAAATTTATTTTTTATCTTTATTTATGATCTCTATGCATGGATTTATAAATAATTGTTGACTGATTTAGAGAACTAATGTTTTTTAAAAGTGATTTTTAAATGAAAATGATTTAGTTATAAGGTGACTGTGTTTTTAAAAAAATGATTTTAATGTGATTATTTGAATTTAAACATAATAAAAATTATTTTTAAAAAAAATTAAATAATGTGAATTTAGAATTTTATAAATCAATTTTGGAAAAAATATTTTGAAATTATATTTTAAACATGGATGTAATTGATATTTAATTAAAAGTTAAGTATGTGGAAAGGTTGGTTGTGACCTTCTGAGAGTGTTTACATTCACAACTATTTTAAATTTTAGTTTTTGGACATTATTCATCTCTTTTCACATATATGGAATCCCAACATCAAGGTATATTAGTGAATGATGAATATTTGATGTTTTATTTATTCAGTTTCATTTATCACATCAGTCATGTGTTCCTTTTAAATGATTTAATTTGATTCATGTGCCCCCTTTTTCATTTGTAAAATGTCCAACTATGTGTGATCATTAAATATGATCTTTAATTTCATTAGTTATGGTTATTGTTTGATGGTACTATGTATATAGAATACAATGTTTATTTGATGGTGATGATATATGTAGATTGATTTGGGGGTGAGTGGGTAGAGGTGATTATATGGATGTTGTTGGGGTGAATGGAGGGATTGAATTCATTTTAAATTGTTAATATTTTTTTGGGTTTGATATATTTATTTACTTGTTTCTTCATGGATTTATGACTTAAAGAAGGGTCATGAAATATTTTTTTAGAAAATATATTATAGTTTAGATCTGATTTATGGGTGAAATAATATCTAGGTACATTATTTAATACTAATGATGCTTGTCATCATCCGGGGTGTAGGGGCTCCCCTATGGTGTGTAGAAACCTAGATCATGCATCAGAAAAATGGGAGACTCAGTTTAATTCATGATAAAATGGTATCAGATCAAAGGTTCTTAAGCATGAGCATAGGTTAATTAGTATTAATATTTTTATTTCTGTGTAAGGTTAGAATGAAGTTTCATATGTTTTTTGGACACATGATTTTGATTTTAACTGGGTTCTTAATGTCCACCCATCACGATAATGCTTGAGTAACCATGAATAGTTGGGGTATTAATTTTTGAGTAAGATATTATTTTGGATAATTTAATTGATATACTATCCTTTATAACATTTTTTGAGATAACTCAAAGATTTTTGGGTGCAAGTGAATATATATCTGATGTTATTGGGTAGCTAACATTGACTAGAAAACTATGTGGATCCACTAGGAATATGGTTCCATGATTTTCATAGGGTCCAACATAAGGGATTTACATAGTTTTTCAATCCATGTGGCTAATCCATGTGCCCACACCATGCTTTGATCTACACTGTTGTATGATTATTTTTTAACTCCGTAGATCTCAAATGATTAATAGTGGTGTCCATCACACAATTTAGAAAAATATATAGGAGTTTTGTAATAGGTTCATGACGTGTTTTATAAGTTTTAATTCGTTCACTTGGGTGTGTTTAGTGATATATATTATGGGATGAAATTATGGATTTTAGTGAATTTTTTTCAAAAAATATAAATTTCTTTTTCTATAAATATCATAAAAATATTTTTGAAAACATTTTAATATATTTGAAATATGTTAAATGATCTTGATTTTGAAATTTAATTTATAAATGTTTTAAGGATTGTGGTATATTCAAAGAGCATATGAAATTTTGTGAAATTGGTTTCTGAAAATATATTTATTATATAGTTTTAATTTAAATATGTGATAATGTGTTATGTGATTTAAAAAAGTTTTAAATAATGGAAATGGAGTTTTTTCTTAGAGTTTACTCTAAATTTTGGATTTTTGTAACATTGTTCAAAAATACTAAATAGGGGTCATTTATTTTTCTATGAAAATTGTATTTTTATGATTTATGATTGATTTTACACGTTTTTTTGGATTTTTTAATTTTTGTTTCCCCTTCTCATGGTTGGAATCTTTGGATAGAGGGATGACGCATGAGCTTGTTGAGTGTATGCATTGTGTTATTTAAACTCTACCTCTTAGAAGGTCATATAATATTCTTTGGGTTCTTTCAAGGGATGAAACTTTTTTGTGATTTTCTTTATCACATAGGTGCACCTCCTCTAGTCGGTCAACTTTACTAGAACCATAATCATGTTCCAAGGCTATATTATTTCATGATTCTTTTATTTGTTTCATGATTTCTAATAACATATAATTTATTTCACATTATATGATAATTAGGAGAACCTAGTCAAGTTCTATAGAAATATGCAGATATATTTTCCATGGGATGATTCATGTTATTACTAGTCTCATTTTAGAGGATTCAGTGTTGGTGGATTCGTTGAGGGATCTTTGATTTGGTCATACATGGGTGACACCGTGAGAGTTCTAATGAAATACTAGTCATTATTTTAGTGTTTATTCTTAGGTAGTGAATATGTTTCTTGTATATTATGATATAGAGTGAGTTATTTTGATATTATAGGATTTAAAGGGGTGATCATGTATAACATGGGTTTGGTTCTTGGGAGTCCAAAATATGTATTGCTGGTTATACCATACATATGATATCCTTGGAATTTATTGGACAAAGCATTAGGGAAATTACATATAGATAGTTTCAAATGTCTCTGTTTAAATCCATGTACCAAGGATAGTGCCATTATATTTTGGGTTGATGAATCTTTTTAATAGAAATGTGACGTTCTTGGTAATTGGGTGATGATGATTATCATGGTTTATATTTTGGTGAATTTATAGATGTTTTTTTTCTTCCATCATGAATTATTGACCTCATCATTTTTAAAAAATTGTGATCTCTATTGGGTTCTTGGTGAAATTGATTAATTCTTAGTTATGTGTATTTTTGAGAGTGTGTGTATTGTTTATCGACACATTTAGATTAAGTTATAATAGTTGTGAGACCCTAGTATATCTTTTTCTGTTTGTCTATATGTCCAAATATTATTGGTTAGAAATTTCCTGGAGATACTGGTTTCAAGTGGGTTTTGGTATTATTGTTTCTGGATTTTAGTGGAATAGTTTTGGTAAGTAATTTTTCCCATTAGGATTTATTTTGGTTTCATTGTACCTCCAACATGTTCTTTTGGGCGATGGAGTTTTAGTACATTTTTTTCCTAATAATTTATAAATGGATTTTTTAGGAATAAACTATTGAAGTCGGAAGCGCTATCACACCATAGAACTAATATTTTTCATAATTTTTTTATTTTTATATATATTTTTTTGTATTTTTATTAATTTTAACCTATAAATTCTATGATTTTATAAGTTTATAGAGATACACGATTATAAAACTTTATTTCAAAAATAATGTGACAATCACATTTATCAGTTCTATAAGGGGATAATTCCATTGGGAATTTTTATTACATAGTTCATCACAATGTGTGCTCTCCTAGGATTATTTATTTTATATAAATTTAGGGCTTAAATTAGTTATAATATGGTTTCCCTATGGTTGAATAATTGAAAATTGTTCTCCTAATTCTAAAAATTCTAGTTTATTTATTTTATTTTTTTTTCATGAAACCTCTCAAATTCACCCCCTCTTCATACATAATAAACTCTACACACGTGTAGAAAGCTCTATCACATGTCTTTATCTATACCATTCTATGTTTTTCATCACACATAAGTCTGACGCATCTTTCAATCATAACCTCCTCTATTTGTCCTCTCATATACCTTACTCATCTATTAAACCCATATGAAAAACCCTTGTTTGGACATATATCTCTCTCTAAGATCTCCTTTGTCTATATAAAGACATTATTCTAGCATCATAGTTTATTGTTTCTCACAATCATAAATTCTCCTAATCCATCGATTCTATTCCTTCTCTCAATTTCATCCCCACCAAATTATTTTTTTCCTAAACCCTAGGTATAATTTTCTAAATCATTAGTACTTATATGTTTTATATTTTTAATGAATATTAATTAAATATTATAATTATTCATTGAAGAATCATATAGGTATGGTATCTTGGGAAACATGGTCAAAAAAAAAGTAGGGTTATAAGAGTCTCTCATTATGTTATTTATTACTATCAACCTTCTTACAAATATAACACCTAAAAACTAACTTCATAACATAGGAAAAATATATATAATAAAGGATGATCTCAGATTCACTGTGAGTGAGAACATGTGAGATGTCAATGATCATTTAAACATAACATGTGTATAAGGTTATAAGAACATGAGAATCACATTTGAAAACCATACCATGCATATCAGAGATAATAATTTGGTGTCATGGAATATATCTTAGCAGTTCACAAGATATAAATCATAAAGGAATCAAATAACATGATCCAGGATATCATAAAATTGATATAAGACATATAATTGTTCCATGTTCTTATGTGTAAAAAATTATCTCCTTAGTAGTGAGGGATTTACTTCCAGGACAATCATTCTATCACCAAACCATCATATTTTTTAAGGTACACTCACAAGACTATCATAGTGGAAAATTCCCTTATTGAGATGGGTTTACTACCCTTTCTAGTTCTATTTAACTGATGAGATATAAATTATTACCCAATTCATTTAAGGGGTATATAATTCTAGGCTCTAATATCCTTAGTTATGACATAACCACTATTTGTGGTTAATAACATAACTTCCATCCTTGGTTGTAATGTAACCATAATCATTTGTTATAATGTATGAACCATCACATAATTAAAACCATATATATGTGTGTTCTATAAAATGATAAAATATTCATTATATCATCACATCATAACTCGTGGAAATAAAACATGTTTCATAAATATTTCATCCATTCATCAATGCCTAACACATTGAAAACTAGTGTGTTTTATAAAATTTTCATCAATATAAACATTAAACATCTCAAAAAATAGTAATAATTGTATCATTGGATAAAATCCCCAGTAAATCGTAATTAATATCAATAGATTATAGCACATATGTGAATTCATTTAAAAGATTACTAAGATATATTTATTGAGGAAAATAACCCCTCTATTTCGAACATTAATTTTAATAAAAAAGAATTATCAAAATATTATGGAAAATATATTTTTTTAAATGAAACATGGAAAATTTTAATGGAATCATGAAAAACTTTTGTGGTCATGAGGACTGTAAATTCTATTCATATCTTATATGTTATAAGAAAACATTTTTTTCACATTTATTATAAAAAGTTAAAAAGTTCCTTGTTTTGAAAATTACAAGAATATTCTTTAAAACAAATTAGTAAAAATAAAAAAATGGTTTAAAATGTACTTTAATAATCATAGGATAATTTTGAAAATATTCTTGAAAACGTTTTAGAAAAACAATAATACATGAGAAAAGGGTTGCTGGATGAGTTGTAAAACTCTGTTGGTTTCATTTAAAAATATTCATACGGTATCATGGGTATTAAAAATGATAGAAATTTAAGGGAAAATTGTTATTTATAAATAAATGAAGGATACAAAAAATGAATGATATTAATCAGATAATGATCTTATAATTTTCTCTAATTGAAATATATCAATAAGTATTCTTAAAAAATAGAATTGAAATGTAAATCCCTTACTTCTTTGGTATCATTTGAATTATAAGTCCCATGAATGAAATACTAATTTTTTTATATGTAAATATCCATAAATTGAATAATAATAATCATAAAATACATACCTAGGTAGTAAACACACTACATAAAATAAGCTAGTTTTTATTTTGATATGTGTCTCATAAGAATAAAAGAGAGATAAAAATCCATTACCTTAGGACATACATCCTTATACATTTTGGATACTAATGTATAATAAATTAAATTTATTATAAAATTTTTAAATATCTATAATAAAATATATCATACCATATAAAATTTACATACATCCTTTTATCACTCTTTTGTTAACAATTATAATTAAAATCACTGTTTTGAGGGATATCTGCTTCATTTTTCATGTATGTTTTTGTTCAGTAATTTTATTACGTCTATATTGATTATGGTTATGTAATATAAATATATTTAATCATTATAAAAATTTTATACATATTTATTTCATACTTGTTTTGTGTATTTCATAATAGATAGAGTTATAAAAATGAATTACACCATTAATGGAGAAAGTAGGTTGCATGTACTCATGATCACTGTTTTAATTTTTTGATAAATGGAAAAAGGTAAAAAATAAATTAACTTTAAAGAATCATCATTATATCACATATATCATACAATTTTTTTAAATCCATCTTTATTACCATCCAAATAATATATAAAGGAAAACGAATCTGGTCACTTTGTGGAGGTGGTATTAAGCACGAGCGATGTTATTATTTTTCTAGTGGTTTGATAGGTTAGAAGGTATGTATTATATTATAACTAAAAAATAATTAGGTTAAAATATCAAATATAAATTTTAAACCAATTATAATACCCATAAATAATTATGGTGAAGACAAATGAATTGCATTGCTACGTGGATACGGTAAGCTGCACATACCCAGGAGTGATATCATTTTCAGATGATTCATCTCTTCTTGGATGGTCGTGTTCTTCCTGGGAAGGACTCATGGTTTTTACAAGATGGACCAGGGTATCAAGAAGGGAGACCTCATGTTGCAAGGCACTCTTAGTCGGTTTATCAATAGAAAGATGTCCTTTGGGTATCTTCAGCCATTTCACAGGAGAAGGGGTTGGCCCCTTGTTTTCCACCTTATGATTGGGGATGAATCTCTCATATTATGAATGACAACAAATGATTAGTGGGTAAGATGTACAAAATTATGGTTAAATATTTTTTCTAGAGCGGATAGATCATTAACAAGGCCTAGAGGTGTCTTTATCTCTCATTTAGATGCAACAACCATCAGGCCATGACCCTTTGTAATAGGTTGGGTAAACAGAGGGGTTCATTTCCTTTTTCCTATCTTGGTTCTACTATCTCTCCAATCCGGATCTGGGTTCGTGGCTATGATAGGATTATGTGTAAGATCACCAGCCAAGTGATTAACGAAAATAACTGCTACCTCTCCATTAAAGTATAGATAACTCTGGTCAACAGTGTGCTCTCAGCTATTCCCATGCATGTGCTTTTGGCTGCCAAAGTTCCTGAGGGAGTTATCTCTTCCAATGAAAATATTCTGGCCAATTTTATTTGGGATGCTCTGGGTGAGGTTAAGCATCATTTGGCCTCATCGAGGAGGCTAGCGAGGCCAATTCATGAATGCGGTATCAACATTTGGAGTCTGGATGATTCCATCCATTATTTGCATGAAAAGCATCCATGTGAGGTGGTGGAAGAGTTTATTCTTTGGGGGAATGTTATATCCTCCCAGAGAATAGGGTTTGAGTGGGAAGATCGTCAGTCTTCTTCGTTCTGGGCTATGATTCACAATATTATTCCAACTATTCGACACCATTCCGAGTGGATTATATAGATGGGAGACCTCTCTTTCTAGTTCTACAACTGGGTGGGAGTCATCGTAGGATTTCTAGGATTCCCTGATCCAATGATATCTTTTTGGGAGGCTTGTTTCCACACCAGTTATACCAGCATAGTCTTGAATGCAGAGAATCAAGGGGTGTTGGATCTTATATCTCTTACCTTTGAGCCTAATTTTTGTGTGTTCACTGCATCTGTTGTAGGGAATTTCTCCTCAATGGATTTCTGGTGGATTTCTCTCCCCCATGAGAAGCATGAAGAGTGGAATAGTGTGGTATGGTGTGAGGGGATCCTGACAATGTGAAACTTTCTTACCTGGAGGATTAGGAATCAAACTTTTCCTATGAATTAAAACGTGAGGACAATGGGGGTCAAAAAGGCATCTATGTTCCACTGTTGTAAGGCGCATAGGGAGGAGTCATCTAATCACCTCTGTTTTGAAGGAGAATGGTCTATCGATGTCTAGAGATTTTTTGGTGGTTTCACCATTTTCCTTTCCCCTGATTTTTATGTGTCCTCATTTCTAGACAAATCACATCGTGGAGTGGCAGGTCTGGAGCCGGAACGTAGGGCATGATCGTTGATCCTCAGTGATGGTTGCTGGTGTATTTGGAAAACCCAAAATAAATCTAGAATTGATGGTGTTGCTTCATCTGGCAGATTAATCATCACTCGCACGAGATCCCTACTCGATGATCTGGTTCATGGAGGTTAGCACTGGTGAGATTCTACTTCGTTGAGGGACCTTCATGGGACTACTCCCTCATTGCAGCATTTTTCCATAGGGCTGAGGGGTAACTGGGTGTCATGAAGCCACTTGTCACAGGCCTCAAGTTGAATTGCAATGGTTTGTGTGTTTTAGGTATCATGAGTGGGTGAGGGGTGGTCCGGGATCATAGGGGAAATGTCACAACTTCATTTTATGTGTACTATGGGGTAGGGAGCTCCATCCAGGCGGAGGCCAAGGCGCTGTTCATGGGACATGAGCTATGTAGAAAGAAGGGGATCTTGCTTATTCAAGTGGAAACATACTCTAAAATCATTCATGATTCCTTTCATGGCATGACTGCCACTTCATGGTATATTTCTTATATCATTATGATATGCAAATCCATCATTTGTGACAACAATGTCCAGGTTCTACACACATAGCATGAGGGAAAGACATTAGTGAATCATTTGGCATCCATGACGGTGGCAAAACAATGTTGTACTGTATTTTGTGTTTCAAATGTTCTTCAACTAGGTAAAGAGAGAACTAACCTGATAGGAGGGGATTATCTAGGGCTTCATTACTTTAGGCATGCATAGGCCCTTGTTTTCATGGCCTTGACATTGTCCATTGCTTGTGTGTTTTTCAGACATAATAAATATATAAACATTTCATGTCATAATCATAATATAATTTAAGTAGGTTTATTATACTGAATTTTTCATTTCATTATAAATACCGAATATTATGAGGTGATAAAAGAAGAATTATTAAGAAAGTGATCAGTTATAGAAATTAAATATTACTTGAACCTATTAATGATTATTGGGTAGGTATTTTGTGAATACCATAAAAAATATAATGTCTAAAAGTTGGTTAATAAGGGATTTTGGTAGGTTAATTTCATGTTATATGGAAAAAATGGCGTGAATAATTAATAAGGGATGGTACCATTTTATAATTGGGATGAGTGGATCTGTTGAAATTCCACAAAAGATAAAAATATAAAAAAGACATTATCTTCAAAAAAACCTCCCAATTCCATGTATTTGATGATAAATAAGGGAGGGGTGAAAATACCATCAATTAATAAAATTTGGATAGGTTTATAAAGTTTGTAATCATTATTGTTTTGTTTAACTCTACAGACATACATTTTAAACATTTACAGTGGTTACAAAGATTTCAATCTTAAAGGCTTATAATTTTATTTATAAGGTATCCACTGAATAATAAATGGTAAATTTTAAACTTTTTGACCAAATAATATACTAATTCATGGCATGATTTTTTTTTAAAATTTTTAAATAATTTAACAAAATATTATTTTGATAAATTAACATTAAAATCAATTTGACACTATTTATTTAATTTTACTAAAAAGGCTTAAATACAATGTTATAAACTGAATATGTCATGTTAAAACAACATTAATGTATTATATTCATCTATAAAATTTTTGTAACACTATAAATCACTCAGTTGTTATTACTTTAAATATTTTTAAAACCATGTATTTTATATTTCTATTAGTTGAATAAATATTGTGTTGACAATGTATAAAAATTTAAGGTAATTATATATTAACAAAAAATAAAAATAAATTTATATTATAAACAAATAATTAATCTCAAAATAGACTTTTATACTCATTATTAAATTTCTATTCCCCTATGTTGACATATAATAGGTTTTTAAAACAAATATTGTGGCATTTTGTAAAATTATTTTATTTAAATATGATCTAGGTAATTATCACTGAAAGGTTCCCATTAAAAAAATAAATTTAGGCTCTAAGGTGGTATGTTTAGAGTTAAATTATTTGAATAATGGTTTGGATATATAATTATGGACTTTTCCCTTATTTTTCTCCATTATTGACATGATTTTTCATTCATCAAGGTTATAAAATTTACAATGGATATATTCATATTGACCAAAATTAAAAGGTTAATAATTAACAAATTTTAAACTAACAATTCCAAATATTGTATCCATTTTATCACATTCAATTTAAATATAATCTTGAAATTAATTATAAAATAATACCATAATAGGCGATCAAAACCTACTTTTAGAAAATTTCATCATTAATCATAAGTCATGGGTTATAATTATCAGTTACCTAGAGAAATAATAAATTAATACTAGCACATTTTACTGAATATATTATATACAATTATACTTCATATAGTTTACCAATAGTGGTGAGATTAATTTATTATGATAAAAACAAATTTTGGTCCATAAACTAAGTTTTTCAGAAAACAAATTTCTTTTATGTGTACAAATTTTTTAATACCAAATTAAAATTGAGGAAAAATTTAATTGAAAATGATTCAATTAATTATAATATACAAGATATAATTTACATTTAACCATTTTAAAAAAATTTATCTTTTAAATTATTCTAACAAAATATACTTTTCAATAATGAATCATTATTTCTCACCATTCACTAGAAAAGAAAATATTTTCGGAAAAGTCACAGAAATTCATCCTAAGTTAGTTTTGATATGATTGTTTTAAAAATTTAGTTATTATTATAAAAATATTTTTTTTCTAAAATTTTCATAAATAAAATTAAATATTTTCTCACAAAATTAAATAAAAAACATTTTTGAATGAAATATATTTTTTTGAAATAAAATAACATGTAAAATAATTGAGTGGTTAATTCACAAGTATCAATAGATACATTTATATTGAGTAGGACTTTTTTATATATCATAATATATTAAATTCTATTCATACCCTCTAATTTACTAACTAGGATATTTGAGTCATATTTAAATAAAAATGTATAATGGATCATTTATGTGTGATTTTATGTTTCATATACGCTACCGAATGTAAAATTATTCTTTTAAAATCATAGGGAATTATATTTACCCCATAAATTTGAATTTTTTTGTAAGTAATAAAGGGTTTGAAATTTTATAAATTATATTATGGAATTATCACATCGTAAAAATTGTTAATTAAAAATACTCTAGAAAAGAGTGAAAAGAAAATATGAACGTCATCTAGATTAACACATAACAAGGATTAAAAATATAAAAAAAAGTAGTTTAATGTGAAAATATGACCATGGAAGAGCAAATTGACCAAGGAATGATATAGAGTTATAGAGAACATGGGTAAGATAATGTAAACAATTTAAAAACAATAATGATGTGATGATTGATTAGACCATCGATCCATTGAAAATGAAGGTAAAATATTATAACATTATTTGAAGATGATTTTTATAAATTTGAAGGATTATTTTACAATCATGATAAAATAGATATACTTGATTTATTTACCTATCATAATAAAATTTTTATCATTTGATAATTATTTGACCAATTTCCACTTCATGAATTACACCAACAAATAAATATATAAGATAAATTTGTTGATAATGATAAAATAAAATTAACATTCAATAGATCACAATATCTATAAAATAATGAAAAGAAAAAAACCATGTCTAAAAATATTTATCAAATCCAAAAATATTATCAAAATTTATATGATACATTAATTAATAAGGGATTTATATTAAACTTAAATGTTTCACTTATTCAATTCCAAACATATTTAACTAAAAGACCCCTCTAAAATATGTATTAACAAATAGAATGATTTTATCCAAAAATTTATCCCCAAATAACACAATGTGACCTATAATTCCATATACCAAAAAATAAATATGTTGATCATATAATCTCATAATATATACTAATAACCATAATCATCCTAAAAATATACTAAAAACATATATTTTACATAATCCTTATTCACAATATAAATTCACAAACTATTGAATATAGATTAGAAATTCATTTATGCAATAAACATAAACAATGATAACCTAAATCAATTTTTTTCAAATCCCAAACCTATTTCAAGGATACCAAAACTATCAATTTCTATCATAGCTTCATCCCTGATATAAATTATAAACTCAAAATCAGACACATATTATGTTGTATCATTCCCATAATCATGTGTTCTCTAAAATTATCACCCTACTAGTAAATAATATTTATTGGTTATTAGTGAAAATCATTTTTTTTCAAATCCTTAGATGAAAAATTATATAAAATAATCCTTATATGTTAAATTACATTTTTAAAAATAATAAAATTAATATGAAACTTATACAACATAAGTATTGAATTAAAATAAATAGACACTATAACAATTATAATTAATTATTAAACCATTAATTATGCATAAAATTTTATTTTATGATATTTAATTCATTAAATATTAAATAAAAATTACATAGTATGATTTATTAACCTCAATTTAATCATGATTTATACATTTAACATATAAAATACTACTAAATATTTTATACGTTTTATTTTTCATTCATAGTCTCTTCATCATGATCATTGAAACCATTACTCATATAACCTTGCATATTATTTTATTGAGTGTGTCCCATAGGAAATTGATTTTCATAATGTCCATGCATTCCACATTTAAAACATTGAAATATCAATGATACCTTATAAAAACATTATTATCATTTATTTCATTAAAAAAATATTTTCGTTTTTTCTTGGGAATTAAATTATTTGTATTCTTCTTTCTAACACTCAAAACATTTTTTCATTTCTTTAATACATTAATATGTGTAATTCTTTGAAAATTCATGATATTTTAGAAGCTAAATATTATTTTCTTTTAAGGAAAACAAGAAAAAACATAATTCTATAATTAGGTATGTTAGGAAACTCACCAAAGATGATATTTTTAATTATATAATATGATTGATAATTTGGTATAATCATAATGTTTCATCATCCATATCTTATTTAACATTGTTTCTTATGAGGAAAATAATTCTATGAGCTATCAAATTCAAAATTAGAACTATTCATTTAGGTTCCAAACATTTATTTAATCCCAAAATCATAGCATGAGCAACAATAATCATTATAAGAATCCACATTATCCAGAAAAAACATTTACAGGATGGTCAAATCAAGAAACCTTATTCTATTAAATTTAGGGAAAACCTAGGCCATTCTTAATCATTACAAAAACATTTGTATTTTATTCAATATTAAGACTTATCCATAGAGTTCTCACTAAAGATAACTCATATTATTTTATAAAGGATGACTAAATGTTTCAAAAATATCAACTAAAATCACAAATACATTTCATATATAGATATTTCATATTTTTAGAGAAATATTCTTTAAATATCATAATAATCCACACTGGAATCATATAGTTCAAATATCTTAGTAATTTTGGACACATAAAATCATTATTCATAGGAGTCTCTTATTATGTTCTTCATAAATAGAAGTTCTATTAGATATATCATTCTTAAATCATTATTAATTACTAGGGAAAAAGGATCTTTCTAAAGAATTATATTAAAATTTTACTAAGTATAAATAAGGGAGATATCAATGATCACTTGAAAATTTTATTCACATAAGGGATGAGAACATGAGAATCACATTTAAAAACCATAACCTATATATCAAAGATCATAATCTAGATTTCTTTTATAGAGCATGGTAGTTCATAAGATATTAATAATAAGGTAAAAAAAGAACATAAACCATTGTAGAATAATATTTTTATAAGACATGGAATCATGGAATACACATAAGAATAGAAAATCATTTCCTTAATAGTCAATGATTCACTACCAAGACTATCATAGTGGATTGGGAATACTCACTAAAAAATTATAATATTCAAGGTGCACTCCTAAGACAATCATAATGGACCATGTCCTATACTGATCTGGTTCCCTCCACAATCCAGTATTGTTTATCTAATAAAATTTCAATCATTACCTAATTCATTTGGGGGATATATAATTCTATTCTCACCTTTCTATGGTTATAACATAACCACAAACCTTGGTTTATAACATTAACAACATCTTTGGTTATAATTTAACCACCATCATTATATATAATGTAAACATCACACATGGTTATAATAAAACCACAATCACATTTTGAAAACCACACATCCTTATTCCATAATATTATAAAAAAATTCTCCATGGAATTATATTAGAACCTATTCAAATAAAACATTTTTCATAAATACTAAATCTAATATTCATAACATAACCCATATAATATAAATGGGTTTCTTAAACATATCATAAAAAAGAAACAATATCAATTGAGAGAAAGAGTAATAATTTTATAACTAGATCATATCTCTAGTAAAGATAAATTAAAACCAAATTATTAAATATATATATATATATATATGATAACTCATTTAAAATACAAATGAAATACGTTTCTTGATAAAAATTACATTTCCATTTTGAAAAAAAAATTAAAAATATGATATTTAGAAAATGTTATTGAAAATATATTCTTTGAAAATAATCTTAAAAAAAATTAAATTAGGATTCAAAAAAATGATTAGTTTTGATAAAGTGAAATTATTTTCATTAGATACATGTTATGGAAAACTGTCCTTTAACATTTACGGTAAATATTCAAGAATTAAAATATTCATAAAATAAAGAGTTATTTCTTTTTAAACCATTTTGTAAAAAATAAAACATGGGTAATAATGACTTTAAAAATCATTTTTTTTTAGAAAAAAATTGTTGAAATTTTTTAGAAAAATATGGATATGGAAAGAAAATTGTTCCTGAATGAATCGTTAAAGCCAGTTAGTTTTTAATAAAAATGGTCATTATTATCTTGAGTATTTAAAGTGAGGTAAATCAATGGAGAACACTTAATACTAAAAAACTAATACATTAGAATAAAAATTAAATGCACTGGTCTAATAAGGATAATATAATTTCCACTAATGTAAAATCAACTATAAATAATCCAGATTAAAACTGGATTGAATGAAAAAAAAATTACCACTTTCGAATCAATTTAATCATATATCCCATTAAATAAAGAATCATATATAGATATTTAAATTTACATAATATTCATATTAAAATTAAAGAAATAAATTCATGGATATTATATATTCCACATAAAATAAAAAAGTGTGGAATGTGTCATGTGTCACACATAAATAATACTGAGGTGAAAATACATTACCTTATATCCAAATCCATTCTCATTTGTCAGAACACCATATATATTAAAAAATATTTGTTAAACATATATAAATACCCATTATCACATATTTCATACCATATATTATTTACTTATAACCATGATGCACCCATTTGTTAATAAATCATTATTAAAATCAATAATACAAGTAATATCTACTATGTTTTTAAAGTATGTTTTTGTTCGGTAATTTTAGACCTTTTATTTTGATCATGGTTCCACCATATATAAAATGGTAATAATTATATTTATATCAGATATATTAATTACATATGTTCTATATTCATTTATAAAATATATAGAGATAAAAATTAATTACACCATTCATGGAGATGGTAAGTCATATGTGCACAATACTACAATTTTCATTTTTTTATGAATGGAATCAAAGAATGGTAAATAATATATAAAAATTTTATAATCATTATTATATCATATATATAATATTTATTCATTAAATCCATCTATATTACAGTCTAAATAAGAAATAAATATATAAAAAATAACATCTCTCTGTGGAGGTGGAAACCCACACATACAGACAAGTAGCGTTATCATTTTTTTAACAGATTAAATTGATAGAATTTAGATAAAATATAATCATAACATAAGTACTAATATTTGATAATAATAATACATAAACAATAAAACTATCATAATAATCCTCCATAAGATATGGTGATGAAAAATTAAATGTATCGATATGTGGAGATGGAAAGTCATCTATACGCACAAGGGATAAATTAACCTCCCATTTTATGAGAAAGTTGATAGATAATGGTTTTTTAATAATCATACTAAAATTTAAGTATAATTATTATAATTATCTTATTATTTTATGATATATAACACAAATTTATAGGAGGTAAAATATTAATTAAAAAGAAAGTGATCGATTATGATGATTACATCTTCTTTGAAAAAAAAAGCATTTAGATATCACCTTAAGATTTATAAGATAGGGATTTTTGGAAAACCATCACCTATATAATGTGTTATAGTAATTTTAGAATGGAAGTAGGCAGGTTATTATTGAGATATACTGGTAAAAAGGTGTTAATAAGTGAGTATAGATAGTTCCCTTTTATTGTTGAGGCGATGGGAATTTTTTGAATTCTATAAAAGAGTAAAATGTAACAAATTATTTATCATTATAAAATTCATCCAAAAGTAATGAGATTAAAAGTTAAGATAATATGGGGTTGAAATAACATTATAAAAAAAATTTTGAACAGGTTTTACGTGGTTCTTTAGACCTTATCTTTTTCTTTAACCACTTAGTTAACACATTTTTTCATCAACTGAGGTAACATGGTTTTCTAACATAAAAGATTATAATTTTAATTATAGCGTAACTATTTAATCATAAATGTAAAAAGGATGAAATTATAAACCATATATTTTCCAAATTATCACCTTTCAAATTTTTTATAATGTTTCAATATTTTAATAAAATACTTTTCTATGAAAATATAATTAAAGTAAATTATTACACTATTCATTTAATTTGACTTAAAAGATAAAAAAGAAAAGGATGAAATTGGAATATAATACTTTTAATAATCACAATTAGGTCATGATAATCAATAATTTTTTTTGAAACACAATATGTTATTCAAATTATATAAATTTTAATATTTTTAAAATCATTTATTTATTTTTTTTGATAATTGAATAAATAGAGAGTACACATTATATAAGAATTTATGGTAATTATATAACAGCTAAAAATTATAATTAAAATTGTATCAACACAGTAATTTTATATATCTTAAAATAAATATTTATATTCTTTCATAACTCCATTTTGTCTCTATGTGGTCATATAATGTATATTTAAAACTAAGAGAATGTCTTTTGGTGACATTCTACACTATTAATATTATATATGAAATTTTAATGGAAGAGTGTACATTTAAAAAAATCGATTTTAAAAATAATTTGATAAGGGTTTAATTACCTTCATAAATTAAGAATTTTTAGGAGAAATTATGGCCTTATCACTTATAATTAATCCTGATTAACATTATTCACCCTTTGATAAGGTGATTTTTTTACACCAATACTATTCATATTGAACAAAAATAAATGGGACCAATTTAAAAAATTAGAGAATTATGATTCCAAATGTGGAATCCATTTTAATAAATTATATTACATTAATTTTAAGAAAATTAATGTTTAAATATTCACAAAACACACGGTCATAACCTCTTCTTAGAAAAATACATTTTGAAGAATAAAACATGGTTTATTATTATCCCATTCCTAAGAAAAATAAGTGATAGTTAATTTTTTTGAAATATATATATATATATAAATAAAATAATTCCCCAATAGTGATTTGTGTAATTTTTTAAGATTATAACATTGTGTGCTCATAAAAATAGTTTTCTAGAAAAATGTATTTTTATGTATAAAAATGATTTTATACCAAATTAAATTGTTAAATTTATTAGAATAAAATAAATTATATTTATTAAAGTATAATAGAAATATTTAACTTTTAATCCATTATAAAACAAAAAGTATCTTTAAAAATTCCTCAAAAAAATACAATTTTCAATTAGAACAGTATTTTTACAATTCACCAGAAAATCAATATTTTCTAAAAATTCAGAGAAGGTCACCCTAAGATAATTTGTACAAGGTGATTTAAAAAATTCAATAAGTTTTATTCAAATATAATTTTAAAAATCTTAAAAATTAAAAATAATATTTTCTCAAAAAACAAATAAAAATCAATTTTGAAGGAAATAAATTTTTTAAGAATATTATAACATTGCTAAAAATTGAATGCTTATTTCATAGGAATTAATCAATAATTTTATATGATTATCATATCATTATATATCTAATAATGTAGTCAATATTATTCAAAACCTATAATTTAAGGGCTAGGTTATAATGGTCATATTTAAATATTAATAATACATCATGGTTTGTTTATGTTTTGTGGTACGTGTCGTATACACTATCAAACATAAAATTATTCTTTTAAAATTTAGATTTTTTCTCTAAGAGGATGTTTTTATATGATTTTTCTGTTTTTTATGTGTCTTTGTATCGTAATGTTATTTTGTTACATCTTATATCGTTCTATATCGAAGGCAACATGTTTTGTCACGGTCGTCATGAATTTAAGGCGGGTCTTCTCATTCCTCAATTTATAATTTATGAATAATTGACTTCCTAATTTAAAATTCATGAATTTTTTTATCCACTAATATTATGAATTATAGGTACAGAGATTCAAAAGGAAGAACATTATTTTAAGTTGGTTTCCAATAAATTTAGTGAATTTTTCTACTTCAACGAATTTTTAATTTTATTTTGTTTGGTCGTGTAACTAAATTGTTGGTCTATAACCTGGTTGCATATTTAAAATAATATTCATAATTTATAAAGATTGTTTTGGTTTTAAAATAAATTATTTATATATTTTAATTAGCATTTAACTTGGCACTTGAAATTTTATGTACTAATAAACTATTTAAAGATATGATCAAAATAAAAAGTTATGTTTTAATTTTTTTAACCTAGATTAGGTCATGAAATAAAAAAACTGTGCCACTTTGTATCCTTGGTGTTTTTAATGAATGGAGTTTGATTTTTTAATTAATTATCAAATAATATTAAGTGTGTTTTCTGAAGAAAAAGTTTTGAAATGGTATTAATTTATTTTAAATCAATCTTTTTTTAAATATTTCTTTAAAATGAAAATTAAAGCCATTTATTAAGGGACGGTAATATCTTGTTTGGACTTTAGTTATTCTTGTTTTGGACATTAAATTTCATTACAAATTGTTTTGGTGTGTATGTTATAACCTCACAAGACCGTTGTATTTTTTCCCCAGAATGGGTGGTGTTAATGCATTTGGTGATCAATAGTGGATATATGAATAGAGTTATTTCATGATATGGAGTTAGGGATGAAAGAGAGATTTATGTTAATACTTCATAATATTAGTGTTTATTACTTGTTATTGAACATCACTTTATTATGATCATGTGATCATGATATTTTTGGAAGGTCTTTATGTAGCACTAGGTAGACACAAAAAATATTATTATACGCATAGTTAGGATTTGATCCAGGGATAGTGGGGATTTATTCCATTATGATGTATGGTTTACGGAAGTTAAGATAGTTTTAGGACACACCATAGGCTAACAAGTTGGTCTGGTTTTTGGTAAAGTATATCTCTATGATACATTTAGTCCTATGGAAGAGCCTATGATACCTATTCCTTTGGAGGTGGTTTAACTTAAGGTATTTACTTATATTAATTTATACTCCTTTTTCGGTTGATATATGTGGCTACTTGGTGGATGGTCCTTCATTTATTTTAATTTCTTTTTTATGACATGGTGACATTTGATTATACTCCATGTTTATGATGTGTGAGTGGTTTTTTCAAAAGAATTATGGAAACATTTTTAGAGATAAAGGTGTTTATTATATATATCATTTTAAATTAAAATGATTATTTATACAGGTTTGTTTTTTGAATGAATATATTTTGAGGTACTTGTTTTAATTTAACAAGAATAAAAATAATTTTTTGAAAATGTAAAGGACTTCACATTGGTTTACCATAAAGTTTGTTGGAAAAAAACTATTTTTTAATTATATTTAAAACATGAAATAAAAAATCATTAATTTAATGTCAAGAATGTGTAAAGAAGATTTCCACATATATATCATTATCATTACCACACCTTTTTTACAATTATGTTTTAGTCCATTATGCAAACCTCAATATCTCATTGTACATGCCCAAAAATAGGGTCATTTGGTGACTAGTGGAGATTTAAGGTTAGTATTAATTCAGTTTTCATTTATTTCATCAAATGAATATTCCTTATAAATGATTTTGTATGATAGAGATACCCTCAGTTTATTTCAAAGAATTTTTTTCTATATATACTCTTTAAATGAGTTTCTTTAATTCTTTATGTTATGGTTATTGATGGATTGTGCTATGTATATGGGAGTTTTGGGTAATGTTGGGGAAATGATATCAATTGAGAATGATAGGGTTGAGTTGAGGTAGTAGTTTCTGTGGAGGGAGTTTTTAAAGTAAGAAGAGGGATTTAATTTATTTTCAATTGTTTAAATCTTCATGATTGTTTATCTAATTTGTAATAATTTTTTTGTATGTACGTTTTTCTTCTGTACAGGTAAATCCATATCTTTGAGAGTGAAATTTGTTATTCATAACTCTAATATAAGTGTGTAATCATCACCAATGATTGAATTTGATACTTGTGATGGACTTCATCATCACAGGGGGATAAGGTGTCCCCCACGAGTATGCCACAGGATGGCTTGGACATTGATGGATTAGTAACATATGTTGGTTCATAACATGAATTTTGTGAAACTTCTAGAAATAATTAAAATTTCAAGTGAATATCAAAATATGCTACATAATATATGTGATGACATTTAATAAGGATAAAACATTATTTATTAGTTAAAAAGTTTATTTAAAAAATGTTCTTTCTAAAACCTATAACCATATATATTATTCTTATAAAATACAAGGACAAGTGGTACATGATAAAATCAATACATTTAATGTATTGCAATATTTTTTTAAAAAATTAGATTTATAATGGTTATAAATGTATTTTCCAAAAATATATTCCATATTTTAAATTGGTATAAAGAAATTATATTAGGATAAAATTCTTATAATTGATATAAAAATAATAAAATTTTAAATTAATGGGAAAGTATAAAATATTAGTGATGTAACAATGACATTACAATACAAAAACATCCTGCCACATGTAAATATGACATAGATATGTCCAACAATATGTGGAATATTATTGGCTACAATATTGAATTTAACTATGTCTTGTATGCATTATTAGTTAATTCCATATTAATTATTTAATCATAAAATACTCCTCCCCTCCATATATAAATATCCCTCGCCACCCCATTTGGAAATATCTTCCAAAAATTCACCCCTTTAACAAATATCTACAAATATTACTCCTCTTAAGACTCCTTTGTTACTTGGAGGTATTCTAATCACACTACACCCCATGTTCCCATGGTATTAAGAATGTAGAAAAGGAGGATACTAAAAAAGAGGTAGCATCCTTAGTTAATCATTTTAATTTTCCTTTTCCTCTTACTCATCATCAACATTACTTTTTTATTCAATGTAATGAGTCATGATATAATATAGTCAATCAATCCAAAGAAAACAAATAGAAAATAAGAAAAAAGATCAAAGATAACTAAGGAGTTATAAAATAATAAATCCCAAGGGCATCACTTAAAACTAGATTCTCCCCCTCAGGCATCAAAAATTTTGAATTAGAGAAGAAGGTAATACCAGAACCCTAAATAGTGATGGAAGTGAGGTGGTCTGCAACCGTGTTACTTTGGCCCCAAGTGTGTAAGACCTCATTATTCCTCCTAAGAAGACGTTTATACCTTAGTAAAATGTAGTAAATGAAATATAGAGTATTCTTAGTGACATGAATTGAGTTTTGAATGATGATAGAGTTCGTTTCCACATCTATTATTTTAATTCTTTTATCCAAGAAAAATAACAACCCCATCAACATGGACATAACATTATGCAAGATATAGTGACCCACCTAGAAAATGAGAAGTAAAATTCATGAATAAAATTCTTGTGTAGTCTCTCACAATTTCCCATTCATGCATATCCCCAAGAATTTATGATCCATCAATGTTATGTTTCAGACCTGTAGATTGAGGGATCCACCATACTTATTATCCAAAAATATATATATTTTTAGGATGAGACATATGGGAACTGGCATGGAGAAAACCCATCATAAGAGAATCACACCAATTTCAAAAAAGATTCACTAAGTCAAGTAGCATATTTAGAGTTCTGGTGACCTGGGCCTTCCTTGATGCTACCACCCCCTCTAACTGAAAGGTGTTTCTTGCCTTCCATATAAAAAAACACCTAACAATGAGTACACATTCCAATGTTGTATTCTTTGGCCTATCATACCCCATATCATGGAACCAAATATCCTTGAAAGTCAATTTATTGTTCATATTGGAAGAAATTTCCATGAAATCCTTAAAGAATGTATAGATCACATCCCCCTAGGTGCCTGCAAAGAATATATGCCTCACTACTTCCTCCTGGGGGGACCTGCAGTATGAGCACCTAATTTCCAGGGGTATGAACTATAATTTAATTTTATTATTATTTGGTATGGTGAGATTGAAAATTCTCTACATTAAGAAGTTGTATTTTGTCGAGGTGAGTTTCCACCAAAGATTCCTAGTCCATCCTCTATCATGATGTCAACCAAACATTTCCCCACCAAAATCTTATAAAGATAATCTTCCTATGCTAGAGGTGGTGAAGATTCATTTGTCTGGGTCTGAGTTCTGGTCAAAAATATTAAAAAATGTATGTTCGGTCTCTTCCAAGACTGCCTCAGTGAAATCTAAAAAATCAACGGCCTCGTTGAATGTGATGTTAGTAGATGGAAACCTTTGGAATCCTAATAATGAACCAAACCAATTATGCTACCAGAAAAGAATTTCCTATTTCCCCACGATCCTTTGGGAAAGATGCTGCAGGGATGAGATATAAGGGTAAATCATAGGCCATAGAGGGTAAGAAAATCTCACTAACTCTCAGGCACATCCTCTACATCTGGTTTCTATGAACGTACCTCAAAGGGATCATTCCTCCATAATTACCATTCTATTTTAAAAATTCATTCAACAAAGGGTGTCAGAAAGATTCCTACCATTGATACCCCTTCCTTTTTTGGTCCATACATTCTTTCCCATGAGGCCCAATCATTTTCCACCACCGAAATGGAATCCCAAATAAAATCCACCAAGACATTATCAATGTTGCATATGAATTATTTTGGGACTTTAGATTTTGAGAGTGCATGAATAGAAATAACAAATAGAACACTACTCAATAGAGTGATCCTTCTCCCAGAGGATAATAATAAGTTTTCCTATTCAAGATATGAGTTTTGATCCATCTCAAAATAAAAAAAAAAGTGTTTAATGGGGGCTTATATGAAGAATTGGGGGGACTAAGATATATCATTAGGAAGTTACCTATCAACATTAAAACCATGTTTCATATAAAATTATTACACCTTTATAAGAATTGTTTAGGGAATTATATGGTTTTATTTTCTCTATTAATTATCTATACACTCTAGAGAAAATATTCCTAAGAACTATATTAGTACTATGAGCTGATCAATTTATTATATTTATGAAAATAGTTTTGTCGTCCGAATATATGAGATGAGAAATGAACCGAGGACTCATTTTTATTTAGTAGGGAATAATTTCACCATTAATAATACTCTTATTAATAATCTGACAATGGAAATCTTGAGAAATTATAAATATGATCAAAGATACTAGTTCAACATATTTTAACATAGAGGTTTCCTTGAGGAAACCATAACTCCATCCAATAAATGAAATAACCATACAAGAAGAACTAAATAATCTAAAAAATAATTCAATATCCCAAAGAGATTAACCTATATATATTAGAATTTTTTTAATAAAAATTCATTCAATATGATCGTATGCATTATCAATATGAATTTTTATATCCATGATTAAACCATGATTCTTATAACTAAGACTGTTAATGACCCCTTGTAAAAGAGCTATGATCCCCTGAATAGAGTGGCCTTTGAAAAAATCATGTTGATCCCCAGAAATATAGAGTTATATATGGGATGATAATCATCAATTGATGAAGATAGAAAATAAAATATAATGAAATCTTAAACATGCTCATCATCCTTTACTGATGAATTGAGGAGGGTTATATAATTTTAGAAATGATCACTAGTGTAGTGTGAAAAACAAACATGAGGTTTTATCTCTCCATGAAAAATGTATTGGATGGACATAATCATTTCATTCCTCACCACTGACCAAAAATCTCTATAAAAATACCATGGAAAACAATTAGGGTCTAGGGAACATTCCTGATTTAATCCTAGTATAGACTCAATAATTTCACTCTCATTAGGGACTACTTCAATAGTCAAGTAGTCCTCCTTAGAAAACAAGTTATGGGTCACCTCCAAAAAATCTGCATCTCATCCTGGGTAACCTTCAGGCATACTGGGATTGGGGAGATCAAGAGGCATCTGAAAATGAGAGTGATCCCTACCTCACATGATGTCTCAGTCATCAGGTTATGTGCCATCCTTGAGCTAGATATTGGCGTTTTTTATTTTTCTTTTCTTCTTTATGAATGCATGAAAATAGTCTATGTTCTTATCTCTTTCTTGGATCCATCTTATCTTATAACATTCCCTAGCTTCACATTCTTTCTGCATGATCATTTCATCCAAAAATTTCTTATAACTAGACAGCTCTCCAAACACAATGTCATTCTAATTCTTCTCTAGGTTGGATTCTTGGCAATCAATTTCCTTTTTGATAATCTCTATGTCCTATATACAGGGGGTACTACTTCGCCCATTCCGGAAGATGGTATTTTAGGTATCTAAGCTTATTATGAATGTTGATCCATGAATTCCACCATGATGGATGTGACCATGAATCACTAATGGTCGGACGAAGCCCCAGTAGTCAAGTAGATAAGTGCGAGTAAATAAACAGATCATTGTTCACCTAGCTGGGAGATAAGGAGATGATAAAGGGGGAGTGATCTGAAATTACTCGAACTAGATGTAAAACCATTGAATTGGGATTAGTAGAAATAGAATTTATATTTTCCAATAATCTATCAGGATAAAACTAGGTCTAGTTCCCCTATATATGGTGATTACACCCTATTAACTAGCCACCAGAAAATCCCAAATCCATGATGCCACAATTTTCCAAAAACAGAACAAAATCATTTCTAGACATTCTGAGAAAAACTGCTCTTTCTTTTTTCTCTAACGGGTCTACAATGAAATTAAAGTACCCTTGGACTATCCATGATGATTCACCTTAGTTTAATTATTAGAGAAAATTCCATAAAATCTCTCTTATTTGGTAGCCATAGTTTCTATAAATGAAGGTGGAAAATAAAATCATCACACCAATTGTCACTTTGGTGGTGATGAACTGCTCGCTTGGATGGATCAGATCCACTGATATTTCTCTTTTTCTCATTTGACCTATTATCTATTTTTATCAATATATTCCTTATTTAACGCATCCTTTCACATATTGATTTAGTTCATTATTTCTTACCCATTATTATTCCACATAACATGTTTTATTCATTCCCTTTTCATAACTCGTCCTATTGGGGCCTGTGCTGAAACTACCCAAGTCTGACTCCAATTGGACATGAGTTATTGACTACCACAGAGTAGGCATGCCACTAGCATGTGAGAAATTTCCTTAAGTACCTATACAAATGCACACATCTTCAAGAAACAAAATTTTGAAATGTAAAAAACCACTATTAAAAAGTACATGCATACCACTAAGATACCAACCATAGAGTACGATAGTAGAAAACATGAAAGTAAATAGGGATGGAATACAAGCCCACCAATAGTGTCTACAAACTGAAAGGATAACCTATAAAAAAAGTGTACCTAGACCACTATTGAATGATGTTGAACACCCCACATCCCATTTGAACTCACAAGGTACCATTTTTTCTTGGTCTATGTCATGCTCCACCTAGGATTCCATCAAAAGGACACTCGTATTCACAAGACATGACACATGCTAGAAAACCCAATGCAGGTGTGAGTATAATGATACTCAGTAGAAAAACCCCAAACCACAAAGAAACATACAAAATGAAGATACAATTATCCATACATATGTATTTGTAAATAGAGTATAACAAGGATATTCGGACATACTCAACCATACAAAAAAATTATGGGGCATGTCTCTACTACTACATACCACCACTAGGGATCCAGCTCAAAGATTCCACAATGAACTAACTCTAGGATCATGCACTCCTAAGTTTAATAGCACTGATTACATCAATTTAAAAAGTGCAGTTCATCAGGAATCGTCATGAGAGTGAGATTTATTAAGTGATCTGAGGAGAGATGTGATACACCAAATGAGGATCACTGCTAGGGCCATGGAATATACTGAAAAAACCATATGTGATAAATCACTATGTAGAGGATTGAAATTCCATTATAATTGGTTGTTTCAACATAATAAACTCTACATAGGGCATAAATCTAAATAGAGGACCCCTCAGCGAGCCTCATAATGGAGTTTAACAACTCTATCTAGGAATTTCTACTGAAGGGATCATAATCTAGTGTGTAAGAAATGGTACACACCTACCTTAAAGGAATCAATCAAGGGAATGAACTAAAATGAATCTTTTCCAAGATATAGTGCACAGGTGATATATTCCATGTAGAAAAGGATACACAGTATGTAATAGGGTAACATGATGTGTCCCCCGACCCTGAGTACTACCCACATACAACCACCCATGTCATAAGAACGTGTCATGTGAAAATGGTATATATGGTGTGTAAAAAGTCCCACACATACGTGTCCATCCATATGAGGTCCACTAGTTTACCTCAGTCATGTGTCGGTATATGGTTTTAATCTGTGTCCACCTTCCCGTGTACTGGTACGCAGGGTAGCCCATGTAACCGGCCTGGGTCTGGTCGTGTGGTGTAGTAAATTGTGTGTACTTTACCCTTTGTCTATGTATCCTTTTACATACTCTCTGAGTCCTAGGGAAAGCATGACACATCATTCAATAGGTTCACATGATTTTTGGAAATTTTCTAATAACCAAAAACTTAGCCACCACTCAGCAGTCCCACATGTCCTGCATCTCGGGATACACGCCATGTTCTTCAAAATTTTCTGGAATCATTGGTTCTACCTCCATGGCTCAGTTGATCTCTCGATGTTTGATTCATTGATCCGTTCACCTCAAAAATAATGATCCAAGGTTATTTCACCCTTGCAAGACCAATTCAGAGGGTTTTGGGCATTCAATCAGCTCTGAAAACCAAATAATATCTTCTGCATGAAGAAAAATAGAATAATGATATCTCACGAAATACTTCTATTCATCCATTTCAATTTCTATCAAACCTCAAATGGGTTGTTATGATACCAATTCTATTATTTTTTACCATTTCACCATGAATCATATGTGAAAATATCATCCGTTCGTCAACCCATGATGAATGAAGAATGCATGGAGATAAAGGGGAAAGAAATCACAAAGAAAAAACCCAAGGAACAAACGTCATTATTTGTTTGTTACAGCCTTGATCTGATCCCATTATAAGGATCATTAAACTAAATGAAAATATAATCAAATCCAATGAATCAAACATGCAATCACCAATCCCATGTGAATGATCGATCTATGGGTCAACCTATTCGGGGGTTGTTCTATGTTCATCATTGAATCTATGGATTGAAAGAAATTATAGGAAACACATGCCCTACCACAATTTGGGATCAGTCATTGATGAATAACTATTGTGATTCCATTATCGTTTAGATCATCCACTCTACTAGCACAACGATCAATGATCACTCGATCCATCATCACCGTTTATTGAGAGCTTTATCCAAGGGGTATCTTCTCCACAATCCATAAAATTTCATTTTTATGTGTATAACCCTAGAAATTATTCTTAGAATATTTATTAAAGGTTTTATTTTTCTTCATCGATGCAAAAAATAATAATGTAAATATTTAAATTTCTTTTATTTATTCAAATGCTAAAAAAAATCCCATTTGGCCCACACTGATCGATGTTAGGTCTCTTCTAATGTAATGTCAATGATATAAATGAAATTTTTCCCTCATATTTCTATTCTGAAACACATTTTGATGTTATTCAAAAATTTTAGGAAAACTTCTTGCTTCTACTACTTAATGTTTAATTTATTTAGAACATTTATATAGGGTACCCCATGACTCGGAATTTCACTCCTTCGCAACACATGGTCTCAAATTAATTATATATAATATTTGAAAATAATAAATGAAAAAATCTGGGACATTACATTATCCCCACCATAGGGATCTATATCCTTGAAAATCCAAAAATAATGGATACTCAAAAGGATGTGGGTACTATAGATGAATTTTAGCATACTACTCTCATGTTCTCTTTTAAAGACTCTGATGCTACCACAAGACACACACTAATCCAATAACATTCCCACATATTGATCATTAATCTCTAATGGGTACTCTATAAAATTCATTCCATCATCAATTTCCACCTCACCCCACTCGATAACATGTGTCTGATCATACACACACCTCCTTAGTTGTGACACATAGAAGAAATCATATACCTAGTGCAACTGTAGGGGTAGAGCTTGTTGGTACACCACCTTGCCAACACAATGCAGAATCTGAAAATGTGTGATGAACCATGAATATAACTTACCACCTTGTTGAAATCTTTGAAACCCACATCTAGGTGAGACATGAAGAAAAAAAAGGTATCTTTCCAAAAACACTAAATTCATCCATATCTTTTCAGCTTAAAACTTCTACAGATATTAAGAAGTCATAATACACTATTGGATGATCTGTACCTTCTCAGTTGTAGCTCACCCCAACTCTGGGCCCATGAGTTCCGACTTTCCCGGGTTAGTCCAACAAAGTGGGGACCTACATGGTTGCCCATATAGAGCCTTGAATGGTGTCATAATAATGGTGGACTGGTAGATGTTTTTGTATTTGAACATTAGCATTGGTAGATTATCCTACCAGCTATGATCGTTATCCAACATGCAAGCTTGAAACATGTCCTTTAGAAACTAAATAGTCCTCTCTATATGTCCATCCATCGGGGAATGAAATGTGGAGATAAAGTGTTACTGATTCCCATACACCTCTTGTAATCGCTTCAACAACAAGGATGTTAAACGAGAATAAAAATCTGAAACAATCATCCATGTAACTCCATGAAGCCAGGTTATCCCTTGCACATAGCGACTTCCCAAACTCTCTACTAAACCCTGCACTCAGATAGGTAAGAAGTGGTCTTTCATTGTGATTCAGTCAATGATCACCCTGAGGGAATTATGTCCCCTAAAAATATGTGAGAATCTTATCATGAATTACATGGATATCCCATGCCACTTACACACTTGTAGCTCAAGGGGTTGAGCCAAACCCACCAGATCATAGTGTTCAGCCTTCACCAGATGACATATAAGGAATCGAAAGACAAAATCTACAACTCCCTTCTACATTACTGGCCACCAGAACTAATGTTGAAGGACATAGTACATCTTCACCACACCTAGATTCACCTCCAAGGGTGACATATGAAAATCCCTCAAATTCTCCTACCACAATTCCACTTCTACAACTATGCATCCTATAAAAATAACAACGTGATCCCTACCTTTTGAATATCCATTAGCATTAAGTTATGCATATATCTGAGCACATAGAGTCTTGCAATCAGTATATTGAACGTATGCCTCATTGACTTGTTGTAACAGTGTGGGGGTCACAACCATAAACTAGAGGTATGTTGTCCGGTCACCATCCATAAAGGATATCTTTAAAGTGGAAAACTACTCTAATGCCTCTTCCAATAATGAGGAAAATCAATTTCTTGCTGAGAGAAACTTCCACCACATTCCCCTTCCTAAGATTATATATGATCATGAAGTCATAATCATGAAGGAACTCTATCCACCACCTTTATATCAGGTTTAGATCATCTTAAGAGAAGATATAATTGATATTCTTATGACCAGAGTAGACAATAAACCACTATCCAATCAGGTAGTGTTGCCACATCTCCAATGCGAATACTACCACCACCAACATAAGATCATGGGTCATGAAGTTCTGCTCATTTGGTCTCAATTTATGTAAAACATAAGCAATCACTATTTTACTCTACATTAGGACACAACCAATCTTAGTTACTGAAATATCATTGAAAACTATATACATGAAACCCTCCTCAAGCAATCTCAAGATCAGGACACTCATCAAACATTTCCTCAAATATAAGAAATTCTATTAACACATCTCCGCCCATAATAATGGATTCCCCTTTTGATTGAAATATATCATCTGTACTGATATCCTGGATAAATTAGGGATTAATCTCCAATAATATCTTTCCAACCCAATGAATCTATGCATAACTTTTATTCTCCTAGGTGGATCCCATGTTAGCACTACCTCCATCTTGGTCGGTTCACCTTCCACTCCATCCACTGAGATAAAATTCCCCATAAAGTGGACCGCATAATTCCAAAAAAGGAACTTCAATAGCTTCCCATAAAGTTGGTGCTCTCGAAGTATGCCCAAAAACCATCTGCAAGTGTCATTCATGCTTATTTTCAGACTTTGAGTACCCAAGGGTATCATTGATGAAGACTACCATGAACTTCTCTAGGTATGGATGGAAGATATGGTTCAAGAGTCCCATGAACACTTTGGGGGAATTATTCATGGCCATCATCATCACCATGTACTCATAATAACCATAGTGGCATATACTAGTTTTATTCAGTATATCCCTATCTCGTACTCGTAGTTGGTGATATCTTGATTAGAGGTCAAAATTTTAGGAACCATAATTACACTCTTAGTTGATCAAACTAGACTTTGACCCTCAGCAGTTGATACATGTTCTTCATCATCACCGGGTTCGCATACTGGTAGTCCACATACAACCTGAGCTCTGTACTATCTTTTTTGGAAAAAAAACTGGGTCTACATAGGTTGAGATGTTGGGTCTCATGAATCCATTCATCTAAAAATCCTCCAATTGCATCCTTAGTTCACGAAGCTCTCTAGGATACATCCGATGTGATGGTGTAGATATCGGTACCATCCCTGGGTGAAAGTCAATACAGAAATCTGTCTCCCAAAAAGTACGTAATCCTGGAACATTATCTTAAAATATGGCCTAATACTCTTGTACTACTACTACTAGAAATAAGAAACTCATGAAATCATATTCCCTAAGGGTCAAGCTATCCATGTGACAAGTGACTGGTTTCTCCCTCCAATGCATGAGTCTATCTTTTGATTCATAGAATTTACCTTTCACTGAAAATGGAAAACATCATCCCATCGCTACAGACTCACCACACCCTTATCCTAAAATAATAAATTTGATCATGGATTGAAGATAACCAATCCATACCCAAAATGACATCATAAGGTCTTAAACCTGCCACTAAGAGTTTCCAACCGAAACTCTTACCTCCAAGAGTAAGTTCACACTATCAAAAAAGATGTGTGATCATGGTGTATCCTCCCGTAGGTGTCCCTAACCGAAAGAGTCTGGTCAACAACACTACTAGAATATCAAGGTCTCATACAAGATATGTGGAGAGAGAAAAATGACTGGAACTTGGGTCTATGTGTATAGATGATAGAGTTGAAAAGACACATATTGTACCTCAAATCATCCATGGAGCTCCTTGGACACAATCATCAACAACATTTAGTTCTCGCCACTCATGTCCTACAGTTTCCTGAGCCTAGAACTAACCTCCTATGGGTGGTGGTGGTAACAATAGAAACATTGACCACCTCCATCTACTCTCCCAAATCCTCTAACACATCTGCCTCCATGAATATCTTCATGCTCTTGTCCCTATGTCTACCTTGGTGGTCTATCCATGGCCTCCCTATCAGTAGAACTACAGGTTATAAAATCTCAAGTGAGATTCCCCCGGCCATCACATGAGGAGTACCACCTCTCCCTAGGCTGACCGGATCCACCATGTGAACCCAGAATTGCCTATCCTATGTCTTGGGATCTCCTACTAAAATGTCTCCCATGTACGAATCCCTGAGAGTGACATCAGCTTTCAGCTGTGAAGGTGTCTGCTCCTTCCTACCTACTACTGACCATGGAAAGTTGTCACTGCTTAGTCAAGAAGCAATCGACCACCAAAGCTTGATATTCAACCCAATAATACATAGAAATTCCTAGAGGAATAATTTTGGCTCAGTTATCTCTACAAAAGACTCACTCGATGAACCAATCCTTGATTTACTGATCCATGATCATATTCATCGGGTGCCTGGAGTGGTTGGTGAACCTTAAGGAATAGTCAGCCAATATCATGCACCCTTTGGGAGATAAAGAAGCTCCTGTATACTAAATTATCTAAGCATAACCAGATAAAACTCATCCTTTAAGAGGCGCTCAAACTCTTTTAGTGAGATATTTTCCTTATCATTATTTTAGATGGACAAATTTCACCGTCATCCAATAGATCCTCTTATAAGGCTCACCTCCAGGATCACTATCTGATCGGATGGTGTCTTAACAAGTCATAAAACTCTATTCACCACCTCAAACCAGTCCTAAAATGCCCAAGGGTCATTTTTTCCTCAGAACCTGAAGGGTATATGTATCTAGAACTCATGAAGTGAGATTTGTATGGTCTCCTCATTTACTGGTACTATAGGTACCATGGGTATCTTCATAGGTGGACGTACAACTAGTGCACCACCTAGAGTTAACATCTGAAAAATCAATCCCTATTCTAAAGCCTCTTTACTAAGGGGGTCATCCTCTTGATCGAGCTACTAGATCTATGATGGTATGTTTCATGGAGGAATCCTATATAAAAACTATATGAACCATGATCAATGATTATATTTGGATAGTTGACTCAAGAAAGACATGGAAACCACAAACCATTCATATATGATACATGTACCATTTTTTCCATGAAACCAGTTTTACCATGTACCGAGTTCAGAAGAAGGTTATTAGAGTCCTGGTTTATTGATATGTCGGTTGACACACCAACTCTATATTCCCTAGCATTAATTCCAAAATCAAAATACTGAACAATGTCACCCCAAACTAATATCACTGACTACCATTCCTAAAGTTGAACTGAACCCCTCTAATAACACTCTATCATGACCCATCCCAGTGGCAATTGTGCCTCTACTCCCCATTCCCACCTCCAATAGGCCAGGGGATGGTGACTAGCATCGAGTAGGAATATCACTAACATGGGAGGAAATGCATTATGTACCTATACACAAACACACAAATATACAAGACACAAAATGATGAAATGTAAAAACCAATAAGAAAAAATGAATTCATACAACTAAGATACCAACTGAATAGTTCAACAGTATAAAACTTGAAAGTAAAAAAGGGCTATAATAAAAGCCTACAAAATGAGTCTGTAAACTACAAAGTCTAACCTGTAAACAAAAGGTACTCAGACTGTTGTTGAATTTTTTTGAAAGAAAACTAGACTATATGAACTCACAAGGCACTATATAGTCCTGTTCCTAGTCCTTCTCCACCTAACACTCTCTCAAAATGTCGCTTGTACGTACAAGACATGACATGTGCGGGAAAATCCCATGCAGGAATGAGTATAACGATACTTTTCTGGACACCCTGAGACTACAAAGAAATACAAAAGGAAATCTGCAATTAAATATACAAATTTATATGTTTAAAAAATATAAAAATGATATCCAGACATACTCAACCATACAACACAGTCTAGGGTAAGTCACAACAACCACATACCACCACTAGTGTTCCAGCTCGATGATTCCACAAAGCATTGACTCTATGAGTTCACACTCTTGAGTCTGATAGCACTGATGATGCCTATCCGAGAAGTAGAGTTTATCAGGAAACATCATGAGATTGATACACTGAATGATCCGAGGGGAGATATGATACAATAGATGAGGATCACTTTTCAGACCATGGTGTATACCAATAACTCCATCTAGGACAACCCGCTGACTAGAGGATCGACATTCTGTTTGGATTGGTCGCGTCAATATCACGGACTCTACTAGGGGACCGATACTAAATAGAGGATCCCTCACTGGTCCACACGGGGGATTCCAACTACTCTATCCCAAAAGTCTTTCTGAATAGATCATACATTAGTGTGTAGGAAATTATACACACCAATATTTAGGAAAATGATCAAGGGAACAACCCATACAAAACATCTAAAAGATACGGTGGACAAGGGATATAATCCTTGTAGAAAGTGATACACGTCATATAGTATTGTAACATTCTAGGTTCCTCGATCCTTGGTACTGACCATGTATAATGGCTCATGTTGTAATCACATGTCAGGTGAAAAAGGAATACAAGGCATGAAGATAGGCTTAGACTCCTTGTCCATCCATCTGGGGCCCACCCATGTACCTAATCCATGTTTCAGTACATGGTGCCAACCCATATATTCCTTCTTGTGTACCGGTATATATGGTATTATGTGTAAATGGTCAAAGTATGGCTAGGTGGTGGAGTACATGCAATGTAATCCACACCATTTCATTGTATCCTCTGAGATACACGCCATGTACCATGGAATGTCTCACACACTGTGTGATATGGGAACATGATGTGTGGAAGTTTACCGCTACCTGAAACCATAGTCGCTACTCAACCGGGCCCACACATTGTATATCAAGGGATATACGCCATGTTATTCATAATTTTATAGACTCACTGGTTCTTCATCTGCACCTCAATTGATCCTCTAGTGTTTGATCAGTTGATTGGTTTTCCCTGAAACTAACGATCCAAGGTCGTCTCACCCATGAAACACCGAGTTGGTGGGTTTTGGGCCTTTGATCGGTTCCAAAAACCAAATCTTATCATCCACATAAAGAGTGTTTAAATAATGATATATCAAAAAATACATTGATCCATTCATCTCATTTATCATCACACCTCTGTAGGGTTTTAATGATTCTAGATATTCAATTATATACCATTTCACCTTGAATCAAATGTTCAACAATCATCCATTTGTATCCCCATGAAAAAAATGAATAACACATAGGGTTAAAGGGGGAGAAATAAAAAAGAAACAACCTGAGGAAAGAACCTCAACCATTATTGATTACGAAAATTATCCACTCCCATTAGAAGGATCATGAAAAAAAATCAAAATAGAATAAAATCCCTCAAATGAAACCCACAGTAATTCATCCTACAAGAACAATCAATCCATAGGTCAAACCATTCATGGGTCGATCTGTTTTCATCATTAAATCTAAGAACGAGAAATAATGAATAAAAAAACACACCCTATAAAGAGTTTGGATTGGTCATTGATGATTAATTATTGCATAATAATAATCATTGGGATCCTCCACTCCACAAACACTACGATCCATGATCGCTTGATCTGTCGTCGCCATTTGTCGAGATGTTTCTCCAAGGGGTCTCTTATCCATGATCCAACGAATTTTAATGTAATGTGGATAACCCTAGAAATTATGATTTTCACCATTCTTACAGGTTTCCATTCACTACATTGACACAATAATTAAATAAAAAAATATTTAAATTTATTTTATTTCCTTAAGCATCTTAAAAATAACATTCACAATCAACCCACGCCATTTGATGTAAGGATTATCCTATGGTAAACATGCTACTCTATTCAAAACTGTACCCTCGGATTTGAAATCCAGAAACTCATTTTGATTTTATTCCACTTCTTCCAGAAACCAGCTCGTCTGTGATATTTAAAGATTAATTTATTTCTAACATTTATTCTGGGAACCCCGGTCCTTAGAATTGAAAATTGTCACAATACCTGGCCTCAAATTAATTCCATACAATTTTTTAAAATAATACATGGAAAGATCAAGGACATTATATCCCTTCCATTGATGTAATCCCATTATGTGATCACATGTGTTATGATGTGTTTTCTAGTTTATATAAGGAATACATTGAAGCCTTAAAATTTAATTTTTAATTTTTTTTGGATTAATGTTTAATGAACCTAGTTTTCTATGATAAAAAAATTAATCATTATATATTATATTTTATTATGTTTAGGTGTATTAAATTATTATAATAATCATTAATGTGATGTATTTGAAACTATATTACTATACTTCAATCCACATAGAGAATAGTTAGGTGTATGTAAGTGAATTCATCTATATTATATATATATATATATGAATCTGTTAAGAAAGTATAAAAATATATAAAATAAAATATACAACTCAACACATAATCATAGAATCGCAAAAGGATAACATGAGTTATACTATTGTTGTAATGGAAGATCTAAATCCATTGGATAAAGTTAAGACAAGTGAAATTATACCATACTAAATAAATGTTTCAAAAAAAAGAAGTAATATAATAGTATTTAAATTACTAAAATTTACACTATATCACCATGGACTACTATACAGATCTGTATACAATAACAATTTGGGTAAATATATTATGGGATTTCGTTTTTCTGACCATATTTTCTCTTAGGTTTGTGATAGTGTCAATGCACAATGTAAATCTCTCCAAAAAATAATCAAATCATTCTACATGTACATGATATAATTATTTTAATTAGACTAATTAAATCACTATGTTATTATTATTTTTCTAACAAATTGTTTCCCAATTCACTTTTATTTTTAAATATTTAATCCTTGGTAATACTGGAATTTCCAAAAAAAAATACTATCAGAGTAGAAGTTTTAATAATTAGAGTCATATTTCCCATGATAATTGATGCCTATAGAAAAAAGAAAAATTAAGAGAAACATTTTAAATAGATATGTCATTAGTTTATGAAGAATGAAGATATATTATAATCATTACTGGAAGAAGATATAAATTTAACTTTTGGGAATAAAATAAACTAATATCGATATGACCCCATGGGAGTTATAGGATCAACAGGTTCTTGGATTTTTGCATCTTATGTTAACAAAGAACATTTTTTTCATTATTAGATCATAGATGACGATTGAAAATATTATAGATATACTTGTTAATATATATAATGAACTATTTTGATGAATATAGTATACAAGATTAAATGTTTATTCAATATATGGATTATGAAAGGGGATATTTTTACTAATCGCATTTTTGGAATTTATCACCATAACAGGGAAACTTCCATAAATTGAAACCATGAATAATTATGAGTGTTTTTTTGGTTTTTGGATTTTTTTTTAAATAATAGTTGAGATTCTACTATAATAGTTAGAATAATAACTTCAGGAAAATTGAAATTGATGTTAAGTGATTTATAATATTTAATCCTTAGTGATGATATTAAATGAATTTATTCGATTAGATTAAATTAATTTTATCTTCACATTAATGAATTAAGTAGATATATGACATGAGATAATCATATAAGATGAAAAAAATTAAGAGGAAAGTGCATAGATAAAATGAATTTTCGTTGTCCTACCTCCTGTACTTAAGGGAAGAATAAACATGCCCAGAATATGTGTTCGAATAACTGGAAGTCACATTATAAAAATTTAGGAAACCCAATAGATTATTAAACTAATTAATATTTGAATTTTAGTTTGTATAGTACCATGGTGTTTTTAATTTTAGATACTATTGAATACTTTTATTAAATATTATATAAGGATTTCATGAATAATTATGTTTCTATAAATTTTGGCTTGGTTTAACATGTTGATTATGAACCCTTAATGGTTCTTAAGAAGGGTGATATAACAATAAAAAATAGTCAGGATTATATTTTTTTGGGAATTTGATTCATATTATTATATTAATAAGGATGCATTTTTCACTATTTGTTTAATGATGTATGATAGCAAACAACCAATTTCTTATGACCATGGAAAAGTATCAACGGGTTATGGTTATATATCACGGTGTAAATAATTAAATCCTATACAATATGACTTAAAATGAAATAGACATGACCAAAACAAAAAATTATGATAGGGATTCATAATTGTGGTATGGTTGGTTTGGTCATATTGGCGAGAAGGTAATGAAGGATTTGAAAAAAAGAGGAATGATTTAATAGAAAATTTCAGTGGAAGATCGAATAAGTGGGGGATATATCGTTGAAATAAAATTGAAGGTGTCATTAATAAAATGAGACAGAACACTGAATGATTGAATGATGGGCCTGGTTCTCATTGATGTTTTGGGACATTCCAAAGACCATTACTTTATATGGTTATCATATTATGTGACATTTATGTATTTTTATACAAGGAATGATTCAGTTTACATTCCAAAAATGAACTTTTAAGTGATTAATTTATTTTAATAGAGGATGATTCCAGGGGAGAACGTCTTATGATCAAACCTAAAATTATTATGGTCTAACAATAGAGGATAGTATGATGGAATTGATTTGTGTATTTCTAGAAGTCACTTTAGGGTGTTTTAAATATTTAATTTCTGTATTCATATGATTGATCATACTAATTCATGGAATATTTGATTTGTTTTGTGTTTTATAGATGGAAAAAACATATAAGAGGTAATTTAACAAAAATAGGTCACAATGTGACACCCAACTATTGAATGTAGGAATGTTATAAAATTATAAAAATACCATTTACATGTCAGGTATTTAATTATTGGACATGAGATTTTAAAAAATCTACAGTTTCTTGGGAAAAAACAAGAAGTCATTACATGATATAGAATGAAATTACACATCACAAAAATATTACATGCCATGAGAGTTCAAGAAGGAAACACATATGAAAGATCCACAACCGATGTGAATTACACGCTGTAAAAATTTACATATTTTGTGTGTATCATCATAATTATCATCATTCATTTATTTTATAAAATTGTAGTAACAAAAAAATTAATAAACATTTAAGATAAATATAACTATGGAGGCTTGAAATAAGGGATCCTGAGGGAATCCCCCCTCACTGGATTCACCACCTCAAGAATTAGGGTGTTCATTCTTGGGAAGATGGTGACACTTACCCCTTAGAATGCTATGGAGGGAAGATGATCCACAACCTTGTTACCCTCAATCCAATTATAGAGTACTTTTATATGGTTGTTGATAACTCACAGGACCTTTCTTATAAAAAAAAGATATTAACAAGTGGTGGTTCATGTTCTATACAGAGAATTGTGTAGGATAATTGAGTCTATTTTTACAACTACATGATTGATGTTCCTATTTTTATAAGTAATGACCATTTAGCATTTCTATAGATTCATCCTAGAGGTATTGTTCACATCAAAAGTGTACTATGAATTCCAACATAATAGAGACCATGGGGCCCCAATCCATACCCCTCCCCACATTTCTTACATGATATAGTAGTCGTCTGTATTGATTTTGGAACCCAAATGATGGGGGTTCTACTGAACCCAATGTCCCTCAAGTTCTTTGAGAATGGAATGTTTGAGAGGGTTTCCCACATATATATGTCTCAGAGTGGGAGCTTCATTCCATTTCATGATGAGTCTAAACATGTTTATCAATATGGTGTTAGTTCTGATGATCATAGATTTCCCCAATTTGGAATCCTCTTCATGTCATTCCTTGTTTCTCACGCTATAGATGCACCAAAATCTTGGAATCATCCTAATTCAATGAGACCTCTTTTTGTGGCCAGAATCATTTGCTCCAGTGAACCATCACACTAAAAATGGGACACCTAGAAATTCCTGAGAGGAATAACTTATGAAATATCCAAAGAAGCTTTGTAAAGAACACGCCCATTAACCTTTGAAAAATATATGATGCAATCTCCCTTTCATATTTTCCCTATAACATTGACACCAGAAAACTAGGTTGATGCATGTTCTCTTGATATTTTCATCAGTGGGTATTAAGTTATTCATGATTATATAAACATGGAAATTGAAGTTTTCTCGAATCACTTTACAAAATTGTAGATCTCCCTAGTTATTTACATTGTCTAGAGTTATCATCTCCCTTCAAAAGAACCAAATAGAGAAGGATCCATATGTTTATGTAGTAAAGATGCACCTATATGACTCGGTGCTCACTTCAATACGGCCATAGGTGTCATGCTGTTTCTTTTCCAAGAAATCCATTATGAATATTGAGTGCATTATATACTCTTATAAGGAAACATTTATATCCAGAAATCATGGAATAGAATGCTTAGAACCAACCTAGTTGTGGTGCCAAAAGAATATATCACATTTCCCCAAAATCCACCACGTATGATATTGTAGAGTCTAAATATTGGGATAAATCAAGGTACATAAATGAGAAGAATACATTCCCTCTATATCTACATCCCCTATACATTTAATAGTCATGACCCTTCCCTTGGGGGTTCTCTCCTCAATAAATTCACTCACCAACTTTTCGTGCATGAACTATAACATGTCAGAGAAGTTCTTCACTTTAATACACCCTTATGGGATTGGATTTTCATCATGGATTGTGAAGCCTTGTGCCTACTTTAAACTGAGAGTGAATCCCAAATAATCGAATCCAGAATCCAATTGATTTTAGAGATAATTCCATTCAGGACCTTGATAGCTGGTAATGCATGGATAAGCATGGCTGAAAGGATGATGTTCACCAAAGAAATACTACCTATGAAAGATATGAATGGGTTTTTCTTATTTATTACTTAGAACATGATCCTACATGAAATATGACAATAATGATGGATGCGCAGCCTACCTGGTGGCATTGGGGAACCAAGGTACTCCATTTAATGCTTTGTATTTACATATCCAGACTGTTTTATATAGAATTAACCATTATATCTAATCAAATTCTAGAGATATAGAGTTTTCCCTTCACTCAATTAATGATTTTTCTGCTCCAATAAAAATATTCTTCATGGACCTTGTCAATTCCACATAATGATCTCTTATTGACATTTATAAAAATAATTATATAATTTATTAACATGAGGTGGGAGATTCAATGAGATATGAACTTACATCAGTAAGGAATAATAATTCCCCTTGATATGCTCCTATCGAAGAGATGGATTGGATCATATTGGGTATGAATGAAAATTCTTATGTATATGTGGTCTCCTTGTATCATCCCATGAGTACCCCTGAAGAATCCATGATTTCTCCACATGAAAAAGACAAACTTCCATGGGGAGCTAAATCACAAGAAATTTCTGTTAGAGGCCCTGAATGAGAAACCCATACCTGCCAACACCTTGATGATAATAATCTATTAAACATTATTTAATGATTTAACCATATCTAACATGATTTCCATTTTTAACCATGAATCTTGAAGTCAATATCATAAAAAACCTATTGGGTCAATTCCATTGCCCCTTGGATTGATCTCCATTTAAAAAAAAATCTTTTTCTCCTTAGATATCCAATGGGAATGATGGATGGATAACCTTATGTTGGTGATGCTCACCAGCACTTCATACAGATAATTACACATGATTAATGCCCTAAAATGATTGAGGGAAGAAATGTCCTTGATTTTGGGTAGGAGTACCAATGTAGTGTCACATGAAACAGATGGAAGACTACATACTTGAAATAATTACTACAGGGCCATATATAGATCATTCCTAACCATTTTTGAAAACATCATTGAATGTAGCTTCAGGGTATCTATTAAGAGGAATTTGGGATGTATGCCAACTACTGAGATGCTCACACCACACAAATCCCTTATACCACATTCATGTAGATTTTTAATTATTATTTTCACCCTCTCAAGCATAGCATGATGGGTGATTTATTTTTTCTTTGACATACGTTATGAACGCGGATTGATTATATGTGGAATTTTATTTTTGATTGAAATGTATGTAGGTATTTCATTTATGTTATTCATTATGATATCGTTATTGATTTTTCTTGTATGTTCATTGTGAGTGATGTTTATGAAAAGGATTTAATTTATTTATCTTATTGAGAATGACCATTTACTATGATTATTGAATACCATTGTATAATATGAGGTTTGGGCTTTATACATCTACCATGACCATTGGGTTTGTTCTTAATCTTGGTTTAAATAATGTTTTGGGTTACCCATTCCTTGAAATCTGATGTACCGGGCCTTGAGAAAAGGAGAACATAGGATTAAGATTCCATACCATGACTATTTGACTCCCTAGGTCCTGATTATGAAAATTTCATGATTTTTAACAAATTATATCATAACTTTTTATCCCATAAACTTCGATTGATTACTTCGTGGAACTATTTTTTTATTTTCTTTTCCCACTTTCTCCACCAATCACATTCTTAGTATATTAGAAGTAATTTTTAAAAATCTCATTTAGTTATTTTTTTTGTTTTATTAATATTTTCTCTAAACCCATATTTTTAAGTTTGACCTCAGACTTGAAATTATGATACTACCATGTAGTTTAGTGGTTTGTTAATTTTAGGTTATAAATTTATAAATTCATTAAGGCTGTTATAATTAATGATTACCATGGGGATATAAATCATATCTTAATTTATTCTTTATTAATAATATAATTCAGTGGGAGAATATTATAAATGTTAAACTATAATAAAATGGTGTTGCTAAGTGGATTAATATGACATCAAATGAATGTTTTAAGAGTACGAGGTTTCACATGAGGATAACTAAAACAATATGGGATTAGGTGTAGAATATTGAAAATATATTATCAATAATATTCCACCTATATCAATGGTATAAATTTCACTATAGTAAATTTGGACAATAAAGGATAATAGTATCTCTAATAATGTGTATTTGTTTGTTTTGTATATGTACATGCTGATGTTGATATAAGGTAAAATATTGATTCTAATTCAAAATTTGATTCTTTATTTGTTATGTTAAAAAGGAGTTTCGGCATCTTTTCTAGTTTTATGTGAAAAATATGATCATCTGAAATCAAAAATTAGAATACAATGAAGGTGTCATGTATATGAACATTCATGAAATGAAAATTGAAAGTGAAAATTTAAAATTAGTGTGTTTAGGGCATATTGAGATTAGTGGAATACATAAAAATGTGACACTGGATTGGGTGTAAAATACTCATCATGTTGATTTTAAGAGATCACCAAGGATTAAAAGACATGTGTATAGGTTTTCATCATCATTACACTATTATTATTGACAAATTTTTGAAAAATAGAATTTTATTTAGAATAAATTAAGTTAATGGGGTGTAAGAATTGATATTTGGCTATGATGGAAGATATTTCTTATTTACATGATTAAATTACCTAGGATAAAAGTCAATTTAAAAAATGAAATAAATAATTATTAAAAAATGTGTACATGGGATCATGGAAGATAATGTTGGTTAAAGGAGATATAATGTATGACATGTTGTGAGAGTTTTCCAATATAGAATAGTCATTAATTTTAATAAATTTTTATCACCTATATTTAAGTTGACCACCATCCTCATGGTTTGTGATTTTTTTTAATCAAAGGATTTATATCTTGAGAATATTTATGTCAATACATCCTTATATAATTGAATTATATAGGAATATATTATATAGTGCCACCATAACGATATGGTGAGTTATGAAAGAAAGGCCTAGTGTTACAACATTTGAAACATTTATATTAGTTGAATTAACCACCCAATTTTGGGAATAATATAGTTAATCCATTAACTATAATAAATTAATATAATGGTATGGAATCGAAAAAAGATGTCAGTGTAATTATTTTAGTGATAGAGACATTATATTTTCTTAGCATATGGATGACCCAATCATTTTAGGATCATGATTGAAAATAGTTGATAAGATAAAACTCTATTGAATGAGAAGTTGAAGATGAAACATATTTAATTATATAAAAATATTTCTAGGATGAATATCAAGAGATTTCATGTGGTAGAATTTAGATTTTATCATATCATGAAAACATTATAATGTTTTTTTTTTGTTTAGTGTATATGATGAAAATCCTAATTTTCTACTCCTTGTAGGTTATTTTAAATTATCCAAGGAACCAACACCAGATATAAAATAAGTGGATGAGTTCATTAAAAAGGTTCATTTATTATAAAATATTGGACTATAATTTATTTCATGGTTTATAACCTAGACATATGATTTACATTAAGTCAAATTTATTAGAAGTTACATAGATAACCATAGAAAATAAAACTAACATGTTATGAGGTGGATAATTATATATTTTAAGGGAACAAATATAGCTCCTATATGCTTTAGAAAAATAAATTACTTATAGCGGTAGATGGATGGTGACTATGGTGGTCTATTGATATAAAAAAAGGTACTAAACGTTTTTTAATTACATATAGCGGCACTAAAGTAAGTTGGTCATCTGAATTGTAAAATATGGTTACACTATCCAACATAGTAGCATATTAAATTACTATAACCGAGCTAGAAATGATTTAATTTGGTTGATAAACTTCTCGAAGGATCTATATAGAAAGAAAAAAAGAAAATATATTACATTGATATGGTCAAGGCAACATACATCTTACTACGAACCCAATTTTTTTTATTTATGAAGCATCTTTAATTTATGTACTACTTAATGAGGGGTTTAATATAATATAGGTTAGAAAAATTTTAAATTATTCAAAGAACAAAAAATCCATCATATAGTATTATGATATTGATTGTGACATAGAGGTTGAAGGAATACTTTACCTTTTTTGATCATCATTGATGAATAGAGGTTGAGATGATGAATATGAAATGATGGAAGGGAAACTTTCTAGTTATTCATGAATATTTAGATTGAAATTGAATATTTAAAAGGTAAATTCATCCATTGTTTTATATATAATAAGGGTAACTCGGATCATGTATGTCTTCTATGAATTAAACATGGTAGGAGGTCAGTTTATTGGATTATAATCCATGTGTGAGATTGTTTGAATATTGGATATTAATATATCATATTAATTTAGAGCAACCGCTCGAAACCCATATTCATCACTTTATGAGAAAATATCATATAGTTGACCAACTACAACATATATGGTCATTGATAATGATAATGGAATTAGAGATATGTGGTCTTTACTAACATAAATAGTATAACAACATGGATTATGGTAATGATCAAAGATCATTAGAAATGTTTGTTATTGTATTACCACATTTTATTATGATATCATTTATGATCTTTAGATTGAAACGGTGTGTTTATCCTATAATATACACCAATAAATATTTAAATCATCTTTCTTATTTTTTTGATGTAAATATTTTTCAAAAACCACATAAATCCAAATGTTATTGATTTTCTTGATTCTCCTAATGTTTCTATAATAATCTGGAGGATCCAATCATACATAGAATAATGATAATAATCCAAAAAATAGAACATGTCTGCCAATGGAAATTTGTCTATAATAGGGTCTGCAAAACAAATAAAATACCAGGGAATCCCTTGAATATGGATAACCATCATATTGAATAAGTTAATATTGAGTGAAATAGGTTCCATAATACATGGAAAGGGATAAATTCATAGTGTCATGATATTTACAATCTTATTAAAGGAGGTCAAATTGAGTTCCATAGGGACCCCATATTGTGAACTATATTTTTCATCACTAATGATATAATTTTCAAAGACTAGATTATCAGTAATATATTTATATAAGACCTTATTAAATATAATAATGGTATATTCCTACATATAATCATAATAACTATAATATTAGAGATATAAATCATTGGTGACCATTCAATGGAACATGTTTCATAAAAAATAAGTTGACGACAATATTATGAAAATGATAACCACATGGATTACATCAACTCATAACCTATCCACAATATCAAAAATGAAAAAAAAATCCATATAAATATAGTTTTTAAGGATAACATCTGAAACATAAGTATTATAAAAAACCAAATTATAGTTCTTATAAAGTGGATATAGTTATTTTATTGAGTTTTACCTAGAAATAAAATATTTTTTGAAAGATCAAAATGAAATAAAATTCTATTATTATACAATAATATGAAAATATGAAAGATAAAATACATTAAAATTTTAAAATAATGCAAGTGTTTCACAATCATACAAAATAAAGATAAAAAACATACATAAAAATAAATTTTACAACCTTCTATGAAATTTTTACAACATCTCCTCTACCATACCACCATATACTCTCTAAACATATCTTCTCAATTTTTAAACCACCATAAAAAAATGAAACACACACACACACACAAACAGACAGACATATGTCTCTTTGTGTGTTAATTACACACATGAATAACCCCATCAATGATTAACTAACGAGGCGGATGATCTAGATTATTTCATTAATAAAAAGATGATAATTAATGTAATATATGTAACAAAAACAATTCAAAACAAGTGTAATCAATAATAAAACCTATTTGTTTCACATAAATATGAGACTCCATTAAAATTGAATAAAATAATTAACTATTATAAGAAAATAAAAAATAATAAATGAGAACATATGCTACCCATATTTTAAAAAATATGGTTTATAAAATTAATCCACTTCAATTTAAAGAGTAATTTCATTATAAATTTACCATTAAGTATTATTAATCATACTAATGATTTTTACTCTATTGAACCCAACCCTTACCTCATCATTGATGGAACCTATTGACCAAATTTTAAGTTTTAATCACAAACATTTAGATCATTTAGATAATTAATTGGAATGGTTAATTTGTTCTTAAAATTAAAATGAATACAATTTGAATAAATAATAATAAATTAATAATTTTATATATAAATAAAAAAATTTCTAATAACCAATATAGGAACATGTTGTATAATAATGATAAACAGTTTCATACTTTTTGACGTGATCATAAACATTCTTAATAATATCCAATTTTGATATACTCTGATAAATTTAATATATTTTAATTAAATATATTCTTTAACTGTAATAAGGGAAAATTATAAATAAACTCTCTATGTACTTTCTAATATGTCATAAATATAAAAATTAATAATAAAATAAAAATAATTAAAAATGATTTGAATAAATTAACATAACAATAAATTGAAATAATTGGTAATGTATTTTATCTAATGGTTTGGAAATGAACATTAAAAATAAGGGTACTACTAATAATGAAAAAATCCTTAATAAAATATATATAAAAAAAGAAAATTCCCTGAGTAAACTAAGAAAGACTCACAAATTAATATGAAATTTTCCTAGAAGACAATTTTATTTGATGTAATGAAATGTTGAAATGAAAATTCTATTCATATTTTTAAGATGAATATTTAAAAAAAATAGAGTTTTAAAAGTCGATTTCTAGTGAGACCCAGGGAAGAAACTATATATCATGAAGGGTTGACACCACAATCAATTTTTTCAAATTGAGTATATTTTTACCACAATTAAATAACCAAGAAACTCCTTGAATTAATATTCTAGTTCCATAACTAATTAAACATCAACATATAAATTAAACTAATAAAAAATATAAATCTAAATTTATCAACTTTGGAAAACACATATTAGAATTCTTGCACCAAAAAACCAAATATAACTAATTAATTTAACCTATAAGAACATAAATTTCAATAACTAATAAGAAATATGGTTTATAACTCATAAAATAATAACTTAACAAAAAAAATCACTCATAGAAATGAATTAATCATTAATATCCTTCCATAACTAGAAAACATGAATGTTTTAAACCCATAAAGTAATTTCACCTTTAATTAATAAAATTAAAGTCCTTAATATCTTACACATAATATATATAGAAAAAAAAGAAAAAATCATAAGAAAAAAAATGAGAGGATAACATCTTTAACTTGAAATAAAATTTTAGAACCCTTTGGAAGATATAGAATTAATATAAGAAAAATTGATGGAAAAGGAGATCCTAGGAGAAGATTTTCCCTTTCCTTTAAATATATATAGATAAAATGGCCTCTGGGACCCAAAATATGAATTAAAAAGAATAAATTAAAAGAAATTAAATCCTTCCCCCTATTTGAAAAATGAGTAGGACACCTTTCGGTACCTCGTGGAGTTCAACTGGTCAATGAGTGGTATTATTGTTGGGGATGTACCACTATATTTGTCATTAGGAACTCAGTGTAATGATAATATGTACATCATTTCCCCCAATAGCTGCAACCAGAAAATTTTGAAACTGAATAATGTTAAAGAATTATCTCTAATCTCTCTAAACCTATAACAATATCAAACCAATAATTTTAAACATGATAGAACCAAAAAATATGATTATTAATTTTATTTTCATCAATAAATTTAAAAAATACTATATTACACATTATATTCACTAATTTAAATACTTAATAAAACCATACTTATATTAATCATGTTGAAAATCATTATAATCATTCCAAAAAAATTAGTTAAATCATATAAAACATAAAACTATAGATTTTATATGATTAATATCATTTATTAATAACTAAATAAATTCCACTATTTTAATGCATATGATATTTTCTAACCACGATTCTAATGTGTAACTTTTGAAATAAAAAAACTCTAAATGACAAATGTTCTTATAGAGAAACAATATAGTAATACAACTAAGAGATTTTTTAAATATTTATAAATAAATTTATACTAAATTTATTAAAATTTACACCACAATAGTAGCATAGGATCCTCTATTTTCTACATTTCCATTATATTTCCAAACATACCAAAAATATTTTATAACATAACGAATTTATCTTAAATTCCTGTTTTATTTCAAAACACATCAGTTGAATTTTTTTCATTTAAACAACCAAATTCACAAAACTAAAAATCTTATAAATACCATTTTAAGAAAATTAACCGATTTATTACAAAATAAGATTACATATAAAAAAAATTAGTTACTAATAATATATTAATTTAATATAAAGCTCTATATTTCTAGAACCATTTCCCAATCATTTTAAATTCCAAATTTCTTTACATACATACTCAAGGATAAAATATATAAAAAATATATTATAGTACATCAAATAACAAATAATAATAAAATAATAGTAATATAACTCATAAATGAATAACATTGGAAGATCCCTTGATTTATAATTATTATAGTTGTTGTGTTTGTTGTCAATAATTCCTTTACGAATGTTTTGAGTTGTAGGTAATGATAAATTTATATGTTATAGTGATATGAGTCTAGAAAATAAATATTTAGTTGATATTTTAATAAAAATATACTATAAATAATTTATCCATTAGTTTAAATATTTATATAATGTTGAGATAATTGGATTGTGGTGATGTTTTTGAAAGTTCATGATCATATGTTACCATTCAAAAATCATTTCAAGTCATTATGAATTATTTTAGAGTTCGTCGGTCATCATTTTATAATATACCTGTGATGGGCTCTGAAATTATGAGGAGTGATGAGAATGAAACCACGTATCCCAAACCATTGAAAACATTATGAGTTTTTTAATTTTAAGGAATGACTGCATTAGATTTTAAATGCTTAAATGAATATTTTAAACCCAAAAATAATAAAATATATTTTTTATATTAAAATATATATTATCTTTAAATCCAACCATATGATCTAGGATCATCCACAATGAGGTTACACCTAGACCATACCACAACCAATTTATGTAGTGATGAAATAAGAGAAGATTTTTTATAAGGGTTGACACTATAGAGAGAATCATGAGGTAATAATCTGTGATTGAGGAGCTAGTGACTATAGCATGGATTGGATCAATGGTAATTTAATGGTTTCAAATACTGCCTCTAGAGTAATAAATGAGTTCATTCAAAATGAAATTTCCAATGTGGTAGTCGCTCAATCAAGGTACTATAAAGCTTATGTAAAATAAATATGTGGCATTTAAATGGAATGATTTAATTTGACATTAACAGATTCCTTGAAAATTGTATTTAATGTTTTCTTATTAATATCATGTCACACCACTAGGTAATTTTAAACATACATCCAATATCTAGTTGATACATTCTCTAGATGTAGTGTATCATGGATTGAGTGTGTCTAATTAATTTTAGTGTCTGAGTATTTAAAGAGATACTGAAGGGTTGTCATTTTTTGAGTTTTTAAATGATAATTTATGTAACATAAAATGACATTTTGAAAAAATAATATTCAAAAAACAATCACCATATATTAATATTATCATCAAAATGAAGTTTAAAGTTTGTTTTAATTAAAAATGACATGGCATAGTGATCTGATGATCTAAATAGATATAAAAATGCGATTATCAAATATTTTTAGTGCAGTTAGGTCTAAATGTTGTGATTAAGAGTAGTTTGTGATTTTAATGATAAAATAGAGTTAATATGTTGAATATGGAATAAATATAGGTGTTAATAAATAGATTTACATTTGATAAAAAAGGGCACAATGTTTTCTGGGGGGATGAGTGATGATGAGGTCGAGACCATTTCTTGAAGAATGGAGTAGTGTGAACTCATGAATGATAAAGTGATTTAAATATTAAAATTTGAATATGATGACATAGAAATAAAATTCAAAAAACTATAGAAGAAGGAATCCATGATTTTGGATGATATATTTTGGATCCTCAAAAACTAATAAAGTCAATATTTATGGAGGATTTGATGATTTTAGGATTTGATATTATCATATTCATGAAATATAGTTAAATAAGGCTTCATGAATGTGGATTATATATATCTAAGAGACCCATATTATCATAGTAGGATTATTTATATAATGTATGAGTTTATTCAACATGAGGATCTGATATTATTGAGGGTGGATGTAATAAAGAGTAAGAAATACATGATTTTTATAATTTACCTTATTGAAGTAGATGGTTACGAAGTTGTGATGAATAGAAGAAATATTTTTCTATAACTAATATTAAAAATGATATAAGTTCTATAAAATGTATTGCTGGTAAGAATCTATTTTTAGAGAGGTTATAAGGCTCATAGGATGATTTGTTTTGTTGCAAACACAACAAAAGGAAAAATTGGTCTTCCTAATCTTGGTTGGAGGAAAATTTATAGTTTTTGGAAACCTATATTAATTACTATCTAGTGATATAATTATATTTTTAGTATATAACACATTTTTATCATTGGTGTTATATTGTTTATATTTTTTTAGGACAATAAAATCCATATAAAACAAAGAGTAGGTACCGACATTGGGAAAAAATTATAAAAATATGTATTCCTTTCATTTAATTTTATTATTAGAACATATGATGAAGGGTGAGATAAAATTTATGATAATTAAAAAGTAAATGAGTTATATAATTTTATTTCATTATAATATAAATTATAATAGAACACCACTTATTCACCCCCTTATCAATGGTTAATATATTCCTTGGATCTGTAATTTATATCATAGCATCTAGGATTATTATGTTAGATAATGATTTTCTTATGATGAAAATTTAAATATAATTAAAATAGATATGTATTCCAACCATAGAAGAAAAAACTATTATTAAAGAAAAGATATAATTGATCTATATCTTATTTCACTTTTCCTATAGGTAATCAGTGATGCTGCTTTGGGATTTATACTATGGGAGAATGGTTCTCCTTTGACCATTTCTAAAAGATGAATCATTAAATAGATGTGAATTATTGAAATTCTTGCATAGTATCATTTTCTAATAAGGTTTAAAAACTTTTATATGTCTCTTAAAATATATAGATTCCTATGATAATCATTAAAGAAATAATTAAAGAAAATGTGAAACTAAAAAAGAAAAAAATTCAGACCTAGGGAAGTATATTCGAAGAGAGAATATGGCCAATGAAGAATCTGTTGATAATTACATCAGAAAAGTTTATAAGGTATTCATTAATATATTCATATTTAGATATTTCTAAGAAGTACCAACTATCATTAAAAAATTAATTTGAAATATTATAGATATATTTTATGCTATATGTTTTTCATTTGAATATAGATATGACTCATTTATTAATGAAATATATAACAGACTTGTTTTACATGATATGAATAAACCATCAAGGTTTAAAAATTAACTCAAGGATGGGATAGATATTAAAAATATTAGATGATTACTTTATGAGAACTAGAGGATGTAAATCTTGATGAATCATAAGATAATAATGATTGTGATAATGATAATAAGATTATTATATCTCTTATGTCAAGGAATATCATGAAAGAAAAAGATAGGTAAAAAATGAAACATTAAACTAATATTAATTTTTTTTGGGGAACTCAAAATATTATAAATAACTATATGGGGAATAAAATTTGAGAGCATGATTATTATGATCATGAAGTAAAACCTCAAATAAAAAATTAGAATAATTTTTTGATGGAATTTATAAAAAAATCATATGCAATAAAAAAGGTTTTTGAAAGAACTAGAAGAATTGTGTTCTATTAAACAAATAAGTGTACTACTACATTGATATTATTTTATTTGAAGATGATTTTAAATTATGTTTAGAGTATTCATAACATATATTTAAATATCTAAAGATAATTTGTGATGTGAAGAAGAATGGGGTTTAAAAAACATATGTAAAACTTATGCTAAGATTAGAACATGAAGATTTTATTGAGAATGACACTAAACTCAATATGGAAGACATGATATAAATTATTCTTAGTAAAATAAGAGTGTAAGAAAATGGACATCTCTTAGACAAAAATATACTCTCGATGGGGATGAATAATCTAGAACTAAATATAGTTGAAAATGGTAAAACTATAAAGAAATTTTATGAAAATATTTTTGTTAGGATAATGATATTAATAATTCAGAATTAAGGTGTATTATGAAAGAAGATGACTAAAATAATATTAATGAACACCTTTACAAGGAAATTTATGTTACGAAAATGCTATAATCTAAATTTATTGATTTAATGATTTATAATGTTTTGTAACAAATTTTGAAGGTCCAAGGACAAAGTGGGGAAAAATATAGACTATTATTGGTTTTAGGAAACATTATACAATTCCATGTAGTGTTGAAGAAATAGAAGGAGGAAAAATTCTCTTGTTATAAAATAAACAGATGATAGGAGTAGCATTAAGCTACACAACTCAAAACCCCAAGGAGAAATGGGTGTTTTTATTTCCACAAGATAACATAAAAAAATCTTCATAAAAAACTCACATTACTATAGAGGATTTAGGATCATTTTTTTGTTGTTGTGGGATATATATATAAAAGTTTATAACAAATGTAATGACATGTCATTATCTAGGATTATAATTATGAAGAAACAGAAGAAGAATATTTATGATTAAGAAAGTTTATCAGGCATATAGTGTTTTTGATTAATGGTTCCTCGAATCCGAATAGAGTTGATTAACTAGATGATATTAGTGGAAGTTGTTTCCAAATGATTTAATAGATTTAATAACACATGACTAACCTTTTGGGATAGGTTCTATGATCCAGAAATGTAAAGGAAGATTTGAAATGAAAGATGTAGGAAAAGACTCTGTTAGTTGAAGTTAAACTGGAATCCTAAGAAAATTCTAATATGATGATACTTGAAAGTAGTAATTTCACATATATTATAGATGATGTGATAATCATGAAAATCATTAATGACATTAAGAATAATTAGATAAATTTTTGAAATATTATCCCATGAAAATAAAAGGAACCAATGTGGATGAAGTAAAATATAAGTACACAAAGACCAAGGATGCCCAATTCACTAATGTATATAGACAAAACATATTGACTCATATCCAAATTCTTGATAATGTGACATTCCTATATCATCTGATGATTTAAATATGTAATAATTATTACTAAGGGGGATATAACCAATGGTAGTTTTTTTATATTAGAAACCTATGTAACACACTATTTCTAGGTTCCCTGGATAAAAATATGTCGTGAAACTGGAGGCATGGAAATCATGGATAGATTAATATAATATAAATATCAATTGAACATGTGGTCAAATATTTACAATAGATAAAGACGAAATATTATTATATTTTCATGGAATTCCAAAATGGAATGATGTTAAGTTGAATGAATTACAAAGTAGATATTTAATCCAAAATAAATCTTGATATTATACATTCTAATCTATGTAGACTCATGATACCTTAACACTCAAATGTTGTTTTATAATTTATCACATTCATTGATTATATCACTTGGATGAAAAAATTAATTTTTAGGAAATATAAATTGGTAGTCGTAAACATGGTTAATGTATTTAGAAAGGAAATTGAGATATAGCAAGGCATACATATTTCATGGTTAATAATAGACAATAGAAAGGAGTAAAAATCTAATTACATTTAGTCATAAATAATGACACATGGAACTAAAAACCTATATAGTTCACCCTATACTGATATGAAAAATAGAGTAGTGAAAAGTAAAATAGAAGCATCACTGATCTGAGAAGAACCAAGCTCACAAGATCAAAACAATTAATTATATTCTTAATGGATGATATATGTACTATTATTCACGTTCATAATAAATGTTTTCTATGTTCATAATTGAAAATTTTTCCCTATGAGATGTGGTATGAAATGAATCCCACTATTAAATGATTTCAGGTTTTTTGAATCCTGTGAATATTGAAGATCAAAAATTTATATTTGTAGAAGTTTGATCAATATATAGAATAAAATAAATTCATGGGATATTCATCTAGTAGAGGAAACTATAGGTTATAAAGAAAACTAAATTATTGTTATGTTGATTCCTTTGACGTAAAATTCATTGAAAATAATTCCACATTAATGGTTAGTGATTATGATGATGTGGGTGGTTTAATAGAATATATATTACTAAATTACAAAAGAGTTTATTAATATGAAGATATATGTGAGCTTAACATTGCAATATCTAAGTCTAAAAAGTCCAGCGATGAGGACAGTAATACAAAAAAATTTAGAAATGTTCTAAAAGTTACCAAAACTTGTTAAAAAACATCATCAGAAGTTAGGAATCTCTATTTTATACTTGAATAATATTGATTCTTAAAAATCAAGTAGTAATTTTATTATAGGATGAACCAAAATCTATTTCAAAATCAATTAATCATATGGTATAGATTAATGTGACTAACTAAAAATGTAACCAATTTAATAAAAAATACACCATGAAATTTTAAAAAATAATAAAAGGAAAAACATAATTATAAATAAAATAATTAACAGTAATAAACTCAATTAAAATGGTGATATTTTTATGAATTAAGAAATGTTAGTATTCAAAGGTATTAAAAATATTAAGGAGTTTAATTTGATGTAAAATTGACCTCTATTACAATACATTAAATAAAAATAATGTTTTTAGCTATTTCTAATCATAGAAATTATAATATTTATCAAATATATGTAAAGATATCATTCATGAATGGTGATTTTTAAAACGATATTTATGTTATGAAACATAAATAATTCATACATGATAATAATGGAATGATAGTTTTATACTGAAGAAATCCTTGTATGGGTTTAATGGGGATCAATGTCCCTATTACTTTAAAAATTATAGTTTTATAAAGTATTTCACATTTTCTAAATGAATGTTTTATTGAATCATATATATGAAAATTATGATCATACAAAACTTTACAGTAATTTTTTATGTTGATGATATAATTTTTATTACTGATCCAGAAAAATTCAGTGTAGAATTTTTTTCAATAGATGATGATGAACATTGAGATGTCCATTATCATAGATTTGTATTTACTTCTAGTACCAAATGTCCCTAAAAAAGAAGATTAATCTTCTATTAATTGGATAATTATTCCTTAAAGTTGATGAAGATATTTATGATTATATTTTTAAAGGATGTTAACACAACCATTTTCATTGGTAGTAACACCAAAGTCATAAGAAGTGTAAATGAAAATAATATCCATAAATTAATTGGATTCATACATTATCCAATGGAACTGTGGACGGATATTATGTTGGTATTAACTTTATGTTCAAGATATTACAGTTATTATAAGGAATCACACATTTGGGATTGTGAAGGAATCATATGGTACGTTATCAAGACACAAATTTATGTTCAAATTTATAAATGGAGTTGTGTGTTGAACATAACAAGTTTCATGGATATTGGGTTGGTTAGATATATTAATCATCAAAAAAACAACATCCATAGGGAATTTATTTATAGGGGGATATTTTTTGATATGTTATAGTGAAAAAACATTATGTTGCATTAAGTATTGTGTAAGTTTAGTATCTTACAACCACATGTGCAAGGACTTAGGTTATTTGGATAAAATTGTAGCTAGAAAATTTGAAGATGAATTTTAAGAAACCATTGTGAGTAAATTATCATAATAAAACTATGATTGATCATTATAATATCCCAGTGTATCCATTAAAATAAAAATTTTAAACAATAAATATATCTTCATTAAGTAAAAATTATCGAATGAAGATACAAATTTGTACTATATCTTAATAAAAAAAATAAAATTACAAATATATTTACAATGAATATTCCAAGGGAAATATTTAATGAGTTTATTCTTAAACATCATGTTCATCCTTACCCCATTACTTATGTACCGAGAGTACCACCATTATTCTTTGATAAAGTTGTCAATGTGGTAGATGAATTACAAATCTTTGTACATTATATTTTCAGAATCCAATGAAATTTGTATTATAAAATGGGTGAGAAGAAGTTCCAGGAGATATAATTCTAATACATTATTACCCAAAAAGTTATTTGGCGATTAATACTTCTGATTTTTTTATTCTAAAAGATAAAAAATGGATGTTTATAAAGAAATATGTAAATTATAAAGAGTGTTTATATAATTAATAAATGTTTTGATTTAATCTATTTATTATTTAGGATTATATAGATCTACAAAAAATTAATTTGGAATATTTGTTTATAGTATTAGATGGGTAGATGAATTTTTAATGTGATATTTATAAATTACAAACATATAGTTTCTAAATAAATTCACATAGACAAGGGAATGTCTAAAATTCATCTGAATCATTTGTAAGAGTAATCTAAAAAAATGAAAGTAATTATGGAGAAAAATAGAGGAATTGGGAAAATTATGTGATCTCACTATGATATGAAACATATTAATATGTCTTATAGGATATTATACTCCTAGAGTATTTCCAATATACAATGGAATTATAGATCTAATGATATATGAGAAATCTTTTGAATATTATGCTGAAATTTGGAAAATGGAACATGAACTGGATATTTCATAACAATTTTTATAGTATAAATGGATTTTTGGATTTTTGAATAGAGATAATGATGAGACCAAAACCTTAAATAGATAATTATTTTTAATTATTTAATTATTATTCATTACATATAATTATGATCAATTGTAGAATGAAAAAGATTTAACACCTTTGTAAACATTTATATATAAATATTTGGTATATAATAGATATAAAAAATCCTCCACTAAGTTCTTTACAATAATATCCTTTCTTATAAATAACATACATAAAACATTTCATCATATATTTGGGAAAAATAAACATAATAAATGGTGATAACAATGCTCAATAATGGTAAACAAGGGAGATATAAATCAATAATCACTTTTAATCATAATATTAGCATAAGGGTTTAAGAAAGTGAGATTAAAATTTGAGAATCATACCATAAAATTTGATGATCATAATATAGAGTCATAAAATTTAGCTTAATATTTCATAATCCATGAATCATAAGAGAATCAAAGAACATGATCGATGATAGCATAACACTAGCCAGAGATCATGTAATATAAGAGTGGAATACATTTAGGAATAATCATAAATATAAAAAACATATATAAATGATACCCACCAAGACATTTCTCACATGTTAGTATTAGGCTAACCTCCAATGTACCAGCTTTAGGATTTGGATAACCTCTGATGTATCACTATTCAAATTGAGATATCCACCCACAATCCTTTTCTATAACATCCTGACCTGTCTCACCACTATGATGGTGGCCAGACAGGTCTCCACATGACCTCAAGTGCGCCTCCCTATATTCCATAGGCTACTGAATAGCAATGAGGGTTTAAGGATAGTTAGTGGGGAGACTATACCCTCTTATCAAAGTTGTAAAGTAGCATAATAGAGTAAATAATAATCAACAGCAGAAGCAATAATATGTAATTGACAAAGTAGCGGAAGACATATTTCTTATAAATGAACAAAAGTGGCCAACACTAGTTTATACAATAATGAATGTGTGACATGGTATTTATACATGACAGAAAGCAGAAAACAATACAACGTGATTTTCAATACAATGTAGGACTCGATAAAGAAAAAAACTAAAATCCCAAAGGCGATCTCCATGAGCATCCTAAGCTCCAACTCAGTCACTTGCTCCTAACTCCTGGGTACAAGCAAACAAAAACAAGAAATGTTCAAGGCCCTGTGAACAAGAAAATTTTACTCGAGTACCCCAGTAAAATGGTGGCCAGAGTATGGTGTGAGATATAAATCTCATTAGGCCGACGCCAACGGTGTCTAATATAATCCTAACATTTTAATATCAATTAAATAGGGTGCAAGCATGCCTAAATAAAGTAATAATTACATTATAAATAAATAACCAAGTACCTTCTTCAGCCCTCAGCTGGTGTATAGACATGTAATCTGTTCATTAATTTATTATTACTATTTTATTCATAAGTAAATTTTGATTAATTCACCTATCGAGTCTATGGAGTTTACTCTATGGTAAAATGGGGCTAAGAAATGACTGGGCCCGATGGGCTTTAACCATGGCACATAGTTGTCAATTTTGGACCCAAAGAGATTATCCAAGGAATCCAGTGATGATATTTAGTAATAAATACCATGGTAATAACCAAGGTAACAACTGTTTAGATAGTATAATTTGTGAAGGTTCCCATAAGTAATAAGGAAACCTGAAAAATATATCAGGTGAGGGAGTTCTAGGATAATGGGCAACAGTATAAATCTCACAAAAAGATAACTCAGTTGTATCTATGTTTAGATAATGGGAAACAGTATAATCCAATGAGCGTAATCCAAGGCCTTCCACAATAAGGCTCCTACCAAGTCCAAGTAGTTAATCCAAGGTAAAACTGGGTTATACAAGGATTGGGTCCAAGGAGTGTATCCAAGGAACCTACTTTTCAATACTGGATCCAAGGAGTGTATCCAAGGAATCCTATAGTACTACATGGGGGAACCAATCAGAGTATACCATACATCCAAAGATAATACAAGGAACTGTATCTATGTGGGTTTGAACCTTAGAAACTCGTCCTTGAATTTGGAATGGGGTACACAAGTGATCATGGTATTATCCAATCAAAAACAATGACATGCTCAAGTCTATACATTCCTATTTAATAATAATGTTATAAATTGATTCATCTCCTTCATGTATTTCCTTATATTAGTTTCGATAGGTCATATAGAGTTGAATCCATTATTTATTGGTTCAAGACATGCCTTTCATTTAAGTGGAAAGGTCAAGTAGCATTGAAACCATTTAGTAAAATCCATTAAGGAATTTTCAAAACACAAGGTTCACACTGTTACCTTTCCTTAACTTGGTAAGGGATTCCATAGACTTGGAACCAATTATTTTCTTATAAACTAGGGTCCTCCCATGGAATTCCTACATGGGAATCCATGTATCTCCCAAGATATATATATGAAAACCCATTGTGTCCATCATAGAATTCCTATATGGGAACACACATGTCACCCAAGGTGTTATCAACATTCATAACAATTTAAAACATTTTATAAAAAAAAATTGAGGTTCAATCATTGCACATTAACCATTCTTTTAACTCAACTCATTACTTTAATAAAAACATGTCAATTATATTTATAATGCTCCATGTATCCATGAAAAGGCTAAAATTACCTATATGGGTAATTCTAATCTAAAACTAGACCAAACACTTAGACGGTGATTTGGTCCATTAATCATTTAAAAAGGGAAACTTAGTGTTTCTAATTCCATTACACCCATGTCATAAACATTCCATATCACAACATAACATCAATGAAAAAGAATTATAAATATGAAAAGTCAAGAAAACAAACCTTTTATCTGAAAGTCAGTGGACCTCTATTGGTGAGGTTTTATTATAAAAACATGATAGTTCTTATCACAGAAATCATTTACTACATTTCACATTTTAAACAAAACATGCTAGTTTCACATATAAGCGGCATTCAATAAAAATACTTCACAGCATGAAACTAATTTCAAATAAAAGTGCAGTAATAATTTTATTAATTCATTTATAAAATTGAGGACTTGGAAAGGGACCCAACCCCATGGTGGAACCAAGACACCCACATTGGCTCTTGTAGCTTTCTAACTCAAGTAGACTAACCACTCCTGTGAATATAAAACTATATATATATATATATATATTTATACCCTTACCATGTTTCCCTTATTCCCTAAACCATAAAAGAATAAGCCCATGGCTAATATACACCAATACATACATATATATATATACCTTTTTATTTGATCGTTATCCTTATGAATTCACAAAAACTCACTACAACTTTACCCAACATCCATATACAACATAAGATACTAAAAAGGGAGGTGTGAAACCAAATAATGGAATTAAAGGCTTACCTCGGTTGGCAGAGATAAACCAAAATGAGATAAAACCACACAATGAACCTCACTGGGCTACAACCAACATGAAAAAACTCATAAACCTCAAAATCCCTAAAACATAACTACACAACGATGAGAAAACTTACCCTGAAGAAAAGAAGGTATACCGAAACCACCCAAACCACCACGCCTTTGGTGGCGGTTGCTGGAACACGAACCCTACGTTCCCGAGAGACATTTCTCATAACCCTAGAAGAATGGGAAACTGAAATCATTTTTAACAATAAACGATAGGGTTCGTCTGACCCCCATGGGGAAACTGTTAGGCCGATTTGAAGCCAGGAAAAGGGAGGAGAAGGGAGAGATAGACTTACCTTGGAGAATTGGAGAATAAATCAGAAGAAACATTGGAATAAATTTGCTCTAATATGATGCTGAAGGAGTTGGTCCATGCGCTTGATGAAGGGGGAGAGCCATACGGATGGTGAGTCAATATTAGAGAGTTAGGGAGAGTAAGATTTGGTTTTAATTTCTTTTTTAATTTAATTTAATTTAATTATAATTATAAACTAGGGTATCACACACCATTTAACCCGCAGGGTTTACAAAACTGTGCACAAACCATGTGGTGCCTACTGCCTCAAAGACACACTCCACACGGGTTAGGTGCATAGTTTAGGAAACTATATGCAACCTATGTGAAAATCCACTGTCCCTTTCTAAACATGGATGTATGGTTACTAGCAGTGGGATGCACGGTTTAGAAAACCGCACGCAAACCATGTGCCCTCTACTGCCTTTTAAAATGATACCTTTTTGTGTCTGACACTCCCGAAAATTCTCGATCCACATGGGATACTTATCGAGCCTTCTCTGAAGTCCAAAACAACACATAAAATTGATCCAACTCTCATAATTATGTTCCAATGATCTGTTCTAAAAATGACTGTTTAACAAACAAAAAAGTTTGAAAACTTCTTCATTTTAGTCCATTTCAGAGACACAGGCTTTTACAATCTACCCACCATAAAAACTTCTTGTCCCCAAGAAGCGTTCGGGAATGACGTAAACATCACCCAACCTACAAGGGTTATTATGCTTCATTCAAACAGTTTCAATTCATTACCAACACCAAATAAACCTTAAAAATTTTCAACACACTCTGCACTTTAGCATTTACAACACGAGGGAATTGTCAAAGTTCAATATAAACATAGAAATAGAGAATACACGATCCCTTTTATGTATGGACCTGATCGAACCATCATCTCAATAGAAATTTTATTGATGATGCTCACCACCATAGGTATTAACTTACATAGGGGAAAATTCCATGTCCCGGTAACTCCACCATTGGAATTCTTGTACAACGCACAACCCTAAGTGTTCTTATGACAATCAAGGAATGATTTTTTTAAGAAATAAATGGTTGAATTATGATCAAACTTACAGAGAAGGTCAATCCATCTCTCTTAGAAGATAAATTTGACCCTGAGACATCCCATGCCTTTGCCTGGAAATGTGCTTTAAAATATCCCCATACAACCGCAAACATCAACTAAAAAGAATATAATGAGTCGAGCCATTCTGCAGATGTATCTCATAGAATACTAGATAAGGTGGGTAGAGAAAATCAAAAGAAATGGTTGGAGTCTATAAGTCTGAACAAGGCATTTCAACTTGGGAACCAAGGAATCACTCTCGACTTACAAAGCCTCGATAAGCAGAACGCTTTATCATTTAACACAGACAAAGAACATCCAAAATGTTCAAAAATTTTTAATGATTTATCATGGTGTAAGACCAAAACTCTATTAGTGTATCAAGGATGACATCAACATAGGGTACATGTTCGTATCATAAGAAGAGTACACTAAGAGGATTTAAGATGGGGTTTCCAGTTACACACACCCAGAAATTGGAAGTTAAAACAGTTGAACCAGTTCAATGTTTTTATGCTGAGAAAGGACCGACATAAACAACACTAGCATGCCTCAACGGCATTTAAGAAACTAAACCATTTCCCAATGTTTACCTTAGGTTGTGATTCCTTTACATGAAAGGACAATTTTACTGGGTTCAAAACGACACTACCCATCTTAGGAATGCCCAAGATGAAAAATTATGGGATCTAACCACTCTTAAGCATGCTAGATTATAACAGAAAACTAACATGTCAAGAAACCCAATTCTTTCAAAAACCAGTCCAAGTATTGGAATGAAACAAATTATTTAAATCTCAAGCCACTCTACTTGTAGATAACCTGAGACCATACTTAATAGTACAAGAATATTTATTTTGGAGTCATATTACCTCATACATCCTTTTTCTGGGATGACACCATAAACAGTCATCCATTACTAAGAAGAAGAAAGGGTCAAAAGACCTTCGAAGTGGCTGACCATGCCCGAGGCATATTTAACAAGATGAAAAAGTGAATTACACGATGCTCAAGAACATAACATGGTTAAGAAAGAAATGACCACCCGTCCTAGCAAGGTTATCACTTTAAAATTGAATGTCCAACTTGGGACAATGGTACCCAAAAAAATATTGATAAAGGTCACAAAACTAGCAAGGCATTAAAGTTCATAGGGTGATACCTACCATGGGTTTTCCCCTTACTAAGGAATGGTTTCAACAATGACACTGGTTCACTACATAAAAAATCACCATACTCAAAAAATATCACAAAGCCAATGTTACAAAAAACAATGCCTACAGAAATTACTCATGCTTCCATTCCAACGCAACTCAAGAGAAGTCCGAACTACCCTTTACTTGGGGGTTTGAACAGTGGAAACCACTATTTGTTTCATTTAAAAAGCCTCTTATATTTAATAAAAATCAATATTTACTCATCAATATGTATAATCAAAACATCTAATACCATTTTCAAAACAAAACAAGGTACGTGATTCTAACCAATGCCCCAAGGAAAGAATATGCAAGTTCTAAAGAACTATTTTTTTAAAACATTTTGAGTTTGTTGAAATCACATCATTCTCAGGAATCTTAAAAAAATAAATTCCTTTTATTTAGATAAGGAAACCTGTGAGGATCCATTTTAACCAACCCGGGTTCTCTTAAAGCAACCCAATTTCAAACAAACAATTATTAAAATTTTAAACACCCAAACGGGTCATCTCATAAAAAACATTACCCAACTGAACTTCTTGGGTCTGGTTTCATTTTGAAAGATATCCAATTAATTTTAGATCAAAATTGAACATCTTTTACACTTATAATAATTTTACAAAGATTCATTCCATTTTAGTAAATTTTGGGTTCCATTTCCAAATTCATGAACTTCCCAAACACTCCACAGATTGAAAATTGGCTCCCAATAATCAGTACCAATGTCAATTCAGAAATTAGGATGATCATCATAGCAGTCCAAATTATACGGGTGTCCACCTACCAATCTAAAAAGTTCCCATACACTTTAATGTTTGGAATTTGACTCCCTTTAGTGAAAACTAACTTCACTTAACAATTGAATTTTTCATCCTTTTCGTAATGGTTCAATTACACTAGATACATTTTCTAACATATAAGGTGGACATAAACCTTATAATAGAAAAATGGCTCTCATTATATCATTAACAAATAATTTTTCCCATTCAACCATTTACATATATCAATTTAGGATAGCATGTCACTATAACCATCTAACACTGAACAACAAGCTAATATCCAAGAAGCATGGAATTTTAATCACAGGATCATGTTGTAACGAGAAGTAATCATAGAAGGCATGATAATGTATTATCGAAACTAGTAAAAATATAATCATAGAATATTAATAAGGCCCTTAATCATACTTAGCAAGAAACCTACAAGTGAAACTAAATGGAATGGCATATATGCATGGCATGTGAATTTCTAAGTGCCAAATATGATACATGTATGTTTAATCATTTCTATTATAGGAAAAAGGTAATATTCATAATTACATAAATCATAAACAGTGGAATGTACACCAATCACTCTAGGTGAAATCATGGAAACCGTAACAACATATAGCATAAACAGTAATCCCATCCTGGACCACTAGGTCATCCCCTGTACGTGGGGTGATCATTCCCAAACATGGATATTAACCAAGAATTGAAACATTCCTAGCCTTATATATAACAACCCACAATAGTAATACAATAGAAAAAACTACATCTGATACCACTTTGTAATGTCCCGACCCATCCCACCACTAAGATAGTGGAAGCACCGGTCTCCACAAGACCTCAAGCACAACTCCTCATACGCCAAAGGTTTCTGACTAGAAGCGATGGTATAAGGATATCCAGTGGGGAGAGTATACCCTCTTTTTAGAGTTATGCAGTGGTATAACATAGTATATAAAAATCAATAGCAGAGTCAGTAATAAATAATTGACAAAGAAGTGAAAGAAAAATTTTATATAAATGAACAAAAGTGTCCAACAACAATTTATACAATCATGAATGCATGACATGGTCTTGATACATGAAAGATAATCTAAAACATACAATATGATTTTCAAAACAATACAATATAGGTATTAATTAATAAAATAACTAAAATACCAAAGGCAATCTCCAGGAGTATCATGAGCTCTAGTTCAATCACTTGCTCCTAACTCCCAGGTACAAGAAAACAGCAACAAGAAAGTTCCAAGGCCCTAAGAACAAGAAAGGTATACTATGGTACCCCCGATTCAATGGAGGCCCAAGTAGGCTATGAGATATAAATCTCAGTATTCTGACACAACCATTGTCTAACCCAATCTAGACAATGTAATTTAAGTTAAATAGGGTGAAAGTTTGCGTAAATAAAGTAAGTTGTACATTATAACTAAATTACCAAGTAACTTCTTCAGCCCTTTGCTGGTGTCTGAACATGTAATCAGTTCATTAATTGAGTATTACCATTTTATTCATAAGTAACATGTGAGTATGTCTCTTACTAAGTCCAAGGTGTTTCCTATAAGGTAAAATGGGTCTAAGCAATGACAAGGCCCGATGGGCTTTAACCATGGAACCTACTTGTCAATGTTGGACCCAAGGAGTGTATCCACAGCATCTGGTGATGATATTTAGTAATAAAGTCACAAGTTAATAACCAAGGAAACAAATTTTTAGATAGTATAGTTTTTGAAGGATCCAGGACGTAACAAGGCAACCTAACAAAGATATCTGATGTGGGAGTTCTAGGGTAAAAACCAAGGTAATGTAAATCTCATGGAAGGATAACTCTATAGTATCCTTGTCTAGATAAGGTGTAAGAGTATGATATAAAGAGAATAATCCAATCCATTCCAACATAGGGTGCCTACCAAGTCCAAGGAGTGCATCCAAGGTAAAACGGTGCTAAGAAAGGACTAAGTCTAAGGAGTGTATCCAAGGCAGCTACTTGTCAATGATGGATCCATGGAGGGTATCCAAGGCATCTTGTAGTACTACATAGGGAACTCAATAATAGTATTTCGGGAATCCAAAGATTATACAAGGAACGGGATCTAGGTAGTTCTATACTTTATCAGCCCATCCTTTAATTCAGAATGGGTTACACAAGTTCTCAAGGTATTCTATGATCAGAATCCATGACATGCTCGAGTCTAACCATTATTATTTAATAATGAAGTCCTGAAATGATTCATATGGTTCATGTATTGCCTCCACTATTGTGGATAGGTCATGTATAGTTGAACCCATTATTTATTGGTTCAAGAATTTCCTTCCATTAGCATGGAATGGTCAAGTAGCATTGCAACCATTTAGTAAAATCCATTAAGTCGTTTTCAAAAGTCAAGGTCCACAGTGTTTCCATTCTGTAACATGGTAAGGGTTTCCACAGACATGGAACCAATTATTCTCTCATGAACCTGGGTCTATCCATGAAAATACTACACAGGAATTCATGTATCTCCCATTTTATGAGTATGAAAACCCATTGAGTCAATCATGGCTTTCCTACTTGGGAACCCATGTGTCACCCAAGGTGTTATTAGCATTCAAACATTTGAAAACAGTTTTGAAAATTTTCTTTGGGGGTAAATCATTAACCATTAACCAGTAATTTAACTCAACTCATCCCTTTTATCAAAAACACATCAATTGAATTTAATAGACTCTATTTATCCTTGAAAAGGGGGAAATTACCTACAAGGGTAATTCCAATCTAAAACTGGAACAAACACTTAGATGGTGCTTTGGTCCTTTAGTCATTTAAAAATGGAAACATGGGGTTTCTAATTCCATTAGGTCTATGTCTTAAATATTTGGTATCACAACATAACATCAATGCATATGTATTATAAACATAACAAGTCAAGAAAGAAAAATATTAGCTTGAAGGTAGCACACCTCCGTTAGAGAGGTTTTATTATAAAAACATGATATTTATTATCACACAAATCATTTACTACATTTGTCATTTTAAATGAAACATGCTTGTTTCATATTTAAGAGACATTCAATATAAATGCTTCACTTCATGGAATTAATTTCGAATAAAAGTGCAGTAAGAAATTTATTAATGCATTTATAAAATTGATGACTTAGAAATAGACCCAACCTCAGGGCAGAACCAATCCATCCACATCATTTCTTGCATCATTCTAACTCAAATAGACAAACCACTCATGTGCATATAAAACTATATATATTTTTTTATACCCTTACCCCATTTCCCGTATTACTCGCGCCATTGGGGAATATGCACATGGAGGATATAAACCTATACATATATATATTCATACCTCTTTATACTCCTGTGAGCCTTCCAAAGTCATGAAAATTCACTACAAAAAACACCCGATATCCATAAACACCATAAGATACTAAAAATGGATGTATGAAACCAACCAATGGAATTAAAGCCTTATCTTAGTTAGCGGTAATAAATAAAAACGAGATGAAACCTCACAGAGAACCTCAATGAAATACAATCAAAATGCCAGAAACTCATAATCCTTAAAATCCCCAAAACATAACCAGAAAACAAGGATAAAAATTTCTTTGAAGAAAATTATGCTGACCGAAACCACCCAAACTGCATCTATTATGACGGTGGTATCTAGAACACTAACCCTAGGGTCCCAAAAAACCTTTTTCGTGACCCTAGAATAAGGGAAAACTGAATTAACGTTTAACCCTAAAAGATAGAGTTTGGTCGACCCCCATGGGGTGACAGTTAGGTCGATTCAATGCTGGGAAAGGGGAGGATAATGGAGATGGATCCTTAACCAGAATAATTAGAGAAGAAATCAAAATAAATGAAATATGAAAGTTCGTATAAGAGGATGAAAATGAAGGGGGATCGTGCACGTGATGAAGGGGGAGATCACTACAGGCTAGTGCTTCGAAATGAGAGGGGTGAGGGAGAGTTAGTTTAGGTTTTAATTTCTTTTTATTTTAATTTAATTTTATAAAAAATTTAAAAATTTGTATCACACATGGTTTAACATGAACTGTTTACCAAACTGTATGTAAGCTGTGTGGTGCCAACTTCCTCCAATACACACCCCGTACAGGCTAGGTTCATGGTTTAGAAAATCATGCACAACCCATGTGTAAAGCCACTACCCCATTTTGAACATGGACACAATATTACCTGAACTCTAATGCACATTTTAGAAAATCATACACAAACCATGCCTCATCTGCTGTATTTTAAAACATGATTTTTTTTTTGTTCTGGAACTATTGATCCTTCTCTATCTTCTTGGGAGACTTCTCGGGCCTTCACCCAAGTCCAAAAACACCACTTATGAGTGATCCATCTCTCAGAATTATGTTTAGAATCTCAGTTCTAAAAATTATTGGTTTAATAGACGAAAAAGATAAAAAAACATATATATATTGGTTCAGTTAAAAACACATGATTATACAATTTCAAATTATAAACCATTAGTATATTCTTAAATAATTGTGGGGATATAAAAGATCCACTAGTCACATTTTCAAAATTCATTTATGTGAATGCCATAAGTTCATGAAATCATTTATCATTTCATTATAGAATAAATGATGAAAAAATAGGGTTTAACAATATTTGATCATAATTATAATAATCCATATATAGAAATAATAAGAATGATATCATAGGATTACATCCCTAGTGAATCAAAATTAATTTTGAAGGATTCTATTATAGATGAAAAATTATTTCAAAAGATCAATATAAAACTTCTTGATGAGAATATCCTTTTTTGGTCTAAATAAAATATTTAAAATGTAACAATTTTTAAAATATTAAGGATAACATTTTATTTGAAAATAAATATGGAAACATCTAATGGATGCCTAAATAATTTAGTATTCATGATGGAGGTAAAATTTATAAGTGTGGTATATTTTAAAACTAAGGATCCTTTTACATCCTCTAAAAAAATTCAAAAGTACATTGTTTAGAAAATGACTAGAATATTCATTTTAATTTTCGATATAGATTAAGAAATGGGTCGAATTTTATTTTAAAAATAATTCGGGATCAGTAAAAATATTCTTAAAATATCACTAATGAAAATATGTACATAGAAGAAAATATTCTTGAACAAATAGAAAAATAATGTATGTTTTCTCTAAAGACAAGTTTTCAGATAATTTTGTATTTAGAGTGTGGAAAATGAAATGTATAAAAAAATAACATATAAAAATATCCATATAATAATATAGGTTATGATATAAATTTTAAATAGATCATATAATTTCATTGTAAAAAAATTTGGCATATAGAATACTTGTAAAATGAAATTGTAACATAAACCCCATACTATATTTGTTGCAATTGAATCATAACTTATTGGATTAATTAACAAAACGTTTAATTTTAAATTCAATTAATTAATAATGATTCGTTATATATCATTTCAAAGAGGTATTATACACACCTCATGAAAGAAACAAGTGGAGAATATTCCATATGTCTCATCGAAACAAAAGTAAGGTGAGATAACATTACCTAAAGACCTCTATTGATTAATAAACATTAAAACATCATGTATAATAAATATAAATTTATTATAAATATATTCAAGTACCAAATTAACACATATATTACAATATATCATTCATGTAAAATTTCTAATTAACATATTATTCGTTCAAATGAACATTATCGTGTAAACTTGTTTTTTTTTCTATGTGGGTTTATATTTGATAGTTCAAGATCTTACACACATTTCAAGGTTTCATCTTATCAAGGATACTAACCATGAAAAAATTATAATATTTATTCATTATTTTATATTTAATAAAAATTCATAAAAATATAAGACTATTAATTAATTACATCACATCATGGGGATGATAGTCTGTATAAACAGTATAAACATATGACTAATGTTACTAGTTTTCAAAAGATGGAATTAGACAAAGGTAAATAATAATAAATTTTTCTAGAATAATTATTATATAATAAATATTAAATAATATATTTAAATATATCCTTATTATCATCTATTGAAAACAAAAATGAAAAAGAAACCATGTCACATTGCAGAGGTTGTAGTCCACATGTACGGACAAGCAGCATCATCGTTTTATCATGCATGGGAAGGTAACAAGGAATATAAGATCATATAATTTAAAAATTATAATTAATCATAAATATAATATATAAAAATTATATACAAAATAATAACCAACCATTAATGATGGTGATGAAAATGAATCATAACCCTTTGATAGGGTTGTAGTCCACATGTATGCATAAGTGATACATTAATTTTTAATTTGAAGGAAATGATGTGAAAAATGATTATTTCGTCATGATAGTAACATCTATGTGGATTTTTCATATTTTATTTAAAATTTTATGATGTATCTGATAGGTTTACGGATGGTGGAAGAAGAAATATAATTAAAAATTCTCAATTACGATTTATACCTATTCATTGAGAGACCTCCTTTTTCTTACTCCATACACCATGAAAATTGGTCTTAGGATATTACTAGTGAATATAAAATGAAGGTAGTAAAACTTTTAAGGTATTATTTTAAGTATTGGATGAGATAAAAGATTAAAACATTGTTAATAATGGAGGGATGTATGTTCCCTTTTATAACTGGGGGAGGACACACATGGAATTGCGGAAAATATTTATGTATAATTAATGTATTTCCCAAGAATAATGCTTCAATATTTAAATGGATTAAAATAAAAAGATTATAAGGTGAAATTATGAAAATAAAATAATATTTATATAGTTTTGGGGGTTATTTTTAATGTTTTTTTGGTTTAAACACTTCAGTAACCAAATTGTAACCTTAATTATGGAAACATGATGGTTTTCCTTTAAAGGTCATAAGTTTTCATCTATGTTAAAAATTGGCATAGAAATGGTCCGTTGGATGAAAATTTTGACCATTTAACATTCCACATGTATTTTTTAAAAATTTTATTATTTTTTAAATAACTTTATATAATATTATTTTGTATAAATTATAATTCATTGTTGAGACTATGTAATTAATTTGATTTTAATGTCATAAAGACAATAGTGGATTATGAATATAAAAAAATTTAAGATATATTATAAAATAATATTAGCCCTAAAATTATTTGAACATCATAATTTTTCTGATAAATAATTTCTTTATTTTTTATACTAATTTAATAGATTATACTTATTTTTTCATAAGGACACTTTTAGAAGTGTGTAATCATTTAATGTAACTATACCATCCATAAAAATTAAAAATAAGTTAGTACTATAAAAATTATATATGTTTGTTCTATATAAACATTAAGATTATTTCGTAACTTTTTTAATCTTAAATATAACATATAAGATAAATTAAAACCAAGAGAGTGACGTTTTGTATTTTTTATTTTATTAAAATAATATGAATGTTAAAATAAATATAACATGATTAGAAATCAATATATTTACATATATATGATATATTTGGTTGAATGAAATCAGAAAATAAGATAATTGTTTTAGACATAATGTAAATCATTGCACCATATCTTTTTCATAGCTTTACCATTTTTACCCTTACCAACATGACAAATCATAACAGTGGTTACTATTCATAGTGACAAAAAATAAATGATTCTTATATAAAAATTTGGACCTACTGATTCTAAATATGGAATCCATTTTTTTGAGATTAAATTTATAGATGTTAATGAGATAAATTATAATATCAATGTGGAAACAAAATTGATTTTTTTTTAGAAAAATGTAATTTTATTCTTAAAAATGAACTTATACAAAAAGTCAAGTATAATGCGGATTCACATATAAATATTTATATTATTTATTATAAAATTAGGAATATTTTACATTAATATCATATTTAAAATATAATAGGACTTTAAAATTTATTATTTTAATGAAAATAAATTATAGTTTTACCAAAACATAATATTTTTCTCTACTCAATTAAATATAAAAATTCTCATAAAAATTAAAAGAAATCACACAAATATTGTATTTATGTAATTATTTCAAATATTATAAGCATATATTTAAATAAAATTCATATTTTTTAGAAATTAATCCTAATGTCTATTGAAAAAATGTAGTAAATGACATTTTAAGATAAATCATTTTTTAAAGATAAAAACATCACTAGAAATCCAATACATATATATTAAAAACTTATCATTACATCATCATCACATAAAAAATTATTAATTATTATCATAATGTGTTTATTCTTATTCATACCCCAAATTTAATTACTAGTTCATAAATATTACATTTAAATAGTGATTTTATAGTATATCATTGTTCGCTTAATGCTCGGTGTTGTGTGCTAAGAAAGCTATCAGGAAATTAATTTTTTTTTATAATTTTTGTTGTTATTAATAATTAAAATAAAATAAATTTTGGTAATATATATAAATAAAAATATATTATATAAGAATCATCATATTGAGTAAATGTGATAAACAAAAGTATGAAACTACTAGACATTATAAAAAAAATTCTTTGGTAAGATTAATCATTTATCAGAATCTTATGTGGATGAATATTTCAAAATGTTAACCTGTAGATTTTAAAATCATAATTATAGAATACTAATTTAAGACAAGATTAAATTAAGTAATTCATAATATATTTTCAATGATTTAAATATCATGATTTTGGTTATATTCATGATTATATCCAAAAATAATGATGTGGTATTGATATTTACTGACCTAAATATCATGAGTCTAATTTTGGTTAACCATGATTCATGTTAAAATGAGTTAAATGATAGTTATTTTTGAAGTAACGAGTCATCACATTGTGATGAGATGTTTCATTCAATATTTATGTCTAAAATAGAATGAATAATTAATGTTCCTTCTACTATATGAGATATAACTACACCATAGAGAGGTAGTTCATGTCATTGTAACTATAAAAATATAATTTAAGGAAATCCACATTTTGGAAGAAGTAATTTCAATCTATATTCCTTTCGATAAGAAATGTAGAGACTCATTCATTCCATGGATGAACATGTATAAAAAAATTTATAATATGAATAGATTCATATCATTATGATAAGTACACACTATATTTTGTGTATAAAATCATGTAATAGGGGAGAAAAACTTTATGTTTTTATTCTTTGGATTTTTTCCTCAGTTCTAATGTGATATAATGAACCATGTGTTTCCACAATGAGAATTTCCAAAATATTTCCATGAAAATATCTATTTAAGGTATAAGAAAATATATTCCTTCAGATCTTTACCTTCATGCTTTTTATTCTCCAACACATTAGGGTTTTGTGTGAAAGGGGTATTTGAATGATGTTTTAAATGAAATTTCCAAAGATAATTTAGGGAGATCATAGAGATAAATGATCCAGTATTTTGGGTTACAAAATGATTTTATGTAATCAATTTAAATTATTTTTAATGGAAGAAAAATAATTTATATTTGAGGTGTGAAAAAAAATCATGTAAATAATATTCACATGGTTATGTGAATATATATTAAGATAAGAATAAAAATTAGGAATCGTATGATGCTTATATAATCTAGAACTATAGGCATGTCAAAAATTTAGAGATAGAACATAAAATTATATTATTTGATGAAATCCTTTGAATTAAGGAAAAGGAGGAAATATCATGCTACTATTAATGTGATTATACATGTTTTTTGATGGAAACAATGAAGTGGGAAATAGGATGTGTTTCTTCTACTGATCATCATTATGGATGACGAATAAGATTGTGGATCCAAGCTTATAATACCATTGTGTTGTATGGTTTAAAGAAGATAAAAGATAAAAACATGGATTTTTTAATATTGAGGATGGTTATTAGATTCATACTATCCAAGAGTTATAAGAGTCTACCCTACTATTTATCATACTTCATGGTAATAAATTCCAAATATTATATTGGAATAATTTTTTTTTATTGCATTGCTGCTGGTTGGTTCTAAGTGTATTGGTACCAAGATATTCCCTTATAAAGGAATTCTATTGATAAAAAATAAGTAGATATATGTCTATGATAACAATCACTATAAACTGGGGATATATCCATTTTTTTGGAGGTGATATTTTCTAACAAATCCTATAGTTCCTTGTTGTATGTTCACAATTTATCATTGTGTACATAAAAATTTAATGATATGGGGTGAGAGATCTATTCACAACATATATATTTATTTAAAAAAGGGAGAAAGTTTTAATTTAAATATTTTCATCAAAAACAATTCCTGCCTAGTGTAATCCATATCCCAATTTATTTTAATATAAAATACCATAGTGAAACTACATATTGATAAAGGTAATCATATAGTCTAGGAGTAAAAAGTGTAAGTAGGAACAATAAAGTGAACTCAACTCCCATATGTAATAGTTAGGCATATGTAATTGAATACACATAACATTTTCATTCATAAATGGAATAGTTAATAATTGATAAACTCACTTATCATACCATTGATTATTCAACACATTTTTAAGGAATATATAATGGATAACTCACATGCCCCTAAACCAATCAAAACATACAAGGATCCACTTTTGAAATCCAAAATTGAACATATATACTAATATAAATAGGTACATCATTAGATATAAGAGATTAATTGAGTATTAAAGGCACCCCTTTATATTGGTATTAGTCCTCTCAAGGAAGGAAATATTGAGTTATATAGGCTCCCATATGCAGTGAAAGGGATAAATTTATTAATTATACTATACAATAAAACATGTGTTGGATAAAAAAATAAGTTCCATAGGAACTCCCAAAGGGTACTGTGTTTGTATCCCCATGAAATACCTACTCATAAAAAAAATTTCCATCTCAGATCTATTCGTCTAAGTTATTATTACACATAATAACAAAATATGTATAAAAATAATCAAAATTTTGAAAAGCTATAGTATTATATAATGTAGCGACTATAATAAATAGATTTTTGTACCTTCATAAAAAATTCAATTTAACTCTACCAATATACCAATCACCTGAAGTACTTACAGTGCCCAATGGATTATTTTCATTGCATTTTTTATGAGTATTCTATTTTTCAATATGTATTTGTCGATGGAGGAATATCCCATTTAATGGATATGTGAAATAAATTTATATATTACTTAGAGTAATAACGGATCATAGTTACTAAATATTGATTTCATCATATATGTTGAGGAAGATCCATATGAATATGTTGGAAAAAGAGGTTGAAGTAAAATATTTTGATACTTTCTAAAAATAATCACCCAATACATATGATTATTGAGTAGTTAATATTTAAATGAATTAATGAATATTGTTTTGGATGATGAAATCACTATCTACTATATGATAATGAAGATATCGAGTTTCCAACTAAAGTTTATAAAAATGGAGATATTTAGGAGAATATAAATGCCAGTTGTAAGATTGAGGAACAAACCTTTTATTGTCAAGAATGATGAATACATTATATATTGATTAACACATTATGAAATTTATTTGAGAAAACTATGTTTTATTATGATAATGGTTAAGGTAGTTGGATATTTATTGAAATAATTAATAAGATTATTTGTAAACTATGAATGTATTTGGGAACTATTCTATGTATTATTATAAATTTTAAATATGTTTCTAATGTCATTTATTTTTTAGATGTAAAATTTGGATGTAGAATATCTGAAAAAATTATATAGGTACTATGTTTTTCGAAGAATCTAAAAATTAAATGTTATAGAATTATTTATGAAGTATATAAATTACTTTACATGTAAGGGTACCCAGGAAGGTGTATTAAATACATAAGTCTAGAGTATGATGAGGAATAATAACCTGATACAAATATATCATAATCAATAATATATTTTCAAATAAATGATGGTGTAAATTTTTAATATTAAGTGATTTTGGTTGAAAAACATCACATTAGTTAACCCCTGTGAATGTGACTGTACAATCCTGTTTGATTACGAAATGTGTTATTAGTATTAATTTATGTTCCCTATTATTTGACCTAATTCTCATTCATAGTTTTTTATTGATATATTAAATGTATATATTTAAATAAGGTTAATTTTTTTCATATAGAGCATATAATATCCATCTCATTCAAAGAAGAAATTGAGGTTTCGTAAATAACCCTATAGAATTTATAGAATAAATAAGAAAATAACTTAAGTAAGCCTTTATAAGTGATGATTAACCAATAATTAAAGGTTATCAAATTGATAATTCATTTTTTATATCTTTTCATAAGTTTCATATTCATGAATAAAATTTAAACTATGAAGAGTATGAGTATATTTAATTGGATAAAGATGTATAATATGATGTAATGGATTATTTTAAGAATTTTACAATTGAAATTTTCACTTATATAATTTAGTTTAGTAAGAAAATAATTGATTATAAAATATAGATGGGTTTAAAAAGAGAATATATAAAAAAGGAAACAATTTTATATTTGAAATAGTGAAATTCTATCATCAAATATGTAATGATGGATGAACATTCCTAAATTATCCATAATGATAATGAATTATTAGAAAATTATACTTATGTAAAAATAATGTAATTAAATTTAGTAAAGAGAAAATCTATTCATAAGAATAAAATCATAAAAATGACATAAATTTTATGAAATCCAAAAGTTGATATAAAATCATAAAAGGGATATAAGTATAAAAATTCAAAAAAATAATTAAATAAGTTTTAAAAAGATAAAAATAAGATTAAGAGAAATAAATGTAAAGATATGGTGAGATCACATAAATATCATTACAATTCTCTAAATCTAATTTTCATTGAGATGAAGTTAAGTTTCAAAAATTGTGAAATCAACCAATATAAATATTTATAAGAAACAAGGTGGAGATGATATTCCACTAAAGTTACTGAATAGAGGCTTACTACTAAAAAGTCTCACTGGTGTTAGAAATACGAATTGAGTATGTATAAGATAGATCATTATATGATCTAAAGTGTGGATGAAATCATGTTGATAGAAAATATACGTTTTTTTTAATTTTCTCTTTCAAATAAATCAACATGATAAGGACTTGAAATATGATTTAAGAAAGAAAATTTGACTGATTAATAATGGATTTTTAGGAACCAAGAATGGATGTTTTTTCTTTATAGTGATGTATATCAAAAGACCTTGTAGTCCAAATCATGTAAAGAGCATGGACTCATTTTTGATTCATAGATTCCACTTTTTATTATATTGATTTCATTTATAAATTTTAATCACAAATTTATAAAAAAAATTACCATTCTCGTGTATGATTTTATTCTAATTTTATTCCAATTTATTATCAAATCGATGAAGTTGATGTAAATAATTTTTCTACTTAAATTTCATAATCACATTATTATTTAGGGGAATCGTGAATTTAGTTTGTTCCAAAAAATGAGTGTGATCAAGTAATTTTATCTATGGAAGCAAAATCATATTATGTTTTTGGTAAATTTTCAGTAAGTATTTGATGCACTTTATAAGGTCGTATACTAATAATGGAGAAATTTAAATAGGGTAGTTATGTAAAATAAATATGGGTATTTCAATGGGTAAAAAATAGTTCATATTTGATGTAAAAAATATATTCTATCACATTAATTAATTAAAATGTTCTTGTTTTTACAATTCATTCAAAAAAATATGAAAATTAGGAATTCACATAAAAAACAAAAACAAATAAAAAATATTTGTGATAATTATATCTGCCTCATGAGATAATTTTGAGGACTGCTACCACTAAATTCATTTAAAACTAATACATTGAATTGAGATTCAAAAAAAATATAGTCTATCAACTAGAACAAGTACTGAGGTAGTTTCATACTTTTTTATATACCCTAGAATTTAGATCCTTAATAAGGACCCTTAGAATAAATTGAATATAAATTTTGAACTAGTTTCTATTATAATCCTATATCCTAAGATGTTTGATTATAGTGACTCCGTTAATTTTAAAATGTTTTTATTACATAACATGATCCACACAAAATTATGAAACATTGTAGATTCTATATTATAAATGTACATATTGAATATTAATCTAAGTTTATCCATCTATTTTTCTCAATCTAGTATGACATAGTCCAGTGTGCATGTTTCAAGTAATATTTATTAGTTCACAAAAAAATAAAATCCGTCTAGTATCAAATCTATATTCTTCTGGATTAACAAACCTCTACACATCACAAATAAATTACACATAATCTTTGTCTGATGTTATGTCTGGTTTTTTGAACAGATTTTTTGTCTGATACTCTCTTGAGAAATATCTATCTGAAAATATTCAACATAAAACACAACATAGGTTAGAAACTCACTCAGATACAAAATCTATAACACTTAAATTTTCTTATATACATGTATAGTGTAACAAACCAATTTAATTTTTCCCTCATATTTATAGGTTCTTCTATAATGGGAAACATGGGAATCAATTATTTTCCAATAACTAAAACTTCAATTCATAATTTCATGATCATTTGAATTTTATTTGGATGCTTCTTAATACATTCAGAATGTTTGTGAATATTATTTAACATTCCAGTGATTCTAACATTTAGAAAATTCTCTTATCTTTATATGTTAAAGAACTCCTCCAACCTCCTCATTTTAGTTAGACACGATAACACATTGAAACACCAGAATAACATCATTACAGTTTGAAAGGATTATCAAAGTTATGTAATGATTATTGATTCTCCATTCGTTGGATAGTTTTCAAATGAAAACCCATGATAATCTCCTAATTCTGGTTTATATATTCTCTTGTCTTCTTTGAATGATATTATTCTCTATTAAAACATCCAACAGTAATCCAAAAAATAAAATTTAAAACGTTTTGTTCGTTCGAAAACTCATATATATTTTTTCAAATCTTACTACTTTTGATCATTAATTCATAAGAAATATAAATTCAACTGATCAACTTTTCTCAATTTGATAAACTATTTCATGTCATCCTCTCTAACCATATACTTTAAAAGACATTTTAAAAATGTTTTCCAATAACATCATGAATGTTTTTATGATGTTCCATCCGATGTTCATCCATCTATGAATTAACTCACATCAAAAAAATTCAATGATAAACTTTAATATATTTGTATAAAAACTCATACCATCAAAATTTATATAAAATTTATATTCATAATCGCATTATCTCTTCACCTAGTGTAAAAAAACTACATATTCATTGATTCATTTATATTGACCTAGCAGATATAGTTGACTACATTATTGAATCTTAAAAATTCTTATATCTGAGGAAATTATATATAACTCAATGACATTTAATTCAACTTCGTTAAATTTTATTCTTTTTTATGTAAAATAATATACAAAATATAACTTCTTGTGACACATATTATTTAATTCACATTTTATCAAAGAAATAAAAACAGTTAAATAGATTATTAAGATATTATAACAATATCTCTATCTAAACATCCACATCTAGTTATTCTTCCAGGATCTATCCAATAGAAATCATATATAATGATTCATCTAATAAAATAATTTAAAAAAATTATCCCCCTTTCAATTCAAAAAATAGTAAACAACTAGATACTTCTATAATTTTCATCTCTGGTCTATCCGATTAGAAACATTTCAATGAAGTTAGTTTTTGAAAGCCTTATTTGAAAGGTTTTTGTGTAAAAGTTAATTTTCTTATATTTATTGATATTTCTAGAAACATCAACCCACAAATTTTAACTTTCAAAAACACCAATTAAGTTCAATCCAATCATTACCAAAAAAGGATAGTTTTCTAGAAACTTGTTCACCTAGAAATCTAAAATTGGTTGCTAATTAATTTGATCACTATCTTATATTTCTTTTAAACATTATGAAATTATATCTGAACAGTTTTCCTTAGATTTGATGTCTAAAAATTATGTGTATGGAACCGGTTATAATATCATCCTTTGAAATAAAAAACCTTTTAAATAAATTTAAAAACAATCTTAGGTCATGATATTTTCAAAATTTTGTGAACTTGAATGCTCCAAAAATAATTGAAATACATTTTTAGGAATTTTATTTAAAAAAAATACAAATTTACTTCTTCTCTAAAAACATAAAATCTACAGCTTTATCATCTTCCTGTAAATCTTCTATTCCTATTTTTCTAAAATAGTCCTTAATAATTTTTTAACAAGTAATTTTCTTATAAAACATAATAAATGATCATCAATCTCTTCACTTTTATTTGTTTACAACATTAATTAAAAATGTTTAAGACTCATCATTTTCCAACCCTATGATTTTTTTACAACACATTATTGTTACAAATAAATTTTTTCAACTTTTACCAAATAAAATCCATTATAAAAATATAATGTCCTAACACAAAATACTATATAATGTATTTTTTTAATGTAATTAAATCACATGATTAGAATAAATTTGTTCCCATGTTAAGATAATTTCCCTTAACTTTTCTTCGACAACATTTTCTAAAAATATTCAAATGTTAATTTATCACACTCCCAAATTTTATGATAAATACATATTTAGATTAATTTGTGAAGAAATTTATATTTCCTCCATTTAAGATAAATTTTTACATTCTCCCCCATTATCATCATAATACAAATAACAATGGGGGGATTCCTTATAAAAGTTAATATGTATTTGGGAAAGGTTAACCATGAAGTTATATCATCAATTCCAACATTCTCTCTTTTTAAATTTCAATAATGAAAACATAAAAAATGTGATATTTCATTAAAATATATTTATGAATAAAATATCCATCAGAAAAATTCTCCATGTTGAAATTGTAATTAATATCAATGTGTTTTTATTTTGAGTGGTGAAAAAAGTTATCTTTATAGATTAATTAAACATTTATTATCATAATGTGTATTCAATGGTTTAAAACATTCAATTCAAATATTCTAACTAAACGTACATATAGATATTCTATCTGTAGTCTTGGGTGGAATAAATATATCATGATTCTTCTATGGTCAAATCTACCAAATATTGTTTCACACTATAAAAAGTGTAATAATATTAACCTAAGAAGGATGTCCCTCTTAAATTTGATTGTCTATTAATGAAATCTCCATTCCAATCTACATCTGTGTAAACATGAATTATTATATTACAACTTATTTCTTATAAAAGATAATAAAAATATGTTCTTTTTACATATATCGAAATTATTTTTTTGCGAACATGTTGGATTCATTAGGATAAATTTGATACTACATACACTATTTTATAGTAAAAATAATTAATGTTCTTGAATCTATAAAATATAGAAACATTTATATCAACTTTGTGAAGTACTTCTGTTTTACACTTTTACCATCCCCAAATTTACTCAATGTTATAAAAATAGAAATAATTGTGGTATATTGTTTTGAATCATCTAAGAAAAAAATTTATAATAATTTTATGGTATAATTTTCTTCAGATAAGAAAGTTTATTTTTTAAAACATGTAAGCCAAAAAATAAGTTTAATTCTATGATAACCGAAATCTCAAGATACATATTCATTTTCTTATAATATTATTCACAATATTTTTCCCTATATCAAATTTTTTTACCATAAACATAAATGAAAAAATGAGGGTACCTGAGTATTTCTCTATATTATGTAAGTTTATATAAACTTTTACTTTAGAAAAAATCAGATTTTTTTATAAATAATCTTGTTTTAAGTAACACGATAATGTATCTTTTTTCAACCTGTACATAGATTTCATAAAAATTAAATCATTGGTTTCATCATTATCTTATAGAATACCATAATTTTTCTCAATATAAACTTCATCCCCAACATCCCTATTTAATAAACATGAGTTTAAATCACTCTAATAAAATCTACAAAAATGTTGTGTATCCACTTCATAAGAATATTTAATTTTTAAAATATTTTAATGGGGGAAATGTTACATTAAAATAAACTCATTTCAGCTGTTAATATCTATTAAAAACAAGTCTTGGTTTATTTCTTGAAACTTATTCTGATATATTTAACTTATATATGTGAACCCACATTGTCCTGATGACATTATTTTCTTTAATATATAAAATAAGTTCCTATGTTTCATTTTTATCTATTTGATCTAATTATTTATTCATTTCATATACCCATTCTTTGTGTTGAATAGAAATTGAAAATGATTTCAGTTCAACCATTGAAATAAGATACGTATGATATTCTAATATCAATTTTATTTGGGTTTTAAGTATATATTTATAGTTTACAGTGCTATTGTTAGATTCTACATATTTTTAGGGGAAAATTTTCACTGTTGTTCTTACATCTTCATTTTTCTCACTACTCAATTCTTCTAAATCTTTATTCACCTTAGTTATCTCACATTCATTATCATTTTTATTATTATCATTGGAAGTCTATAATTTATCATTCATTACATTTTCCATATCCATAGTTATAGAAGTTAGATTTTACATAAGAGTATCATAATAGGAATAAAATAAATTTTGTAAACAATTGTTACAACATTTATAACATCTTTCACTGGTTGAATATCCTATGAAAATTTGATACTTAACATTATTCATAAAATTTTCCTCAATCTATATTTTTTATTTTTAGTAAAAAAGGACTTCCAAAAACATTGAAATATTTCTATGAAATATTTTTATTATACCACATTTCTTAGGTAGACATGTTGTATTATGGCATTAACAAAAACATTTTTTGATCATGTCTAATGGTACTTATATAGTCTTTCTATAAAAAAATTTATTCTATGTCATCATACTTCTTCCTAATTACTTAATATTGGATTTTTCTTTCAATAATTTTATTTTATTGAGGGGTTTATGAATCAATGTACTTATTTTTAATTTAATGTTTCTTATAATATAAATCAATGTTATTACTTGTGTACTAATTTCCAATATCTGTTCAAAGCATTATTATAAAAACACCCATTTCTCTCTCCACTTATTTTCAAAATAATTGGAACATTTCTCCAACCTATATCTTTTTATCATGGACATCATATTGGTCATCCTAGTGAAATCATAAATTAAAGTGATAAAGTATTATTCTTAATTTTTTTATTATTGTTACACCATCCCTTGTAATTTAAATGGAATAAGATCATGATTTTTTGTAAAATAACATTCAAAATTATTATAAATTGAATCAATCTTATTTTCTTTTAAACATGTTGTAAAAACATCATATTCCATCAATTTAAAATTTGAAAAGTTTTTTATAACAATTAATTTTGAATTTTTATTCATACTATTCTAGAAATTATACATGAGTCTATGATGCCCTGATTTGTTTTCATTATCATCATTAAAATAACAGAAGTTCGAAATTTCTAATATATGAAAGATATTTTCATTCATTATTTCTCTATGAGTAACCAATTGACCATTTTCCATACTTCTTATTATGTATGAATATTTTATGATATTCAATTCCATTCAATCATCACAATGTTGGATTAGACTATGTAAGTTGTTCTTGATCACATCAACATATAAAACTTCCTTAGAATGTAATTTCTTAACTTCAATATTTGCAGTTCTTATACCTCTTAGTTTTAAGGTACTATCATTTCTAAAAATAACTACTGTTCTATCATGATTTTCATAATCGTTCAAGATTTTTAAATCCCATGTCTTGTATGAGGAAGAAACATTATTAAGAATCCATAGTTTGTCCTTTTTCTTTGTTTTTAGAGGATTATCAACAATAATGTTTCATTCCTCAATATTCTTATTTCTAGAGTCATTTTTTTTCTAGAATTGGATATTTATACTAGAAGAGTGTTCATACATTCTTCAGTATAGTGGATATCGTTGTCACGTCTTCAAAAACATCATTCCAGGTATTGAATTTTTTTTCATTAAAGTAATTCTAATATATTTAGACTATGTTATTTCAAATTCTTGTGGAATAGGAATGTTACTTACATTTCTTATTCCATTACACCCTCTCATTTCATACTTGCTTCCAAGAACATACATTTTGTTCTAGCAATTTTATGATTTATTCCCATAAATTCCACATCATCAACAAAACCATCAAATTTTTGTATTCCTTTGAATTACGATCATACCATATACAAATAATTTCGTGGTTCATGAAATATTTATACACTTGTTTCCTTTTGGGGTAGGGAAAATTTATTATAGGGTATATTTTCAACTAATGTGTATACGATAGATTTATCACATGCATTCTCAACTGAATATTTTCTAACATTTTTCTTATCACCTGAAAGGTTAGTAAAATTAATTGAACATTTAATTTTTGTTTTTAGAGATTTAAGTTAATTCTTGGAGTCATATTTCTTATCCACTTGATATAATTAATATTTTACCTATGAAACCTTTTTAAAAATTTTATTCATCTTTCTAAAGTTGCATTAAATGTAAATTATTTTGGATTGGTTTTTAATTATTTCATCCTCATTGGAAGATAATTTTTTACGGATATTTTCCACTATATTTTTTCATTCAGAAACACATAGTTTGAGGCTTACAACCTTCTAGATATACTCATCTTCATGTTTGATAACATCATTCCTTCCTTGATTGTTATTTCTAACTTATTTATTCAACATTATGTTTTATTTCATTAGTTTTGGGTTTTGATGAATAAAATAAATAATTTATTATCTCTGATATTATTCTTTGTAGATTTTATAGCCTTTTCTTGTTCATTACTATTTGATGAATCTTTATTTGTATTAAAATTTTCAATGGTTATTTTAAAATTTTCTAAATTTCTATATTCTAAATAATTATTTTCAATAGAGTCATATTTGGCTTTCTTACGCATCATAATTATTTTTTTCAGTGAACTTTTACTTACCCATAATGTACATTTATCTTATTTGAATATTTATTGAAATTTTTCCTTTAATGATTTTAATCAGAATTGTATTCATATTATCCAACATTCATCTGGGGGAAATTTTTAAAAGAATTCAAGATTCCTTCAAACTCAAATGACTTGAGTGGAAGTTAAATTCATTTCATTATTTTAACCCTCCAGTAATTTTTAGAGATAAGGGACATGATTTTTCAATTAATTTAAATATCTTCCTTATAATAAGAATCAATATTTTAAATATTTATATGAACATCATCTTTGATTATCAACAACCCCATAAACTAAAAATATATTTATCTTTGAATTTCATTTTAAATTCAAGATATTTCATCATCTCATAGGTAATAATAATTTTATGAAATATGTAAATATATAAATTTTATTTATCTTATAAGGTAGATATTTTTGAAATAAAAATGTTAGTGAAGTTTCCCAAGGGAGCCTTTACAGTGGCATAATCTTCCATGAAATCCCAGAATCCTATGATGTTTCACACAACTTCAATAACCCTAGTCAAATAATCATCAATAGTTTCCTCATCTCTCATTCTGATATCATTAAACACTATTTTATAAATTTATATATTTTCTTCTTACAATTTATTTTTTCTATAGAAGATAAATTTTAGTTTGTACCATGGTTCCTTATCTATTTTGATACCCAAAACATTTTATAACAAATTAATCAGAATATTATTTATGAACTACCCATCTATCTCAATGTTTTTATTGTTAGTAAAATTCATATGAGAATCATTCTCAACTAATGGAAAACAAATTGTGATTGCATAAAATTACCTCAAAATAATTAAATTAAAAATACAGTATCATTCTATTTTTCAATCCATGATACTTTTCCAATATAATATAGTAACACATTTCCTTTTAAATAAATTGATATTTTCCATTGCAAGGATACAAAAGGGGAATTTTGGATCTGATACAAAATGATCTCACTATAGATCATTGTACAACATAGAAGGGGGGGTTGAATTGTTGGTGACCATTTAAAATATTTCAATGATTAATAAATTTAACAACTACAACATGGAAGATCTGAATTCATTATCATTTTTATATCAATTATCACAAGAATAAAATGATAGGAAATCCAAAAATACAAACAAGATTTATATGTTTTGACCATAGTGGGTAATCCAACATCATTTTAGTGTCCATTGTTGTGGGCCCATATAAATTCCCTATTATAAAGTTGTGAATTAAAATTTTAATCAAACCCCCATTACACTTATTCATTGTCATTATAGGTATGATTATACTAATTACCCTAATTTTAAATAAATTTTCTTGAAAAACTCATTCAGAAAATATATTTGAAACTTTCTAAATTTGGTTCTTAAATTGATCATATGTATTGTGCATTCAATTTTAACCATCCCTTTTTTTCATTCGGTATGTTTCTATACATTGTTCTTGCATATGGTAATCTCTGTCCATTTCTACTCACTAAAATCTACACCTATTATAAAATATTAATTCATCCAGACTACCAAAACTCTACTCTTCATAATGATTTGAGATGGAAACATTGTCTGATTATCTATACATCTTTCTTAATTAATGTTTTGTTTGATACTATATATGAAATAATCAATCCATAAATATTTAACATAAATCTAAAATTTGGTTAGTGAATAACATTGATACACACTCTATAGCAATTTTTTTCATGTATTTATAGTGTCATCTATTGATGTACTTTTGAACTCTTATCTATAAGGGATAACATAAAGAAAAAGGTGGGAAACAATATTTTTTTCCTTTGAACTATAATTTTAATTATAAATTTATGGATCATTTAAATTTAAATGGAACCCTTGTCAACTCTTCTAGAATGCTTTTAAATCTTCTTGACCATTACATTGATTACAAAATTTCTCAAATTTAGTTAACATCAATAGTTAATGAACTCCAAAAACTTCCTCATTTTATTTTTCCATGAAACCAATTTGAAATACTAGCATAACCTCATCAAAATTTGATATGATTTATAATGATATTTAAATATTATTGATTATTTATCCCATGAAATTTTTTCTAATGAAAACACTACAGGAAGTCTACTATTTTATAAATAGATTGTCTGGTCTTATTTATCTGATATTCTTCTCAATTCATACCTATAAAAAACCTTCTATATTGAATCTTCAAACAACCATTATATACCAAAACTCATCTATTTCGATCTAATATTCCTTCTACAACTCATAAATTTTAATACCATGGGTTTTTATGGACTATATATTAAAATAAATTAAAATTTATATATATATATATTGAAATTGACTATGTTAAACATTCATTTCACACAAAACCGACTTATCGTATGTTACACGCAACACTGATTTGGTGTACGATACTACAACAATGAGTAAAGATTATGTTCAATGTTTAAAATAACTATGCTTGGATAATTTTATACATATCATTAATGGAAACTTTCACTAAACATAACACAGACTTGTCTTCTGTTACACAGAAGAGTGACATTTCTCAATAGCTTACGTTGTACACAATACCGAGTTTCACTAAACAACAATATATTACTAAATTATTATTATTTAATGTGATATAAACTATCTGTTATGAATAGTGTTAACAAAATTGTGAATATTATATAAATATACCATTAATATTATTTATTTTCTAGACATGATATAATAATAAATTCAGTTTTTCAAATAAAATAAGTATTTTTCAATAAATGTAGTTTTTTCTCCTTTTGATGGCACATCCATTTTAAATATCATTTTTTACACTTATACATATTTTATTTGACAATATAAACATTTTTATTGGAATACAGACATCAAAATATAAATTATTTGAATTTTTGTATTTTTCTTATAAAATTCATATTTTAATGAATAGTGAAAAGTATTGTATTCTAATATAAAACTACCTTTTAATTTATTTTTTATAGTTAGATTATGTTTTTAATTGTTTTAAATTATAATTATAATGGTTTTATATAATTTAATCCAATTTTTGTTATATAATGTAATTTCACATTTAAATTGGATATAAAGACATGTAAATATTTTGATAGTTTTTACATCTTAAAAAACCTTCTTTCTTATTTTGAAAACATGGATTAATTTTAAATTGATTTCTTAGAATTATATATTTTGTATTTAAATAAATGGGTTTCATATTTTTAATTCGGAGATAAATTCTATGTAAATAGGCCCATTTTATTTATGGACATTATGAATAGTAACTTCAGTAATTATTTTTATTTACCATGGTTAAAGGGTAAATAAGTTAGATATGGGTAAAAACTAATATTATAGTAATATAAAACTACCAAGAAAGTGTAATAACCCTATTTCATATGTCATGGGAGACCTAAATAATCCTTATGCTGAAATTTTGGCATTTGAGAACCCCTTGGTTGTGAAAATGACATGCTATTGTAATTAATTTAAAATAAAGAGAAATTAACATAAACATGTATCATTTTACAAAATTAATTTTAATGTGGGGTTATATAATTGATCTATTTGACAATAAAAAATAATTACAAAGATATAAATATTATCTACATCATGGTATTTTATTTATAATTTTTATACATTTAATAAATAAATTTATTTATGACACAATGATGTTGTAATGATTATCTTATTAATGAAATATTCAAATAAATGATTTTATAAATATTAAAATAACTATAATATAAACATTTTGATTCCATGAATTTTTTTTGGATAACATATGCATGTTTTGGATGAGTTAATACCATTGGTTCGAAGTAATCATGTTTTTTCAACTTTAACAAAAATAAATTAATAAATAGTGTCAAAATTGACATAAATGATTATTTAAAAAAAGTACTATTTTGATTAAATAATTTAAAAATATAATATTCGGCAAAATTACATATATAATGTGATAAATGTCATTAAGTATCCACTTTAGGTCTTTTTGGATTTTTATAGTAAATTTATTGACCATATAGTGTAAAATAAAAGATGACCTTCTAAGAGTTAATTTATTTATGGTGGGGTTATATAATTGATATTTTTAACTATAAATAGTAATTAGAAATATACAAATTTTTCCAAAATCATGATGTTTTATTTAAAAATTTTATACATAAAATAAATTAATTTATTTGTGACATAATGATGTTGAAGTGATTACCTTATTAATGAAATATTCCAATAAATGATATTATAAATAAAAAATGTAATTTGAACATTTTGATGCCATCGACAAATTGTTTTGATGAAATTGACAACTTTAGGATTAGTTAATGCCTTTGGTTTGAAAGAATCATCTTTTTTTGTATTAAATAATAATCAATTAGTAAATAGTGTCAAAATTGACATAAATGAGTTTTTATAGAAAATAATATTTCATTAATGAATGTAATAGTACTAAAAATATATTATTCATAAAACTAACATATATAATGAATAAAATTTCCTTAAGGATATAATTTATTATCTATTGGAATTTTAGTGTAAATATATTGACCATATAGTGTAAAATATAAGAAGAGGTGGTAAGAATTAATTTATATAACTAAGGGTTAAAGCTAAAAGATAAGGTTCATTTTGTGACATAAACTTTTCTAGAACTTACATTGAACAAGATTTAGACCCATTCTCATATTATATTCAAACTTAATGACTTTTGGACCATTATAAACTGAAAATCAATTTATAATATATTATAACACATCTAAATCCGTTTTTCTCAGAAAAAACCTACCCATTATATCTCCAAACTTCCCTAAATTCTTCATAGAGGCCACACTTTTGTCAGAAATCCATCCTCATGAGACCTTTTGTGAAAATCAATAAGAGGTAATTATTTTATACTCTCTTTCAAAATTCTTTTCATCTTCTACATTCTCTTCTTATGTACTTCACATAAAAAAGTAATAAATCTTGTATCATTTATATAATTATATTTTATTATAATTATGTTACAACCTTATACCTACTTTTATTCATCCTATGAATAATAATATCACCAGGCGTGTGTACGTATGGGTTATCGTCTCCACACCATGGTGTAATTTTTTATTCAATAATGCATAATTTAGGAGGTCATAATGATGAGCATAATGGATTTAAATAATTAATATAACATGATAATTATTCTATACAATTAATATACCATCCAATTCCATAACATTTAACCATTAATTAAATGATATCATTGCTCGGGCGTATATACAGCATGTCATCTCCACGACGTGATGAGATTCATTCTCCACATTAATCAGTCTAGAATGATAATAAAGTATATATAATAAATAATAATGAAATTTATGAAATAATAATGCTATTGGATTTATGTATTTATTTATATTTCATTTACTTGTTTCTATTCATTTCAATAAGGAGACAAAAACAACATTCATGTTTACGTACAACCTACTATATCCATGGTCAGTGTATTCCATTTCATTTATATATATAATATTTATATTTATATTATGAATATATGTGATATATTAATAAAGTTATCATGATCTAAATAATACTTTCAATAATAACATGTCAAAACATATGTGATAAAGATATTGGTTAATACCTGAAACATCGCATTAGCATAGAATTGTTAATAAATGAGTAATATAAAGTCATAAATAAATCATATATGATATCATAAAAATTATTATAATTATGGAATAAGACAATAACATTATTTAAATCATTATATAAGATTTTTTGATACATGTGAAGAAAATCAGACCTATGGAAAGGGATAATTTTGTAATATCATTATTATCCGAGATTGTTTATCTGTAAGTATTTACTGGGTATATTTATCAAAAACATCCTTGTTTTCTAAAAATATAATGTTATTTCTATTCATCAACTATTTTTTAAAGTCAGATTTTAACATTGGTAAAGTTGTATTAAATGGTATGGAAGGAATATTTCATTCATTTTCCATTTGAGGTACTTTTTTATTTTTTCGACAAGATTGTGAGAAGAATGTTTTTTATATTATAACACATGAATAAGTTTTTATGTCTTTGTAACAACTTCTTTACATAAAAATTACTCTTCAATAGTTCATGTTTACTTTCAACAAAATTATTTTCTTTTAATATTGTGCGACATTTTTGAGAAAAAGAAAACATTATTGAAGAAGAAAGGATGTTTTCCTCAAGAATTAATTTCAAGTGTTTTATCAAAATTATTTTCCATTTAAGATGACAGGATTTAAATAAGGTTATGTTTATATACCTATTATTACTATTATTAGACTGTGATAATTATAGAATGATTTTTTATATGGATTATTCTATGATGGAATGATGTTTAAGAATCACATTTTATTTCATGGGTTATGTTGTAATGAATGATTTATGTTTTTTTTGAACTTGTATGAATGATTTCATTATGACATGGGTGGGACATATATCCCCTTCCAATGCATTGGGTAATGATTTATATCTCATTGTATAAAATTTACTAGAATGGTAAGTAAATTTGTTTTTGTAAAATAGGTCTATAATGACAAGTAATTATGGTTCAGTAATACATGGATGGAAAGACATGTAAACTAGGTTTAGTAATGGAATTTGTCCAATATGATGGTCATGGAAGAAATTCCTTAGATACTATAAAAATCATATTATGTTTTTATTTATTTTGAATAGTTCCATGTTTTATTCCAATGCTATTTTATCATGGTTAGTGTTCTGTTATGATATATTCTTTACGTACTACTAAGATTTATTTCATCACTCAAGATTTTGATATTTGATCTTTATGTTCATGTTTTTACATTCATATCTTTATGGTTTGTTTTATATTATCAATTTCTACCCTTAATAAGCATTTGAGCACAACCTTTTTATATTTTATTTTTCCATAATATAATAATATGATGTTTGGTTGGAAAAAAATGGGAATATCATTATGGGAGATGTTGAAGATCTTCCTATAATTTCGAATATTATGTTCCATGTTTCCAAATACGCTAAACTAATAGAGTCATTGGGTGTATATTTGTGTAATGTATTAAGTATTCTGCAAAATATATATAATGTCTTGTACATATATCTTGGTTCGTTAGAGATTATATAAGAGAGAATGTTTAGTTAACCTTTGGAAACAAGGATATGAAAAATATAGTGAGATCCCTAGAGATATTTCTATGGTATGTCTTGGGATGTCCCTAAGGTTAAGTCTAACTATAGTATATAGTCCTATAATTATGGTAACAATCATGAATAACCTTTGATTAAACATAATAAGTTAGAGATTGAATGTACTCCCCATTGATTATGTTATTTTCCTAGTATGATGTTTTCCTCCACATTATTCTTGTTGGGTTTTAGAAAATTGATGGAAATAGTAGGATTCATGTAAATGGAAAATATAATGGACAATGGAATCATATAATTTATGAGAAACCAAATAAAAAGGGAGATAGAAGGAAAAACATTGTTATTATTCCTAATCATCAATCTCATAATATGATCAATAATCTCAACTTTGTTGAGTTTTCTGACCCAGGAAATAAGAGAAAGATAGTGTTTCATGGTGATTATAGTGGAAAGAAAGTTCAATTTTCCTCATGTAAATCATTTTTTAAGAAGCATGAAGGAGAATGTTTCAAATGATCTGGAAGATTCATTGGGTGTGTAAAATAAGTACATAAAGCAAGTAATTGAAACGGAAAAGATTTAGTTAACACAATGGACAAGGATAATGGTGATCCTAAGACATCAATAAAAATTAAAAATTTTAAATACATAATATATGGGCATTATAAAAAAATTTCCCTAAGGGTAAGTTTCATGATGAAAATAATCATGTTCATATGGGTAGTATTTATGTTGATGACAATGAAGAGGAAACAAATGATATATGAGATGAAAGAAGTGTCAAGGAATAAAATGATAAAGCTTGGTCAATGGTTTAAGAAGATAGTGGAATGATTACATTATTATCAAGAATAATGTTGTATAAGTAATTTTATGGTATTATGGAATAGTGAATCATTTAATTATTGTTACACTATTGTTTGTTTTAAATTATTTGGAAGTATATGTTTAATGATACCATTAACCATTGAAATTTATTAAAATATTTTTGGAAAACGCCTGATATGTGCATAAAGATGTGATAAAGATATAATGAGAGGTTTGATAGTATTAATGACCTCATAACTGATATATGGACAAAGTGATATCATGTTTTGATTATATAGAATTTTTGATATTTTTGGTGTGTAGAAAGAGTTAATTTTGATAGAATGCGTGTTTTCACTAAGGCTTTATGGTAATTCATGTTAATACCATCTTTCAAGAGAATACATGATTACATTATTCACATGTTTGGAATGTGAAAACCAATAACTACCTTATGAGTTATGGGAGATAAATGTTAAGTCAATTTAGTTTACCTCCTCTTAAAGTTTTATATATTTAGTTTTTTGAAGTATTGTAATGTTATCTATTTGTGGATAGTATAAGTTATATTCCAGTTGATGTTTGTTAGATTAATTTATTATCTCCTTATAGGTTGACTTATGAATTTTTGATTATGGTTCACGCCCAAATTTACCCAAGAGAAGAAGGGTAGAACGGTCCTTGTAGTGTAGTTTGGGTTGTCGATTCCACAGAGACCTAAGAAGATACCTAAGATACACAACCTAAGGGATGGATTTTTGGCTATGAAGTGGCCAACTTGGATTGATTTTGGATGGGTTTTAAAGATATCTAACAGATTTAAGTGAATTCAATTTAAAAGAATGAGTTGATCCTAGGTTATCACTCGGGGTGGATTGGACGTATTTTCTTTTTAATGATTTCAAATTCTTCAATTTGAGATGGGTTCATTTAAGGAGATAAAACAACATCATCACTTACTGGTTTAATTCCTACACCCTTTAATAATAATCACCTATACACTTGAAGTTTCAATGTTTCAAGCACTTCAAGGTAAATGATTGTATTAGTACTTGAAGTGTGTGGCCTTAAATTCAGCAAGGACGATGGAGTTTAAAAATCATCAAATAAAAATCCCAATTAAAGAAGTGATTATACATTAATTAGGTGATAAATATCATCCAATACAGCCCCTTGATACTCCCTTGGATCAACCCATAAGTGGGTTATCCCTCAATTGATCCCATGGTTTCAATGGAAGCGGAAAGTAGACTCGTGAGAGAGGAAATGAAGAAGTAAAGAAAACAACAAAAATAAAATGATCACTCCACTGTTGTGTGAATAATTTCACAAGGGTTGGTGTGAATAAATTCACACCTTGATCCAACGGTATCAAAGTGATATTAAGAACAACAGAATAAGAGTAGAAGAAGAACTTTTATTAAGAAACTAAAGTGAATTGAACAACTTACATGTGAAAGACAAAATTGAGGCAACAAAAATGCAGCATAACATTACAATTGAACAAAGCATCCCAGATTTCAAACTCCTTCACCACCACTGCATTAAATAGGAATTTTGGGAGCCTTGGGTCGAGCCTCCAACAGTACAAGTCATCCCACTTGAGTATGGTAGGCCTAGGGTGGTGGAAAGTTTGTGGAATTTGAACTTTTCCACATTTGACCCGAGGTGGAAGCCAGCTTTCCTTCACCGAACAGACGCATCTGGAAGACCTTCTAGAAATCCGAATCATGGTGGTCCATATAAAAAGAAAATGGATATCTCGATGTCTTCTAACCGCCTGTAAAATTTGGGCCCATTTGTAGTTGTGGATTCCTAGATATGATCAAATTGGTGGACTGTTTTTCTGGGCCGCAGAATCTGGCCCATAATTGTATCTCTAAATTGGTTCGCCTAAATGACCACCATGGAGGCCGAATAAGCATTAACTCCTGAAGAGTTATTTGTTCCTATACATGTCCTGTAGCATCCCACGAAATTTGGGATTAATTGGGCCTGTATGTTGGGCCCCACAGCCTAATCAGTGGGATGATGTCCAATCTGCCTTCTCCAGAATTGCTTCCTTTCATTTCCAAATATCTCCATCATCCTCCATGAATTCTCCACTGATCCCTGAATCAAACATGTTCATATTTAAGTGTAGATAAATTTCCAAAAATATCAAATTAAAATATGTATAATTAAATTCCTTAAAATCAGATGAATCATTGGGTACTTTAAATGATGTTAAAAAATGTACCACATAATAGTGCATTTTAAGAAGGTATTACAATCATAATGTGAAATGATATTCAAAGTGTAAAATGCACTAAAATGGTGTTTATGAATAACAAATAACATGAATATTATGTATATTAACAATAAATATTATCCTCATTTAGTGGCTAATCACACCCCCCAACTTGAGTTTTGCTAGTCCCGAGCAAAATACATCTCAACAATATGAATTTCGAATTCCCTTTTCCAAAAACATTTTAATACACGATGATCACCAAAAACACTTATACCAAAAAATCATGAAACCCATCAAAATATTTTAATACAAGATATTTTAATAAGCAGATCTCAATCCCAAGCCCATTCCTTTGATCAAATCCATCATCATACTTCATCCAACTCAATTAGGTGTAATGTTGTGTTGTGAATCACAATAGATATGGGGGTTCATTTTCATTCAAGGGGAAAATCATGGAAGCGCTAGGTGGAATCACATTTAATCCTAATATGAGTATTCTTCATCCCTCTTTTTGTTTTTGATTTTTTTTTCAATATTTCTATAGTAATTGAGATTGCAGTTAATCAAATTAACCCCTGTAGCAAGACTTTGCCGATGACTCCCAGACTCAAAGGCCTTAGGGCACCAAGTGAAGCCCACATACTCGGGCATCGTCTCGAGTTAACTTAATCAAAAACAAATTCATATTACCATAAATAGAGATATATTGAAAAACTCAGGGCTAGACAACTCTGGAGTCACGATCCCCAAGTGCCGAAAGCCTCGCATTTTATCAATCCATTGCTCTACACACAAATTTTTATTTTTATTTTTTTTGTTTTTTTATTAATTTTTTTTTTTAGTTTTTTTTTTGAATACTCATATTATTCATAAAAATAAAACCAGCCTATGCTATTTATTATGGGACCCCAAAAATTCAAATTAGTACCCCACAGTCTAGAGGGCGTGAATTGTGGCATTTTTTTATTTGGATGAAAATATAAACGATGAAATATCACATTGGACAGCCACGCTTTCCAAAATCTATGCTCATGAAATTATACAAGGATTAAAATCAGAATTAGGGTATGCTAAATTATTTGATATTCAGTTTCAAAGTGTGAAATGCATATTACCATGTTCAAAGTTAAAGGAATTTTTCCTTCCATTTAATTATTTTTTCAAATCATTCATTTTTTTTGACACAAAAGCATTTTTTTTATTTTATCTCCCCCCAACTTAAAATAACACTGTCCCCAGTGTTTAAATAAAAGAAAATTTAGAAGGGGGTAGAGGTAGAGAATGAATTTTCAAAAAGTAAATTGAAAATGAGGATCATGGAATGAAGTCACCTGGTGGTTGAAGTTTGAAGTTCTTGCTGCTCCAATTTATTCCTTTGATATCCATGTCGCTTGCAAAGTTCCCTAGTGGAAAAAGGAAAAACAAAACAAACAAAACAAACAAAAAAAACAATATATATATATATATAATAAAGGAAGTAAAATATAAGTATATATATAAAAATTATAGAATAAGGAAGCACAAGAAGCCGTAGGTCAGTGGTAAGCGTGCGCCCCTGTCTCCCTTCGGTCCCGGGTTCGAGTCCCCGCGGCTTTGCCGGTTGTGACGGGGTTTTCCCCACGGCCTATGGCGTGTCCCCTTTTTTAATTATTATATTATTTTTATTATTTTTATTATTTTTATCTTAACCTATAAAATAATAAAAATACAACAAAATAAACCGATGATACATTGTCTTCTTTTTAAATTTTTGGGTAAGGTATTACTCAAGGATCACACCACGTGACACGGATGAATATGGTGCTCCCCTTTCGTACCCATCCATACATAGAATAGAAGAACAGGTCAAAAGTCTATTTTTTTATTAAATATCAAAATGATTAATTAAACATATTTAAAATATAAAGTTTATTAAAACAACAAAATTATTGGAAACTTGGAAACCATGGGTTTCCTCCCATGCAGCGCTTTGTTTAATGTCATTAGCTCGACTTGAACCCCCCAACTTATCCAATACCAACTTTCAACATTTTAAGGATCACATTTTTCACCCCTTCTACTTTGTTGAGATTGATTCTATGTTTATAATTTGTTTCATTCACAATCCTATGTTCTATAATGAGTGGGAAAGTCCAAGGAATGTTTGAAGTGGTTGATCCAGATTCCACTGTAGTTTTTCCAAAGACATCAATGGTAATTCCAACTTTTTTGGTTTCAAGAGAAGAATTAATTCCAAACAAATTTTCATGGTTATATCCTATGAAGGGATAGTTGATCATGGAAGGAAGGACAATAATTTTGAGCTCAGGTTGGATAGTACATTCAAACACAGGTTGAGATTTTGAATCCAAATTAGTTTCATTTTCCAAATTTCTCAAAAAAATTGGTTCCTTTTGAATAGAAGATTCAACCAAAAAATTGGAAAAATCAGTGTTAAGAGTGTTTATGGACTCAAAGTTTATGATTTCTCCCAATGGTTCAAAGGTTGGTGTTTTTGAAAATTCATCAATGGAGTTATACTTAGGAGACTCAATCCATGATGTCAAATTCTCCTCTTTTGAATCCAAAAAGTTAATTTCCTCCTGATTTAAAGTCCCTTCAAAATTTCCTTGATCCTCTTCATCTATCCCAAATCCAAAGGTTGGTTCATCAATAAATTCATGTGGGGTTTGTGTGAAACTAGACACTTCACATAAGGTTATGGAAGGGACAGTTTGTGTAAGGATGGGTTCCTCACAAGTTTTAATGCTTTGTAGTTCTAACCTCAATGATGAAACCTCAAAATTCATTATCTCTATTTGTTGACACAGTTTTTCAAGTAATGGTTGTGGATCATGATGGTCAAGGGGTTGAGACATATGGTCTATTCCAGGAGGATAACTATGTTGTTGGAATTCCATAGGAGTATGTTCAGATTGGCCTTGTTGGGATTGGAACTCATAATATGTTGGAATGTATTGTGGATCATATAAATAAAAACATTGTGGTTCAGTAGGTTTTTGATGATCCCACAAGTAGGAATTAGGATGGTCATTGTACATCGTACATGGGGTTGAGTGATCAAAGTAGGGATAGGTTTCCCGTGTTTGGACTTGTTTAAAATTGACTTCCATATGAGTGAGGAGTGATAAAAGAGAAGTGGAATGAAAAAAAAAGAATGAAGGTGTCTAAGATAACTTACTTAGGTCCCCGTCAACGGCGCCAAAATTTGGTTCACGCCCAAATTTACCCAAGAGAAAAAGGGTAGAACGGCCCTTGTAGTGTAGTTTGGGTTGTCGATTCCACAGAGACCTAAGAAGATACCTAAGATACACAACCTAAGGGATGGATTTTTGGCTATGAAGTGGCCAACTTGGATTGATTTTGGATGGGTTTTAAAGATATCTAACAGATTTAAGTGAATTCAATTTAAAAGAATGAGTTGATCCTAGGTTATCGCTCGGGGTGGATTGGACGTATTTTCTTTTTAATGATTTCAAATTCTTCAATTTGAGATGGGTTCATTTAAGGAGATAAAACAACATCATCACTTACTGTTTTAATGCCTACACCCTTTAATACTAATCACCTATACACTTGAAGGTTCAATGTTTCAAGCACTTCAAGGTAAAGGATCGTATTAGTACTTGAAGTGTGTGGCCTTAAATTCAACAAGGACGATGGAGTTTAAAAATCATCAAATAAAAATCCCAATTAAAGAAGTGATTATACATTAATTAGGTGATACATATCATCCAATCCAGCCCCTTGCTACTCTCTTGGATCAACCCATAAGTGGGTTAGCCCTCCATTGATCCCATGGTTTCAATGGAAGCGGAAAGTAGACTCATGAGGGAGGAAATGGAGAAGTAAAGAAAACAACAAAAATAAAATGATCACTCCACCGTTGTGTGAATAATTTCACAAGGGTTGGTGTGAATAAATTCACACCTTGATCCAACGGTATCAAAGTGATATTAAGAACAACAGAATAAGAGTAGAAGAAGAACTTTTATTAAGAAACTAAAGTGAATTGAACAACTTACATGTGAAAGACGAAATTGAGGCAACAAAAATACAGCATAACATTACAATTGAACAAAGCATCCCAGATTTCAAACTCCTTCACCACCACTGCCTTAAATAGGCATTTTGGGAGCCTTGGGTCGAGCCTCCAACAGTACAAGTCATCCCACTTGAGTATGGTAGGCCTAGGGTGGTGGAAAGTTTGTGGAATTTGAACATTTTCACATTTGACCCGAGGTGGCAGCCATCTTTCCTTCACCGAACAGACGCGTCTGTAAGTCCTTCTAGAAGTCCGAATCATGGTGGTCCATATAAGAAGAAAATGGAGATGCGGATGTCTTCTAACCGCCTGTACAATGTGGGCCCATTTGGAGTTGTGTATTCCGAGATAGGATCAAATTGGTGGACTGTTTTTCTGGGCCGCAGAATCTGGCCCAGAATTGTATCTCTAACTTGGGCCGCCTAAATGACCACCATGGACGCCGAATCAGCATTAACTTCTGAAGAGTGATTTTTTCCTATACATGTCTTCTAGCATCCCACGAAATTTGGGAGTAATTGTGCCTGTATGTTGGGCCTCACAGCCTAATCAGTGGGATGATGTCCAATCTGCCTTCTCCAGAATTGCTTCCTTTCATTTCCAAATATCTCCATCATCCTCCATGAATTCTTCACTGATCCCTGAATCAAACATGTTCATATTTAAGTGTAGATCAATTTCCAAAAATATAAAATTAAAATATGTATAATTAAATTTCTTAAAATCAGATGAATCATTGGGTACTTTAAATGATGTTCAAAAATGTACCACATAATAGTGCATTTTAAGAAGGTATTACAATCATAATGTGAAATGATGTTCAAAGTGTAAAATGCACTAAAATGGTGTTTATGAATAACAAAGAACATGAATATTATGTATATTAACAATGAATATTAGCCTAATTTAGTGGCTAATCAGATTACCAGTTCAAACCATCTTCTGAGATAGATGGAATGACATATCATTCTATTTATGGATCTCAAGATCTACTAATCCTTCAGGAATGACAAATTTAACATCCTTTTTTGAATAAGAGCCGAAGTTGAAATTTTTCAAGGCACGAACAGTGGTGATATTGTACCAAAATCAAGTAAGTATTTATTCTCATGAAAAACTCATCATCTTTAGGTAAATGATATTGAAAAACAAATACGTTATCTTAGTACCATCTTATCTGATGAATCAGATAGACCCTTAAATCATCACAAATTTATGGCCTTATAGTTGTAAATTTTCTACAATCCTTGTTCTCTATCATAATCCATCAGAACATGATGGTTAAATTTTTCTTCCATATCCATGTTTTCAAATCCCAGCTATGTTATTCTATGTGGAATCCTAGTTATGTGTTACTTTGGGTAATCTTTATGATTCTAAAATTCTTTTTTAAAATGAATTTTTTGTATTTTTTTATGATGTGGGTTTCCATGAAAGAAACTTTCAAGTAGTAAACATTTTATAAACCCAAAAAATCTCGAGGGAGAAATTCATTTTAATGTTAGTATAATGTAACACCCCGAGTAGTTATGGACCATTTTTTTGAATAAATTAAAATTTTCATTTATATATTGCAATGTACTAAATCAAACATTCCTTTCACACTAAACCGAATTGTCGTATGTTACATACAACATTGAGTTGGTGTATGATACATGTAATAATGAGTATAGATTTTTTTCAGTGTATAAAATTAGTATATATGGATTATTTTTTATATAATACCAATGGAAGCTTTCACTAAACAAAACACTGATTTGTCTTGCGTTACACACAAGATAAACCTTCCTCAATAGATTGTGTTGTATGCAATACCGAGTTTCACTAAACTATTATATATTATTAAATTATTATTATTTAATGGGAGAAAAACAATATATTATGAATATTATTAACCACATTTTGTATTTTATATAACATTATAATTCATCTTATTAACTTCCTAGAAATTATATGAGAACAAATTACATTTTTTGGATAAAATAATTTTTTTTCAAAAAAATGTCATTTTGCCGCCTTTTGATGACTCAACCATATTAAATATAATTTTTAACACTGTTATATATTCTATTTGAAAAATAAATTTTTATTTGGAATATGGACATAAAATTTTACTTTGGTTGATTTTTTGGTATATTTCTAATACATTTCATATTTTAATCAATAGTGAAAAATACTATATTTTAATTCAAAACATCCATTTCATCATATTTATTTATATAGTTATATTATCATTAAAATTGGGTTTAAAGTGTAATTGTATCATTCATTTATCATTTCATTTAATTTTGGTCATATGATGTAATTTCACATTTAAATTGAACATAAACACATGTAAAACTATTTATAGTTTTTTCACTTCCTAAAAACCTACTTTCTCATTTTGGAAATGGGAATTACTTGTATATAAATTTCTTCAAATTCTCTATTTTGAATTTATAAAAATTAATTAAATATTTTTAATTATAAGTTTCAAATTATTTAAATATTTCCATTTTATTTTTGACATTATGATTAGTGACTTCAGAAATTATTTTTCTTTACCATGGTTAAAGGGTAAATCAGAAAGATAAGGGTAAAAAAATAATATAATAATAATATAAAACTATCCTAAAACTTTTCCTAATCCTAATTTCTTAGTATTGGGCTACAAAAAACATCTTTAGGCTGAAATGTTGGCATTTTGGAACCACATTGGTGTAAAAAGGACATGTTATAACAATAACTTTAATGTAAAGAGAAATATAACATAAACTTGTGTCTTTCTACTAAAATAATTTTACTATGGGGTTATATAATTGAAAACTTTGACTATAAGTAGTAATTATGAATATAATAAGATTTCCTAAATCATGATATTTTGTTTATAATTTTTATAAATTAAATAAATAAATTTATTTATGACACAATGATGTTGTTTTGATTACCTTATTAATGAAATATTTTTAAAAAATGATATTATAAATCCTAAAATAAATGTAATTTGAACATTTTTATTCCATCCAGGAATTTTTTAGTTGAAATTAACATGTGATGATGATTTAATGCCTTTGGTTTGAAGTAATAGTTTTTTTGACTAAAACAAAACTCAATTGGTAAATAGTATCAAAATTGACATAAATGAGTTTTTAAAACAAATATTATTTTATTAAATGATATAATAGTCCTAAAAATCTAATATTCATACAAATGACATATAAAATGTTATAAATTTTATTAATTATCAACTTTAGTTTCTCTTGTAATTTTATAGTAAATATATTGACCTTATTTGTAAAATATAAGAAGACATGGTAAGAATTTATTTATTTCACTTAGGGTTAAAGCTAAAATATAAAGATCATTTTTCGAAATAGACTTGTCTAAAACCTATTTTTGAAGAGTATTTAGACCCATAATCATATTATATTCAAAATAAATGACATCTAGACTAAAAGAAATTGAAAATTATTTATTAAGAAATTAATATTTAAAGACATTCCTAAAGTTCCCCTCAAAACTCCTATAAAAGGGAACATTTCATTCTATTTTAGTCACATATATAAATCCATTTTCCTCATCCAAAAAATGCCCATTACCTCTCCCAACTTTTCTAACAGAATACTATTGTCCACACATTTGTCATAAATTCATCCTAGGGATACCTTTTGTGCAAATCAATAAGAGATACTCAAAAAAGAGATAATTGTTTCATCACATCATTCAAAATTATTTTATTATTATACTTTATATTATTATGATATTCCTATAATAAAGTAGTAAATATATTATATACTAAATTATTATATTTTATTATAATTATAGGACAACCTTATACCTTCTTTAATCCATCCTACGAATAATAATATCCCCATGCGTGTGTACATACAACTTACCATCTCCACACCATGGTGTAATTTTTTATTCAACGATACTTAATTTGGATGGATATAAATATGAATATAATGGATTTAAATAAAAAATATAGAATGATAATTATTCTTTAAAATTAATATAACATCCAATTCTATACCATTTAACAATTATGTGAGTGATATCGTCGCTCGTGTGTACATACAGCATGTCGTCTCCACAACGTGATGAGATTCATTCACCACGTTATAAAGTAAAGAATGATTATAATGTATATATAATAAGAAAGAACAAAATATATGAAACAATAATGCAACATTATTTATATATATATATATATTTCATCTACTTGTTTCCATTCAATTTGATAAGGAAACATAAATAGTGTTCATGCATACGTACGATCTACCGTCTCCATGAACGGTGCATTCCATTTAATTTATCTATCTATTATATATAAATATATTATGAATATATATGATATATAAATAATTTTATAATGATCTATGTAATATGATCAAGAATAAATATTCAAAACACATGAGATAATGAAAGCGATTAATACCTAAAACATTGCATTAACATGGAATTGTTAATAAATGAGGAATATAAAGTCATAAACCAATCATATATGATATCATAAAAATGACTATGATTATGGAATAAGTCAATAACATTATTTATATCATTATACATGAGTATCAGATACATACGAAGCAAATAATACCTAAGGTAAGGGATGATTTTCAATCTCATTATTATCAGAGTTTGTTTATCCATAAGAATTTATTTGGGTATATTTATCATCCACATCCATGATTCAAAAATATATAATATTATTTATATTATTATACTTTTTTTAAATTTCAATTTTAACCATTGGTGATGTTTTATTAAATGGTATGTAAGGAATATGTCATTCATTTTCCATACGAAGTACTTTTTGACTTTTTTTACAAGAGTACAAGAAGAATGGTTTTTATCTTATACAACATTAACTGATTTTTATGTCTTTATGATACCTTATTTCCATGAAACATACTCTAAAATATTCCACCTTTATTTTCAACTAAATTATTTTCTTCTAAAATTGGGATTCATTTTGATAAAAGAAAACACTTTTAATTATAAAAGGAAATTTTCATCAAGAATTAATTTCAAGTGCTTTCTCAAAATTATATTCCATAAAATATGACGCTCTTTAAATAGGGTTATGTTTATATCCCTATTATTACTATGATTTTATTGTGTAAATGATGGAATGATGTTTTATATGGATTATGTTATGATGGATAGATGTTTAAGAAACCCATTTAATTTCTTAGGTTACACTGTAATTAATGATTTATGTTTTTGTGGCACATGTAAGAGTGATTTCATTATAAGATGGGTTAGAGCTATATCTCCTACCAATGCATTTGGTAAATATTTATATCTCATTAGATCTACATGAGTAGAATGGTAATTAAATTCAGTTCATTAGTATAGGGTTGGAGTAACATGTAAATTGGGTTGAGTAATACATGGGTAGAATGACAAGTAAACTAGGTTCAGTAATGGAATTCGTCCACTATGATGGTCTAGGATGTAATGCCTTGGATACTATGGAAATAATATAATGTGATTATTTTTTCCCAAATTAAATTGTTTTATGGAAATTCTATTTTATCATGGTTAATATTCCTTTATGATCTATGCCTTACGTACTGCTAAGATTTATTTCATGAATAAAGATTTGGATATTTAAGCTTTTTGTTCATGTTTTTACATTATTGTGTTTATGGTTTTATTTATGTTCTCAATGTATACCATTACTCAGAATTTGATCTCACCCTTTTTATATTTTATTTTCCCCATTATAGAAAAAGATATTTAGGTATAAAAACAAAAGGCGAATATCTTTACAGGAGATGTTGAAGATCTTCAACCATGTTTAAAGATTATGTTCCATGTTTCCAAAGACACTATACTAATACAGTCATTGGGCGTATACACTAGTGAAAAAAACGTTTTTTACGTCGATTATTTTTCATTTTTTATGTTTGTTTTTGGCCGATGTTATTGAGGGGATGTTATAAATATTGTTTTTTACATCAATTATTTTAAAACCGACGTAAAAAAAAGTGAAATCTGAAGCCATTTTCAAGTCGATTCCTAAACATCCGACTTGGAAAACGGTTTGTAGTATTGATTTATTATGTTGTTTTTTAAATAACTGCCATAACATGTTTTTTATTATGTCATTTTTTAAATATTTGACTTAATAAAAAACCCCTCCAAAGTGTTTTTCACCTTGGTTTTGTAATAACTGATGTGATAAACCAATCTGCGAATCGGTTTTTCACGTCAGTTATTAAATAACCGATGTAAAAATAATACCCATGCATTTATTAGGTCGGTTATAAAATAACATACATAAAAAAATTAATAATATAGTTCACTCATTATAATGAGCTTCCAAAGAGGACCAAAAACAAGCATAAAACAGACTAACACTAGACTGAAACCACTAGACAGCCCCCCCTGGACACCCCCTGGATATCCCCCCACACCTTGGACACCCCTTCCCCCTGGGACACCTGCCCACCCCCTGGACATCCTCCCACCCCCTTGGACACCCCCACCCTTGGAAACCCCCACCCCAATGTCACCACACCCCCCTTAACACCCCCACCCCCTTGGACACCCCCACCCCCTAGAACCCCACATGGACACCCTCCCACCCACTAGACTATCCCCACCCCCTGGACACCCATACCCCCCATGGACACCCCACCACCCCTATACATCCCCCACTTCCTGGACACCCTCCCACCCACTGGACACCACCCCACCCCACTAGACACCCCCCCCCCCCTTGTATAGTTGCACACCCACTGAATAGCCCCCACCCACTAGACACCACCCCACCCCCATTTACACCCTTGACCTCATTGGACCCCCCACCCCCTAGACACCCCCTGAACAACCCCTCCCACCCCCTAGACACCCCCACCCTTAGAAACCCCCCCCCCCCACCCACCCACCCGGACACCCTCTCACCAACTGGACACCCTCCCACCCACTAGACACCACCCCACCCCACAAGACAGCACCCCCACCCCTAGACACCCTTGAACCCATTGGACATCCCCCACCCCCTGGACAGCCCCTCCCACCGCCCCTAGACACCCCCACCCCTAAAACAACCCACCCCCTGGACACCCTCCCACCCACTGGACTCCCTCCCACCCATTGGGCACCACCCCACCCCATTGGACAGCCCACCACCCCCTCCCCAGAACAACCTCTAACCCCTGGGTACCCCAACCCCATGGAAACCCCACCCCCCTGAACAGCCCATCCCACCCACCCCCCAGACACACTCCCACCCACTAGACACCACCCCACCCCACTGGATAGCCCCCTTGTACATACCCCACCCCCCATGGACACCCCAACCCCCTTGGGCACCCCCACCCCATGGACACCCCCACCCCTAGAAACCCCCCACCTATTGGACACCCTCCCACACACTGGATAGCCCCCACCCCCTAGACACCCCAACCCCATTGGATAGCCCCCCAACCCCATGGACACCCTACCACCCACAGGACTTCCCCCCCACCCACCTCGGACACCCCCGACCCCCATGGATATCCCCCACCCCTCCTGGACACCCCCACCCCCTGGAAAACCCCTGCCACCCCCTGGACCCTCCCAACCCCCATGGATAGCCCCCCACCCCCTTAGACACCCACCCCCTAGACACCCCCTAACCCTTGGACACCCCCCCAGACACCCCACCACCTTAAAACCATTACTATGCTCTTCTTGAATGGCCCAAAGGCCTTCTTTTTTATTGAATTTTTGATAACCCTCCTTTCAAAGGATGAGGGGGAACCCTTACAAGGCTCGTAGGCTTAGAGATTACAAGGCCCGTAAGCTTTGGAGATTACATGACCCAAAGTTATTAGGTAATTCATCCAGACTATCTACAAGTAACTACCCCTCCCTAGCATCTGTATCATGATAGTAGCTCTCCACCTTCACATGGTCACCTAGATATGCATCCAATGAAAGCACAGGCGGGTCCCAATGGCATAGAAATACCCTCTCATTCTAACAATCAAGTTGACTCTACTCTGGTGAGTGCACCTGATATGAATTCTCTTCTTAGGATGCTCCTTTTTTATAGAGTCTGTCTGGGGAAACTATATTTGGCCTGAAGGCCTTGAGGTGGCCTGAAGGCCTTAAAGGTATCCCAAAGGCCATACTGACCCAAAGGCCTAGGTGGCTCGAAATTCTTAAGGACTCCAAGCACAAACCGATGGACCAAGGTGAAAATTTATAGCTGCTATAGTAAAGAATAGTACCTGCCACAGTAACTGCTATAGTACCTTCACAGTGTACAGTTCTTCTATAGTACCTACACAGTGTATAGTTCTACTACAGTACCCACACAGTGTACAGCTCTACTACAGTTCCTGCTACTGTACCTCTACAGTACTGCTACATTATCTAAAAATATGCCTCTACCTTGTTTTGAAGATAGGTCTTGTGGATTCACTTAAGGATTCCTTTCCAACTGGGTTAAGGCTCATCTGCATTACTATGTTCTACCAATGTATGAAACAAATAGAAACCGGACCAAAAGCAGACCAAAACCAGACCATAATCCAAAGCAAAAAAACATCAGGACTAGACCAAAACAAGAAGAACCAGAACAAAATTAAATATTAACATATATAACATTCCAAAAATTCAATTTCAACAAAAAAAAACCTAAATCCAACCAAACAAACTACCAAATACACAATTATAATTATAGTATTCAAAATTACATTTCACACTACAAACAAAAAAAATCAAATCAAACCTATAAAATAATTTGACCATTCCACTTGTAAGTGTTTGAACTCTTGAGCAATATAGGTTTGAGGGTCATAAAATAGATTAAAATTAAAAGGATTGTAGTTAACATGTATAATGAATAAATCAAATGAAATATTATGGAAATGTTTATAAGTAAATATTTCCAGGTCAAACTTCATAAGTGTTCCGGTTCTATTTATTTCATACATAAATCTTAACATATAATATCCACATTCGACAACGCCTTGTTGTTCATGAAAATTATATTTAAATGAGTGTCAATTCAAAATATCATTTTTATGTAATACATCTAAAAGTAGAAATTATAAATTTATATTGACCATTACTTTTACATAATTGATCTTGGCACTCTTTTCTTTATTTTTTTAAAAGTCGACCCATCCCATGTTATAAAATAATATGAATGGGATAAATTTAAAATTCATTATAATATAAACAACTATTAAGAAATTGAAACTTACTTTCCAACATGTTCTGAATACATTCTCGCACATCACAATGGACATAGAATATCCAATAAAGTGTTTCTCCCTTGGACAAAAAACACCTAGATTCTAATGATCACTAATATAAAATAAAATTTAAGGTTAGTTGTTTTTTATGTTAAATGATAATGAAAACTTTTATAGATATATGTTTCATACCCCTCACAAAAAATCATCATTCAATACGGTGTGATTATATTCTGTTTAAATCTTTCAGCAATATAAAGTGTTCTTTGTTCCTCATCCAATGCATGTCCTTCTGGGGAAATCCATTGTAGGTCCACGAATCCATATACATATTTCCTCTCATTCTTCTCACACATTTTATTAAGATACCTAATAAAAAATAGACATAATTATACATTTCTAATAAATATAACACAGGGAAAGGTGTTAAGACGTACACGGATAAAATATGCACCACGTCGATGCCTAACTTATCACCCGTAACAAGATCCTTGATATAATTTTTTAGAATCCCCACATTGATTGCATGTCTAAAAACATGATCTTCCATTGAAAACTCATAATGATCCACCAAAAATTTGAATATCTTGACAATCGGTCAAGACAACTAGAATCTTTATTTGATGTCATAGCCATTAGTCTTTATTGTTGTCTATACAGTATTTCTTTAAATTTGAAGTATTCCTGTAAAAATTAATAGAAAAATATATTAGTTTTTAAATGTTAAAATTTTAATAAAAAATAAAATAAAATATACAACCTACATAACTTTATGGTAATGAGTGGAAAAATTCTGGATGTCCAAACTAAAAAGTGGCTATGTCCAACTATAATCACCTCATCTATAGTTAAGGGTAGTCGAGCTGATCTATCTATAATATCATGTACAGTGACCCTATGATTCTCCACCTCTAACTGTTGATGATGAACTGTATCTCCTATACAATATACCAGCCCATATGCAACTATATGATGATGAGGATCATCAACATACAACTCAAAATATATAGGATGTTGTGGTGGAGGAGTAGGATAAAAAATGGGGTCCATAGGCTGATGTAGGAAGTGGGAGCTACTGGAAGAGGTGGAGGATAAATGATGGGGTCTGAAGGGGGGGGCAAAGGAGTGTGAGCTGCAGTCTGAAATTGTCTTTTCATGTCTGCAAACATAGACTTTACCAACGCTCTAATATTTTCCTCCATCTTCTCATTACATTTATAAAATTTATCCTCCAAGGATTCTATTTTTTTATAAAATCCCTCACTGGAATAATTTTAAGAATGTAGAAACACTTTTCTTACTGATACACCCGTCAGATATCCTTGTACATGACCGGGGTGTTCAGGCTTTCCCAATGTAGTAGATGAAATATCTTGCCTCCCAGCAGCTGTAAATACCCCCTGTGAGATATTCTCCTCAACAGAATCATGTATTAATTAATTGAACATTTCATTAATGGTTCAAATTATATAAAAAATATAATTAACTTAAATAAGTAAAATAAATATTTTACAATCCTCTCAGCTACGATTCTTGATTCTTCTAAAAAATATTGTCCCATTTTTCTCATCTGAGATCTCTTCCATTTTTCATGTCTAGATGGAGGGGATGTAGGGGAAACCTCTCTAGTGCTTGAAGACTCAATTTTAATCTTTTTTAATTTTTCCACCATCATTTTTTCTGTCACGACCCGACCCAACGGGGCTCGAGCCGCGACTCCCCAAGCCCGCCTCCAATAGGCCAGGGGCTGGCAACCAGCGCCGAGTAGGCTATCACACACATGGGAGGCATTAGCCCAAGGTACCTGTACACACGCACCCACAAACACCTCCATGCAACAGTGCAGAGATAAAGAAACTGAAAAGTAAAAGCATGTATACAATCTACCCCAAACCAAAGTGCACAGCAAAAGTACAAGGGCAAAACAGGGCCCACCAAAAGAAAACTACAAAGCGCGTCCAACCTGCTCTGAAGAAGGGGAACGCTGCCACAACACCTGCCGGAAAGCTCCCTCGGCACAGCTCCGGTAGACACCCCGGTCAACCCGCTCACTAAGCTCCGCCTGCTCCGGGTCCTCCTGGGACTCCGTCAAAAGGCCTGTGGTCTGCACAAGACACAAACATGTGCGGGCAAAGCCCGTGCAGGGGTGAGTATAAACATACTCAGTAGGCACCCCAAAAACCCAAAACCCAAGGGAGAAACTGAAAGGCAACAGTCCGCTCAACCCAGCCAGAGGGAACCCAGACGAGAGAGAAACTCCATCTCGTGACCATCCTCGGCTAAACACAACAAGTCAGCTCAACTCAACTCAGGTGTATGCCCATACATACACCTTGAACAATCCAGATATACACAGCTCCGCCACAAAGCCACAAGAGGTATCGACCTCATCACCAGCAACTGTCCACAACCAGGAGAGTACACCACGAACACTGTCATACCAGATGACACTCATCCGAGAGATACACTCCATCGGGTCCCAAACAAACATCTCAGACGCTCACCCGAGAGACCACGCTCGTCGGATAACATCACTGAGGAAACATCGCTGAAACACCATAACCACCAAACTCCTCTGATAGGGGATCGCCGCTAGGGTCCGCTAGGGGATACCAAGACCCACTCCGGTATACGTAGCTCATAGATAGGGGATCACTCCCAGGATCCGCTGGGGGATACCACGACCCGATCTGGCATACGTAGTTCTCACAGATAGGGGATCACACCCAGGATCCGCTGGGGGATACCACAACCTGATCTGGCGCTCGACAGAAGCTCCACACTCAGATAGAGGATCATCGTCCATATAACGATGGTCACGATGATACCGGAACCCTATCTGGTATAACTCGCGATGTAGGGGATCGAACCGACGATGTCGCAACCCTACCGAAACCACGCGCTGAGTAGGGGATCGTATAACCAACGATACTGCAACCCTTCCATAAAAATCATGCTGAGTAGGGGATCGTAAGCCCGACGATGCCACAACCCTACTGTGCACGACCCACCGCGTAGGGGATCATATATCCGATGATTCCACAAACCCTACGGGGTTAACCTGCTAGATAGGGGATCGCCGCCCGTAAATAAACGGTCACAGCGATACCAAGAACCCGATCTAGGGTAAAGATGCTAGAGGATCCACTTCGGGCCCACCGGAGGGATACCACAACTCTAACAGTTTAAACATCCCATCGAGAGGATCACAAACCCATACGAAGGTTGTGATACCACACGAACCCTCGTAGGAACGAACCAAGGTAGAACCCTCAACCACTGCTGGTCCAAACGTCGCTAACCCGAGTGACTCTCCACAACGCCACACTGCGCACCTCTGAAGCCATAACTGAGGCCACCATCGTGTTCTATGCGGAAAAACACGCAGGATAGTCTGTTTACTCGCCCGAAACGGAGCACCGGTGAAAAAGGCACTATTCACCGTAACTAGCTCATGCGGGGCCCACACAACGATCTGAAACCCATTGAGCGGATCACACCATGACGATCCCCTCAGAAAAACAAGCGGAATCGACTACTCGCTCGCCCAAAACGGACACCAGGTGAAAAAGGTACTATTCACTGAAGGCCGGCTCGGGTGGGGCCCACACCTAGATTCCGAAACTCATCGAACGGATCGCACCATTGCGATCCTCTCGGAAAAATACACAGGATCGACTATTCATCCGCCAAAATCGGACTCCCGGTGCAAAAGCTGCGTTTCTCCGCAAACGCCAAAACCCGGCTTCGTGGGGCCCACACCCCGTTCTCAGTCCCAACACCCGGAAACCATTTCAAAAACTCTGTCATACCATCAGGGTCCCAACGCCACTGACGGCACGTCAATCGGACGCTCCGGGTAAAAGTTACAACGGCCCGAAGTCGTAAAATAATAAAATAATATTATTTTATACGACGTTTCTAGCTCCCGGGCCACGATCCCGAATCTTTAAACCCTCGAACCCACACCGGAGGGTTTTCCTCGTCGTTAGGGTCACGTCGCTGCAAACGGCGCGTGAATCCGACTCCCGGAGTGCAAGATACGGGGGTTTAAAGATCCATGTATGCGAAAAGAGGTCGGACCGGCCCCGACCGGCCGGTCCGGCCGGCCCGCCCCGCGCCGCCGGCGCGCCACCGCGGCGCCGCCGCGCTGGGCGGCCGGCCGCCGGGCTCCGCCGGCGGACCTTCCGCGGACCACCGTGAGCACCCCGGTGGTCCGTTTCGCGATCCGGAGGCGTCTACACGACCCTCGGGACCCGATCTACACTGCTACGGCTTCAATTTGCAGAAAAACGCAGCAAAAACGGGATCGGGGGTTAAAAATCAAAACTGCCTACCTCGCGGGCGAAACGCCGACGTTCTGCCTCAGATCCGCGCTCCAAAGCTTCCGTTGCGCACTCCTGGAACGTCCGCCGTCGAATTCTGAGCTCGTGGACGCTCCGTTTGCTCGATTCGGCGGAGTGGCGGCAAAGATCGGCGAAGAACGGCGAAGAACGATTAAAAGGGGGGGCTGATATTTATATCAGCCGCCCGCCGGCGCCAAACCCGCCTCGGACCCGACGCCCGATGCGAACAAAAGTAAGGTCACCCCTAGGGTAAACGCGTCGTTCTAAACGCAACGGCGGTCTCAGATTTTCCATCCGAGACTCCGTTCAGAAGTTATTCGAGCCGACGCTCGCACACTAACTTGCTACTTATTTACGGAAACACCCCTGGTGGCGTTTCTCACCGCAGGCCCGCGCCCGCAATGTTTACACCCTGCCTAGGGTAAACAGCACGTTCCGGACGCAACCGTGCCCTCATATTCCCGTTCTGAGCTACCGTTTAGGAGATATCATACCCCCGCCACGTGCATAGTATAAAAAAACTTAATATTTTTATAAAATTAATTCCGGGCACACCGGGCCTCGGAATCGCACGCCGTCTTCGCGCCTAGCTCTGGAATTATTCGTAGAAATATTCCAAAGTCTGACAGGGCCAAAAACCCGAGTCGCTACATCCACCCCCCTTAGAACTTTTCGTCCCCGAAAAGTCCTAAGCACAAGGAAAGAGACTGGACTCTCAACTGGGTCTCACACACCAGCGAGCTCACCAACAAACAACCACTCAGGGTCTTACCAACGCCCTGAAAAAAACTCGAGCAAGCAAAAAAAGGAAAGAGTACCGCTAAACAGTGTCTGAAAAACTACTGCAGTAAGTAGAAAGGACACAAGGCGTACCTCTATCCATCCGCGGTGCCTCTGGGTCGACTGCCTCCAGGGCATGCAGCTGTCCTCGCCCTCAACCACCAGCTCCCTGAGCTTGACGTGGACCACCTGGGGTTGGGGGTGGTGGCAACTGGTATTGTCTACCACCGCCTCCCGCTGCACCAGCTCCGACGCCACGTCTGATGCCCTGCGGACCTCCTTGCTCGAGACGCTGCCTCTGCCAAGGTGGTCCATCGACCGGCTCCCTCTCAGCAGCACGTCAGGTCGGACAATCTCTAGCAAGAAGTCCCCGACCATCGCAAGCGTAACACCGCCTCTCCTGCGGCTGAACAAAACTGGCCTGCGAGCCCTGTGAGCTCCGAGGCTCAGATCCCCCATCCTGGGGTCGCCTCCTGAAACGTCGGCCATGTCCAGACCCCTGAGTCTGTCATCGGCTACCAGATGCCGATCCGACTGACGAAGTCTCAGCTCTCGAGTGCCCAGCACTAACAGGGGGAAAATGCTCAGCCAGAAAACTCTCCACCACCAACGCTCGCTCTAGCACTCTAGCATAGGTGGGCAGGCACAAGGAAACCACACCTGCTCGGATGTCCCTGCGTAAGCCCTTCTTGAAGGTCCGAGCCCTAAAGAACGGGTCTCGAACCATATCCAGGGAGTAGCGCGACAGGTCTGTAAACCTCGCTGAGTACTCTGACACAGTCATGCTCTCCTGTCGAAGCTGCAGAAGCTCCTGGATCCGCACTGACCTCAGCGTCACTGGATAGAACTCTTCCCTGAAGAGCCACTCAAACTCTGCCCCCGTGAGCATCTCCTCGTCATGGGACTGCATCACCAAACTCCACCATCGCCCGACCGAACCATGCAGAAAGCTCGCTGCTAGGACCACCATCTGATCAGGAGGTGTCTTCACTAGGCGGAAAACTCGAGTAACTGCCTCGATCCAGTCATCAGCTGCCTGGGGGTCTAGATCACCCCGAAACCTCAGAGGTCGCTACCTCTGGAACTCGTGCAGCGCACTCAGCCTGCGTGCAACCTCGTCCTGCACCGCCGGCACAACCAGCTGCTCAACAGGTGGTGGCTCAACTGGCTGACCACCTGGAGGTGCAACCTCAGAACCTGCGCCCTGCTCCACAGCCACTACACGAGGCGGGTCGTCAGCACAATCGGAACCCTCGCTGGCTGTCGTCATGGAGGCATCCTGAAATACATTCAAGACGCACCATAGTCAAAGAGTATATCTGGAGAGCTGACTCAAGAAGGACAAGGGAAAACCAAAAACCCAGTCCTATATGATGCATGTACCATTATGTCCCCGCGACCAGTGTACGAATGTCCCGAGTCGAAAGGCAGGTTATCAGAGTCCTGGTGTATGGATACGTCGGCCGCCGCACCAACACTGGAGTCCCTGGCCTGAAAGCCGAACTCGAAACATCCTAACACTACCGCTATGCAACCAAAACCAAGCTCACAGCTAAACCAGCTACGCTCTGAGATCCCAAAGGTGGAACCTCCTCTGATACCACTCTGTCATGACCCGACCCAACGGGGCTCGAGCCGTGACTCCCCAAGCCCGCCTCCAATAGGCTAGGGGCTGGCGACCAGCACCGAGTAGGCTATCACCCACATGGGAGGCATTAGCCCAAGGTACCTGTACACACACACCCACAAACACCTCCATGCAACAGTGCAGAGATAAAGAAACTGAAAAGTAAAAGCATGCATACAATCTATCCCAAACCAGAGTGCACAGCAAAAGTACAAGGGCAAAACAGGCCCCACCAAAAGAAAACTACAAAGCGCGTCCAACCTGCTCTGAAGAAGGGGAACGCTGCCACAACACCCGCCGGAAAGCTCCCTCAGCACAGCTCCGGTAAACACCCCGGTCAACCCGCTCACTAAGCTCCGCCTGCTCCGGGTCCTCCTGGGACTCCTTCAAAAGGCATGTGGTCTGCAAAAGACACAAACATGTGCGGGCAAAGCCCGTGCAGGGGTGAGTATAAACATACTCAGTAGGCACCCCAAAAACCCAAAACCCAAGGGAGAAACTGAAAGGCAACAGTCCGCTCAACCCAGCCAGAGGGAACCCAGACGAGAGAGAAACTCCATCTCGTGACCATCCTCGGCTAAACACAACAAGTCAGCTCATCTCAACTCAGGTGTATGCCCATACATACACCTTGAACAATCCAGATATACACAGCTCACGCCACAAAGCCACAAGAGGTATCGACCTCGTCACCAGCAACTGTCCAAAACCAGGAGAGTACACCACGAACACTGTCATACCAGATGACACTCATCCGAGAGATACACTCCATCGGGTCCCAAACAAACATCTCAGACGCTCACCTGAGAGACCACGCTCGTCGGATAACATCACTGAGGAAACATCGCTGAAACACCATAACCACCAAACTCCTCGGATAGGGGATCGCCGCTAGGGTCCGCTAGGGGATACCAAGACCCACTCCGGTATACGTAGCTCATAGATAGGGGATCACTCCCAGGATCCGCTGGGGGATACCACGACCCGATCTGGCATACGTAGTTCTCACAGATAGGGGATCACACCCAGGATCCGCTGGGGGATACCACAACCCGATCTGGCGCTCGACAGAAGCTCCACACTCAGATAGAGGATCATCGTCCATATAACGATGGTCACGATGATACGGGAACCCTATATGGTATAACTCGCGATGTAGGGGATCGAACCGACGATGTCGCAACCCTACCGAAACCACGCGCTGAGTAGGGGATCGTATAACCAACGATACTGCAACCCTACCATAAACATCATGCTGAGTAGGGGATCGTAAGCCCGATGATGCCACAACCCTACTGTGCACGACCCACCGCATAGGGGATCATATTTCCGATGATGCCACAAACCCTACGGGGTTAACCTGCTAGATAGGGGATCGCCGCCCGTAAATAAATGGTCACAGCAATACCAAGAACCCGATCTAGGGTAAAGATGCTAGAGGATCCACTTCGGGCCCACCGGAGGGATACCACAACTCTAACAGTTTAAACATCCCATCGAGAGGATCACAAACCCATACGAAGTTTGTGATACCACACGAACCCTCATAGGAACGAACCAAGGGAGAACCCTCAACCACTGCTGGTCCAAACGTCGCTAACCCGAGCAACTCTCCACAACGCCACACTATGCACCTCTAAAGCCAAAACTGAGGCCGCCATCGTGTTCCATGCGGAAAAACACGCAGGATAGGCTGTTTACTCGCCCGAAACGGAGCACCGGTGAAAAAGGCACTATTCACCGTAACTAGCTCGTGCGGGGCCCACACAATGATCCGAAACCCATCGATCGGATCACACCACGACGATCCCCTCGGAAAAACAAGCGGAATCGACTACTCGCTCGCCCAAAACAGACACCCGGTGAAAAAGGTACTATTCACCAAAGGCCGGCTCAGGTGGGGCCCACGCCTAGATTCCGAAACTCATCGAACGGATCACACCATTGCGATCCTCTCGGAAAAACACACAAGATCGACTATTCATCCGCCAAAATCGGACTCCTGGTGCAAAAGTTGCGTTTCTCCGCAAACGCCAAAACCCGGCATCGTGGGGCCCACACCCCGTTCTCAGTCCCAACACCCGGAAACCATTTCAAAAAGTCTGTCATACCATCAGGGTCCCAACGCCACTGATGGCACGTCAATCGGACGCTCCGGGTAAAAGTTACAACGGCCCGAAGTCGTAAAATAATAAAATAATATTATTTTATATGACGTTTCTAGCTCCCGGGCCACGATCCCGAACCTTTAAACCCTCAAACCCACACCGGAGGGTTCGCCTCGTCGTTAGGGTCACGTCGCCGCAAACGGCGCGCGAATCCGACTCCCAGAGTGCAAGATACGGGGGTTTAAAGACCCCCGTATGCGAAAAGAGGTCGGACCGGCCCCGACCGGCCGGTCCGGCCGGCGGCCGCGGCTCCGCCGCGCGCCGGCGGACCTTCCGTGGACCGCCGGGAGCACCCCGGTGGTCCGTTTCACGATCCGAAGGCGACTACACGACCCTCAGGACTCGATCTACACTGCTACGGCTTCAATTTGCAGAAAAACGCAGCAAAAACGGGACCGGGGGTTAAAACTCAAAACCGCCTACCTCGCGGGCGAAACGCTGATGTTCTGCCTCAGATCCGCGCTCCAAAGCTTCCGCTGCGCGCTCCTGGAACGTCCGCCGTCGAATTCTGAGCTCGTGGGGGCTCCGTTTGCTCGATTCGGCGGAGTGGCGGCGAAGAACGGCGAAGAACAATTAAAAGGGGGGGGGGGGGCGCTGATATTTATATCAGCCGCCCGCCGGCGCCAAACCCGCCTCGGACCCGACGCCCGATGCGAACAAAAGTAAGGTCACCCCTAGGGTAAACGTGCCGTTATGAACGCAACGGAGGTCTCATATTTTCCATCCGAGACTCCGTTCAGAAGTTATTCGAGCCGACGCTCGCACACTAACTTGCTACTTATTTACGGAAACGCCCCTGGTGGCGTTTCCCACCATAGGCCCGCGCTCGCAAACTTTACACCCCTCCTAGGGTAAACAGCACGTTTCGGACGCAACCGTGCCCTCAGATTCCCGTTCTGAGCTACCGTTTAGGAGATATCACACCCCCGCCACGTGCATAGTATAAAAAAACTTATTATTTTTATAAAATTAATTCCGGGCACATCGGGCCTCGGAATCGCACGCCGTCTTCGTGCCTAGCTCTGGAATTATTCGTCGAAATATTCCAAAGTCTGACAGGGCCAAAAACCCAAGTCTCTACATTTTCTTCCAATAATGTATACCATCCCTAAGATAAATTATGAGGGTAGACATTTTTTGATTGGAACTCCTAATCAGATGTCCTTGATTGCTTTAAATTAAAAATAATAAATCATTATCAATACATTAATAAGATCATTTTTATAATAAATCTTATAAAAGTTTATATTTCCATTACCAAAAATGAATATTTTCTTCTACTTTCAATAAATTGCCTCCATGTGTCTTTATCAATGAAAGGATATATATGACATGGATTTTCATGATTATTATGACCAAAATTGAAAATATATGTGTGGGTTGATTTGAAATCCCTCTATATCTTGACATCCATCGATAAAAATTTCTTCCTAACTCCTCCAGTGTCAGGAATAATCAATTTCATCTGATAGAGAAGAGGTAGAACATATTATACTAGATACATTTAAATATTAGTCAAACAATAGCAAGAGATCTTACCAAAATTATCTCCCACAACTAAGATATTATTTATTTGTCCATACTTCTCCAATAATCATACAAAATTATTACTTTACTTTTACCCTGAGTTGATTCAAAACTTTTAAAATCATTTGCATTTGGACCTCTAGGAATATCGTTCTCATTAAACTCAACCACTATCCTCTTGTCCTGGCTACAGGCAAGTGATAATTTTGGTAAACATGTGAAACCACATTTACCAACTCTTTAACTCTTCTTTGTCATTATGGGAGCACATGAGAAAGATTGGGGTACATCAAGATAAGCATGTAAATGTTCCTCCCTAGAGACATGATCATTATGCTTATCTCTAGAATCATGTGGTTGATCAACTGATAGATCTGTCATTATCCTTCAAATAAAAAAAATAAACATTATTTCAAAAATATAAAAATTCAAATATTGCAATACTAATGTAAACAAAAAATGGAAAAATGAACTAAGTTATGTAATAGTAAACATTGTAAATTTGGTAAACATGTTAAATAATGGTTAAGATGGTAAACATGGTAAACATGGTTATATAATTTTCATTCCAAAAAATCAATAAATATATACGTTATGTAAAGGTAAACTATGGTAAACTATGGTAAACATGTTAAACAAGGTAATCATGGTAAATAGGGTAAAGTAATTGTCATTCAACAAAATCAAGAGATATATAATTTACGTAATGGTAAACATGATAAACTGGGCTAAACAAAATTAAAATAAACAAAAATTTCTACTTATTTTTTTAATACGCATTTTAATAAAGAAAAAAATTACAATATATAACATTTTATGAAGATAGTAAGTGTAAACAAGAAGTAAACATATGTTACCTATAAAATTGAAATGTACAAATGATTTTTTTTCCCAAATTACTTCGTTATGATCATTCCTTATGTCACAAATCATGCCTTCAACATGCTCATCATTATTTTCTGTTAATATTATCATGGAAGTAGGGATCTCGCATAAATCAGCATCTTCATCAAGTAGATCCTCACCAACATATTGTTTTTCACTTGTAAAACAATAGACCACTGCATATCTGGTTGATCAAATATATAAAAAATTTGTTTTTCCTGTGCTTCCATTATAAAAGAATCTGATGTGTCTTCCAATCTATTCAGATTAACTACTGTCATTCAAAATTCATCGTGTATGACATTGTTATTACTAATAAACCATTTTCAATTAAAAACATGAACTTTAATTTTAATGTAATCAACCTCCAATACTTCTTCAATGACTACATAATATGCACTTTATGCATAAATTGGGTTTTTGTCTTTAGAACATGAAATATACATTAGTTCTGCAAACAACAATACACCACTATTCTGAACTGCTCTTATATTGTCCTGAGCATTCATATGAAATGTATATCCATTAATTTCATAATCGGACCATGTTTTCACATTTAAACTTGGACCACCCACTAACAATCTTAATGTCTCTGATACATCTGATCTACTGATCAAGGTCTTTTAAACCATAGAATTTTTTTTCTTGTGCTCATTCAAAATCCACATTTTTTTTTCTTTGGAATACATTGTTTCAACTAATTAATATGAAATGTGATATATAGTTGATCATCAGTTATGTTATTCAAGATGTATAATTCTACCTTCTTCATCTGTTCAGCTGACAACAATTTGACTTCCAAGCCACGAATTTCCCTACCCTTAATATTAACTCGTTCATGGAAAGATGGAGGCAAACCTATGTGCTCCATTGTAGCCAAGTAGTTCATAAAAAACTCTGCAACCTCATCAGAAATATAATTTTCAAAATTGAGGCTTCAGGTTGATATTGATTCTTAACATACCCTTTCAGTATTTTCATATACCTTTCAAATGGATACGTCTAAAAAAGATAAACTGGTCCACAAAGCATTATTTCTCGAACTAGATGAACCATTAAATGCAACATTATATCAAAACAATATAGAGAAAAATAAATTTCCCTTTGAAAAAGTATAGAAATTGAATCCTTTTCCAAAATTTTCCAAGCATTCATATCAATCACCTTATTACAAATTGAATTTAAAAAATAACACAACTTTAATATAGTCTATTTGATAGGGATGGGAAATATTCCACGCAATGCAACTGGTATAAGTTGTTGCATCATGATGTGAAAATAATGATATTTCATACTTATAAACATCAAATCCTTCATAGAGACAAAAAATTTTACATTTGAAGAATAACCTTGAGGCACATTGATATCATGAAGACACTGAAAAAAGCTAATTTTTTCTCTCTTGGATAATGTATGACAAGCCATGGGAAGAAATTTTCATCTTCCATTAAGAGTGGGAGATAATTAAAAACATATTCCCATTGATTTTAAGCCTAATCTACCATTCAACCCATCTTTAGGATTTCCTTTAATATCTAACAGTCTTCTAATCAAATTGTTGCATATATTCTTCTCCATGTGCATGAAATCAATATTATGTTTCACTTCATGATACCTATAATATGGTAGCTCAAAAAATATTGAACTTTTCTTCCAAATATGTCTATAATTACCAGATTTATGTGTCTTTCCCAATGACGCATCAAGGTTTTGCACCCTTTCAAAATACACATCAGGGGAAAATGTTTTTGGAGTAATATCAAATTCTTGTGAGGCATTGAATTCATTTTTTAGTCTTCTATAATATTGATCCATAGGCAAAAACATTTGATGACCCATGTATACTATTTTCCCCCCATAAAGAAATTGACAATATAAAGTCTGTTGTTCACAAATTAGAGATGCTTTGTGCCCCTTAACACTGTATCCATACAAATTTCCACACTCTGGGAAGTCATTTATAGTGAACATAATCATTGCATGCAGTTGAAAATATTCTGTTTTATAACAATCATGCACCCTAATACCATCCTTCCATAAATGTTTCAAATCATCAATCAATAGTGAAAAAAAACAATTTCATTTTTAGGTTTCTTCGAACCAGAGATCATTATACTCAACATGACATATTTTTGTTTCATACAAACATCATGAGAGAGGTTGTTAATTACCAATAAAACATGTCATGAACTATGTGTGCTACTAGGGTTCAGTATTGATTCATTCCATCTGTGCACAACCCATGTCTGAGGATTCTAATTTCATTTCCAAATGTAGGATACTGCTCATCAATTTTATTCCATTGTGGACAATCCGTAGGATGTCGTATATTTCTGTCACATATCCTCTTATCCACACACCATATTAACCTTTTTTCATCATGTGAATTAGAAAATAAATTTTCAAACAATGAATTATAGGAAGATACCAAAATACCTTGGCATATATCTTTGTAATATCTACATCAGTTTGTGATTTTTTATTTCAACTTATACCGTGATGTCCCATATTTAGGACACTATGATAGAAACTCATATTCCTTCCTATATATCATACAGTCATTCAGAAAGTCATGTATTTTCTTATATCCTAATCCAATTGAGCATAATATTTTCTTGGACATATAATGTGAATCTAGAAGATTGTTGTCTTTTGGATGAATGTATTTCAATAATTAGAGAAGCTATGTAAAACTTTTGTCACTCCATCCATGTTTCGTGTTCAGGTTAGTAAATCTTAACATTGCTGACAAAACTGTAAAATCTGTACAACTAGGATATAATGATTTTTCAACATCACTATATAGATGTGAAACTATCAGTTCAATCTCATTTTTTCTGTTGCAATATCACAAATCATCTCTTCAATTCCATCAGAGTTATCATCTTACAAATCATCATCATCAGTAGATCTCACATTGTGTCCAGTTTCACCATGCCAAATCCAAGGGTTGTAACCCGGATTAAAACCATGACAAATTATATATTATTTTATTTATATACTTCTTAACATATTCATATTCAAACATTTCAGGCATGGATAGAAAAAACATGTCACTGATTGGAACATTTCGTTTAGAAAATTAAAAAAAGGCATCAAAACCTTCCTCATATTAATTACTCATTTGATGTTTCGTAATCCAACTTAGACTCATTATTACCTATAAAAAATATCAAAATTATACATCTTGCTAAGATAATCCTATATTGTATTTATAAGAAATATATCATAATTTTATAGAAAAACAATTTTCCAATATGAAACAAATCTATGCGTATTTGAAAAAAATGCTTGAAAATGATTTTAAAAAGAAAATATAATAAGATATAATAGTTTTAAATTCATCTTGGATCTTTTTTTCTTAAGTTATATAAAGAATACATCATGGTGCAAATAGATAACAAATTCACTCTTCTATAAAAAAATAAATATGATGTATAAATATTAAAATATGTATACATTCACTACTAAAAATTAAACCTAACCCAATTATTTGAAACCAATAGGATATCCCCTGAAACTGTTGGGAAAGAATACTCCAACGGTTTCACACACATTTGGAATGATGGTCATTTAAATAGTCCTATACCAACGGTACTACAAGAACCACTGGTATAGACTACCTGAATTTAAAATATGCCAATAGTTTCAATGAAACTTTTGGGATATATATATATATATATATATAAAGGGGGTGTACAAGGGGGTAGGGGCTGTCCAAGGGGTGGTGGGGGCTATCCAAGGGGGTAGGGGATGTCCAAGGGGGTGGGGTGTCTAGGGGGTGGTGGGGGATGTCCAAGGGGTGGGGTGTCCAGGTGTGGGGGAGTGGTCTTCAGGGGGTGTGGGGCTATCCAATCCCATACCCCATTGAACACCACCCCCACCCCCTTGGACACACCCTTGACACCACCACCCCATGGATAGCCCCCACCCCTTAAACAGCACCCACACCCCTCTGGACACCCCCCACACACCATGGACACACCCTCACCCCCTGGATACCCCCAACCCCTTGGACAGAAAAGTCACCCTCTCTAGACACCACCCCCAACCTCTGTACACCCCACCCTCTGGACACCACCCCCACCCCTACCCCCTTTGACACCCCCTGGACACACCACCCCCTAGACAAACCTCTCACCCCCCTGGACAACACCCCCACCCTCTGGACAACCCTACCCCCTTGGAAATCCCCCTCACCACCCTGGAACCCCACCCCCCCACCCCCTTGGACACCCCCCTAGACACCACCACCCCCCTCATAACGCCCCCCCCCCCCCACCCACCCACCCACCCCTTGGATAGACCCCACCCCTCTGGACAACCCCCACCCCCTGGACAACCCCCATCCCCGTGGACACCCCGACCCCCTTGGACAGCCCACTGACCCCCTGGACACCACCACGCCACCCCCTAGACAACCCACCCTCTAAATAGCCCCCATCCACTAAAAATCCCCCTCCCCCTAAAGAGCCCCCACACCTCAGGACACCCCCAACCCCCCCCCCCCCATATACCACCTACCCCCCTGGACACCCCTGCCCCCTGAACACCCCCACACCCTAGAAACCACCCCCACCCTATACCACCTTGGACACCCCCTATACACCTTAACCCCCATGGACAACCCCCTAACCCCCTGGACACCACCCCCACCCCCTAGACACACATACCCCCTTGGAAACCCCCCTCACCCCTAGACACCACCCCCACCCCATTGGACACCCCCTAGACACCACCACCCCCTTGGAAACCCCCCCCCCCACACCTAGACAGCCCCCACCCCTCTGGAAATCCCCCCCCCCTGGACAGCCCCCCCTAGACACCACCGCCCCCAGGACACCCCTACCCCCTTGGATAGCCCACTCACCCCTTGGACACCCCCTGGACACCCCAACCCCCTAGGACAGCCCCCTCTTCCCCCTGGACACCCCCACCCCCTTGGACACCCCAACACACTTGGACATACCCCACACCCCCCTAGACACCACCCCACCCCTTTGGACACCCCCACCCACTTGGACAACCCCCCACCCCCTTGAACACCCCATGTATGCGCACACACACATGATTGAACACACAAAAATCATAAACTTCAATGATATCACTTCCATGGTTTATTTTAATAGAAAGAATTTAGCATGGTATAAATGAACACTACGAAACTTACCATGATAAGAAGAACAAAGATAGAAAAATAACATCTTAGAAAATCAGTTTTGGGCATTGTGAAATATAAAAACTGAAACTGAGCCATGTGAGGCTTAATTGAGTGTTGCGAGTCAACTTGATAGATACTATGATAATAAAGATGATGAATGATGTTGTAAAAATGAGGTTGGAGTTCATGACTTTGAAGAATCCTTTCTAGGTTTTCTACAAGAGAGAGACGAGTCACGGGTCCCCCGACCCCCTTAGACAGCCCCCCTCACACCCCTAGACACCACCAACCCACCCCCTGGACACCCCCACCCCCTAAAAATCCCCCAAACCTGAATATCCCCAAACCCTCATGAAACCCCCACCCCCTGGACACCAACCCCACCCCATTGGACACCCCTTGGACCCCAACACCCCCTTGGACAGCCCCCACCCCTGGAGAGCCCCCCCCCCCACCCCTCTGGACAGCCCCCAACCCCCTGGACAGCCCCCACCACCCTGAACACCCCCACCCCCTGGACACCCCTAGCCCCTTAGACAACCCACTAACCCGCCTGGACACTACCCCACCCCCTAGACCCCCTACCCCCTTGGACATCTCCCTCACCCCCTAGACACCACCCCCAACCCCTTGAACACCCCCAACCCCCTTGGACAACCCCCACACCCCCTAGACACCACCCCCACCCCCTTGGACACCCCCTGGACACACCCACCCCTAGACATCCCCCACCCCCTAGACACCCCCACCCACTTGGACAACCCCCACCCCCTTGGTCACCCCCTGTACGCGCACACACACATGATAAAACACAAAAAAAATCATAAAATTGAATGATATCACATCCATGGTTTATTTTACCAAAAAAATAATTTAGCATGGTATAAATGAACACTATGAAACATAACATGATACCATGAACAAATATAGAGAAATAAAATCTCAAAAAATTAGTTTAGGGAATCTCAAAAAATAAAAACTGAAACCAAGGCGTGTGAGGCTTATTTGAGTTTTGCGAGTAGACCTGATAGATCTAGTCATAATAAAGATGTTGAATGATGTAAGAAAAATGTGTTTGGAGGGCATGACATCAAAAAATATTTTCTAGGTTTTCAACATGAGAGATATGAGTCGCAGGTCACCTGATCGAAGAAAACAGAATGACTGAATACAGGGCGTGATAAATCATTTAAAAGATTTATCAAGTTGGTTATTTAATAATCGATGTGATAAACTATTTTTTTTGTTTATAAACTTATTTATTTAATAAATGATATAGAAAATAATTTCAAATCGGTTATTTTATAACTGATGTTATAAATGGCGCTTTATCACGTCGGTTCTTTTGATAAACGACGTGATAAACTGCCAATATTTGCTTTATCATGTCGGTTATTATATAAGCCACCTGATAAATCTAATCTCATTATTTTTTTGGTCGGTTATAAAATAACTGACATGAAAAATTGATTCTCATTAATTTATCACATTGGTTATACAATAACCGACATGATAAATTAATTTTTAAAGCTTTTTGCGTCGGTTATATAGAACAGGCGTGAAAAATGCCAACACTTTAAACCTTTTTTCCACTATAGATATTTCTATAATATATTATGTATTATTTAAAAGAAATGTAATTTCCATGTACGTCACAATTGGGTTGTTAGATTTGGTATTAGATCGAAGGTTTAGTTATTCTTTAGAAACTAGGATACGTAAAATTTAGTGAGATATCTAGAGATATTTATAAGGTATGTATAGAGATGTCCCTAAGGGAAATAATAACTATAGGTTAATGTTCTATAATTATGATAATGATCATGAATAACCTGGGATTAAACTTAAGATGTTAGAGATTGAAAGTACTCTGCCTTGATTATGTTATTTTCCTAGTATGATTTTTTCCTCTCACTCTATTTTTTAGAATTTAGAAAATGGATGGAAATAAGAGAATTCATGTTAATGGACAATATAATAAACAATGGAATGATATTCATATTGAGAAATGAAATAAAATGGGAGCTGGAAGTTGAAACATTGTTATTATGCCTAATCAAGAATCTCATAATATGACCAATAATCATAACTTTGGAAAGTTTCCTAACCCATATAACAAGAGAAAGATGGAGTTTTATAGTTATTATAGAGGAAATAAAGTTCAATTTTCCTCATTTATATCATGTGGGAAGATGCATTAGAGAGAATTTTCCAACAGAACTAGATGATGTTTGGGTGTGTAAAAGAAGGAAACAAATCCAGTCATTGCAAAGGAAGAGATTTAGTTAAAACAATGGACAAGGATAATGGTATTTATAAGGCATCAATGATGGTAAAATGTTTGAAATGTGGAATCCACAAGAATTATGAAAATTCATTCCCTAAGGGAAAATCTCACGAAGAAAATCAGCATGTGTGTATGGGTAGTATTTATGTTGATGTCGATGAAGAGACTAAAAATGATATATGGGATGAAAGAAATGTTAAGGAATGAAATGATGAAGCTTGAACAATGGTTTAAGAAGATACTGGAATGATTTCATGATTATCAAGAATAATGTCGTATAAGTAATTTTATGGTATTATGGAATAAATAAACAAATAAGGATTGTTACACTATTATTTTTCCTTATGTATTTGAATGTATATGTTGAATGATACTGGTAACCATTAAAAGTTATTTAGATATTTTTGAAAGACTCATGAGATGTTCATAATGATGGGATGTTTAGATAGTGGTATTTATGATTTTATTAATGACCTCATGAATGATATAAAGAAAAATTGATTTCATGGATTGAGTATATATAATTTTTGGTATTTTTGGTGTGTGGAAAGAGTTAATTTTGACAGAATGCATGTTTTCACTATGGTTCCATGGTAATTTATATCATTACCATGTTTCAATAGAATACATGATTAAGGTATTAACATGTTTGGAATGTGACAAGAAATAACTATCTTATTATATATCGGAGATAAATGTTATGTTTATTTATTTAACCTATTTCTAATATTTTATATTTTAGTTTTTGTAAGGATTGTAATGTTATCCATTTATGGATAGTATAAGTTACATTCTGGTTGCTATTTGTTAGATTATTGAATTATCTAACTATAGGTGAACTTATTCATATTTTATTACCTATTCAAACCATTTTTTTGAGATATATGGAATGAAATATTATTCTATTTATTGATTGTATGATCTAATAACACTCTAGGAATAAAAAAAAATCATCATCATTTCTTTGAATAAGAGATGAAGAGGAAATTGTTCAATGCATGAACCATGGTGAGATTGTATAAAAAACAATTAATTATTCTCATCCAAGTCTATTAATATTTAGGGAATGGATCTTGAAAACCAAAAATTTTATCATAGTACCTTTTTATCCGATGAAATAGATGGTCCCTTAATTCAATACATATTTTTGGCTTTATGGTTGTTAATATTCACCAAACATTGTTCTCTATCAATATCCATCAAAACATGATGTTTAGATTTTTCTTCCATATCCATGTGTTCACTTCCCACCTATGTTCTCCTATTTGGATTCCAGGTGATGAGTTACATTGGGTTATCATTATGTTTCTAACTTTTCATTTAAAATTTTTTTTAGTATTCCATTTTACGATGTGGGTTTCCATTAATGAAAATTTCATATTGTAAACCTTTTATAACCCCAAATAATTTAGAGGGTGAAATTCATTTTGAGGGGGTATAAAGTAACACTCCACATTTTTATGGACCATTTTTTTTAATAAATTTAAATTTTCATTTATATATTTCAATGCACTAATTCAAACAATCCTTTCACGCTAAACCAACTTGTCATATGTTACACGCAACACTATGTTGGTGTAGGATACATGCAACACTAAGTATATAATTTTTTCAATATGTAAACGAACTATGTTAGGATTTAGTTATATTTCACACCAATGTAATCTTTCACTACACAAAACACTGACTTGTATTGCGTTATATGCAAGAGTGACCTTCCTCGATAAATTTTATTGTACGTAGTGCCGAGTTTTACTAAACAATGATATATTATTAATATATTATTATTTAATGGGATAAAATTAGACGTTATGAATATTATTACCAAATTTTTTATTTTATATAACATTAACATTTGTCTTATGTATTTTCTAGATATTATATAAGAACAAATTCTAATTTTTGGATAAAAGAAATTTTTTTCAAAAAATACAATTTAGCCACTGTTTGATGGAGCACCCATTTAAAATATAGTTTTTCTCACTCTTATATATTAAATTTTAATAAATAAACTTCTTATTTGGAAGAGGGCCATCAAACTTTACTTTGGATGATTTGTTTTATTTTTATGATAAAATTCATTTTTTATGAATATCGAATAATACTGTGTTTTAAATCAAAACTTATATTTCTTATAATTTATTTATATATTTATATTATCTTTTTAATTGGTTTTAAAATTTAATTGTATTATGTTTTGATCATTTAATCCAATTTTGGTCATTATACGTAAATTAGAATTCAAATTGGACATAAAAACATGTAAATATTTTGGTAGTTTTTACTTCTTAAAATCCCCTCTTTATGGTTTTGATGATGGGAATTAATTTTCAATTAATTTATTCCAATTATCTGTTTTGAATTTGGAAAAATTGATTCCATATTTGGAATCAGAAAATCTGAATTATGTAAATAGTTCCATTTTAATTTCGGACATTATGAGTAGTAACTTCTGTAATTATTTTTATTTTCCATGGTTAATGGGTAAAACAGGTAGATAAGGGTAAAAAATAATATTATAATAAAATAAAACTATTCTAAAAACTTTCATAATCCTATTTTATGAGTCATGGTATACTAGAAAAATCCTTAGGCCCAAATTTTATCATTTTAGAACTTCTTGGGTGTGAAAATGACATGTTATAATAATTAATTTAATAGGAAATATAACATAAACATGCATCTTTTTAATAAAATAATTTTATGGCGGTGTTATATAATTGATATCATTGAATATAAATAGTAATTATAAAGATAAGAAGATTTACTATAGCATGGTATTTTATTTATAATTTTTAGACATTAAATAAATAAATTTACTTATGACACAAGGATGTTGTAGTGATTACCTTGTTAATGAAATATTAAAATAAATGATATTATAAATATTAAAATAAATTCATTTTTATCATTTTTATTCCATCCATGAATTTTTTGGAATACATATGTTGGAACCAAGGCTTTTCGTTACTAATACTGGAGTTTGGTTTGTGTTTATTGTCAATCTACAAATGGATGACTAGGGAGGTTGCAAGGAATGAGGTCATACATTTGAGGATGAAAGTTGTATTGAAGGTGGCGTAGTTGTCTAGTGATTTCATATTTTTTATGCCTCAAAAATCGTGATTTTGGTAACGATTTGGAGGAATGGTACACGGTGAATGCTGACGATACACGGTGAAGGCACATTGTACACGATGAAGGAACACGGTACGAGGTGAAAGCGTGCAGTACACGGTGAAAGCGCACATTACGCGGTGAAGGTGTGTGGTGCATGGAACAGTGTGTAGAATTGAAAACAGTTCGTAGCAGTGGTACGCGGTGATGGCATGTGGTATGAAAAATGCGGCCGAAAATGGTTCGTAGCACCTGTATGTGGTGAAGCCATGCGGTACATGGGACATTGATGTTTGGCAGGATTGTTGCGGTTCACAAAACAAGAGCGGTACATAGTGGATCCTAATAGTACATGGATGGAGTTCAATTTACAATGAAGATTTTACCACATTGAAAATTTGTGAAAATCAGATTACCAAAATTTGAGGAGTTACGTGCCTATTTAAGGAAAAGTAATCCCCATTGTTAAAGGAAGAGAGTGAAGATTAAAATTTTAGGAAGAAATTTGGTGATGTATAAAGTGGTACGCAGTGGAGAAGGCGGTACATAGAGAGAACCATCCATGTAAGAAAATAATAAGCGGAATAGAGTTTGGTTCACACAGGTATCCCTCACAGTATGCGATGGAGAAAGGCAGTATGCGGAGCAGGATAGTACACGGAGGATTAGAGAAGTACGCGAAGTAGAGTAGTATGCTGACAAGGGAAGTTCATAGAATAGTTGGATGGTACATGAAAGAGCTGGACGATATGTGAAAATAGAAGTAGTACGCAGAAACAACAGCCGTATGCGGAACACCCAAGGAAGCCTGAAAATTGACCAAATCAGTTTGCAAAATTAATTTCCATAAAATATCAGTGTATCAGAAAATAAATTACATCATTCAGTGATTATGAGACCTCAATAGAGCATCCATTTATATTTTAGGATGCATGATTTGATGTTAAACCATTAAAGCGACCTTCAAGTCATTAAACTATGTGAATATTATTCCAATGCAATGAGAAAAGGGGAGTCAGCAGAACTGATATGAGGGACATAATGTGCTATCTCTAAAAACTTTTAATGGAAGTGTGCCTGGCACAGAGTCACTATTCTATACTCTTGTATTCCAAAACATGTGTGAAGATTAGTGGTTTTTTGTATGACTGACACACGATCGGCGTATGTTCCATAGATGTATCCCTTAGTGGTGAACTAAGTAAAATTGTTGTGTCATTACTTTGCATGTGATTGTTTATATTCTGAACTTCCTCTTCAGACAGGTTTAATAGGTTCTTACCAATGTGGAAACAATATCCATAAGTTTATAAGAAAACATCGAAACCCTGATTCACCCCTCCACTATTAGGGTGTTCAGGGGTCCTTTAAGTCGTATTAGACGGTAAAGGTTTCAAGTGTTAAATATGTCATATTTTTATGACATGTATAATAGAGTTAATGTCATGGGATTTCCTTTGTTTTATGGAAGTAACATTCAGATATGAAAGAACATGATGAAATATCATCTAATATCTCTTTAAATTGATGTACTTTTTCCACTAAACAAGGAATACAAGTCACTAATCCAACCAGTATATCTATGATAGATACATACTAGAAAATACTGGATAATGATGCTAAAGCATAGAATTCCCTAATTTTATCTCTTTCTGATCAAATACATATAAAGGTTATGAACTATATGTCAGAAATATATTTTTTGGAGAAACTATAGAATATTTATGAAGGTGGCAACATATTTAAGGAGACTAAGCTCTAAGTTTTACACAATAGGTCTGAAAATATGAAGATGCACCCTAATAAAAATGTTGATTCATTCTTCAATCGAATTACTAGTGTTTTAGGAGCAATTCGAGGTCTTGGCGAAGAGACCAAAGAAATTGACATTGTAAATAAGGATTTGAAATGACTTCCACCCATTTATAATTAAAAGGTTTTATCTCTTGAAGTAAGGGATCTTTCCAAAATTCTCTTGATAGTTTTATGAGCAGCCTGGTGGCATATGATATGAGACTAAACCCAGAAGATGCGACGACTCGTGTATGAAAGAAAATAGAATTCAAATCCACAGACAAACTATATATTTCAAGAGATTATGTTAATGAAGAATATAATGAAAATAGGCTACTTCTCTCATTTCAATCAAACTCATGAAGGGAACATGGAAATTTTAAATAAAGCTACATATGGTTTGTTTTCACTATGGAATAGTTGGGCCCATTGCCTCTTGTTACCCAAGGATGTTTAATGATAAATAATTTGAATATGAATATATTCAAAAGCCTCAAAAAAGTTTTTTAAAAAAGAGAGTTTTTAAATCTAGAAATAAATTTCAATGAAATAATTTTGTTTGTGAAGAAGAAGAAGATGAAAATGAACACTTTGAGGAAGAGGATGCAGAATTCAAATCTGGGAACCATGCTTCTATGATGGGTATAATTGAAATGTCAGAAACATTAACAGATAAATCTATTGATAATCTATTGACTAATTATGGTGATCCTAGGTTGCAACTTAAGTATTCTTTTAGAAACCTTGAGAATAAATTTAAGATATGTAATATGTGGAAAGAAATAGTAAAAGAATCTTCAGAATATATTGATCATCTGGAAGTGGAAATTGATGCACTAGAAGAACTATTTAATGTACAATCATCAATCCATGGAAGCACTGATGATGTTGTGGAACTAAAACTCAAAATAGATGAGCAAGAAATGGTCATCAATGACCTTACCTCGAGACTGGGGGAGAAGTCCAAGACTGTTGAGGGGATCGAAGAATAAGTTTTTACTCAGAGAAGTAAACTCTAAAGTGAATCAATTTCAAAATAAGAAAAGAAGAAAATACCATTTGGAGGGTTCTCTAATGCTGGGATGTTGGAGACAGAAAAACGTGGTTCAAATGGATTTGATAAGATGTTGAGTGATCAAAGACCTGCATTCATGGGAAATGGTGGAATTGGTTGTGATGATGAAACATCAAAACCTATAAATAATGTGAACTAGAATAAAGGAATGTTGAATGTTGATCATGTTGAAAAGCCACCAAAATTGCTGAAAAATAAATCCTTAAATAAAACTAAATGAATAACAGAATATTATCCTATTTTTTATAGAAATGATATGGAGTCAAAATATTTTCCCATTGAATAATTCATGAGGAGAAATAGAAGTGATAAGAAATTTCCTTTCATGATGTGTTAGTTTTGTTGTTATCTGGGCCATACCTTGTCATACTACGAAGAGGAAAGGAGCTATTTGAATAGGGAAGAGTTAGGAGTTAAAAAATGGAGAACATATTCATATCCTACTTCTTATAGAAGAAATTAATTATATGGATATTATGTTCACTATTCAAATTATGGCCATAAAGCTATGTATTATAGGTAAAGGTATGACATGAGAAATTACTTTAACTCTCAAAGACATGTCAATACTCATCAAACAGACAGTGTTTTAATTTCAAATAGGTTTTCTCCTCTGGAGGAAGAATTTTAATATGAAGAACGCATGTACATGGAAGAGAGAATTGAAAGGCCATCAGTGTCATACAATCAATCCAATATTTAATGGAAATAAAAGAAGAAAATTGTGAAATCCAACATTGCAGAAGTAGACCTCAAGGCTACCAAGAACAATAGCACTTGGATTCTAGATAGTGGATGTTCCTCTCATATGACGGAAAATGCAATCCTATTAAAGAATATCAAGATAAAGGTAGATATAATAGTGAGGTTTGGTAATGATGGTTCTCTTAAGATGAAAGGTAATGGAAATACAGAACTGGATAATGAGTAATTGAGGAATAGAAAAGTTCTTTATATAGATAGACCACATCAAAATATTCTGAGTGCGAGTAAAATCTGTAACAAAACTCTTATTGTGGAATTCTATAATAAGGGATGTATTATAAGAGGAATGTCTAGGAATTATCTCATGAAAGGTTATAGAAAATATGTCAACTTATATCTAGTTGACAACAAAGAGAACATCTACCACATAATAGTTCAAGAGGAAAACAACTTATGGCATCATAGATTGGGGCACCTCAATAAGTAAGACAATGAAAATTTATCTATGTTAAGGATAGTAATGGATATCCCTAATATGAAGCGTGAACGAGAAAAGACTTGTGATGCTTTCATTAGAGGAAATCTGGTCTGCATTTCATATCATTCAAAGAAGAAAAGGGTATCTCATCTTCTTGATCTCATTCATACAGACGTATGTGGCCTAATAAATGTTGATGTAACTCATGTAGAATGATGCTTTTCGCTTTTCATAGATAATTATAGTATAATGGAATGTGTAATGGTTTTACATAGGAAACGACAAGTGCTTGAATGCCTAAAAACATATCATCAAATCCCTGAGAATGATATTGGATGAACAATCAAAGTGATGTGATCTGAAAATGGAAGGGAATACACGTCCAATGAGTTTGAAAATTACTTAGAGAAGCATGGGATAAAACATAAGGTAGCTGTTATGATAACTGCACAAAAAAATGGAGTTGTTGAATGTAGGAATTGACAGGTAAACAACATGTATAAAACTATGCTGATCGAGAGTCGTATTCATCGACATTACTGGAAGGAGGCAATTTAAGCTATAGTGTATATTTAAAATAGTATAGGGCTATATATGGGTGAGAAAAATATAACATATGAATTGTTGCATGGAAGGAAGCCTTCCTTGAAATATTTTTGTGATATAGGAAGCAAATTTTCCATCCGAAACAATGAAGTAAATCAAGGGAAATATGGTGACAATGAAGATGAAGGAATATTTATTAGATACTAAATGAATAGAAATTCCTACAAGTGTTTCATTAAGCGCGTGGGAAGAATTGTGGAAAGTAGTGATGTTAACATCATTGAATAGAAAAATATGAATGCTTCAAGGAGTTCTTATGCTGATGTGATATAAGATGAGGAAGAATGTAAACATGGAACAAATGTTAATACATAGGTAAATGAAGATGTTCAAAACTATCATGGGTCACATCATGATGTTGAATTAGAAGACGAATCAGAAGAGGAAGTTATAACTAGAGAGAATTTAGTCGAACCCAAAAGGAGTAATCGAAGAGAAGAAATTGATCAGTCCAACATTATTAGGGATCAGAATGTACCTACATAGACGAGGATAATGAGGAATAATTCTAAATAAACATTTCTATCATTTGTAGAACAATCCTCATTTGAAGATCCTATAAAGGATCAGTCATGGGTGAAAGCAATGCATAAAGAGTTAGATAAGATTGAAAAAAATTAGATTTGGGATCTTATCAGAAGACCAGAAGGGCCCAATGTGATTGCTACGAAGTTTATTTTCAAGAAAAAATTTGATGATCTTGGAAATGTGATCACAAATAAGGTGCACCTGGTTTGTAAGGGATATTCACAAATAGAAGGTGTTGATGTTGAAGATACATTTTCGCCAGTAGCGAGACTCGAGTCAATCAGAGTATTTCTTTCCATGGAAATTAAAAGAGGCAATAAATTGTATCAAATGGATGTCAAGACATCATTCTTAAATTGAGTATTGGAAGAATAAGTCTACATTGAACAACCTATGGGGTTATTTCATGGAAATAAAGAACTGAATGATAGGAAATTAAAGAAATATCTTTATGGCCTTAAAAAAGGCACCACAGGCGTGGTACTATCATTTGGACTCTTATATGAGAAAGATTAAGTTTAAAATAGGAGGAGTGGATCAAAATATCTACGTGAAGATATCTCAAAAGGATCAGTTCATGGTATTGGTATACATAGATTATATTATTTTTAGTGGAAGAAGACAGAGATCAGTTGATGAATTTACCACTCACATAAAATCTGAATTTGAAATGTCCATGATTGGTGAACTCACATATTTTTTAGGTTTTCAGGTACTTCAGAAGAAAGATTACACTTTCATTTCTTAGTAAAATTATGTAAGAGAGATGTTGAAGAGATTCAATATGCATGATTTCAATCCAATGATGACTCTGATTACAGCTGGATCAATTCTTAAAAAGCATGAGGAAGGCACTTCTATGGATCCCACCATGTATAGAGGAATCATTGGATGCAAATTGTACCTAACAGCAACATAACCATATATTGTCTTTGCAACTTTCTTTGTGGCCTGATTTAAGAGTAATCCAATGGATGAACATATAAAAAAAGTGAAAAGAATTAGGAGATACATTCAAGGTGCACATAATTATGAGATATACTCTGTTGAGGAATGAGATAGTAAACTATCTGCATTTTCTGATGATTACTAGGCTATAGATATAGAGGATAGAAAGTCTACTAGTGGTGGAGCATTCTATATTGGGAAGAAATGTGTTGAATGTTTAAGAAAGAAACAGTAAAGTACTTCACTAAGTACTGCTGATGATTAATATATATTTGCTACCATGGAATGCACTCAGTTACTTTGCATGAAGCAATAACTAAGTGACATAGGTGATGAGGTGAAACAACTAATCATTGTTTATTGTGAGAACAAGAATTCAATTGATCTTATAAGTAATCATGTTCAACATTATCTTATGAAACGTATTAAGACTAGATATCACTTAATCAAGGAAAAATATGAACAAGGAGTGATCAAAATGGACCTTGTGAGAACTGATGAGAAAGAGGCTGACATTATGACCTTTCCACTGTCAGCGTCTTTGTTTGAGAAACATTAGTTGAACATCAGTGTTCAACCACCTACCAATGCATAAATAGGTTCCAAGATTCCCCTCTCTCCAAATTTTTTAACCGTGTTAATCTATTTTTTTAAGTGTTGTAGATTTATGGGGGAGATATGATCTAGGGGGAGAATGTTCTGATCTCTACATGTTTACATACTAGTCTCTAGGATTTATTGACAATGGGGGAGAATGGATAATTCAAAGGATTCATTGGAGAGTGTGGATCATAAAAAATCTAGAACTATAACTATGGGAGAGATAAGAAATGAATGGGAAATCAATTCATGTTCTCTCTCTTTTATTCTACATCGAGCATTGCTCACGTAGAATTAGAGTGATGACTGAGTTTTTTCTTGAAGGTTCAGGTTTTGATCATGCCTGGTAAATTAGTGATTTTTTCTGGATATTTCCAAAAAATGAAAAGGGGGTATAGTTTGAACCAAGGCTGTTCATTGCTAATAATAAAGTTTGGTTTTTGTTTATTGTAAATCTGCACATGGATAACTAGGGAGGTTTCAAGGAATGATTTCATTTGTTTGAGGCTAAAATATGTGCTGAAGCTAGCATAGTTTTTCAGTAATTGCTAATTTTTGAGGCCTAAAGAATCGGGAGTTTGGTAACGGTTTGCAGCAATAGTACACAGTGAAGGCCGGAGGTAGGCAGTGAAGGCGCACAGTATGTGGTGAAAGCATGAGGTACATGGTGAAAGTGTAAGGTATGCAGTGAAGGTGTATGTTATGCAGAACGGTGCACAGAACTGAAAACAGTTCATAGAAATGGTATGCGGTAAAGGCATGCAATACTTGGAATGCTTTAAAAAATGGTACATAGTGACGGTACTCGGTGAAGACATGTAGTATGCGGGATGTTGATGTTTGGAAGGATTGTTGTGGTTCGCTAACCAGGAGAGGTACGTAGTGGAGCCTAATAGTATGTGGATGGAGTTCAGTTTATAGTGATGATTGTCCCACATTGAAAATTTGGGTAAATCAGATTACTGGAATTTGAGGAGTTATGTGCCTATTTAAGGAACAATAATCCCCTTTGTTATGGGATGAGAGTGGAAATTAAAATTTTGGGGAAAAATTCGGTGAAGTCCAAAGTGTTATGCGGTAGAGAAGACGATGCACCTAGAGAATCACCTGTGTAAGGAAATAGGTCACGGAAGACAATGTGGTCCATGCAGGTAGCCCTCGCAGTATGTAGTGGAGCTAGGTAGTATGCGGAGCAGGACGCTATGCAGAGGAGTAGAGCAGTATGCAGAGCAGTGCAGTACGTCGAGAAGGGCATCTCATGAAGAGCTAGATGGTACGCGAAGGAGTAAGACAATACATGAAAATAGAAGTGGTACACGGAAACAGCAGCAGTACATGGAACACCCGAGGAATCCTGAAAATTGACCAGATCAATTTGCGAAATTAATTTCCATAACATATCAGTGTAATGGAATATAAATTAAATTTGTTGGTGATTACATGACTTCAACAGAGCATCCATTTACAGTTAAGGATGCATGATTTGATGATAAACCATTGAATAGGCCTTCAAGTCATCAAACTGAGTAAAGATTATTCCAACATAGTGAGCAAGGGGGATTCGTTGGAAGGGATATGAGATATGCAGTGTGCTATCCCTAAAAACATGTAAAGGCAGTGTGCCTAGAACAAAGTGACTATGATAAACACTTGTAATCCACAACTTGTGAAAGATCCATATTTTTAAAAGAAAAAGTTAAAACCCTGATTCACCCCTCCCCTCTTAAAGTGTTCTAGGTTAATTCAAAATACACATTTTAGGTATGATTTAATGTCATTGGTTCGAAGGAATCATGTTCTTATGACTTTAAAAAAATCAATTACTAAATAGTGTCAAAATTGACATAAATGAGTTTTTAAAACAAAAACTATTTTATTAGATGAGAAAATAGTTGTAAAAGTAAAAGATTTAGACAAATGAAATATATAATTTTTAAAATGTTATTAATTATCCACTTTAGTTTCTATTGTAATTTTATAGTAAATATATTCACCATATTGTTTAAAATTCAAGAAGAGATGGTAGGAGTTAATTTCTTTTATTAAGGGTTAAAGATAAAAGACATGGTTAATTTTGTGGCCTAAACATGTATAAAACCTATTGGTTGAGAGGATTTAGACACACACTCATCTTATATTCTAAATAAAAAATGTTTGGACAATTTGAAACCAAAAATCTATTTATAATAAATTAATATTTAAATACTTCCCTAAAGTGCCCATCTCCTCTCCTATAACAGAAAACTTATTCTCTTTGAATAACACCTATAATTCCCTTTTTAATGAATAAAACTTGCCCATTTACTCTCCAAATATCTCTCACATCATTATATAGGACAAAATTTGGGCAGATATATATCCTAGGGAGACCATTTGTGAAAATCATAAAAAGATACTCAAAAAATAAGTAATTGTTTTATCACTTTTTCAAAATCCTTTTCTTCTTTTACATCCTCTTATAATGTTATTCAGATAATAAATAAATGAATAATGTATCTTATACATTTTTTGATGTTATTATAATTTTGGGACAACCATATACCTTCTTATATCCATCACATGAATAACAATATCATCAGGTGTGGGTACGTATGGCCTACCATCTCCACGCCATGGTGTAATTTGTTATTCAACAATACATAATTTGTATGGGTATAATTATGTGTATAATGGATATAAATAAATAATACAACCTTATAATTACTCTATATAATTAATATACAATCCAATTCCATACCATTTAACCATTAAAGGATTGATATCGTTGCTCTTGCGTACATACGGCCTACCGTCTCCACTACATGATGAGATTAATTCTCGACGTTAACCATTAAAGAATGATTATAAAGTATATATAATAAATAAGAATTAAATATTTTAAATAATGATGATATGGTATTTATGTGTGTGTATATATATAAATTTCATTTAATTTCTTCCATTTAATTTAATAAGGAAATGGAAACAACATTCATGTGTATGTACGACCTACCATATCCATGAATGGTGTATTCCATTTCATTTATCTATCTATTATATTTATTTATATTATGAATATATATGGTATATAAATCATTTTTTCATTATCTATCTAATACTATCAAGAATAAAATATCAAAACACATGCAATAAAAAATGCAATTAATACCCAAAACATTGCATTAACATGGAATTGTTAATAAAAAAGTAATATAAAGTCGTAAAACAATCATATATGATATCATAAAAATTTCTATGATTATAGAATAAGTCAATAACATTATTTAAATCATTATACAGGATGTTCGGATACATACGAAGCAATTCGGACCTATAGTAAGAGATATTTTTGAAATATCATTATTATCGAAGAATGTTTAACCATTAGTATTTGTTAGGGTATATTTATCATACACATCCATGTTTTATAAATATATAATATTATTTATAATCTAATAATATTAATTTAAATTCAATTTTACCTATTGGTGATGTTTTATTAAATGGTATGGAATAAATATTTCATTTGTTTTCCATATGAGGTACTTTTTTACTTATCTGACATGAGTATGAGAAGAATGTTTTTTAACTTATACGGCATGAATGTATTTTTTACATATTCATAACACCATATGTCAATGAAACCTCATCTACATGATTTAAATTTTATTTTAAACTAAATTATTTTCTTTTAAAATTGTGTGTCATTTTGAGGAAATAAATTGTTTTTGAAAAAGAAAGGATATTTTCCTTAAGAATTAATTTCAAGTGTCTAATAAAAATTATTTACCATCTAATATGAAGCTCTTTAATTAGGGTTATGTTTATATACCTATTAATATAATTATTTGATTTATTAATTATGGAATGTTGTTTTATATGTATTATGTTATGATAAAAAGTTGATTAAGAAACCCATTTTATTTCATGGTTTATGCTATGATGAATGATTTTTTTTAGAACATGTAAGAATGGTTTAATTATGATATTAGTGAGACCTATATCCACCTATAATGCATTGGTTAAATATTGGTATCTAATGAGATAGAAATTACTATAATTATAAGTAAATATGGTTTAGTAGTACATGGCATGAATTAAAATTAAATCAAGTTTAGTATTACATAGATAGAACAACAAGTAAACCTAGTTAAACAATAGACTTTATATACTATGATGTTCTTGGATGCAATTCCTTGGAAACTATAGAAATCATATTATGTGATTATTTTTTCCATAATTCCATGTTTCATGCCAATTCTATTTTATCATGGTTAATGTTCCTTTACGATATATACCTTATGTACTGTAATGATTTGTCTCACGACTGAATATTTTTATATTTAAACTTTATGTTCATGTTTTTACATTATTATGTTAATGGTTTGTTTTATGTTCTCAATGTTTACCCTTACTGAGAATTTGGGCTCAGTCTTTTTATGATTTATTTTACCTGAGATATAAAAAATGTTTTAGGTAGGAAAAAAGGGGTTATTTATTGGATATGTTGAATATCTTCCACCAAGTTAGATGATTATGTTCCAATATTCCATAGATTCTAAACTAAAATGATATTTAGGTGTATATTTGTTTAATGTATTAATTATTAAAAAATGTAATTTTTATCTACCTCAATCTTGGTTTGTTAGAGAAATTCATATGAAAATCATGCATGATGAATCTACATTTATCTTTCTCATCACCTATATCTGGTTATATTGTCTCATTACATATTTTATATGAATCATTATAAAACATCACATGGAACATTGTGATTTTTTTCAATGTTCTATCTGATGTTCATCTGTCTGATGAATCAAATCACATCAGGACTTGAGAAATTCAATCCTTAATATGCCTATATTAAAACCATGATATTAAAACATTATAAAAATGATTTATCTATAATTTATTCTAATCATGTCCCTATTTAAAAAAACCTTTTATTCGATACATTTTTATTGACCTAGTAATGATGGTAAAATATATTATTGCAACATCTAAAGAAGACAGTCACAATAAATGTTCATTGACTCAATTCTTATGGATTTAACTTCTTTTAATTATCCAAATTTTTATTTTGAGAGATATAAAAAATTCTATTTATTTTAAAACTTTTAATTTCTTTTGACATTTTTAAAAACATTACAAAATCCACACTAATGAATTTAGAGATTCATATTTTATTTCTCTTTGATGTTCTATATCTATTGATTCTACCATGGTCTTTACCATACCCATAATATATAATTTTTTTTCCAATGGAATTCAATTGAAAAATAGTAACATCCCCCTTTGATTACTCATTAGTTGTTCACACTCAACTACATCAACAAACAATAACTTTTTTCCATATCATTAGAAACGTCTTAACAAATGTTTGACAAATCTCCAATCGAATAGTTATTCTGGAAAACCAAATGTTGTACATTCATTGATATTTTTTTGAAACTCCAGGTCACTTATTTTGAATTTCAATAATTTGAATTTTTTCTGAACCAATCATCAACTTTTTTGTTCCAATTATTCTTAAAAAATTCATGAAAATCATCACCTTGGTGAATTATTATTTTGATAACCATATCCCACATCTTAAAACCTTAATGAAAGTATATCAGACTATTCTTTTTCTAGAAATCTTGTATGAAAAAAATCTATGTACAAAACTAGTATTAGTCACCTCCTTTTTCTTAAAAAACATTATTCAAACATTCTACACACTAACTTGGATCTTGATATTTTCATGATGTTGGGAACCTAAATGATCCCCAAAGGATCATAACTTATGTAGGAAGTTTCATAAGAAATTACATAATTTATTTCTTACATAGAAACATCAAAAATATAAATTTATCACCTTATTACAATTCAATTGTTCATATTTTTCAAAAAAAACACTAATAAAATTTAGTTGTTAACAAATAAAAATAGTTTTATCAAAATATAAAAATGTATCATAAAAATAGATAGAATATATAACTATAGAGTTATGGGAGTAATTGTTGAGAAAGAGTGGAGCCCAATTATTATATCTGTTATTGAATAAAATATGGTTAACCAAAACTGAAAAATTGATTGATTGGTTTGAACATAATAACTAAACTTGAATAGAATATGTTTAAACTATAAGAATCGGGGTGGGTGATATATCGTTTAAAAATTTATTTTCATCCATTAATGATAATTAGAAAAAAAATCTATACCAAGAGGTAACTATTGGTTTTAAATTAAATGAATATTTGATTTATCAGATTCTATAATTATGTAGGCATTGTTGGGTAGATATGCATAAACCCCTATAATAATTTAGAAATTTTTTGTTGACATGAATGTTATAGGGGTAAATATGGATCTAATGATGATAAACAATTACCTTTTTTTATTAGATTTATTGGTAATGGACTGGTTGTAACACTATTACTGGTTTTTAATAAATAATTTCAATGAATTTGAAAACAAATCCATTTATTTTTCCCTCATCGATAAATGACCATTAATAATAAAATATAAGGGATTAGGCATACCAATGGTGAAATATTATGTGATTTTTTGGGGGATATTTAGGAGGATACAGTTTAGATAACCCCGCCATGAAATTTTTGAACAATGATTGGTCAAATATATTTTGGAAATACTTTGTTATTAATGTTTCAAGAATTATAGATGATGATCCAAGTGTTTATTTAGTGGGTAAATCCCCTACATAGGCTAGAAATAAAATTTCAAATATAGATCAAAATGCACAATAAATTGGATCTGGTGGACTAATTAATGGGATAACTTCCATTGATGTACATACATTTAGTTCTAAAAAAAGCATGAATATGTACCTGACTTGTGATCCTACCCCCATGGTAAGGCCCATAGTGTTTTCCCACACATCACAAACCTAATTCCAAGATGAACCAACTCTAAAACCTCATGTTCCCTAAAGAATTTAAAAAATTATTGAGTTCTATATTGACTATTTAAAACAAATTTTAGAATCCCTTGTAGAATTCAATTTATTTTTTTCAGTGAGGCATTTCAAAAAATAAAAATTATGTTCCCTCTGACATAATATAACTTATAAATAGGGATAAAATAACCAATTTAATGTTAGTTTTTTAAAACATGAACAAGAAGGATGGTTTTTTCAGGGTAAAAAAGTAAAAAAAAATATGAAACTTCCAGTGTCATGATAAATCTCATCCTAGATAGAATTTCCTACATTCATTGACAAATCAATAAATGAGAAACACAATACAATAAATTGTAAAAAAAATAAATTTCTGCTAATTTACTTTATAACTCAAATAGTAAAAATCGATAACAATATTTCAAGCATATGAAAACAATTTATTGAATTTCCACCATCAAAGACTAAAGTAAATTCCATGTTAAATAGAAAATAAAAATATAGTGTTACTCAACTAATAAATAACACTGATTTTAAAAATTCATAACTATCAATTTTTTAGTCATAAGCTATTGATGAGTGGAGGTGAGAAAGTAAAATGTAGGAGTGTTTCTTACTTTTTATGTGTACACTCTCTCACTATCAAATATAATGGTCCCATAACATTCAAAATTCCATGAACTATATAGGATTTTGTATTTAAATATGTGATTTTACATTTATGAGCTTCAATAATTGGAATATGTTACTCTATTTACTCAAATTTAATGGTTATGAAACTAAAAACTAGTATGATTATGATCTAATTATCCAAAAAAATCACTAAACATTTTATAATCATTGAAAAAGTGTGGCTCTGAGTAATGGATATGTTTTTCCATAAATATTTTTTGGTTTGTACATGTAAGATGATTAGTAAGTCAAAATAACACCTTTGATTCGAGGAAGATAATTTCACCAAATATAAAAAATGATTATAAATTTTTACAAAGGTACACTACCACATGAATTTAGGAAAGAATATATCACATTAAAAATTTTGAAAATATAAAATATCTAATAGAGGAAAAACCAAACCACAATTTCAACAAGTTTAATTTATTATCTTTTAATTTTCTACTATATTTTAAAATTAATGGGCCACAAATTTATGATTTTGAAGATGAATCTTAAACTAAAACCAAACATAGATTTAATGGATTTAAAATTAATCCACATGAAAAGGATTTATGTTTCAAGACATTAGAATGTGATTATTAAATTACCAGTGTTCCCATTCCTAATTCAATTAAAAAATCTATAAATAATGAATTTGATGATGTTTTAGAATATTTTATTGAAAATTATAATAATTTTTAATCTCAAAAAAATCTTGAGTATTATAAAAAAATTTAAAATAATTCTCATAATTTAGTCATTGAATTTATTTATAAGTATGTACATCTTTTTGGAAATAAGAATTTTTCATAGTTCATTGAACATATTTATGTTACTATTTGAATTAATTATTATTCATGTTTTGGGAGTGTTTTAGATGACAAGATATATGGTGTAGAGTCAATACAACCATCATTCCTTGTAAAAATATCCACCAAGTGTAGAGATAAAACATTTTCAATTCAATGTCAAATATTTATTTTTAGAAGAGAATGTGATATTTCCAATAATTATTGTAAAAGGGTTATCCATATATAATTAAAATCAATTTTTAAGATCCCTTATAAAGAACAATAACTTTATAGTAAGGACACCAAATGACCTGACAAGAATTATTAATTTGTTATAAATTCGTAGAATTTTGTTTTAGGATGTTTCTAAACCTATTAGGTTATTTTAAAAGAGGTTAAATTGATCAATTTTTTTTGGTTTTTAAGAAACATGTTATCAACTTTATGGAATCCTAAATAATTATTCCAATTTTGGATTGATAATAGGCGAGTAGTATCTATAATGTTTTTAAAATAAATTTCTTTTTCTATTTTAAATACTGAATTTTCAGAACATATCCTGATTAGACTTTAAAAAAAAATAATAGTGTGAATATAAAATATAAAATGGTACCTGGTAACCATGAAATATCACATCCCTCTTTCATTCCTTGATGAAATTTATAATTGGATTGTAGGGTAGTGCCATTATTGGTTTCTGGATGCTTTTAGGGAACATTTAGATTCACATCGCACGTGATGATCAATAAAAATCCACCTTTAGCTATCCTTTTTTTTAATTTTCTTATATAATGATATATGTTGTACTATGTAATGTTATGGGCTCCTTTAATAGGTGTATGATGGATATTTATTTAGTTTTTATAGGTTTAAATGATAGTTTTTATAGATTATTTCATAGGGATTCTATTTTAAGAACTATTTTATGAGCCTTATTTTTAACCTTGGAACATGTATTGAGAATAACCATATTTTTTACAATGAGATATTTAATTTTATGGTGGATACCTGACTTTTTATTAGAAATTTATAATTTATGGATGTAATTAATGTTGATAAGTCTAAGGATTATGTTACATCATCATCATAATAACCAATAACAATGAAGGATGTGAGACCATTCTATAGACATTCCTGGTTTTATAGGATGTTTATAAATGATTTTACCAAGATATCATTACCTTTTTCAAGATTTATTTGAAAAGAGTATGATTTTATCTTTTATGGGAGGTGTAGAAAATCTCTTAGGGAGGTGAAATAAATTTTAGTATCCCACCCGTTATATTTCCACCATTATGGGATTTACCATTTTTATTAATCATTGATGCCTCATGTTTTTCGCTTAGGGCTATTTTATGTGAAAAGGTTGAAATTTGGTCTCATTAAATTTTTTATACATATATGAAAATATATTTAACAAAATATAATTATAAAACCATTGTGACAGAATTTCTGGTAACTGAATATGATTTATATAATTTTTAGTTTTACATTATAGGAAAAAAATTATTTTCATCGCTGACCGTTCTTCACTAAAGTTTTTAATAGGGAAATATGAATAAATATTAAAGTTTTATTAATAGATATTATTATGGTAGGAATTGTATGTTGAGATTAGAGATATGATTCATAATGATAAATTAGTGGAAAACCATTTGATTAGACCATATAATATTATTAGTGAGAAGCAAAAAAACTATCACCCTATTAAAGAATCGTATAAATATAATGAACATCATGTTATAGAGAGGTTAATACCATGGTTTTATGGTAATGTTAATTAAATGGATTCTAATGAAATTATTCAATAGTTTTAAATAAAATAATTTTTTGAGTTAGTGAGTGATAAAAATGAATAAATATGGGTTGATCCATATTTATGGAACCTTGGATGGGAACAAATCAGTAGGTGATGCAATTTTTATTATGAGTTATAATGAGAGATGAATTTAATTATGCATTGATTTGTGGTAGCTACATTGTTCCATAAAAGACAACAATGAAGTTTCTTGATGCATGTTTGTTTTCAAAAAACTCTTTAAACTATAAATTTTAGTTATTTTAATCATTTAAAATCTCTCATTTTCAAGGGAATGTTTCAAGGAGAAAAAATATTAAACAACAGCCCATCTTGTATGATGATGTTTTTAATATTTTGGGTATGGATTTCATAGGATTATTTAATAATACGTTTTGATAACTATATATTATATTTGTTATTGATAATATGTCTTATAGGGTAAAAACTATTCCCACTAGAACATATAGTTCTTAATTAGTTTCAAAAAATTTAATAGGTAACTTATTTTATAGATTTGGGATGCCTAAATTTATCAACACTGATGAGGGAAATCTGATTTTGAATTTGAATATATATAATGTTTCAGAAAATTTTATATTTTAACATTGGTTTTATACTCCATACTATTCACAAGAAAAATATATTCTATAGATATAAAGCAATGATATCAAACACATTATTTTTATTTTTTTATCCAAATAAGAAATATTGGTGATTGAGATTAAATTATTCTTTTTGTGATTATATGATTTCTTAAAAATTATAATTTATATTTCACCCATTAGGATAATATATGATATATCTTTTTAAAATACATGTGGAGTTATAACAAAAATCATATAGTGTTATAAAAAGTTTAACAAATCTATTTTCCACATGAGGAATATATCCTTAAATTTTTAGTTCTAACATTCTTTTATAATTAAATGAACATTCATAGGATTATAAGGAAGGGTTAGAGAGATTCTAGGGCTCATTTGAAGCTTAGAGCATTGGTATTCAGAGTAGGAAGAGGCATACAGTTACCAAATTGATAGTCATAACCATGAAGCTAAATCATACATCCCTATAATAGGTGGAGTATGATTTCTAAACTATTCGAGGTACACCACGTGACTATGCGAGGATGTGAAGAAAAACTACAATGGGGACCCACAATGGCTACACATAGATTATTAATCTCTGCAACATACCCTCATAGGTAGTTCCAATTAGGCAGTGAAAACACATGGTTAGCACCTAGTTTTTCCAAATCATGTGTCCAAATCATAAACTGCTTAAAATGATGAAATTACTAAAATGACCCAATAATTTTAACAAATGTCCCTAATTTTTTTCCTCCCACAAATATCCAATTCACCCTCAAATTTAGAGATCCTAATATCCTCTTGGGCTTGGTGATAAATTTAATTTTTGGCCTCCCATTGAAGAAAATGTTTCCATGTTGGATACCTATATATAATGTCTTTGTTCCTCTTTCTTTATTTAATCGATTATCTTTCCATATGGATTGAAAAATGAATGAAATCTATTTTCCCATGTTTTTATGGAATTATTTATTTCAATGGTTTTTCTATATCTTTACATAATAAAAATCTATTATCAACCGGATTGTTAATAACAAAGATAAGGTTGTTGGTATCATTATTTTCCATAAAAGTCAAGTGATTTATATATTAAGTTATTTTGTTGTACTTCAGACCTTCCAAGAATCTACTATTTAAAAGTATTTTATGTTATATAAAATGTATTGGCTGACATTATAAGACCAACGTGATTTGAAATCACCTATGAGGGTAGAGTATGTCATGTAGAACTACCCTATTAGATGTATTTCAAAACTAGACAAGACAACCCTAAGTAAATTATGAGTTTGTTTCTCCTTAAGATACATGTTCTTTACCCCGAGTAATTTTGATGTTATATTTAATTAAATATGAAGAAAGCTAATTAAATTGAATGAAAGTATTGTTTTCACTGATTTCCCATTAAATTATCGATTATAAAATTTAACTAATTTTTTAGGTGAGTTAGACTTATCATTCCAATATGGATCAATTTGATTAAAAGTGATGTTAGATGGAATAATTAAATAAGTACACCATGAGAATTCATTGTGCCATTATAGGGGTGAAAAATTGGTTATGAATCAGGAAACCATGGATGTAATCATAGGGATTATTTAATTAAAATTAATTATTAATTGATTTTTTTCAGGTCATGGGTGATACATGGGTTCTCAATTGAATTTCATGGATGAGCTTACTTGGGTAGATAGATTTACAAAAAGAGATGTTCTAAACCTGTATTCCTTAAATGAAATTCCAAAGAAAGACTCTAAGGGAAGTGTTTATAGCATGGCATGAGTGAGTGTTGGGTTTCTCATCAGGAATTCCTAAGATGGACTCATATAAGAATTAATTTACAGCACAAATTAAGAGATATCTTAGTTCCAATGAGGTATGTCATAGATGAGCTTGTAGGGTGATGGTTTTATAACCGACTTAGAATGATACCCATGTTCCAATATAATAATTCATTTTACGTTTTCTAGATGAAATAATGATTAATTAAATAAAAATTTTCATATTCCATGTCAAATAACATACTTGAATTTCATCAATAATTTAAATACATAATAGCCCTTCTTATTTCGCATGCCAAGTTAACATTTTTATGGGATTTGTTCATCAATTACACCAATATGATCCACAGTGGGACACTTTGGATATGATATGGGTACTAATCCACTTTTACATGTTTAAAAAATAATTGGTAAATATTTTCGAGAAATGTTAGATTCTGATAAATTAAATCTAACAGATGGGTAACCTAGTTGAAACTTTGTCCCACATAAAATTTATGTATTTTATTATTAGTTTTTAATATTACAAGCACACTGATTCTATATGTATACATGGACTAGATGGAATTATAAATCATTTTTGATGGACTACTTATTATATGTCACACTCTTTTTGGTCTATCGATTGGTACTTAGACAGACTCTATAGATACAATCATGGAAAGAGGGAAGTGTTATTCTATAGATTATTGATTTATCTGTTGTTGGATAGAGTATGGGTGTAGAGGACCAATATTATTATTGGGATGTAATTAAATATAACTTTTAATATTTTCTTAAATTTTTTATGAATTATGGAATGTTATTATTCCTCTATTTTACATGTATTATATTTTTTATAGAAAGTCATGATCATCATTTTGGTATATGATATTGGGAATAGTTTATACTAGTTTATTTATGGTGTCTTTATGATATTATTATCCCACTACTGGTTTTTTAATATGATTTTACTATTTATTACTATTATGTTACCTCAATGACACACTCAGATCATGAGGGTAAAGTCTCCCCAATAGGATCTTATAGACCCACAACACTAGTCAGAAACCATTGGTATATGGTGAGATGTTCTTGTAGCAATATGACTATAAATTTAGCAATTATTATCATGTGATCCAGGTTGAAGTGTCAAAAGTTATAGAAGATAATTATTTTCCATTTTTATTAGTATTATGGTTGGGTGAAAGAATACAAGGAATGTTTTGTAATTTGGTAAGGATCCTATTATCGGAAATAGATAACCAACACATATGTAAAATCCAAACTTCCATGGAAGAGAATTTCTATTTAGGATTATTCCTACTACAGTTTGGTTGATTTTACCATTGGGTGACCAACAAGATATGTGGCATTAATTATTGTTGTTATAGATTCATCTTGTACCCTGGTATTAGTATGGAAATGATGTATTACTACATGCATCATTGTAGGAACAAAAGGATTTATTTCTCATGAATATGACATGCCATGTAGGATTTACTTCACGACTGCCTGATTATGTTCCATGTTGACATATATACCATGATTAGGAAAAGATTCAACATGCTTACTAATAGACCATTATTTTAAGATTATTTCCATTTTTATTGGTTTTATTTATCAATAGTAGCATGCCTTGTTGTGGTTATGATATAAAAATGGTTATTAAAGTGTCTACATCAACCTAAATGGCGTTTTTCTATATAATTTTATGCAGGAAATACAATTAGATAATTATGAAATTTTTGATCCAGGGACCGTTGGTTGCATGAGTTAAAACAATTATGGTTTTGATTAAATGAGGTCCAATAATAAGTTATAAATTGAATGGGGCTCTAAATATTTTACATGGTTACCATTATAATAAGACCATCATACATGAACTTGTTACATTCTAAATTTAAAAGTAAAAACCTATTTCCAGTTAGAAGATCTTTAATTTGAAACTTATGAAGCATATTAATTTATAACTTCATAATAGTAACGCAACTAACTATAAAATTTTATATACATAAAATAGTACAAAATTTTGATTCTTTAAATTTAAATAAATGTTTATCGATTAATGGTGTTCCCAATTATAACTTAACAGGTTTTCCTTTATAACTTATAGTTGAGACACTGTATACTAGAACCCATGGTTTGATATATGAGGACCTTCCCTTAAACTGAACCTTATATTGGGATATATGTAACACCTCATGCTTCCACGGTACGCTTCTCTTTGAATAATAAAATAGTATGCGATGTACGGAACACCGAGTTTAAGCGCACCACGACCTATCAAACTAGTTATTTAAAAAGACTTTATGAATAGTAATAACCACATTTTTTATTTTATATATATCCCATATAATTTTAACATTCATATTTTTGGTTTCATAGACATAATATAATGAAAAATTGAATTTTTCAGATAAAAGAAGTATTTTTAAAAAAATGCAGTTTTTCTGCCTTTAAATGGAGAACCCTTTATAAATTAAATATTTGACACTTTTATATATCCAATTTTATGAAATTAAATTATTTTTTATAATCGGGACATAAAAAAATTATTTTGGATAAATTTTTGGCGTTTTTATGATAACATTATTATTTTGATGAATAGTGAAAGGTACTAAATTTTAATTTAAAACAACTTTTTTAATCAAAATAATTTAGAGTGGTAAGTTATAAATTCGAAAGGTTTTGAAGTATAATTAGATTATATTTTTATCATTTAATCCAATGTTGTTCATTGAATGTAATTTCTCTTTTAAACCGGATATAAACACATATAAATCTTCTAATAGTTTTTATTTCTCAAAAATCCGCTTTCTGGTTTTGACAACGGGAATTAATTTTAAATTAATTAATGAAACTTATATGTCTTTAATTTATTAAAATATACTTCATTTTTTGATTCGGAATATCAAAATTATCTTAGGGTGAATTTTTGGTATTTTTCTGAAAATATTTAATTATTGATGAATACTGAAAAACATTACATTATTGTTTAAAAACAAACTTTTTATTTTAATAATTATTTATTTTGTTTAAATTTATTTTATGTAAAAATATATACATAATACCTATATTAGTTTAAGGTATTTTATTGGAGTCATCTTATAAGAAAATTAGATGTATAAAATTTTATTTAATTGTTAACGTCTTTTACCCACCTTCTCGACACGTTAGGGAATTTTCAAAAAAACGTAATTTTAATAATTCTGTGAATTGAATTTCAAAAATATGAGTCACGGTTGACATTAGTATGTAAAATTTTGTTCAATAAGATGAAATTAATTTGTGGTGAATAGTAACTTTTAATTTTATTTATCATGGTTAAAAGTAAATGTTGTAATTAAAGGTAAAAAAGATGTTATAATTACCCTAAAACATATCCTAATTCTATTGGATAAGTGTATTTTTACCAAAATAAACTTTAGGAATAAAATATGATCCTTTTGGTCCTCTTGGATTAGATTAGGAAATTTATTATTATTTTATTTAAAGAAGAGTTAGAAGTGTTAAATTCAATGTTTAATAACTAAACCATTTTTAACATTGGGTTATGCATAAGATAAATTTGACTATAAATTTTAATTATAAAGTTAAAAAAAATTACTACATAATGGTATTTTATTTATAATTTTTATAAAATTACATAACTAAATTTATTTATGACACAATGATGATGCAATAATTACCTTATCAATGAATGATTACAATAATTGATATTATAAATATCCAAATAAATATAAATTGAGACTTTTGATGAGTTCCACTAATTTTATAGGTTTAATATGACATTTTAGGTTTTATTAAATAAATTTTTTTCTAAGTTATAAATTTGTTACGACTTTCACAAAAATAAAATACCAAATAGTGTCAAAATTGACATAATTGAGTTTTTTAAACAAATGTTATTTTATTATATTATATAATAGTCCTTAAAATCAATGTTTCTTCCAAAGGACTTATATAATGATATATATGTTATTAATGAACCACTTTATGTTCTCTTGGAAATTTATAGTATGTTTATTAACCATATAATATAAAAATAGAAGGATACATGGTAAATGTCAAACTATTTAACAGAGTTAAATAAAAAAGATAAGGTTAATAAGGTGACCTAAACCTATCTAAAACTTATTGGTTGAGAGATTTTAGACCCATACCCACATTTTTCATGAAATTAATCCATTTTGATCCATTAGAAATAGAAAATTTATTTATAATAAAATAATATTTCAAGCTTTTCCAAAAGTGACATTCACCTCTCTTATAAAAGGGCACTTACCCTTCTCTTAATTTCACACCTCCAAAGCCATTTGTATTCGCCAAAACCTTCCAAAATATCCTCTAAAATAATATTAATTCATATTATAGTACTTCCTTTGATCATAAATCCATCCTAAGGAGCCATTTTGATCAAATCAAAAGGAAGCACCAGAAGAAGAGGTAATAATTCCATCACCTCTTTCAAAATTATCTTCTTCTTCCACTTCCTCTTTATTTGCTTTTTTAATACCAAAATTATAACTCTAGTACCCACTACATACTATGATGTTATTATAAATATGTTACAACCATATTAATTATTCTATCCATCCTATGAATGAAAAAGTCACCATATGTGCGTTTGTACGGCTTACCATCTCCACGTCGTGGTGTAATTGTTATTCAACACATAATTATTTGGATGGGTATAATAATGATGTATAATTTATGTACAAAATAAATATAACATGTTTATGATTCTGTATATATGATATAATATCCAATTATATACGATTTCTCCTTTAATCGAATGATATTATCACTCATGTGTACGTAAGGATAACCGTCTCCACGAACGCGATGAGATTCATTCCCCATCGTGACCATTCAAGAATAATTTTTATTTTGTAATTGAAAATAATTTTCTAGAACATAATATCATCCTGGATAAAAATAAAATACATCCTATTGATAACAATCATGACTTACGTAACAAAACATATAAAGAAAAGTGAATCAGTTAACACCTGAAACATAGATACTACTAAAATATTATTAACCAAGAAATATTAAAAGATAATACATGATATCAATTTTAAGTATATGGTTCTTTCAAAAATTAATAACAATTATTTCACCAGTATACATGAGGTTAAGATACCCTCAACTAAGGAAAAGTACAAGGTAAGGGGTTTCTTATCACTTTTAATTCCATGAGATTTCCATTGTTCGCCACTTATTTATTGCATGTGGTGTATTTTATACTACCATTTGATATATATTATAATTATTATCTTTATATTCATGGTATTTTGTGATTCATTGGGTGGTTATTAACTTTTTTTTATACGAATTGATTGATTACAACATGGTAAGGGGTTTTCATCTCACTTTAATTCTCATGAGATTCATGCAATATTTGCCACTGTTTCTTTTTGTGTGGTGTATGTACTGCCCATGGTTGTATTATTTGTGTAATCAAATTTAATATATGGGTATTTACATCTTCATTTTATGATCCTTCTCTCTTGGGATGTATGTTTCGTAAGTTACCAAATCGGTAATGGTATTTCTAATTTCAATTTCCACTCATAGGGTTTTATGCAAGCTTCATTGATTATTTTACTCCAATATTATGTGTGAAATCACTTTTTATTTATTTATGTAGTAATTTACACTCCCCTTTTTGTGGATATACTTTTGATGCACATAATCACTTCATTGATAAATTCTAAAGTCATCAATATGAACTTGATAAGAGTAATCTTAACTCAATTTCCATTCATTGAGTTAAACATCCAAGTCATTGGTGTTGTTTTTACAATAATATGTGTGAATATCCTCTGATTTATTTACACTGAATATCAAATCATATTGATTGTATTTATATTTTCCCACATAATTATGTCATTGATTTATCCTTAATATAAGGATACAGTCTTTATAAGGGATTTCATCTCTATTTTCATTCCATTGAGACTTCATTTTTGTTATGCGCCAATTAACTTTTATATGGTGTATATACTGTAATTTGACATAGCATATAATTAATACCTTTATTATCATGATATTATAAAGTTTTTATTACCTAAATTATTTTTATTCAAGTGTCTCTCATTTTTTTAAGAACTCTAACTAAAATATCATTTTAAAAGTTTTAAATATTTATTCTAAAAAATAATTTCATTAATGTCCATGTTTTAAAAATGGTCTTAAGGATTTATTTATATTGACAAGAATGTTTTAAAATTAAAATTACTTTTAAAAGTTTCCATGTGTTATGGGACACTTTGATCTATAAATATATTGTTAACAACTTCTTGATAAATAGTGAGACTTTTAAATGTTTTCAAGAAAATGGGATATTTCTCTCAAATAGTTTTAATGGTTATTTTCATCTATGACAATATCCTTTATTATTCTTGATTGAGGTTGATATATTATAATACAATCTTCTATATTGTATTTAATGAGTAATGTTTTACTATGGATGTGCTATTTTTATACCATTCATGGATTTTGGAAAAAATAATAACATTTCATATGCTACTTTTAATATGAATGTTTATGTAATGTTTCAACCTTTTCATATGAGGAATTCATTGGAAATAGTAAGTGATGGGTGGAGCCCTCTATAGCTCCTCGATGCATCGGTAGGTCTCATGAGACAAACTAGTGTCTTGGCACAAGGACTTGAAAAAATTTTATTTTTATTCTTGGAACGAGGCCATAACTATGTGGTTATGATGTCAGGAATTCTGCATTCCATCATTATGAAATTGGATATTGATATTACATGTGATTATTCGACTAGTATAGTATCCATGTGAATATTTAAATTACATTATTTTATTTATATTTCCCATATTATACATAATTTTAAGTTTAAAAGGCTTGTGTTTTAGTCTTATACAATGCCTTAAATGGATATACTTATTTATGATAGTTTCCATTATATCGATTTCCATACTGATTATATGAGATCACCCCTTTTTATGTTTTATTTTTTTCAAGATGCAAAGAAATATATTATGATTAAGCTACAGGAATAGGCTACACGATATAAGATTTTTCAAAAGGGACACAATGTTGTTTTTTATTGTATGATGTAATGTAAAACATATGTATGTATTTAGTACTTCCAATGCTAATAAACTGATCAGTCTTTTGGGACATGATTCCTTGTATCATGACAATGTTATGTAATAATTCACCGACTCTGGGCAACTGGGGTCGGGGTGTTACATTTTGTATCAGATGAAGTTTAGTACAAACCTTGGAAACATGATTTAGAAAAAACACTGATTAGATAACATTACCCTAAGATATAATTTGGGGATTAGTATATAAGAACATACAAATGTTTGGGTAATGTAAATATTATGTGGGTTTTCCAAGAAATACATCCATTTCTGGATACGAGCATGTAGAGGCAGATTTGGCACAGATGTACCTAGGGGTAAAACCTAAAAACACCACCTTGAGATAGACTCGAATGGGAACTGGTGCACAACAATGGGCCTTGCTTCATTCTTGGTTACAACACTCTCTGGTTATATGCTTAGGATAATTCTGATTTTTATTACAAACTGATTTGGAGGATTTAAATCTAATATGAGAATAAATAACCTTGGCTAATCCTAAGGTGATTTAGATTGAAAATAAGGTGTCATTATATTATCTAAATGATTTTATGACTATTGTAACTCACACAATGATTTCTGGTTTTAGTCAATGGCTGCATTCCATGGAATTACCTGAATCAATGTCTTATTCTATAGGATAACCTCTATGTCAAGGAAGAACCTATGTGGAAATAAATGGATGGGGAAATGTCTAAAAGTATTAATTATCTATGTTTATGGGATTACATTGGAAGATTGTTCTCTTATATGTGTAACCATGCAAATTGTAATGTGAAAATGATATTTGAGAAAGAATTATCTTTTATTTTTTGGCTATAGTTATAAAGAACCATTTGGGTTTATATGATCTTTGAATTTGAGGAAATTACATGTTATTATTTTTTGGGATGAAAATGAGAGGTATGAGATTACATTTGTGGTTAAATAATGTTATGGTTATTTGAAAGAATTTATCTCATTTTGGGAATGTTATAAAATATTGATTTTGAAAAAGGAAAACATGCGGACCGTTTGACAACCCATCGTGTCAGACAAAGTTGCGGGAATCAAACCCACAACCAGGGTGTGTTTGGGATTTATCGCCCACCAGTGGAATACGTGATGTCCCTAGTTAGTGTGACTAATTATTTTTAGTTAAATGATTTTATTGATTAATAATAAGTTGATTTGGGATTTTATGTTTTATCAAATGAATATACTTAGTGTAGGAAAATGATTTGGTGATTAATTGATAAATGTTATTTTGGAAGACGTTCTCTATTTTGAGAACATTATATGCCAATGGAAAATAAAATACTATTGTATTTCATTTTAGGAGTAATGGTGGATTTTTATCTGTGTTTTTATTGTGGATTTATAGTGATTTGGTTTATTTATGGAAATGATAAACCTATCATTGAGAATATGTGATTAGGTTATTTAATTTTAAGTATGTGACTTTAAGGTTAGTTGATGTTATTTAGAGAAACAATTTAACGTGGAAGACTATGTAATCAAATTCTTATATGTTTTAGGTTTCAGTCTTAGTTTGGATTATAATGAAGGATTTTAAAGACAATTGTTTATTAAATGGTATTTATTGAACTTTGGGTATTTTTTGTCTAATTTTAGAAATTAATATTAGTATTTATTTTTCTAAAGGATTATCCTTTTGGGGGATAATATAATATTTTACTAACCATTTTGGTTTTGGTTAATCTCTAAAGAAAAGAAAAATATATAGTTCATCATTTTTGGATTATGTGATTCTCTATAAGTTGATTCTAGTTCTTCAGGTGTGACCAAGTCATCTTGAATACTCATTGTTTGGGGTGGAAGATGAGTTTGTGGTAGAAATTAGTTAAAGTATGGAACTCTACTTATCAAGTAATTTTTCATATTCTATGAAGAAATTAATTCCTAAACCTTAGGGAAAGTATCTTAAACTAAAAAAATGTATTATTCTAATACCTTACATTATTCATCATAGATTTATGGCTTTGAGGCACTCAATTTTCCATTCACTTATTTTTGATTGATGACCTCAATCACTCCCTATAAATATTTACATTTTTCATCCAATTATAATTTCCACTAATTTTCTCGTATTCTAAATCCTAATTTGGTGGTGACTTTTTCATTTCTCTTTCCCTCTTATTAGGACTAAATTTTGTTAACCCAATTTTCCGGTGTGGGTTTTCCACAAAGGTATTTTCTATTTTTTTAACCTTTTATTTTCGAAGAACAATTTCAAATTAAGAGGACAAAATTTATTGAATGAGGGAAGAATGTAAGACCCCAAGCTTCCATGGTATGCTTCTTTTTTAATAAAACAATAGTGTGTGATGTATGCAACACTGAGTTCAGACGCACCACAAGCTATCAAACTAGCCATTTAGAAAGCTGTTATGAATAGTAATATCCACGTTTTTAATTTTATATATATCCCATATAATTTTAACATTCATATTTTGTGTTTCTTAGATATAATATAATGACAAATTCCATTTTTGAGATAAAAGAAGTATTTTTTAAAAAATTTAGCTTTCCGTCTTTTAATGGATAACCCATTCTAAATACAATATTTGACACTTTTATATATTAAATTTGAGTAAATTAAATTCTTCTTTAGAATCGGAATATAAAAAATTTAGTTTGGATAAATTTTTTGTGTTTTTATGATAACTTTTATATTTTGATGAATAGTGAAAGATACTAAATTTTATTTGAAAACAACTTTTTTAATAAAAAAAATTTAATGTGTTAAATTAAACATTTGAATGATTTTAAAGTATAATTAGATTATATTTTTATCATTTAATCCAATGTAGGTCATTGGAAGTAATTTCACTTTTAAACCAGACATAAACACATATCAATCTTTTGATAGTTTTTACTTCTCAAAAACACGCTTTCTGGATTTTACAATGGGAATTAATTTTAAATTAATTAATGCAACTTATATGTTTTTAATTTAGTAAAATAGACATCATTTTTGGATTCGTAATATCAAAATTAGCTTAGGGTGAATTATTGGTATTTTTTTTGAAAACATTCATTTTTTGATGAATAGTGAAAAACACCACGTTATTTTTTAAAACTGAATTTTTATTTAAATAATAATGTATTTTATTTAAATTTATTATAATACTACTACTAACTTCGTTTTTTTTTGTTATAATCCAAAAATTCTTTTAAGGAAAAAGTGAGAAACCCCAAGAGAAAACAAAGTTATTAAAGGACAACTTGAGCCTATTGGCATTTTTATCCTTAATAAGTTACCAAGAAAAAGCAGTTACTGATATTTCTGGATCATCTTTTATAAGGTCTTCAAATCAATGCACCATTCTATCCCATGCTTTCTTTTATTCCTATTTATTGATTTTCCCCGCATTGAGACCTCTTACAAGGATGTGATTCTGCTTGTCAATCCAGTCCTTATGTTCTCAATCGGTGTCCACCTGAACAGTCCTTCCTATCATTTTATCACCATCATCTATTAGAGCATGGGTCTCAAGGGATTCCTCCTCTGACAATTCTTCTCAAGAATTTAGTAGTATCTCTACAGGTTGATCAGCATCCATGATGGGATTCTACAGTACATCCCTGGTGGGAGTAGCCCCTTTGACTGCATCGGCCGCATCCCCTGCTCAAACTGCATTTCCATTTAAGTTGATAACACCCTCCCTCACTTGGGCCTTCACCTTCTTGGAAGAGTGGGTCTCCATTGGTGAAGGCAGTAGTGAATAATCCTTGTACCCTTTCTTCCCACCATGCTAGCCCTTCCTTCTCCTCTGACTATAAGTGTCGCTACCATAGAATTCATGAGCACTAACTCCTGATAACTGGCTTGGAGATTTATCACTAGACTCCTCCCACGGGATACCTTGCTCCTCATTGTGAGGTATTGTCCGATCATCCTCCTGATTCTTCCCTTCATCCTCCATGCTCCCAAATCGGTTACACAGCTTCAAAGCTGGCAACACACTCTTCATGCAAGACCTGATCACTGGAGATGTCTCAACCTGGGGACCCACAAAACCCTTGTTCTCAATACCTGCAAGGATAGCCTCCCTATAAGAAGATGTCTTGAAAGCCCTTGGATATTCCTCAGCTCCCATTCGAGTACCCACATCTGGATTATAATCACCCATATCAAGCTCTCCACAGCAGAGTTGGAAGTTGCTGGAGGATCCACTATATCCACTGCTGAGGGATCCTCCTCTTCAAATCCCTTTAGACCCAAATCATGTTTTAATCGAGCAAAAATATCCACAACCCGCGGCCCTGCCTCTTTAATCATATCACTCTTTGCTTCCGCTGTAGGAACCACGGGACACCGCTGCATGAGCTGAGACTCCCGGATGTTGGACTCAGTGACAGTCAAAACTGCATGATCAAACGCCTTTTTCACAGCCCTGCACACCTCCTTATACTCACCCAAACTATCACTATACCTCACCTGGACTACTGGATCAAGCTGCACCTAAAGTCCCTCAGATATATCGATCGCATTTGGACTAACCCGGATCCCGCGGTGACAACCAGAAGCCTGGTGGTGTAGCCTGTGATATCCCAAGTAGAATGTTGGCCATGATTCAAACACCGCCCTCTATTTCCATCGAAACTCTTCTCCAATTGAAATCCACATCCAATCTACTATAGGTATTGAAGCATCAACCTCAACACATACGTGAGGTAATATAGGGTGAAAAACTGTTGTCATTCAATCATCCAAACCCAGAAACCTTGCAACCATATTCCTTAGCATACATATAATATAAGGGGTCTGGAAAGGGAGTGGAAGATTAGGAAAATTTACCCACACCACTGACGAGGGAGGGTCACGATTCATGATGAAATCCACAGAAAAACGAAGGAGATAAAAACTGCATCTATTGAAGACACGAGGAGCGCGGGACTAGGTAACAATCAGGTCGACCTCTGAGGAGATGTGGATCATCAATTTCCACTGATCTAGAAGACCCACCACCGATCGATCTTGAAGACCCCATGAATCGAAAACAAATTTGTCAAACATGTCAACCGAGGGACGGCGACCTCGAAAACGAGCCACCAGCGTCAATCTGTGGAGGTTCACAGCAGCGTTGAACTCCTTTTTAGAAATCATGAGCTAGGGTGACCCTTCGTGAAGGTTGGGGACCTTAGGGTATAGAGGGACCGATGGGAAAGTGGGAAGGAAGGTCAGATTAGTGAAAGGGGTGAAAGGTCGGATCATGACAGAGGAAGGAAAATCATTCCCCCCTCCCCCCGCTGGGTAGGAGGTGGTCAGAGCCACATCCATGTTTTCTAGGGCATATCCTTTGATAGACACGATTGACATAAGTAAGTAAAATGTGGTTCAATAAGATGAAAATAATTTTGGTGAATCATAACTTTTGCATTTTATTTACCACGGTTAAAAATAAATATTGTAATTTAAGGTAAAAATGATGTTATAATTACCCTAACACATGTCTCAATTCTATTAGATAAGTGTATTTTGAAAAAAACATCTTTATGAATAAAATATGATCTTTTTGTTCCACTTGGATTATATTATGACATTTATTATTATTTTATTTAAAGAAGATATTAAAGTGTTCAATTCAATGTTTAATCACTAAACCATTTTTAATATAGGGTTATACATAAGATAAATTCAACTATAAATATTCATTATAAATCTAAAAATAATTCCTAAATAATATTTTGTTTATAATATTTAGATATTAAATAATTAAATTTATTTATGACACACTGATCATGCAGTAATTACCTTATTAATGAAAGATTAAAATAATTGATATTATAAATATCCAAATAAATATAAATTGAGACTTTTGATGAATTAAACTACTTTTTTAGGTAAATAAGACATTTTAGGGTTGATTAAATAAATTTCGTTTGATGTTATAAAGTTTTTATGACTTTGACAAACAGAAAATAACAAATAGTGTCAAAATTAACATAATTGAGTTTTTAAAACAAATACTATTTTATTAAATTATATAATAGTCCTAAAAATATAAGGTTCAGAAAAAAGGACTTATTTATTGATATATATGTTATTAATTAACCAATTTTTGTTCTCTTGGAAGTTTATATTAGGTTTATTAACCATATAATATAAAAATACAAGGAGACATGGTAAATGTCAAACTATTTAACAAAGAGTTAAATATAAAAGATAAGGTTAATATGGTGACCTAAACCTATCTAAAACCTATTTTTTGGGAGTTTATTGACCCATACACACCTTATACACTAAATTAATCCATTTTTAGCCATTAAAACCCAAAAATTAATTTATAATAAAATAATATTTCAATATTTTCCTAAAGTGACCCTCACCTATCTTATAAAAGGGAACTTCCTCTTATCTTAATTTCACATCTCTAATTCCATTTGGGTCAGCCATCCACTAGACAAATATCCTCCCAACTACTGTCAATTAATCCTATATGCCTTCCTTTGATCATAAATCCAACCTAATTGAGCTCTTTTGATCAAATAAAAAGGAAGCACCCGATGAAGAGGTAATAATTTCATCACCTCTTCCAAAATTATCTTTTTCTTCCACTTCCTCTTTCTTTTTTTTCATACGAAAATAATTAAAACAGTACCTTCCATATACTTTGATGTTATTATAAATATGTTACAACCATATTCATTATTCTATCCATCCTATGAATGACAAAGTCACCATACGTGGGTACATATGACTTACCGTCTCCACGTCGTGGTGTAGTAGTTATTCAACACTATAGTATTTGGATAGGTATAATAATGATTTATAATTGAAGTAAATAATAAATATAACATGTTAATTATTCTTTATATATGACATAACATCCAATTATATATGATTTCACCTTCAATTGAATGATATTTTCTCTCATGCGTACATACGGATTACTGTCTCCCTAAATGTGTTGAGATTCATTCCCCATCGTAACAATTCAAGAAAAATTTTCATTTTATGATTAAAAATAATGTTTAATAACATAATATCATTTTTTATACAAATAAAATACATCTTATACATAACAAAAATGACTTATGTAACAAAACATATAAAGAAAAGAAAATTAGTTAACACTTGAAACAATGATACTACTCAAATATTATTAACAATGAAAAATTAAAAAATCCTATATGTTATCCTATTTGTGTATATGGTTTTTTTATAATTCAATAACAATTATTCTACCAGTATAGAGGAGGTTAAAATACCCTCAACTTAGGAAAAGTACAAGGTAAGGGGTTTCTTATCTCACTTTTAATTCCATGAGATTCCCATTGGTCGCCACTTATTTATTGTATGTGGTGTATTGTGTACTAAAATTTGATATATATTATCATGATTATATTTATATTCATGTTATTATGTGATACATTTTGTGTTTATTAACTTTATTTCATATGAATTGATTTATTACAATGTGGTAAAGGGTTTTTATCTCACTTTTTTACCCGTGAGATTCATGCTACATTTTCCAGTGTTTCCTTTTTTTGGTGTATATACTACCCACAATTGTATTCTTTGTTTAATATAATTTAATTTATGGGTATTTACATATTCATTTTATGATCCTTCTTTCATGCGATGTATGTTTTGTAAGTTACCAAATTGGTAATGGAATTTCTAATTTCATTTTCCACTCATTGGGTTTTACGCAAACTTCATTGATTATTTTACTACAAGATTATGTGTGAAATCACTATCAATTTATTTATGTAGTAATTTACACTCCCCTTTGTGTGGATATAATTATGATAAGTCATTCCATTGATAAATTCATAAGTCATCAATATGATCTTGATAAGAGTAATCATAACTCAATTTCCATAGATTGAGTTAAACATACAAGACATTGGTGTTGCTTTTAAATGAATATGTGTGAATGTCCTCTAATTGATTTACTCTTAATATCCCATCATATTGAGTTTATTTATATTTTTCACACATAATTATTTCATTGATTTATCCTTAACTTCAGGATACAGTCTTTATAAAGTATTTCATCTCAATTTATATTCCATTGAGACTTTTTTGTTGTTATGTGTCAATTTACTTTTATATGGTGTATATACTGTACTTTGACATAGTATATCATAAATCCTTTTATTATCATGATATTATAATGTTTTTATTACCTCAATTACTTGTATTCAAGCATCTCTAATTTGGTTAGGAACTCTAACTAAATATCATTCTAAATGTTTTAAATATTCATTCTTATAAATCATTATCATTAATGTCCATGATTTAAAAATGGTTTTAATTATTTATTTAAATGGACTTGAATATTTGAAAATTAATATTACTTTTAAAAGTTTCAATGTGGTATGGGACACTTTGATTCAAAAATCTTTTTTTAACATCTTCTTGAGATATAGTGATACTTTTAAATGTTTTCAATAAAACGAGGATAATTCTCTCAAATAGTTTTACTGGTTATTTTCATCTATGTAAATATCCATCATTATTCTTGATTTAGTTTGATATATTGTAATAAAATATTCCATATTATATTGAATGAGTTATGTTTGACTGTGTATGTGAAATTTTTATACCATTTGTGGTTTTTGGTTAAAATATTAACATTTCATATGCTAGTTTTAGTATGAATGTTTATGTTATGTTTCAACCTTTTCATATGTTGAATTTATTGAACTTAGTAAGTGACGGGTGAATCTCGCTATAGCTCCTCAATGCATCGGTAGCTCTCATGAGACAAAATAGTGTCTTGACACAAGGCCTGAACAAAATTTTATTTATAGTATTTGAACGAGGCCTTGACTACTTGGTTATGATGTCCAACATTATGCATTCCATCATTAAAAAATTGGATATTGATATTACATGTTATTATTAGGCTATTAGAATATCCATGTGAATAATTAAATGTTATTATTTGATTTATTTTCTCCATATTATGCTGAAGTATAAGTTTAAAAGGCATTTGTTTTAGTCTTATACATTGCCATAAATTTTTATGCTTATTTATGATAGTTTCCTCTATATTGTTATCCTTAATGAGAATCTGAGATCACCCCTTTCTTATGTTTTATTTTTTCTAGGATGCAAAGAAGTATATTACGATTAACCTATAGGAATAGGCTAAGGGATATAAGATTTTCAAAGGGGACACAATGTTGTTTTTTATTTCATGATGTAATGTAAAACATATGTATGTATCTAGTACTTCAAAGGCTACTAAACTAATCAGTTTTTTCGGGACATGATTCCTTGTATCTTGCTAATGTTATGAAATAATTCACTAACTCTTGGTAACTCAGGCCCGAGAATTACAATATAGGTAGTATCTCATGTGATTCTTCAAGGTCTTATATGTCACATAGACCTAGATTTAGGAGTATGTGGTGGGGTGTGAGTCTTATATAAGAATTCTTTATCAAGTATTATTCTTATACAAATAATCTATATTGATATGAAACCATTATGAGGTTTTCACATTAAATTTATATAATTATGCCTCTACAAATTCCTCAATTCATGCACCAATAGGGATTAGATGACCATGCGCTAGAGGTGGAGGGACCTGATTCACCAGTACTACCTCATGTAGTGTCACTTATGGCACAACATTCCACTATTGATCACGGTGTAGATGGTTAGTTTTGTGATGGAATCTTATGAATTATAAAAAAGATATTGGTAGCCCCACAACCTACCCATACCAAGGAAGAGCTGATGTATGAATATTATTAGAAGAATATTCCATTTTTAAGGGGATGGTGGTCCACATGATGTTTATTCATCGATATAGTCCTTTTTATCTATCATAGAGAATCTTGAGACACCACATAAAAGGGGATTGAAGCATGCAACATATATTCTATGAGATTATTCCCAATGATGGTGGGATTTTATTTCCCATGAATACTATCAGTGGGATATGTTTTTGATGGATTTTTAGATAGGATTATATGATTATATTTTTCTCATGACATTAAAAGAAAGCATAAAAAGATATTTTATATATGTAGTGTATGCAAATTTATTAGTTATGTAATAATTCCCATATTTGATGGAGCTCCATCACTTAAAATAGATCTTTCTAGGTGACGAATTATATAGGTCAAGGAAATTGGAGGATGGTATTAAGTATTAAATTTGTTCATAGTTGAACATATTATGGTCACTATCATATCTAGGAAAGTTAGTAATGAACTCATTATAGAGAAAATCTGTCGAGAGACTGAAGTTGTGAGCTACAGAACATCATCTCCTAGAATTAAAACAGCTTCTTCTAATGGAATGAAGAACCATTTTGAGTATACTCAATGGAAAAATATTAGCTTGAGTATTTTATCAGGTAGCCATGTGATATTCCCTCAGTGTGGTAGGATAGTACATATAAATACACAATATATCAAGGACCTATTTGGGTGTCAGTATTCTGGAATGAGGGTTCATCTTTATAACTTTTATAGATATATTCATCTCGATGCTAGTGAGTGAGGATCTTCATTGAATCCATTTCAAGGAGTATGGATAGCAACCCCGTGTCTTGTAGTGAGTGGGATTACTAACATATGATCAGCCCTAGGAGGGAGTAATTACCGAGAGAGACAGACATAGATAATAAAAAACTAGTAGAGAGGTCCTTTCCAGGGTAGTCAACATATATCTTAGTATCATAGAAAAAGCAATATATTTTTAGTACAAGAAATCCTTGAGGATCAGAGTGTTATCCCTTCTTTGATTAGAGGTATGATCTTAAAATCCTAGAATATATTTTATTTTTTATTCGTTTCATCAACATTCCACTCATTCATATTAGTTTCTATTATCCAGATCATTGGGATCAAGATTCAATAATACTAGGGTGTCATTACACTCGACACCCCATTTTGGATTTCAACATAAAATTGTATGCCAGTTCAAGGGATGGCCCCTTGAGATAGTTTGGTATCATATATAATAGGACATATTTTCCCATGATATGAATGGATTTGACATTATTTTAAGGATGGATTGATTGGTTCTTTATAATAAAAATGATTATTTCTATCACTAGTGGGTTTCCTTTACATTAGTAGAGGGTGGTAGTTATATTTACAAGGGTGAATGGGACATACAAGAAAGTAAATATATACATAAGAAACATGGGATTGAATATTGAGAGAGAATATGGATAGATTTTATATGGATAACCAAGGAAAAAATCAGGATAATGTTCTTAATGTATTAGATTTTTTCTTTTATTTTTTACCTAAAAAACCTTCAGAACTACCTCATGAGATAGAGGTATAGTGTACTAGTGGTCTAGTTCTATAAGTAGCATTGATACCCTCTCACCATTATAGGATGTCTACTAATGTGTTTTTGGATCTCAAAAGATAAATATAGGAATTGGAATCTATATGGCCAAAAACTACCCCAATGGGTTCACCAATCCTTTTCTCCAAGAAGGAGGATAGTAACCTAAGAATCATCTTGGAATTACATCATTTTAAAATTATTATGGTAAATAATCAATATCCACTGACACATATAGATGACCACCTCAACTCTTTTTGAGGAGAAAGTGTTTTCTCCAAGATCAATTTGAGGTATGTCTACCATCAGGTGTCTGTTAGACCATATGTTGTAACATAAAAAACATTCAATAATAGATATGGATTGTCTTATTATTTTTCATGTTGTTCAGTATTATATACATACCAGTTGTATTCATGGATTTTATGAATTGGTTTCTCCACATATATCCAAATTAATTTATGGTTGTAATTATAGAAGAAATATTGATGTGCTCACATACCATACACCAACATGGTCAACATCCTAATATAATTTTTAGCACAATTTGAGAGGACCAACTATAATATATGCTAAAAAAATTTACATTTGGATCAATAAGGTGCACTTTACTGGATGCACACATAGATAAGAGTATCTTTTGACATAAAGAAGGTGAGATCCATTGTTTCTTGGGAGAAGACCATGAACGTTTGAGATATGGAGTGTCATGGGGTAGATGGATATTATAGGTGGTTTATACAATATTTACCACTTCTTTTAGTACTAATAATATGTTTTACAAAAAAATATTTCATGTTTATATGGTATGAAAAATGAGAGAATTATTTTAAAAAGTTGAAAGGTAGATTGAATTTCATGTTCATCCTGATTTTACATGAATGTAGCAGAGGCTACACATTTCATTTCGATGCATTATTAATTAGGATGGTAGATATTTTAATGCTTGGAGATTGTGTTATGGCATATGAGTCTCATCATTTGAGGCTTCATGAGTATAATTACCTAACATACAATATTTATATAGTAGTTGTGATTAATTCCATATATTTTTTGAGGAATTACTTATATTGTTTTTGTATTTATCTTACATAGACCAAAAAAACCTCTAGTATATATTTAAACAGTGTGAGTTAAATATCATGAAATGATAAAGGGTTGAATACATAGATTTATTAAACATTTAGTTTTATTTTACACCTATTAAATGATTTTTTTTTTGATGATATGAATTGATATATAATAATTTCACACATACAATTTAAGATGCCAACGATGAGTGTCAGTTGATAGAGATAAATATTGAGATGAACTTATAGGTCCCAGAGAATCATGGGTAGCATTTTATTATAGATTTATCCATGACCTCTCCATCTTTGGGTAGTGTGAAGATGATGAATCTTTCTGATCCTCAGGGCATTGAACTATGGGGTAGCATTTCAAGCCTTGATCTACCACATGGTAAGATCATTGATAAGGATGAGGTCATAAAAATTCATGGATGTGTGTTGGTCTTGATTAAATTCAAAATAAATTGATGCGAGTGTCTCATTACTCTATTTTGGATGTGAATCTATGCGTTATGAAGATGTACCAAGATTTAAACCGCCAGTATTGGTGTCCTAGTAAGAAAATTTAGATGGATGGTTTTGTTACTTGATATTATACCAATACGAAATTGACATAATAACACTATTGACCAGAATAAATTTTATAGTAATTGCCCAGCCATGAGTGGAAATGAGAGGATGTCACTATGGATTTTAATATGGGATTAACAAGGTTACCCCGAGGCTATGACACATTTTTAGTAATCATAGATATATTTTCAAAGGCCACTAACTTTATACCAATTAGAGATACATTTTTAGTGGATGACCATGGAAGGATATATTCCATATAGATTATATTCCATCACATAGTTCCATAAAATATTGTATTATACATAGACACTTGTTTTACATTGCTATTTGGGAAAGGGTTGTAGATGGTTTTGTGTTTGTAGGTTATAATGAATACAACCTATCACCAAAAGGATGATAGATTGTCCAAGCGTACTATAAATTTTTTAGATGATATTCTTAGGGATTTCACCCTAGATTTCATAGGTTCTTTGGAGAAAAACATAGCTCTCACTGAGTTATCTTGTAACAAAAGCATCCCCATGACTACACAGATTGATCTATATGAGGCCTTATAAGGTAGAACATGGAATTGAACACTATTATAGTATGAGGAAGTGGAGTAAGCACTTATGGGACCTTATCTCATTTAGGAGACTTCATATAATTTACAAAATATTAGGAAGTGGATGGATATAGCTCAATCTAGGTAGAAGTCATATGTCGATTGCCCCTACTGACCGATAAAGTTCAAGGCGGGGGATACAATTTTCATTAATAATTCACATATAATTGTCCATATATAGATTCATAAAAAATGGAATCCTTAATATCATTATTTCACAACTTTGGTTATTTTGGATAGAGTCAGGTCGAGATCCCATCGGTTGTAGTTACATAAAAGGTACCAAGATATTCATGTCATCATCAATGTTTTTCATGTTAACCATTACCACTCATACCCATATCATATTGTTTTCTATGATGTGTTCAATTATGAGGTGGATTCATCCTTTAACAAGAATCCTATACATTTCATTGATCAAATACTAAAGGATCTTTAGGGAAGGTCAGTTCTTCCGATATGGGTGCTAGCAGCACAACCATGTATAGAATTATACATGGGGGTGAGAGGCTAGTGTATATGATCATTAAATTGAGTTATTCTTAGATGATTCTTTTCCACCCTTATAAGGGAAATCATGAATTAATTATTTTAATAAGGGGATATTATAACAACTCGATTTTCCTCGTGAGGTACATGTCCTTTAATTTTTAGTTTAAACCTTTATTTATTACTAAATTAATGTTTCTAAGATTTTGATGAAGTATTCAAGATCTTATTTGGACCATTTAGACTATGGAGATTCAATTATTGGAGAAGTAGGTATAGGTGCACAATTATTATTAATTTTATAGTCTTATAAAAGATGGATAATGGTTGGTAAACCATGGAAGGTTGGTTGTACAATTGTTCAAAGAGTTATAGAACAATAACTGAGGTTATTTTCATGATTTGTGCATGTTTTTTCAAACTATACACCTAACCTACATGGGTAAAACCTCATAGGTAGTGAGAATGTATGGTAGGAGCTTGATTTTTCCAAGCCATGTAGAAAAACTTTTCACCTCTTAAATATTCCCAAATTATTGAAATACCCATGTTCTTTTAACTAATCTCCTCCTCTTTTCTTCATCCCATGCACACCTAAATCTCATTATCATTAGGATACCTAGATCTCATTCTATGATTGGTGACAAAATCATTGTCTTGTCCTTTCTTTAATAACTATTTTTCACATTGGATATGTACTGATAAGATCATCTTTTTGTTCTTTATTTTTATTTATTATCTTTATTTATGGAATTCTAAATCCATGTGAGTTATTTTTACATGTTTTCAATGTATTTATCCATTTATTTCATTTTTCTTAATGTATATGAAATTATATGATAATGTTATATGGGGATGCAACAACTATGTTTATGTAGGTGGTCTCATTCTTTTCTCTAAAATAATAGTGATTTATAAATTGCATTGTTGTTCTGTACACCATGAATTCCTTATTTCTCCACTTTAAATGATTATTATCTTAAGTAAATTTTTTGGGGATGTGTTATAGGACCCATGAGAACCAAAATCATAGATGAGGGTTGAGGTCCCCAAATAAAACCACCCCTTTTGAGGTTTCTAAAATAGAGAAAATAACCAAGAGTTTCTTATCAAATTGTTTCACTTTCTAAGGTGCGTTATTTACCCCTTATAGTAAGAAGGTTATAATTTATTAAATTAGGAGGGGATAAATTAAAAAGAATTGAATGATTTAGGTGTTTATAGTCTTTCTGTAATAAGTATATTAAATTAAACTACCTTATGAGGTGAGTTTTAATTATCCTTCCTAAATGATATTGTTAAAATAGATTAGAGGCGATGATAGATAGCAAGGTTAGATTGAGAGACCATTACCATTCATTATTTCATAAGGAGTGTGAAACATGGGTTACAATTAAGAAATTTATTGATACAATCATCAGGATTACTGAAATGAAATAAATTCAAAATGGATTTGTCTCACTCTATAGGAAATACATGGGTTCTCATAAGAATTCAATTAATGGGATTACTTTGGAGGATTGATTTATGACATTATAATAGATAAAAATGGGTTCATGAAATAGAATTACAAGGTCAAACTCATAGGTAAGTGATTATAATGTTCCAAAAGTAACAATTTAGTTTTCTATGTGGAACACCAATGATAGACTCAGAGGGAAAATTAGTTATACCACGCCTAGGGAGATACCTAGTTTTATATGAGGAATTTCATGGATGGTATTTTAGAGTGAAGGGTTTATAACACATAAGGATTGATACATTGGTTCCCATAAAAGAATTATATGGATGGTATCAGGTTGAAAAGTTGATTAATGAAACTAAATGACACATCTTCTAGGTCAATGAATAAACATGAAATTAATCAATACTTTATGAACATAATGTTAATGCTTATTTCCCATGCCATTTTGATATTTATGTGGGAAGCTATCTTCCCATATATAGATATAATAAAAGGTTTATTCCTTGGTTAAGGGATTAGTCCTGATTCAATTTTATAAAAAAAATCATAAATGTGAAATCTTTCAGAGACCATATAGCTTAGATCAAAGCAGGTGGTATTAGAGCAGTTTTCTATTCGTAACCCTATCAAACATTTGATTTATATATTTTATTACTATATTTTATTATTAACTAAGCAATAATTATTTATATATTCATGGATGAGATGGAATTTGGAACTGTTTTTGGTGGAAAACATAGTATATCTCTCACACTATTTGGGCCACCAAATGGTACCCAAGCAGACATCATTAAAAAAAGTCAAGGTCAAGGGGAAACTACAAACTATTGAAACTTGATTTATCTATTATATTATTTAATATGGTATTAGAATACTGATATTATTCTCAAGATTCTATTATAAAGAGATTATGATTTTTTGATCCTTTTTTATAGCTTTTGGTAGATGCATGTAACCATATTCCCGATGAATCCCTATTTTTAATTACATGAAATTTTAATAATATTTATATATGATATTGGAAATGATTTATAGCTTTTAATTTATTGTATTGGGATGATTTTATTATTTCAAGGCTAGTTATTTGATATTATTTCATTGTTTATTTATTTTATGTTATCCATATTCCACTCTTTGATCATGAGGGTATTGCCTCCTACCATACTATTACAGAACATCACTACATGTTAGAAGCCTCTATCATACGGGGAGACATGATTTATTCCATTTGGACACTAGTTTAGCTATAGTTATTAAGGGTGATATGGAAATATGTCACATAAATTGGTAATATCAACCTTTTTGAAGCTGAGAAAGTAAGAAATTTACATTTTAAAGAGTTTAATGAAATAAAATTAAGTTCTTATAAAAAAACATTTATTTAATATTTTAAAACAATTTCTTAAAATAATTAATTAGTCCTTAATAAGGATTTCAATAGAGTTGATAGAGTGTTATAGTTTGTTTCTATACATAAGAATTATACATTAAAATTCCATTCTAAATAGCCCAGTCCTTTTATTGTTAATATTTTTTCATTTCGTTCTATAAAGAATTGATAGGTAGGTAAATATTCCCCATTTATAGTTGTGGTAAATATAATAATGTCTTTTAGATAATTTTAGAAATATCCAATATGGGATAAGGTTCTTCTTGATTATATTGAGTACATATAAGACTGGGTTGTTTTATTCTATCACATTTGTTATTTTTCATAGATTATAAATCATGTAATCATATTTTCAAATGAAATTTTTGAAAAATAAGAACATATGATAAAATAAGTGTTTGGGGGTAGAAATATACTTTGGTAAATGAATATTTTTTTTGGTTTTTCATTATCATTTTTATATTTTATATTTTTCTTATTTTTGTGGCATATTAAACCAGATTATGATTAAATTGAATTCCATTATATGTTGGAACCTATGAAAATTTCAAGAATATATTTTTCCAAAAAAAACACAAAATAGATGAATGAATAAATGACTAGTTTACTTTAAATTTAATTTTTTTGAAGGTTATTAAGTTACCATTTATTTTAGAACCATGTCGCATGAAATATAGTCTAAATAATAGAATCATTTATTAGAAAGGATTATAAACCATTTTTAGAATATTTTTTAAAATTAAATTATGTACTTTGAGAACCAATCAAAAAATGATTAACATTAATTTTATATGATTCAGTAAAATAATCTGAGAATAGAGAAACATGTATTGAAAATGACTGATGCATTTTTTGATTTAAAATATGCTTTTCATAATAAATATCCATTCTAAACTACTATTTAAACCTAAACCTTATAATACACTATAACCCATTAATTAACAAGTCATGTAGACAAATTACAATCCCAAAACCCATTTCCATTTTTTCTAGATGTAATTACTTGATTATACCTAAACTCTAGTGTCTGGGAAGCAATTTTGGGAATAATATTTCATGGTAAAAATCAGTTTTGGGTTCTATTTCATTAAAATGTATTTTAAGTATAATCCTAAATTTATTTAAAAGATTTATGTAAAAAATATCCTTTAAAATTTTTTTAGTTGGTTCAATACACTATATTTAGATAAAATGTTACTCTCTACCATAAAAATGAAAATATCTGAAGAAAATACAAAAACAAGAGTAAAAAATTTAATATTGGTAATGGAATGAATAAAATTATTTTTATAGAATTTTAAAATTTTTGAACCTTCTAAAAAAATTCTTGGAGGTAAATCCTTTAAAATGGGGTGTCCTTGAGAACACTATACTTGAATGAAAACATGAAAACATGTATTTTATTTAAATTTGAGATAAACCTCCGCATTATTCCAGAGTTATTTGAAAATTTTCATCAAATAGAAACCTATAAATAGTACAAACAAGGAGGGTACTCTTGATAATAATAATTATATGACTTATTACGTAGTGATTTAGAAACAAATAAAGCCTATGGTAACCCATGCATGTGTTTTAGAATGAGTAAATATTTTCATAACTTCATAATTCATTTAATGAGAGAGATATTTCAAGGTAGGTAGGTATTCCAATCCATGAGAAGATAATAAAAGTATAAATTAATTGTTTTTACATAATATAAACAATTGAATGAAATAAATTAAGTAATCTTGATTAGTTTTGCTTGTCTGTAAATTAAAATGGTAACTCGTAATTTCTTGTGTATAAAATTTTACTTGGGAATATTTTGTGATGTTTACTCGTCCATGTGTCCATTGATTTATCAGGCGGTAATTTATTGAACATACAAAATTATTATTTTTTACTCTATAATTCAATTATTATATCCTTTTAGATTCTTAAATTTTGGAAAAATAAAATAATTTCAGATATTTCATGTGATTTCTGATTAAATTTGAAATGAATTGATTTGTTAATTTTTAGTTGTTTTATTTATTTCCTAGATTTAATGTCTAATTCCTAAAAAAAATATGTTTATTTGAAAACATTCATGTATTTTTTCGAACCATACTAATATTTTGTGAAATACTTCATCCTACAAGAGATTAATGTTGTATGTTAGTTAACATTTGGATGATACCTTTTCCAAGTGTTATAAAAGGAGTGTGATTAATTATGTTGATGTCATCTACGAATTAACATTTGGTTAAATTTGATTTTTTTTCCAATTATATTTTTTTCAAAGAGTGTTTTAACGTAACTACTAAAAGGTAATGTGATGGGTGATGGGGTGAGTATCCACCCAATTGACAAAGTGAAGTCTACCCATACAAATTAATGTAACATCCCGGGTAAATAAAGAATATGACATTATCATATTTATCAATATTTGTGAATAAAATGTTAATATTAATTTAAAGGGAACGCTATGCTCGATGGAGTACCCAATACGCAACAACGAGTTTCTTTGAAATCTTACGTTGCACACTAATAATAAAATAATATTATTTTAAATGGTAGTTAATGCCTAGCCGTTGTAATGGCGGTAATGAACAGAACTAACTACAAAATGATTATATATGTTTGTCAAATATTTTTACTTTTATCCAATAAATGTTAGAGGCTTAAAATGAGAATGAATCCTAAGTGTAAATATTCTAATATTCTTTAAAAGGTCGATTAACCAAATTTTGATGGTGAAACCTTTTTAAATCCACTTTTTGATACTTTTATATGTTATATTTGACAAAATAAAATCCTTCTTTAGAATCGGGATATCAAAATTTACTTTCTGTATGTTTTTGTTATTTTTCCGATAAAGTTCATTTTTTAATGAATAGTGAATGATGTTGTATTTTAATTCAAAAACTCTTTTTAATATAATTTATTTATATGGTTAGATTATCTTTTTAATTGGTTTTAAAGTTCAATTACAATATATTTTTACAATTTAATCCAATGGTGGTCATTGTAATTAATTTCACTTTGAAATTGGACAAAAACAAGTGTCAATCTTTTGATAGATGTTGTTTCTTAAAAACACGTCATTTGTTTTGACAACGGGAATTAATTATAAAATTAATTAATGAAACTTCTATGTTATGAATTTGGTAAAATGGACATCATTTTTGAATTCGGAATATCAAATATATCTTAGGATGAATTTTTGGTATTTTTTCTGAAAAACATCAATTTTTGATGAATAGTGAAACCACTAAGTGGTAGTTAAAAAACTGATTTTTTGTTTAAATGAAATTTTACCACATCTATGAATTGAATTTTAAAAATCCAACATACATGGTTGTCATTATTAAGTAAAATGTGGTTCAATTAGATGAAAATAATTTTTGTTGAATAGTAACTTTTGAGTTTTATTAATCGCAATTAGAGGTAATTAGTGTAATTTAAGGTAAAAATAATGTTTTAATAATATGAAATTACCTTGACACATGTCCTACCCTTATGGGATGAGTCATGTATGACCAATAAAATCCATGGTTCAACTTGGGGACCCCATGGAGCCACTTGGGTAAGAAAATGACATTAATAACTTTTTATTTAAAGTTAAAATAAAAATGTGACAAACATGTATTGTTTTACTAAAACAATTTTTACTTGGGGTTATATAAATTATCTTTTTTACTATAAATATTCATTATAAATATAAAAATATTTCCTACATCATGGTAATTTTTTTATAATTTTTAGACATTAAATAAATAAATTTATTTATGACACTATGATGATGCAGCGATTACCTCATTAATGAACGATTTAAATAAAATGAAAAGATAAGGTAAAATATAATATTAAAACTTGTCTGAAACCTATTTGATGGGTGGATTTAGAACCCTTATCACCTTAACCTAGAAATATTTCATTTTTTGACCTTTAAAATCCAAAAATCATTTCATAATAAAGTAACATTTCATGACCTTCCAAGAGTGCCCCTCCTCCCTCTTATAAAAGGCCTGCACCTCTACTCCCTTACCCACACCTATCAAGCCCTTGGATCATCCAAACTCTGCTCCTATTGTCTCTCCACATCCCTATATTCATATTAGGAGCCTTACCATAGGCAGAAATCTATTCAAGAAACCCTTTTGGTTCAAACCAAGGGGAGTTACCCGATTTAAAGGTAATGTCTTCTCTTATGTTCTTTTGTTTTATTTTGCTTATCCAGACCCCTAAACTCTTTTTATTCCTTTTTTTTATAATAATAACAGTATATTCAATATACTAGGATGTTTTTATTATAATTATTATAGCAAAACTTACACACACCTCCGTCTAATGGTTAAAGAATATACTGTTTCCGTGGATGGTGAATTATTGCCTCACGAAACAATGATTGTTCAATCATCATTAACACCTCTAATGGTGACCATTAAGATGTCACTATATTTATATATGATATATATTATGTTTATGTTTTCCTTATTCTTCTTTATTTTTCATTTATTCCATACCTTTATGGTTTCCATAGTGGGTAAACGTGATAATTTCATTTTAGAAAGTGCGGACTACCGCCCCCTCAAAGTGATTTGAAACGTTAATACCATATGTGGGATTAATAAAGGATGGAGTTAATGATGTTATATATGATATTATAATTTAATTATAATATACCTATTTATCATTAATTTTTCATTCCATTAAAGTATTAAATAGAAATGAAAGTAGCATTCATGCGTACGTACGGATTACCGTCTCCATGAACGGTGCATTTCATTTCTTATCTCCAAATGTTATGTACTATTATAAGTACATATATATAATGGATATATATTATATATATTACATATAAATTATTAATATAATTCTGGAATTATATAATATATATATCTATCATTTAGTTTTAATTCCATTGATATGACAAAGAAATCAAAAGTAGCGTTCATGCGTACGTACGGCCTACCGTCTCCATGAACGGTGAATTTCATTTTCTATCTTCAAATGTTATGGAATAGTATAAAATGAATTTATACTGGATATATAGGATATTTAAATCATTAATACTATTATGTGGATGATGTACTTATAACTACATGGAAAATTCTTTTCAAACAAGTTCATTTTTGACTCATGTACCGAACATCGACAAAAACGGCTGATATGAACTCTCATAATTAACTAATTATTATAACATTATAATATGTGATATGAATTGAATAATAAAATTTAAAGGATGTACTTAAGAAATTATAAATTTACCAAAGTTTATTATTCATGAATATAAATAAACGAACAAGATAAGTCGGACTTAAGGTAAGGGATCCAACATCTCTCTTTCTTTTTAAGTACTCTTTTTTATGTCATTTCTTTTAAGATCATATTTATTATTTTGGGGGATGTTATTTTATATTACTATTACTGTAATTTTTATGTTCATATTATGAGAGACCCTATTTGATCTCATCAATCCATTTTTTTTGGAAGTTTTAAGTGGCGCTGTTAGGCTGCCGAATTTTCGTAAGGGGATTTCTTATCTAACTTTTAATTCCGTGAGATTTCAATTGTTCCCCACTTATTTATTGAATGTGGTGTATTGTGTACTTCCCTTTCATATAAATTATCATTATTCTATTTATATTCATGGTATTATGTGATTCATTTGGTGTTTATTATCTTTTGGTCATATGACTCGATTGATCACAAACGAGGTAAGAAGTTTTTATCTCACTTTGTGTTCCCGTGAGATTCATGCTACATTTGCCACTATTTCATTTGGTGTGGTGTATTTACTGACCATTATTGTATTATTTTTGTAATATAATTTAATTTATGGGTATTTACATCTTCATTTAATGACCCTTCTTTCATGGGGTGTACGTTTCGAAAGTTACCCAAATCGGTAAGGGAACCTTTCAGCCTCCTCTTTTAAAAGACTTATTTTGTTATGTCTTTTAATTTATGTATTATTATGTTGGAATATTTTCTTATATATCCTTATTGATGTAAATTTTATGTCCAAGTTATGATATACCATTTTCTCTCTCATAAACTCATTTTTTGAATTTTAAAGTGACGTCGTTAGGTTGTCGAATTTTTGCAAGGGAACTTCTTAACCCAATTTCAATTCTTTGAGTTAAACCTAAACTTCTGGATTATGTCATACTATGAATATGTGTGGATGACCTATTATTTTTTTACACTTAATATCCACTTATATTAGGTGTATTTATATTTTTCACACATAATTATGTAATTGATTTATACTTAATCTAAGGATACCATCTTTGTAAGGGACTTTGTCTCAATCTCCTTTCATTGAGGCATATTTTGTTTTAATACAAGACTTTATTTTACACTATATAAACACCTTTGACTTTTCATTTCATTCAAAGGGAATCTTTTTCTATGAAGCGTTTTACTAAACGACAAAAAGGAATGTTTCTTTTAACGTACGCAGTGACAACGACCTTTCTGCCACTGCGAGTATTATTTGATCATTGGCTTCCTCAACAAACTGTAATGTTTTTAAAAGAAAATAAATACCATTTACTCTTTTATGTATTTTGGTATTGAAAATGGTTTTGATAATTGATTTTTTATGTCAATATATTTAAGTGATATATTTTGATTGAAATGTGGATATTTTTTCTTTCCTTTATATTTGTTTTATGTCTTATGATTTTATAATGGTACTTGGACATGACGGGTGGTTACGTGATAAACCAAATGATGGGTGGTGCCATGAATACCAGTATGGGTGGTTACATTATAATCTCCAATTCATCGGGTATGGAAGTCAGCTGCATGGCTATTCCATTTAGTGATATGTGTGGAAGTTGACCATATGGTTATTCCATTTTAGTATGTTTATGTACCAAGTTACCTTTATATGTTATGTGTTCTTTATATGGGTTTTATGGTAATATTTTGGTTACAAAAGGGGTAAGTAATGATCTTTTATTCAGTGAAGAGTATTTACTACTTCATAAAGTTGAAAGGTATTACTTATGATAAAGTATTCATGATTTACTTTTTGTTTTCAAGAAAACTAACAGTTTTCCTTCTTTGTGTATCCTTTACTGGGCTTTTTATGCTCATCCCAAGTTTTTGAAATGTTTTCCATAGAACTTAAAGATGAATAGGGTCAAGGATGGGATCAAGGAAAGACATGCTATCTAAAACATGGAACTAGACATGTTTCTTTTTAAGAGTTTTTATTTTATGGAAACTTAGTAGAAGTGTCTACTTTGTAATCTTTTGAGATGTAATAGTAATGTCTTAATTCTCTAAAACTCTAAACCTGAAAATATCATCTATGTGAATTATTCATTTAATTCATGATTATGTAATTTTTTAAGGCCGAGTCTTTATAGTTTGTATCAAAGGTTAGTTTAGATAACTTTAGAGGTTAGGGTATTCTTTAAGCATAAGTTACATTATAATAATGGTTTGGATTTTTGAAAGAGTCATAGTTTTAGATAAATTGAATGAGTTTAAGATAACATGAATAATTATATCTTAGTATTTACCCTCCACATAAGATATTATATGATGATTCTAATGATATACTCACACTGACCTTTTTGTTTTTAGTAAATGGCTCGATCTAGCAGGCACCAAAGTAATAGTGGATGTGAAGAAAACTGTGACGGTTTTCTGAAAGAACAACTAAATGATTTGGGAGCTGCAATGAGAACTCTTGTGGTTATTCTCAACCAACTATCAGGAGCCATGATTAACCACTTGAACCTTGGTGAGTTCTCTAATGCATCATGTACGATAGAACTAACTCGTTGTGGACGTTTAGGTAATAATTATAAAGGTAACCATTAGGGTTTATATGATCCTTACATTTGAGGTAATTATGGGTTACTATATGTTATGATGGAAAATGAAAGGCAAGAGATAAACTTCAGGTTAATTATGTTATGGTTATTTTTGAAGATTTTATCTCTTTTTGGGGAATGCTTTAAGAATTATATAGTTTTTGGAAAAAGGACAACACGCAGACCGTGTGACAACCCGTCACATCAGACGAAGCTGCGGGAATCGAACCCACAACCCAAGTGCGACTTGCATTTATCGCCTACCACTGGACTACATGAAGTCCCTGGTTAGTATGACTAATTCTCTTTAGTTAGATGATCTTATGAATCAGGAATAAGTTTATTTTGGGTTATCTATGGAAATTAGTAACCTATCATGGAAGATATGTGATTAGGTTAATTACATTTTAGTATGAGACTTTAAGAGTAACTAATGTTATTTGGAGATAAATTTTATGATTTACCTTGGAAAACTATGTGATTAAATACTTCAGATATTTGGGTTTCAATCATAGTTTGGTTTATTTTTGAAGAATTTTAAGGGCAATTTTGTATTTAATGGTCTCTGTTGAACTTTGGGTTGTTTGAAAAATTTTGAATATTAAGAGTAGTTTTTATTTTTGTAAAAGATTATCTTTTTTTGGGATTATCTAATCTTATACTAACAATTTTGGTTATGGTTAAGGTCTAAAGACGTGGGAAATATATAGTTCCCTTTTGTGGATTAGGTGATTCTCTAGAATTTGATTATATCGCTCAAAATGTGAACAAGTCATCCCAAATACTCACCTTTTGGAGAAAATATGGGTTTGTGTATGAAATCTAGTAAGTGATGAAAGTCTACACGACAAGTAAGTATGTTTCCTTATGTTTTAGTTAAGCTCATAAATAAATTCCCCAATGAAAAGTATCTTAAAACAAAAACATCGTCTGTTAACTTTTCCTACTGGGGAATAAAATATCATTTAACCCATAACAAGTTTGTGATTTTCTGGTGGTTAACTTTCTCCTAGACATATTTTCCCATCACTCTCCATCAGAACTTGATGGTTTTTTTTCTCCTCCATATCCATGTTTTCATGGAATCTTAGTATCTGTTGTCTCAGGTGACCTTTTTACTTTTCTTTATTTATTTTCAAGTGATAGTTTAATTTACTCCTTTTCCGATGTGGGGCTTTCAATGAAGTTTTCGAGCAAAATTTTAAAATTGTGAGGATGTGATTCCCAAAAGGGGGGATGGATGTAACATCCCAGGTAAATAAAGAATATGACATTCTCATATTTATCAATATTTGTGAATAAAATGTTAATATTACTTTAAATAGAATGTTATGCTCGATGGCGTACCCAATACGCAACAATGAGTTTTTTTGAAATCTTACGTTGCACACTAATAATAAAATAATATTATTTTAAATGGTAGTTAACGTCTAGCCGTTGTAATGGCGGGAATGAATAGAACTAACTTCAAAATGATTATATATGTTTGTCAAATATTTTTACTTTTATCCAATAAATGTTAGAGGCTTAAAATGCGAATGAATCCAATTTTAAGCGTAAATATTCTAATATTCTTTAAAAGGTTGATTAACCACCTTTTGATGGAGAACCCTTTTTAAATCCACTTTTTGACAATTTTATATGTTATATTTGATAAAATAAAATCTGTCTTTATAATTGGGACATCAAAATTTACTTTCTGTATGTTTTTGATATTTTTCCGATAAAGTTCATTTTTTTAATGAATAATGAATAATGTTGTATTTTAATTCAAAACCTCCTTTTAATATAATTTATTTATATGGTTAGATTATCTTTTTAATTGGTTTTAAAGTTCAATTAGAATATATTTTTACCATTTAATCCAATGGTGGTCATTGGAATGAATTTCACTTTGAAATTGGACATAAACAAGTGTTAATCTTTTGATAGATATTGTTTCTTAAAAACACGCTATTTGTTTTGACAGCGGGAATTAATTATAAAATTAATTACTGCAACTTTTATGTTATGAATTTGGTAAAATGGACATAATTTTTGAATTTGGAATATCAAATATATATTAGGGTGAATTTTTGGTATTTTTTCTGAAAAACTTTAATTTTTGATGAATAGTGAAACCACTAAATGGTAGTTAAAAAACTGATTTTTCGTTTAAATGAAATTTTACCGCATCTATGAATTGAATTTTAAAAATAAAAAATACATGGTTGTCATTATTAAGTAAAATTTGGTTCAATGGGATGAAAATAATTTTTGGTGAATAGTAACTTTTGAGTTTTATTAATCGCGATTAGAGGTAATTAGTGTAATTTAAAGTAAAAATAATGTTTTAATAATATGAAATTACCTTGACACATGTACTAACCTTATTTTATGAGTCATGTACGACCAATACAATCCATGCGTCAACTTGGGGACCCCATGGAGCCACTTGGGTAAGAAAATGACATTAATAACTTTTTATTTAAAGTTAAAATAAAAATGTCACAAACATGTATTGTTTTACTAAAAAAAATTTACTTAGGGTTATATAAGTTATCATTTTTACTATAAATATTAATTAAAATTCTAAAACCATTTCCTACATCATGGTAATTTTTTTATAATTTTTAGACATTAAATAAATAAATTTATTTATGACACCATGATGATGCAGCGATTACCTCATTAATGAACGATTTAAATAAAATGAAAATATAAGGTAAAATATAAGACTTACACTTGTCTAAAACCTATTTTATGGGTGGATTTAGAACCCTTATCATGTTAACCTCGAAATATATCATTGTGGGACCTTTAAAATCCGAAAATCATTTCATAATAAAGTAACATTTCATGACCTTCCAAGAGTGCCCCTCCTCCCTCTTATAAAAGGCCCCCACCTCTACTCCCTTACCCGCACCTCTAAAGCACTTGGCTCATCCAAACCCTACTCCAATTGTCTTTACACATCCCTCTCTTCATCTTAGGATCCTTAACTTAGGTAGAAATCTCTTCAAGAAAACCTTTTGGTTCAAACCAAGGGGAGTTACCTGATTTAAAGGTAATGTCTTCTCTTATGTTCTTTTGTTTTATTTTGCTTCTACAACCCCCTAAAATATTTTTATTACTTTATTTTGTAACAAAAACAGTATATTTAATATACTAGGATTTTTTTATGAGAATTATTAGAGCTAAACTTACACAAAACTTCATCTAATGGTTAAAGAACATACTATTTCCGTGGATGGCGAATTATTGCCTCACGAAACGATGATTGTCCAATCATCTTTTAACACCTCTCATGGTGGCCATTAATATTTCAATATATTTATATATGATATATATTATGTTTATGTTTTCATTATGCTTCTTTATTTTTCATTTATTCCATACCATTATGGTTTCCATAATGGGTAAACGTGATAATTTCATTTTAGGAAGTGCGGACTACCGCCCCCTCAAAGTGATTTGAAATGTTAATGCCATATGTGGGATTAATAAAGGATGGATTTAATGATGTTATATATGATATTATACTGTAATTATAATATACCTATGTATCATTACATTTTCATTCCATTAAAGTATGAAATAGAAATGAAAGTAGCGTTCATGCGTACGTATGGATTGTCGTCTCCATGAACGGTGCATTTCATTTCTTATCTCTAAATGTTATGTACTATTATAAGTACATATATATAATGGATATATATGATATATATTACATATAAATGATGAATATCATTATGGAATTATAATATATATATCTATCATTTATTTTTAATTCCATTGATATGACAAAGAAATGAAAGTAGCGTTCATGCGTACATACGGTCTACCGTCTCCATGAATGGTGCATTTCATTTTCTATCTCCAAATGTTATGGAATAGTATAAAATGAATTTATACTGGATATATATTATATTTAAATCATTAATACTATTATGGGGATGATGTACTTATAACTACATGGACAATTCTTTTCAAACAAGTTCATTTTTGACTCATGTACCGAACTTCGACAAAAACGGCTGATATGAACTCTCATAATTAACTAATTTTTATAACATTATAATATGTGATATTAATTGAATAATAAACTTTAAAGGAGGTCCTTAGGAAATTATAAATTGACTAAAGTTTATTATTCAGGAATATAAATAAACGAACAAGACAAGTCGGACTTAAGGTAAGGGATCCTACCTCTCTCTTTCTTTTTAAGTACTCTTTTTTATGTCATTTATTTTAAGATCCTCTTTATTATGTTGGGGGTGTTATTTTATATTCCTCTTACTGTAATTTTTATGTTAATATGATGAGAGACCCTATTTTAACTCATCAATCCATTTTTTTTGAAGTTTTAAGTGGCGTCGTTAGGTTGCCGAATTTTCGTAAGGGGATTTCTTATCTCACTTTTAATTTCGTGAGATTTCAATTGTTCGCCAATAATTTATTGCATGTGGTGTATTGTGTACTGACCATTCATATACATTGTCATGATTCTATTTATATTCATGTTATTATGTGATTCATTTGGTGTTTATTATCTTTTGTTCATACGACTCGATTGATCACAAACGAGGTAAGGGGTTTTTATCTCACTTTGTGTTCCCGTGAGATTCATGCTACATTTGCCACTATTTCATTTTGTGTAGTGTATTTATTGCCCGTGATTTTATTCTTTTTGTAATATAATTTAATTTATGGTTATTTACATCTTCATTGAATGACCCTTCTTTCATGGGGTGTACGTTTCGAAAGTTACCCAAATCGGTAGGGGAACCTTTCACCCTCCTCTTTTAAAAGACTTCTTTTGTTATGTATTTTAATTTACATATTATTATGTTGGAATATGTTCTTCTATATCCTTATTTATGTAAATTTTATTTCCAAGTGATGAGATACCATTTTCTCTCTCATAAACTCATTTTCTGAATTTTAAAGTGATGTGGTTAGGCTGTCGAATTTTTGCAAGGGAACTTCTTAACCCAATTTCAATTCTTTGGTTTAAACTTATACTTATTGATTATGTCGTAATATGAATACGGGTGGATTAACTCTTATTGTTTTACACTTAATATCCACTTATTTTGGGTGTATTTATATTTTTCACACATAATTATGTAATTGATTTATCCTTAATCTAAGGATACCGTCTTTGTAAGGGACTTCGTCTCCATCTCCTTTCATTGAGGCATATTTTGTTTTAATACAAGACTTTATTTTGTGCTGTATAAACACCTTTGAATTTTCATTTCACTCAAAGGGAATATTTTTCTATGAAGTTTTTTACTAAGCAAAAAAAAGGAATTTTTTTTTTAATGTACGCGGTGACAACGACCTTTCCACCACCGCGATTATTATTTGATCATTGGATTCCTCAACAAGCTGTAATGTTTTTAAAAGAAAATAAATACCATATAATATTTTATGTATTTTGGTATTGAAAATGGTTTTGATAATGGATTTGTTATGTCAATATAGTTAAGTTATATATTGTGATTGAAATGTGGAAATGTTTTCTTTCCTTTATATTTGTTTTATGTCCTATGATTTTATAATGGTACTTGTACATTTGGTGGGTGGTTACGTGATAAACTAAATGATGGGTGGTTCCATGAATACTAGGATGGGTGGTTACGTTATAATCTCCAATGCATTGGGTATGGAATTCGGCCGTATGTCTATTCCATTTAGTGATATGTGTGAAGTTGACCGTGTGGATATTCCATTTAATTATGTTTATGTCCCAAGTTTCCTTTATATGTTATGTGTTCTTTATATGGGTTTTATGGTAATATTTGGGTTACAAAAGGGGTAATTAATGATCTTTTATTCAGTGAAGAGTATTTAATACTTTATAAAGTTGAAAGGTATTACTTATCATAAAGTATTCATGATTTACTTTTTTTTTTGAAAAAAACTAACAGTTTTCCTTCTTTATGTATCCTTTACTGGGATTTTTATGCTCATCCCAAGTTTTTGAAATGTTTTACATAGGACTTAAAGATGAATAGGGTCAAGGATGGGATCAAGTAAAGACATTCTATCTAAAACATGGAACTAGAAATGTTTCTTTTTAAGATTTTTTATTTTATGGAAACTTAATAGAAGTGTCTACTTTGTAATCTTTTGAGATGTAATAGTTATGTCCTAATTATCTAAAACTATAAACCTGAAAAGATCTTCTATGTGAATTATTCATTTAATTCATGATTATGTAATGTTTTAAGGTCGGGTACTTATAATTAAGGTAAAAGGGGAGGCTATATGAAGGTATCTACAAAATATGTCTATTTTTTATAGTATGTACGGATTTCAATGGTGAAAAAAGTTATAGGAGAAATTTCTACCATATCTTACATTAGATGTGAAGAGTAGAGAATAGGGAGACTACCTACTAAACTACATGTACGATTTATATAATTCAATAATATATAATTAAAATGATTAAGTGTAGTCATATTAATTTGGGAATTCAGTTTCACGTTGGAGGAAAATTTTATGATATATTTGGAAATATTTTTAGTATAATCAGAGAGAAAATACTCTAGTATTATTATTTTAAAATCTTATAATTAATCTATAACATTGATGTAGAGGAAATATATTCAGCTACGCAACATGAGTGTTCGATATGCTATAAAATCTATAGGAAAAGGATAGATTTTTTTGGATTATTTTAATAATACATGATATTATTCTATGTTATTATATGGTTTTTAAAAGAGATTAAGATGGATAGATTTGATTTTATTAATTCCTTGGATTAATTTTCAATGTGTGGAAATTTGGGGTTTCATGATGAAAATGGATTAGTGTAACATTTCATGACTTTTATAAAGAGAATAAAACATTATAATTACTATAATAGGACTTCATGTGATGCATGAATGAATCCCTAGAAATATTGTATGACTCTATAGATAGAATATGTGTTTTTATTTCCCTATATAAGATATTCATCTTAAATGTATGACTATAAGTATGAGTATGACTCCATGTATATGACATTACAATGCATGTGTAAATATTTTATGTCATTTTATATCAATTTTAATTCATTTGAGATTTACAATATATAAATTCTTTAAGATATGTAAGACATCAAGATAGGGTGAATGACTTTTTTTTCTTCTATGTATGTCTTCACACATAGCAGAATTATGATAATTCTTCATTATGAAAAATTCATCTTCTATAATCTTTATTCTGGTGAAGGTAATGAAATGAGATGATTCAAAAAAAATTATCATCTCTAGAACACCATGAAGTATTTATAAGCTATGATAAATGCATTATTTGAGGAAAATTATAAGAGAATCAATTAACAAGATCACTATTCATTTTACTTTAGTATTTTAAATGAAGATATTCAAAATTACAATTCTAATGATTTAAATTAAATAAGAATTTTTATTGTTACATTAGTGTTTTTTTGAGTTAATAATCTATTTATTTTTGCTTTATATTTTTTCCCTTGAGATCACCATGTGTTTTTAGAAAAAAAAAATTGTGATTTGGGGCTTGATAGTAGGTGGCACACCATTGGGAATTGTTAGGGGAAAATTTCTACCATCCTTTAGATAATTGTGCATCAAATTGTCATCTTTTGTAGTGGTGATGGAATATTTGGTGCATAGTTTGACAAAACATGCAAACTAGCCAAGTGGCATGTCCCTCTTGAACAGTGATGGGTGAATAGTTGTAACATGATTTGAAAACCATGTGGCCTATCATGGGAATCGAAATGTGTAAATTTACACATTATACCTCTTCTAATATAACCAAAATTCTACTCCCATCCACCCATAGGGAATTTTCATCAGTGGGAGCTCCCTAAAATATTTCTTGAATCCTTGTAACTACAATCCATAGGTATTTTTCACACCGCTTCTTCCAGGGAACATCAAGTGAGAATGTTTCCTCAAGATTTTTCCCTTTTTAGGGTTCTTTATCCCCCTTCCTTGGTTTTCCATTTTACAGTAGGGAGTATGACCTAAAAAGGGATCGCCATTTTGTTTTTTTGGAAAAAAATTGTGATTTTTTGTTTGATCATACCTTGTTAGGGTTTTATGGTGGTTAAATTGTTGTTTCCAAAATTTTTAAAAAGTGTAAAAGTTTAGGGTAGGTTGTTACATGATTTTACATTATTGAATGATTTCAATATGCTTGTATGGTTGTTTAATTGTGTTATATGGATTATATTTGTTGTGATAATCATGATTTGTTCATTGTTTGGAATGATTATGTTATGTATGTTGTTTTTTTAAAACAATTTGGTTTTATTTTCTATTTGTCTCATTTTAGTTCTTCTTGGAAATGGTGTATGCCTTATCTGAAATGTGGGAAATGTGTTTTCAAAGATATTTAAAGGTGTAAATGTCTTGAGATTGGATTTTCCCTTGTGAAATGGGTTTCATTATATGATGGATTATTTTTGGTGCACTATAAATGTGTCTCTGAATTGTGAAGCAAGTTATAAGAATTGTTTTGATGTGAATATGATTTTGAATGTGGATTTTCATATAAGAAATGGTTGGATCTCATATGTCTACATCCAATGTTGTTTCAAAATTGATTTCCAAAAATATAAATGAGTTGAAATCTCTGTGTACTTGTGATTCTTGTAATTATTATTTGATATTATTGATTTATGTGATATTTGAAAAAGAATTTTATCATAGAGGTAATCTTGAGATCTAGGTGGGATATCTATAACTACTATGCTAGCTGATTTGGAAGTGTTTGTGGCCCGGATTCATCTAGATAGATTGATAATGATAGAATAAACTAAACATGTGACATGATAACAGACCACTGGAACTGGGGATGTGTTTCCCTATAGTGGTTCATTCATGGGAACACTATTTTAGAGACCATAAGACCTTGTGACATGTTTACCTATAATGGAAATGTTTCAAATGAATTAAAGGAAATGTGCATGTTAATTTTTCTCCTATTATTATATCATAGATCCTTTTATTCTGGGTGGCATCCTACTAGGATTTGGATAACAACCTTCATATAACATTGCACGTATTTAGATTTTGTTATGTATAACCCAGGTAAAGGAAAGATGATTCATGTCGATGGTAGATCTGGACTCTAGAGTTCAACTTCATGAAGGTGTTGGGGTGATGAGTTGAGGGAAAATTATATCTTATTTCATGGTGTTTTTTAGGATAGAATTTCCCCATTTCTATTGTAGTAATTTTTTTATTTGATTAATGTTTTAAACCTTGAATTTGAAAATTGTAGTGCCTAGTTTAGATTTGGCTATTTAGTTCGGTGTATTTTAATTGTTTTGGTAATTTATGCTTTTGAAAATGGGTCAAATCATTCCCAATGTACATTTTTATACCTATTCACTTGTTTCCATCCTATGGGGATCTGGACACCCCTTTGGTATATGCCATGAATAGGGATAGTTGTCGAGTTCATTGGAATTCCAATTTGGTACCTAAAAAATGGTATCAAAAAAGGTCACACTATTTTTGGGCCATGTTATTTGGGAAGATCCTGGATAGACTAGAGCTTGGATTTTAAAGGGTTCTAGTCCTATTTATGAGTGGGGTTTCGGGACAACACAGCTCATGAAAGGACTTCAGTCACCATGGGATGGTGGGATATTTTCTTTGACTTCTCCTCCAGGTGATATATATATATGATAAAGGCTATATATGGACATTTGGTGGGGATTTTATGGTAGTTTGACTTGTAATTGTGATGGATATGGTTACGTTTGGATTTACGTGCATGTTTGAAATTTGATATTGGTGATTAAATTCTTTAGAATGTCTATTGATGGTTTTAATAATGGGTTTTCCACATTGTTGTGTGTTGTAGAAAAATACATCATCAGGGAATTTCTATTCAACCATGTGTAGTGGTCGAAGAGAGTTATCCCTCACCATTCAGTCAGAGATTAGTAGAATAAGTGGTTTGATTTGTCAAATATTTGGGACATAGAGCGAGGTTTGTTCCTACATAGGTTATAGAATCCAAACAAGGTACTAGAAATAGAAAATCTCATGTGTTAGTCATGAACAAGCCTCCTTCATTTTGAGGTAGCATAAAACCTCATAAAGAAGAATATTTTTCTTGAGAATAGAGGGAGAATGTTCAAGTTTCATGATACTCCTGAGGCATATAATGTATGGTGTGCTTCTTTCTTGCTAATAGGTCCTAGTCATAAGTGGCGGGACTTAGTGGTGCAATCTATAAATCACAAGTGAATGGGGTATAAATACATCTAGTTCATTTTCAATGACTATAATTGTTTTGATATTTTATAATTTCTCATATCCTTAGTGTTCTTTGAGCATAGTCTAGGATACTGGGCCATGATAGAATATGCCAACCACTTTATAGAGCTTGTTTAATACACATCCAAGATCATTTCTAATTTTATGATTATGTCTCATAAGTTTTTGATGGGTTTTTGTCTTGAAATATGGTCTTAGGTTTTCTTTTTCATGTTGAATATGTCTAATGAGGTCCTTTACCATGCTATGATGGAAGAAATTTATTGTGGACACTTGTATTGTTTCTCAGGAGTAATGTTAGTAGTGGGAAGTTAATGTTAATTTATGAATAAAAGGAAGATGGGTGTGAATGGGAATAAGGGAGGTGGTAGTGTAACACCCCGATATTTTTTGAAATATATATTTTTAATTGATTTAATTTTTTGATATTTTTTATTTTACACAGCACTGAAAATAGTTATTATATATATATTAAAGAACTATGTTTGGATTTTTTATATTAAATTCCAAATTAATCATAAACTACAGACAATAAAAAGTTTATATATATCTATATAGAAAACTATGGTAATATTATGTTTTACATATGATTGATTTTCATTGAGGTCTTCCTAAACACGTGAGACCAAGTGTTACCAAACAATAATATATTATTTAAAAAATTATAATAATATATAACATATAGATTAAATTATATTTTTTAAATATTATTAATTATGTTTTGTAAATATATGGTGGTCACAAAATATAAATTAAATAATTAGTTACAAATTATTTAGAAAGGAATATAATAATAAGTTAAATATAAAGGGAGTATTTTTATAGAAAACCATTATTATGCTCACAAAGTGGTTTTGAAACTAATAAATTAAATTAATTACAGTTAATAATTTATTTTAATGTAATATGTATGTTTTATATCTATGTAAATATTTTTAATATTCATATAATAGTTTTTATCATCATAATGTAAAAATAAAACCAATTTTACACATACAATCCAATATTTTTATTAAGGAAATTTTACCTCCTTTTAATAGAATAACTATTTGAAATATAAATTTTGAAACTTTTATAAATCTTATATTTAAAAATAAAATTTATCTTATAAAGAGAAACATAAAAATTTGGTTAGGATTAATTTTTGTTATTTATCTATGATATTTCATTTTTTAATGAATAGCGATAATTACTAAAATTTAACTCAAAAATATGTTTTTATCTAATTTATATTTATGTTTAGATTATATTTTTAACTGATTTTATTGTTTAATTAGATCAAATTTTTACCAATGTAACCACTTTTGGTCATAAGAAATAATTTCACATTGATATTGGTTATAAAAACTATTAAATATTTTAAACATTTTTACTTTTAAAAACAATAATGGACATCCCATTTGCGGTATTAATTTTAAATTAATTCATTTCACTTCTGTGTTATGAATTTGGAATAATTGATTTGATATTAGGAATAATAAAAATTTATAATTTATAATTTTGTTGACTTATTTTTTGACCAAAAATATTTGTGTAAGTAATTACAATTAATTACAATGATTACGGTTAAGTTATGATTAATAAGGGACTAAACCCTAACCTTAAGGAAAAAAATACCATTATACTTTTCCAAAAGACATGTTATGTCACTACCCGTCCTCGGGGCCCGTGTCGTGACTACCTCAATCCCGCCTTCCATAGGCCAGGGGCTGACGACTAGCACCAAAGGCGTAAATCCCGATAACTTGGAAGACATTGCCTTTATAAAAGAAAACAAGCACCACAGAGTAAGCAAGCGGAAAAAGTAAACACTAAGTACAAGAGAAGTGCTGAAAAGTAAATGGGACAGAATACAAACCCAAAAGGAAGTACAACTACAACTGAACAAGTATAACAGAAAAGATAACAGATGGAAGGACGTAAGCGGCTCCTAGGTCATCCTCCTCAGATCCTACCTGAAGGGTAGGTACAGATGGCGCAGCTCCTGGTCGTCCACCACAGATCCTACCTGAAGGGTAGGTACAGATAGCCTCCTCCACGCTCTCGTCCGTCAACCTCCTCTGTGTGTCGTCTCGTCGTGTAGTCCACCTCCGGGTACTGACTCGTCGTGTAGTCCACCTCCGGGTACCGTCCAGTCCTCGAACACTCGGACTCCGTCAGCACTGTCTGTCGTCTACAACCAACACAATTAGGTGCGGGCATAGCCCGTGTAGGGGTGAGTATAACGATACTCAGTAGGGACCCCGAGACCCTCAAGGTCTCACTAAACCAACAAGGATAACCACAAAGAAGATCTCAACAGATAACCTCTACTTAGGTATATGCCCATACATATGCCTAAGTTATCAAGTAACCCATCTCAAACATGAGGAAACACAAGGATCATGAAATCAAAGGATAACCACTACCCAGGTATATACCCATATATATACCTAAGTTAACAAGTGACCCATCTCAATCATGAGGTAAACACAAAGCTCAAAAGTCTAAGCTCAAACCAGGATTTTCATTATCGAAATCGTAACTGCTGAAGAGCTCCGTCTCTGGAGTGTACAGTGGTCATGTCACAACTCTGAGGTACTGCTCACTAACCTAAGACTGCTGAGGTACTCCTCATGTCGAGTACCGCGGGTCATCCACCAAAACACAGTAGTGCTTCCCGCCGGGGTATGTCACCCAAACACAGTAGTGCACACCCCCAAGTAGCCTACTGAGGTACTCTCTGGATGAGTACCGCGGGTCTGCACTGTCACACAGGTAGTGCTCCATCTTCCATGGGTCTGCACCTCAGAAAGTAGTGCTCCGTCCACTGGGCTAGTCGACTCACTCCAAGTCGAGTCGGTCAAGCAGTCGTCAGGTCTCAGTCGGCTACACGGTCTCCGTACTCCGCACGCTCGTCTCTGGGAGGGTATGCTCCATGAGCTACAGGTCGATACTCCAAGTATATCAAGGTCCCACGAAGAAGTATCTCAAAGGACCGCCTCATCATAGGGGTCTCAACGCAACAGATGACACGTCAATCGGACGCTCGGTCGGTGAGCTTCTAGCCTTTTCATCCCAGGGGCCCGGTTGGTTTCGTGAGCGAACCAATCCCGGCCGTATCTCAACTGTACCCCGAACTCTCATAGGGTATACTCATAGGGACTGTTTCTCAACGTGATCACCAACGCCACTGACGGTTCGTCAAACGGACGTCCAGTATGAAAGATATCAGCTTTTCCGTTCCAAGGTCCCAGTTGGATTTCAGGTGCGATCCAACCCGGCCACTATCCAACTGTATCCAAAACTCGGGCGAAGTATTCCAAAAGTTCCATCTCATCAAGAGGAATTCAACGAAACAGACGGCGCGACTATCGGACGCCCGGTCTGTGAGTTATTGGCTTTTTCGTTCCAGAGGCTCGGTTGGTTTCGTGAGCGAACCAACCCGAGCGCACTCCGACGGCATCCAAACCTCGAGCGGATTAATCCAAAAGATCCGTCTCACTTATAGGAAACCATCAAAATCGACGTCACGTCAATCTGACGTCCGGAACTCAAGTTACGAGCGTTTCTGCTCCGAGGGCCCGGTTGGTTTCGTATCCCAACCAACTCGGCCGAACCCAAAGTAATTCAAAACCTTGAGTGCGATATACCAAAACGACCGTCTCGATCCAAGGATCGTGTTTCCGCTGACAGCGAGTCGTTTGGAGGCTCGTAGCTCAAGTTACGGGCTTTTGACCGAAAGTGGTCCGAAAACGGGGGTCTGGGCCCGGGCCGACCCGGCCCGACCCCCCCCCCCCCCTGGGTCGGCCGAACTGGGTCGACCTGGATGGGCCCGGCCCTGCCCGGCCCGGCCTGGTCCGGCTCGGTCCAGTCCGACCGGCCGAGCCGAAACGCGGAGCGGGGTGTCCCCTGCCCGCCGCTAATTGAGGTCGGCAGCGAACCGCCGGCCGCCTCCCTTCCGGCGGCGCGCCGCCTCCGCCGGTCACCGGCGCTGCCGTTCCAGCGTGGCGCGCCGCCGCCGCCTTCCTCAGATCACCGGACGCGCTCTGGTGGTCCGTTTCTCCTGTCGTCTTCGCCTATGGTCCTCCCGGGACCTGACCTTCACTGCGGAGGCCTCAAAATTACCTTGCGGCCTCATTTGTCGTCGCCCGTCAATCCGCACGTCAAAAACGAAATGCGTCGTCTTCGTGGTTCTCCGGCGCGGCGCGTTGGCACCGTGCCCCTTCGCCGCGGCCCGACTCCGTCCGCGGATGTCTTCGGTTTTCATCGACGCGGCGCGACGGCGTCGCGTCCTTGAATTCCTTTCCACGGCGCGGCGTGACGGCGTCGCGCATATCTACCGCATGAAACCACTTGGTGCGACGACACCATGCTTCCTCGTACCAACCACAAAGAAAAAAGGGAGGAGGGTCGGCCGTGTTCGTGCGGTCCGGCCCCCCTCACGTTATTCGTTATCATTTGGTTTCAAACCACAAAGTTCAAAATCGATAACAAATGGTTTTTAACCACGTAGATCATCAAGTCGGAAAAATCTCGAACAAATATAAATAATTGAATACAAACCCCTACCTTGGGTATAAGCCGATCGGAAGGAGGCGTCGTCGTTCGAGGTTCGTCGCGGTATGGCGTCGCGAGGATGACGACGTCGAAGGGGGACGTCGGCGTTCGTCCGACTCGAGGGAAGGCGAAGCCGTCGTCGCTTGCTACCCGATTCCGCTTCTGATCTTGTTCGTCGATCCGTTGACGATGAAGGGGAAGAAGAAGATCCGTTGAAGAGTCTCGCCGCGGAAGGGGAGAAATTCTGTGGAAAGAAAACGAGCATTCTTCGTCAGAGGTGGTGCGTTCTTCGTTCGCGAAGATATGCTTCTTCCCAAGTGTTGGGCGTCGCGGTATTTTACCAGCGCTCCGTCGCTTGGTGAAGCTGTCCCCAAACCCTCTCCCAAGATCCCTATATATAGGAGAGGGGGAGAGGTATGTAACCATTGTGGTTACATAACTTTTTTTAAAAAAAAGGGGGTCGGGTGAAATAAATTTCTTTGACGCAATTTATGAGGTCCATTGGCACCACTTAAGAGGGGAGGGTGCCAAGGAGTTTCTCCCCATTTAATGGGGAGTTGAGGAATTAAGAGGCTCTCCCGCATTAATGAGGGAGAGTTGAGAGGTTTCCTCTCCTCCCATTAATAGGGGGGTTAAGCCCCGTGTGGTCCCTACCATAATAAACCACCCACGGGAGGTTTAGTTCGGGTGGGCCCCACCACCATAACCTCTCAAGGGAGGTTAAGGTATGGTGGCCCCACCTCCAACCTCCATGAGGAGGTTTCAACCACCACACTCCCAATGGCGGCTAAAATAAAATAAAGTGCATGACACGTTATTTTATTATTACTCTTATTTAAAGAAAACCCAAAAACTAACTTCCGCTCTCGATTAAACGCAACTGCGGAAAAAGTATCTTTAAGCAAATACCGGTGTTGCGAGTTCATCGGTGCCCTCGGAATTTGATTCTGAGCACCAGTTCAAAAGTTAGAAAAACTCGCTCGTTCGTTCACTGAACGTACCCGAGCCAAACTTCAGAAATTGATTCCGGGCACACCGGGCCTCGGAATCAGGCGCCGTCAAAAACTGCGTTCTTGAAAAATTGCAAAGAAAATTTAGAAAAAAATTTCCCTTGAAATTTCCGGGTCTTTAAATTACTTCCACCTCAGGTCTTTACGTCCTCGTAAAGCTTTAACATAAACTAGGGATACAAAAACGGTACTGAGCACGCATATGAGCCTACCGCTCCCGTGTGCTCACCCGGAGGTTCCTGTACTGCCCGTAAAAGCACACTCGAGGAATAGGTCGTCCTCGAAGGATCTTCTCCTGTCGATCCTCGATCCCCACTGGAACCTCCATGAAAGACACTCCATCGCCATCATCCAGCTCCTCATGGTCGATGATATGCGAAGGGTCGAGCACGTATCTCCTCAGTAGAGATACGTGGAAGTCGTTGTGCACCTGGTGCAACTGAGGTGGATGGTTCAAGTGGTAAACCACCCCGCCTACCCAGCTGAGGACCTAGAAAGGTTCGTTGAACCTCGGAGATAACTTGCCTCCTTGGCCACATCTCCGTAAACCTCGTCGAGGTGAGACCCGTATAAGGACGTGATCGTCATCCTCGAACTCCAGAGGTCTCCATTTTCTGTTAAAACTGAAACTCAAAAGACTGCTACCATGAGGTTATGGTTGACTGACTCAAGAGTGATCGGTCACACCCTCCTGTGAAAGAGTTTATCCCGTGCTGCCTGGGGTTTCCATTTCGCCGACCAAGGAAAACTCATCCCGACGTTTGCCTAAAACCGTCAATTTGAGTATGAACAGTTATTCGACGCTGCCACCAAGAGATTCCAACCGGAACTCTCGACTCGAGGGTCTGACCACACCGTCGGCGTAAGTGTGATTATCGAGTCTCCTCCCAAGGTATCTCCAGACGTGAGGGTCAAGTCCACGGCTTACCGGAAACTCTAGGTTTGGGACAAGATTTTTGAAAGCGAGGAATGATTCATATCGACGTCCGTTACTACAGCAGCTAGTAGTGGACACAGACTGTCCCTTGAATCATTTTTAGAGCCATTGGGTCACACTCCTTGACCGCATGTAGCCGCACTCTTCCTCCGACCTCTAGCTCCCTGAGCCTGGCAGGGATAACTAAGGCGGGTGGTTGTAGCATGTTAAGATGTACACCACCTCATACTGCTCTCCTAGCTCTGCCTCCACGTCTGCTGCTTCGCCGACTCATCTATCCTTAAAGCTTCCACTTCTTGAAACATTTAACACGCCTGAGTCTCTAAGACTGGCACTAGTTTCCTTTTTTCTTACTGCACTGTGCAGTCTTCATCCGCTCTTGGATGACCTGGACCTTCTTTAGTCTCACAAGAGCTGATATGATTTCTTCTTTGCCGATAAGAGAAATCCGGTCTCATCCCCTGGATGAACCACATTCGTTGCCTAATATATTCAATCCCAACATGAATGATGCATTGATGCCATGGATGACGTCGTAAGGCCTCGACGTAACTACCAAGAGATCCAACTGTCACTCTCGCCTCCAAGGGTCGAGTCACACTGTCGGCATCAGTGTGAGGTCATTGGGTCTCCTACAGTAGAAATCTTGAAAGTGAGGGTCAAGTCAACAGTTTTAACCGGGACCACTCAGTATCAACCAAACAAAAGGACAGGAAAGCAAACAAAGATAAGTGTCTTTTTATTATTGCAGCTCATAATACAAAGACACAAATACAACAGCAACATGGAACTAGAAGTACAAAGGACGTATCCACTAGTTCCTCTCATGTCCACATGCTCCCGGAGCTCTACTACCTTGTCCACTGCTCGGCTGTTGCTCAAGCACTCGTCACTATTTCTGCCTCGGTGGCTCCTCCAACACCTGCGGATGAACTGTACGAGGAGTCGGACAGTCACGTGCCAGGTGACCCTTTCCGCCGCAGGAGTAACATAGCCTGTTTCTAGCACGCCTGGCTCTAACCCCACCCCGGGTGCCCCGCACCACCGGTCCTAAAACTTGAGATCGTCCAACTGCTGGTCTGGTCCTCCTGGACCTCTGCATCATCTGTCTACTTCCCACAGATGACTCGGCTACTGATCGAAAATCCTGCGGCAAAGGTAGAAGTTCCTGTACACGCTCGGGGTGTAGAGATACTGGCACAAACTCCACCCTGAAGAAGGTCTCGAAGTCTTTCCAGGTGAAGGTCATCCCGTCGAAAAACTGGAACAAGTGGCTCCACCACCTGCCTGCTGCTGCCTGAAGAAGGCTGGCAACAAAGATCACCATGAGGTCTGCCGGCATCCCCACTAGCCTGAAGACTCTCACCATATCCTCCATCCAATCCTCAGCCACCTGCGGGTCCGTCTCTCCCCAGAACCTAGGTGGCCTCTGGCGCTGGAACTCGTGCAACGTACTCAAGTGGCGTGCATCGCCTACTGCTGGGACTAGTGGCATCGGTGGCCCAACGTATGGTAGTGCCGCTGGTGCCTCCGCTGGTGCCTCAACTGCAAGAGGGCCCTGTACCGAAGCCTCGTCGCTCGGCAAGCTGTCAGTACGCACGTCCCTCTGGGCTCTAGCTGGTCATCCAAGAAAAGGCATCCTGAAAGAAACAACGTGACACGGTCAAACGATTATACCTGGTGAGCTGACCTGGTTTGAGCTGTTTTAAGGGAAAAACCTTTGAAAACACACACGCAATCAGTGTTTTTGTGCACAAAGCCGGAAATCAGTTGTCAGGGTCATGGTGTATGGATACGTCAGCCGCCCACACCAACACTGGACTCCCTGAACTGAAAACCACACTCGGTACCCTTAACACTATTGCTTCACAGAAACAAAATATCAGAGTTATAGGTTCTGCGGTAGAACCGACTCCTCTGATACCAATTTGTCACAACCAGGTCCCCGTCAAAGCATAGCCACCCCACCTTAACACGGTCATCGGGTCCTGGCCCACCAGGTACCACCAGTTGCCCCCCAGACACGTGGGGCCCACCCCAGGGTCCACGAACATGCCTGAACGGGTAATCTGACTAATGATAGTCCCCACAGGCCAACACATGTCCTTTCCAGTGTGCTTTGTCCTCACTCACACACATCCTGAGAAACTTCCCAGAAGGTCACCCATCCTAATCACTACTTCAGGCCAAGCACGCTTAACTGTGGAGTTCTAATCAGACAGGCTCCCGAAAAGGAAGGTGCACCTTATTGACATGAGTCATATCATTTAGTCATTTAACCCTTTATCATTTGGGGATGTTACAATCATCCCCCCTTTAGAGCACAACGCCCTCGTTGTGGGCCCTACATCTCAACCCAGGCAGTGCACCGTACTTAAGGTTGGCTTCCTCCTATGATACCAAATTTGTCATGACCCATCCTCGGGGCCTGTGTCGTGACTACCCCAATCCTGCCTTCCATAGGCCAGGGGCTGGCGACTAGCACCAAAGGTGTAAATCCCGATAACTGGGAAGGCATTGCCTTTATAAAAGAAAACAAGCACCACAGAGTAAGCAAGCGGAAAAAGTAAACACTAAGTACAAGAGAAGTGATGAAAAGTAAATGGGCCAGAATACAAACCGAAAAGGAAGTACAACTACAACTGAACAAGTACAACAGAAAAGATAACATCTGGAAGGATGGAAGCGGCTCCTGGGTCGTCCTCCTCGGATCCTACCTGAAGGGTAGGTACAGATGGCGCAGCTCCTGGTCGTCCACCACGGATCCTACCTAAAGGGTAGGTACAGATAGCCTCCTCCACGCTCTCGTCCATCAACCTCCTCCGTGTATCGTCTCGTCGTGTAGTCCACCTCCGGGTACTGACTCGTCGTGTAGTCCACCTCCGGGTGTCGTCCAGTCCTCGAACACTCGGCCTCCGTCAGCACTGCCTGTCGTCTGCAACCAACACAACGAGGTACGGGCATAGCCCGTGCAGGGGTGAGTATAACGATACTCATTAGGGACCCTGAGACCCTCAAGGTCTCACTAAACCAACAAGGATAACCACAAAGAAGATCTCAACAGATAACCTCTACTTAGGTATATGCCCATACATATGCCTAAGTTATCAAGTAACCCATCTCAAACATGAGGAAACACAAGGATCAAGAAATCAACAGATAACCACTACCCAGGTATATGCCTATACATATACCTAAGTTAAAAAGTGACCCATCTCAATCATGAGGTAAACACAAAGGTCAAAAGTCTCAGCTCAAACCAGGATTTTCATTATCGAAACTGTAACTGCTGAAGAGCTCGGTCTCTGGAGTGTACAGTGGTCCTGTCACGACTCTGAGGTACTTCTCACTAACCTAAGACTGCTGAGGTACTCCTCCTGTCGAGTACCACGGGTCAGCCACCCCAACACAGTAGTGCTTCCCGTCGGGGTATGTCACCCAAACACAGTAGTGCACACCCCTAAGTAGCCTGCTGAGGTACTCTCTGGACGAGTACTACAGGTCTGCACTGTCACACAGGTAGTGCTCCGTCCGCCATGGGTCTGCACCTCAGAAAGTAGTGCTCTATCCACTGGGCTAGTCGACTCACTCCAAGTCGAGTCGGTCAAGTAGTCGTCAGGTCTCAGTCGGCTACACGGTCTCCGTACTCCGCACGCTCGTCTCGGGGAGGGTCCGCTCCACAAGCTACAGGTCGATACTCCAAGTATCTCAAGGTCCCACGAAGAAGTATCTCAAAGGACCGCCTCGTCATAGGGGTCTCAACGCAACAGACGGCGCGTCAATCGGACGCCTGGTCTATGAGTTTCTAGCCTTTTCATCCCAGGGGCCCGGTTGGTTTCGTGAGCGAACCAATCCCGGCCGTATCTCAACTGTACCCCGAACTCTCATAGGGTATACTCATAGGGACTATTTCTCAACGTGATCACCAACACCGCTGACGGTTCGTCAAACGGACGTCCAGTCTGAAAGATATCAGCTTTTCTGTTCCAAGGTCCCGGTTGGATTTCGGGTGCGATCCAACCCGGCCACTATCCAACTGTATCCAAAACTCGGGAGAAGTATGCCAAAATTTCCATCTCATCAAGAGGAATTCAACAAAACAGACGGCGTGACTATCGGACGCCCGGTCTGTGAGTTATTGGCTTTTTCGTTCCAGGGGCCCAGTTGGTTTCGTGAGCGAACCAACCCGACCGCACTCCGACGACATCCAAACCTCGAGCGGAGTAAGCCAAAATATCTGTCTCACTTAGAGGAAACCATCAAAATCAACGGAACGTCAATCGGACATCCGGAACTAAAGTTACGAGCGTTTCCGCTCCGAGGGCCCGGTTGGTTTCGTATCCGAACCAACCTGGCCGAACACAAAGTAATCTGAAACCTTGAGTTTGATATACCTGCCACTGACGGCGAGTCGTTTGGAGGCCCGTAGCTCAAGTTACGGGCTTTTGACCGAAAGGGTTCCGAAAACGGGGGTCTGGCCCCGAGCCGACCCAGCCCGACCCCCCCCCCCCCCCCGGGTCGGCCAAACCGGGTTCGACCCGAACCGGGTTCGACCCGACTGGGCCCGGACCGGCCCGGCCCGGTTCGGTCCGGCTCGGTCCGGTCCGACCGGCCGGCCGCGGCTCGGCCAGCGTGGCCGAGCCGAAACGCGGAGCGGGGTGTCCCCCACCCGCCGCTAATTGAGGCCGGTGGCGAACCGCCGGCCGCCTCCCTTCCGGCGGCGCGCCGCCGCAGCCAGTCTCCGGCGCCGCCACACCGACGTGGCGCGCCTCCACCGCCTTCCGCGGACCACCGGGCGTGCTCCGGTGGTCCGTTTCTCCTGCCATCTTCGCCTATGGTCCTCCCAGGACCAGACCTTCACTGCGGAGGCCTCAAAATTACCTTGGGGCCTCGTTTGTCATCACCCGTCAATCCGCACATCAAAAATGAAACGCTCCATCTTCGTGGTTCTCCGGCGCGGCGCGTTGGCGCCGCGCAACTTCGTCGCGGCCCGACTCCGTCCGCGGATGTCTTCGGTTTTCATCGACGCGGCGCGACGGCGTCGCGTCCTTGAATTCCTTTCCACGGCGCGGCGCGACGGCGCTGCGCATATCTACCGCATAAAACCGCGTGGTGCGACGGTACCACGCTTCCTCGTACCAACCACAAAGAAAAAAGGGAGGAGGGTCGGCCGTGTTCGTGCGGTCCGGCCCCCCTCATGTTATTCGTTATCATTTGGTTTCAAACCACAAAGTTCAAATTCGATAACAAATGGTTTTTAACCATGAAGATCATCAAGTCGGAAAAATCTCGAACAAATATAAATAATTGAATACAAACCCCTACCTTGGGTATAAGCTGATCGGAAGGAGGCTTGGTCGTTCGAGGTTCGTCGCGGTATGGCGTCGCGAGGATGACGACGTCGAAGGGGGACGTCGGCGTTCATCCGACTCGAGGGAAGGCGAAGCCGTCGTCGCTTGCTACCCGATTCCGCTTCCGATCTTGTTCATCGATCCGTTGAAGATGAAGGGGAAGAAGAAGATCTGTTGAAGAGTCTCGCCGCGGAAGGGGAGAAATTCCGTGGAAGGAAAATGAGCGTTCTTCGTCAGAGGTGGCGTGTTCTTCGTTCGCGAAGATAAGCTTCTTCCCAAGTGTTGGGCGTTGCGGTATTTTACCAGCGCTCCGTCGCTTGGTGAAGCCGTCCCCAAACCCTCTCCCAAGATCCCTATATATAGGAGAGGGGGAGAGGTATGTAACCATTGTTTTTACATAACTTTTTTAAAAAAAAGGGTCGGGTGAAATAAATTGCTTTGACACAATTTATGAGGTCTGTTGGCACCACTTAAGAGGGGAGGGTGCCAAGGAGTTTCTCCCCATTTAATGGGGAGTTGAGGAATTAAGAGGCTCTCCCTCATTAATCAGGGAGAGTTGAGAGGTTTCCTCTCCTCCCATTAATAGGGGAGTTAAGCCCTGTGTGGTCCCTACCATAATAAACCACCCACGGGAGGTTTAGTTCGGGTGGGCCCTACCACCATAACCTCTCAAGGGAGGTTAAGGTGTGGTGGCCCCACCTCCAACCTCCATGAGGAGGTTTCAACCACCACACTCCCAATGGCGGATGAAATAAAATAAAGTGCATGACACGTTATTTTATTATTACTCTTATTTAAAGAAAACCCAAAAACTAACTTCCGCTCTCGATTAAACGCAACTGCGGCAAAAGTCTCTTTAAGAAAATACTGGCGTTTCGAGTTCATCGGTGCCCTCGGAATTCGATTCCGAGCACCAGTTCAAAAGTTAGAAAAACCCGCTCGTTCGTTCACTGAACGTACCCGAGCCAAACTTCAGAAATTGATTCCGGGCACACCGGGCCTCAGAATCAGGCGCCGTCAGAAACTGCGTTCTTGAAAAATTCCAAAGAAAATTTAGAAAAAAATTTCCCTTGAAATTTCTGGGTCTTTACATGTTATGTACATATTTTTTCACTATACTATATTATATAGACTTTTTACCATTATTGTCTCCACTTTCATTAAAAAACATGGGTGGGGTTTTCCTTTCCCAAAATATTACAAGTGTTCCACTCCTCCTACATATTAAAATGCCTCTACTCCTACCACATCCTCACACCTCTAAAGACACTTTGTAATGACCAAACACTACCAAAATAGCTCCCAAAATCTCTCAATTTATCCTTGAATCCTATTTTGGGAATAAAGACATTCAAGGAATCACTTTGGTGAAAACTACAAGGAATTATCCGGTTAAGAGGTAACACCCTCCCTCTAACTCCATTCTTTTATTTTATTTCTCCACTTCCTAAAATTTTATTATTCCAAGATTTTATAAAAAAACAAAAAATGCTCAATATACTAGTTTGTTTTTATTATAAGGTCTCGACCTATACATACACAAACTACAACCTAATGGTTAACGAACATAATGTTTACATATGTGGAGAACTACTACCTCACTAAACTATGATATTTCATTATTCCTTTACCGCCTGTCATGGTGAACATTATGATGAACTCTATATTTATGTATTTTATATTTTATATTTATTATTTCTTTAATATTATGTAATTATTATATGAAACATATCATTATACTTTCTATTTTGTGTTAATTTGATAATTTCGTTTGAGAAATTGTGGATTATCTCCCCCTCCAAGTTATGTTTTTTTAAAAAGGTTGGGGTCGAGCCCCTTTATTCGAGAAAAAAGACACAACCTAACACATAAGAGAGGATGAGAAAAGGGTCAGACAAGAAAACCTGCCCTCATTCAAAACCAATAACAAAGAAAACAAACCTCACAGATCATAATCTAGCGGATTAAAATTCTCATAGTCTTCCCAGTCAGAATCATCTCTTAGGGAGTTGAAGTAATTATATTGAGGCCTTCACCCATCAGAAGAAGATGTTGATCTAGTTCTCATAGTGGGTTTAAGATGAGAGTAGTCCTTCCTTGGTTTGGATTTCTATATTGGATCAAAAGAGAAACCTTCATCATCCTTGCTCTTTCCCTTTATAGCTGCATCTCTATAGAATATTTTTGGAGATGAGTCATCATCTTACATATTAGCCTAATTACCCTCAATATTGTTGAACTTACATTGGTTATTGAGCTCCTCCATGAGGTCAGGACCGACATGAGCAGCTAGACTAATGTCAACATCAATAGTGATGGAATTGGAGGTTTATTTCTGCTTCTCAGCTTCATCCAAGTCCACCTGCACTTGTGAAAGAAAAGGACCAACCAATTTTTTGTCAGATTGTTCACTGTTATCATGTACAGGAGGTCCTTCTGAGCATTTAATATCCGATTCCAGACAAGTGCTGGCTTGAGGACCCACTGGAGACTGTTCAGAATTGTTATTTTTCATGGAATTTGTCATTCCAGGCTCCACAGCCTCTTATGCTGAGGTTTTTTTACCACATGGGAAATAGGGTGATAGTGCTTCTTCCACTATCAATCCTCCAATAGGATTCAGCATGACACCCTCTATACTATCATTCTGGCCCTACAGGGTCTGTTCTATCCTAGAGATATCAGCTAGCACCTTCGGTATACTGTCATTCATTGAATGATACATAAATGGTTCATGCCTTTTCTTACTTGCAATGTCCTCCTTGCTTTGACCCTCGGCCTTGGAAGAGGTACCAGCACTTCCTTGTCGAATGTTCACGATTTTCTTTCTGCAGGTTTCAACATCATGTCCAAATATTGAACAGAATGATCATTTAATATCCCTCCTACATTTATCCTTCACATGACAAATGATCTTACAATCAGAACAGAAGTTATTAATATTCTCATAAAGAAGCTTAAGCTTCATCTCATCATCATCTGTAGACAGTATCACTTGTTCATTTAGAACTGAATTTCAATTCACTTCAATGAGAACCCTAGAAAAGTAGCCAAATCTGTCTTGTTCAGTCTTCCTATCCATTTTAATAGGAAATCCAATTGATGATGCAATATCGTTCAAAATTAAGTGGTGCCACAAAATCTAGTTTAATTCGAAAATTTTGACCCAAACTTGAGCAAGAGAATTTTTTATGTCAAAAGGATTGAAGCTAAACCTCTATTCCTAAATCCGTAGGAAACCTGGTTTTAAAGAGACCAAACCATGACCCCAAGCTCTTTTCTTGATCTCTTCACATGGAAACAAAATGTGAAAAAATCCATAACCCATTGGAATGCATTTCCATGTGGAAACCCCGCAAATCAAGGACAAGTGATGAATGAGATCATCAAATTTCCACGATTTTACACCCTTCGAGAGAATAACTCATGCAATAATTGTGAACTTACATTGCATTATCCTTTCATTGATCTCCTCTGATCTTGCAAAATCCCGAGCAGTAATACCTTTTTTTCAAAACTCTACTAGATTCCACCTCCTGCTGAGATGTGAAGAATCTATTATCCATGGATGTCTCGACCCTACCTTTACCTTCATTCCAATGATCTGTGACCCTGAGACAACTGCTAGCTTCAAGACACTCGATCTCAGGGATTTATTCCCTTGAGAAATCCATCGATCTGGAAAAACCCTAAAATCCCTTCGCGTCTCCATGGCCAAATCTCTTGAGAACCACCATCCCTCCTCCCCATTATACCATCCCCCCTCAAAGCAATGTGATTCATTTATACACTACATGGAATGTATTCAGGATGGGTTAATTAATATATATGATATAATAAAACTTCTTTATTAATTATATATACACTGATATGTATATATATGTATTTTAATTTTGTTATTTCAATAAGATAATTAAACATAAATAACGTTCATGCGTACGTAGAGCTTATCATATCCATGAATAGTGTATTTCATTTCCAAGTTCTATATTCTATGAATTATTATAAAAATTATATAATTAATATAAGTTATATTTAAATAATTTTTACATTATCTAAATAATTATATAAGATTAAGGACCGGATATATAACAAATTTAGACACATGCGAAAAATAGAGCGGATATTACTCAAATTGAAACCATAAAAATAATTATTAAAAAGAGGGTAATATAAAGAAATAATAAAACCATATAAGGTATTATAAGTAATAATATTTTTCTATTATATATTTATAATAAATATGTATTTATTATACATGAGGTTTTAATGAATACGATAAGAGTCAAGACACGTGGTAAGGGAATTTCATATCGGTCTCTATTTCTGTGAGATACATTCCTTATTCACTACTCAATACTTTTTTGTGGTGTATATAATGTATTCTAGGCCTCTAATACATAATTGTATGGGTGTTTAAATATCCATTTTCTAACCTTTCTATCATGGGTTTTCTGTTTCAAATGTTACAAAACAATAATGTAATTTTGTCTCAATTTTCCTTCTTTGAGACACATTCCATGTTATACTTATTTATTTATATATGTTATGTATAACATTAAATTGAAAATTTATAACATGAATCTCTTAATTGTCTAATATTTTAATTCCCCATGTAATTTAATATTCTTACATGGGTAGCATGATTTAATGTTTCTGTGTGGTATGAGTTTATTGAAAATATCTCACAATTTATTGATCTTGTTAATGATCACATTTTCATTAATGAAATAATATGATCCATCATTTAGGAAAAGTCATGAATTTTCATCTACTCTAATAATTCTAGATGTTTTCATGTATTAGTACTATTTTCATATCTTTGGTACATAACATAATTTAGAATTTGTTTTTGATAAATGATGAACTCACCCGTCACTTCAGTTAGAAATCATTGTTGATTCAAAACCTTTATTTCCAAAAAGGGATTACCATAATATTATACTAATATTCTAAGATCATGAAAATTAATTGTATCCATTTTTACTATTAAATTTTTTTTAAATGAATCTTATTTTGACTTCTCAATTGAGAGATTTTCCAACCATTTATTATATAAATGAAATATTTTTTTACTTCGTATGACAAGTACCGATTTAATTAATGTCATATCTATGAAATATCCTTATAATGTTACAAAGGATAATTTTTAAGATTTTTTTTAAAAGAAACATTCAATAAAAATGTTTTCAAATCATTTTCACGATTTCATTATAATATTTCAATGTATTTTTCACAAAAAATGGTTTTGAAAAGGTTTTAATGCTTATTTTATACATTTTTAAGGTAACACGGTTTTATGAAGGTTAACAAGCTACTCTGCATGTTTTAAAAGGAAAAAATGATTAAAATTTTTAAATTATTCTTTTATATTAATACAAGTTTAATTTCATGAAAATTGTTTTCAAATAGGTTTAATGTTTTAAGATTAATTTTTAAAAGAAGAAATAATAATTTATTCATGAAGTGTTTTTAAAAAATATATTAAAACTATTTCCTATATACAATGAAATATGTCGGTGTTACTCACGCCGTATGTGAAAATGATTCTATGGTTCCAATCATATTCCTTATCTTAATGGTTTACCTTTTATGTCACGATGTTTAAAAAATTTGTTTCCCTTTCATGGGTTATATGATTTTAAAACCTCCTTCTTTGATGGGTTATTCTTTGATAAAATGATTATAAAACCTATATATTTTTACATAGTTTAAGGTATTATTTCATGTTTATGAAACCCATTTCATTATATGGGTTATAAAATTATTTCTTGTGACATTTTGTAAAATGTATGTATTATTTCTTTATGAGATAGGTGATACCTATACATCCCTTCAATGAATTGGGTAAAGATTAATATCTCATGAGATAGACTAATATGTTATTGGGATTGATCCTCATATACTAATATGTTCATTGGAGTGAAACTTAACTACCAAGATGGTATTAGGAGTGAACTCATGCTACTATTTTGGCATGAGATTTATCCATGTCTACCAAGATGTAATGAGGAGTGAAATTATGCTATTAATATGTATGTGGAAGTGAACCATGACTACTATGATAGAATGGGAAGTGAATCCATACTACTAAGATGGACATGGAACTGATTCCTTGGAAACTATAAAAATAATATTATATTCTTAGGTGTTTTCCATAATTCCAAGTCATATTCTTATTATCCTTTCATGGATTATGTTTTTGATTTCTTTAAGATTCATGTGTCAATAATTTTCAGGCTTAATTCCATGATTCTTGATTATGATATATGATATGAATTGTATGATCACCAAATGTTTGGTTCACATTCTTATACTCATATGCTCATGTTTATGCTTATATGTCTCCCTTTATTAACCTTAATGATCATATGAGATAAACACTTTTAATATTTCCTTCCTCAGGTTATGAAGATATGTTTTAAATATGATGTCTCTATGAAGGGTTTTAGTTATGAATAAAATAGTGGTATATAATGTAGCTCACTTATGTAAAAATGATCAATTTTCCATGTTTCTAAAGGCAATAGACTAAAATGGTCCTTGTGCATCTATTACTTATAATGTTTTCTATACTTTTTAAAAATGATATAATCACTATATATGTTATTAATGGGTCATTATAGTTGGTATTAGTGTGATGTTTCGGTTAAAATTTTGAAAATAGGGTGAAAAAACCTTAATGATATCTCTAAGGACATGTTTACGGATAATAATAAGGATAAGAAAAACTATAGGTAAATGTCTTGGAATTTTGGAAAAGGATAGAGTGATTGGTTTCCTAGAAATACATCAATATCTAGATATGAAAGGTGTATATGGATTTATAATAGTTTTACTTAGGGGGAACAACTCTAACATGATGTCTTGGGCCTGAGTCATGGTAATCTAGGACACGACAATAGGCTTTGATGCACACATAGTTTTACACTCATAGGGATATGACTTGAAAATTAAAAATCTCTTTACTAACCATTATGAAATATTTGAATATAATATGACCATTAATAACCTATGATAAACATAATGTGTCATCAATTAAAATGTGTGTGTCCTGATTTAGACATCATATAAGTAATTTTTCATGATTATATGGTTTTCGTCAATGATATGTGTTTCTCACCCAGTGGTTTCTAGTTTTAGTCAATGGATTGTATCATAATAAATTGTATTAACATTTAATGTGATGTAAAATATAGCTATCAAATGTAAAATTGGATGACCACTATAGTGAAGGATGTTGTGATGATGACTAATATGTTTTCAAGGAACATGATCAATAATATATACCATAACAAACTCTTGGACCCACCAATGAATAGAATGATTATGATCACTAAAATTTATGGTAATAGAGACCATGGGTAAAATAATATTTGTTTTCCATTGTGTTAGGAATGTGGAAATAATCAATTAAATTGAATGTTTTATAGGAACAAGAAAGGGTTTTGACTATGGAACATACGGACAAAAATAATTTAATAGTGATGAAAAAATTATTGTTTTCACCAACCAAATGGATGTGAATATTGACATCCCTAATACATAATAAAAGGTCAAATTATATAAGTATGGAATTAATGGTTAGTAGAAAAATCCTATCCCTGAGTGGAAATATTTTGAAGGGAACCGACAATGTTGTATGAGTAATGGTTATATTTCTGATGATGATGAGACTACAAGGAAATGTGAAGGAAAAGAAGGATTATGCAATAAGATGAGTTATACTTCTAATGACATATAAATTTTATTGAATAATCATATTTTCTATATATTTGGTTTAAAAAATTACATAGTATTAATGGTTAAATATTAAAGGGTTGATTAGATTATGTTTCACGCTAATGATTTACAAAATTTGGTTGAATGATTCAGATAGACTAGAAAAGTGATTTAATGAAAAGATTATATTTATACTAAGGGGTGATATCCCTTAATATGTTTCTAATGTTATAATAATGTTGTTATGATAAAGCTATTTTGGATAGGAATAATTTAGTTGGACAATACTGATTACCTTTGAACTAATTAGGGTCTTTTTAACAATTGGTTTATGTTATCAAGTTTACATCATTTTTAGGATTTAATGATTATATCAAATATACTTTGAAATTAGAGGAATGAATTTTTACAATAAGGATTTATAGGAATTATGGTTGTTACCATGTTTTAATAAAATATACGATTAAGGTATTCATATGTTTGAAATTTTAAAACTAATACATACTTTCATATATATGGTGGATCAATGCTAAACCATTTTTATCACATTATTTATAATGTTTTGTATTTTCCCCTTTCACAAGGGTTATAAGGTTAACCATTTATTCAAAGACTATGTGAATTATTAGATAATGTTTTTGAGAATAATGTATCCTATCACAACATAATGATTTATGCATATTTCATAACATATTATAAAAACATTTTTTTTATCGTTAATGACATTTGGGATAGAGTATCATGAATCTCATGATCTATTAGTGTTTTAGGAATGAAAATAATCATCTTATTTTCTAAAGAAATAGGTGAATTGGATCAAGGAGGAAAAAAGGGTAATTTTATCCAAAAAAATGAATGTATATCATTTGATGAAAATTATATAACATTGGGAAAAATAATATTGAAACAAAAAATATTATCCCAGTACCTGCATTTCCAATGAATCAGATGGTCCATAAGTTTATCACAGATTTATATCTTTGTGATCGGTAAATTTTTATTGACCTTATTATCCATTACTCTTCATTAGAACATGATGGTTAGATTTCTCTTCTATTTAAATGTTTTCACTTTCCACCTATGTTCTCCCATATGGAAACCTAGTCAAATGTTTCATTGTGTAAACATTATGTTTCCAAATTTTGTTTTTAAAAGGATGTTTTAGTATTCCATTTTACAATGTATGTTTCTTTGAAATTAACATTCAAGTGTTAGTATTTTAATATCGCTGAAAATTTTGGAGGGAGAAATTAATTTTAAGGGGGAGTATAATATAACACACTACGATTTTGTGAAAAAATGTTTTTCAAAATAATTTAATATTTTTTTTATTTTCCATTTAACGCAACACTAGATATAATTATTATATATATATCAATGCAATATTTTTTGACTAATTTATACAAAATTATAAGATAATCATTCATTACTGAAAATATAAATGTCATATTTCTCTACATGGAACACATAGGTAATCTTATTGTTTACTCAAGACTAACTTTCCACGTTGGATTTCTTAACATACAAGACTGATTGTTACCGAACAATAATATATTATTATAAAAATATAATAATATATAACCTAGCTATTAAATAATATTTTATGAATATTATGAAATGATGTATGTAAATATATGGTCACAAAAATAAAAAATTAATTATTTAGATACCAATTATTTATAAATGAGTATAAGAACAAATTTTATATAACATGGGTTTTTTTATAGAAAGTTATTATGATACCTAGAGAGATATTTTAATTGTAATAAATTAAATTAATTATAATTAGTATGTAATTTTAATTTAATATTTATTTTATATATCCATGTAAACATTTTTTATATTCAGTCAATAGATTTTGAAATCATACAATTCGAATAAAACCAATTTAATACCTAAAAACTAATATTTTTATTAAGGAAACATTATCACATTTTAATGATGAAACTATTTTAAATATAAATTTTTGAAAATTTATAAATATTATATGTCAAAATAAACTTCATAATTGAATGATAAACTTAAAAAATCATTTATGTAATATTTTTTGTTTTTTTATGTTTTATTTTTTTAATGAATAGTGAAAAATACTGAAATTAAACTCAAAACGGCTTTTTCATCTATTTTATTTAAAAGGATAAATTGTATTTTTAATTGATTTTATTGTTTAATTAGATAAATTTTTTATATTATTTATAAATTAGGTCATATAAATCAATTTCACAGTGAAACTGTTTATAATAACTTATCAAACTTTTGAATGTTTTTACTTTGACGACCCGTATTGTAGTTTTGTCTTTGGGATTGAATTTAAATTAATTTTTCCCATTTTTTGTTTGAAATTAAAAAAAATTGATTCCATATTTTTAATCATAATGATTTATAATTTTTAATAAGGATAACTCGTATTTCATCTAAAAATATTATTGAATGTAATTAATATTAATTACAATGATTATTGTTAAATTAATCATGATAAGGGACTAAACCATAACCTTAAAGCTCATAACGACCAATAAAATTATTCAAAAGAAATTTTATGACCATAATTTTGCCCTATCCTCCACTATCATGACTTTGGAACATTATTAGACCCACTTTCATGAAAACATTTGGTGGGGTTTTACTTGTCAAAAATATTACAAGAGTGATACTTCTACTCCATTATAAAAGTCCTCCTCTCTTCTCACATACACACACCTATCAATCAAATTTTTATTGAAACAAACTCTACCAAAATATCTCACCAAATTCCCTCCCATTATCCTTGTAGGATACCTTGGTACTAAATTCTTTTGAGGACTCCCTTTAGTGCAAACCATAAAGAGTTTACGGATTATGAGGTAAGACCCTCCCTGAAAATCCATTATTTTAATATCATTCTTCACTCGATAAAATATTTTTATTGCATGATTGTATGATAAAACTAGTATCATAAATATAATAATATAATTTTATTCATTTTTTATACATACACTTACACACACTTCTATGTAATGGCTATCAAATATAATGATTACGTGTACGGAAAACTACGACATCACTAAACAATGATTGTTCATTTTTCCTTTACCACCTGTCATGGTAGAAATTATAATGAAAAATATTTTTATGTATTTTATATATTATATTAATTATTTATTTATTTTTATATAATTATTTTACAATATAAATCTTTATACATTCCATTTTTTGTTAATATGATAATTTCATTTGAGGATGTGTGGACTACCGCCCCCTCAAAGTGATACAGTTCATACATAAACTACATTAAATTTATTAAGGATATTTTTAGTGATTTATATGACATATATTATATAATAAATCTACTATAATAATTATATATATTAATATATATATATATTAATATATGTCTTTTACTTACTTTCTATCAATAGGACACTTAATCGGAATTAGCGTTCGTGCGTACATACGGCTTACCATTTCAGTGAATGATGTATTTCATTTCATACATACATATTTAATGAATTATTATAATATAAATATACTGAAAATAAATTATATTTAAATCACTATTTAAATTTTTTAAATAATGATATCATTATAAGAACCAATGATATAACAAATAAAGACACATGCAAAAAACAAATCGGATATTACCTGAATTAAAAAGGTAACATTGAATTGTTAATAAGTAGGTAATATAAATCAATAATCAGACCATATATGATATTATAAGAAATAATATGGTTCATTTATGTATGTATAATAAATTTATATTCATTATACAGGTGGTCTGAAAATATACAATGAGATCTAACACACAAGTTAAAGGAATTTCTTGTCACTTTTTATTTATGTGAGATACATGCCATATTAAACACTCGCTTATTTTCTGTGGTGTATATACTTCCCATGAATTTATTATATTTCTCTTATACTTAAATCTATATTTATATACGTAATAATTTTATGATATTTCTATCTTGGGGTTTATATTTCAAAAGATACCAAATTGGTAATGTAATTTTGTCTCAATTTTCGTTCATTGAGACACATGCCATGTTATACACCTAAATTTTTATATGAGGTGTATAAAATTCCAATGAAATTTTATAAAATTATTATAATTATTTTCATGGTATTTTATCACTTTATTCAATTTCATTTTATTACATGGGGAGTAATATTCAACGATTCCATGTGGTAAAAGTTTATTTAAAAAATCTCACCATTTATCTTGATTTTTTATGATCATGTTTTCTTTAATGAAATATTATGATTCATAATTCATATACAATAACTTATTTTAGTATCTTCTAGTTTTTCTTGATATATTCATGTATTATTACCATTTTCTCACTCATTGGTACTTAATAAAATTTATAAAATGTTTTTAAAAAAATATGACCCTACCTCTATCATCAGTTGTAAATCTGTGTTCATTAAAGACCATACATTCCAAAAAGGGAATCCGAGAATATTATAATAATATATTATGATCATTAAAATACTTTTTTTACAATTTTTTTACCATTGTTATCAAACAAATATTATTTTAACTTTCCAAACACAAAATTTTTAAAACCATTTACTATGAAAAATAGATATTATTTTTACTTAGTACCACATGTATGGATTCACCCACTACCATTTCATTGAAATTCCCTTTTAATGTTTAAATGTTTAATTTTTTTGAATTTTTTCTTAAAATAAACATTCAATTAAATGGTTTTAAAATCATTTCCAAGTTATATATATAATTTTTCAAGGAAAGATTCATGGAAATTGGGTTTCAAAAGGTTATCTTGATTCATTTTTATATTTTCAATGAAAACTAGTTCTCAAATGGTATTCAAGATCCTCTAGTTTTTTTAGTGGAAAAAGTATTTCAATGTGTTTTTAATGCTTCCATAATAAGTTTTTAAGTATATTTTCATGAAAATAAATTTCAAATGGTTTAACCTTTTATGAGAAATTTTTCAAAGGAGAAAGACTAATATCCTCATGATGTGTTTTAAAAAGATCTTTCAGAAATATTTATAATATAAGATAACAAATGATGGATTTACTCATGCTTTATGGGAAAAAAATTCAATGTTTATATTATCATTCTTCCTATGAATGGTTTAAATTTTATGTCATGATGTTTATGATATCCATTTCACTTTGACCGTTATATGATTTTAAAACCTTCTTCATTCATGGGTTATTCTTGGATGAAATAATTATGAATCAAGTTTAATTTTCCACAAGTTCAGGTATGATTTCATGTTTATGAAACACATTTTATTTCATGGGTAATGATATGATTGTTTATGATCTTGTGGTACATGCATTAATGGTTTCATTATGATATGGTTGAGACCTATATCTCCCTCCAATGCATTGGGAAATGATTTATATCTCATGGGATAGACAAATATGGTAATTGGAGTGATCCTTGATAACTAAGATGGCCATGATATTGAACCATGACTACCAAGATGGTATGAGGAGTGACATCATTCTACTAAGATCTCCATTGGAGTGAACTATGACTACCAATATGGTATGAGGAGTGAAATCATGCAACTAAGATAGTCATGGGAGTGAACCATGACTACCGGGATGTTATAGGGAGTGAACCCATACTACTTATATGGTCTTTTAAATGATTCCTTGGATACTATATAAATCATATTATATTCTTACTTGTTTTATATAATTCCATTTAATATTCCTATGTTATTCTTTCATGAATTATGTTCTTTATTTCCTTATGGATCATATATTATTATCTATAAATAATTATGAAAGGATTCATGTTTATGATCTTTGATATGAAGGGTATGATCTTCCAAAGTTTGGATCACGCTCTCAAAATATTATTCTCATGTTTATGCTTACATATCTCCCTTTTAACCATTACAGATCATCTGAGCTAACCCATTTTTATTTTTACTTCCCGAGGTTATGAAGATATGTATTAAGTATGATGTGTCTAAAATGAGTGTTAGTCAATAAGAACCTAATGGGTGATAATGTAGCACACTTCTTTACCAGTGTTCATGTTTCAATGCTTCCAAAGGCATTATATTAAAACATTCTTGAGACATATTTTTAGTAATGCTTTAAGTATTATAAAAAATGATGTAATGTCCATGTTGGTTATGAATGGGTCATCATATGTAGTTCAGGTCATCCTTCTCAACGGCTATCATCTTTGGCATCTGACACTGGGTTAGTATTGTGTTATCCATGTGGGAAGGTAGGGAACAAATTTCCTATATGAAATTCTCATACTAGATATTGTCACAGGTAGAAATCTATGGGGAACATGTCGTGATTTTGAAAATTGGGACACCTATCTTAGAGTGGTGCAATATTTATGGATTTCTAAGGGATTCTAGCTCATCTAAAACCATCCAACTCAATGGTTTCTTAGATCATAGGTCATTGTGGTAGGGCTAGATCATATTTTGGAAGAGTGTATCCAGGGAAGAACCGAAATCTAGTTGTTGTTCTTAGGCTCATACTAGGATAAGGCAACTCTATGTGGTGGATCTGGTACTAGTAGAATTGGATATATGGCCTACGAATGTTCGAGGTACCATTCTTATTAAATCACCTTTAGTTGTTATTTTTTTTATATTGGTTCTTCTATTTCATTTATTTATTCCCTCCTTTTTTTATTTTTAGAAATTTTCCAAATAATCCTACATCATATGAGATGGAGTTGGTAATTCCAGTTGGTATGAAGTGAGACCAGGGTCTCAACTATTCTTCTTGCTTACTCATCATTTCAAGGGTCGATTTGGAATGGGATTTTCTTGTTTAGAGATGGAACTTTTCGATGTTATCCTCAATATGGATTTTCTGATGTGTTTCTATGTGAACATCGATTTTTATTAGTTTTGAGTGAATTTTGTGGCACCTGACGATAGTACCCATGTTTTTCAGGGTGAATGGGATCATCGGTCGGGTCATTATAGACCTCCACTCCTAGATATGGGAAATATTGTTTATCATATCTCATTTCTTTCATTGGAGGATGATGATTGTTCTCTTGAGGGTGGATTACATCATATGGTGGATGAGTTACAAGATGTTTTTCTATATGATTTCCCAGGTTTTCCTATGAATGGGGAGGTGGTGTTCTCTATTTATTTGGCAGTGAGAACACAGAAAAAATATCTCCAGTAATATCATATGGCCACCAACAACTTTATAAAATTTAAGGTATGTTTTTGATTATTTGGAATCCAAAGGATTCATTCACCCTAGTTTCTCATTATGGGCCCCCCAGTTCTATTTGTGAAAAAGAACGATGTATATCTCTAGTTTTTCATTGATTATTGGAATCTAAATAATGTGACAATTAAGAACAAGTACCATTTTCTCTGTTTTTTTATATTTTGGATATATTAAAGGGGAAAGGTGGTTCTCCAAAAAAAATTTACATTTTGGGTAAAATTAAGTCTGTGTTAGAGAGATAGATGTTCCAAAAATTGTATTCTGAAGAAGTTTTTCCCATTTAGAGTACTTGGTTTTGCCTTTTGGGATGATAAATGATCCATTAGTCTTTATAAAACTTATGAATAGGGTGTTACATCATTATCATGACTCTTTATTCATGGTATTTTTGGATCAAATCTTGGTCTATTATGGGACTAAGTAGGGGAATGGGTGATATTTGAGAAATGTGTTGGGAACTCTTCTAGATCGTCGTCTATATGAAAACTATTATAAATGAACATTTTGGGTGCATGAAAATACATTATGACCATGTGGTGGAATATGGTTCTTTCTTACTCTGACCACATGAAAAATTTTACCCCACCTAGTACATGGGTTAAGAAGTAGTGATGTAATCCTTGAATATGTGGCACCATTGTTTTTTTATAAGAGAACATTGTGGTTTATTTGGATCATAAAAGTTTTACCTACATTTTCTCCTAGAATGATCAGAATTCAAGGAATCATTGCTAGGTTGAGTATCTTTCGGGGGTTGATATATAAATATTCTACATAAATGAAAATGTAACATTGTGGTAGATGATTTGATAAGGAAGGTTCCAATTGAATAATTGAAAGACTCAAGTGATGAGTGAACTTTTATGACGATAATTTCTCAGATACACTTGGTGACCAATGAGCATAGTTGAGGTTCATTCTAGGCCAGTGTAAAGCTAACACATTACCTTATGGATTTGATTCAGTATAATAAACTTTTCGATGAGTTTTTTCAAGAGTCTATGTAGTTTTTAAATGTTTTAGAGATTCTCAATGTCTAGTTTTTTCCTATCGAAGAAGTTTTATGATTTATGGGTCGCTTCATGGTGAAATAATCTTTGAGGAAGGTGGTGATACATGATAGCCATCAGTCCAAATGGTATGTTTCCCATGGTGATAGCTAAATGTATAATGATTTGTTCCACTAGTTATGATGTGAATGTCTAATATGGGACATTTATGGATTTGTTTTATAGTGTTATATGTTTCATTAGGTTAAAGAATTGAACTATAGGACCTATAGTTTGCTTCATCCACTACCCATTACAACCTTGAAGTGGTATGCGATCACCATGTAAATTATTGTCATCTTTGCTTCTACACCCCAGGGATAGAATTATATCATGGTTTAGATTTTACATATGACCTAATCATTCAATTTCATTCTGATAAGTGATTTAGTTAAGGTGGGTTAGTTTATCTGGTTAAATATTTAGGAGGATTTTAGGCTTCATGGTCTCCCCTTGAAAATTGTTTCTAACCGTGATCATAATTTTAACTCATGGTTGTTGTAAGGTTTTCAGAAGGATATGGGGTCACAAATGACATTAAGAACATAGTACCATCCTCAAACAGATGCTCAGATATAGTATATGAATCAAATATTGGAATACATGATCTGATTAGGTGTTTTGGAATTTAGAGGTTCATGGGATATCCATTTGGGATTAGTTGAGTTTTCATATAACAAAAATTACCAATCCATGATTCGAATGGTCCCTTTTAAGGAACTTTATGGTCTGACATGTAGGTCCCCCTTATATTGGGATGAGGTGGATGAGACCATGTTGTTTGTATGAAGCCTTATGTAGGAGATGTTTGAGAATGTCAACAGAATCAGGAAGTTGTTATAGAAAACATAGTGTTTATATAATTCTTATGTTGATCTAAGGTTACAAGATTTAGAGTTTTGTATGGGTGATTGGGTGTTCCTAATTTTTTCACATCTCTTGGGTCACCATCATTTGGGTAATTTAGGAATGGTGAGACCAAGGTATTTCAGTCCATATCAGATCACCGAGATAATTGGTAAGGTGTATTATAGGTTAGATTTTCACTATAAGTTAATATAAACTTATTATGTGATTCCCATTTCTCATATGAAAATTTAGAATGCTAATCTATCTAATGTGTTCCATTGGGAAGAGTACGAATTGAGGCATGATTTTTCCATGTTTGAACGATTGGAAAAAATTATGCATTCTCCAAACAAAGTGCTTCATTGGAAGTTCATTTCATTTTTCCAAGTTCTTTAGAATCATGTAAATGTTATGCTTGAGACTTAGAGAGAAAGTATTGGGATGGGGAGGAGTATCCATTCATGTTCTCTGACTAATAATAAGAGTAAATTTTTAAGGATGGAATGTTTTCATGATATATAGAATATTGACATCAGTATTTTTGTATAGAGGTAATGTTCTATTTATTTTTTATTTGGATTTAATCCCTTTGTTTTCCCATGAGTATTAGAGAAAAAATGGTTATTTATGGCTCAATAGTATGTGTCACATGGTTTTAATAGAGGTAAGGGAAACCAGATGCCATCCTCTAGGTGACCATGTGACCAATTGGCATCTTTGACAGTATCGACCGCCTAGTTAGCACCTTTTTTTCAAATCGTGTGGACTAACCGTGCAACATATCCCTTTTATACAATGATGGGAACATGAATACCAGTAGATTGGTAAACCATGATGAAAAATGAGTGGGATATCTGTGTAATTAAAATATATAAATTTAATCTCTTTCCCTCTTCAGATTTAACTATAATTCTCCTCCCATCTACCCATTCGGGGTTTTATAGCCATGGAAGCTCCCTTCATTCTTTCTTGAAGCCTTGGAACTCTAATTTGTGGGTGGTTTTGACCCCTATTTTTAAAGGAATCATCATTTATGTATATTTTATCTTGATTTATCCTTCCATCTAGGGTTCCTCTACCCTATTTCTAGGGTTTCTATTTTTGAGTGGGTTTTATTACCTAAGGAGAGTTCTATATTGGGTTATTGGGGAAAATATTGACCTTTTTTGTTTTAACATTCTTTGTTAGGGTATTTTGGTGGGGGTATTGTTCTTTTCTACCATTTTTTGAAAGTTTAGATGTTTTTGTTGGGCAGTTCAATCTTTTTACAGTACTAGATGATTTTAATATGCTTTAATGACTGTTTAATTATGTTCTAAGAATTATTTTTGTAGTGAGAATCATGTACTGGAAGTGTTTTTACATGAATATGTTATGGAATTTTGTTTTTTAATATAAATTGGTGAAATTTATTATGTGTTTCATTGTGGTGTTTCATAGAAAAGATGTATGCCATATGTGAAAGCTGTGAAATGTGTTTTAAAATAGATTTAATGGTGTAAATGTGTTGAAATTGGATTTTCCAAAGTTAAATTCTTTTTTTAATGTTGGATTATTTTTTGAACCTTAAATGTGTCTTTAAATTTTAAAGAATGTTATAAAAATGAATCTTATCGGAAAATCATTTTGAATGGGGATTTCCAAATGGTAAATGGTGGGATCTCAAATTTACACCTCTTATGGGGTTTCCAAATGAATTTCATAAAATTTGAAAGTCATGGATTTCTTGTATAATTTTTAAGCTTTGCATACTAATGTGATATTTGTTATTTATGTGATATGTGAATGGGTATTTGAGCATAAATGGAATCCTAGGTATCTAGTTTGGGAAACTCAAACTAGTACACTAGTTTATTCAGATGTGGCTAAGGCATGTATTCATCAAACAAGATTGATGATTAAAACACTAACTAAAAATGTGAAAAGAAGGGAGACTAAATAACCTTAGGAGGAGTACCCCATTAGTGTCTCGTGCACAAGAACATTGTTTTGGGCACCATTAAACCTTATGACGCATTACCATCTAATGTATTGAGCATGAGAACACTATTTATTGTATTGTAACGGATTTTTATCACTATGTTATGATGTTTTTTGGTTCCCACAATTGTTAGTTACTTATAGGGATTTACACATGGTCATATCTTGTGATATGATGCATTTTTGATATATTTCTAGCCATCGGAATATGGTAGAAATTTTGATTATAATTATTTTAAGAAATATTATTTGATAAATGGTATTTTTAAAAATGTGTCTTTAAATTAAAATGTTTCCTTAAAATATATTCTTATAAATGTTTCAAATATTTTAAAGGAAAGGTTCATGTTAATTTTTCTTCTAATGTTATAAAATAGATCCCTTTATTTTGGGTGGCATCCTATTACTCTTTGGATCAAAGCCTATATACACCATTAGGTGTATATAAAATTTATTATTCATCACCCAGGTAAAGAAAAGTCTTTTCATAGTGATATTGGATATGGTTGCTAGAGTTCCACTTCGTGCAGGTGTTTGTGTTGGTGTCTTGAGGGGGACGCCCCACTTGTTGTGTGATGGTTTTTTTGGATAGTTAGTTGTCCCACTATCAGGTGTATCACTTTTAGTTTTTCCTAAATTTTGTAATCGTTTAATAAAAAAAATATTCCTCATTTGGCTTCTGTTGATTATAATTGTGATGTTTATTTTTCATGGTAATTTATGCTTATGAAAATGTGTGAAATCATTCCCAAAGATTATTTTTGATACCCAGACAAAAATATCTAGCCCATGGGGTTTGGGAAATCCTTTTAGTCCATGCTATTAATTTGGACGACTGTCAGGTTGGATGGCATCTTGGCTTGGTTCATGATATATATTATTTAAGGGACAAAATTTTGTAACAAACACATCATAAAATTAATTGTGATGAAAACATTGAGGTAGAGTAAGATGATGTATAAGAGTAAGGTTAATAAGATCAATTTTGAGTTATTTTTTGATAAAATAAAATAGATAAAAAATCAAATATTTTCAGGAGTAATGCTGACTTTTTTCGTGTCTATTCATGATCTATTTTTTAAATATGATATTGAAAAAAATAATATTTTATTCAAGATGATATAGTGGTTTTAATTTATTTCTGAAAAATAAATTCTCTATCTGATCATTTATATATTTTCATGAGAAGATATCAAGATAAAATAAGAGAATATCTATACCACTATTATTCCTACTATGCATTTTATATAGCTTGGTTGAAAACTTATCTTTAGAAAAAAAATTATACATTATTTTGAAAAGTATAAAATCTAGATACTATTATTTTAAATGATGATCCTTTTATCCTTGAGAAAAAATGTGAAGAAATATTAATATGTATAAATTTCATTTGACATTGTGAAAATCAATGAGAAAAAAGGAAAATATAAGAAACCTAGAGTAACTGAATATTTCTTATAAGAAATAAATAATGTATTTTAATTTATGGAAATGATAAATACCCACCAATAAGTTGATTTATATTGTATATAATTTGACTTGAAGTAAAATAAATGTGATGTAGAAAAGTAAGAAATATAAATAGACACAATACATGTGTTGAGAGAATTGAATCTTTTGAAATATAAAAAAGAGTATACTTGATAGATAAAAATATCTTATGGAAATAGATAAATAGTTTTTCATGCGTATGCTAGAGAGAAACAATATATTGGGTTTTTCATAAGTATATGGTTAAATTAATAAGTGTAGGAACCCCACTGAATCATGTGTACTTCCAGTATTGGTTGATGTTGTTTTAAGAAAGAGGATAAGTAAAAAAAATAAGTACTCCAACTTTGTGATGAATGTTTTAAGAAATAAAAGACTCAGTTTTCAATTTTTTAATAACCATGAATTATTATTAGAATTTTTTTATTCATTTTTACTTAAAAGATAATATTTTCTAGGTTTTGTTCTTAAAGACTGATATGAGTAAACAAACAAAAATATCATATGAAATAACTAAATTAATGACTATTTTCATTGGCCATGTATCATGTTCTATCCTAGAATAAATTAAGGAAGTCAAAGATTATTTTATTTAATGTAGTATGTTTTTTTTATTGCAATTATATCCCCAAAGATATTAATAGTATATTTCAAGATGAGGAAGAAAATAGAGATCAAATAGTGTGATTCTAGTTTGAAGAAGAAATGTGGCATATTTTATTTGATAACTTGTTTAATATAATAATCCATAATATCCGTAAAAATGTGAGATATTTTTCTGGGTGATACCTAGACACATGACTATAATATTCATGATCATATTTATAGTGGTAAATCCTTGTGTTGGAAATCCCTAGAACAATAATGAGTAAGCTTCCCATGAGGGTTTGAACCTTATAAATAAACTTGTGTGACACATTATTTTCAATATGTATTTAAATATTCTTTTATGATAGGTTAAATAATAAACTTATTGATTTTTATTTAATAAAATCATATGTTCAAGGAAAAAATTTGTAAATGGTAAAATACAAAATTTCTATGTTTGTAATATTTTGACACCATGTGATTCAATCACCACTATATGAGGCATTTAATTTGGAATACAGGCAATAAAAATTATAATCATATCCTAGGTATCCATTGATCTGAACTTCAATTAATTTATCATTGTGTTTTTAAAAAAGATACGATTTGGAATTTTTGATGAATATCCTCATAAGGAAAAAACAAAATTCAATCCCCATAATTACTAATTTTTATTTTTCCTAAAATCCTATACAATGTTGGATGAAAATGGAGGATAAAAAGAAGATAATAATAAGACATAATAAAGATGAAAAAATAACTAATTAATGTTATTCAAAGTGGTAAGAATCATAATAGATCTATTGAGTATGATTCTTATGGTGAATAAATTTTATAATTTGATGAAGATACATTTAATGAATCACTTAGTAATTTTATTGGAATTCAAGGACCCCATGAAGAATGTACCTTTTGATGCCATCACATATAAATTTTCATATATAAAGGGATTTTATTATGATAAGTTATGTATTCAATGATAATATGATGTAATGCATGTTGGATTATTAATTATTGTAATAATATGTAACACCCAAAAAAACTAGTTAAAGAAAAAAAATTACATTTTAGAGAAAAATATTCCTTGATTGATAAAGAAATTAAAAGGGTAGTTTATGACGATGAATTTTATGAAAACATTATTGAAGAAGTGATCCATCATTCAATGAAATTTCAAAATGTCTCTATGAATATAAAAGATTCATTACTAGAGCTAATACATAAGAGGACACAAGGGATAGATTCTTCTTTAAAAGTGGAAAATTGGGTGCATAAGGATTAGTAAAAGAAGTTTAATTTTAATTTATGATTAAACACACATTAAGTCCATTAATACATTATTTATATGAAATTTATCACACTAAATGTTTCATGATCTATAAAAACTGATCCTAAAACATATTAATGTAGATGTAAATGAGAGGTTCAGTAATTATAAGGGGTTTTAAAAATTTGGGCGTGATTATCAACCTATAAATACACATCCACCATGAGTGTGAAATAACCAGGGATCCAAAAGGACCACATAGATCACATCTCTATAATATCTTTCTATTAAAAGGGAATCAATAACTTAATTGGACTTACTATATACATGTGATCTAATTAAGTTGATGAGAAATGTGGAATGATGAAATTAAATATAATAAGGTGGAACATTCCATGTAAAATTCCTGGATTTGGAATTCAGGGCTTCAACAATATGTTTTGAATCTGAATATATAGGGGGATTTTCATTCACAGTAGGTAAAATGATTGATGTAATGAATCATGTCCTATAATATGATCACATTGGATATTAAAATACCAAATTAATAGTTTAATAATACTTTTATGAATCCATTATAGGTATAGATACCCCTTCATAGACAAAAGGTCATGGAATTGCATAGACTATTCCATCAACATTCACCTTAATCCATGAAGGTATTAGAGGGATCCATCGAATGGATTTCTGAAACATAAGTGTTTCTAGACAAACAAAGTAAATGATTATAACAAATTAGAAAACTAAAAATAGTATAAAAGGTGGTTAATATCATATGTAGAAGAATCCTTGTGAGGCCCAAAAAAATTGTAACCCACTACTTAGTTAATTTTTAATATAGGGAATTTTTTTTCGGGAAAAGGGAAGGAATAAAATAAGAAAACATATAAATTTTAAAGTTTAAAATGACACTAAATTAACCACCCCATAAAGGGTGAATAATTTCAATCCCATGATGAGAATATCCAATAATTGATCCCAAATGGAAGGGTTTTCCACTCAAAAATAGAAAAACAGAAATTATAGACAAAATTGTTCAAATTTGATATGATCAAGTCTTATTAGAAGAAATTGGTTGTTTTGGATATCTAGATATAGTGGCATGTATTTATAGAATATCATGTTTGTATGCAAAACTTCTAATTTTTTTGATGTTAAGTGGAGTAGAGTTTAATATAGTAAAAAACTTATTTTTTTAAAACAGTCTTCACTAAGAAGTAGAAAAATCAATCTCTTAAAAATATATTTGAATTATTAGATAATTTTTGTTATCATTTCAATATATATAGTCACAATATAATGAGTTTTTGTATGCATCATCCCAACATTACTCTTATACTAATGGAAAAAATAAACCACAAAAGCTTGTGGTGTGTTAAGAGAAGGAAAGGGGAAAGAATTCCTTATGTGAAAAATCGGTAAATAAGATATCTAAGTTAATTACACTGAAAATATTATAATAAAATCTAAAATTATTAAAAAAAATAATTTTAGTTTAATCGAATGGGGTTTTTTATTCCACATCACAGACTATTATAAAATGGAAATTAATGTCAAGGAATATTGTTGAAACCTCAAATCTAAAATAAATGAGTCAATTTAAGAGACAGATTACATAATTGTCATAGTAGCTGATACACAATGTAAAGAAATTTAGAATCTCCCCTAAATGGGAATGTTAAAATATGATGAAAGTGTGTATGGAGGGTGAAAACTTGTTTACCCTAGTGTTTTTAAATGCATGGAATTTTTTCCTAAATAAGAAAAATTATTGAATAAAAAATGAAAAGAACCTGAAACTCCAAATAAAAAGAATTATTCTAAATTTACTATTAAATTAATTATATATATTCCAATATGGGTGAACACACATTAAAAGAGTGATTCAAAATTTCAAGAACTGTGTTGGTTGAAGCCAGAAGGTTAGATTAGGATGAATGAAAATAATATTCTCTAATTCTTGAAGAAGATAATACTAATTAAAATAGGAAGAAAACTATAAATATTAAATCCATGCTACCAAGTGAGGTTTATATTTTTAGAGTCAACGAAAATGAAATCCGCAAAAGTAATAGACATTTTAATCCATCAAGGGAAAAATTATAGGTAGAGGGAAAATTATCAGCCCTAATGCTCTCATTGTATTTCTGATTAAATTATACCTCATTACTATATTGTGTTGGGTTGATCATTTTGGAAAAGTTAATTAATGGTGAATATTTAAAAAGGATTAATTTTATATCAGGCATATAAAAATTGTTTTTTTACAAAAATATTTACTAAAAATCAAATGAAATCAAAAACATTTAGAGAAAACCATGGTAATGTATAAAGAAAATTCTTTAAAGGGGAGATATAATAGAATATAAAGACACTATAGATTTATTTGTTAATGTTTTTTCAATTCAGTGAATGATTATATATTTTTAGAAATACTATTTAAGCATCCCTAAAGAAGTGAATTTCAATATTGGTTCCTCATTGTGGGTTTGTTAAATAACAATTTTATTGTATCAATTAGTCATTTTTATTTACTAAAAGAGGATAAAACACATATACATATAATTTATTAGTATATGGATAATTTCATAGAGAATATTTCCCCACCCCTCTCAAATGCAATTTCTAATGAATCTATTAATGTGGGAGAGGAACTAATTGGGGAGAAAATGTGTTTCTATGATGTATTAGTGTTATTCATAGATCATAAATCCCTTCTTTATACTAATGGTGTCAATAAAAGGAGGAAACCCATTCCATTTTCATTTTAGGTCAATTATTTGGGGAAAAAATGACATTGATGTTTTTGAGTGAATTTAGAATTGGAAGGAAATTAAAAGTGGGTGATCGATTTAACCTGGGATTCATATTTTATTTTTCATCAATTTTAATTATTTTAATGGTTGTTCTCAATGAAATTATGAAGAGTTAATGTGATGGGATTTAGAGTTAGTATCTACCCAATAGAAAAAGTGGAGGTCACTAATATAGTTTATGATTAAAGAATAGGATTATTGGAGGAATCCTAATGACTTTAGGTTTTTGAGTTATTATAAGGGTCAATACAATTTTGTACAAGTAGAGGGACAATTATGGATAACATTTTATATTAGAATTAAATTAATGAGAATGTAGTGACTTTATTCTGACATAATTTTATATAGATTAGTTTGTATAATATATATTTTAATGGATTAAGGCATGTGCATTTTCTGAAGGAATCTATTTTTATATTGGAAAAACCATATAGTTGATATTTATCCAAATGGATACTAGAATTATTGAGAAAATAATATTTGATTATTGTTTGAGAAGATGATAATGATGAAGGAACATTGAGGCTGTAAAACATTGGAATTTTTGAGCTTATTATGAAAATGATTGTTTACATTCCTCTCATATGGTTTATAGGTGTATCCAAGATTGGGTAACGTATCCTGGAATAATAGTAATCTATAGAAGAAAAAATTGGGGTTTAGTTATTTTTTAGCCAAATCAGGCAACAAGACAATGTGTTGTAGGTGGTGGCAGTCCATGTGCATGAAATAGGTAGTTAAAACAACTTTTTTGGGGGAAGATACCTGGGAATAGAGAACTACGGATGGTTCTGTTATCCATTTATGGGTTGATCTCACCAAGGATGCTGTGTAATTCTATGACAGGGAAAACAAATTATTTTTTAGGGATACAATATAATAATAACCATTTCGTGCTTCATATTAATGGTCTACATAACCAATTCCAGTCTATGGTGGCAGTTATGGAGATGATTATGCTATCTTAAAAAGGATAAAAGGGTTGTCTCTTTTCTCATATCATTAACAATTTTCTGGGAGATTCATGTGTATTAATGTGTGGTCTATATTGGTTTTATTAATCCATTACAAGCCCTATTAAAACAAGGACCCCCTGTTTCTAATGTGATTTCCTTCAATATGATGAATTTAGAATTTATCCTTATGATTTCTTATGGATATATTTTGAAAAATATCTATACTGATTATATGGTCATGTATTATTCATTATTCTTATTCTTCTTAATTCGATCTAATGTATCTTTCATCGGCCACTTATTGTACTTCCAATTTTTAGAGATTCAGTAAAGAACTCTGATGGTAATTATTTTATTTTGTTGAATTTATTTTTTATTTTGTTAATTATCATTTATTTTGTTTGTTATGGATTAGACTATGACATTTTTCATGTCTAGTAAAGTAATTATTAGGTTGAGTATAAGAATATATTTTCATTAGGATCATTATAATTCTACGATGTCTTTGTGGTGATTCTCTTGGGGATTCTTCTTTGGTGGGTCTCATTATTTATTGTATTGATGATATTCTCTCAGAATTTTCATTTTTTTAACCCATGTAATGTTTGATTGTAATTAGTTCTAGAATCCATTTATGATCTTATATGAGTTGGGTGTAAACGTGGTTCAATTGACGATTCTATTAACTACCCATGAGGATGACATCCACAAGATTGAGGTAGGAAGTTACTCAAAATGTCTAGGATGAGTATATGAATGTTATAATGATATATAATTGAGTACCAATGGGATTCATACTATTCTTGAGTTCATGTGTTAGTTTGTGTGCAACTTGTGAGACCCCTATAAAAGTTTTATCACATGTGTTTTTATTTGGATACTCTTTCTCACTCTTGATATGTAATTGTGTGTCTTTTTATATGATGAAACAGTCAACATGTGATGTATTTAGAATATTCTATATTTTAGTTCTATAAATGGTAGCAACATGATTGGTGGACCCATTGTGAAATGGTTTACCTAGATGGTGGATCATGTTTAGACATTATAGGTGATATGATGATAAGATCGAGATATATGATGGGGAATGAAGAACTTATAGACTAACCTAGGGGGAATTAGTTATATGATATGTATCCCATGATATAATTCTTGAGTTTGATTATATATGTGTAGTCATGAGATCATTCTTCAGTTTTCTCACACATGTGTACATTTGAAAAAATGGGAGAGATTGGGAATGATGGCCTTATGGCCTAACCAATGTCTGTTGGCATTGTGATTAATTTGGAATACCTATGGTAACCTAGTGGTTCACACTAATTCATAATATCCTTCATGAATATTTTTTTTTTCATAGAATCTAATGAGGTACAGATGAGGTTTTGGGGTGGCTTGGTTAGTGAATGGCCACTTAATACATGGTTGAATTTTATTGAATTTTCATTTATTTATTACTAGGAAATACACTTCTACTGATGCTCATATGTGTTAATGATACATTAGCGGTGTCTTACATGGTAAATACTCACACCCTGAATGAGTACCTCAAAGACCATGAATAATTCATGATTAGGGATAGAGGTTAGGGAAATGCTGAAATGATAGGGAGTTAGAATACTAAGAAAAATTATCAGAGGTGGTTTTCTGATAAACTCTAGTGTGATGACAAAATGTTTATTAATTTACCCACCTTAATCATATTCTAGTTGGACCAACAACATTTTAATCATTATATTATTTTTTTATAAATTGAAAATCATTACATGTCATCATCATAAACAATTATATATATTAAAATGTGTTATTATTTATTATTGTATTTATTGATACTGAGGGGATAGTATCCACCATATTGTAATTTATGACCTCATTGATAGTTGAAAACCACTTGAACATGGGTAACTGCACTTGAGGCTATGCCACACTTCGACTCTGATACAGTGATTCTAGATGGTTCATCAAAAAGTAGTATCTAATAACGGTTTCCTTAGTTATTCCAATTGAAATTGTTTTGGGGAATAGTAAAAAGTAGTTAAGTATGTGGGACTCTAAAAGGGGGGTTACTTGTGTCCCTTTCTAGTACATGTGTACCATACATTTGAGTTTCCTTTTTGGGATTTCTATTATAGTAATTGGTTTACTATTTCATATTGATTTAGAGTATATTGTGTTGATGCTAATTTTTGTTATTTGGATGAATTCATGAATCATGACTATGAAATCAGGATCACATGTCATAAATATATCTATATATATATTCTTTTTCTGTGATGGTTAGTAATTATTTAATATAATGTCTTGAATATTACATCATTTCCGGATAAACCAATTTTAATTATTGAGTGATATATATTTGTTCTTCAATGTTGTGATATATATGTTGGCATTAAATATTTAAACTAGATAATTTTGTTATATTATTATTATTATATATATATATATATTAATGTGTCTAGCGTGTAGATATAAAGAGCCCTAAGTATTACTAGGAAAGTTGTTCCTTCCTATTTTTCATATCCTCCTCGGATATGTTTTAGTATAAATCCATTATGTAATCATTATAGCTAATTAAGAATGTTGATACAAGAATTCTAGGCATTCATTTATTATTTTAGAAAATTCATACATGGAGAAATTTGAGTATATTGCTTGGTGGAGTTGGCCAAATTGCTCCCCCAAGGGTGGATGTTTCTGTTCAACCACTAGTTGTACAAGAGGATATTTTTTCACCTGCTCTAGTGCTTCAGTATAATGGAAAAGTCATCCTGGAATCTTTTGATCAATCCCTATTTATGGAGGAGTTAACATGTCTATGGTTGATAATGTTTGGGACTTTTATCTCCAGCATCTTACATACTTCTTGGGAACCAAAGGCCATCTTCATGTTTATTATTGGATCAATTTCATCATTGGGATCATTGATCTTGTAAAAACCCTAAAGGATTTATGAGATAATATAGATACCTTTATTCTGCAGATATCTACTATAAGGGGGTGGGGAATCTTTAACTAGGATTGGAAACATAAATTCTTGACTTTTATGTCCTTAAATTTATTTTCGTTGAGGTTTTCTTTCTGTATTCAAATAAGTTGGGCCAAGTACTCAAGTTCATGAAGATTCATCATATTATTACACGGTGTGTATCATAGAGTTTCTACAATTTTATCCTCTCTTGGCTGGGAATGATCTTCAAATCGATAAAGTGTCTATGTTCTACCTTCATATGATTATGATATAAAAGGTTGTTAATTTTGTACTAATGAAAAATATATATTTTATTCATAACTCCCTCTCGATCAGGAGGTGTCTGGAAGAGGAAAATTATACGGGACTTCATTCATCCACTACTATACTCCATAGTTATTCTTACAGTAGTATTAATAGAATGAAAAAGGATACATGATATAGTAGTGGTATAGAACCATAATAGATTTTGGATTCCTCGTCACCTTCAATGGGAGAATGTAGTCCTTAGTGATTTAACTATTGTTAGAGTGGAATTATTGTATTTTTTTCCAAATCCATGGATCAAGTGTCCTCGTTACTTTAATAGTGGGAATTAGAAACGTTTTTACTCAAAGAAAGCATGTATTAGTTCATTAGTATTTCTAGTTATACATAGCTATCGAACCATGGGTTTGGGCGAGGTCCTAAATAAAAGTTTCATACCCCCCCCCCCCAATAAATATGAACCAGGTGAGTCATTCATATTAGGGACATGCCCATGGATCCATGGAAGCACCAGTGTATGTAGTTGAACATGTTATGACTAAATATAGAGAGAGATAATCAACCATTCGAGGTATTATCTTGATCACATATGGGATTTCAAGAACTCTATTTTATAGCGGCATTTCATATTCATTTATATCCTCTCAAATTTTTTCTAGGTTTATCTTACTAGTCATGTTTTCAATGGTGTATCTTTCTCTTGACACACCATTGGGAAAAAATGTTTACCATATTCATATGTTTTCATATGTCTGGTTATTATTTTCAAATATAGAAAATATATGGGATTTCATTATCCTTAATATTAATAGATTCTATGTGATCTAGAGCATCAATTGGTTGACTGTATATTGGGTGCACATTGACTACTATAGGGGACATGAATCATTTATTTCACATAAGGGATAGAAGTTTATGAAAATTGGTTAGTGGGGTTTTGGAAAATGTATAGTGGGACTAGAAATGGATTAGGATGGAAATTATATGGTATATGTGGTAGGATTGGATGTTTTTGTATACTTATTAGTAGTTTATTGCATTACTTTTTTTTGGACTTACATTATAATGTATTTATAAATGAATTTTCAAGTTTCTATCAAGAGAGAGTAACATACATTGATAAAGACATCATTTTACGAGTGAAACATATATTGATTCCCCAATATCATAGAGAACAAGTTGAGTTAAATGAACATAAGGTACAACTCTAGGATTTAGAGGTGAAGGTAATTATTATACAACTCTAACCACCTTGGAGTGATCTGATTCTATTTCTTAAAAGGTAGATAGTAGTTTTGAGATGTGGGTAGACTATATGAATCTAAACCACAGGATTGTAAGGAACATGCATCACATAACCTAGAGTGAAAATATCTTTGACCAGTTACATGAATCCTAGTGGTTCTCTATGATAAATCTCTATCACTGGTACTATCAACTATACATTATAGAATATGATATTCACATGATATAATTTTGAAGTACCTATAGACTATATGATTATCTTGGCATGACTTTTGGGTTAACAAATTCCCCATTTGTGTTCATGGATCTCATGAATTTTATTTCCCATAAATATTTCATATATTTATTTATTGTATACATGGAACAATACATGATATATTAAAATACATAATATTAAAAGTCAGTAATCTATATATTATTTTGAGAAAAATTTGAGTCCATATGTTATATGAAAAAATGATGAAATGTCACTTTTGGATTCAAGAGGTGTGTTTCCTTAGGGATGTGATCTATAAGGATAAAATATCTATGGACCTAGAGAATCTAGGGGATGTGAGGACATGGGAATATCCATATATTGTTTATAAGGTTATTTGGTTCCTTGGTTTGGTTGGGTGGTAAAAATAGTTCATATATGACTTCTCTAGTTTTGCAGTTCATAGGACTGGGATCGCAAAGAAGGGATAGATCTATGGATGGATAGACCAGATAGAGTATTTCATCCAATATCTATAGATAATAATGAAAAAACCCCTAATTATAAATTTTCCTAATCATGGGTATGGATATATAGTTTATCGGGATGCCACAAGAGTTGGGTAAAGAGTTGTGGTGATGTAGCGTGATTTGGTATTTTCTCCTAATTTAAATTAAATATAACCTCAGGACCAAGAATCCCCGACACATGATGTGGAGTTGGAAGATGGGATTATTATTCTGAATCGGTGGTTACATTATCTCTTTCATGGGTGATTTTCTGTTTACATAGTACAACAGATACTTTGGAGTGTCTTCTTTTGGTATAATCTGAACATGAGAAAATTGTTTTGGGTGTAGTATCTATGAAAATTAAACATTTAGGTGGATTATGGTCTAAGTAATTTTAATATTATTTTATACTTTCTTAGCTATAAAACACAAGAGACACAAGATCTTGGATAAAATTATTCCTAAGAGGAGTGACATTTAGTGAGTTTGTTGGTGGAGTGGATAGTTGATGATATTAATGGGTCTTTTTTTTACTTTTAAACCTTTCTTATCATATCTTAATTTTTGTATTAGGTGAAAGACATGTAAGAGTAAGACACTGGGAGAGTAGTGATGTTGGAATGCCTGGAGGATGATTATTATGTTATGGTTTGGTCCTTAGATGATGAAAAATTGATCTATGTTCATGAGTGGTTAGTAATTCCAAATTCATCTAAAGAAGTATTGATGAGTGAAACTCATGTTTCTATGTGGGTTGGGAATCTATGGTTGAGGAAGATGTACCATGAAATCCTAAATCATTTTTAGTGGTTAGGTATGAACTCAAACATCACTAGTTATGTTTTATAATTCTATAACTACTAAATGATATTGGATAAGAAATAACATCATACAAGGTTGATTTAGAAACGTATAGTGCCTATCTTGAAGTGGAAAAAACTGAAAATGGATTTTTTGATGGTGTAACCTAGGTCCCAGATGAGTCGTGATGCCAAAATTGTGGTAGTTGATCGGCTGATGAAAGTAGCACATATATGATTTATTTGAGAGGTATACATTGGTGAGGAGTTGAGAAATGGTATTTTCATGAGGTTAAAAGATTATATGGAGTTCTATATAGTATCATCATGGAAAAAGAATGCATGTTTTATTTCATAGTGTTTGTAAGGCTTGCATAGGGCATTGGGGAATCCATTGAAGATGAGTATAGCATATCAATCACAGACCTATGGATAGTTAGAGGGGATGATTTAAATCCTAGATCTTATGAATTGGGAATATTTCTTGGAAATGTATAGGGAATGGGATCAGCACCTATAATTGGTTTAGTTTTCATAAAATAATATATTCAAGGATTTAATATATATAGAAACATTTGATGATCACATCAGATGATCAGGTTGATCACCACTATGTTGTTATGATACATGTGAAGAAGTTGTTGTTGTGTTGAGTATAGTGTAACTATGATTGGTTAAAAGTGATTAGGAAGTGGTAGGGTACTGCTTAGTGAAGGAAGTGATCATACAATGATTTAAGGTGATGACATTCAGAGTTTTTGTTAGTGATCGTGTTTTCTAATTGGTATCACCTTAGTTGTTGTGTCATCATTTTCGGAAGAAGGGGAATTTGGTTCTATGATTTGTGGGAACATTTTAGTTAATAAAATGTTTCGATGCAATGGATTCCAAACTAGAACTTCCTCAATGTTATCGATGGATTGTTGATGTGTTCTAGATTTATCATATTCAGATCTAGACACCAGATCATACACATAATATCAACTATGAGAACATTGAGTTGAAACTAGAGAAATGATTTGTGGAGATCGTGATGGGGATCATATACTTGATGGATAATTTATTTTGAGGGAAGAAGTTACCACTATTTCATGTCTTATAGAAACATGGTTGAATCCAGGAAAAAACATGCGAGTGGGGGTAAGTTGTTTGAGATCAGTGGCTTGAGTTGTTAGAGTGGGATCAATAAATATTCTTCTAAAGGAAAAGAATCCCTTGAGGGGGAGATTGAAGAGAATATATTTTTATATTATGAAAATAATTTTTTACCTTACTCTCTAAGGATATTTTATATTGATTTATGCTTGGGTAATAGTTTCTGGGATTCAAGTATCTTATGAATGTTTAAAAGTGTGTTTTAGTAGTTCATGGGCCAAAATGGGAATCAAGATAGTTGTGTTCATCCATATGATTTTAACAGGGTTCCAAAATTGATTTACAAGGGTGTGGCCATGGGCATGGAGTGGTAAGGCCAGACCTATCATCAAAGACATGGAAGAACCCAACATGACCATATTGGATCCAGTGTTGATGGAAAACATCTTAAATTTTAGGGCCACACCATTACCTTATCCATATTTTGATGCATTCTCAAGATAACCATGGTTAAAGCTATACCATGGTGGTGGGTATGGAGATGGTAAGTATAGATTTTCAATGGAAAAAACATTCAACTTTCTTTATGTATTATGACCTAAAAGGGGGAAATATATATGGATTAAATTTGGGGCCTTCATTTAATTTATTAATTGATTCGTACCATATTTAATCAAAATAACTACCTATTCTCATGTTATTCCATACAATCCACTGAATTTATAGATAAAACATGGTTATTTCTTGTAACGACCCGAAATTTTGAATAAATCTTGTTTCCTAATTTTGTGTGTTATTTTATTTTTCATACTCAACAAAACTATTTCATTTGATAACATGAGTATAATTAAAATGAGACTGTTGGGTTTTGACTATCATATGACTGTTAGTCAGTATGACCGTTGAAAACTGAATGTTGTGACTTTTGTCTCTAAATACAAGTGACCTTGGATAATTAATATAGAAAGGAGATTTGATGGCCTCATCCAGTAGTCTCGGGCCAATCGAAGCCCATCTAAAGGAACTTGGGAAGGAGGTAGCACCACTGGGCTTTGCTCTGGACCAAACCCAAGTTGAACTTCATCGTGTGAAGCTAGAACAGAATCGCCTTCACGAGAAGTTCGAACTGATAGAAATTACTACTCGTGCAATGTTGGTCGAGCCACCCCAAGATTCTATCACCCTAGCACACCTTACTCTTAGGTCCTATGCTGGTGTTATAAGGGGCTATGTAACGAGACCATAACTGCCTTGTGTAATCCTTTGTTTTAAATAAAAATTGTGATTTCCTCTTGTGATGAAGTTTTTGAATTTTCAAACGTCCGGATAAATATAGTATGCATATTTTTGATGAATTCTAGAAAAAGGATATTTGAAAATAATTATGTAAACCTTAGATAACTAATTATGTATAATGATTTTCAAAAAATGGTCTTCTATAATTATGTTCAGTATGAAATTTAGAGTCTAATAAGATCAACTTAATTTTTGATGAATAGTAAATTATGAATAGTGATTTTATGCTTAAGATTAGTAATGTGACCAAATGGATTAGTAATATCACTTAAAGAAATTATTAATATAATCTAGGCACCTTAATTAAGTAATGTGATTCAATAAAATAGGTAAATAACTGTTTCATTAATTATTAGTCAAGTATTAGTTTTTTTGGGTGAATAGTGTTTTTTTAATTAAAATTTAAATTAAAAATATTTAGAAAAATATTTTTATAAAATGGATTTCATTTTTGAACTCAGAGAATCGATATTATGTTAAGGTAATTTTGGGGATTTTTCTGAGAAAAATGAATTTTCAGTGAATAGTGTATTTATTTAAAAATTTAAGTAAAAATATTTAGAAAATTATTTTTATAAAATGGAGTTCATTTTTGAAATCATAGCATCGATATTTGGTTAAGGTTAAATTTTGGGATTTTTCTGAGAAAGTTGAATTTTCGATGAATAGTGAAAATACAGTTTTAGAGTTTCGGTATGTTTAATGACATCATAACTGTGTCATGATGATGCTGTGAAATATTTTAAGGGTTAGCCGACCAAAGGTGATGAATTATTGTATGTGGGGACCCATGTGGCCAATGCCATGGGCAAATACCATGGGCAAGCCCATGGTTTTGCCAAAACCACCAATGAGGTGTCCCTTGGCCATTAATGCCTTGTCCCCTCACTTTCCCTATAAATATCAAGTCATCCTCTCATCCATTCGACTCCCAACTCTCCCCCAACGAATCTCTAGTCTCATTACCTCCCAAGGAGTCCTCCCAAGGTTCCCCCAATCCCTCAAGGTCCCAACCTTTGAGTTTTAAGAGTTACGTTTTAAGGTAAGGGATCTGACCCCTCTCTTTCTTTTCAAGTAATCTCTTTTATGTCATTTATTTTATGCTCCATGTTCTTATGTTGGAGGATGTTCTTTTATATTCATATTACTGCCCTTTTCATGTTCATATGATTATAGACCCCCTCTTTCTCTCATCATTTCATTTTATGAATGTTTAAGTGACATCGTTAGGCTACCGAATTTTTAAGGGATTCTTTCACCCTTCTCGTTTTTCAAAGTGCTACTTTCATGTCAAGTCTTTAAAGTTACTTTTTATTATGTTGGGGTATTATATCTATATCTATCATACTAATATTTTATTTTCTTATGATGAGAGACCCTATTTTATCTTTTCAATTCATTTTTTTTTTAAATTTGGGTGACGCCGTAAGGATGCCGGATTTTTAAGGGATTCGTTCACCTTTCTCATTTTTCAAAGTTCTACTTTCATGTCAAGTCCTTCAAGTTCCTTTTTATTATTTTGGGGTATGATATCTAAATCTATCATACTGATATTTTATGTTCATATGATGAGAGACCCTATTTGATCTCATCAATTCATTTTTGTTGAAGTTTAAGTGGCGCTGTTAGGCTGCCTAATTTTAAGAGATTCTTTCACCTTTCTCATTTTTTAAAGTTCTACTTTAATGTCAAGTCTTTAAAGTTAATTTTTATTATGTTGGGGTATGATCTCTATATCTATCATACTGAACTTTAATTTTCATATAATGAGAGACCCTATTAGATCTCGTCAAATCATTTTTGTTGAAGTTTAAGTGACGTCGTTAGGCTGTCGAATTTTCATAAGAGAAATCTTATTTTTTGTCTTCCTTTCATGTTCTTCATTTCATATGGTATGTCTTTAAAATTTCATTACCATGTTCTTAAATCCTTTATATTCTGTTCCCCTACTATTTTATGGATCATTTATGAGTGGGTGACCCATGTCCCCTCTCTTTTCAATGTTTTCTAAAACCTCGTAACATAGCCTTTATGTTGTAGAATTTCCGTCTCAAAATGTCTCTATCTTTTTCTAAAGTTCTTTTATTTTATTAATTGAATACTCAAAGCTCTATCTTATATAGGGGTATTCACATATATACCAATTTGTTCTATTTTAAATTCTGGGATTTACATACATGAGACCCACCTTCCTTTTCTGTGGGTTTTAAAGTGACACAAAGATCATGTCTTTAGAGCAGTTTTTAAAACGTTATGATTATGAAATGAAACCCATTACTTTTTTCTATATGGGTTGTTTATGAAATGATTGATGATGATATATGTGGATCACATGATAATAAAGGAAAATTTAAGGGTGCACCCTGATAGCGCTCCAATGCATTGGGTAAAGACTTAATCTCTAGAGATGACCATTTAGACTGATACCTTGGTGAATAACCTTGGTAATTTTTATTGACACCTTGGGGATGGACCTTGGTGAAACGGAAATGATTGTCTTTGTAAAATATTGTATCCACATCTTCAAGTTATGAAATACGTTATTTTTATTATGATATGCCTCATGATATCATTCTCATGCCTTAAAGTTCTTTTCATGACTTTATTGATGTATCTCAAGTTCTCATGTAAAATGTTTCCCTTGTTTCCCTTACTGGGCATTTTTCTCACCATTTTTTTTGATGTATGCTCCCAATTTATGAGATGTCATAATGAAATTAGGATGAACAAATGAAGAAGCCTTTCAAGTGTTTAAGAATAATGTTTTTTTTCCTATGTAATAAGTTCCTGGTTTCCAAGACACTAAACCTTAAAGATCCTCAGTTTTGTATTTTGTAATAAAAGTTAATTTTATAAAAAGGCAAGATGCTATATTTCTAGGGAATTATTATCAATATTTTTCTACAAAAATTTCATGGTTTTTGTTCTTTCATTTTTCTTCATGGGTCAATATACAGCCTCCTTCATCATCCATTGTTGGTGCTTTTGGTTTTGGGTGATTTGGTGGAGAGCTTCAATGAGACGTTCTTGATTTTTGTGAATTTATTATATTTTATTGAATGATTATAGAAAAATATTCATAGGGACTATACTAAGATTGTTTATTTAGTATAGTGCATGAAATTCATAACTCTGGTATAACAACATCATTTCGGGAGGTTTTTTGGTAATTTTAAATATCTTGGTTGTGTTTATCTATGTGACTATTCTATGGAGTGTCCATTTATTAATATCCTTGATGATACTCTCATAGAATATTCATTTTAGAACCAATTTAATTTTTTAATTGGAATCTATTCTTTTAACTCTTTTCATGTGATCTTATTCTGGTTTGGTGTGAATGTGGTTCGTGTGAGGATTCTCATGATGAACCTTGATGTTCACTTTTTCAATAGTAGGTTAGGAATTTCCAAACCATGTATAGGTTTTTTATATTATTTTATTATGATAATTAATTTAGATCTTATATGACTTATATAATTTTTGATTTTGATCAAATGTGTGTGTGTGTGCGTAGCCTATGAGACCCATGTTCAAGTTTGATCACAAGTTTGTATATTTGGAAAATGATTTCCACTATTGATATTCGTGTGCCTCTATATGTGATGACATAGTTCCTATGTGATGTATTTTTAATATTCTATGTTTTTGTGATATTTATGGAAACAATGTTACTAGTAGACCCATTATGGATTAATATCCCTTGGTGGAGCATATTCAGATACTGGAGGTGATATGATGATATGAATGAGATAGAAAATATGGATTGATGACCTTATATCCTAACATTGGTTCATGATGGTCATATGAGATATGACCCATACTACCTAGATTTAGATATATTTATTGTATGTATCCAAGAGATTATTCTGGAGTTTGATCAATTGTGTGTATATATGATATCATGAGATAGATAGTGCATAATGGTCTTATGGTTTGGCATGAGACCTTTAGTAGTGGGGATTTCATTGAGTACATGTGGAGACATTATGTTTGACATTAGTTCCAGACTTTTATTATGAGTATATTTTTAGCATGGAGCCATATAATTTTCAAGAAGGGTGTTTTGGTAGATTCTATAACAAATTAATTCTTGACATGTGATTGGATGTTCCTACTTGAACATTTTTTTATTTTATGAAATACATCCCTATTCCTATTCACTTATGATAAGGACACATTCATGGTTTCCTAATAGGTTTATACAACACCCTACATGGGAATCTTGATGTACATGAATACTTTAGTTTCAATGATATAAGAAAGGTAAATCCACTAATGACATGGTTCTAGGAGGCAGAGAATTGTTATCAGAGTTGGTTCCTTAATAGAAAATAGAGTGATGCCACAATTTTTACTTATTCATCAATCTTACTTATACTCTAGTTTGACATTCCACTTTTTAGGTCCATGGATTATTTTTATGTATGACTTGAGAAACATAGAATTTCAATGTCATAAAAATATTAATTTATTATATCAATTCATTATTTATACTAGAAATTTTTAAAACTGAGGTTATAGTCTTCATCACAATCCAATTTTTACCATTGTTTATAGTCCATAACATATTTCATGTGAGAAGGTGCGCATACGACCATGTGAAAATCTAGTTTATATATAATGATTTGGGATGGGGAATAATATAGGTGGTGGATATATATTCAAATATTATAAATGAGTGTTTAATATACACTAAATTAACTTATAAATAATCTAAACATGTGTGGGATTATTATGATAATCCCCTAGAATTATTTGAATATATTATATGGTGTTTTTAATTGTTTAATGTAGTAAGAGTAGATTTTTAGATTTATTAGATTCATTTTAAGAAGTCTATATTTTTAGAGTTTAATATATAATGATTTATAAGTTTTATAATGTCTAAAATTTCTAAAGGGTGTAATATATTGAAAGTCCCAACAGAAGACTTCCTCTACAACACATATGCATTACATGAAATAACATAAAACATAACAAAAATTGTATTCCTTTTTAATTCATTGTGTATGACTTTTATCCTAGGTGTATGGCTTTGAGGTTGAGTATGACTGTGTATATAAAACTATATAATGTGAAAACAATAATTTAAAAGTCCTAGTGTATGATTTTGAATCTGTATGAGACTTATACTATAGAAATATTTTTATACATGTCAGACATCAAGGTAAGAAATATGAATTTTTCTATATATTCATATGACTACACACTATGCCTATTATTTAGAATAATTTTATACAAAGAATGAGTTCCCTAGAATTTATTTTTTGATGAATTAATGAAATGGGTTGATTTTATATCCATTATCTCCTATCCCTAAAATCATAAATATTTTATAATATATTCTATAATCATAATTTTAATAAAAATAAAGGAGAATAAATTGAGGATACACTGAAAATTCTTTACAATAATTTCAAATGAGAACATTTCAAATTAAAAAATGTGATCGAAATTAAATGAGATTTTAAATGATGGAACATATTATCTAATGTGATCAAGAAATAAAAAATTGTGATAATGACCAATTGAATGATGATGATTATATACAATAATGAAAATAGGAATAAAAATTTTGAGTTGAGTTTCAAGAATATAAAAGAGTTGAAAAGTTTTAATCCATTTTTATGAATAATGAAAATATTTTCAAATGCAATGATTGGGTTATTCTTTAAAGATAAATTATTACCAAAGAAATTTTGATTCAAGTATGTGATATAGGGTTGGGTTTTTTGTTGAAAACTAATGAATCTAGAGAATTCTATCTAGATCATTATCAGAATCTCTCAATTTGAAATTTTATATTCTTTAATCCATTGCAATTATTTTTGTTTATTCTATTTATGGTTGAATAAAATTTATTTGTGGTTATTTTTTGGACTATATTTTGAGATGAAGTTGAACTTAAGTCTATTGTGGAAAGTTAAGAAACTTTCTTTAAAATGAAATGATATCTTAGATAAAAACATAAGGGTAACAACTTTTATTTGACTTTTATAAAGTCATTTGAGAAAAATGGAAGATGTGAGGATCATGGGTTATTTTTATTTTCCATACATGAAAATATATTTTATTTCCATTTAATGAAATGAAAATTCCCCACTAATTTTTTAACATATACAATAGTGATATTTATGTAGAATAATATTGTTGAGAAAAAAGAATGAATATAGAGACTCAATGAGTTTGTTGAGAAAACTAAACCTCTCAAAGAATAAGAAGTTTAATCATGTAGAGAATAAAATCTCATATTGAATAATAGAAATATCATGTTGATCTAGTTAGGAAGATAAAAAATATACCAAATTTCAAAGAATAAGTTAAAAGTTTTATGAATATGATGATCCTAACAAAAACCTTAGTATAACCCATGATAGTCAAAGTAATTGTGAGAAATTTGAGAAGAAGAAAGAACACATGTACTAATTGGGGTTCCATGATATTATTTAGATGAATCAAGATTTTAATGTTTCCACAAATAAAATTATTTCTAGAAGTTATTTTATTAATTTTTACTCTCAATGTATGTTTTTCTTGGATATGTTCTCGAATAATGAGTTTAGGAAGGAAAAAATAGATTCTATGAAATTATTGAGGAAATTAAATTTTCAGAGGATAAGTTTCACATTCAGTCCATGAAGACATTAATGTAGTCAAAGTCACCCTTAGGTGATGAATTAAATTTTTTTTATGATATGAAATCCTTAAAAAAATTATTGATCTACATCATATGGAGGAAATAAACAAAGATAAAATTGGTGGGATACCTATTTGAATATGTGTAGTGAGATATTTAACTTGATCACTTGTTATATATAGTGATCCCCCTCCCAAAAAAATTGGGAGACAAGATTAAACAACATTGTTGATTGAACACTGTAACATTGATTAAAATATTTATTGTGGTAAATCAATTATTTGAACCATCTAATCACAACATGGAATATGATTCTAGTGAGGGGTGAAACATTATAAACAAACTAGTGTCATAATTTTTAGTATTACATTGCATATAACATTATGCATAGTTAAATAACTAAAAGATTCATTTTTTATCTATTATCAAGGTTTCAAAGAACACATGGTAAAAGTTTAAATATGATATTTAGAATTTTTTAAAAATTTTACAATATCATATTAACTACTCATCTTAGGTGTGACATCATAGATCCATTGGTACAGACAAGTTATAATTGAAAACTTACATTGAGATGTGGAAAAGGAATTAATAAGGGATATATACTCATATAATAATCAAAAATATAATAAACCAACTCTAATGTATAATTTATTACATTTAAATAATATAAGAGGTATATTATACAGAATGTTCGATCTATTTTATAGTCTAGAAGAACAATATATAAACATGATTCTCATTTTACATTTGAAATAAAATATACAACATTATGAATGTAAATATTATTCACCCATGAAATCATTCAAATAATCCACTTTAATATTCTGGGGAATGGAAAACCAATGAATGGTGACATCAAAATATAAGAAGGGATTTATATAGTGAAATATATCATGGGTAAATGAGTCATAATTGATATATGAAGGTAGATAACTTCAAACACATGAAATTTAATAAACAAATTTATCATGAATCAAATACCAAGATAATATCAATACATTTATATCATGGTTAATAATAACTAAAATCCCAATGAAGATAATTCAAATATTGAATTCATGATCTCAAAAATCATGATATCTTTATAATAAAGTCTTTGTATGAAACAAATTTAAATTATTGTTAGGTATTTCACCAAAACCCATTTAATAAGGTTGGAAAATTGATTTGTCTCATGAGACTTATTAATCATCAAAGGGATATATAATTCCAATACTCACCAATTACTACATGTCCAATGCATTCATCATATATTGAATGATCAATTTAATTCATAAAAAAAATCTTTTTCTATAAATATATATATTGTGTAATGAAAAGATAATATAAATATATCCATAGTTAATTAAATAACTTTCATTGTAAAACACCATATGTAGATAAGGTATATGATTTAGGAAATTTGAATAACCATGATATAATGAATATGGATATTGAAGAGAAATGTAAATTATATTTAATTATGATCACATGAATGTTGAAGTTTTAATATGATGTTAATGACCACAAGATTAATAAGATATAAAATATGATCGTTAGTTAATCAGAATTATTGATTTTGTAATGAAATTTTGTTTTTTATAAAATAGATGACAATTGAAGTGAAACATTTAAAATAAATTTGCATTAAAAAAAATTAATTTTTATAATCATAAAAAACATGTATAAGAACTTAAATAGGTGATAGTGGATACAGTGGAGGGGAAATACATTAAATCTTTAAAATTTAAAAATAAGCATTTCATTTACCTTTTTTATGTAAATTAAAAAATAACCCTTTAATATTATAAAAATTTCATTCAAATATTTTTAAAAGTCATTAATAAAATAATATTTTCCAAATAAATTATTTTATTAAAATAAGGACTTCTATAATACATTTTTGGAAATTATGGACATGGAAGAAAAATATACATAATTAGAAAGGTAATTAGGATTGTATTTTCTTTTAAGAATTTATTTACACAATTGAGGTTCGAAGAGAGGAAAAGTGGTAATAAAATATGGAAAATCCTCAAATATTAAATGGATATAGAAATGGTTTGAGTTTATTGAGGATATTTTTTAATAATCATTTAAAAAAATTATGCAATCCTAATAGAAATGTGATTGAAAAATCAACTATTACCTCTTAGATAATTTTTTTATTTTCATCCCTTAAAATAGAAAACATCCACTGAAATGTGTATTAGAATGAATAAATATATATATTCATGTTAAAAACATTAAAGGGGTTGTATATACACCACATAAATTAAAATAGGTGTGTAATACCAAATATGTATCAATGGAGTGGAAATTGAGATGAAATATCTTACCTAACATTTCATCTTAGTTGAACATATTTTAAAATCATATATAATAAGATTATATGTGTTAGAAAAACATAATAAAACAAATTAATATACATAATATTATATTTTATCCACTTATTACATTTTATATCCCTTTCATTAACAATATTTAATTATTATAATGGGTTTTGGTGTTAATTTCTTTGTTTTATCATGTATATTTCACCATAGATGATTCATTTATTGTGAGTAATATATATTTTCATCATATAAAAATGATATATGCTTTATATACAACATATTTATTCATTATACATATTTTTAGAATCATTATTGAATGTTGTACATGCAAATGATATCATATCACTCTCATATAGACTGTAGGATGCACATAAGAACATGTTTTGTTATCATTTACTAAAGTGTGGATGAGTAAGTCATAAGATGATATATTAATTAAAAATAATAATAATTTTAAAATTTTCATATATAATAATTATTACCATCAATATGACTATTCATATGAGGTGGTTATTAAGAAATAAATAAATTGTTTCACAAGGAGGTGGTCTTCCGTACACATGAGAAATGGTTTTCTTACACATTTTATGGAAAATGTGATAGATAATGGTTAATAAATCAATATAATAAAATATAATTACATGTTAGATACTGAATTTAATATATCACATAGGCTGGATTAGTTTTTAAGGAATTAGGAGATGAAATAAATTTAAAACATTCATTTAAAAGTTATAGCTCTTATTCAGGAAACCTCATTTACATTACACCTTCATCCCTCTATGTTTTTTATTATATAAAAAATAATACCTCTAAGATGTGGGGAGGTATTTTTTGAATTTATTTTAATAGTTATTGTTTAAAAAAATTTCTCTTAAATTGTGTATATGATAGAAGATGTGGTTTCTTTTATTAGTGGGGGAGATAACCAACATGGTATTTTTGAAAAGATGAAAATAAATCAGTGTCCTAATCAATAAAAATTCCCCCAAAATGAACATATTATGAATCATAGATGGTACAGGTTCTAATTATTCCTATATAAAATTATATCACTATTTTTCCATGTCAACCCTTATCACATTAATTTAACCTCCAGGTATCTTGTTTTATCCCTAAGTGTTATAATAGATTTTTGTGTTTTACTATTCATTAGGACCATAAGTTGATTTGAACTTATTATAAAATAATTGTTATTATTATTAAAAATATGGAATTAATTTTATAATATTACATTAATATAATTGGATGAATTTAAACTAAAATAAATACACAAAACTAGATGGAAAAACTGTTTTGAATGAAAATGAATTTTTCAAGAATAAGGCGATCTTCTATTAACTCTATAGATAGTTTTAATAAATTTATGAATTTAAATTATAAGATTTATATATATAGTCTTTATTTTTTATTTTAAATCAATAGTTTTTTTAGATTAATTTTTATAATTAAAAACAAGAAAACATTAGGCGCTTAAACAGTTTTCAGAAAAATAATCAATTTTTACCACCAAATATATTGTCTTTATTTGTTTCAAATTGAAAATTATCACATGTTAATTATACATATTAGGTAACTTTATTAAAAATAAAAGGAATATTAATTAAAAAATAAAATTTGAGTTACTAAAAAATGCTTATTTCAAAGTAAAATTACTAATATTCATTCTAGGATTATTTTGATATAGTATGTTCAAAATCCATATTTATTAGATAAAAATAGAATCTTTTTACCATGAAATATGAATATATAAATTTCCCTATAGTTTTATGGAAATAAATATTTCACTTAAAATTATTTTAAATTAGGATTAACATACTTCCCTCTAAAAATTTCATCTTAGAAATTGTCTAAAATATTAATTTCTAAAAAAGAAAGTGATTATTATTCATAAATTATTCAGGTTTTCACATTGATTCCACTATGTTATGGTTTCCCCAAAGTACCTTTACTATCTGATTCTTCCTATTCTGCATCACATATTCTTTATTTTCAAGAATCTAGATATGTACATCACAATAGGATAGATTATGTTCTAGTTATATATATTGATAGGTGAGAACATGTGTTGGGTATAGTATATAATTTCATAACAAGATATGAAACAAGTCGTGTATTTTAGAGAACCATGGGGAGAACTCCAAACAGTAAACCACATCTCATATTTATTCCATAATTTTAAATGGTCTGATATACATAGGGATCAGTTTCCCTTTCCTAATGAACTATATAATACACTTATAAGGAGGTTCTCTTAGGAAATCTTGATCTCCCACTAAAAATTTATAATAATTCATTTAGTTATAAAAATATTAATTTTTCATACTATTTAATACTTTAATATGGGTTTGAGTATTATTTAACTTTCCCATTTTCTACTTAATAGGTTATTGGACCTCATGCTTCAAATCACTAAATTAATCCCAATAAGTTGGAGTTTGACCTATCTTGTCATATAATGCATCATACAACACTATTTGAATAAATGGAAGTAATCGATCATTATAGGTAAACTCCTGAAAAGGTAAATACAAATCCAATATACCTTGAATGTTAAGTGATAATTACCTCAACCTATCTTCAAATACTGGATGATTCCTTTTAGACTATCCATCATTTTGAGGAAGATTTGTAGAATTCAAATGAAGCTCAAAATTAATAGGCTTATGAATACTTTTCCAAAAATATTATATAACCCCTGGATCATGATTAAGAATAATTAAAATAATATCACTATAATGTTTTAAAAAAATTATTAATATAGAGCCATGTGGGGTTCTCAATAGGAAAATAATTTATTATAATATATAAATTTGTGTTATTTATATGGTGATCATTACAAACCCATATTCAAGCATTCATTCTATGAGTCATTGGTAATCCAGTGAGAAATACTATAATCATATCATCCCATTTTCATATTGTAATATTTATTGGTTTCATGGATCTTTTATGGTTTTTTCCGGTTGATAAAAAAAGTATCTTGATACACAATCCAAAATTTCCCACTTTATATTCTCCCATAAAAATGTTCCTTTGGATTCCAATAAAACATGGTGCTTCCAGGCTGTATAGAGATTTTTTAGAAATGATAATCATATAAAAATTATGTTTTAATCATAGTTACAAATGAAATTCATAACCTCATTCAAAATTTATATCCCCATCTTTATAGACAATGTATGTTAATTTTCTAGCACTCATATCTTTAATTTTATTTTAAAGATTCATATCATCCAGATGAGAACATATTATATTTTATAATAAATATTGGTATTAAATCATTTAAAAGAGGAGTAATGTATAACCATACTTAGTAACCCCCAAATCCATCTTGAAAAAATCATCGATCATATGATCCCTTTCAATAGACCTTTACAAGTCTCCATGATATTTCCATTTAATTCATTAGTTAAATTATTTTCCTTCCTTGGTGGATATTTTATTGAGAATTCAGAATCCATTGGTATATTAAGCCATTTCATTTGACTCATATTGATCCCTTTATATTAAAAAATGCATTTCAAACACTTATGAATTCTAAATATCTCACATATTTCTCCATATAGAGAATTTATCAATATCAACAAAATAATTATTAAAGTCACTAAATCAAGATCGTACATTTGATAGTTTTATTGAAGAGTCTTTAATTTCCTTGATGTATATAAAATAACTTTATCATTATACATAATGATAATACCGTTTAAATTCTTATTTTTTCACTGTATTTCACAAATCCATCATTTTATACTGGTAGAGTAAATATTAAAACATTGATCAATATCCACTTCAATTATTCAACACATTCCTTATATTCTTTATTCCATATAATCATAACCCCATTACATTTTAACTTTTTTTAATGGGTTATAAAATCATTATTTTTGTGAAAATCATTAATAGTAATCTACCAAACCAAGGACGCAACACACCTTAGTTATGTACATCAGTGTATACCCTTCTATAAATGAATTTTTCTACATTTTATCAACTAATATTCCATATTTAAAAACAATATAGACAAGAAATTATAAATTCAGATTCCTGAATTCATATTTTTATAAATTTACCATATAAATATTTTTTCTTTATGATTTTTAATAATTATTTATAATTTATTCTCATAGTTCTCATATGTTTTTAAGTAGACGATGATATCATTAATAAATTACATAAAACAATTATCATGATATACCTTGAATATTCTATTCAACGTATCCATTAAAACAGAGGGTGAATTAGTAAATCCACATGGAATTAATGTAAATTCATAAATTCATTACATCATATGAAAATAAGTCATTGGAATGTGTTTTTTATTTACTTTCATGTTATGATACCTAAAAGGAAGATTATTCTTTGAAAAATAAGGTTATTTTTTATGTTGGTTGAATAAATCATAAATATGAGGAAGATGATAATTTTTTTATAATAATATAATTAATGTTGATATAATTAATACAAAACCTCATATATACATATTTTATTTTTTGGAAAGGAATTGAGGCTTCAGAAGGTAAAAAAATAGGTGGTATAAATACCTTATACACAAATTATTGTTTTCTTTGAATACACTGATTTCATAATGGATATTATTTAGGCATTCTATGATATAGGTATCCCATTGAGGATCAAATCAATAGAGAAATATAATTCACACTCTAGTGGTTTTCAAAGTAATTACTCAACATATACATCAATATATATTCCTATAAAATAGGAAAATATTTGTTATGAACATTAACTTTATCATTTGCAGATTGCATCTACACTTCTTCCACAAGAATCTCAGTCGTATTTGGAGGCATATGAAGACATGAACCTGATTATAAGTATCCCCAATAATGAAAATAAATTCAACATATTCATCATTAATCATAATTTCTATAACATCCCATGTGTTAAAAAACAAACACTTTTTTTGATAGAATACAAGATACACCACATTGTTCTTAAATATAGAACTAAATATTATTATTTAAATGTGACCATTATATCCTAGTTGTTAAATTGGTGGGTATGAATAGGAAAAATTGATTTAAAAAATATATATAAATCCAAATCAATATTAAAATATTTTTAAATGAGAAGAAAATAATAAATAAATTTTTATTGAAGCCATTTTTATCTTCAAAAATACATTTTTTGAAAAAAATGATTATTAATTATTTTTTATGAATGAAAATTATAATTAATTTTTGGTAGTTTCAGAAAAATTATTCGACAATATGAATTTAATTTTATAAATCGGTATATAGAAATTATACTATGGTGAAATTTTATATTTTTTTTAAATGTAAATTTGTTTGCTGAATAGTTAAAAAATATGTATTTTTATAAAACACAATTTCGATTGTGATATCATCAAGACATAGTTGTGATATAAAAATGTCTTAAAACAATTTAATAACTAAATTATTTTATTATTATATAAATACTAATTTAAATTAATTTAAAACAAATAAATTATAATATATTTTATGGTAAATATGAAAATCAATTTCAGGGTCGATGTAGTTCATTTGCATTATTAAAAAAATAATATTGGTGCTTTATAGATTATAATTGAGAGCCAAAAAAAAATCAATTCCTTTTTAATAAATATTATGTATTAAAGAGGATTGATTCTAATATTTTAGAATTTTGGATTTATATAACAAGAATCTTATCTAAATGATTATGCAATGCTTGTGCAAGGTAAGAAAAGTCAAATTAAATAATTAAATAAATTTTCTTAACTTAGATTTGAATAAATATAAATAATTAATGTATAAAAAAATATTATATTGAGGCTAATTAATTTATTTTTAGTATAGTAATTTGTTTTAAAATTTTATAAATGAAATTATTACATTTATCTCTTATCCAACACTAATTCAATGCTTGTGCATACAACATAATAATCAATAAAATGATTTTAATTGAAATTATATGTATCATTAAATGAAACAAAAATTTTACTAAATCTTAATATATGGGTTATATTTGACCATAAGCATCATTGGTTATAATTTAGGACATTTTAGATCTGATTGGTTGTCATTATGTCCCTTATTGAATTTTATTTAAATGAAAGTCAAACTATTCACACTAAGGGATCTAATTAGTATAAATTATGTAATATATGGTTTTACAAAATATATATTCGAGAATAAATTACAATATTAAATATTAAATATGTATATTCAATATTTTAATTTATATTTAATTTTTACTGAAGAAATATATACATCAAATTATTTCATAATGAGGATGAAATAAAAATAAAATTAATGTAAAAATTAGTAAAATTATTGTAATTAAGCTGATAAAAACCATTAAATCACACAAAAATAATAATAAAGATATTATTTTATGAGTTTTTTTTGTCTATAATCATTTAATTTTCAAAATTATGACCATTTTTTCATTTAGGAAATAATTATGTCCCTTATATTATTATTTTTAATTAAATTTCAAACATGTTATACTCATGTTTTTAATAATAATAACATTTCATATATTGGTTTATTAAAAAGATATGTTCTACTATAAATATAATCTAGAAATAAAAAATATTCGCCTAAATCATTATAATTTTTATGAAAATTTTATTGAATAACTATTTAATTTAAATAATTAAAAATTAATATTGAAGTAATTACTCAATTAATGGAAACCTAATATTAATTATATTAATAATATTAAATGTAATATAATTTTAGGTAATTATAGTGATGTCACAACCACTCCATCCAAATATTCCCCATATTAGTTGGAAAAGGAGAAAGGGAGATAATGATCCCCCAGAGGTCTACCTCCAGTAGGCCCTAGGGTGGAAACCAACACCAAGGGTATAGAAATTTCAGAACAGGGGAGTCATTACCCTTTTATAGTAACCAATATTATGAGATAAGATATTTCAACCTCAAAAACTCTAAGAAACACACACACACATACACATATATATATATAAATGAAACCAAAATCCATCCCACATTAATGTTTAAAGAGAACTGCTAGAAATACAATGAAAACTCCAATGTAAATACCAAAAGAACATATCTTAGAAATGACAAAGAGGTTGTCCCAAATTCATAGCTAGTATGGTTCAAAATGGTTCATGTAATCTCCATGGAAACCTGAAAGCATTTTTATATAGATAGGGTGAGGACAAAATTATACTCAACAGGAAAAACCAATGTCTCTCATGCGCAAGTGGGAGAAGCATACTAATTCACCAGTGAGAAAAATAACAGAAACTCAAAATCACCTAAAAAGGTATACAATCCACACTAACATTACCATATAATGATCACCAAATAAACCTAGACATGTAACATAAATTAGTAATCACATTGATATTTCGGTACCCTGTACCACTTCCCACTGGTTAACTATTCATCCCTAATGGAAAATGTCTTGATGCTACCATGCTCTTACACAAGACCCATTGTCACAACCGACCCACACTCACCTGGGAAACATACCACATCACATACCACCCACAGTCAATGGGTCCACCAATCCACATCCTTGTCCAGAAGACACCTGGTAAGCACACCTTGCCAGACGACACTTGGGCCTCACAACTGCACAACAACTTTCCCAAAGAGTCTGGGGATACCAAGGCCTACAGGGGAGATTAGAAAAAATCCAATATCTAGCCATACTTCCTCCCACTAGGATTCTAGTAAATGAAACCCTACTCCATATCAATGGTGGTTTTCAGCATGTTGTTTTCAACATGGGTGGCGTGCATATAGAAATCAATAAGAAGTGCATGTATATTTGTTGGTACCAAATTCTCATCCCAAACTATGGGTTCCTCAAATAAACCATCCCCCAAAAATACCTTTTCTTCTCCCTCTAAATAAATGTATTAGATCAAATGATGATCACTTCACAATTCGATAAAAAAATCCACTTGACATCCAATCATTTTGATGTTAGTACGCATTTACTGGTTATTCCTTCCCTACTCGGGAAACTACCAAACAAAACACACAAAATGTAACATCACAATCCCAAACACATACTTCACAAAGTCTCTATAAACTTTGGGAAAAAGTAGAATGTAAGGTAACTCTATCCTTCTTCAAAATTATCCCTCATAAACCATCCTTGGCATCCCTACCACATGAAAAGAACCACATCAAGCAAAACAGTAAAACTCAACAAGCTTGCAGCCCAACTACAAAATTTCCTTTCTTGAACACCCATTAAAATAGTCCCACCATCATTATTTATGGTAATTATACCATTTCTTTTGTCACAACAAGAAAACCACCAAAAAACGTCACCACTACCACACATAGTATCCCTTCTGCATAATAACACCACACCCAACTCCTCCAGTAACATAAACATAACACAACCCGATCCTATAACCCTGCCACCCAATGACTTCTTACATGTTAACCCACTATAAAAAAATTTCTTCCATTATAAAATCAACCAATATCTCAACCTGAGATTCCATCACACCATTTGTACCACCCTATTCACAAAATCACGCTCCCAACCACATCACCGCACGACTAGCACAAAAAACATGGTCAAACAGAACCATACTCACAACACAGCACACAACCACACAAAAAAGGAATGTGAGTTCAGATTTAGAAACCATCATTTTTTAGTTAGACTTTCATTATTCAGGGGTGATCATAGAATAATTTCATTCATAGGGAATCCATTTATTTAACTGGGTATACGTGATAAATCAAGGTTTCATGTTCACAACCGTTAAACATTAGATTAACAACAAGTATTCATGAGTACAATGCCAAAATAGAGACCACCAATTTCCATAGTGTTTATTGGGAATACTGTATGTACAATTTACAACATGGATCAAAGATCATATATAAAACAATATAAACGTCATCATTATCTTCCCTACCCTTTATTTATTAATTCATTTAAAAAAAATACAACCATATTCACATGTAGACATAATTATACCCACCTTATATGATACGTAATTGAAATATAGATGAATATCCATACATGGAACAACATACAATGAACTATTCCTTCTTGTTCCAAAAAACAGGGGGTCATGCAAGAAGAAAGCGAATCTCCTGGGAAAAAACTCGATCAATGGTTATAATACAGATGTGACTCTAAGGAGAAAGAAGTTTTTAAGTGCACAAATATAAAATGGATGGGTTAAAATGATGATAGTATATTAGCTTTAAAAATCCTACATCCTATATCAACGGAAGGGAAACTGTTTCAAGGGCCATTAATGTTAGATCATGGTAATGACAACAAGGTTTGACTATTTCAAATCCTTTAGAGCATTATGATATTAAAGATATAATTAATATCCATTGAAACAAATTTATAAATGCCCAAACAAGGTTTTAAAATATATTTACATCAATGAAAACATAATAGGGGGAAATTGGAAAAACTGGGAAAATTTGGAGATGACCCACCAATTGGTGAGTCACAGACATGAGTCACTGAAACCTTACTCACTGACGGATATGCCACCGACACTAATCCACCAATGAGACTCAGTTACAGTAAGTCACTAAAGTGAATCAAAGATTTTTGACTCACTTATTCCCAACCTACTGATGACTTGGCATACAGATGCCTCGACCTACCAATGCCAGGAATCATTGACACCCTGACTCATCAATGCCCTAACCTAACGATGCCTCAACCTACCAACTTCTCAATATACCGATATCGTGACCTACCAATGCCTCGAACTACCGATTCCCTAACCTATCGATGCATCGATCTACCGACGCCTTGTCCTACAGATTTCTTGACTCACTGATGCCATAAATCAATGATTTTGAGTCACCAACGAGTCCAACCATTAGAGAAAATGTAATTTTTGGAAAACTCTTGTAATGAGCTGCTATTGCCTCCCAGAGAACCCTAAAAACTGGATTTTTACAAATTAATGGACTAAGGAGGTTTGAGACAATACATTAGATACCTCTAAAACTATTCCCTCCCTCAAGAATTAAAAAACCACCCCATAAGATAGTGGTGTCCAAACAATCACCCCGTAAGACACCACTCAAAGATAAATCAATATCTATTGTTTGAAAGTTTGAGTGAAGCTTCAATATCCAAGAAAACATCTTACCATATATTCTATCCCAAACATCCACAGGATTCCCCATACATGAACAAACCTTCTGAACATATAAATTAGGGAATTCAATCCTCTATGTCAATATACTATTTGCTCTGGGCAGCACTGATGCACCCACATGAGTTTAATTGCATCTCAATTAGTGTGTCATGATTAGGAATATGGCCTCTCCCTTTTCACATTTTAGGAATTCATTACACACTACAGAACAAGTAAGCAACACATCTCATAACAAACAAGGCTCGAGTACTACATCACAAATCAACACACACAATAAAAAATCAAAACAACCTTGGGTAATAGGTACACATTTACATCTCTCGCTACCATGTACTCTACTCAAGGCCACCATACCTCCACAACACACAAATGAATGGAATGGTCCATCCAAAAACCACCTTCTCCCAAAAATATTGGATCTACACTAGCCACTCCATGAACATATCATTGACCTCAATATCCAACTCTCCCAAGTCAATGACATGGGAGTCATCATGAAGATACCGATGATGTTGGGAGACATTAATATGTCGTGGATCCTCTCAAACTAATGTGGAAATGACAACTAGTATTCTACCTCTCCAACTCACCCCAACACCATCAAAGGTCCAATGACCCTCAGAAAAATATTTCTCCATCTACCGAACCTCTGATGCCCATGTCAAGGGGAAACATTCAAGAACACATAGTCCCCAACCTCGAACTCCAAGGGCCTTCACCTACAATCACCATACGACTTTTTTTAGTCTTTTGACACCTTCATCTTCTCATAGAGAAGATATACTTTCTTTTTCACACTCCACCACATTTGGAACAAGAATTGTTCCCTCCCCAGTGTATGTTCATCAAAAAGGTGAACAACATGAACTTCTAAATAAAGAATCGAACGTAGCCATTTCAATAAAAGAGTGATAGATATTTTTTTAATTGAAATCTACTAAGGGAAAGTGTCATGAAAATGATCTTCTAATGTCAATAACACATGCCCGCAACATTTCCACCAATGTCTGGATGGTCTTGTCCATCATTCAATATGATTGAGTGTGGAAAGAAGTGTTGAGTCATAACTAAGTGCCAAAAGCATTCTTGAATCCCCTATAGACTTGTGAGATAAAACGTGTATCCTAATATGAGACAATGGATCTAAGAACTCCATGTAGCCACACCAACTCATCAAAATAAATTCTCACTAAGGAATCCACTACGCTCGACTCTTTAATCTCTAAGAAGTGAGCTGATTTCATCAGCCAATCCACCAATACCCTGATAGCACCACATACAACCTGACCCCTGGGTAGTCTCATGACGAACTCCATTAAGACTCCATCCCACTACTACTTATGGAAATCTAAGGGATGCAATAAACCACATGAACACAGTTCTCATCCTTTACCTATTGGCACACTAGGAACTTCCAAAAAACTCTGCCACTTCCCACTTCATCCTAGGCCACCAGAACTATTACCTTAATCCATGGTACATCTTGGAAACTCACAGGTGTACTGCTTGGGGTGAGATATAAAACAAAAAAATACCTCCCTCACACATCGCCATCGGACAAATTGATTCTCATGGAACAAAATCCGATTTTGACCATCCTCTAACCATCCCATCGGAGCATCACCCTGGTCAATATGATTTCTCATTACATCTACCTCACAGTATCCCTACTGATACTCTCCACCTACTACCTCAGAGATGACTGCACTATCATTTGAGACAAAAATACTCTTCTTCCATTTATTCTTGCGTCCATGTGCAAGGCATCCAACCCCTCTGTCACCTTCCATGCATCCGCTACATCCCAAAACACATTTTACGTGACATCTTACTCAAATAATCGACCAAAAAATTCTAATTTCATTATGTGTAAGAGAACTCAAAATTGTAATCCTAGAGAAAATCTATCCACCTTTACTATCAAAATATCATCTTTCACTAGGAAAAGATGTACTTGATGCTCTTGTGATTTGTGAACACTGTAAATCACCCCCAGTGGGGTAAGGTCGCTATATCTTTTGGATAAAGATGGTAGGTACAAGATTCAGATCGTGTGTGGAATATTTATGTTCATGTGGAAACCACTACCTAGACCCATGAGATATAACTCATCACTGCTTCTTCTGCACACATCCCAAGCCCAGACTAGAAGAGTTGAAGAAAACATAAAAAACAACCCCTTCCTCTAGAAACCAGAGCACTGAAGCACTAACCACCATCCCTTTAAGATAGATAAAATCTTCCTAACAATTCTCACTCAACAAAATGTCTTGGTATTTTCTAGTCAGATTCATTAATGGAGCTGGTACTCAAGATAAATCAGGTACAAATCTCCGGTAATATCCTGCCATAATGAGAAATATGTGAAACTTTTCCAAATTCTTGGGTGTTTCTGAAGAAACAAAAACCTCAAAAATTGAAGGTTCTACTAATACACCCTGATGATACAACACATGTCCATGGAAGTTGACCTCTCGTGTCCAAAACTTGAACTTGGACAACTTCCCTTAGAGATTGTGGAGTCAAAGAACATGGAAGGAATTTCTGAGATTCTTGGTATGCTCCTCCTCTTACTTTGAATATATCAGGATGTCATCAATGAACACAATGAAAAAATGTTCTAGGAACTCACCGAAGATAGAGTTCATAAGTCTCATGAACATGGACTGTGCATTCATAACATCGAACAAGATAACCACGAACTCAAAGTTCCCATACCTTCACCATAAATTAGTCTTTGGGATGTCACCATTATTAAATCTCAATTTGTGATACCCAGACCAAAAATATATCATAGAAACTCAACTTTCTACCCTGTGTGAGTCAAAAAGATCATCTATCATTGGAAGAGGGTAACAGTTCTTGACTATTACCTGATTCATACTCTGATAGTATATAAAAATCCCCATACCACCATCTTCATTCTACTCAAACATGACCGGAGCACCCCATAGTGACAAACTAATCCAGATAAATCCTTTCTTCACCATATCATCATTTTGGATCTGCAACTCCCTCAACTTAGAAGGCTCCATCAAATAAGGAACCATTGAAATCTGACTAGAACTAGGTTGTAAGTCTATCCCAACATCAATGTTACATCGAGGGGTTAGAGTCACAAAATCCATGAAGAAAACTTCCAAGAACTCCCCAAAAAATTTTGGAACCCCCACCATTCCAGCATCCACAATTTATACTAATATCTCCACCAACAAGGAATGAAAATACTCCACATGGATACTGCCCAATAAACAACTCTACTCACCAAAAAAATCCACATGTTGGTTATCCTTGTTTGAAAACATGCATCTTCTCTGAAATTCATTAATAACTACATGTATAGAGTATAAATAGTCGATGAAAAATATAACAACATATGGCTAAATTTATATAAGAAAGAGATACCCACTTGACTGATGTCGTCCCATTACTAGTTTACATCCTCAACAAACATCAAACAAGATGGTATGACTTCCGACTAGAGTACTTAACACTAGAGGCACAAAAATTCTCTCTATGTCCAGTTACAAAGAATTAGCTAGACTGAGTGAAAAAAAGGTGTGAAAAGATAATGAATCAAAAAAAGCACAAACAAGAGTACTAAATAAGATTATCATACCTCAAACGATCTTTGGCCCTACTAGAACTATTACCTATGTTGTGTGAAACTAACCACAACAAGATCTTCTACCCCTATTCTATCGACCGCCTCCCCAACCATGCTTAGGTAGAGGTCCTTGAGGAACACCCTAATGTCCTCCTCCTCCTCCTGTACTATCTCCCCTCAGTGGAGTAGGGGCCTATTATCCCTACTGTTGAAATGGCATCGACAGAAACTTCTGTTGAGGTCGGCACTGAACCTGCCAACCTCTACCATACCGATCTCTAACTAGACACTGAATCTGAAGGTTCCTACGACATCCACAAGAAAAACACCATGATCCCAATCCCATGAGAAAAGAAGAGGTACATAAGGTTGGAACTAAAACTGATGGGGTCATCTCCCCACTAGACGAAACCTGGAAGGTCCTGACATTGGAGGCCTGATGCTGAAAACCTTCCCCTTTGAAGTACTCAGCTGAGTCCCCTCTTGTGGTATACCACCTAACTAATTTGACCATTCCACTACCTCATCCTTATTCTAAACCCCTAAGTATGTTGATAAGGTGAAGGGAGTATCTTTGTACTAGAAAAAAGTATGGATTGCCTCCACTAAATGTCTCGCCTAATACTCATAATCTATAAAGAGATCCATAGAAAATCAAAGGATATCCATGAACATGATTTCCAAATCCGAGACTAATATACTACCTTGCTGGAGGCAGAGTATTGCTTGTAGATTCTCGGTCTTCATGGTCAAAGAAAGGATTTCCCCACAGAACTACTTATCAAAATAGATCCATAGAACATCACCCTTTTTCTCACCCCCAGTTACATCTTCCACCATTAACGCAAAGCTACCCTCATCTAACTAGCCTCCATAGTAATCTAGTACTCCGTAAGAGCCTATATCAAGTAGAAAGTAATCACCAAATCCTCAATCAAACTATTCGTCTATGTATTTGAAACACTTCTATCATAAATTCCCATAGTATTATGCTAGAAATAATGAAGTTTCATCTACTACTGATAATAATTCCTTACTGGGTCAACCCACTATCAGTCAACCAGTTCAGCCTATTGATCCTCCATTTATTAATCCACTCATAGATGATGACTGAGAGCCAGAGATGAAAGGTGAAAAGGGGACTTTTAATACCGATTATTATAAAATTTATTTAGGATTTATTTTAAATCATTGTTTATTTAAATTTCCCCAAAATGTCCATAACAAAAAATAAAACTATTCATAATGATGTGAGTACCATTCATAGGGTCTCTACCCTAAAAATGGTGTAGCCTAACATGGTCATTTAGTAAGCTCAGAGCCCTTGCATCAGATTAAGGGGGGCCATAAAATCTTGTGTCCTTGTCCGAAATCCCTGGCCTAGGTCACACACCAAGATCACCAAACACTACTTACCTACCATCCCATTTAATCCTCTCTTTTCCTAACTCGAAACTTCATCTAATCTCTCATCCATCACCTATAATACCATTCTTCCACAACCCCCTCTCTCCCATGATTTCCTTCCTGATCTAGCAATGGAAAAAGTGAGATAATGACCCACGAGTCATGCCTCCATTAGGCCCTAGGGCGGCAACCAACACTAAGGGTACAAAAATATCACATCATGGAAGGTATTTCCCTTTTTATAGTAACCATTATTAAGAGAAAAGATGTTTTAGCCTCAGAAATGCCAAGACATATATATAGAGAGGAAACCAAAATCAATCCCACGTGAAAATTTAAAGTAAAACTGCTAAATATATAATGAAAATTCCAAAGTAAATACCAGAAGATCATAGCTATGCAGTGACCCAAAAACTGTCCCATATTCCAAGCTAGTAAGTTCTAGAATAGTTCACATAATATCTCTAGAAACATGAAAAACTGTTTTATATGCGTAGGGTGAGCGTAAAAAATATAATCAATATGAAAAACCAAAGTCTCTCATGCACAAGTGGGAGAAGCACACTAATTCCACTATGGAAAAAACAACATTATATAAAAGGCACATATTAAGGTATATTATCCACCCCAACCTCACCAAGTCATAATAATTAAATAATGAAGGTCATGTAAAGTAAATTATAAGAACATTAATATTTGGGTACCCCACACCACTTATAAATGGTTAACTGCTCATCCCTAATGGTGAACATCCTAATGCTACCATGCTCTTCCTCAAGCCCCACTATCATAGACTTTCTACACACAAATCGGCCACATACCACATCACATCCCCCACGTAGACACCTAGGCCAAAAAATGAAAACGTCATCCCAAAGACACCTAGAAATCACAACTCACCCCTAGACACATGGGCCTCACAAGTACACCACAACCTGAACAAAGAGTCTAGGGATACTAATCCCTGGATGAGGGAATACAGAAGATCTAATAAATAGCCATCTATCCTCTCACTGAGATGTTGGGAAAGGACACACTCCCCCAAAACAATTTGGGTGTTCGACATGTAGTTCTCAACATGGGGAAGGATTATATATAAATAACAATGAACTACATGTATTTATAGAGGTACCAAACACTCATCCCATAATATATTTTTTCAAAAAAAACCACACAAAACTACAATTGCAGATACCTAAAAATTCACATATCAGAAATAACAATGGTTAATTACCAAATAGATAAAATACATCTTCATGAAACCGAGTCATTTTGATGTTAGTATGCATTTACTGGTTATTTCACCCCTACTCGGGTGACTACCAAACACATCACACCACAAGTAACATCACAATCCTATACACACACTTCACCTAGACTCTGGAATCTCAAAGAGAATGACCCTCTCAATGTAACATAATCCTTCTTCAAAATTATCCCTCATAATCAATCCTCAGTTTCCCCACTGCATGAAAAGTACCACATACAGCAAAACATCTAAACTCAACCATCTTGCAGTCCCACTGTACACTCCACATTCTTTAACACGTGTTCAAACACTGGCACCATCATTCTTCTATATAATTCCACCAATTCATTTTTCTTATCAAGAAAACCCCCAACACACCTCATAACTTCCACACTCAGTAGTCCCACTACATAACCAAGACACACCCATCACATCCAGTAACATAATCATAACAAAGACCAATCCTAAATCCCTGACACCCAACCATTTACCAGATGCACTCCCACTGTACAACAAGTTCATCCATTCCACAATCAACCAATATCTCAACCCAAGATCCCATCGCACCACCCGTACCACCCCTTACACAAAACCACACTCTCAACCAAATCACCACATGAAAAACACAAAACACATGGTCAAACATATCCATACATACCACATAACACACAACCACACCAAACAGCAAGGCATGTTTGGATTTAGAAACCCTGATTCATTAATTCCACTTTCATTATTGAGGGGTGATAATTCAATATATACATTCATGGGGAATCCATTTATTTTACTATGTATACATGATTAATAAAGTATTCATTTTCATATCCATTAAATATAAGATTAACAACAAGTGTTCTTTAGTAAGATTCCCAAATAGAGACCACCGATTACCATGATTTTTGGAGGGTATACGACCAAAAAAATTTACAGTGTGGATCAAAGATAATAGTTAAAATAATTAAAATATCATCATCGACTCCCTACCCCTAATTTATTACTTTATTTAAAAAGTTATCAACCTTATTCAAAATTATACAATAGTATACCCACCACGCATGATAAAAAATTGAATAAAAAACCAAGGAATTCTTACTTGTAACAATAGATTACAAAAAATTCCCCCCTCTAAAAATAACAAGGTGTCACACAAGATGCAGGAGAAACTCAAATGGAAAAAATCAAACCATGATTGCAGCATAGATGAGTCTACTTGGGGAATAAATATTTTAGGAGCATAAATTTGAAATGGAAGAGTTAAAAGGAAGATAGGATATCATATTTAGAAAATCTATATCCTATATCAATTGAAGGGAAACAGTTTCAAGGGACATTAAAGTTGGATCATGGTCAAGACAACGAAGTTTGGATATTTCAAAGTCCCCAAAGAATTATTATATTAATGATTTAATTAACATCTTTTCAAATGAATTTAGAAATGCTTAATTAATGATTTAAACTTGATTTATGTCAGATAAAATGTAAGAGGGGAAAAACTAGAAAAACTAAGAAAAACAAGAAATGAACAACTGATCGGTGAGTCATGGACATAATTCATAGACACCTGACTCACCAATAGATGAGCCACCAACACTGATCCACTGATGAGACACTCCGACAGCATGTTACTGATGTGACTCGTCGATTCTTAACACCCCAATTGTAACGCCCCGACCCCAGTTACCCAGAGTCGGTGCATTAATTACATAACATTGGCATGATCACAAGAAAGATCAAATCTCGAAAGACCGATTGGTTTAGTAGACTTGGAAACACTAGATATATTCATAAGTTTTACATTACGTCATCAAAATAAAAAAAAGAACTACTACAACAACATATTGTCTCCATAGTCCACACTATTAACCCCTCATAATATCCCTCCAAGTCATTCATAATTTACTTCTTCACATCCTGGGAAAATAAAACATAGAAAAGGGGTGAGCTCAAATGCCCAGTAAGGATAACAATATAGCGGAAACTTTCATAAATAAGAATAGACATTTAAGGCAATGTATAACTAAAACAAAAGCCTTTTAAACTTTAACTTCAACATAGTATGGCATAAATAAAATGAAATAATGCCATTTACTTATTCACATGGATATTCTACTAATCGAATAATCACATGCAATATCAATAACCACTTTCATAATGTTGGAATGCATAATTCCAGACTATCATAACCACATAGTCAAGGCCTCGTGCCAAGACTACAAATAAGATTTTGTCAAGGACTTGTGCCAAGACACTAGTTTGTCTCATTAGACCTACCGATGCATCGAGGAGCTATAGCGGGATCCACCCGTCACATATTAAGTCCAATGCATTCCCATATGAAAAGTTTTAAACATAACATAAACATTCGTATTAAAACTAGCATACGAAATGTCAATACTTTCACCATAAACCATGAATGGTATATAAAAAAATAGCACATCCACAGTCAAACATATCACAAAACCTTCAATACAATATAAAAGTTTTGTATCATAATATATCATCCTCAAATAAGCGTAAAATCCATTAAAGGATGTTGACATAGATGAAATCAAAACTCTTTTTAAAGAAATACCTCTTTCTATTTTGAAATCATTTAAGAGACATATATTTATAAAATAAAACATTTTCTTTGAAAATATTCTTATAAGCTTGTAAGGTAAGCTTTGAAGATTTTATAACGGCGGAAAATAACCGCACCCGCCGTATAAGTTAAAAAAAACATTCTTATCTTAATTCTGTCGAAAAGGTTAAAAAGCACCTTGTTTGGAAAATGACGAAAAGATTCCCTTATAAACCTCTTATAAAAAGTCAAACAAGGGTATAAATGACTTTAACCCATATTATTTTAAATATTAAAAATGTTTTGAAATACATTTTGAAGAAACATGGATGTGGATGATAACGAGATCCCAGTAGATTATTACGTATAAACAACCTCTGATAATGAAGAGATTGTGAAATAACCCTTACCTTGTACTTTTCCTTGGTTGGGGTAGTTTAACCTCCTGTATAATGGTGAAATAATTGTTATTAAATTATAAAAGAATCATATACATTAATATGATATCATATATGATCTTTTAATATTGATTTGATAATAATATCTTAGTATTATCGTTGTTTCGGGTGTTAACTTACTTGTTTTATTTTATATGTTTTTTAAGCCATGTTTGTAATGGATAGGTTGTATATAATTCATATCCAGAATGATATCAAGTCTTTAAACATCATTTTTAAATCATCAAATGATAATTATACTTGAATGGATATGATGGAGAATGAATCTCATCGCGTTCGTGGAGACGGTAGTCCGTACGTACGCACGAGCGACAATATCATTCTTTTGATATTAAAATAATATATAAATGGATGTTATATCATATATACAGAATAATTAACATGTTATATTTATTATTTACATGAGTTACACACCATTATTATACCCATCCAAATAATAATATATTGAATAACAATTACACCACGACGTGGAGACGGTAAGCCGTACGTACGCACGTATGGTGACATGTTATTCAAAGGGTGGATAGAATACTGAATATGGTTGTACCATATTTATAATAACATCACAGTATATGTGAGATACTGGAGTTATTATTTTAGAATGGTAAGAACAAAGAAAGAAGAAGTGGAAGAAGAAAGGAACTTGAAAAGGGGTGGTGAAAATATTACCTCTTCTTCAAGTTCTTCCTTTTGATTTGATCAAAAGGGCTCCTTATGTTGGCTTTCTGATCAAAATAATTCCTCTAGGTTGTATTGAGGGAAGTTGGGAGAGTATTGGGGCAGAGTTTGGCCGAGCCAAGTGGCTTTAGATGTGTGAGGAATGAGTAGAAGTGGTCTCCTTTTATAAGGGAGAGGAGGGGCTCTTTAGGAAAGAGTGAAAGTATTACTTTATAATATAATTATATTCGGTTTATAATGGTCCAAAAATCATTGAGGTAGAAGATAAGATTACTCATATTCTAAATAACATCAACCAATAAGAATTGGACAGGTTTTAGATAATATTTTAATCATTATAATCTTATTTATTTAAATGATTTATTAATGAGGTAAACATTTCATCATTATTGTGTCATTAATAATTTAAATTATTTGATGTCTAAAAATTATAAATAAAATATCATTATGTAGGAAATATTTTTAGCTTTCTAATGAATATTTATAATCTAAAATCCAACATGTATAACCCTATGTAAAAATTGTTCTTCTAAAAGATGTAACCTTATGCCATTTTTATTTTTATTTTAACTTTATTAATATAATGTGTCCCTACCAAAAACAAGTGGCTCTAAGGGGTCCCCAAATCGACCCAAGGATTCCCATGGTCGGGTATGTGTCCACCAATAAGGTTATGACACGTTTTAGGGTAATTTTGTATTATTATAATATTATTTTTTAACCCTTATTTACCGGATTTTCCCTTTAACCATGGTAAATAAAATATTTACCGCAGTAATTATTCAAAATGTGTAAAAATAAAAGTTACCTATTTACATAATTTGGACATCCTGATTCCAAATATGTAATCCATTTTTCCAAATTCAAAACACAGAAGTGGCAGAAATTAATTTAAAATTAATTCCCATTGTTAAAATAAAAAGTGTGTTTTTAAGAGATAATAACTATCAAAAGATTGACACTTGTTTATGTCTGGTTTAATTGTGAAATTATGTCCAATGACAAACATTAAATTAAATGGTAAAAATATATTCTAAATATACTTTAAAACCACTCAAATTCATAATTTATCAATATTAATTATTTTGATTAAAAAAGTTGATTTTAATTAAAATTTAGTAATTTTTACTATTCATCAAAATATAAAAGTTATCCGAAAAGTACCAAAATTTCACCCTAGGCTAATTTCAATATTCTGAATCCAAAAATGAAGTCCATTTTGAAATATAAAATATATATATGATTTCAAAAAGTAGGTATTACTATTCACAATGGCTAGTTTAATTAGTTGTGGTGTATGTTAGAACTCGAGGTTGCGTACAACACACGCTATCGCATTATTCGAAGGGAAACGTATCGTGGAAGCTTGGGGTGTTACATTCTCCCCTCCTTCAAATAATTGCATCCTCGCAATTTCTAGGGTATTACTGCATAAAAATACTCGGGTGGTTCTTCATCATAAGTTCCTCGGGTTCCCACGTTGCCTCTTCCATCTTATGATTTCTCCACAAAACTTTTACCAGACGCGTCGTCCGGTTTCTCAGTACTTGTTCTCTTGTATTAAGAATCCTGACAGGCTCTTCACAATAAGACAGATCGGGTTCAAGTTCTAATTCCTCATAGGTGAGTACATGCGTTGGGTCAGGCATGTATTTTCTCAACAGATATACGTGGAACACATCGTGAACTTTGGAGAGACTTGGCGGCATTCCCAATCGGTAAGCTACAACCCCAATTCGTTCTAGAATTTCGAAGGGTCCGATGTACCTGGGACTCAATTTACCTTTCTTACCAAAACTTATGACTCCCTTCCATGGAGATACCTTCAGGAAAACATGATCACCGACCTGAAATTCCAAATCCTTCCTTCGATTATCGGCATAGCTTTTCTGCCTACTTTGAGCTGCTTTGATGTGATTTTGGATTACCTTCACCTTTTCCACCGTTTCCTCCACCAGTTCTGGGCCTACAAGTTTTCTTTCACCAACCTCATCCCAACAGGTTGGTGTACGACATCTCTTTTCGTATAACGCTTCATATGGTTCCATCTGAATACTCGAATGGAAGCTATTGTTATAGGAAAATTCTACCAGTGGTAAATATTGATCCCACATACCCTGAAAGTCAAGTGAGCAAGATCTCAACATGTCTTCTAAGGTCTGAATAGTCCGTTCTGATTGTCCATCTGTCTGAGGGTGGTAAGCAGTGCTCAAATGAAGTTCAGTATCTAGGTATTTCTGAAGACTTTTCCAAAATCTTGAAGTAAAACGGGGATCACGATCAGAAACAATTGATAAGGGTACTCCATGAAGTCTCACAACTTCATTAATATATAGTCTTGCTAGACGTTCCAGGGGTAGATCTTCTCTTATAGAAAGAAAATGTGCTGACTTGGTAAGGTGATCAACAATAACCCATATTGCATCATTCCTTCTAGGAGTCTTTGGTAGCCCCATGACAAAGTCCATCGTAATATTGTCCCATTTCCACTCCGGTATGGGAAGAGGTTGCATGACTCCTCCAGGCTGTTGCCTTCCAGCTTTCACTTGTTGACAAACCATACATCTTGACACAAAATCAGCAATCTCCCTCTTCATGTTGTCCCACCAAAAATGTTCCTTCAAATATCTATACATTTTGGTGCTCCCAGGGTGTATAGAGAAATTGTAACTATGAGCATCATCCAGCAATTCCCTTTTCAGATCAGGTAAATCGGGAACACAAAGTCTCTTCCCGAATTTCAAAATTCCATCTTCATACACAAAGTCTCTCGATCTCCCATCATTCACAGCTTTAATATTCTTCTGAAATTCTTCATCATCGGTCTGAGAACTCTTAATCCTTTCTAGTAAAGATGGTTTGGCAACCATTTGAAAAAGCATTGATGTTTCACCTTACCTGGTTATTCTCATGTCCATCTTCACTAGATCCATGATAATTGGATCCCTTTCAATTCTCATCATGTTCAAAACTCCATGGTCTTTTATTCTCAAAGCATCTGCCACCTTGTTTGCTTTCCCCGGGTGGTAGTGTATCGTGCAATCATAATCCTTGAGTAATTCAAGCCATCTCCTTTGCCTCATGTTGAGTTCTTTTTGTGAGAAAATATACTTCAAACTCTTGTGATCAGTATAAATCTCACATTTTTCACCATAGAGGTAGTGTCTCCATATCTTCAAAGCAAATATCACAGCTGCTAACTCAAGATCATGAGTAGGATAGTTTTGTTCATGAATTTTCAACTGTCATGATGCATAGGCAATAACTCTATCATTCTGCATAAGGACACAACCAAGTCCTTTCTTTGATGCATCACTATAAATAACGAACCCATCATTCCCCGATGGTAGAGTCAATATAGGATCATTGACTAATCTTCTCTTCAGTTCTTCGAAACATTCTTCACACTCTTTTTTCCAAACAAATTTAACCCCTTTTCGTGTGAGCTTCGTTAATGGGTTAGCCAATCGGGCAAAATTCTGGACGAAACGTCGATAATAACCTGCCAAACCAATAAAACTACGTACCTCAGTTATACTCGTAGGTGATGGCCATTCTTGGATTGCCTTGGTCTTAGAAGGATCAACAGAGATTCCATCTTTAGAGACAATATGGACAAGAAAAGAAATATCCTGAAGCCAGAATTCACACTTGCTAAACTTCCCATATAATTCATGCCTCCTCAGAGTCTTCAAGATAATGCGCAAGTGATTTTCATGATCTTCGTAGGTTTTGGAGTATACCAAGATATCATCAATAAATACCACCACAAATTCATCGAGATACTCCTTGAAAACTCTATTCATCAGATCCATGAATACAGATGGTGCATTAGTCAATCCAAATGGCATTACAGTAAACTCGTAATGACCGTACCTGGTTCGAAATGCTGTCTTCGGAATGTCTTCCTTCTTCACACACAACTGATGGTATCCAGATCGAAGGTCAATCTTTGAAAAGTATTGAGCTCCATGCAGTTGGTCAAATAAATCATCAATGCGAGGTAGGGTATACTTGTTCTTTATCATTATAGCATTGATCTCCCTGTAGTCGATACATAACCTCATAGATTCATCTTTCTTTTTAACAAAAAGAACAGGGGCTCCCCATGGAGAAACACTAGGGCAAATAAATCCTTTATTACTCAATTCCTCTAGTTGTTTCTTTAGTTCGACTAACTCTACAGTATCCATTCTGTAAGGGGTCTTTGATATAGGCCTTGATCCAGGAATAAAATCAATGGAAAACTCAACTTCTCGTTCTGGAGGATTTCCAGGTAAATCTTCCGGAAATACATCTACAAATTCTTTCACAACAGGTACATCCTCTATTTGAACATTCCTTTCCTCACCCGCAGTTATTTCATTCTCTTCCTCCCCAATAATTGAATTTAGTTGAGCTATTGAGGGTGGATCTAAATAAGAATTAGGTGGTGACGATTCTGCTCTAAAAATAAGGTGTTCCTTATCATTATCATCAAGAATCGTAACCTCTTTCTTCTTACAATAAATCTTCACATCATAGTCTGAAAGCCAGTCCATGCCGAGGATTATATCAAACTCAATCATAGGTATGACGATGAGATCAGCAGATAAAGAAAATTTATGTGCTCTAATGGGGACTGATTCACAAAACTTTGTTGCAATGATACTTCCCTTAGAAGTTTTAACTGACAACTCCCTTATTAAATCAAATTAGAAATATATAATTTTCTTAGCAAACTGGGAAGATATGAAACAATGCGACGATCCAGAGTCAAATAATGCATTTGCTAAACTTGAGGAAACCATTAAATTACCTGCCACCACGTCTTTCGGAGCTTCTACCTCAGCAGTAGTGATAGCATAAGCCTGGCCTTGATCCCTTGGCCTTTTCTGAGGTAAGTTCTCCTGACGCTTAGGACATTAATTTGCATAATGCCCCATCTCCCTGCAATTGTATCACTGAACATTGTTAGCTTCCTTCTTCCCCTTGCAATCACGAGCTTGGTGGCCTTTTTCACCACACTTGTAACAGACTCCCATTCCCTTCAAGCAAGTACCAGGGTGTTTCTTCCCGCATTTACCACAGGATGGATATTCAACCTTTCCCTTCTTCCCCTTATTTCCATTCCCAGATTGATCAGCAGGTCTCTTCTTCTCTTGCTTTGCTTTAAAGTCATAAGACTTAGAGAATTCCTTTTCGGTCTTGATAGCACATGAGACAATGTCTTCGTATGACGAAAAGGATTGTGAGACTAATGCTCGACGGAGAAATGGTTTTAACCCATCAAAGAAATGATCAATCTTACTTCTTTGGTTACGTATATAATCACCAGCGTACCTTGCTAACCTTGTAAAGTTATCCTCATACTTTGTGACATTCTCATCCTCCTTTTGTCTCAGACTCAGAAATTGCCTTTCCATATCTGCTCGATGGTCGCGAGGAAAGTATTTTTCTAAAAATAGATCTTTGAACTCCCTCCATTCCATATTTGATACTTCATCATCTTCCTTCGTATTTTGAATCAATGACCACCATTGATCAGCATCTCCAGTGAGGCGGTAAACTGCCATGATAACTTTTTCCCTTTCACTGATCCCCAAAGCCTGAAATATTTTCTCTAGGGAAAATATCCATTGCTCAGCTACTAAGGGATTTGTACTCCCATTGAACGTTGGTGGTTTTTGCCTCATGAATCGATCTAACATTGATCCTCCACGCTGCGGATCAGGGTGCTCCATACGGGTAAGGTTATTATTCATAACCTGAGTAAGTTGTCCCAGTATGGTGATTAGCTGATCGGCTCCAGTTGCATCACCAGCTCCACTATAATTATCTTGAGCAGGAGGGAAATCCCTACATAGAGTGCGTGCATTGATACGATTTCCATTTCTTCCACTAGGTGCCATTTCTAAACAATGGCATAAACTAGATCAGTTTATGAATCAAAATACATAATCTCATACTTATAAAACACTTAACATAAATTGAACTATTTATGGATATAATCCATAATCATAAGAATGTTTTCTTTGAGGAAGTATATACTCATAATCCCTTCAAAATTATTTGTAAAGAAAATGAGAGTTATCCTAAGCATATCCCCTGGGAGTGTCGTAACCAAGAGTGCAGCAAGGCCCGTTGTCGTGCACCAGTTCCCGTTTGAGTCTAGCTCAAAGCGGTGTTTTCGGGTTTTACCCCTAGGTACATCTGTGCCAGAGCCGCCTCTACCTGCTCGTATCCAGACAGGGATGTATTGCTCGGAAAACTCACAAAATCTCTACAATACCAAAATTCTAGGAAGTTCTTCTATACTAATCCTCAAAGTTCATCTTAGGTCTACGTGCTCTAATCAGAGTTTATCTAAATCTAGCTTCCAAGGTTTGTACTAAACTTCCTCTGATACCAACTGTAACGCCCCGACCCCAGTTACCCAGAGTCGGTGCATTAATTACATAACATTGGCATGATCACAAGAAAGATCAAATCTCGAAAGACCGATTGGTTTAGTAGCCTTGTAAACACTAGATATATTCATAAGTTTTACATTACGTCATCAAAATAAAAAAAGAACTACTACAACAACATATTGTCTCCATAGTCCACACTATTAACCCCTCATAATATCCCTCCAAGTCATTCATAATTTACTTCTTCACATCCTGGGAAAATAAAACATAGAAAAGGGGTGAGCTCAAATGCCCAGTAAGGATAACAATATAGCGGAAACTTTCATAAATAAGAATAAACATTTAAGGCAATGTATAACTAAAACAAAAGCCTTTTAAACTTTAACTTCAACATAGTATGGAATAAGTAAAATGAAATAATGCCATTTACTTATTCACATGGATATTCTACTAATCGAATAATCACATTCAATATCAATAACCACTTTCATAATGTTGGAATGCATAATGCCAGACTATCATAACCACATAGTCAAGGCCTCGTGCCAAGACTACAAATAAGATTTTGTCAAGGCCTTGTGCCAAGACACTAGTTTGTCTCATGAGACCTACAGATGCATCGAGGAGCTATATCGGGCTCCACCCGTCACATATTAAGTCCAATGCATTCCCATATGAAAAGGTTTAAACATAACATAAACATTCGTATTAAAACTAGCATACGAAATGTCAATACTTTCACCATAAACCATGAATGGTATATAAAAAAATAGCACATCCACAGTCAAACATATCACAAAACCTTCAATACAATATAAAAGTTTTGTATCATAATATATCATCCTCAAATAAGCGTAAAATCCATTAAAGGATGTTGACATAGATGAAATCAAAACTCTTTTTAAAGAAATACCTCTTTCTATTTTGAAATCATTTAAGAGACATATATTTATAAAATAAAACATTTTCTTTGAAAATATTATTATAAGCTTGTAAGAGAAGCTTTGACGATTTTATAACGGCGGAAAATAACCGCACCCGCCGTATAAGTTAAAAAACATTCTTATCTTAATTCTGTCGAAAAGGTTAAAAAGCACCTTGTTTGGAAAACGACGGAAAGATTCCCTTATAAACCTCTTATAAAAATTAAAACAAGGGTATAAATTACTTTAACCCATATTCTTTTAAATATTAAAAATGTTTTGAAATACATTTTGAAGAAACATGGATGTGGATGATAACGAGATCCCAGTAGATTATTACGTATAAACAACCTCGGATAATGAAGAGATTGTGAAATAACCCTTACCTTGTACTTTTCCTTGGTTGGGGTAGGTTAACCTCCTGTATAATGGTGAAATAATTGTTATTAAATTATAAAATAATCATATACATTAATATGATATCATATATGATCTTTTAATATTGATTTGATAATAATATCTTAGTATTATCGTTGTTTCGGGTGTTAACTTACTTGTTTTATTTTATATGTTTTGTAAGCCATGTTTGTAATGGATAGGTTGTATATTATTCATATCCAGAATGGTATCAAGTCTTTAAACATAATTTTTAAATCATCAAATGATAATTATACTTGAATGGATATGATGGAGAATGAATCTCATCGCGTTCGTGGAGACGGTAGTCCGTACGTACGCACGAGCGACAATATCATTCTTTTGATATTAAAATAATATATAAATGGATGGTATATCATATATACAGAATCATTAACATGTTATATTTATTATTTACATGAGTTACACATCATTATTATACCCATCCAAATAATAATATATTGAATAACAATTACACCACGACGTGGAGACGGTAAGCCGTACGTACGCACGTATGGTGACATGTTATTCAAAGGGTGGATAGAATACTGAATATGGTTGTACCATATTTATAATAACATCACAGTATATGTGAGATACTGGAGTTATTATTTTAGAATGGTAAGAACAAAGAAAGAAGAAGTGGAAGAAGTAAGGAACTTGAAAAGGGGTGGTGAAAATATTACCTCTTCTTCGGGTTCTTCCTTTTGATTTGATCAAAATGGCTCCTTAGGTTGGCTTTCTGATCAAACTAAGGCCTCTAGGTTGTAGTGAGGGAAGTTGGGAGAGTATTGGGGCAGATTTTGGCTGAGCCAAGTGGCTTTAGAGGTGTGAGGAATGAGTAGAAGTGGTCTCCTTTTATAAGGGAGAGGAGGGGCTCTTTAGGAAAGAGTGAAAGTATTACTTTATAATATAATTATATTCAGTTTATAATGGTCCAAAAATCATTTAGGTCGAAGATAAGATGACTCATATTCTAAATAACATCAACCAATAATAATTGGACAGGTTTTAGATAATATTTTAATCATTATAATCTTATTTATTTAAATGATTTATTAATGAGGTAAACATTGCATCATTATTGTGTCATTAATAATTTAAATTATTTGATGTCTAAAAATTATAAATAAAATATCATTATGTAGGAAATCTTTTTAGATTTCTAATGAATATTTATAATATAAAATCCAACATGTATAACCCTATGTAAAAAAATTTCTTCTCAAATATGTAAGCTTATGCCATTTTTATTTTTATTTTAACTTTATTAATATAATGTGTCCCTACCAAATACAAGTGGCTCTAAGGGGTCCCCAAATCGACCCAAGGATGCCCATGGTCGGGTATGTGTCCACCAATAAGGTTAGGACACGTTTTAGGGTAATTTTGTATTATTATAATATTATTTTTTAACCCTTATTTATCGGATTTACCCTTTAACCATGGTAAATAAAATATTTACCGCAGTAATTATTCAAAATGTGTAAAAATAAAAGTTACCTATTTACATAATTTGGACATCATTATTCCAAATATGTAATCCATTTTTCCAAATTCAAAACACAGAAGTGGCAGAAATTAATTTAAAATTAATTCCCATTGTTAAAATAAAAAGCGTGTTTTTAAGAGATAATAACTATCAAAAGATTGACACTTGTTTATGTCTGGTTTAATTGTGAAATTATGTCCAATGACAAATATTAAATTAAATGGTAAAAATATATTCTAAATATACTTTAAAACCACTCAAATTCATAATTTATCAATATTAATTATTTTGATTAAAAAAGTTGATTTTAATTAAAATTTAGTAATTTTCACTATTCATCAAAATATAAAAGTTATCCGAAAAGTACCAAAATTTCACCCTAGGCTAATTTCAATATTCCGAATCCAAAAATGAAGTCCATTTTGAAATATAAAATATATATGATTTCAAAAAGTAGGTATTACTATTCACAACGGCTAGTTTAATTAGTTGTGGTGTGTGTTAGAACTCGAGGTTGCGTACAACACACGCTATCGCATTATTCGAAGGGAAACGTACCGTGGAAGCTTGGGGTGTTACACCAATGCCCAACTAATTGATTCCTCAACCTATCTATGCCTCAACCTACTGACACCCTGACTCATCGATGCCCTAACTCACAGATGGCCTGAACTACCAATTACTTGACCTTCCAACATCTCAACCTACTGACGCCCTAACATTCTGACACCTCGACTTATCGATACCTCGACGTACCGACACCTTGTCCTACCTACACCTTGACCTACCAATGCCCTGACCTAATAACACATCAATCTACTAACGCCCTAAACTACTAACTCCTTGACTCAATGAAACCCTAAAATCACCAATTATAAGTCACCAAAACATCCTTCTATTTGAAAACCCAAAATTTTCAGAAAACTTATGAAATGTGCTAATGTTTCCTCCCAAAACACCCTCAAACACTGGTTTTTGACAATATAATGGACTAAGGAAGTTCAGGCCATTATAGGAGATCACTGAATTTTATAGATGAATATGATATATTAGGGATTTAATAAATTTATTTATATGAATATTTATATTTTGACCTTAATATTCTTAATGTTAATGTAAAAAATAGTATGCAAATTGGAAATACTGATATTTCATGACTACAATATTTTATTAAATAATTTTAGAATAAAAAATGTATTAAATAATTAAAATATGAATAATATATAGTTGATAAAGACATAAAATATTCATTTATAGGCCATTTTTATTTCTTTTGCTCTGTAATAGTCTTAATATATTTTAATATTTTGAGAAAGTCCCAAAGTTCCCTTCACCTCAATTATTAAAGCGAACCAATTATTCTCAATCTAAAAACATTAAAAACAATTTCTGACAGAAAATATCTACTCAAATACTTTCTTATAATCCCTTCCCTAATTATAGAGAAATTATTTTAGTAATAACACAATCGTTCTTGGTCATATGGTGTTAAAAAAAGAGATCATCAAAAATAGAGGTGTCATTATTAATCACATGTTTCTATTCTATTTATTCTTCCAAATCCATAAAAATGTCTTGATCCATGATAAAATAATAAATTAATTTTCATAAATGTACAATGATATTATTATGTTAGTATATTTACCTAGATCAGTATACACATCCATCAAATGAGAAAATAATTAATCACCCATGTGTATGGAAGCCTTCCGCCTCACAAACCGATATAATTCGATTTCCCATCACCATATATCAAGAATTTTTATAATAATGAAATTAATTTTTATATATGATATTAATTACATATATATATAATTCTATAACTATAATATATCAATTAAATTCTTACCTTTCCAATCATAGAAAAATGACAATTTCGCTTATGTGTATGTATGAAATGTCTCCTCCACAGAGCGATGTGATTCATTTTGCATCCCCAAATCACATCGATGATATATATATATATATATAAGTATTTTTAAAATATTAATATGATATATATGATATTTTTATCATTCTAGAAATATATAATGATACTTAACTTCTTCACATGATGATCATTGGAAAATGAAAACGTTACTCATGTGTACATAAAACCTACCATTTACATGATTGTAACATGCTTCTATTTTCATAAAAATATTTAATGGATTAATTTTAAAGTATAATTAATGTATAATAATGAATTTTATTTCACAAATATTAGATTTTAGACAATTCCATGCTA